>CM071846.1:4022500-5360000 GCA_036507275.1 Sicyos edulis
GCAGATCACGTCATGGTTAATCTAAAATTCCATAAAATACAATCCAATAACAAGTTCCTGCGCCTAAATTGTTTGTAGCAAATTTCCATCAAGAGTAATACAAATTTTACTAACAATTTTGAAAACCAAATCATCCCCTCTTGTTGCTCGAAGTCCGCCGTTCGGCCTCTTTTTCTGCAGTGAGAACACAGAACTCCGAACCAAGCATTTCATGCACATCAATGTTCATGGATATACTTAGACCAACTGTCTCCATTATGACTTCAACTGACATTATGAACCCTAACATAGACAATACTCGAATAGCATTCGCAGTTCTGCATATACTCTGGCGTGTTTCTAATGGAGTATACGTTCTTTCTTGCACTTCAATTTTCGAACCCTTTTGTTCAGATTTGTTAACTTGATCTTCTATCGCCATATCCTCGGTGGGATCGACGTGCTCCCCAATCCAGATAAATCCATTGCATCCAAGTATTAAGTCAATACCATACTGCTCCAAATGATGGAAGTGTTGTTTGCGTCTCTTTACTAGATATGGTGATACTGTCAGCAGCTGACCTCTTTCAAGCTGGATACAAACGCACTCATTTTATTGATGAAAACAGTATTTACAATGGTCGAAAGAAATGTTTTGAACATAATAATAGCCACTGCAACAAAGAAATCATATTGAAAATATAAACCTCCAATCATTCAAAATGTCTGTTGATTTGAAGGAGCATTTACAACTCCCCAAACCACCACATCGAAACAACCTATTTTAATCGTTCAAAATAACTATTCATTCCTAATCACTCATTTCTACAACTTTTCTACAAAATCCACATCAAAACAAGCGTATTACAAAAATTTCAATTTTTGTAATAGTAAATAAAAATAACTCTTCATTCTAATCACTAAAATAACTCATCATGCAACTGCTCATCCAACCAACTCCCAAGAGTTGAACTTATCATACTTGATGTCATAAAAGGAAACTATAACAATCAAAAGTAGGCATGAGTTATGTGTTGGTTTATTGTGTGCGTCTTAGCATTGAATCCGTTTATTGCATTCTCTACAACCAGTTTTCTGTTACTATCTTTTACATTTTTTGCTTCCCTCAACACATCCGCTAGCTTCCCTTTACGACTCAATGATTTCCACCATCAATCTTTTCATCTTATTCGCACCCCTTTCTATCTAATTACAGTGCAACAAACTGATTCAACTCCATTTATTTGCCCTCTGATTTGCCTTTGTATTTGGTTATTTTTTCTCTTTTTACTGTTGTTTCCATAGGTACTACTACTATGTAACACCTCTTAACCCCTAGATTTCCCCCCGGAAGATTCTAATTTCTTCTATAAATCAGTACTCACGTGCTTTCAGAATCTTTTAACAAAGTCCCTCCTAAGAGAGCAGTGTAGATGTGGGGGAAGTATGGAGATTGGTTTATAATGCTTATTTTGTTTTTACATCAAAATCCAGTAGCATAAAAAAACTTATTATACCTTCCCATATTTCTGGCTTCTTGCTTGAAGGTGTAGGCCATCATGCTGAAAACCACGAACTTCTGCCTGATAAAAATGCGATGTTATTTTTTTTTTCTTAAATGGAAAATTAAGCACGTAAAACATTTTCTAACAAAAGCGGTGTTTATTTATTGTGCAATGTAAGCTGAAAGTGCCAAAGTGCTGTCTCTTCAAGCCTTTGTGCAAGGCACAAGCCATGACTAGAGTCAGAGAGAAAAGAATAAGAATCAATAATGGCTATATTTCATTTGCACAGTAAAAAATTGAAAAGAATAGAGAAAAGAAGGAAACATTTAAAGAAGGGAACTTATGAGCACTTGAGTTGAGACACCTACGGCTACAACAACATTAGAATGTCAAAAAAAAAATTGAAATGCAACACGGCACAAAAAGGCACATGAGTAAAAGACACCTAACCCAGAACCAGGCAAGGAGTGCCTATAGATTCTAAAGTGCTGGAAGTGGAACCTATGCACCAGTGCATTTTACAAAGACTTGCACGAAATAACAAAAGTCCACGCCATCATGCTTTGATCTAATAGTCAAGAGGGTATAACTTGGAACTAATGGTTCAAACTCCATGGTACAGACCCTGCACAGAGTAGTCTCCTATGTAAGTGATAGGTTTGGGCATTAGGAATATTAAGGAATAATACAGGGGCATAAAGACAATTAGTTAGGGAGTTAATTAGAAGATAATGGTTATAAGTAGGAGAGGTATGAGTAGTGTAAGGCGTCTTTGAATTGTATGAGAATTAGGGCTTCAGAGATCTCAAGAGTTAGGAAGGGTCCAAGTACCTCGAATCACTTGGCTTAACGTGTATGTTCATGATGATTTGTTAATAGATAGATTCGGATCTATCAATACGATATTAAAATGCTACAAGTTACCCGACAATCACATATCATAGAATCAACGCAATCGTCTAATAAAAAAAAAGTTTAATTCTTAAAAAATGTCAAAACATGATAGAAAAATACTAGATGTATGTCACATGAAAAATTGGTAGCACATATTCTCTCTTTTTCTTATAGGAAAAACATCGATTTGCAATGATCATAATCTTTCTGATGGTGATAGGTGAAAATAGAAGCAAAGACAAACTTACACAAATAACATCATTTTCTTCAAAAATGCCTCGCATGTTAAGTTCATCCAGTGCAGTTCGCCTTCTCTAGAAATAAAAAAGAATAAAACAAAGTTCCAAAAAAGTTAATTCACAAATGCAACCAATCAAAAAAAGACCAATTGCTATGTACATAAATAAAAGGGAATTCTGCAGTACCTGAATTCCATCAGGCAAGTTCATCGACGAAAGCATCAAAACGGCATCTTGGCTATAATTTATTTCTAATCTCCAACGTTTTGGTGCAACCTGAATTAGAATTACATCAAATGAGATAAGAAGGTTCTTTTTAGTGGTGGTGGCGAAGGCATTCAAACTTATTTCAGATTTACAACAGCATAACCAATCATGAATCCTGTTGCCAGTTGCCACTATCATATATTTGCTTAAAAAATAAATATAATAATAAAAAGCATTTAGTTTTACCTCTGTAACACGACCCACTATGATATCGCCAACCTCTGGTTTATATCTAATAACAAATACACATCAGAAAAGACATGATAACAAAAAACCAAAGGAAGGGAAACATTAAGGTCCCGTTTGATAACCATTTTATTCTTTGTTTTTGTATACAAAAATTTAAGCCTACAACAACTACCTTAGTATACAATTTTCCTTATTTAGATATCTACATCTTACCTATATTTTAATAAACAAAACTAAAATTTGGGAACAAAAAAAGTAGCTTCCAAAAGCTTGTTTTTTTTTTTGAAATTTGGTTAGTATTCACCTACTTTCTTAAAGAAATACGGATACATTGCTTATCAAACTTAACAAAGATTTATGGACAACCTGGCACGCAAGGCACGTACATAGATAAGCTTATTGACTCGCTCGACCACTCCACAAATAGTGGCAACTACTTCTCCATTCAAGTCGAGTG
Source organism: Sicyos edulis (assembly GCA_036507275.1). NCBI lineage: Eukaryota > Viridiplantae > Streptophyta > Magnoliopsida > Cucurbitales > Cucurbitaceae > Sicyos > Sicyos edulis. Next base: position 4,026,031 of record CM071846.1, read on the forward strand.
TCCCATGTCCCCTGTGTACAAATATCAATAAAACCTCAACGCATATAACCTGCTGGCAAGTACACAATCCAATCACTTGTAATATTATATAAAGATAGTGAGAAATTGCATACATACTTGAGGACACCATCTTCGTAATTGAGGAGAATAGTATCAGCAACTACAACAGAAGCATCGGAATTGACTTTCGACGAAATACTGTCGAGCGTTTCTAGGGCTCTTTGAAGCCGAATCTTCTGGGTTTGATTCAAGGAAATCTGCAATCCTCTCATATCTGCATTTAGAAAATTGCTCATATACCTATATATCTATATATAAACGCATTGAAAAACTTGTAGACATTTTTGTGCCAAGTTCATCCCTTCATTGTCAATCGTGTACCGTTTTGCGATTCAAAACGTAAGAAATCGATCCACATCGTAGTTTTGAATCGTAAATCGCCCGAATCGGACGTCTTCAGAGTGAAAAAGAAACGATTCAAAAAAAAATAATACCTTTTCTACAATCCAAGAGTCGTCGAAGATGAATAGCAGAGAAACTAGGTTTCAAAGAACTTCATTACGTTCTTTGAATACAGAGATTTTGTCCAAAAAAAAAAAAAAAAAACAGAGCCGCAGAGAAAGAGATGTGTGAGAAGGGGCGGCTGTGCAGACAAGTTAGGGTTTTTTTGTTTACCATTTAATAAATTGACAATAAATCTAAAAAAGTTATTCGTATGTACGAAAATTTAATTATAAATTTAATGAGTTGTTTATGACAATTAATGTAAAAGATATCATTTTAAATAAAATATTTTTATATGTGGTTTAAAAAATATATTTTTATATCTAGTTTTTTTTTTTTTTTAATTCAATATTTTTATATCTAGTTAGGTTAGTTGGTTATTATATATATATAAATTAATAATGATGTATAAATCTAAAACTTATGACAATTAAATTGGTCTGTCAAATTTAAATTGGTTAGTTTCTTAGGGCTTTGGCATGTATTTTACAAAATTGATAAAATATTACATGAATAGCACAATAATAAAAATATTTGCATATATAGCAAAAATTGTAAATTGATAGACTTCATATTGATAGATTCTATCAAAGTCTTTTATAAAAAAGGTAAATAATTTTTTTTTTTAAATGACAGAATTTACTATAAAAGAATTATTTTAAAAAATGTGCTATAATTGTAAACTGTGGTAAAAAACTTGTTATAGCGCAAATTCCTAATTTTTTTTATTTATGACAATAAAATTGGTCGATCAAATTTATTTTTAAACCTGATACAATTAAAGAAAAATGGTTTTATTGACCTTTTTAAAGATAATCAACAATGTCCCCAGAGGTGGCACAATAATCGAACACTTGGAGTTTGAAGATACGATGTCTTTATGGTTTGAGTTAATTAAATTTCTATATACATTTTACAAGTTGACAACTTTTAATAAGACTATCATTCTTTTTATAATTACTCTTACTTTTCTTTTTCGTGAACACCTGTTTATGAATTGATAATGTTTATAATTTATCTGAATTCAAACCAAAAAAAAATTAAAGATTTAGTTTTTTTTATAAAGTTTTTATTTCTTATAATTCACATTAAATACTCTCAAACTATCATCAAACTTTAACCTAAATTTAAATCATTTTGGTCTTACCACTTTAAAGTTGATTTCAACTTATCTTTTTAAACTTTAAAAATGGCCATTTTTTTTATCTTTTGACGTTGGAGTCCATTCTACCTTTTTCCATGAATTTTAGAATATTTATTAATTTATAAATAAAAACTATTTTAGACTTTAGTCATACACAATAAATTTCATTAAAACCAAACACAAAAATACAAATCTTCTCTCTTGGGATGGAAACAAAACAGTGGGCATTCATGGACAACTATACTACACACTGAGGAATAAGAACCTTCATTAGCAACTCATCAAAATTTATTTAAAAAAGTTTAGAGGAGAGAAAATTGAGCAAGATCAATGGTAAAATACATGAAACATAAAATGAAGATGCAAACTAGAAAGTAAAATGAAAGACATAAAGCATATGTTGGACAGAGCAAAGCAGAGGTAGTGTGCTGATGCTGTCTCACTTTGTCTTTAAAGTTCGGGAGGAGGATGCAGCATTCAGCTTATTCCTAGCTCGAACGATATATTCCGAAAAGCGATTATCTTCTTTCGCATTCTCTTTTCCCCGGCTACTCGGATCATGTCGCTTGCTCGATAGGCTTCCCAACCTACGTTTAGCTCGATTAATGTAATCGCTAAACACGTCGTTCACATCTTCTCCTGATTTTTTCCCTTCCTTTTTTGCATCACTAATTTTAGTAAACCTGTCAGCCTTTTGCTTCTTCTCAACCTCCACTTCACAATCATGAATTTCCAAACCAACTGGTTTGGCTTCTTCCTGAGGAGGAGGAGGAGGATCAAATTTGATGATTTTAGGATACAAACCAAGAGCCTTAAGAAGCTTTTCGCACACGGGATTGCGCCGGGATGATTTCGAGTTCCTTCCCATTGCTATTGGTGTTTGTGTTGGGGAAGAAACACCTGGTTTTGTAAGTATATATATTTGTGTGGTGATGGATGATAGCTAGTGGGAATGGAACCTGGGAAATCAGATTGATTATTAAAAGATACCTCTAGGATGGTTCTTGGATCCTACTTGGAAACTTGTTTCAGCACAACATGAATTGTAGAGTTCAATAAGATATCTAAAAGGGAGTGTTTTTTTCCTCATTGACAAGACATTTAGAGAAGACAAAGAATCATATTCCTAATTATATGGTTTCTGCCCAATTTTCTTCTAAGTCAGTCCAATTATAACAACTTAATAGCTGTTTTCATACTTTGAAAGCATCTAAATAAGTATTGATTCTGAAGAAATTAGGGAAAAGAGTTGAAACAAGAATCTGCCATCCTGTAAGCTAAGAAACCGTGCAAGTCTTTCCATCCAAATGACTGAAAATCGAGGAAGTCTCGTTCATAATCATTTTATTTGTAATTATTGTTTTTTTTTAATTTAACCTTATAATTACTAGTTCATGTTTTTTTTTATTTGGATATCAACCTCTTATCTATATATTTTAAAATCAAACAAAAATATGAAAGAAATAAAAATGCTTGTTTTGATTTTTTAAAGTTTGGTTACATACGTTTCGTTAAGGAGAGATGAAACACATACTAAGAAATTATTTTATTTTTAATTTCTGGTTTTTTAAGTTTAAACCTTCAACAACAGCTTTTTCCTACATTTTTTTTTAATCTTTGGATATTTACATCTAAACCACCTGTGCTTTTAAAAACCAAATAAATATTGGAGCTCCAAAAACTTGTCTAATTCTTAAATTTTAATTAGAATTCTCGTACTTTGGTAAAGAAATATAGATAATATGGTAGAAAAATTGAGTACAGATAATCTTAAATTTCAAAAATCAAATAATTATCGAATTGGGTTAAAATAATCCCTTTTTTTAATAGTGGCTGGCCATTGGTGAACTCTGAACCTGAAACATGTTCTCATGAGATGCATTGTGTCTCCTGGTAGGACCTATCCTTTGGGACTATAGCAATTGGACATATATGATGTGCTATATGTTTTTTAATTTTAAAGCAAATTAGAAGTAAAAAGAAATTTTTAAAAAAAAAGCCAAAAAAATTAATGGAGATTGCAACCAAACGAAAATATAATTTAATCTTTTTCCTAAAATCATTAAAAAATAACTAAGACCCCACAGTGAAGAACGAACCCAAGACCTGTGTCGAAGCCAAAGAGCCGTAAAATTAGGGCTTTAAAAGATGTGCACTTAATTCGGTTCATTTTCTTCTTAAATATTGTTTTTTAAATACTCAATTAAAAAATGTGCACTTAATTAGTGAGTCAGAAGATTTTAAATTTTTTTTTTTGTGTTAAAAATTGTGACTAAATTAAAGGAAAATGAATACAAAATAAAGGGATTTCAATTTGATTCATATATTTTAAAATTACAAATTTTAATATATGATAAATAAATCATTTGTTACATAATTTGATATTAACTAAGATAACAATTAGACTAATTTAAAATTTCAATATATTGAAACTATTTAAATTTTTAAGTAGGTTTAATTATTTTAAACAAAATAAATATAAAAGTAAGCTAAAAAATATATGAAGAAGCATCCTAATATAACATAAATTTATGACAATTATCCATATAAAATAACACACTTATCTTTTCTATAAAAAAAAAATAACGCACTTATTTTTTTTTGTACATATCGAGAGAATGAAAATAAATAGAATGTGATGCATTGAATTGGTTTACAACCAAACAATAAAATTATTGTATTATTTAGTCCAAGTGGTTTTAGAGGTAAATGACATGTATACTTCAAATCCTTCTATTTCTTAAATATTATTTTTTTTTACTCAAAAACATCTTCAATATTATCATTATTGAATAAAAAAAAAAAAGCTTAAGAATATTTACTTTTTTTTGTTGCTGGGCCGAGATGAGCTGGGCCTGACCCAAAACCTTCCGGGTTAGATTTGGGGCACCGGTTCAGCCTCCTCCGTTCATTTACAAATAAAAAACGCAACCTAGGGTTCTTATTCTCGCGTTTTTTTTCCTTGATTTTCACCGGCATCTCATTCGCCTTCTCGTTGGTGAAGGTGAGCAATTCTGATTCTGAACCACTATTTCTCGTACTCCTAAACGTTAATTTTAGATTTTTGTTTCTCAACTATTTGTTCCGATCTTCCGATCTGTGTTGCGCGGTTGATCCTTTTTGTTTCGTTTGTTTTCTTTCTTGATTTTGCTGGAATTCTTGTGTGTGTGTATTTTTTTGTATAGTTGTTTCTGGGTTGAGGTTACACGATCTGTTGATGCGTTAGGTTTAATCCGATCTTTGCGATTCAAAAAGTTTCATGGTTTATATTAGATAGATGGAGATCGTCGATTTTAGATTCTAGGGTTTTTTTTTTCATGTATGAATTCTTTTATGATTCTAGTGCGTTTTTCATATAACTAGTCATCGAATTGAAATTCAATGTTTTGACTTTTGAACTCAAGTTATATGAGTATATATTATGTATAAAACAGTAACACGTGCTATCTGATCTCTATAAACAGTAGCGGGTTGCAGCGTTCCCTCTTTGTGTTTTTCGACTCGTTCGAAGCCCATCAATATCTTAGCCATGTCGTCCAAGCAAGGTACCATCTATATCATTAAGGTTATGGAAAAGTTAGCTTTTTTTCCTATTTATTTTGGATATGGTAGTATCTTTGATTGGATTAGATAAAATTTGTGAAACTATTGGTTATGCTATGACATATAATATATTTTTTTGTTGTGATATGGAAAATCAATTGTGTTGTATGTATTTACAGGAGGGAAAGCAAAGCCCCTGAAGCAACCCAAGGCTGAGAAGAAAGATTATGACGATGTATGCTTGAGTTTATTATTTTCTTTATCTATGCCGTAGTTCTATCGTATTCCTTGTTTATTTTTGATATTATGTTTGCGATAGAAGAGCTTCAATCTGCCTTATTTTCGCTGTTCGAATTAGAAATTGGGTTGTTTGTTGTCACTTGTCAGTAGAATGCTTCTCTAGACAATTTCTCCATGTTCGTTTCTTTCCTCTTAATCTTTGTAACCTTTCCTCTTAGTTTGAATGCGTGAGTGGCTGTGACTTAGCACACTTGCAGGTTCTCATGTAGAGGTTAAGAAGTTTATTTTTGCATAATGTGCCTCCTTATTCTTGGGTTTCATATAGTTTTTTTTTTCCTTTTTCTGTTATAAACAAAGGACCTTTTTCCTTGATAAAAACTTTGGATCGTTTTTATTTAATGGTTCCTTGAAGAAGGGAAGGTGGAGGGATCTGTTACTGTATCGGCCTTAATTTGTAGTTTGAGTCTGTTTTGGATTGATATGGAAATAAAAACATTTCTTTTAAGATCAATTTGTTGGGGTAGGGGGATTCAAATTTGTGCCCTTGTCATGGACATGGGCACATGCATACATTTATGCGTGTTGAATTAGTGCTATTGTTGGCACATTTTTTTGAAGTAACACTTTCCAAAACCAGCCTAAGTTGCATGACAACGAATTGGTTGAAAGACTAGTTTTATTTTTAGAATAAACTATGAATTTACTGGGGGGTTTTTTTCAACAGGTTGATGTAGCCAATATTCAAAAGAAGAAGGACGAGGAAAAGGTGAGAACATTGAACTTTTAAGTTGAAACTGTCACTAAACTTCTCTGATTCATTGGTTGTGTGTCGAAGATTGCTACTGACTATAATTTTTGTCGTTCGGTTCGATGTTATACAGGCGCTGAAGGAGCTTAGAGCAAAGGCCCAGCAGAAGGGTGCCTTTGGAGGTGCTGGGCTCAAGAAGAGTGGGAAGAAATGAGTATTCCATCGCAATGTAATGTAGATTACTTGCTGGAATTCGGATATCTGATTTGTCTTTTTAAGCAGTTGATTGTGTGCCATGTTGCCCTCTTCATGAAACCTGAATAACATGAAGTCAAATGCTTTACTATTTTCGTGTTCTGTTCTGTGTCGAAACCTGGTAGATAATATGATGTGGGTGAATGATTATAGAAGTTGAATGTTTTCCTCTATATATCTTTTCTAGTTGAAAATATAGGCTAAAAGGTGAAGATAATTGCATTGCTGATGCATCCTTTTTTAAGTTATAAGCAAAAAATAATTTTGTAGGTTCCTTGGTGTGGCTTAGTGGTCAGAATGTGCTTAATCTAGAAAAGTCAGGTGTGGCTTAGAATTAATGTCATCAAATTATGTCATCGATCTGTCTTATATATGTAATCAATTCTAAAGGATAAGGAAACTTATTATCTACTTATAAATTATCACAGTTGTCCGGTTCATTGCTTACCATGCGACTTTAATGAGTAGTTTTTGCCTTTTTGGTTTTTTGGTTTTTTTTGTGTGTGTTTCTAACCCTCCTTTATTAAATATATGTTTTTTTTTAGAATTTTCTTAAAAATTGGAAAAGGAAGGTAAAAAAGAGTAAAATATAAGTTTGGTCCTTACGGGTGAATTCTATAATTAGTCTCTATCATTTAATAATATTTAAAAAATATTTTTTCCTTTTTTAATCTGATAAATAATTATGTATTACATAAATAAAGTTTTCAAACAAAAGTTGGATGTTTTTAATAATATTCATTATCAATACTTCCAAATAATATATAAATGATATTTAACATAGGAACAGCACTTACAATTCATTGTTTGAAATTGTCTTCCAATAGTCTATAATAATTATTGTCGTTTGTATTCTTTCGTCATCCTCTTCAACATCAACAAAATGAACCTTTCGAGTAACTTTTTTTAAGAAAAACAAAAAATTTGGAAGCATTTTGTATTGATGGTGAAAATGGTATTTTAATTAGATTTGCTCATTTTTTAACTAGTTGACTATATTGGTAATAATTTATCAAACATTTTGTAATAATAATGTTGAAAATGGTATTTATGTTACTCATAATGGTGTAATATATTTCTAAAATACGTATCTATTTCATATTTTCAATTATGAAAATTAGGAGTTTTAAGTTTGATAATGGTCGATGTCTTCAAAGGTGAGCAACAATCGCATCGAACGAATTGCATCTCCAATGTTGATTCTTTTAGATTTATGGCCAAAAATTTTAACATAACTTTTTTGGGTGGATAATGGACTCCAACGTTGAAAAAATGAACTTCGATGTCGAAATCTTTATTTTTATAACATATAATTGCCATATTATCATGTGTGTATTATGACATTAAAAGCTCCACTTCTTCGCTATCAAAAGTAACAAGACTCCACATTAAAACCACTACGTCTTGAACGTCAAACATAGTGAGTGTCCAATTTTGAACACTAGGCGTCTTCGATGTCAAACATTATGTGACTCCAACATCAAAAAAGGAAGAAAACTTGAGGATGTTCATGGGCGGCAAGCGACCGAAGAAAGGACGGTGAAGTCGACATGGAGTGGTTGTGGGAGGAAAGTGAGAAGAATGAGAATAAAAGAATAGAGGTAATTTCAATTCAGTTTTTGTCAGTTTTGTGCCAAATTGACAACTGAATTGATATCTTCTATTTTTTAACAATTGGATCCAAACTTATGTCCAATAAAACACAAAACCATTGGATATATTTTCATTTGGTACGGTTTGGTTTTGGTTCCATTTTAGCATTATATTAAAAAAATCAAAATAAAATAAAATCAATGAACCCATTCTCTCTTTTTATATTGTTAATTTAATTATTGGATAAAAAATAATTTCATAATAAATATGATAAGTAATAGGAAAAGAACATAAAATTTGAGAAATTTACTTTGGGACATCAAAATAACATAAAGAAAATGATTTTTTAAAACTACAAACCGATTTGTCCTCCAAAAAAAAAAAACGAAGTTTTGTGCCAGATTGAATGAATTCATTTTTGTTTGATTTTTCAATTTTTTGTAGCACGAGTATTTTTTACATTAATAAAAATGATTTTTTTTAATTAAATCTAATCGAATGAATATTGTGACTAATAAATGAGAAAAATTTGTAAATATTTATCCAAAAGTTAATATCCATCACAAATTATTTTCCTCAATGTATGTAAATCTGGGATAGGCAGTATCTATGTATCAAATACTGAGGAGTTAATTATGAATTCAAATTTGAAATGTTAGTGAAGTCATATATATATATATAGGGTTCATAAATGAATTTATAAATTCTTTTTTTAAAAAAAGATTTCATAATCGTAAATACTTTTCCATATATACGTCACCAACTCAATAATTGTTCGAAAATTCGTATAGATAACGAAAACGCAAGCTAAGGCTCCCATTTCCACCGGGATTCTGCTTCTTCTTCGCATTCTCTTCTTTGATTAAGGTAACAAAATACTGTTTTTAGATTCCTTACTCAACTATTTGTTTCGATCCTTTTTTGTTTCGTTTAATTTCTCGCCTTGGATCCCCTCTTCCGATCATTGAGTTTTAGATTCTTGCTTTTTTTTTTTAATCGATGAATTCTTGTATGATTTTGCGAAGGATGTTGATTCTATACGATGTTCTTCGTTTTTTCATTTAGTTCTTGTTTTGGCGCTTTTGGGTTGGCTGCAATTTTCTCAATTAGGGCATGCGGAATAAGGGGTTAATAACTTAATGGGGTATAGTATAATATAAGTTTGGTCCCTGGTTCGAACAAAGTTAGAATTTAGTCTCCTATGATTTTAAGAATTAGAATAAAAAGAAATCGTGCTTTATCGTTAGCAAGTTGATGACCGTGTGAGTTAAGTGATTGATGAGTCACAAAAATAATATCAATGGCTAATTTCTTTGTATATAATTCACAACCATTACAAACTACAATGAATGACTAATCTTTAGATTTTATCAAAATCATAGAGGCTTAGTTCTAGTTTCTAAAGAGGACTAAATTTTAGTTTGTGAAACCAAAAAGACTAAACTTTTAACTTTCTTCAAACTATGTGACCAAATTTATAATTTACCCTAACTTGCATCTGCTAAGTGATAATTATCTTATCTTATCTTATGTGATGTTTTGTTTTGTTTTATAATTTTCTTATTCTGTTTATTAGATGCTAGTTGTACTTGTATGCTTCCGATTATTATTTATATTAAGGGGAAATGTTTGAAATGTTCTCGTTTCTAAAATAAAAAAGAAACGTTTCTCAAAAAGGGAGAAAAAGTGAGAAACTACCAAAAGTAGTTTCTTTGGTTTCGTTTCTTTTCTTTAAGCTTGAAGTATCTTTGAATATATATAAACAAGCGCACCAATGTAAGGTAAATTGTGTTTGGCTTAGTGGTGATGTAATAAGTTTTTATACTCAAGACCATGGTTCAAATCTTACTTGAGACTCTTTTTTATTTTTATTTTTTTGATAAAATTTCTTTTATACAAATCTTACTTTTCAATTTCCCAATTATATATTGTGTTAATTTTTAAAATTTCATAAATTTTTTCACTTAAATTTATATTTAATCTTATTTTAATTTTAAAATATAATAACGACTAAACAATATATAATTGAATTAGTTTTGAATCAACATTATTTTAGACGAATGTCTTTTTTTCTTTTTCTTTTTTTTGAAAATCTTAGAAAAATGTCTTTAAAAGATAAAATTACATGTTATATATTCCGTTAGTTTTGAATAAAATTTATATATATTAGATAATGTATATTTTTTATAATTATTTTTATCTGTTTAATGCATATGATACATTATTAGTTAAAAAGTTACTCTTTTTCTTTTTTTACCATTACTCTTTTTTTTTTCTCTATCTATATACATTTAATATTACTTTCATATTTTAAATTAATAACACTGTTTTCAGAGTAATATAATCGTTATATATTTGAGTGAACATCAAACTATATAAATGATTAAGTAAACCTAACATATAATTTTTTTTTATAAAATGTTTATTTATATTAAACTATATACATTTTTTAAAACTATTTTAATGAATTTTTAATTCATACTATATATTTTTATACCACATTATCTTAACTTTTTTTTTAAAAAAAAATTATACTTAAAAAAAAATTAAAATATACAAATTTTTAAAATAAAAAAAATAAAAAATAGAGAAACGAGAAATTGTTATCAAACAAGTTTTGTTCCGTTTCTTATTTTTTATAAGAAACAAAAAACAGAAACGGTTATCAAACACATTCTTGTTTTTTATTCTAAAAAACTTAGAAACAAGAAACGAGAAACGGAAACGTTATCAAACGAGGCCTAAATTGCTCATATTGCAATTCAAATGTACAACAGAAACAGAAAACATGCCAAAGAATAAGGGAAAGGGAGGTAAAAACAGGAAGAGAGGAAAGAATGAAGCAGATGATGAGAAGCGTGAGCTTGTGTTCAAGGAAGCTGGTCAGGAGTATGCACAAGTCCTCAGAATGTTGGGGAACGGTCGGTGCGAGGCAATGTGCATAGATGGCACAAAGCGCCTTTGCCATATCCGGGGGAAGATGCACAAGAAGGTCTGGATTGAAGCTGGTGATATCATACTTGTTGGTCTTCGTGACTATCAGGATGGCAAAGCTGATGTCATCCTCAAGTATATGCGATACGAAGCAAGGCTGTTGAAGGCATATGGTGAGCTTCCTGACAGCACAAGTCTCGACGAAGGTATTGCCAGTGGTATCGATGATGGTGGGGCTGATGATTATCTGGAGTTTAACTTTTCAAGTATGATTGGATGAAGATATTGAAAAATTTTATAATTTGAGTGAGTTTTTTCATCTGTGGAGTTTAGTGTAACAGATGAATGACTATGGAGGATTTGTAATATGGATTTGCTCCATGGTTGTTAAGAACAAGGGGGCAATTGCGCCAGTCTTAGATTGGAAAATGTGTAGCTTTTTCTAGTCTTATGTCTTCAAGTTAGATTACATACATAAAGTTTGACCATAAAATTTACAGTATTTATCTCTGTTACTGAATTGTTGCTTGTTTCGTATGAATCTATGTTGAGATATGCATAAAGGCGTCGTTAAGTTTTCCTTTGATTTTCAATTGCCTTCATTCAGTTCTCTTTTGTCTTGTTCATACACAAAAGAAAGGGGATTCAAGTTCTCTTTTGAGGTCAACAAAAATGATTGGATGAGTTATTGGAAGTAATGTCATGTTGGGACATTATTAACTTGATTGACAGTCTCCAAGGAGTGGCGCAATGGTTGAAGGCTTGGGCTTCGAGGGTATACTCCTCTCAAGGTCCCAAGTTCGAGACTCAGCTGTGACATTTCTCTTTCAATGTCTCTCGGTCTGGCCTAGGGACGGACGTGGTTGCCTTTGTTTCAAAAAAAAAAACTTCATTGACCTAATATATGTATCATTTGCAGACAAATTCATGTCCCTTTTTATCATAAGTTTAGTTAGCTTAAGTTTGAAACGTTTTTTCTTTTTTACTGGTCGTTCTTTTTAAAAATTTCTTTTGTTCTTCTAGCGTAATGCTCTTCACCTTGTACTATCCTCCATCCTCCATTGTGCATCATGTGTAACATCAAGAGAATATTCAACTCTTACGGTCTTGTAGCTTAAGCCTCGATCCTTTGAGTTATTGTTCTTGTTAGTTGTCTTCGCCCATTTCAAAAGCCCTTAGTTTGGCAACTCTCTTCTTGAAATCTCTCATGAAGTTATTGTGTGACCATATAAAACCATTATTCTCTTAGTTTTCGTGTGAGGTAATGTGCTTTTTGCTGGTGTATTATTGACTTTTTATCAAAGATTTTTTTTTTGAGTACTTTTATCAAAGAAATTTGATGCCTATGTTTATTGACCTTGTTTGCTTTGTGAAACGTGTAATGTTAATCATAATTCCAGTTTTTAGATTTCCGCATGTGCGGCTTGATCATAAAAAATAATTTTTTCTCTACAAATCACACTATCTTAAAGTACGGGGGAAAATCATTTTTAGATGATTTTATCCCTTAAGTCATATCCTATCATATCATACTATCTTAAAGTGTGACTTAAGAAAAATCATTTTTAGACGATTTTATCCTTTAAGTCATATCCTAAATTACAAAAATGCAATTTATTGGAATATATAAAAAAAAATTCAAATAACATAGAAGATATTTACAATATCATTTAGATTTTAATCCGTAGAAGATAAAATATTTTTATCAAATCTTATAAATTTTATGATTAAGTTAGAAGATAAGAGATTTCAACAATCAAATGAAGATATTTACAATATCATTTAAATTTTCACGTAGAAAATAAGATATTTTTACCAAATCTCATAGATTTTATTTGACATTTTATATTCTAATTAAAATAATAAATTAAATTTTTCAATCCTATAAATAGTTTTCTACATTTTGTTTACGATAACACTTCTGTTTGCTTGGATTTATTTTTCTTTATTTTTTTGTTTTGTTTTTTGTTTTATAATAAGTTATGTTGGATTATTTACCTTAAGTTTCATCTAATTTTTCTTTTGTGCAATAATTTTTGTAGGAGTTTTTTTTTTTGCATAATTGTTGTCTTTCAAAAAAATACTTGAAGATCTGAAAAAAAAAGTTTGAAGAATTATAAGATTATTATTTGAGGTTAGTGCATGAATTCTTCAATTTCAAAAGTTTGGTAACATGATTTCCTACTATATATATATAGTTATCTATATTTGGTTTACAAACACATTTGAAACTTTCTTTTTGGTTGGGGTTACTTTCTTGGTTTGTTTTTTTTATAATAAAAAATTTAGTTATCTTATTTTTGTTGGATTATTTACCTCGACTTTCATCTTACTTTTCTTTTATTGCAATAATTTTTGTAGAGATCTTTTGTTGATTAATTGTTGACTTGGAGATGTGGGAATGTTTTTTGAAGAACGATAAAATTATCATTTGAGGTTAAATGTAAGTTCATAAATATATACTAATAAATATATTTAGCTTATTTATATTTATAATTATAATAATGATATAATTCTTATAAATTTTATAATTCAAGAGTAATTGGTCTATTAACAGATAAATTGAGAAAAAAATTAAAGAGATAAAATTTAATTTTAATTCAATAAATTTTATTAATTTTTTTTAAATAATAACACCTATTATTTTTTAAGCTCAAAATAAATAATTAACTGTTTTTTAACATAAATGTGAATTTTAATAAATTTAACTAACGTGAAAAAATGGTTATAAAATTCGATATTATATTGAAATTATTATTTGATGATTTAAATTTAGCCTAAAAATGTAAAAAATATATAATTTATTATTTAAGAAATTATCAACCGTAACGCCGTGCTAAAATTCTAGTATTTCATATGTTTGGAAAATCAAATTAGAATGAGTGTTGGCAACGAGTTTAAAGAGAAGGTAATAATTGAAGTTTATGTAGTTTAATGTTGTTTAAAGAACTCCTTTTTTGCACAATTCCATAAATCTTTGTGAACCGAATAGGTCGATGACGCAGTTAATTATTTTGTCTAATTTATTTCAACTTCATAATCACGTATTCGAATTCAAAATTGGTATTTGATTCTCATATTATTTGAGAACAGTTGTGCAATGCATGGTTTGTTGATTCCCTTTCTTTCAACTTGTACTAAAAAATAATAATAAATCTTTGTGAACTTTTAACATAATGCAAAAGCAATGGAGTACTAACTTTCCAAAAAAAAAAAAAAAACTTTCCAAAAAAAAAAAAAACAAGTGAGTGTTTGGGTTTGTGTGCACATCTTAATTATTTATACTATCTGGTATTATTTCTATGTATGTGGATACACTATTATTAATGAATCTTTTATGAGATTTAAATAAATAAAAGATATATTACATAAAAGAATGAATAATTGGTTAAAATATAATATATTTAAAAATTAATGTTATTAAAGAATTGATGGATCTTAGGCTCAATAGACTCTTTTAGGGTTGAGCCAAGACTTACCATGGCGATGTGTGGCACTTATTGGCGTCAAATTTTTTTTTTTTTTTAGTATATATTGGGGGAGGGGGACAAATACCGATTCTCGGGTTCGAATCCATGACGTTGGTGTTGAACTAGTTTACAACCAACACTGAAACCATTGCGTCACTGACCAATTCGATAAATACCGAGTCTAGGGATTGAACTCGTGACCATGAAATGAAAATAGATTAATATCAAATCAGATAATCAATCGGGCCACCGATCCATTCTGGCCATGACAATGATCATTGGGACCGATGACTATGATGTGCAGTGAATGATGACTATGATGTGCAGTGATGGAGCAGTGGGTGAGAAAGAGGACTAAGTTTTGAGGATGATGAAAAAAATGCCAAAAACTTGATTTATTTAGGAGCTACAAGACCCTAAGGTCCAATAATTACAAGAATGCCATTAATCTCTATTTGAATTAAAAATAATTTAAAAAATTAATGAATAAAAAAATTAAATTAAATAATATCTTTACTTACAAAATACAACGAGGTCTTAAATTAAATTAGTAGACAACTATATGTATAAAGTAAACTATACATGTTTTATTCCACTATTCTTATAGATAGAAATTCAAATTCATTATTGTTCTTATAATTGATAGCATGATTAGATATTTGCTATCCATACATTAACATTGTAACTAAATAATATTATATGAGTTTTTTATTCTCTCAACCACAATATAGGCCGATCCATCACGAGCATCGTTCTATTATTTAAATTTGTTTTTTGTTTTTAGAAATATTTAAATCTATTCCCACTGCGTTCCCTTAAATTGAATTTCATTAAATATTTAATTTGACATGCATTATGAAAATAAGACCTATAAATGATCTATTTATATCATATAATCATTACAAACAAGAAAAGTATATTGTATATGAATGTATTAGACAAGTGTCACATTTAATTAACCCTACTCCTATGAAGAAAACAATAAATATATTTTCCATTAATATCTATCAAAACTATCTATGGAATCGAATAAAACGATCGAGCTGCCGGGCCTCCACCCAAAAATTATTTGTCTAAAATTGGATTTATTATAGTGCCCTCTAAATCAAGCTTAGCTGGATTTCATCAACCCTCTAATTTCAAAAAAATTAATACCATCTTCTCATCATTTTAAAAAATAATTGACCAAACAATATTTTTTTTTTGGATAACTTAATATGAAGAATGAGATGAGATAGTTTGATACAACGTAGTAAAAAATGATGAAAATGGTTGGTGGAATGTTAGATTTAGTTGATTGATTATGAAAATGATTAATATTTAACTTTCATCTTATTTAAGAGTACTAATATTTTTTATGTAGAGTTTGTGCCTCCCAAATTTGAATTAGAAAATATTAAAATAAATTTTTAGTAAAAAAAGCTATTTCTTGGCCATTGAGTATAAGGGGTGATTTTTTTTTTTTTTTTTGAAACAAGGGTAATCACATTCATCTCTAAGCTAAGTACATTAGCAAAGGTGTGATTAATATAGATAAAGAAAATATCAGGTCTACTGTAGATCGGGAAATGTCAAAGAATGAGAGAGAAAGAGCAGATAGTGTGTGCATCGATTAAATTATAAATTTAGTTTATATGATTGGATGAAAGGTAAATTTAATTCTAATTTTAAAAGTTCCAAATTAGTTTATCTAAATTTGATTTTTTTAAAAAAAATATTATAAATAGTTTATATTATTTGTAATCATTGACAAAGTAAATGTGTGACATTTAGTAATTCGTGTTTGAATGAAGTAGTTTTTATATTTTGTTTGCAATGTTAATTGTTAAAGTAGATAAAAACTATTAACGATATGAACTCGTTAGTTATTACTTCTTTTTTTTTTTTTGAAATAGTTAAGTGATTACTAATTACATAGACTATTCATTAGCTAACTTTTATATTATAGCGAATTAAATTCTAAATTTTAAAATCACATAAATTAAATTATTACAAATTATAATTGAACCCAATAAATCTCACACAAGTTCAAACAAACAAAAGGGCATTGAGAGGAAAGTCAAATTAGGTGATTTCAAGTGAAGGCATTGACAGTGTGTGTTTGTTTGTATTTATAGAGAGGGGAAAGAGAAAAGTGAACAACCCCAACGTGTGAAACAAAATAGAACTATTTTGTTTTGTTTTTTATTTTTAAAAAGACAATTAATTAATTTTTTAAAAATGAAAACTTTATTTTTGTCTCCCTTTGAAAACAGCATCAAAAACGGGAAACCCTCCTCCTAATCTCCTTGGGAGCATCTTTTTCCTCTCTTTTTTTTTCAACTTTTAACATTTTCCTCTCTTTTTGAACCAACACCAAATTGAATTTCCTTCAATTTATTTCCCCTTTTTGGTTCACAAAAAGTTACAAAACTGCTATGAAGAAGAAGAAAAAGAAAGACTTTTGGATCAATTGGCATCATCATCAAAAGAAGCCCTTTTGAAGCTTTTCTTCTGCCTCCCATTTGAAGAGAGTTACCAACATCTCATCATGCGACAAGAACACGAACACGAACACGAACACGGACACGGACACGAAACCGAACCACTTTGTCTCTGCGGCGTACATGGGAAGGCCAGGCATTTTTCTCTCTTTTTTTTCCTTTTTTGTTCTAATTTTGCTTCAATTTCCGCATAATTTTATGTGGGTTTCTTCAAAGTTTATTCCTTTTTCTGGAATATTATTGCTCATATCGGAATATACATGAAGATTAATTAGTACTACTCAAATGAAATTAACCATGTTTTTAATTTGTATTTCTCTCTCTCTCTTATTTGCTTGATGATCATAATTAATTACCCATCTTTGATTTTCTTTTTTTTTTCTTTTGAGCACTATTATGAGTTTTTTTACAAGTTACAACAATTGATAGCTTGTCTTCTAATAATGGTAGGTAAATCCCAAAAAAATCAGTGAAATAAGGACTCTTTTTTTGACATATATTTTGTCGTAAGCTAATTATAAAGCTCTGAATATATCAACAAAATGCCATATTATGTGTATAATCTAATGGCTAATTTCTATACACCCTCCAATTTTGCATTTTAATTTCTCTCATTTTCTTCTTTTCTCTTTTTAATTTTTTTTTTTTTAACTACAGATACTGTGAAAACTAGGAGTAGGAGTGACAATAGCTCTTGTACTTTAGGGATAGTTTATTTAGAAAAAAAATTATAGTTGTTTTTTTTTTGAAGAAAGAGTTGTTTTTTTTAATAACAAAAAATATAGTTAAATGAGCTTTTAAGAAAAAGGGCCATAAAATTTCAATAAATTTGACTAATAGGGCATGAAAATTAATTATATAGTAATAAAATAGAGGCATTGCAGTGCGTGTTGGATGGAAAGTTTTAGGTCCAAAATTATACGCCATGCGACGCGCCCGAGAGCTTTGTTGACTTTCAACCATTTATTTTCTCCTATCAAAATAATTAGGCGTTTTTTCATGATTTAAAAAAAAGTATGGATATTAAAATTTTAGAAAAGAAAAATCAAATATAACATAAATAGCAATAACCAACTTAAATATGTGAAATTGATAGGTTTTAATTGAGTAAGTTTCAATTGATGAAACTTAAAATTGATAGAATTCAATAAATTAAATATTTCATATTTTGCTATATATGATTTTTAAAAAAATTACTATGATAAAAAAAATGTATGCTAAAATTTTCTATTTACAACAAATTTCTAAATAATTAGGTAAATTATAGTTTTTTTAAAGAAAAATATAATTTAATCTTTATAAAATAAAAAATATAATTTTATTCAAATAATTTTAATCAAAAGTAAAATTTAATCGTTATGATAGCCAAGAGAGATTCGTTCTTGTGCCTCTCATATGAATAAGTAACCAAGAAATTATGAATTTGAATTTCTCGATCTCAATTGTTGTTGTTGAATACCAAATGTTAAATATTATGGCCCAACAAAAGAGAATTTAGGTCCAAAAGAAAAATCTAGAAGTTATAGCCAAAAGAAAACTCTAGATTTTATCATTTATCCTAGATGGTCAAAGAAAAATCTAGAACTTCAACTTGCCAAGAAATATCTAGACATCCTTATCCAAATCCAAGTTGTGGCAAAATCCTAGCCATTTATTTGACTTGATTACCAAGGCAAAATGTGGACCATTGGATCATACTTGGAGCCCAAGTTTATGGAGGCTATAAATAGGTTATGTCATTTGTTGGCAAACCATCCCAAATCATCCCAAGACTTCCCACATCTAAAGTGAGGTTGTGAGATAAAAATAGAGAGTGTTTTCTCCTTGTAAGAAAGCTTGTTGTTTCTTTGTAGAGAGAAGGTTGTAACTCCTATTTTTGTAATAAAGTTCTTCTATCCTTGCCCGTGGTTTTTACCCCTAATTTGTTTAGGGGTTTTCCACGTAAAATCATTGTGTCGTTCTTCCTCTTCTTCCTCTTCATTACCATTGTAATTTTCAATCTCTCTTTAGTTGCGACCGCTCTATTCGTGTAAACAATTTTAACAAGTGGTATCGAGCCTAGTTTCTTGGTGTAACTATCTACTTATCGTATGCTCTGTGGTTGCCACTAAAAGTGGATCCTCCACATCAGAAAATAAGTTAGATACTTTCACCTTTGTTGATGTGCACGTGGGTTGTGGATTGTTTCATTGCTCGTGGTAGAAGCAATGGCGGCAAGGTTCGAGATTGAGAAGTTCAACGGGACCAATTTCTCGTTGTGGAAGATGAAGATGAAGGCTATCTTGAGAAAAGATAATTGTCTTGCGTGACCATCAAGAAGAGGCCGACGGACATCACAGATGATAATAAGTGGAATGAGATGGACGGGAATGCTATTGCAAATTTACATCTAGCATTAGCAGATGCGTTTTGTCAAGCATAGAGGAGAAGAAAATCGCCTTTGGAGATTTGGGAACATCTCACCAAGCCGCATGCGAGGCCAAGTCACTTCACACCAAGATTTTCCTTAAGAGGAAATCGTATACTCTTCGAATGTCGAATCTACTTCAATGACGGAGCACATGAGCACGTTGAATACTCTATTTTCTCAACTCACATCGTTGGGTTATAAAATAGATTCAAATGAACGTCTTTGAAATTCTACTTCAAAGTCTTCCGATTCATATGATCAACTTGTCATCAACCCGACAAATAATATTCGATCGATTGTCTAAACTTTGATGATATTGGAGCCGCTTGTCCTTGAAGAAGAAAATCGCGCAAGAACAGAGAAGACAAGTTGGCAAGCTCACAACAAATAGAGGCTCCGTGGTGACAAGAGGGAGATCAATGGAACGTGGCTTCAGTGGGAGCCAAAATCAAGGAAGGTCAAAATCAAGAAGTAAGAAGAGCATGAAGTGCTACCATTGTGGCAAGAAAGGACATATGAAGAAGGATTGTTGGAATCTAAACAAAAAGGATTCCAATCCTCAAGGAAATGTAGCAAGCACCTCAAATGAAGGTGATGTTTTATCTTGAAGAAGCGACAACTATCAAAGGCGGAAAGAGTTTGGGCGATGTATGGTTCATCGACTCGGGAGCGACTTATCACATGACCTCACGCCGAGAATGGTTTCATCATTATGAACCTATCTCAGGAGGGTCCGTGCTCAGCTGCAATGATCATGCCTTGAAGATTGTCGGTATTGGAACTATCAAGTTGAAGTTCCATGATAATATCTGTTTCGCACAATTCAACATGTGCGACATGTAGAAGGCCTAAAAAGAACTTGCTTTCATTAGGTCACTTGATGACCTTGATTGCAAAGTCGTGGTGGAGAAAGGAGTCATGAAAGTGATTCGAGGAGCGCTGGTACTTATGAAGGGAGAAAAAGTTGACAACAACTTGTACATGCCGATGGGGGGAGACTTTGCAAGAGGAGAGGCGTCGGTTGCCTCAAGTAGTTCAAGTGAACAACTTTCAATGATGTGGCATCAGAGACTTGGACACATGTCAGAGCAAGGAATTAAAGTTCTTGCAGAGCAAAATCTACTCCCTGGGCTCTCTAAGGTGTCTCTACCTTTGTGTGAGCATTGCGTTACAAGTAAGCAACACAGATTAAAGTTCAAGACATCAAATTCTAGAAGCAAAAATATTCTAGAATTGGTTCATTCGATGTATGGCAAGCACCGCCATTACATCCTTGGGAGGAGCAAGGTACTTTGTGTCCTTTATCGACGACTACTCCGTAAGGTGTTGGGTGTATCCAATCAAGAAGAAGGCAGATGTGTGTTCGGTCTTCAAAGTATTCAAAGCGCAAGTTGAACTACAAATAAAAGAAGATCAAGTGCTTGCGGACAGATAATGGAGGAGAATATACAAGCAATGAGTTTGCAGAATTCTGTAATCAACAAGGCATTAAAAGACAGTTCACTACTGCCTACACTCCTCAGCAAAATGGAGTGGCAGAGCGGATGAATAGAACCTTGTTAGAGAGAACAAGAGCAATGTTAGGAGAGCTGCAGCTTGGACAAATCATTCTCAGGCGAAGCGACCAATACACGCTGTTATGTAGTGAATCGTGCTCCATCAAGCGCAATTGAGTTGAAGACGCCAATGCAGAGATGGGTCGTAAGCTCGTTGATTATTCAAACCTCCATATATTTGGAAGTCTAGTGTACGTGATGTACAATACCCAAGAAACTACAAAAGCTGGATCCAAAATCCGAAAATGTTTATTCTTAGGGTATGCTGATGGTGTGAAGGGGTATCGCTGTGGGATCCCACTTCCCACAAGGTTATCATCGGCGAGGATGTGATCTTCATGGAAGATAAGAAGCAGATAGCAAATGATAGCACTTTGTCAATGAAAGCTCGAGAGACTACAACAGACATGTGGAGAAAGAATATGAAGATGACCACTCAAGTCGAACCAACACACGAGATACAAGATCCGGCTTGAGTCACAAGAGACTCGCCGTTCTATCCGAACGACAAAACCACCCGATTGGCGATCTGATTATATTATGGAGAGTAACATTGCATATTGTCTTCTAACTGAGGATGGAGAGCCATTAACATTCCAAGAGGCAATGACTAGTTCAGATGCTGCTCAGTGGATGACAACTATGCATGAAGAAATGGAAGCTCTTCATAAGAACAAGACTTGGGAACTTGTAACGCTACCACAGGGAAGAAAGCCCATTGGTAACAAATGGGTATATAAGATCAAGCGCAACAATGATGATCAAGTGGAGCGGTATCGTGCAAGATTGGTGGTAAAAGGATATGCTCAGAAAGAAGGTATCGACTTCAATGAAATCTTTTCTCCAAAGAGTTCGACTTACTATCTGTTAGAATAGTCTTAGCAATGTGTGCTACATTTGATTTACATCCGGAGCGATTAGATGTAAAAGCGCATTTCTGCATGGTGATCTTGAAGAAGAAATCTATATGCTCCAAACTGGAAGGTTTTGAAGAACAAGGAAAAGAGAACTTGGTTTGCAGGTTGAACAAATCTGTATGGTCTCAAGCAGCGCCGAGATGTTGGTACAAGAGATTTGATTCCTTCATCATGAGCCTTGAATACAACAACGAGACTTAATGCAGACCCTTGTGCATATTTCAAGAGGTTTAGTGAAAAGATTTCATTATCTTCTTTGTTGTATGTTGACGACATGTTGGTAGCAGCCCCAACAAAGATCGTATTAAAGAATTGAAGGCTCGATTGGCTAGGGAGTTTGAAATGAAGGACTTGGGGCTAGCAAACAAGATTCTGGGGATGCAAATTCACCAAGACAGAAATAATAGAAAGATTTGGCTATCTCGGAGAAACTATTTAAGGAAAGTCTTACGACGCTTCAACATGGAAGACCTGTAAGCCAATTTCTACCCTCTTTTCGTTAATTTCAAATTATCCTCTAGTATGTGCCCCTAGCAGTGAAGCGGAGAGGATGGAGATGTCTCGAAAGTACCGTATGCATCAAAGAGTGGGAAGTTTAATGTTTGCCATGATTTGTACTGCACCGGACATTGCACATGCAAGTGGGGAGTAGTTAGTCGGTACATGGCGAATCTGGTCGAGAGCATTGGAATGTTGTAAAAAGGATCCTTAGATACATTAAAGGATCGATAGATGTTGCATTATGTTATGGAGGATCAGACTTTATTGTCGAGGATATGTTGACTCAGATTATGCGAGGTGATTTTGATAAAAGCAAATCCACCACTTTGGATATGTGTTCACTCTAGCTAGCTGAGCTGTAAAGTCGGGTTTCAAATCGCTGATCGGTTGTGGCTACCTCGACAACAGAAGCAGAATATGTTGCGGCTACACAAGCTAGTAAAGAGGCAGTATGGTTAAAAATGTTAATGGATGAACTCGGGCACGAACAGAAGAATATTTCTCTGTTTTGTGACAGTCAGAGTGCCTTGTACCTTGCAAGGAATCCAAACTTTCCATTCCAAGTCAAAACATATTCGAGCAAGACCACACTTTGTTCGTGAGAAAGTGGAAGAAGGAACGATGGATATGCGAGAAAATTCATACAAAAGAAAACACCGCGATTATCTCGACCAAGGCGATCAATGGTGACAAGTTTGATTGGTGTCGATCCGCAAAATGGCCTAGCAGAAACATAAGCAACATGGAGATGGCAAGGAAGAAAGAACGGTGTGGAGATTTATTGATGGATCAATCAAATCTCCAAGTGGGAGATTGTTAAATATTATGGCCCAACAAAAGAGAATTTAGGTCCAAAAGAAAAATCTAGAAGTTATAGCCAAAAGAAAACTCTAGATTTTATCATTTATCCTAGATGGTCAAAGAAAAATCTAGAACTTCAACTTGCCAAGAAATATCTAGACATCCTTATCCAAATCCAAGTTGTGGCAAAATCCTAGCCATTTATTTGACTTGATTACCAAGGCAAAATGTGGACCATTGGATCATACTTGGAGCCCAAGTTTATGGAGGCTATAAATAGGTTATGTCATTTGTTGGCAAACCATCCCAAATCATCCCAAGACTTCCCACATCTAAAGTGAGGTTGTGAGATAAAAATAGAGAGTGTTTTCTCCTTGTAAGAAAGCTTGTTGTTTCTTTGTAGAGAGAAGGTTGTAACTCCTATTTTTGTAATAAAGTTCTTCTATCCTTGCCCGTGGTTTTTACCCTAATTTGTTTAGGGGTTTTCCACGTAAAATCATTGTGTCGTTCTTCCTCTTCTTCCTCTTCATTACCATTGTAATTTTCAATCTCTCTTTAGCTGCGACCCTGCTCTATTCGTGTAAACAATTTTAACACCAAAAAATATTATTATGATTGATAAAGCTTAAAAAATATATATTATAATGTTTGTAATTGCTAGCCGATTAAGTAGGTTGAAGTGAATATTTATATATAAATTATGTGATTTTCTTAATCCGTTTTAATCATCACTTAACTCACATCCTTCTTATAAACTCGTCAATAACTCATTTTCATATATTTGATTTGTCAGCTATTATAATTGATAATGATTTTTTTTGTTCATCAAATTAAATGGATTAAATTCTAATTTTTAGAAGTACACAGACTAAAATTTAATTTTTTAGAATTATAAAAATTAAAATTTAATTTTAAAACTCTAGATATTAAATTTTAACTTTCTTATGAACCGAATTTATAATTTAACTAAATAAACATTACCATGCTTGTTGAATAGTTTTTTTCAATCATGAAATATTAAAAAATCTTCTCAATAATTATTATGGACGGGAGTTTAGTGTAGACAATAATTATGGAGAAATGAAGCAAAAGCGTGAAAAAAGATTTATTAATTGTCGCACGCGATGATATTAATTAGCAATAAAAGTTAGTGTCGAGTGGCTGTGAGTTTGGTTTATTTGTTTATATATGTTTGGGAAATCGGATTAAGACTTTGAATCCTCAATTACAAGAACACAAAGTTTAATTATTTTTTGTCTAAATTGTTTTATTCATTCAATGTACGTAAATCACGATAGGTTTTAATGTGTGAGGGTGTTTGTTTGACATATTTATGTAAGATTTAGGTTAAACATTTATATTGAGTAGTCAAAAATTGAAAATTGTCTCAAAAATTTGTTTGGACGTAGTTTTTGTGTAGAAGAATTAGAGTCAAAATTTTGTTTGAATATAGATTTAAAATGAGTAGTTATTTTTAGTAGTTAAAAATGAGTTATTTTGATTAATTTGAAATTGATGTTTAAAAATGAATAATTATAAATTAGAGTTATTTTTAAAAGTAAAAATAAGAAATTAATAAAAACTCGCTTGGATGTAGATTTTCAAAAAGAAGTTAATAAATCCTAAAACTAAATCCTACCTTAATATACTTAAATATGACAAACAAACAGCCCAAGGTTTGTATGAAGTCCACAAATTACATCCTGACAAGGCTAGTTTTGGATGCCTCTTAATAATTGACAAGGAAAATTCAAGCTTACAATTTGTATATTTAAGCACAAAAATGTAGGGGGCTGTTTATTTGCCCTAAGAAATATTTCAAGTCAATTGATCTAAGGGACAAATGGGTCACTACTACAATTATTTCACTATTTTGTTGTAAATTAGTTCAATATTAAAGTCACAGATTCAATCCCGAGAATCGATATTTTACTCTTATCTTCTAATATGTACTAAAAAGAAATCAATATTATTGAATTCATAAATATCTTTAAAAAAACTTTAACAATACCTCTTATCACAAAAATCACATCATACTCAACCAAAATCTTCAAGATGGCAACAGAGACATCTGACCGAAGATGCCTACAAGCTTTTGGGACGCACCCCACAAGGCTGCAAAACTTGCCAAAATTGGCTTCTCACATTAATCTCTCGCTATCCAATGTCTTACTCCACCAAAATTCGTCCCACCAGTCTAATTACTGGTTCGAGACGTTGAAAAACGCTTAAACTAGAATACTCTTCGAAATATCCTGGAGCCACAGCCTAGGAACGAGCCAATAATGCCTCGGATATAGGTGAGTGAAGCTCCGATCTTTCAATTTTCAAAAAAAAAAAAGAAAAAAGAATTTAAAGTCACATAAACTTCAACAATTAGTAACTAATTTAAAGTCCATAAACTTCAACAATTATTAACTCCATATTGTAATTACTCCTTAAAATTAATTAACCAATCACTGCTTTAGATGGTTAAAGTTTGATCTAATATTACCTGGTCGTTTAGTGAAGCTCGTGAACTATTTTATCCGATTCACAATCCGCTCCCCAGCTCTTAAGAGTGAAAGAGCTAAAAGCACTGATATTCATGATGGCAAAGTTGTCCAATATTTAAATTAATTGTGTTGTTTGTCATTTTTTTTTATATTTTTAATTGAACTATAATGCCATGTGTTTGAAAATAATTTTAAAAGTAGTTGTACAAATTATTTGTCAGTCAATTTAATGTTTAGTTTAAGTATGATTTTCATAAAATTAAATTTATCGAAAAAATTACTTAGTAATAATTTAAAATATTACTTTAAAATTATTCTTAAGAGGTGTTTGAATGGGGAGTTATTTTGAATAGTTAAAAGTGGGGGGATTTTGCTTGTATAATAAAAAATGGCAAAATATTTTCATTTCTAACACAAAATAAAAACTAATTCATTAGTAGTAGAAAATTCAAATTGAGTTCTATCACTCATAGAATTCAATGATGAGTGATAGAGTGCTATTACTTGTTGAGTTTTATCACACTCATTCTACCGTCGTAGAAATTTATGTGTTTATGAATTATTTTTAAAAATGAGTTGCAACTATAATACAAGATGTAGAATGTGCTGCTGAAGATATATCCCCTAAAATTGAGAGTTGCAGCTAAAACTTTGTTTGGATGTGATTTTTTTTTTAAGAAGTTAGAGACAATAACTTGTTTTGATATAAATTTAAAATGAATAGTTCTATTGAGTTTGTTAAGAATCTCACATTAGAAAGAGCTTAAAACTCATAACAATATACGAGATATATGTTACTCCTCTGCTTGCCTTAATTTTGTGATGGAACCCCGTAATAATAAAGATCTTGAGGTAGAGTGGAGAACTTTATTGCCAAAAATTCATTTGAATGTAGTGTTTGAAGAGTAGTTAGTAAATACTTATTAAATTCTACCTAAATTCAACAAACAAACACCCCTAACTATTTTAAAATCTTACTTTTTCAAGAAAATAGTCGCGTAAAAAATGATGCAGCCAAACAATTAATTTGCATTACTTAATTGTTTAGTTCTACTATAATCGAAAGAGATTTGAATTCACCCTTTTGATTAAGGAGTGAAGTGATGCGGCTGACCTATTGCCATATTACTTATGATTATGATTTTATAATGAAACAACTAATGTTTGGACTTTGATGCCAATTAAAAATGATAAAATAAACCAGGCCTAAAATTAGAACTTTTTTTTTAAAGGGCCTAAAATTAGAACTTAACCCTCCATATTTCAAGGATCTAAATTTGTGATCTCAATAAAATGATCCCCACCGTCCATCCACCCAAACATTAAAAAAAAAAAAAAGGGCATTGAAAAACAAAGGATTGGTAGCTGTTTTATTATTATTATTTTTTGACAATGGATTGGTAACTCTTCAAGGAGCCAAGTTCAATCTTAGCTCTTGAAAAAAAAAAGAAAATTAAAGGACCTAAAAGTTATGAATTTTATTTATCATATAATCTTAATTATGAATTAATCGTGTTTTTTTAACATTAGCATGTTGTGAGATCATGTAAATTATTTTCATGAAAATAATTTATATGCGCCTAAATTAGCCGAAATACTTTCTAATTAAACGAAAAAGAAAAGAATTGAAGACTTTATTCTTATTTTTGAAGAAATAAAAAGACTTTACTTCTTCCCCCACAGTTTTGTGTTTATCAATTAATCATGCTATCTTTGTAGTGAAGAAATGAAAAGGTACTCAATGTTCACTCCCTATGAACTTGTGCTATAAACAAGTTTACAACCAAAATCTATTCATTTGGGAAGATGAAAATTATTTTAAGGAAAGGATACAAAAATTAGTGTCATTTTAAATTTTTTTTTTTTAATAGTTAATAAATGAAACTTAGAATGACCTTATCGAGAAATCATTTAAGGTTTCTTACTCTTTATTTTTAATGAAAAAGTAGAAACATGTTTGGTATTCATTCCTGGTTTATTGTTCACTAAAACTTTAAATTAAAAACATAAACATTTTATATGAAATATAGTTTTAAAATAAAGTATTCAAGTTTTTATGTTAGCTTTGCTTTAAATATTTATGGTGTATTGTTATTAGAAAAACTATGAGATTTGTTTGTCAAAAAAACTACCAGACCAGATTTGAGTCTTTAACGTTAATTGTATTGTAAAAATGTTTTGGTGCATTTTAAAAATTATAAGTGAATAATGATTAAATAAAAAACCCTTTAATTATATTTTGAAAAAATAACCGCGAACATAAACCATAAATAAAAGCTTGACTTTTATGAGAAGTTTTTTATTCTAAAAAAAAGAGAAATGTTTGGCCAAATATGAATGGTCATGTCTCTATTTAGAAATTCAATTAATTTTTAAGTCAACTACAAATCTAATTTGTTCCAAAATTAATCAACTAAAAGTTGGTTTATTTAAAAATTGGGTTCAAATCAAACTTATCTCAAATTTATGTACTAAGTCTAATGATATAGGTTTTTCAAAAAAAAAGAGTCTAATGATATAGGTCCATGATAAACATAAGGCTCTCTCTCATTTGCTAGAGAAATGGGTAGAATTTAGAGACAAAAAATCGAAGAGTCATACCTAGGTTCAAGTCTAGAAAGTCTCAAGTTCAATAAAAATGTCAAAGAATTTCGAGATGAAGATTCAAGAATTATAACGTTCAATTACAAGGATTTCATAAAAGTTGATTGTCTCTTCACCTACAAATTGAAGATTCAGTCTTTCATCATCTACAAACAAGCTTGCAATCCATTACATCAAATTCTACATCATTGAAGAAGATTAATAGTCAAGAGGTGGTAGATCTAAAAATAAAGAACAGTTTGAAGTCGGTTATTCAAATAGATCAATAAGTCAGAAGTCTATCAAAAAATGAGTAAATTAAAGTCATTCAAAAAGATCAATAAGTCAGATGTCTATCCAAAAATAGAAAAAGTACAAAGTTGATTCGAAAATCAACAAGTTAAATATCGATCACCCAATCAAATCAATAAGTTAGAGGTCAATCTTAAAATAAATAGGTAGAGGTTGGTCCAATGATTAACAAGTAAATAATTAATTTAAAAAACACATTACACAAGCTCAAAATCATCTTTCAAATAATAATAATAATAAACATCCCAAAATCAAATCCAAATATATTAGAAAGCGAGATTGATGAAAAGATGTGAAGCCCTTCAAATCACAAATCAACATTCGAGAACAACCTGCGAACTCCTAAAAAAAAAATCTACTTAAACCAAGTTGCAAAGGCTTTGAGATATTTATATTAAGCAATAAAAAATCAAATAAATAAATTGATTGTACCTCAAATTTTCACAAATTAATACAAATAAGAATTCATTTACATGTGCCTTATGTCTATTGCTCTGTCGAAATATTGCATCAACAATTTTATATGACAAACTTTATTTTTTCTTGCTTAATACAAATATCTCAAAACCTTTGCAACTTGCACTTGAAGTAGATTTTTTAAGAGGTTATAAATTAGAGATCGTACCTCAAATTTTCACAAATACAAATAAGAATTCATTTACATGAACCTTATTTCTATTACTATGTCTTGAAATATTCCATGAACAGTTTTATATGACATTTCTATATATGCATAATAGAAATAAAATGTTAAAACATCCATCTTAATGTTTATACTCTAAAATGTCTAAATTTAGTCTTCTTTCGAATCAAATTTAAAATGATTAAGTACACATATTAACTTAATAATAATCTTCTAAATACTATAAATTGGAAGATAATTATTTATCCGAATCTTGAAATACGAGAGGTTATAAGTACTGATTTATGATTACAATCTATCTAAAAAGTACTTTTCTACCATTTTTTTGATATAAAAATATTATAGTTATTACTAAAGAAACAAATAAATTATAAAATAACAAAAAAGATGCAAAAAAAGATTTGTCTTAAAGCCAAAACCAAAGATGTTTAGTGAGATGTCTTCTATCGTCGTGGATGCACAATGCACGTTGCGTGTTCCATCCCTTGGAGTCTTTGACTTACGTGGACGCGTTGGAACCGTCGATCATGTTTTGAGTAACTTCAACAGTTCAGATTGAATTGTCGTTTAACTGGGACCCACTAACAAATCCGGCTCAACCGTTTGCGTTTTGTTCTGCAAAAGGCCGGCCCATAATCCGGATCCTTACACCTGTCCGGAATATGTGAGAGTGGGCCCACTTGGTCTGAGATCCAGTAATTCTTCGTATTTTTAGCTTGCATTAAATAACAACAATAATAATAATAACACACGTGTGATGCATTCCACCGTGGCATTTCATCTAAAGCCGGATTAAGCCTGCTTTCACAAAAAAAAAAAATGAAAGAGTGATAGCAATTTGATTTTATTGTTTGGTGAAAAAATAGTTTAATATTATGGTCATAAATAGAGATGTCCATGGGGTGGGACTGGGAATAACTTTTTCGTCTCTATCTCTGCCATCAAAATCATTTCTCATCTTTACAAAATTATCTTCTTTTTTTTTCGTGAGAATGGGGATGGGGACGGGGATTTACTGTAGGGAATTGGCGGGAATTGGGTAGCTGGCCGTGAAAAATTCACCATTTTATTTTTATTTTTTCTTTTTTTAATCTTAATTTTTATAAGTATTTTTAAATAGTTAATTTTTCATGAAAAATATAGATTAATTCCAATTAGATAACTAATTATTGTAAAAACTATGCATTTCAATAAATATTTATACAAACAATTTGGTTAAAATAACATTTTGGTCACTCGACTTTGGAGTTTGTTCCATTTTGGTCCCTTGACTTTCAAATGTCCAATTTTAGTCCCTCAACTTTGTAGTTTGTCCAATTTTGGTCCCTCAACTTTCAAATGTCCAATTTTGGTCCTCAACTTTGCTATTTGTTCATTTTGGTCCTCAACTTTCAAATGTTTTCAAATTTGGTCCTTAGACTATAAAAAAAGTTCAAAAATTGTCCTTTCGTCAAATGAATTTTTTATCACTCCTAAATTATTTTCTCTCTCTTTCATCTTTCATAATTTCTCTCTCTAGAAATTTTACCTCTCTTCAATCCACCTCTCTTCCCTTCTTTTCTTTCTTTTTTTCTTCTTTATTTTCTTTCTTTTTCTTTTTTGTTCCATGGTAGACTATGAATTTTAGAAAACAAAAAGTGACAAATCAAAGTAGGAAAATTATTATTTAGAAAAATTATCTCATGTTAAATAATTTGATGAGATGGATTGAGGAAGAATAAGAGAGAAAAAAAAGAAGAGAAGATGATTAGAGATGTGGATTTAAGAGAGATAAAACTTTTAGAAGAGAAATTATGAAAGATGGAAGAGAGAGAAAATAATTTAGGAGTGAGAAAAAAATTTATTTGACGAAAGGACCATTTTTGAACTTTTTTGATAGTCTAGGACTAAATTTGGACATTTGAAAGTCGAGGACCAAAATTGACAAATAAGCAAAGTCAGGGACCAAAATTGAACAAACTACAAAGTCAAGGGACTAAAAATGGACATTTGAAAGTCTAGGGACCAAAATTGGACAAATAGCAAAGTCAAGGGACTAAAATTGAACAAAATACAAAGTCAAGGGACTAAAAATTGACATTTGAAAGTCTAGGGACCAAAGTGGAACAAACCCCAAAGTCGAGGGACCAAAATGGTATTTTAACCAACAAAATACTATAACTAAAGATTAAATTAATAAAAATAGGAAAATTTTATTTTTAAAAATAAAAATAAAATGTAAACCGTATGGGATCGAGAGATTTTTTCATCCCTACTCACTCCTCCATTCATCGCCGATTCACCGTCACGTTCGGGCGAGTCCCCATGGAAAAATGGATGGGCTAGTCATAAATAATCGATATAAAATCTAAAGACCACTTGAACTAGGATCTTTTTTCAAGGCTGTCATACGTTAAAGTACTTTTTTTATTATTTAATGTAATATTATTGGAGTTCCATTTCTTTTAATTAAATATTTAATATTGCAATTTTAAAAAGGCCCGTATGTGATAAATTAAAACATTAAATTATCCTAAAAAATTATAGGAAGATTGAGATTGAACTATGCTGACATTTACAATCTATTTGGATTAAAAAAGAACGACAAGAACAATAATTACGAGGGTGTGTTTGAGCCCCCATTTATACAAACGGCTGAGTTGGTTATAATAACTCAACTAATCTATGTTAGTAGTTACTTAAATCTGTATGCCCGTTTATCTAAATCTTATATATATTACTTTGTGTTATATAACTAGTTCCTCAAACACTATTTTGTCACAATCTCTGTTATAATAATTTGACCCTCAAACACCATTTATAATAACTCACTTTTTATCATAACTTTTCGTCTATCATAATTAAACTTGTACTCCAAAGACACCGTGAATATATTAACATTTTGGCTACTGTTCCATGAACTTATTCTCTTGGGTCCTTAATATTAAAATGCCATTATTTATGCTACTGTTCATTGAGTTCAATAGATGTAAAATGAGGGGGTTGCACTTCTATGTCACTATGTCAACTAATTCAATTTCTTGGAATTAATACATAATTAACACAAAAAGAGATATTGAAACAGTTGTCACAAGTGAATATAACTGTACTTTTTATTTTGACATTCATGACCTTTGAGTCATGTTCGTACGCAATCATTAATATAGATTAAATTCATCATCATAATTTTATAAGATCCTTTTGATCATTCAATCAATTTGTGATAGTTTGTTTAATTCTATTTGACTAGGAGTATATTTGTATTTGGTTGAGTTGGATCCAAGATTTTTTAATAAAACTAACTTAAAGTTTGACATTTCCATTTAATTCTGTGTTTAGCAATCCAACCCAACCAAATATTTATATTTTCAAGTTGGACTAGATCCATAATATCATTTGTTTTGATTTTAATTTGAATATATATTTGTTATTTATTTTCAAGTTTTATAGAAATCAAATTTCATTAACAATTCAATAAACACTTAAAAATTGTTGGTTAAAATATCATTTTTATCACTATATTATCATATTTATTCTATTTTGATTATGAACTTTCAAAAATTCAATTTTAATCCTTTAACTATGTATAAAATTTAAAAGTAGTCCTCAAAATTAAAATATATTAGCTTCCGTTAATGAACTAAGGACTTGAAAAAAAGAAACATTAAATATATGCCACATGGCAGGAGTTAAAAAACAATGAATTTTTATCAAATGAGTCAAAATATTCTAATATGAGTTTTAAGATTAAAATTTAACTCACCATAATTTTTGCAAAAAATAAAAAAATAAAAATTTTGCCCACGAAACATAGAGAAGGAGATATTCGTTGGCACCTTTGAAGAGTCTGATTTTTGCAAAACCGATCTTATTTTTCTTGCTTTTGCAAATTGTTAAGAGACTAAAATTAGACATTGGTGAGTATTAAAGGAAAGACATTTTTTAAATAAAATTTAAAATATTCTTTAGATGAATGGTTTTTAACATTTGATCAATTATTTATTTAATTACAAATAATGTCATTGCAAATTTTATCACAAAAAGATGATATTTGATAAAGTTATAATTGAGGGATACAAATTTATGACTTCTTAATTATTAATATGGTTGAGCTATTGTTCTTAACGACTAATCTCTTTACCATTAAACCTTTGACAAGGTTATTAATCTCTTATACCAATTTTCAAAAACCAATTTAACTATTACTAAAGTAAAAACAACAAAGTTTTCATTTTCAATCCCAATCATAATTATAAATGAACCCTATAATCTGATTTATTTTACACAAACAAAGTTTTTTTCTTTGGTTAATAAAACATAAAAAGAACTTTATTTTATATTTATACTTGGTGAAATTCAATCGTAGAAGAGAAGACATACGAAATTGGTGAGAGAAAATAAAAAGAAACAAAAATTGGGGAGGTTGTTGTATCGTTGTCGAGGGTAGTTTGGACATTACACAGGTGGTAAATTGTGGCAAATTTGGAAATCCAAAAACTTTACAAAAAAATCAAAATAAAAGGAAAACCTAATCCCATCGTGTCAATCACTCGCTGTCTCGAATTTTTAAAATAATCATTAAAAGCTGAAAGTCTTATCCTTTTCTTCTGTATACATTTCCCTTTCCCTTTGCAACGTTACATTAATTAACATCAAAAATCATATTTATGGATATTCTAATTCAAAAATTCTTTTCTCTATTAATATTCAAAACCCATTTGAACTTGGGGGTCTATTTAGGCTTTTTCCTTAGTTTTCTTGTTTTTTAATTGTTTTATTTTGTTCTTTTTTAAAGTTAAAATTTCATTTTAGTTTTTTCTTTCTTTCAAATTCAACCTTATTTTGATTCCTAAAAATTTACATCGATTATACCTTAAATTTTGAAGTCTTCATAATTATTTGATTTTTTATTTTTAAAATTTTAATTTTTTTTTACTTTTTTTTACTGTATGCCAATGTTAAGCAAATGCCAAAAATAGAAATAAATTATTTGAAACTATATATATTTTTTATTTTATTATTCTAGTTTTAAAAAAAACATTGAGAAAAAAATATAATAAAATAGTTATTGTTCAATTTTGATATTGAATTTTCATGTATGTTTTATTTCAATTCATCAGCATTCTAATGTTTAATTTTGATTTATTTACTTTTTGTCATTAAAGTTATGAGTATTTACATTGTATAACAACTTTTTTACTATAATTTACAATTATAGCAACTTTTAAAAATAATTTGTTTATAACAAATTCTGTTTTTTTTTTAAATTTCGATTTACCATTTTTAATCGAAAACTTTAATAGAATCTATCATTATTAGTCATGAAAGTTCATCGGTAATTAATTCTATCATTCTATCAGTCCTTATTGATAAAACTAATAGAAGTCTATTAGTAATTGATTATATCAGCCTCTATTGATAGTATCAATATAGAAGTCAATCAATTTATATTTTTTTTGTTATATATACAAATATTTTCATTATTGTGCTATTCATAAATTTTTTTAGACATTTTGTAATATACATGCAAAAGCCCATAAAGTTATTGTAAAAGAAGTCATTAATGTTATAAATAAAAATTGACAACCAGCTCATAAATTTTCAAAAAAATGACAATTTTCTTAATAAAAGATTCAGAAACTATTTTAAACTTTATGCAAACTATAATAACTATGCTTTTTCAAAAAAAAAAAAAAACTATAATTACTTAAAAAAATTCTAGAGATAAAAATAGAATAACATGAAAGTCCAAGCTAAAGTTATATTTCATTTTCTCCAAATTTCAAAACCCACCTCACATTTGTCCCCCCAAAATTAAAAAAAAAAAAAACCCACCTCACAGGCTCAGCCCTATCCCCATTTGGCTTTAATTTCCCCTAAAAATCCCTACTTTATTGTGCCCTTGCAACGGCTCAACCCTCCAATTTTATCCTCCATTCCAAAAAATGAGTTTTTTTCAAAATTTTGTGTCCTTTAATCGCAACCGTTTAACGCATCTGCTATAATTACAGATTACAATCTCTGGTTTCTGTTTCCTGTTTTCGGCTACATTTTCTTCTGCCTTGTCTGCGTTTGTTAATTTGTTCTTTATTGGGATGAATACATTTCTTCATGTAAGAAAAAAATATCAATTTTCAAGTTCTGGTTGAATTTTTTTAGGTTTTCTCTAGCGGATTTGATGGCTATGGTGTGGAGGTTTTGGCCCTTTTTGTTGATCAAAGTCTTGGGTTGATATCCATTTTCTATGCAAATCAGGTACACGCAGCCTTTCAAAGCTCCAAAATAGACCAATTCATGGTTTGAAGCAGGTGGGGTTTGTTTATTTGACAAAATCTTCTTACCCTTTTGCTATTAAAGATCAAAACCACGAAATCTCTCGTTTCTTGATCTGTTGTTAAAAACCCCAAGAAATGTTTGGAACTCGAAGCAAAAGAGATATTGCCATAGAATTGCAAGCCCAGATTCCAATTCTAAGGCCGAGCATCCACGCTAGAAGGGCCAATATCACTGTTAAGTTTCAAGATCTATATGGGTTTACAGTGGAAGGAAATGTGGATGATGTTAATGTGTTGAATGAAGTTAGGGAGAAGGTTAGGCAACAGGGTCGTGTTTGGTGGGCATTAGAGGCTAATAAAGGTGCTAATTGGTACTTGGAGCCTTCTGTTTCTGAAGGGATTGCCCTTAAATCTTCACTTAAGCTGTCTACAATTGCTAATGCTATCACTTTGAAGAAGCTGATTAGGAAGGGAATTCCTCCTGTTCTTCGCCCCAAGGTTTGGTTCTCCTTATCTGGAGCTGCTAAGAAGAAATCCACCGTTCCAGATAGCTATTACAATGATTTGTTAATAGCTGTTGAAGGGAAAGTCACCCCTGCTACTAGGCAGATTGATCATGTAAGTTCTTTGTTTTGATTTTCTTTATATGATCTCTTTATGATCCTTGATATTGGATGACTATTCTCTTTTCAGTCACAATTTGGTTCTTCCTTTTGGATCCCCCAGGGCGGCCTTGTTGGTAGAGTCTTGGCAGCCTAGAGGTCCTAGGTTCAAAATCCACAATTGACCTTAATTGTAAAATTCATCGTTGTCTCTTGAGTGCGGGTTTCGGGCAGGGTCCGGATGGCCCCATAGTATGGGGTGAAGTAATGCTCCAATTCCCGGTTATAAAAGGAAAATTGGTTCTCCCTTTTGGAGTTTTGATCTCTCTCACCTTGTTATTGAATTCCTTGTTGGCTTTCCATAAGCATGAGTCTCATCCACTTTCCAATCCAAGATAGTTTCATATTCCTATTGATAGATTCCCACAAGGATTTTGTATACTTTCGTAGTATTTGTTTTTTAATCGAATCGCAGATGAAAATCAGAATTGCATTTCATCTTGACCATAAGTAGGGGCTGATCTTTTGTGAGCAAGCTTTAGATTTTTGTTCTTTTGGCTTGTATTGGTTGCCAGTAAGTGTATATGAAGATATTAATTCTGTGAGTGGTTAAGGTGCCTCAAGTATCATTAATCTACTTGACAGGGGCCAGGGCTAAACTTGATGGTTCAATAAATGGTGCAGATGAGATCTGGAGCTAAATTTGCTCTTTGGGTATAGATAATGAGTTTGACTCTCATAATATATCGATGATCATAAATTGTATGTTAGTTATTATTGTTGTTTGCTATTTATGTAATTCACAGAGTTTCTATTTTTATCAATTTTTAGTTATTCATTTGTTCTTGTTCCTAAGATGAATGCCCTCCTTGTGATTCATTCTTCCATTTGTCTATTTTTGGGGTGTTATTTGATGCAATGCAAATGCATGCAATATCATTAACATTTTGAGTAATGCATTGCTGGAGGTAAAATCATTTGGATACCTTAGGTGCAGATGGGATCTGGAATTTTCTCTCTCAATCTGTAAATAATTGGTTCATTCTATTTGTTTTATTTTGCTTTCAGTTTTTTCAACTCATTTTGATGTTTTTTTTCATCTGTACTTGTAGGACTTGCCACGTACATTTCCTGGTCATGCTTGGTTAGACACTCCAGAAGGTCATGCTGCTCTTCGACGTGTTCTTGTAGGGTATTCCTTCCGTGACTCGGATGTTGGATACTGCCAGGTGGGCTTGTTTTTTCCTTCACTTTAATATAACCATTTACATGGTGAATTAGCAGAATTTTAGGACTGGTTTACCATATACTTGGCATGTTAGTCTGCATAATTATACATTCAGTATTCAACATCGTTTCTTCTCAGTCTGTTTTTTCTGTACCCTAGCATATATTTACATCGTTGATCATGTGAATCATATCTTTACCGGTTGGTTTATTATAAATGATGGGTTATCTAAACCTATGTTTAGGGTACATGAGTTATAATAAACGGGATTTGAGGTTTAGAAGTTATAATAAACATTGTTTGAGGTGCAAATTTGTTATAACTGGGAAGAGTAGTTAATTTCAAATGGGGGCATGAATTATGTGAAACGGCGGTGGAGTTTAGTAACCCAACCCCCATTACGTAAAGAGCCCCCAAATACGGTCAGAATTCAAGGAATAAAATTGGGATTCAGCTGTGTTTCTCATCAGTTGCAGTTGGTTTACCCATGCTTTAGTTTCTATAGAATGTTGATTTAGAGTGCATTAATGGCTTTCTAGTTTCTGTGGGTAAAAGACATGGTTATCACATTCTCTTGGTATTCATATTTTTGTGGGCTTAATTAGACCTGTAATTTAGAACCCATGGAATTAATACAGTTTTGGTGCAGGGCTTAAACTATGTTGCTGCATTGTTATTGCTCGTGATGAAAACAGAAGAAGATGCTTTTTGGATGCTAGCTGTTCTTCTAGAAAATGTTTTGGTTAGTGACTGTTACACGACCAACTTGTCGGGATGTCATGTCGAGCAAAGGGTGTTTCAAGATTTACTTACCAAAAAGTGTCCCAGGTGCCTAAATTTGTTTTGACATTCATTTTACTGTCTAGTTAGTACAAGCATGTTTCTGAATTGGAATGTAAATGCAGGATAGCTGCCCATTTGGAAGCAATGGATTTTGATGTTTCCCTTGTCGCCACTGAGTGGTTCCTCTGTCTTTTCTCTAAAAGCTTACCTTCTGAGGTTAGAAATAGCTTTGCTGTTCTTTTAACAAGAAATTAAAGAAAAAGAAAAAAAGAAAACTACTTTTTCATCGTTCATATGTCAATCGAAATTTAAGGGTGTTTGGGGCAAAGAGAATGAGAATGATTATGGGGATAATTCTCTTACTCACGTTTGGACCACCGACAAGCATTCTCCCTAATCAATATTCTCCATAACCTCATTCTCTTTGTAACCACTTTTCATTCTCACTATACTCTTCTCTTATGATCATCCTCTGTAACTTAAATACAGATAACGATTCCTCTTATAATCATTTCCTTCACCTTAAACACAAATAACCATTCTTCTTTTGTTTTTACCGCTCTCACAATCATTTTCATTATCCTTACCCCTAATACCGGTTATGTTCAACAGGCCTGCAAAAAAAGAAAAAAACAAAGAATAAGGAACTCTAGTTTTTATAAGCTCTATTAGCTCATAACATCGAATTTCCGACCAAATGGAACCCAAATTTGCAAGACTTTCTTGAACATTGTTCTTTTTGAGCTATAATACCAAGTTATACATGCATAGATGATTGTATTAGGAAACTCTGTACGTCATGTTTTAGTTGTTGAAGAGACAAAAACTTATACATATATATTTGGATATTTTTTTCAGACGACTCTACGTGTTTGGGACGTCCTTTTCTATGAGGGGGCAAAAGTTTTGTTTCACGTAGCATTGGCTATATTTAAGGTAACTGCTTCGAACTTGTATCCTATCATTACTCAAGTTTATCTGTTTGTTTGAAGTCAGATTAATGATTAAGAGATCATGTGTTCAAATCTCCTCATTCGATTGAACTTGAAAAAGAAGTCAAATCAATGACGCCATACTTCATCTCGAGCACTTTGTAATAACGCTTTGAACTGTGGTTTTAGATGAAGGAAGATGAGTTGCTCCTAACCC
The DNA here is from genome assembly GCA_036507275.1 of Sicyos edulis. Lineage (NCBI taxonomy): Eukaryota > Viridiplantae > Streptophyta > Magnoliopsida > Cucurbitales > Cucurbitaceae > Sicyos > Sicyos edulis. The sequence goes on from CM071846.1 coordinate 4,065,179, forward strand.
ATCATGTGGGAGAAGTGATTAATATTCTACAAAAAGCTACACATTACCTATTTGATCCTGATGATCTACTGACGGTAACTGATCTTTCTTTAGCATCTTTGTCAAATTCAATTTTTTCCGTAATCTAAGTAAAGCATATTGTGGGGAATCGAATCTGTAACCTCTTGGTTATCAGGTCACAAATCCATGATTTTAGACATGAAAAATGTTCTTCAAAACATTGTTACTTGATCAAAGATCATTTATATTTCTCCACATGAACGAATCATTTTGATTGTGAACTTGTAGGTAGCATATGATAAAATTGGATCAATGACTACCTACACCCTATCAAAGCAAAGGAAGAAGCAAGAACCAGCAGTTATGGCCGAGCTCGATCAGAGACTAAGGCGACTAAATTCCCTCCGAGCGGACGACAAATAATACCACACATCATCATCTCCATCTGTCTAAAGTGAAGCTGATCAAACTGTAACATTATAACAGCTTTGTTCATGGGAGAAAATACACAACTTCCCTGCCTGAGAGAAGAGAAAGAGTGAACACAAGAAGAACATCTGGTTTTCCATGGTGTTTGTTTGTAGCTTCATAAATGTAAATTACAAAGAATTGATACTTATTATATATTGTTAATTACCTTGCAAAACAGAGCATTGTGGGTTTCACATGGCACTGTAATTTCTGTTCTGATGTTAATGAGTAACCTGTCAATGGAATCATATTTGATCCTTTTCCAAGCTGTTTCTTCACGCCTCTGCTCATACTTTCTTTCTATTATGGGATAACTTCTAGTCCAAGGGACGAACCTTAGAGCTTATTCAACATGGGGTTCATGAAAATAACTGAAACTGAATGCAATTTCTGTCAAAAGATCATAAGAAAGAAGAAAACTGATTAAAAAGGCTGTGCTGAAATAGTAAGAAAGATATGTTTTTTCAACATGATTGATAACATTTGGTTCTTTATTTGTATTTGTTTTCCCTAAAAATTTTCTCTAAATAGTTTCATTTCCTCTTTAAAAAAAAAAAAATTAGAATCCATATCTAAATTTTAAAAATAAAAACAATTTTTTAGAAGCTTTTTTTATTATTCAAATTGTTAAAATATAGATATCAAAGTAAAAAAAAAAAAAAAAGCTAAAATAATTGTTGTAGGCTAAATTACAAAAACTACAAATTAGAGGTGTAAAAAAAAAGATGAATACTCGATTAACTCGGACTATCAACTCAAACCATAAGGGTTGAAATGAATTATAATTTTCTTCTGGCCATGTTGAGCCATGATTTATAATTTTCATTAGGTTAAATTAATTCTTAGACAATTTTTTGTTCGTTCAACTCAAATCAAATAAAAATAAAAATAATATTATATATATATATATATATGTTATATACAAATAAAATTAATTAATAAGATTTGTTGTTGGTATATTGGTAAAAATTATGCATTAATTAAAAAGTTACCTTAAATTTAAGTATAGTGTCTTATCAATTTTGTTTTTTACACATTTATAATAGACTATAAATTGAGTGTTAGAGAAGAAAAAGAAAACTAACCCAACCCAAAAATGAAACAAAATCCAACTTAAAATATGAGAGTAGGTAAAGTAAAGGTAAATATTTCCAATATTTACCCGCCCTTTAGATAACTATTGCTAAATAAAAAAAAAAGGATTAGTCCAACAATTTCTTGTAACTGGGCTAATAAACAGAAGATGACTGGAAAATGATGTCCACTGGCCTATAAAAATGCAATCTTGCGCAAAATGGGCATAAACCCATAAAACAGAAATTGATGTTGTTGTAATTTGGGAGAGTGAAGAAAGCCAATGCCCCCAAGGCGCAACGATCCTTGGAGCCTGGACCTCGACCCGGACCTTTACGGAATCGACCTCGACCCGTCCGATTTCGGGTCATCTCTTCCTCTGAAGAAGGTCCCAAACGGCGACATTTTCTCGGCCTCCCGTGCCGGAGATGTCGACCGCCTCCGCTACCTGCTCGACTCCGGCGTCAATGTCAACGCCCGCGACCACTGGGACTCCGTCGCCCTTTACTACGCCTGCTTGGCCGGTCACCTCGACGCTGCCCGGATGCTGCTCGAGAGCGGCGCTGTTTGTTCCGAGCACACGTTTGATGGCGATCGCTGCCATTACGCTGCCCTTAACTTGAAGGTCAGGAAGCTTTTGAAGGCTTTTGAAGCTCGCCCCCCGCCGCTTGGCGCTTTGCAGGCCGCCTTGCGGGACACTTTTCTTGGGTGTGGTGCTAATACGGCGTATTTGGAGCAGGCTCAGAGTCTTCACCATTTTTCGGGTAATCTTGAATTTTTTCTTCTTGTTTGCTGCTATTTTGATAACTTGGTAATGGGTTTGTTTATTTCTTCTTCCATTGGCTATGATGTTTTTTTTTTGGATAATGGGGAATTGGAGCTCTGCTCCACTACATATAGATACCCGTGCCCATCTCAAGGTCTCAACCTTGGAATCAATAAGTGATTTTACAATTAAGTTCATCGATCAGTTTGTGTATACTTTGGAGACACCAGGTGCTTGGGAGTCTTCCTCCATTTTTTAATCCATTTGTTTCTTAAATAAAAAACAAGACCACCCCTTAAAGATCATTGGTTATGATAACTTATGGAATTGGAGTTTTGCCCCACTACATACTCGGACTAATTTATGGAATTGAAGTTTTGCCCCACTACATACTCGGACTAATTTATGGAATTGGAGTTTTGCCCCACTAGACACTCGGACAATCCCTGCCCGTCCCCAAGTCCAGACTTGAAAGACAACAAAGGATTTTACGATTTGAGACCTTTGAAGAGCATACTTGGAGACTTTGAGTCTACTCCTTGGGGAGCTTTGGCTATGGTAGTTTATGAAATGTCAATCTATGCATCCGACAGTTGTAGAGTTATGGCCTATGGTGCCTTTTCTCCGTTTATAAGTTGTGCCAAGCTTAAAAGTTTGTCCTGCATTTTCCTATCTGTTCTAGTTTAGTAGCAAATGGTCCCCAAGGAGTGGCGTAGTGGATGAAGACTTGGGCTTTGAGGGTATGCTCTCCTCAAGGTTCTGGGTTCAAAACTTACCTGTGACATTATTCCTTCGATGTCTCTATTGCTTGGTCTAGGGACGGGCGTGGTTACCATTGTTTCAAAAAAATTTAGTAGCAAATGAACAATCAGATCATTTTTCATATGTTAGTCGACAGGAGTTTGTGTTTGTTGTCTGTGTATCAGCCAATTGCAATATACTTGATTTTTACATCCTTTTTCTTCTTTCTTTGTCACGTGATATCCATCAAGCAGGCCTTCCATTCAATTCAGAATCCAACTATGAGTTCTTCCCTCCGGATGTTTCATTTATAGTTCAAGGTAGGCCTATTGAAGCTCACCGAGTTATCCTAAGTGCTCGATCTTCGTTCTTTAAGAGGAAGTTTGAAGCTGGTTGGAAAGATCGCAAGGAAGTTAGATTGTCGAAGGAAAAGCTATCTTATCCAGCTCTATACAGTCTCATTCACTTCTTTTATTCGGATCGACTGGAGATTGCAGTTGATGACATGGAAGATCTTATCAGAATTTGTAAAGTGTGTAGATGCGAATCGTTACTTGGTGTTCTCAAGAAAGAAGTGCTTCACCAAAAGCATGCCCTGTACAAAGCTTTGGGTGATGTTGACAACTCAGCGAAAAGGTTCATCTTACAGGGTGTTTCCCTTCCTGAAGAAGATCGCCTTCCAGCAGCTCTACGACGGATGCTTCAGATTGCTCTAGCCAACTCTATTAGGGAACACGGAGAAAAAGACAATGATGCTAATGATTTATATTTACGTGCTAGTAAAATGCAGATCAATGATAACATGGATGATCTTGCAGATATTTGTATTCGAGTTGATAAAAAAAGATTCCGCTGTCATAAAGTCGTGTTAGCATCAAGGTCAGAGTACTTCAAGGCAAGAATATCCCGCATGAAGGATTTTGGTGAAGGAAAAGATGAAAGTTTAGTTCATACTCTTCCATTTCTGGAAGAACATGATTTGAGCATGGATGCTTTTGAAAAAATGATCGAGTATATGTAAGTTCCAATTCTTTCCACCCTACTTAGATTATCGTGATTGAAGATTGTCACTGGAGTCTTAAGTAATTTCCTTTAATAATTCTTCAAAATCAGCTGTGACCCAACCCATTAGTTTCAAGTTTTCTTGCTTGCTGACACACTGTTCTGATTCTTGGTTGGTTCAGGTACACAGATTGTTTGAAGGATATAGATCCTGATCAGGTACTTTATATGCCAAATAGAACTGCTTGCAAATTCTTGATGGTTCTACTAAATTTCTGTTGTCGATTGGGTAGGCGGAAGAAATGTTCGATGCTGCTTCCAGATATCTTTTGTTCCCTCTTAAGCGTGCTGTAGCTGATGCGTTGCTACCACAAATGGAAACAGTTTCTCCAGCAGAACTGTGCCAATGGTTAATACTATCCGACATGTATGTCTGTTTTCATATATAAGTTTTTTCTCTTTTGTAGACACCATTAGTTCTTATGTAGTTCATTTTGTAACTGTAAAAAAAACATCTTTCTGTTGTTGAAGCATCCCCATGTGTTCTACTTCTAGATATCATTTGAGAAACTGATTAAGCTAATCTAGACTACGAATTTCAGTTGTATGGTGGTTAGATAATTTTACTGAAACATTTACATGTTTTTTTAAACTTTGCACTCAATATTGTTGGTTTTCTCCTTCCAGGTATGGTGTTATCAAGATACGTGAATATTGTTTGGATACTATAGCTTGCAATTTCGAGACATTTGCCGATACTAGGGAATTCAGAGAGATGCTGTTGACACTCCCACCACCATCTGGGGATTCCTCACTCCGTACAACGGCTCCAAGCGCTCCCGGAGCTGCAGTTAATGCAGATCAAGCCAACCTTCTCGATGATCTACGAGAAAAATGGCTTGAAGCTGAAGCTGCTGAACTTGATAAGAGAGATGAGAGTGCTTTGATTTTCGATAAGCGTCTTGAGATGCTAATGATGATAGCAGAACAAGAAAAGTCTGACGAATCCCCTGATGAGACTGGTAACCATTCTACAGCTATCTGAATCCCCTTCTACCTCTCCGTCCTTTCTAGAATAGAATAGAGAATTTTGGTATAACTCATTGTTTATTCAGGTTGTCACACAAATGTTTCAGGATAATTTATCATTGAACCCTATTGTCATATTTTGTAATATATTACAAAAAGCTTGTGTTATAATAAATGTTCACTTGATTACTGTTTAATTTTGTTTCTCCTTACCTCCTGAAACTTATTTACTTAACATCATTGCATAGAACAAAATTGACACTGAAATAAACTGTAGTGAAAATGTATCATCTTTATCCTTCCTCACTAAAACAGAAGTCCCACTCTGGTTATTCCTAAAGGAAGAAGGCAACTCTGTCGATGATGGAGGAGCCTTCTCTTCAGTTTCAGCATACCGAGTATCAGCAGCAGCTGGAGCAACATCAGGGCTAGGTACCGGAGCATGGATGGGAGGAATACCAGTATCAAAGATCTCTTCGGGGAAGGAGAACACAATCGACTTGATAAACAGCAATCCGTTGAAAGCACGCTGCTACTTGCTTTCGTGTTTATCCAGCCTGAGCTAATGTGCACGACTCCAGATGCATCAGCAAAATTCGAACTTAACAGCTCACCAGCTAATGTAGAAATGGGACTCTTTTGGAAAAGGTCATTGAAACCAGACAGAGTGTAGTAATGTGTAAGCCCAGTATCAGTGACTTAAGCTGGTCCTTGGTTAAATTGGATAGAGCAGGCATCTTGAGGTATGAGAATGCACTATCTTTTAGTACAGATATGGTTATTCCCTCTTCAGAATCATTGGCTTACTTTTAGAAAGCGTCAGTGACTTCGGTGGATACCAAGGAACTTGTGGAAGGACCTGCTACAGTAAGCGTTAACATGATCGAGAACTGGCTCTGGTGCCCGATTCTAGCAGCAGTTTGAGTACATGCCGGTGTAGTTCTTTTCTGTCCCGTCCCTGAAATGAACAAAAGCCAACGAATTAGTTTCTTCCAGTGACGCCAAAAAACATACAACCAGAAGAACCCCATTTGTAGACAAAGAAGCCAAACTTCATGCATCACTCGGTAGAACCAGTCCATGAACAGAAAGGTCAGTTACAATGCTACAGAAATCCGACCCCAACCTGTACAATAAATCCATAACCCTACAATGACAACCGGTAAGAAAAATTCTTGGGCAAATTGTCACAACTCATAACTTTTTAATTCTTCAATTTTAAAAGTCACAAGTTGTCTTTGAGAATGAGTTCAATAATGTGGCCAGATACTTACTGTTTACAAATTTCTTTTACAACCAAATATGAGAAGTAAATTTTTATTCAATTTTATTGGATGTTTCTAATGACATCAGTTTAATAACCTCTAGTGTCCCCAAGAGGTGGCACAATGGTTGAAGACTTAAGTTTTGAAGGTATGCTTCTCTTAAGGTCTCAGGTTCGAGTCGAGCTGACATTATTTCTTCGATATCTCCCGGTGCCTGGCCTAGAGACGAGCGTGGTTACCCATATTTCAAAAAAAAGTGAGAATAATTCTTATTCACCACTCAAATTCTTATCACATGAATATGCTTCAATGAAAAGAAGAAAAAAACGTGAAAAGATGTTTATAACGATGTAACCCTATATTATTTTAAAGTTTTATTCAACTCTGATAATTACTATGTTATATAAAATATCATTAAAACTCTATTATAATTAGCATCTATTTAAAAATATATATATAGAACCAACATGTACGACTCAGTAATAGGAAAAAAAGCTTCAGGGAGAGATGGTGAGCTCAACCATGAATTAATTTCCTATTAATTTTCTTAATATCCAAATACTTTAAATGTTTTTGAAAAAAAAAAAAATCTGTAAAGGTAGCTGAAGAATGAATTGAACCGGCCCTGGTATGCGGCTGTGAGGAGCCGGTCCAATGCATTCCCCAGTTGTGAGGCGCAAAGTATTTTCAATCGGTTCTCAACAAATGGCTGCTCCTTTTACGAGCTCGGCGGTGGCAAGAGTCGGGGATAATGGTGTTTACGTAGCGGCCGTACCATTAAGAGCCACAAAAGGCCCTGCCCAGCTGCTCGCTTCTGCCGCTTGTTCTTTTAACTTCTGGGATTTGCAGCATTTCATGGTTATCATCTTCCCAACTTCTAAGGCTCAGGTTATTTTTCTTTTCCGATTAGATTCTTCTTATGTATAAAAACCCCATTTGGTTTCAACTTTGAATTACCCATTTTGAGGAATAACCCTAGATGGGTTCTTGAAAGGGGTTTTTGGGATGCCTAAATTGTGTTTGTAGCTGCTTGTTTCGATGGATTGATGATTGCAGGCCTTGGTTTTTGATTTTCAACCTGAAGATCCTGAAGATATTCAAGTGGCACTGGCTGCTCTTTCTGGAAAACCAGTACCAGGTTCGGTGTGCCATTGACTTATATACTTAGTTTCGGTAGTACCCTTTGAAGATGTTTGGATGAGGAATTGTAGAGAGATTATTTTAAGTGATTATAAATGATGGGTTATTTTGAGTGATTAAAAATTTTAATTTTAGTAATGGCTCGTTTGTATATGGTTATTTGTAGAGCGGTTGTAATTAATAGCTTGTTTAGATAATGGTTTTTGTAGAGGAGTAGCTAACAATAGCTTGCTTGAATGTGGTTAGAAATGAGTGATTATTTTGAGGGGTTTAGAAATGAGTAGTTAGAAAGGAATGATTAGACATCAATGATTAGAAGTGGTTCGAATGAGTGATTATTTTGAGTGATTAGGAATGAGTGATTATTTTGAATAATTACAATAGTTTGTTTGGATGTGATTGTTTGAGGAGGAGTTGTAAAAGTCCATTTATAATAGCTTGTTAATTATGTAAACAAACACCCCATTTAAGCATTGCCAATGGTCTAGTTGATGGCATGTAATATAAAACAAATAGAAATTATTTTGGGAGAGATGGACGGGTGGTTATAGTTCTGGTCTTGAAAACCAGTATAGTTCGGGTTCGAATCCCTCTCTCCTCGGCTAGATTTGTTTCCTAATTTTATTGGTGACCGGCTCAGTATCATAAAGGGGAATGATTCATGTTGAAAAGGGGAGAAAACCTTGTAGTATTTATAAGATAAGGTTTTTAGTTGCCAATTGGTATCACTTTTACAATGTGGGATCCTCAACCATTTGGCTAGGTGGGATAGCCGAGTTATAGTCATGGGAGGAATAGTTTTCGTCAATGGAACTGATGGGGTTCAATCCAAACGGATGAATGAATGCTTGTTGGAGTTCAATTCTGCGAGAGATGTTTGAAACAGTACTTATTTGCATTCTTTAGTGAAGTTAATGTTGGAGTTCGATTCTGAGTCTTGATTTTGAACTGCTAGTGAGATTTTTTTATATATATCTGAGTGTGTGGGCCAGATTACGTGGACTTGGATTATTCTCACTGAATATAACGTCTATTCTTACAATATTTGGATGTCAAGAAAATCTGTAGAAAATGATTTCCTAAGTAGGCGGCAACCATGAATTGAACCCATAACCATTTGGATGCCTTAAGCCCTCTTTCATCGCTAAATTAATCTGTTTGCTAGTGAAAGAATTAAGGCTCCTTGATAACTTTTGTTTTTTGGTATTCTCAACCATACTAAAAGAAGCTGCAAAAGGGTGGGAGGGCATTATTGGTAAGAGTTTGGGATGCCCGGCTATACAATATGATCTAAACTACTGATTGAGTTTAGGAAAACTTCTACGCTCTTATGGTTGTGCAAATTATTAAACCTTCATTCTCTCACTGTTTACCAAGCTGGGATGATCATTTTACTACACAACTGATTTATTTCAAATACTCCTCTTCAATTTCACAAAACTTAAAAGCTCAGTATTTTCCTTCACCATGTTTCTGGATCTTTTTGTGGAGCATTTTTCTATCTTTTCCTATCATGATCAATGATCTTAAATCATTTATATGTATTGTAACAGATTCTGTAATTTGGTGTTAGGAGTTGTTCGTGAGAGGAAGTTGTCAAGGCTGCCAAAAAACAAATGTTCATACGTTGGATCTACGGATGCAACTGCAGTAGAAGTAGCTCGTAAATTTAACGAACGTTGGGATACTAATCTGAGAATTGGCTATCATGACTGTAGAGACTACACAAATGGTAAAATAGTAATCCCTTCTCTCAATCTCTTATGGTGTTGGTTATTTTTTTCAATTGTAGCTTGAATATTTTATCTGAGACTGTTTGATAGGCTTGGTTGAGGCTCTGCTTGGTGAAGAAAATGTTTTGGAGCGCCTAAGGCAGAATCGTTTAGCATTTAATAATGTACCAATTCGTGAACCTGGAGCATAGAATCTGTCATTTTAATGGCTCTTGGTTTACTCTGTATTGTTACTGTTTTGGGGCAATATTTAATGTATCTCTGCTTTGGAATTGCAATTTTTTTTTCTCTGTAGTTAAAGTAGCTGCCCACTTTTCAGTTTGCTCTGGTTGCTTGTAAATGAGGTGATGTAATGTGGAAGTCAATAATTGTAATAGAAAATTTCTTTCCACTGGTCTGCTTGTTTACGATTTCGAAGGTGTTCCAGATAAGGAGAATGAAAATAATTATAGAGAGAATAATTTGTTTACCCACATTGGACCACTGACATTGGGAGTTAGCACCTCCGAAAGAAAGAGAGAACAATGTATCTATCATACAGTAATACAAAAGAGAGGTAACAAGTTACGCCAAGAAAGAAAAGGTTCCACACGAGCTCCCCTTCTATGGCGTGGTGGCAGGATCAATTGGGGATTGGCCTCAAGTGTAGCATGTAACATGTTGGCTACTAGTGATCAATAAAGGCGACTCAAAATTTATAACTATGGAGCAAGAAGAATCATTTCAATTGTTGTTTTCTGTTTAAGAAGCATTCTTTTCACAGCAATATAAAAGCATTTGATTCGTGTCTAAACTAAATTCAGGCAATGTATCTTGTTTACTCGATTCCGGAGTGGAAGAAAAGAAGCCAAACCTCCGAACACTTCGTTTCCTTGAGACATATGACCCTCAAGCTCATCCCTGGTACCACTGAGCGTCCTCTCGATTCAAGATAAGCAAGGTTTGGCCGCTCATCTTATTCACTATTTTTCTTCATAATCATTCTTTGCGCTCTAAACACATGTAATGGTCTGTTTATAATCAATCTATCTACATATTACACATGTAATCATTCTCTTCACTCTAACATATAATCATTTTCTCTTTTAATCATTCTTCTTCAAATTCTCTCCGTAATAATTTTAATTGTTTCAAACGTTCTCATTTGCTTGCTTTTTTTTTTTGTCCTATTTTTCTTTTTTCATCCGTAAACTAAAACAATATATACTCCTTAGCTCCAGTTCTTCCTACGACTTGCACACTCCAAAAACTTCGAACATTTGATCCTAAACCACATCCTAATCGATTTCAAAGTTCAGTTTTCCATATCCTAATCGATTTCTTATTCACTTAAGTACGTTCTAACAATCTCCACCAAGCTCGCATTAATGGCCATAATCATAATCAATTACTACATTAAAAAAAAAAAATCAACCTGCATAAAAAAAAAAAGAAAAAACAAGACCCCTCTATTTTGTTCTACTTTTATCAAGCTACCAAGTTACATAAGGGTAAATATGAAAAAAAGGATACAGCTTAATATATAACCATTTGAAGAACACAATTAGTTTAATTTGGTGATTCAAAATCATTCAAACAGAGCATCGATCCGATTCAAGCTACCAAAATGAACAACAGTTTGAAACCAATTAGGCATTCCATCAAAAACAACATCCATAAACTTCCCAGAATCTGGATTGAACAAAACCAAAGCTCTGTTTCTATACTCCAACAAAATCTCTCCACTTTTCAAAACACAAACAACTCTCACAATTCTGCTCCTCAACATAATCCTCGAAGCCTTGAATCTCATCAACTCTGTTTCTTGTTTGAGAGCTTTGGGCATATAAGCTCCAAGATTGAAGCTTTTGGTCCAAGACTCCTTAACACCATATTCTTTCATCACCCAAATCTCCATTTTGCCATAAGTGCAGTAAACTGCAGCAGAGAGACAGTTATTGAGAATCACTAAATGGAAATTGCAGCGACTCAAGGACCCGACGTCCGGCTTCGGGATGTCGAGGAACTGCTCAGTTTCGATGTCGAATGCGACGATGGCGCGGCCGAGATGGTGCCGGCGGGGAAGCGAAACCCAGTGGAGTCTGCCATGGACGGCGGATTGTGACTGCCCTTGAGCTAAATGGTGGCTAATTTTACCGATGCTTCTCCAATTGGAGCCTCCTAAAGTAAAAACCTGAACTTCAGAGTGATGAAATCGTCTCTGTATCCGGCGAAGTCCTCTGGCGTAAACAACCTTAACAACTTTGAAATTTTTGGATTGTGGGTCAAACCCAATTCCACAAATCACATCTGGGTTTGAAAATTCTTTCGTTTTGGGCAATTCTAGGTGATCTCGAGTAAAGGGGTTGTAAATAAAGAGCTTATCGTTGTACAGAGAATCCGATAAACAGAGTAACCCATTACAAGAACCCACTACATCGAATTCTGGCATTATAGCTGAAAATGGAGTTGAAATTCTCTTGACTGATTCTTTTTGGTTTCTAAAATCTGGGAAATCGACGAAATAGAGATGGTTTTTGATGGGGAAATCGCAGTGGAAGATTAAGCAACGAAAATCCAGAGAGTTTTGCAGGGAGAGAATTTGTGGGCCTTGAGCCAAAATCCGCCATGATCTGCAAACGTATCTGAATTGGATCAAAGATGAAAAGGGTAGGCGAGAAAGGATGTCGAGAAGAACATCGTGTGGAAGATGATCCATTTGGAGGTTATGGAGATTGGGTTTCTTGCTGTTGTGAAGAGCAGAGGTTGAAGCCATGATCGAGAAAATGGTAAGGGAAAAAGAGAAATTGGGTGAAAAGATAAGGGGAAAAAAGAGAGATGGGTGATGAAGAAAGTGGACTTTGGTGGAATCAGAACAATAATCAAATGGAGACGGAAATTACAAGGAAGCAGTGTTCTTGTGGGTTGTGGGCTGTGGGAGCCACTTTTTTTTTGTTGTTGTTGAATAATTCCTCTTGGGATGGGAATATTATTCCTTCCACCTTTCATTTAATTACTAATTACTACTAGATGTATATTCAAAATTAGTATATTCTTTTATAACTCTAGGGTACTTCTTCAAGTATGAAGAATATTTAGTTTTCTACATTCAAGGAGATAGAATAACTATAAACATGAGGTTGTCTCTCTCTCTTTCTTAACTTTAGAGAAATATTATTTTGGTCTTCGGAAGAGTTTAGACACGAGTTTTTTTGTGGGTGTGCGTGGACATTATAGGGTGCATTTGTGGCTTCAACAAGGTTTCATTGAAAGGTCTGGTCGTGGATAGTTTGTGGGCTTCGAAAATAGCGTTGGTGGTGGAGCTCGTGAGAACTTGAGTTAGGAGCAATAATGGATTTGCTGAAAGCCTTTACGCTGATGTTTGAGGGGATACGATAATGGGAGTAAGAAGTTGTCTTCAAAATATAAGGCAAGATTCTAAGATCGTGGGAATGAACTTCTGCTAATGTGTTTTTTGGAGCGTTAAGCATGGGGAGGGAATAAGGGGTTTGAGAGCAGGGAAAAGCTGAGGGTTGGGTCGAGGTCATACACCTTTTGATCGAGGGAAATGCAACTTTGGGATGAAGATGACATAGGGGAACTGGTTCCCATTGGTAAAGAAAAAGTGAAAGGTTTGTAGACAACAACTTGGAGGTTGTTTCAAGTTGTTCATCGTTGTTAATGGCGGCTTCATCAGTCGCTAAAAAAAGGGTCGGTTTGAGATGTCTTTTCGAGTGGGTTAGTGAATTTTAGGTTAAAGACAACTGCAAATGGATGGGGATGGCCCCTCTAACAAGCATTACGCCAAAAAAACCCTCATATGAGGTACATGCAGAAGCAGAAAGACCCAAACATCGAAAAGGTGTATGAAAGGTCCAAACATCAGAAAGGCAAGAAATAGGAAAGTTAAAAGAAAGTAGTGTGCTCCAAGTACTATAAAAAAAGTATGTGAGTTTGGTTTCAGAACATCCCAGTCAGAAACACTCTAAGATTGATGCATTGACTCGAGTTAAATTCATTTTGTATTCTCCTGTGGAAAGTAGGGCAAAGAGTGTGAATAGTATAAGTTTTGAAGAGATTGTTTATATAGTTGGGATAAGGGAGAGTTATGTGATTATAATAATTTTTCATATAGCAGAAGTTCCTTTTGTTGTAGTTTTTTCTTCGATTTGAGAGCTTTCCATGAAATTTTTGGAGTCTTTTTTTTTCTTCCTTTTAGTGTCTCAGTTATATTTATACTTATTCGTGGGGTAATTAGTGAAGGTTTTTCCCAACAGTCAACAACTTTAAAACCGGTTTGGATCGGTTTGTCGATTTAATTTGGATCAACCAAACTGCCAACCTGAGTAAATCGAGTTAGACTTTGGATCAAACCATGGATTATATCGAACTAGTTCGGTTTCGGTTCAAATTGTTGGTCCTTGTGGATTGGATGCCATTGTGGCCCAACTTTTGGCTCCTAGGCTCGACATTCTTACTCCCCTCAAGATCGTTTTCTCTTATGGTTGATATTATGTAGATTTCTGCATTCCATAATTTTATTTCGTGTTCTCTTTTGTTTTTTTTTTTTGTTGGAGGCGGTTGTTTCTATTGGTTGGGTTGTGAACTTGTGTAACCAGCACAAATTGGTTGATAAAGACTCGAAGGCTTATAGAAAAGCTTTGGTTTCAAGGTGAGAGAAGGTCAATCCACTTCCTTTTTTTTTTTTCTTTGGTAGAGTCATACTCTTCGGTCATTGAATTGGGTGCAAGATTACTTCTAAAAACTATTTGAGAATACCCCAACAATAAAAGATGATAGGCCTTAGGTTCTTATGATTAGAGTCTCGATACTTCTTTACCCGTTAGGGCCATGGTGTAAAATCTTGGTTTTACTAGTAGCTTGAGCCTGTTTTCGATTCTCCTTTTTTGTGTGATCACACTCCGATATAAAATGGATTAATGTAAAATCCTATTAAGTGAGAGTTCGGGATGTATTGTTATCAAATTATTTAATAAAGCCTTGTTTATATATATATATTAGATTAATAGCCAACCATATCTTTATTAACTTCCTTAAATTTTTTGAAGTTGTTGTCGTGTGACTATGAATTTCGTAACGTGAGAGATATGGAAGCTAGGAAATACCAAAAATTTAGGAAATTTGCGATGTATAACAACCTTTTTACCACAGGTTACAATTATAGGACATTTTTAAAAATAATTCTTTTATAGCAAATTCTGCCATTTAAAAAAAAATTATTTACCTTTTTGATAGAAGACTTTGATAGAATCTATCATTCTCTAGTGATGGAAGTCTATCAATTTTATATTGATTCTATCGACTGTTATTGATAGACTCTTGATAGAATCTGATGGAAGTCTATCAATTTACTTTATTTATTAGTATTTGATTCTATCACCATTTATCGATAGAATCTATCAATATGAAATCTATCAATTTACAATTTTTGCTATATGTGCAAATATTTTCATTATTGTGTTATTCATGTAATATTTTATCCATTTTGTAATATACATGCAAAAGCTCCAAAAACTTATATAGAGTATTTATTATGGACGTTTATGCATTTTAAATCCATACCGAACAATTATTATTAAGAGGATATCACAATTTAATAGTTTTGTTTATAAGGTCTCTTAACGTGTATTACTGCTATACGTATTTTTATTATATTTATATGCAAGTAAACCAAAATATGTCATGCTAGAAAGGCAATAAAAACCACATAATTTTTAGAGAAAAAATATTTTGGTGCTCGAATTTTGGACAATGGCCCTAAACATTTCATGTATGTTAAATTAATTGGTTATCTGGTTTGTTGTTAATCCATTTTCACGGTCACAAATTTAATTTTTAGAATCCGTATTTGTAATCTCCATTCTCCAAATTGTACTTAAAAAAACCATTATTATAGGACCTAATAAGTATTAATAGATTCATATTCAAATATTTTGAACTAACCATTACATTCACGTAGACAATAAACTGATTTAATGATTAACCACTAACCATATTACCTGTGCCTTTAAACACACATAGTTTTTAGTTACCTCTAGCCATTAATGATTGTCCACCAATAATCATTAGTCATTGACAACGTCGCTATCCTTCAATTTATTTTGAATGGATTTCAAAAAAAAAATTGAATGTGTTTAGATAAAGGATTTGTGAGTATTTGTTAAGACATTTGGACGGAAACAACTCCAAAATGCCCTACAAAAGTTCCAATAAAAGCCTTTGTAAGATTTCATAAATCCTCCACTACTATAATTTAGAGCTTCAATCACAAACATCTTTCAAACATTTCATAAACATAGATCTATCATGATGGATTTATTTTTTAAAAATAAAATAAAATAAAAATGGATCTTCTATGACGAGCAATTTTTCACGACAAGTACTTTTAATACCGGACAACCTTTAATGATGCGATGTCCATCATCGTAGTAGCCCGACATTGAAGATTGTCCGTCATCAAAGCTTGCATATCATCAAAGATCCATGTTTTTTAAAAGGGACAAGTGGACTTAAAAAAAAAAAAAAAAGCATGCGAATCCAAGTCAAACAAATCCTTTCATATTTTTGAATCTTGACATTGAAACCCTCATTCTATCCTCATCAAGTAACAACAAAGTTACATCATCCTTAATCCCCTTTTGAACGAAAAAAATTATTCACATTATTCAACCTCAACCCTCATAACTTGAAAACGAGACGGAATCCTCACACTTTTTATCAAATGTGCATCAATCTCAACCATGACCAATAGGTTAATCTATAATGTGAATAGATACAATTTGAGATGTATTTAGAATGATATAGTTTCTCTTGTGAGGAGGTTTTTAATGTCGGACACTTTTTATGTTGAGCGTTTTTTATGATGGGGGCTTTTAATGTCAGGTGACCCATCATTATATATAGTCACCTGTCATGAAAGACTTTTAATATCACCTTCTTCAATGTCGGGCGTCTGTCTGACATGAAATTCCTTCAAAGTCAGGTCCTGCCCAACATTAAAGGTCGAATTTGTAGTAGTGCTCTAAGTACATCATAATTTTTACTCTAGATAAATCCACTCATCAGTTAATCCAAAACAATGTTTTAAAACAGTATATGAGTACCCTAAATAAATCCAAAAACAGTAACACATATTATAAGTCTTTACATGCCCCTAAAATAGTTTGTGCAGAAAATTAAAAAAAAAACTCAAAATAAAATATAGTGGTATCTCATGATCATCTCTAGCAGCAACTCATTAGTCACTCAACCAAAAAAGAATTTTCAATCATAACCACACATAATTCCTCAATCCGAACAAGATTTTTTTTACCACAACCACTAATAACTCTCTATTCAAACGACGTTTGTGTCACAACCATTCATAGTCCCTCAATTCGAACAAGTGTTATTCTTCGTCAAATCCCTCATAATCACTGCGAACTACTCATAAACTACTATCTTCAATTTCAAAACTCTTTTATTCAAACACACCATTAGACTTTTCTCTATGTTTTCTTTAGTGGGAAAGAGTGAAAGTAGATAAGTACTTATCAAATAAAAAGGGGTGTAGGTGTGCTTTTCTTTCTACTCTCTTTTAATAATTGTGGGTGGTATCTTTTTCAGTTGGCGATTGAGAAAAAAGGAGAGACTTGTCAAAATTAATCTGCGCCGTTGAATAGATCAAACATGTAAAGAATCAGATGCACGAGATGGAAATTAAATAATAAATTATTCATTTATATCCAATTTCAATTTAATACAAATAAAACAATATAAATTATGATCTACCTTTGCCAACGAGAATAGTAGTTTGACGATATTAATTACATCCAACAAGTTATGAGTTCAAATTTTCCTATCTA
The DNA here is from genome assembly GCA_036507275.1 of Sicyos edulis. NCBI lineage: Eukaryota > Viridiplantae > Streptophyta > Magnoliopsida > Cucurbitales > Cucurbitaceae > Sicyos > Sicyos edulis. Next base: position 4,082,244 of record CM071846.1, read on the forward strand.
TAATTTCATAAGCAATAAAAGATATATATCTTGTCAACTAAGTAGAGTTCAATGATGATTAATATCTATTTTCAATCAAAAAATTATAAATTTAAGTTTTCTCACAAAATATATTATTGTACTAAAAATAATAATAACATCTACATAATTTTTTAGCCATCGCTGACACTTGCTACGAGAAAAATTAGCATAGGTAGTATTTTTATTAATTAATTGTCACATGGTAACTATAGAAAATAATATAAAGTGTGTGTATAAAAATGTTAAAAAATGGTAAAAAAGAGTATGTATTATTGGAGAACTGGGAAAATTCTTCATATTTTAGAATTAGTGAGAGAAATTTTCCAAAATTCCAATGAGCATGGTTCATTGAATGCCAGCTATGTCTACATGATGTGATATGCATTAATAAAAATTAAAGAGAAATCATAAAAGTAGATAATATTATTGATTCTAAATTTTTTTCTGCATCCAAAATTAAAATTACAAGTCAAAATGTGAATGACAGTGCTAGAAGTTTTCTTTTAGGTAAGTGTTAGGTCAAGCGGAGATTTGAGAGGGAAAAAATTCGTTAGACTATAAATTTACTTAATAGAATTTATATTTAGAAAAATCAAATTAAATTAGAAATTTATATCTAATTTGATCCTTAAACCTTACCACTAACACCAATATTGCATAAAATTATGTAACAATTCAAATTAATATTGAGGGCTATTCTTACTATTTCTTAAAAAAAAAACGTCATATTTATAATTATTTTATAAATTTAATTAATTTATATATTTTTTTTAAATAGACGTGTACTATCAAGGGCCGTTTGTTTGACATATTTAAGTAAGATTTAGCTTAATAAATTATATTGAGGAGTTATGTTAATGAGTTATAGCAAAAAACTCATTCAAATGTAGTTTTGTGCAGAGGAGTTAGTCTCAAAATCTTGTTTTGATGTATATTTAAAATAAATTTTTTATTTTTAGTAGTTAAAAAAGAAATTATTAAAAATTAGTAATTTTGATTGATTTGAAAAGAATGATTAAAAATAAGTGGTTAGAAATGATTGAATAGTTATAAATGAATGATTAGAAATGAAAATTATTTTTAAAAATAAAAATGAGAATAAAATAATAAAAACTAGTTTGAATATAGATTTTCAAAAAATTAATAAATTATAAAATTAAATCATACCTAAATATGTTAGTCAAACAAACCGCTCCTCAATAGTAAGATTGAGGTTTGAAATATCAATATAAAAATATTATTATTAAACTAAAATGATGAAAGTTTAGTGATTAGACAGACCTAAAGTGAAAAGCCCACGGAATAAGTTTATAATTTAACTGAAAAAAGTTGAAAAGGTAAATGAAAAAAATTAAAAGATAAAGGGCCAAAATGAAATTTAAAATAAAAGTAAAGAAAATGGAGAGGTAAAGATATACTTTATATATATATATATATATATATATATATATGGGGAAGGAAAAAAAAAAGTGGGAATAGAAAAAAAGAATTGGCCCGTGCGTCGTCCATCCCGTTTTTTAACGCATGCGGGTCCCGCACGTGCTCTGCTGTCGTGTTTTCTAACATCCATCATTCGTGGGTCTTGTCTTTTGTTCACCTCACACCAACGGCTCTGATCATCTTGACCCGACCCGCCCGGCTTCTGCCCAATTATGACCTAAATTTTCATGCTTTTTTTTTTTTTAAATTCAATTTAAGTTACCTACTATTTTGTCTTAGATTTATAAAATTAAAACTAATCAAAATAAATAAAATGTGGTTTGGATTGAGTCATTTAACTGATTATAAAAAATTAAGAAATTTCTTTCTTATGTTTCAGTCTTTTTATTATTAATAATTTAGATAAACAAATCTTAAATATTTTAATTTTATATATGTGTACTTAAATATGAGGATTTTTCTTGTGTAATTAAAAAAAAAACAAAAAAATCTTACAAATAATAAATTTTTAAAAGAAATATATCCATGGTAGAAAATTGAGGCAAACTTAATAAAACGACGAAAATGTTTATTTAGTTCAATACACTTTAACAATACATTTCTCATTCCCAACCAAGTAAGATAAGGCTACCTTCGGCTATAGCTATAGTTATAGTTGGCGGGAAGAAAAAGATTTTCACTTTGCTCCTCTCGTTTGTTTAAGAGTCCTTCTACACTTTTACAGTTGAGCTTTAATCCTCTCCTTCAAAATTTTCACTCTTTTTTGTAGCTTTCACATCTAATATAAAATTCATTTTTATAGGTTTTCTGAATTAATTTCAATCAATATCACAAAATAGAGTTCAATCAATATAACATATGGTTATTAATTAAGAGACACGATAAATAATAGAATTAGAATATTAAAAAAAACGCACAAAACATGAAAAGGGAATGAATTAGAAGAAAATTGGTGTATACAAACTCTATAAACAAATATACATAAACCAAAAGAAACAAAATATGGAAGGGGAAGAAAAAGAAGCAAAAAAAAAATGTAAATATGGAAAATGTGTTTAATTTATATAAATTTTTTTATTTTGAAAAGATAAGTATTATAAAAAAAAAAGAAAAGAAATCGTAGTAGATAACCACTTTTAAGAAAATAATTACAAATCTAATAGCATCTTAAAATATTTGTAAATCTATTTTTTGTTTAAAATTTAATTAATAATATCTTTTTATAATACCCATTATACCCTTTTTCTCCACGGTTTTTTTTTTCTAGGTTAAATTTCACACGTTTCTTTTCTTCAAATCACGTTTGGGCTTTTAGTGAATGGGTATGGTGGCTATGTGGCATTTCAATGAGTTGTTATAATTTTTTTTCTTTCATTTTATGTTTTGAAATCTTACGTTTTCAATTTTGTAACTTTATTATTCTTATAAAAAAAAAACTTTATTATTCTTATTTCCTTGAGCAATTTCTTAAAAAAAATTAATACATTTCTTTCATTTTTCAAAATTACATGATTTTCATTGTTTTTTTTTTCTTTAAATCTTAATTTTTACTTCATTCTTTTTTCTATCTGTCATTGGATGAATTTCAATTTTTTGGATTTGATGCTCAAATATCAAATTGTCTAAAATTCTATTAAAGTTGTAGGATTTTTGAACAACACAATTATAATGACATCTTCTATCATCTAATAATCATGACTACTTCGTTCATCTTTTTTTTTAAAATACGGTTACTCTAAAAAAAATAGCAAAAGAATTCATTGATATTAATGAGTATTGTCACATTTTTTTAGAATACAATATTAAACTATATTAACCATTATAAATGAAAAATATTTTACCATTTATCCACATTTGTAATTAAATTGTGAGAAGCAATACAATTTTCCTTTTAAACAAATTATAGTACTCATACATAACATAATATGATCAAAACCACAAAAGTTTTATCCATAAATACTTCTTTATATTAAAACTTTTGTATTACTAAATAAATACAAATTTAAAATATTAACGGCAACTTCTATAACCTAATAATCATATGGCTACGTTCATTTTTTATAAAAAAATATGGTCACTTTCAAAAAAATTAACAAACAAGTCATTAGTATTAATGAGTATCTCACATGTTTTTCTTATAATACTGGTATTTATAATAACGTATTAAAAGATATTAATAGTTGTGAGCATTTAGATACATAAACCTAACTTTTGCGATTTCTTTCGTTTTCCGTCAATTTCTTCATCGTTCTTTTTATTTTCGGCGCACAAATCAGTTTCTTCTTTTTTCGGTGGGTTTCCGTCTAATTGTTCTATCTAGGGGTGATTTCGGTTCGGTTTTTGTCGATTTTGTGTCAAATCGACAACCGAACCGATATCCTCGGTTTTTGAATAATTGGATCCGAACCGATGTCCAGTATAACATAAACCATTGGATCGGTTTTTATTTGATTCGGTTTTTGAATAATTGGATACGATCCGAACCGATGTCCAATATATTAATAAATATAAAAAAAACAATTTTATTATAAAATTACATACAATTAAATTCATCCCTTTTTTGAAAAATGTAGATTTTTTTTAAGAAGTTCAAATTCCAGTATGTAAAATTAAAGAGTTTTTTTTTAATAAAATAATAATAAAGTAAATGAAAAAACTGAAGGTGTAGGATGCATAACTATTTATTATTGGGAAGAATTTAAGATAAAAAATACTCTTAATAAAATATTGCAATCCTTGATTGAACTTGAGACGATTAAATCAATGCATATATCCTCCACCAACACACCATTGATACAACATGTCAATAATATGCTTTATATAATATATATTAGAAAATGATTTTTTATAAATTTTATATACATTTCAGTTCGGTTCGGTTTTATTGATTTTTTAAAATGAAAACCGAACCGATATTTTTCAGTTTTTTCAAAATTCAAACCAAGGTATCCAATTTTGTGCTAAAAAATCGAACCAATCCATTGGATCAGATTGGTTCGGTTCGGTTCGATTTTTCGGTTTTTTGTTGCACCCTTAGTTCTATCCTTAACCATCTACATTAGTAATACAATAGAATTATTATAAGATGCAGAATTAATTCATAAATAATACTTTGCATAAACAAATATAGTATTAACAATTCAATACAGATTTTAGAAATCTCATACATCATTAAGAGTTCAATACAGATTTCTGAAATCTCATAGAGTATTAAAAAATCAATACATATTTCAGAAAACTCCTACCGTATGAAAAGTTCAATACATACCTTAGAAATAAATATGGTATTAAAAGTTCAATACAGATTTCTAAAATCGCATGCATTATTAAACAATCAATACAGATTCTAGAAAACTCATACAGTATTAAAAGTTCAATACAAATTTCAGAAATCTCATAGAGTATTAAACAATCAATAGAGATTTCAGAATTCAATATTAAAAGTTCAATACATGTATCAGAAATCTCATACAATGTTTAGGTTTTCATTTGTGGTGTACTCATCGTACTATAGAGAAAAATGTCTATGTGATTTTAAAATTTTTAATATTAATGAGTGAAACTTAATAATATTGTCAACAACTGAGGTGAAAAAGGAAATGGATAGAAACAATGGCGATATCTAACGAATAATAGAGAAATTGAGAGGAATAAGTTTCTTAGATGGTTTGAAAACGATGGAAATCGACAAAAACAATGACGATCAGAAGCAATCGAAAAATTGTGGTTTGAGAAATTGAGAGGAATAAGCTTATGAGACGGTTTGAATGCAATTAGAATGATGCAGTCCAGACGGGAAGAGGAAAGTGACAATGAGCGCGTGATTTTTTGTCTAAGGCAATTTCATTTATTTAGACAGATTTGCAATTATTTTGGTATTTTAGTCTTCTCTTAAAATTTTCTCAAATAATAATAATCTAGAAGTTTTTTTTTTTACAAAATCAAAAGAATTATCCCCTACAAAAAAAAATAGTGTATTTCACGTAAAATGTTATTTATAGCATTTGAGGGATATAATATTGGGTTGGAAATCGAGTGTGAAAAGTGATGAAGAAGTTTTTTTTTTTTTTTTTTTTTTTTTTTTTTTTTTTTTTTGAAATTTGGTGTTTTTTATTTTAATAAATATTAGTTTAATGAGAGAGGATATTTATGTAATTTAACAATAAACGAATATTCTTCTTTCAAAGCAGTAAATTAAGTTTGCTAAATTTTATGAATGTGGATACACTTGCAAATTTTTTCTCTATTTGGCTTAGTACTGAAAAAAGCCGAAAAAAATATTAATTCAGAAATTTGGGTAAGGGGGGCTATGGCCCCCTGATTCCTATATAGTGTGTGCTTTTTGTTTAGAAAATAGTAGAGTTGAAGGCAGGATTAATTATACTCGAAGTAATTAACTATTCGTTTGAAAATTGATATTAATAGTGGTTGGAATAATTAATTTGGAGATTCTTGTTAATAACGGTTTGATTTTTTTTAAGGTGTTTGGAGGAATCAACAATAATTATATGTCTAACATGATCAAAAGTTTATGAATTTTAATTATCCACTACAATATTTGTTAATTGATTTTTAAACATTTTTTAAAAATCTTTTTTAATTTAAAAGTGAAAATTTCGAATTCATGACATTTTAGTTCATTGATACACATGTATACTCCTAAGGTAAAATTAAAAAAAAAAATCATTCTAACTATAAGTCAGCTTTTTATTTTATATTTTGTCACTAAATATTTAGTAACATGAATTAAGCATATAATAATAAATTTTAAAATTTTGAACTAATTTGTTTTTTGAAAAGAAATTTTGAACTAATTCACCCTTGAAAAGATCGATAAAAAAAAGTGAATTATTAATTCGAATATTTTGAAACATATAAAAATATATTGTTCTAGAAAATAAAGATATAAAAAAATAGTAAGCATGATGAGCTCATTAAAAAAGTAATAATTAATTTTATAATAAAGAGATGAAAACTCGTAAGTAAAAGATATTACTAAGTAAATATATTTTTCCATCCTAACTTTATTAAATTTTACTTCATAATAGTTTATTTTATATATTTAATATTAATTTAGAAAAATAAAATAATTGATTAGTTTTTTATTATTTTTCTTATTTTACTTTTAAATATTAGTTTTTAATTTTTATAACAGCAATGAAGCTAAAATTTAGTATTTGGCATGCTATCTATCATGCATTTATAGATTTTTCCTTATTAATTTTTTCATAATTGTATAAACATGTTTACATGAAACTTTTTATGTTTCCAAAAGACGTTGAGATTTTTTTATGAATTAAACTTATTATTACTAATTCATAAATATTTATAAAAAAATTATTTCAAAATCAAATCCTTGAATGTAAAGTTGAATTAGATTACAACTTATCGAACAAGTCAACATGCTACCAATCCTTTTGAGAAGGTTAAATTATTTTTAGAAAGAAATATTTGAGCATTTATACTAATAGTAGGTGGTAGAGTAATAAATTTAATGCAAAATTTGATGGGATTTAATATAGGATTTGATAGAGTCTTTATTTACCACCAAATACAAACATTATTTTTTTTGGAAAGTTAAAAAAAAAAAAAAAAACTTTTGAGTGATTGTTCCCCTCCTCTTCTGCAAAAATAAAAACAAACGTAAAGACCTAACCTAATTCATATTAAACTCAATTTAAATAAATTTACAACTTAACAAAAAATGTCACATTGAATTGAGTTGGTAAAATTATTGGAATTGTTATATCTTTTTAATCACCCCTACTTAAACCTTGTTTTTTTGTAAAAAGAAAAAGGGTATTATTCGGCCTTTAAAAGAAAGTCGGCCAAACTTACAAATTTTCCCATTTATCAAAATCAAAAAAACAAAAAACAAAACCCCCCCCTTTTTTTTTCTCTTCACTTTTCTTTAAAAAAATCATGTGGCGGCTGATAGCAGCAATCCGCCCCGGCCTCACCGACCGCCACCGCGTCGCCGATGAAACCATGTTCACAACAACCACCTACGCCGCCGCCGATAATCACCACCGCCGTGCCGTCCGCCGCAGCTTCTCCGCCGTCTTCCGCATCATTCGTGCTCCTTTCTCTAATATTCTCTCTTGCTTCGCTCCTCCTCCCTCCCACGGCGGCGCCAACGGCGTTTGGCTCTCCGGCCACCGCTATTTTTCCGATACCAACCACCTTATGGTAAGCGATGGCATGCGCTATGCCATATTCGTGTAAATGACCCTACAAAAATTGTTAAAAATCTTAACTTTAGCTTTTTGTATATTTCATTTCTAGCTAGGAGAAAATATAATCACTTGAGTTTTTTTTTTTTTTTTTTTTTAATAATATATATATAGTTAAATTTGATTTTGTGTCTGTTTCTTGTATTGCTTTCTGATGATGATGATCCCATGAATTAAAATAGAAAATAGTTGCTCTTTTCCTAATTATATAAATATCAATAATTCAGCTCTCACCTTACAATATATGCATATGTATACAATGGAATGTAAGTGTGACATGAAATGTGTATCAATGGATTTTACCAATCTCCAAAGTTTTACTTATTTTTAGTGATATGAATTATCCATCCAAAAAGTTATAGATTTTGAATTCTCCAAACTTTTAAATAGCATTGTATTAAAAAAATCTTTTTATTTTTTATTTTTTTTATCTTCAAACCAATTTATATGTATTTCAATTATTCTTTGGGACATACCACATGTCCGCATGATATTTGAATATTAAATTCTGTTTTTCTTTTAATATCCGTAAATTTTAACAAAAAAGAAATACAATGGATTTTAGTTCTTTGGAGGGGAGAGATAAGGAAGAATTTAATTTGTTTACACTACCTTTCAGATTGAATGATTGGAGTTATGCTAGCTCATTTGACACATGGAGAAGAATCTTTCATGCAATAAACTACTAAAAACAATTGATATATATATATATATATATATATATTTAGTATAACAATTGATAATTCTTAAATATATTAAAGATGATTATAAATTTAATAAATAGACATAATCAGTCGTGTATTTCCTCGAATTAGGTATATGATGGTCAGCTATATATATATACATGTGCCGACGATCTTTTATTTAGATATATTGTTTTATGGTGGGGCTTGATTAATCAAATATTTGTTTAGATTTAATGAACTTTGATATATATTTAATAGGGTAGATATTGATCATCTCAAAACCAAATAGTAGTAAAAAAAGTAATTCACTTATCTTATAAATATTTTAAAAAGTCTCCAATTTTTCAAATGTGAGTCTATAGTGGAATCTAAACATATTCTATAAACTAAATTTTAATATTTAAAATTATATAAACTCAATTATAATTTTTTTTAGTTGCATTTTTGGTAAAATATTAGAAGAAAATTGCTCAACATCCGTAAATGGGTGTGTTCATTGTTCTATAAAAGAAGCATGTTACTTTGGTTTTAAAGCATTCCAGTCATAAATCTTTTAAACTTTGGGTACCGACTCGAATTAAATTTTACCTTCTGACGAATATATTAAGTCAATCTTGATATACGAAAAAGTGTCTTTAAATTTTGTAGAAACTAGTAGCAAACTTTTATCAAAAGTGCAAAGGGTTAAGTGTGATAAAATATTAGAAGGAAATTTCATAAACCCTTTAAACTTTGGGAACTGACTCTAATCAAATTTCCCATTCTGATAGACATATGAAGCCAATCTTGATGTACAAAAAAGAGTCTTTAAATTTTATAGAGGCTACTAGGAAACTTCTATCAAAAGTAAAAAGGTTCAAGGTGTGATTAAATAATTCACATGAGGATTTAACATTGGTAGTTTGAAATATGAAGAAAAAGTTTGTGCAGAAGAGAGGTTGCTGGGAATGTAGAAAACCTAGTACATAAGAAGCACATGTCCTAACTAGAGCAAGTTCGTCAAATGTGTCTAATTTGGATGTCGACGTTGTCTCTCTCATCGAGGGATCTTGTAACTTACTCTGAAAAAAGAATGAAATCATCTTCATAGTATGCTTGCTTTGCCATGGTAGAGGATGTGATGTCCGCACTTCCACAAGTTTGCACTTTGACATTGACTTGACGACTATGCAAGGTGTGTGGTGAAGATTATGTCGGTAAAATTGTGAAATTTCGTTTACTTTTATGGTGAAGTAGGATATAATTCTAAGAGTTTACAATTATGATTATCAGATAAGACAGTAGGTATTAGAAGATGTGAATTGTTCAAATATCTCACCAAGGTGGCATTTCTTGGTTGTTGGCAAAATATTTGAAGAAGATTGTCCCATATTAAAAAGACATGATTGATATATGCAAAACTACACTAAAAAATTTGTTATAGATAAAATATTTCTTAAAAAATGTTTAATTAAAATTGAAAAAGAATAATAATAATGGTCACCTATGACAAGTTTCCTTCATTTTAAAATAGAATTTCACATGTTGTGGGAGCAATTAAATCAAATTAATTAAATATAGCTCCTTTAATTTCTTCTTTATTTGTTTGAAGAGGACCAATGTTTGTGCAACATATATACCACCCATATAACAATAAAGCTCATTTAATCGAAGGTCCTTTTAGAGGCACCAAAGCTCTCTTCTTTTGTTTAGAGATGTCCGTTTTGTCCATGGGACCCGCCCCGATTACTTTTTTTTTTAATAAATATTTTTCTATATTTATCTCTTTTATTTTAAATAAAAATATATTTTTTGATGAAATTATCCATGCATATAAGTATTTTTCTTTAATAATTAAAATTATAGTTGAAATTTATAAATATTTTCTAAGAAAATCTAATTATTTAAAGTATTCTCCAAAAAAAATATATAAAAAATGTAAAAAAAAAATTCCAAAATTCCCGTAGGGACCCGATCCCCGCCAGGGAATCCCCGTCTCGATCCCCGAAAAAAGAACAATTTTTTTTTTTGAGACGAGAATTAAATTAAGTGACGAGAACGGAGACGAGAAAGCCATTTTCCGGCCCCGCCCCGCCGCGTGAACATCTCTACTAGTTTTGCTTCAAATACACGATTTCTGAAAGTGCGAGAATTTAAACAAAAATAATTCCCAAAGTACACATTAAATTATTATTTAAATGCTTTGATAGTGACCGTGAGAATAAAGGGTTTTTTTTTCTTTTAAAAAAAATGTGGCAATGAATTAATGGTAGATTTGAAATATTGATTGTGACTTTTTTTTTTATTATTGAAATCAATATTGATTGTGACTTGGGCCTTAAATACAACTACTTTTAAAAGCTAAGCTATGTGTTATATGATTTTAATGCACACCAAATTAATCATTATAAGCTAATGTAGAATGCCATATTATTTTACCATATAGTTTTTGATTTTAGGTGCATATGTTTAATTGGATTAAAAGGGGAGAGTTCTCCATGGATTTAAATGCCGACATTAATAATTGTTATTGGGAAACAAAATCAAATTGAAAACTATTTTGTAAAGAGTTGTTGCGTATTATGCACGAATGATTTGTTTTCACATCACATTTAATGCCTAATTAGACTTTTGACAAGAAAATAAGTGGGGATGGACCCAAGAGACTTTTGTAGGGATATAAAGAAGCTTTATTATTTTTATTTTTTATATATAAAAAGAGAAAAGGTGAGTAGAAGGTGTGATGATGTATCTAATAAATAATTTTGATAATGTAAATCTATCTAAGTCTAACGTGTTGTCTCGTAAAAATAGTCGAGATGTCGTAAATTAACTCAAATACTCGAATATAAAAAAGGGGACGATTCATCCAAATAGGAATATTATGGGTGTACCATAATCCAAGTTTGGTTATAATTTATATATATATATATATATATATATATAATATATATATATATATAACTTGAAAACTTAGAGTTTCGCTTCTCTAAGTTTGGGGCACCAATAGTCGGTCTCTAGACTATGACATCGGAAGACATCAGAGGAACAAAGACACAGTTGAAGTGTCTGTAGATTAATGTAGATTAGAACTCAAGACCTCAAAGGAATTATACCTTAGAAACCCGTGTCTTCGACTAACTGGCTCCACCTCTCGAGGACGGGTTAGAAATTTCTTGAATCTATCCAAATTTTTGAATTGTCAATCGGTAAACATATTCAACTCTATGTATTAGAGCAAACCAATCTAACTAAACTCATATATTTTTTGGGTTTGTTAGGTTGATTTATCAGGGTGTAAATGTCTCATGTTTCATTTTTTAAGTCAAACTCATAGCTCACTAATATACAAAAATAAATAAAATTACATAATACTAGACTCAAACTCAAATTATTTATCTTATTAGCTATATATTAAGAATGTATCTTAGTTAGAATTGGATTGGATAGAACCAAGCAAAAAATTGTCTAATTCGAGAACCAATTTGCACACCCAAAAATAATGATAATAAAATTATAATTCAACTCGGAATCGCAATTTGAATTGTGTAATCCAATTTGATCGGATTGCCGATTTTTTGTACAATGCCTAAAAAAAACATATTTTTAAAATTTAATGAAAGAAAGGTATGGGAGAGTAATTTAAAAAAGAATTAACAGAAAACTTATTATAGGAAATCGAAGTTTAAGTATATTATTGAAAATACATAAAAGAAAAAAAAAACCAAATACACAGATTAAAATGAAAATTTAACCGATATGATATAAGGTTTTAATTTTTTTTTTTTTTTTGAGTACATATCAGAGGGATAAATATTGATTCTCGATCTGGAACCTGTAAACTAGTGTTGAACTGGTTTACAACTAGACAATAAAATCATTATATCACTAACCCAATCGATTTTTAAATTTCTTTTCAAAAAAAAAAATTGATTTTTAAATTTAAATTCTAATCGAAGCATATTCTCAGGAAAAAAAAAAGCTTCCCTCAGATATTTTGAACTAAAAAAAAAAAATCATGGTAAAAAAAAAAAATAACTAACTTAATAGATTAGCATAATTGAAATAGTTTTGAAAAATTGAATGGATTAGGGGCATGTTCATTTGCTTGTTTGTTGTAATTCAATTCAACTCTTATTTGATCAATAATTCAATTTTAAGGTAAAATAAAATATTTTAACTAAAATCCGAAAATGTTCTAATTAACCATGAATGAACTCACTTACAACATAAATAAACATATGAAAGAATAGGTTGGTGTCATATTTTAATATAACGACTCCTCAATGAACCAATGATAAAATTTTAAATTACGTGCTTTGTAAATTTGAGGCTAAATATAGTTAATGGCTTTTAATCTTTCAGGTAACAATTTAGTCCCTTAGTATCTGAAAATTTTCAACTTGACCCATATTTTTAAAAACAATTGTTAAATACTGGATATATGAAAAAGGTTATGTATCATTAAATTGTGTTAATGTTTGTAAACATATTTGAATACCTCCGTATGTGAATTCGATGTTGCTTAACACATGAAATCCAACGTTTTAATCAACAAATTATTTTGCAAAATGTCGTAATTGAACATTTTTAATACACTACAAATAAATATATAAATTTTTAAAATATTGAAGACTAAAATGAGAAAAATCTAATGAACTTAGAGACTGTTAATCTATCATAAAATCTTTAAGACAAATGATTTATTTTTTCAGAGACATTTTTTTAGTTGAAGGAGTTTTCTTATTGTTTTACAAATACAATAAATATAGAATAAAGATTTGAAGTTCTAAACATAAACATATCACTAAAAGATCAGTATAGGGTGTTTGGATAGTGGGATTTGGAAAGAAGAGAAGTGGTTTCCAAGGATTTAGAATGGTTTCTAAGGATTTAGAGAAGATAAAATCTTATTCGAAATGAAAAATTATGTGTAGTTGTATACAAAATCTTGTTTGCCATGAAAAATTATGAATGATTATAATAGAAAACAATCGTGCCTAAAAGACTCGGAAGAAATTTGAAATAATTGCCAAGGAAATAGTGTTTATGAACGTTTTTTGAGGTCATTACTATCAAATAGGGGATTGTGCTAAACCTTGTCCAATCTCTTCAAATACATCTATCCAAACAGCCCTTTCTTTTATTGAAAAAAAAAGTAAAATACTATTTTAGTTATGGATTTTGATCTGCTTTATTCTAAATTATTAAAAGTTTAAATATTTAAGATCAATTTAATTTTAGTGTCTATCCTAAACCTTGAAGTTTGTTTAGTTTTGATCTTTAAATTGTTTACAAAAAAAAAAAAGAACTCAATAGTGGTCTTAGGAAAAAAAAATGTGTATGTTTATATTTTGTCTTTCATTATGTTAAAATTATTATTAAACCAATTTTAATTAATATTAATTTTAAATCATATACCGATTAATTTTAATTTTTTTTAAAACACAAAAATTATAATTAAACTTTTGAAAGTTGATAAATTAAATTAAACTTTTGATCAAAATAAAATAAATAAATAAATAAACCAAAATAATATTTGAACTTTAAAAAATGATGAAATTTATAAGTTGGAGTGAGAATGGTGCAGGAAACAGGGACCTGGATTCGCGTTAAAAATTTGGAACATAATTTGTAATTTTGTAATTATTGGGAGAAGTAAAATTTAATTTTTATAAAAAACAGAAAACAATAAATAAATAAGTGTGAGGTTTGTAATTGTAAGACAAATGTGAAGAATAAGAATAGAGTGTCAGGTTTTGTACTTTGTATAGGGTTTGCAGCTCACACCAAATATTTATTTCTCTAAGTCTTCATTTCTCTTCACCACACGCTTACTTCCCACGTGCTTACATTTCATTTCTAAATTTAGCAACATTGCTTTCGTCATCTCTTCCCTTCTTTAGGCCAAATATTCTTTTGATTTCGTCACCAAATATTCCCATTTGTTCAGGAGTTTTGGCCTAAGTGAATAAAAATGATTATGGAAGAATAAGAATATAAAGAGAATACGAAAATATTTTTATGATGAGAATGCGTATTTGTATTATAAGTTAAGTGAATGGTTTGAGAAAAATAGTTATTTTGTTTGTAAAACATAATGCGATTGTCTATGTTTAGAGTTAGTGAATCATAATGTAAACAAAGTATTGTTTATGGAAAGAATGGATATTAGTGATGGAGAATGAAATATGTGTATTTATTGGTGACTCAAATGTGATTAAAAGAATCATTTCCTATCGTTGTGATTGAATCCATTGTTTCAAACACTCCTTTAACATTGTTTCAAACACTCCTTTAACGGTTTATCTTTTAAGTTTTTTTAAAATATATAACTAATATAAAAAATATATCTTGTTAATATAGATAATGAGTATCATTAAATTTTTTTGCATAATTTAAAAAGATCTATCGTTTAGATATGATTTCAATTCATTTATATATTTTGTTAGAGTATTAGAATATTGATGTTAGTATTAATATATTTAATGTTCTATATTTCTTTTCTTATAATTTATGTTTTCCTTAATGCGTGAGCCCAATGGACCTTTAGATTTAGATTAGGGCTTTAGTATTCGACTATATATTATTCTCTAGGGTTTCATTGCATTGTGAGAGGAATAATGTAACCTTCACCAAACTCTTTCTTTTCTCCTTCGATAAATATTTATTTTCTCCATGAATCGCTTTCTCTTCTCTAAACTCTATCGTATCATCTTTGACATTTTTATTCTGGTGATCATACGTGTCACTAACCTTTCTTTTTTTTTAACTCTACCATAATTTGTAGTGAGAGATTCAAATTTATGACCTCTTGATTATTGAACACACTAATGCAATCGAGTTATTAGTCTTGTTGATTACTAACTTCCATGATAATCAAATTCCTATTTTTTGATAATAAATTATGAACCATGTGGTTAAAGAGTAGGAAGTTATTAACCATGAGGAAAGACATGAATGAATAAAAGTAGATAATGAAATTCACATAAAATGGGAAAGCATATAAGTTAAATCTGTTAGAGGATGAAGAAACAGGATGGCTATTTTCTTTCTTTTTTGAGTTCTACAATTATACGATTATCGGATGCGGGGAATTCAAACTTATAATTTTTTAATTATGAAGGTATTTATCACTAAGCTATTACTTTCGTTGGGTGCTAATTTTCAATTACACATTCTTATTTTAATGGAGTGAGGGGTTAGAGTAATCAACATTTAACAAGATAATGAATACCTACACTTTTTTATGGAGCAATTTAATATTGTTTATTTTCTTCCCAATTAAACTTTTAACCATAGTTTTTTTTAAAGACTTTTATCCATAATTAGAGTTTAGAGAACGATATAATTTTGAAACTTTTTATATCTTAAGCAGAGTTTAACCGGGATATATGACGTCATTAAAGGCGAATAATTTTAAATTTATATAACATTTAAAATATGCTTTTCTCCTAGGTTTTTTCCCTTTCATAATTCTCAACCAGAAGATTTTAAATAAATAAATGTGTTATTCATAAAGATTAAAAAAAAGTGAAAAAAAAATGAGTCAAATCATTGGGAAAGTATGGCTATTTAACATTAATTTGGGTTATTTATGTTTATTGACCCATTGAACATTGGGCTTTCTCTGTGTAAGCCTATTTCTTTCAGTTGAAGATCACTTGCCATTTCTGTATCTAAATTTAGAGTGTTCCAATCAGTTTACATACCCATCGACTATTTTTATAAGATAAAAATCTAGTTTTACAATATTCAATTGTCAAAGAAATTTATAAGAAATTAATTTTTAGGTAGCGGATCATCAAAGATTAAACCTATAACATTTTAATTCTTCGAACCCTTTTAGCCTCTAACACCTCATAATTTAGTACATATTTCATCGAAGATTTTGAATTCCCCATTTCTTAGAGCGTTGAACTAAAAACGAAAAAAAAAAAAAAAAAAACTTATTAGATTATTAAAATTCTAAATGTAGATAAATAATACATTAATTGATATATTTCAAATTAACATTAGTTTATATACATGTATAAGAAATTTGCTTTAGGTGGCAATTTTTATTTTTTTTGGTCTATTTTAATTATAACCATTTTTTAGTTTTTTTTTGCATATTTTAATTTTGTTTTTCACCATCTCTTATTTGAAGACTATTTGGTGTATTGATTGAAGTCTATTTAATGATACTAAGGGGTGTATATGGGTTGAGTTGGATAGGGTTAAGGGTAATTTTTGGATCAACCCAAAAATTTGGGTCGATCAACTTTTTAACCCAACCCAACCCAACCAAATTAGAGTTTCAACCCAACCTTATATTTTCGGGTTGGGTTGGGTTGGGTTGGGTTTATCAGTTCAAAAGGATTAAAATTTGGAAGGCGAGATTACAAATTCGACGAAAACACTAATTATTTCAATATTTGGAAGTCAAATACCGGTATAAAATTTGACTAAATATAAAGCTAATTTTGTAAAAAGTATGAGATTTTTTAAAAAAGATAAGAATTAA
Source organism: Sicyos edulis (assembly GCA_036507275.1). Classification (NCBI taxonomy): domain Eukaryota; kingdom Viridiplantae; phylum Streptophyta; class Magnoliopsida; order Cucurbitales; family Cucurbitaceae; genus Sicyos; species Sicyos edulis. Next base: position 4,099,109 of record CM071846.1, read on the forward strand.
TTTTAAAATTTAAAAAATATTGTATTTAACCAAATAAGAGATAAAAATATTGGATAAATTCTTGAGAGAAAAAAAGTTTGAGAAAAATTGAAGTTTACTTGCTCATAGAAGGAAAAAAAATAGAAAAAAAGAAAAAGAAAACATAAAATAAGAAAAGATGTACAACTACTACGCTATGAACGACTTTATACTACATAGATATGTTAAGAAATATATATTAATATTCGGGTTCCGGGTTGAACCCAACCCAAAACCCGTGAACCCGCGAACCGACCCAAAAATCCGAGTTTACAAAAAACTAACCCAACCCAAATTTTAAAAAATATAGCCCAACTCAACCCTTACGTTTGGGTTGGGTAGTCCGGGTAGCTCGGGTTACCGATTTTTTTGTACACCTCTAGATATTAATCGAAATTTTTTTGTAACATTGATTGAAAATTATATATGCATTGATTGAAGACTATTTGTTCCATTAATAGAAGTCATCATACATATGAATTTTTTCATCTTTTTATCGATATTCACCCTATTTTATGCTATACAAATTTCTTCTAAAAAGTTACTTCATATAATTTTTTTTATTTGTTTTATTATACACGAAAGTTCCCCATATATATAAACATTGGTTTACATGACTATGACTACAAAAATATATATCCAATACTAGCTTGCTGACTTTCCTCTTTTAAAAAATATAAATAAAAGTCAAATTATTCTAATTAATAAATGAATCAGTTGTTTTTAACATCCCTACTAAAAATTTAAAAATAATAATAAAAAAAAATGTTTTTAACCTCCATTCAAGTCAACTTAAAATCACTTGGACTATTTTCATACAATTTTTTTTTATGAATTCAATTATAATTAAGGGTACAACAACCTGACCTTAAAAGATTTTGGCTGTTTAGAAAATTCAGCGAAAAAATAATTTAAAAAATGTAATATAGTTATGAATGTCAACGTATTTAGCAAAATTCTAGAAACAATTAAATTATATTCATTTTCAAAAAAAAACTTTAAAAAGTCACATCAAACTCAGAAATGCATCTTTTGCTAGGAAAAAATGGGTTGAGAAGAAATGGGAAAAAAAGTAAAAGTAAAAGTAAAATCAAAATGTTGTAACATCCCCTTTTTCTTCAACTTTCTATGGCCATTTTTCACTTTTACTCTCTCAATTTCCAAAGGAAGAAGTATAAAAGAATCAGATGTAAAGCTGTGATGAGAATGAAAGGTCAAATTTAGAGATAACATTCAGGCAAACAAACAAGTCTCTCTTTCACCTGTCAAATCCTTTAATTTTCTTCCCAAACATTTTCTTATTGGAATTCAATTAGGAAGCCACAAAGTCATTGGACTAACTTCCCCTCCCCTATTTCATAGCAAACATCTTCTAGTGGAAAACAAAAACATTGCCCATTTTGGTTTAAAAGCGCTCGTGTTAGCCCCTCGATGCTGCCTACATGGAATCTTTTACAACGCTCTTAGCATACAACCATTGACCTACAAGACTAGACCTTGTTATCTCTTACAGTTCCAACCTAGACATTTCATTATCGACGATCTTATTCTTTTATATTTGTGAGTATCTAAGCCAGCTTTTGCACAACTCAACTATTCTCGCAAAAGATATTGTCTGACTCTATAATATTTGAAGAAAATTCATAGAAAACTAATTCTTAAACAGGCGGTAACCACAGATTGAACCCATCTACTCGAGATCTCTAAGACGACCCTCTTTCACCGCCAGAAGATTTCGTATTTTTATTTGTCCAGTTGAGGGTTCTGTTTTTTCTGTAATGGTTTAATGGAAAGCAACAGAATAAAAACCTTATCATCACAAGCATGATGAAATGTAAAAGAAAAGGAATTGACTCAAGGCCTATACCAAGCCACAGCACATGCTTAGCAGATTCCAAAAGACATCTCATCTTTAGCAGAGACCAGTGATAAAATATATTAATTGATTGGTCTAGAAAATAAAATTAAGAATACAAAAAGACAACAAAGAAAAAGTAACCCCACAAAAAAGGGCACTCAGTTCTTGTACCACCTTCACAAATGAAGTCAAGGAGCTCAAAAAATTACTTAGTCTGACAGTACAACACAAAGTTTTAGTTATATTTTCTGAGGGAAATAAAGGGTTTTCTTCTGTACATTCAAAGCAGAAACTAAAAGTGTCGAACAAGAATTCCACGTTGTTACGAAACATAACCCGAAAAACGAAAAAGACGAAGAATTTGTGGTAATTTATTCATAGGGAGCCTAGATGGATATCATCCCTAGAATGTTTTCACACTAACAATTCAACAAAAAGAGCAACTCTGATACAATCTGTTCAAAAACAAACCAAAATGATGGGACAAAGAGCATTCCTCAACAAAGCTCATAACTTTGCCTCATGCCTTACTGCTACAATTATGATGAACTTGAAAATTTTAAAAATAAAAAAGGTAACTTAAATTAAAAATAAAAAATAAAAAGCATAGTCCATAACTTTGTGGATCCCCACCTCACTGAAGATGCATGATGATACGTATTTCGCTATACTGCCGCAATCTGATTTTACATCTCACTCAAATTATAAGGAAAAAGAAAAGAAAACCAAAAGAAAGAAAACTTTCTAATCAAAACTCAAACCTGAACACAAAATCCCAAGTGGCTAAATACCTCTAAAGCTTGGTTCTCAGCATTGGCACTCAGTTAGCTTTTTTTTCTTTCTTTTCTTTGTAGGGTAATAACTGAATATTCTATTGATTGGTCCGCATCTTCATGTGCTTCACCAATTATCTTCATCTACTATGTCGACATATCCGATCGTTCCTAGGTAGTGTTTCCTGAAAGCAAAAATGAGGAGACTGAGTAACTAACAGTCTATTTGTCACAGTTAAAATCAGAGAATATTATCACTCCATTGCTAATGCATCTTATTTCATTTTCATTAGAAAAGTACACAGAAATAAAAGGAGGAAAGCCAAAATGACATGGTGTATGGCCAAGTAATGAAGAGGTTACAGATTTAAGCCCTCCCCCAAATTTTGTTGAATTCAAAAAAAGAAGAGAAAACAGTGTTAGTTGATATAACTAAATTCACCCCAACCTATCAACTTAAAACTTTTGAGTTGATTGTTAATTTAACACGATTCAATAAAAAGAATAACGATACATGTTACGCAATAGTTGACAGTGTAGTGTGCATTGGCCAACAGCTTCGGCTTTGGTTATCCTAAGCTCAATTCAACATCACAAGTAATCTGACAGCATTTTGTGAAGTTGAATGGCACTCATAAACGAAGGCATTCAAAAGGGTTGTACTAGATTTACTCGATGCCCGAATATAAATACATGATAAAATGAAAAGGGGTTCATTTTAGGATATTGTAAATGCCTGATTTCATGGAAAGGAACAATCCTTCTTTCTAGTGCATCAAAAAAGAGAATTCAACCATGCGGTTGTTGTGCATTACACTGCCCTAGAATTAGTCAAATGCTCGAGCTAGTCGAGTAAAATAAGTGAGCTACACAATCGCAGACTTGCATTTGCAAGCATGCAAACACAAAGAGGATACAACAGGCATTCAATCACCAAATTCAAGGCAATGACAATGAGAGAAATCAACTTTCCAGGAAAAAAGAAAAATCAGTCAAATTTTATAAGCAAGTTAGATATTAGAATGTCCTTCATCATTTAGATAACCCAATAACTTCAATTGGTACGATTATAAAGGTCAATTGTGTTTCCTTCTTTTTCTGATAATCCCAAGAAAACAGCTACAGAAGATTGCTACTTCAGCCAGACAGTTCAATAATACAAACCGATATAATAGGAATAGTGTTTTAATTCCTCGTATCTAACGTCCTTAGACAAAATCTTATCAAAAACAAGATCCAAGCACCCAATATCTCTAGACATTCGCAATAATGTTAATTCGGAACTACCTCTAAATAATCTGACATATTGAACGTATATCTTTTCCTCACTGTCAGTATAAAATCATATGTATATATATATATAAGTTCCCTCAGTTGGAAACTCAAATCGTTCTAGAATAGTATTGAAATGATGCTGCCTATATAACAGCTAAGATCTAGATCATAAAGCGCAGAATTGAAATGTCCTATGACAACTTTCAGCAAGGTCAAAAACACAATTTTTCATTTGGATGTTCATAATCTGAGCATTTGAAAAACAAAAATCTTCATGAGAGAAATCAGAAGATACTACTAAAACAAGTTGGAAGAGAAATTGTATGAATTTTGAATTAGTGGCTCTAACCTCTGTTTGACTGCCTCATATTAACACTATGGCCACCAATAAAACTAGGAGAGCTTCTGGATGAGACTTCTGAAGCAGCACTGCCAAGTCCATAACCAAAGGGTCCAGATCCATCTCTTTCAAAATTGGAAGATCGCCACGTGGGATCACCATAACTAGGACTGTAGAAATCGGCGAAGGGCCCATCAAAACCAACAGTTGAGGTAGGAAATGATGATGTTGGAGGCAAGACAGTACCACTGTTCCTCCCATATCCTCCAGCTCCGAGATTATAACCACTATCAACACCTCCATAGTTAAGATTCCCAGCATTACTAAAAACAGTATTTGCTCCACCTTGAGACGAAAGTCCGGAACTACCCCAATTAACTCCGGAATTGGCAAATACATTTCCTCCAATGCTGCCGCTTGCTGATCCCAAATGAACATTGGAATTGGCAGAGTTTGTTCCATTGTTCAGCCCTCCACTTCCCCACAAGTTTTGAGTTGCTGAGCTGAAGAAGGATGAGTTTCCACCATTCCCACTTTCATACCCTAGATTGCCAAACCTATCCGAATTACCAGTGTAGTAAGGGCTCAGTCCCCGTCCATAGTTGAGATTATTGGCGAAATTGGAACTTCCCCCGTACCCCGGGTTTAAGCCAATCTCATAGTTCACTCCCATTCCAAAACCTGATCCGAATGGGGTTAATACACTTCGACCACTAGAAACCGGACTAAATCTACCATCCATTCTAACACCATAGCCTCCACTTGTACTAGAACTGTACCCCTGATTGTAACCATTAAGGAAGTTATTGACCCTACTCTGTCCATAATTGAATCCACTAAGTGGGCTACGGCTAGGGCTTGGTGACAACTCTTTTGGAACTGCACGCTTAACTTCGACCATTTTTCCATTCAATTCATGGAAAGTCTTGATAAGAACCTTTTCTACTGCTTCTTCTGAATCATATGTGATAAACCCGAATCCCCTGGGTCGAAGAGTATTGTGGTCATACATCACCACAACATCTGTAATTGTCCCAAATTGATCAAAATAGTTCTTGAATTCACTCTCAGTAACAGTCGATGCTAAGCCCCCGACAAATATCTTTCTAGTGCGTCCGGGGCCTGGAGAAACATTAATGCTACCACTGGTTCTACCTACAATGTTCTGGTCATTCCTGGGAACAGCCCTTTTAGCTTCAACCTGAGGATGAGGAAAACTCAACAATGAAACTCAAGTTCAAATATCATTAAAATGGAAAATGCAGACTATTGTGATTGAAGACAAGCTGAAAATTTAATCAGGACAAAAAATTTAGTCCTCAAGGAATCAGAAAATAAATGTTCGACGATACTTTTTGAATTACAAGCGAACAAAGAAATGAGCTATTTTAGCAGGTCCTGAGAAACACATTAAAGGTAAACAACTCACCATTCTTCCATCAATATTATGCTTCTCCCTCACAGCTCTATCTGCAACACTTGGATCAGCAAAAACAATGAAGCCGAAGCCACGACCACGGCCTGTGGTCCGATCCTTCATAATGACAGCTTCTACAACCTCACCAAAGGCACCGAAATACTCTTTAAGACGTTCTTCATCAGTATCCCAAGATATTCCACCAACAAATAACTTGCCACTATCAGTTTGCATTTTTTTTTTGCTTTTTCCTACACACCACAGCAACAGAAGCCATATCATACAGATGTCCAAAAATCATCAAAATGCAAATAGGAAACAAAAACATTGTATGAGATAATCCTATAAGTACAAAACTGAATCTCTTAGGAAGTTGAACATCCAACATTGATAATGATGAAAGATGTTACAAACATCCAACGTTGTTATAGAAGTTTTTAGTCAGGTTCTAAGCCAGTTATACAATGAGATATTACGGTAGAAAGTTGAACATTCAATTTTCGGTCCTCAAAGGTCAGGGAGGCTCATCCAAGTGATTATCCCATGAATCAGCTACACATCCGGGAGAAAGAACTCGAATGCAGATAGCATTCATACATTTCTACTCGATTTTGATTATAAAAAAAACAATAAAATCTAAAACTCCCAGCATCCATTGCAAATGAAAACATGATACACAAAATCAGCTATAGAGATTCATTCTAGTAGAAGATCGATGCACAAACATCAGCTCAAGAAATCCAATCTGTGAGCTCATGAAGCAGAACAACAAATGCAGGTGAACAACACAAATCAATAACAGAATCAGTACCTTATATGAATCAAAAAACAATCCAAGAAATGTATATCCCAAGAAATCAGATACTGAAATAATCAATTTGGGGAAACTGGATCCATCGTCGATCAATACAGCTCGAATCAAATTTCGACAAACCTGAAAAAACCCAAGATTAATGAGATCCAAACTGAATCAAAATCCTCATAAGATGGGAAAATAAAGTCCAGATTCCCATAAAACGAACCGATTAACGAAGACCCAGAAAACCAAATCTGGAAAAAGCTAAGATCTGAAAGGATGAACGATGATAAGTTTCATCCTGAAACTTTTTGGTTAAGCTTCAGAATTTGTGTCAAAATTGTTTATGAAAAAAAAATACAGTTTCCAAGCAGATCGGGAAATTCCATTTTCGTTTAAACAAAACTGTACACTACAAAGAGAACGTGAAAAACAGAAGCTTTTGAAGATGTTTAGCCATATGAACTTTGAAACTGGAAGATGAAGATTTTCTCTTTTATATATATATTTTTTTATTTTCATCTTTTATATATAAAAAAAATGGTTTTTTTTTTTTTTTTTTAAATTTATTTGATAAACTATGAAGAAAAAGGTTATACATGGGGTGCATAATGTGAGGCATCTTAATGGATGCATGAAAATGTAGTCTGACTTGCCAACCATGAATCTTTTCTAACATTTTAATTTAATGGATTTTACTTGATTATAGTCCCTCCATTCCAAATCATGCCCATTAATCAACAACCAAAGTGGAGCTTCAAAGTTTCATCTTTTCACATTGTTTGTGGAGTTCCTCTTAATCAACACCAAACAACAATGTTTTAAAATATTGAAAGAAATTGTGAGTTCAATACCTAAAATTTTATTTTGCTACATATTGTTTTAACACCCAAATATTATAAAATAAGGAAGCTTGTTTGGTGAACTAATAATGTGATCTATTGGTTAACAAAATTACTCTTTTTTTTTAACATTCAAATATTTTAAAATAAGGAAACTTGTCTAATGAACTAATAATGTGATTTAGTGGTTAAGAAAATTACTGAATTTTTTTAACATTTAAATATTGTAGAGTCATATCAAATGAGTTAGTGGTGCAATACTATTCATTGTTTGGTTGTGAACGAGTGTCACAGGTTCAATCTTGAGAATTGGTATTTGTCTCTCCTCCTCCAATATGTACTCAAATAATATATATATATATATATATATATATATATATATATATATATATATATATATATATATATATTGCAAAGTCATGAGTATGTCTCATACAATAATCGAGATGTGCATAAATTAGCGAAAATAGTCACATATATAAAAGATTGACTTGTCTTGGGAAAATAGTCGAGAGGCACGTAAATTAGTATCTATATTCACGATTTTTAAAAAAAATAAAAGTTACCTTCATATGAAATCATTTAAATGATTTACTATATACATTTTGTGTATTAAAATTTGTTTGACACTGATTCAAAAATATCAACACATGTAGATAAACTTTTGTATGAGCCTAAAAGCTAGCCTTTCATTTGAAGTTATGCCCCACTTTACCCTTTTAAAAACATCTGACTTCTATTTCTCATATTCAAAGCTAAACATGACCCTTAAACGAATTGTTTTAGATTGGATTAAATGACCATAATTGCTTTCATATGTTTTTGTTTCAACATTTGAGTAAGTAATTTGATTATCAAATACAATAAATTTGTTATGGATTGAAGATGAGTTTGATCAGTTCAAGTATATTGACTTGACCAATTCTTTTATACCTACCATCCATTCTTAACAAACCACTTAAATATGTAAAAGAATGTCTCTAAGATACATTTTTCTTTTTTTCTATTCAAGCACATTTTTTTTAACAAACCACTTCATTCTAATGACATTTTGTATGATTTTTAGGTCATACAAAATGTCATAGAATTAAGGGGATTTTGCAGGTATATTACAAATGGGATAAAAAATTATATGTATAGCACAAGAATGGAAATAATTGCACACATAGCAAAATCTGAAAATCGGCCATTTAAAAAGATTAAAAGGCCCATGAGATCTGGTCCACCACACTTTTACCCATCCGCCCGTATTGGGCTTTTCAACATTGGGCTTTTCCTTTTTATCAAATATTTATTACATTTTTCTGTTTTTACAACCGATAGACTTCTATCACTAGGGACTGATAGCTTTCTATCACTAGGAATTGATAGATTCTATCAGTTCAATCTATCATTAGGGGACCGATAGAATCTATCATTAGAGGCTCATAGAATCAATTACTACTAAGTAAAAATTTTGAAAAATCTTTCTTAATTTATTTTTTGTTTGGGAAATCTCGATGACACATATTTTTTTAGACATATAGATCAAGTAACTAAAACCTTTGCATGAGGAATTGATTCAATCAATAATAAAACTGATAAATTTTTATCAATAATATATTGATAGACTTCTATCAATAGTAAATTGATAGACATCCATCATTAGAGAATAATAGATTCTATTAATAATGGTTGATAGAATCCATTACTGATGAATAAGCATTTTGAAAAGTAACTAAAACTTTCGAATGAGAAGTTGATTCAATCAATAGTAAAATTGATAGACTTCTATCAACAGTAAATTGATAGACTACCATCACTAAAGAATGATAGATTCTATCAATAGGGACTAATAGAATCAATCACTAATCAACAATAAAGTGATAGACTCTATCACTAGGGGTTGATGTCAATGATAGAACATAAACCTACACTGCAATAACTTTTCAAAGTGATTTCTATTAGTTTAACTGATAGAACATAAACCTAGACTACATTTTTTAAAACCTTTTCTCTTTCTTGATCTTCTTCTTTTCCTTCTTCCTTAAACAGAGTATTACAAACATAGAATTCATTTTCAAAACAGAGCATTACAAACATAGATTTAATGAGACTTAAATTCTATCAATCAACTACAAACCTTGAATTGGATTGGAACGATTAAATAGAAGACTTAGATGGAACACTGAATTTAAAAATTATGGAGCCGAATCTGAATTACAAACTTCAATTAAATAGAAAGGAATTGAAATCAAAAGGAATTCAATCAAAAGGTAGAAAGGAATTCGTATGCGACGAGATCCGGGTTAAGAAACGAAATCGATCTTAGCGATTGTTCAATAAAAGAAGAAGAAGACAAAGAGAACGGAAGAATCGTTGTGCTCAATTCGACGAAGAGAATGAAGAATCGAGAAGAAGAAGCCGAAGAAGAAGAATTGGAAACAAGAAGAAGAAGCGAAAGAAAAAAGAAGAAGAAGAAGAAGCAGAACAAAAAAAGAAGTGGAAGAAGAAAAAGAAAAGGTGAAAGAAAAAGAAGAAGAAGAAGTCGAAGAAGGTCTGGATTTGGAAAGGGTAGACTAGGAATTTTTTGAAAAAATATGCAGAAGTTGCTATAAAAAAATTACTTTTAAAAAGTTGCTACAATTGTAATATGGGTTTGGAAAGTTGTTATAGAATACAAATTCCCTAGAATTAAATGCTATTTTTTTTTCTAATTTGAAATGAAGAATTTAAATTTACAATAACTTTAGATTATTAAGTTATACAAAATGTGGCTGAACTGATTATACTCAAAATTTAAAATAAAATTGTATGTACAAAATTCGGACACATTTCAATTATTCCCATTATTCCACAAAAAAAAGGTTATGCATTACAAGCACCACAACATTGGCTTGTGGTTCTTATCTTTTGGCCCAAAGTACCCTTTTGCCTCTTTCTATTCTTTCTAATTTTCAGTTATGTGAGGCTATTGAAAGGGCTATTTTTGTACTTTTACACTTGAATTTGATTATCGGAAATTGGCCTCTTCCAGCTTGCCATTAGCTGGGTTGGTGATGATGGCTTAAATGAATCACATGCAAATACCTTCTCATGATTATTTTCATTTTATTTTTACAGATTTGTATTTTTTTTATACATTTTCTTAATGCAATAAAAAGTAATTGGACAATAAAAAAAATCAGTAAGAAAACCTTAGATAAGTTGGGATAAATTTAATTGTGTCATTATCAATCAACGTTTTCGATTGTTTTTTGTAGGCTTGAATTTAAGAAATGACTTAGAAGTGTTTTATCTTATAATGGTTTGAACACATTATTTCATACTCTAATGCCACATAAAATTGTATGAAATTACCAATCAACTCAAAATAAGTTAATAAATTTTATTTTACAACCCAAGAACTTTGAGTTATGATCCTTTAATTTGGGAGCAAAAAAAAGTTGATAAATTAAGATAAAATTAATTATATCAACTTACAAAATTTGATGCCTATGACAAATTTGAAATAAATTTGAATAAAATTTGATTCTATAATATTAGTACAGAAAATAATAAAATGTAAATATATTTCTAAAATTTATGAGGTAAAGTTAAACAAGAGTACTACTTTAAAATATAAATTACCGATAACCTACCATAAACACAATTAATTTTATGTTTTTTAGTATGTGGAAAAAATTAAACATTTGAAAATTTACGAGTAAAGATGTAAACGTGTTTTCATAATCATTTGAGTTGGAATTTTCTATTTGAGAATTCTGTAGTAATTTTTTGTTTGACTTCATAAACTTATAAATTTTACTTCTAATTATAATTTAAATTGTTGTGTTATTTATCTTTTGTCAAGTTGTAAATTTTTTTTTTGGGGTCAAAATTAAGCATAGTTCAATTGATATATTGTATTATCAATATTTAAGTGAGAGGTTCGATTTCTAATCCCTGCTTTATATATTATATTATTTTAAAAGTCACATTTTAAATAATAATAAAAACTTTCAAAACTTCTTTTTTATTTTTGGATTCGCAGAAAAATTCAAAATACTTTTGATGAAAACAATGATATAGAAATTATCAAAATTAATTAATTAAATTTTAAAAAACAAAACATCAAATGTGTATTTGTTTTTTTGAGAGAAAAGAGTGGAATAGAGAATGACATACCTGATACTGAGTTTAATAGTAGTCCTGAGTGGTTAACTAGGAGTTTGAGAATTGAGGTTAATAATAATTAGAGTAATCAAAACTAATTATTTAGAAAATAGTGTTAATACTCGTTGGTAATTTAACAACAATTATATGTATAGGATTAAGAGTTTATGAATTTTAATTATCTACTTCAAATGGTGGTTAATTGATCTTTAAAAATAAATCGAATCTTTTACGAAACTTGTGAAAATATATTTTTCTAGAAAAAAAAATAGTAGGATAAGATACTGTTATTAAGCAAAGCTAACTAAAAGATATTAAGTTAAAATATTTGTTTAATAAAGAGATGGAAGAAGAAAAAAAAAACTTTCTTTTGGGTAAATTTCAATATTGATAATGGTAAAAAAAAAAGTTTCGGAAGGGAGGAGAGACAAATATCAATTCTCTAGATCGAATCTGTCTTTAGTGTTGAACTGGTTTACACCCAAACAATGAAATCATTGCCTCAACACATTCCGTACTAGTGTTTGTTGTTAATTTATTATCATCTTTCATTTGTAATTTTTTCTTATTATTTTTTATAATAATTTTAGAAATATTTTTACATAAAACTTTTTATATTTTTTTAAAAAATATGAAGTTTTTTATGAATTACAATTATTATCATTATTTCATAAGTTTTTATAAAATAATTAATTTCAAAATCAAATTCTCGGAGGCCGATTCAAATTAAATTACAACCCAACAACCAAATTAACAAGCCACTAACCATTTCGATGGAATTAAAATTATTTTTAGAAAACAAATATTAGGCATTAATATTATTAATGATTGAAGGATAAGTTTGATGAGATTTAGTGTGAGATTTGATAAATATTTTTTAATAAGAATTTGATAAAGGGTTGGATGAACAGTTGAAAATAGTTAAAAATGATGGTTTATACCAATAAAAAAGGTTTCACCAAAACAAGGTTGTGATAAATTGATTGCTATTCATTATTATTGGTTAGTTGGTAGGGTAAATTGTGATTTATGTAATTTAATTATAAATTCTGGAAAATCATTTTAATTACCTCTTTATATATGATTTTAGGTGGAGCCAAATCCACCTGATTTAAATGATAAGAAAATCATAAGCCGGTGATCAAATTTTACGCTACATTAATTAAGAAAATTATAATACACAAAAAAACAAATGTAAATTCATATTAGTTAAATCTATAAAATAATTTTAGGTAAAATATAAATTTAGTTCTTATATTTAAAGTAGAGTATCTATGGAGCAAGGCGAGGTGAGATTGGACCGGATTGAGACCTTTTCCAAAATCAATCTCATTCTCTACAAAAAATTTAATTTTTTTTTACAAAAGTGGAGATTATAAAATATTTATCAACTTTCAACTATAGTGTTAAATATTAAGGAGAAATATTCATTTTAATACACAATCCCCTCAACTAATCATTTTTTTTTTGTAAAAATTAAATGAGTAAAATAAGAGTAATATATATATTATTTTTTAAAAAAATGCAAATAGATCACAAAAATAGGGATGGGAGTGTTCCAGTTAAATTCCAGAGCAATTTAAAATTAACATCATATGACCCAATTAAAAAAAAGTTAAAATTTAGTTCCCATAAATTTTAAAATTAAAAGTTCAACTCATATGATTTAAATAAACATAAAATTTAGTCTTTAAGATTTTAAAAACTATAATTTAATTTTTATTGTTTGATAGAACCTAAAAAGTCATTGTCGTAGTTAACGAGCACTTGAAAGTTAATTGTTCATATGTTAATGTGACTAGGAAAATTCCATATATTTAATATGGAGCATAAAGAACTGCGCTTAAAATACGATTTTGTTTCTTGGACTATACGAGGAAGTTTCATTTGGGTCCCTCAATTTTAGTTCCTTAACTTTAATAAAAGCATAAAATTAGTCATGGTCATCATAGCATGTTAAGTTTTCGTTAAAGAGGAAAGAAATGGATTAAAAAAAACTAATTTCCCTCTCTAAATCAAATTGGGAGAAAGAGATTACAAATATAATATCGATTCACATTTCTTTTTGGGTTCCAAAGTTAAAGTGTGTTCGATTTTTGCTTTTCCTTCCTCTGTTATTGGGTTTTTTTTTTCTAGGTTTGTGTGTGGTGGAAGTGTAGATGAGCTGAATTTACTAGGCATAGAAAATCGGGGGAAAGAAAGAATTAAAAATGGTGAAAGTTTGAGAGATTTGGTGGAGTTTTCTTATGGATTTGTTATTAAACTTGATGAATTAAAATGTACACATAATGTTGTTAATCATAGGATGGAAATTACACTTGGGGATTTAGAAAGTTACATCAATATGTTGAAATCGAATGAATTATGGACCTCAAACTGGAGAGGATAGGTATAGAGTTGAGGAAGATGAAGGTTTTGGTGAGAGAAAATGGCAGATTTGGAGAGAAATTAATTTTTTCTATTTCATTTCTTCCTCTCAAACTTTTTTTTTTTTTTGAGAAAGCTTCCTCTCAACCTTAATGTGTGATAGATGGCAGTAACCAATTTTAAACGAAAATATTCCATCAAGAGCAGTTATTAACGAATAATTAGCTGAAAAATGAGGCCGTCCCTATAGAATGACCAAAATGTCGAGCTTCAATTAGTTTTCGACAAGTAGCTGTCTACCAGTTTTCAGTTGATAGTCTTCGATCAATTTTCACTAATAGCCTTCATAAAAAATACATATAATATTTTACAAAAAAAACTATAATTAAAAATGCAATCTTCTAAAAATTGTTATTTATTTATTTGAGTATGAGTTGGGAAAACGAGAATTACAAATACTGATTGTAGAGATTAAACTGTGATTGTGGAATGAAAATAGATTAACATCAAACCAAATAACCAATCGCGTCATTAACCCATTCAATTCTAAATTTGATAACCAATCGCGTCATTAACCCATTCAATTCTAAATTTGTTATCGAGAAGTAAATTCCCTTATTAAAACAAATTAGAGTTACGTACATTTATAATGAATAAGACTTACCATTTTCCTTTCGGGTGCGTTTGGAGCACCGGTTTAGTATTATAGACGGAAGGTTATGATAAACTGTGGATTATAATAAACAATAGGTTATTATAAATGGTATTTGAGGGACAAGTTATTATAACATGAATTATGATAAACGGTGTTTGTGGGGCTGGTTATGTAACAAAAAGTAATATATGTAGGATGTCGATATACGGGCAACGTAGCTTTAGATAAACTGCACGCAGTTTTAGGTAACTATCGCTTATAATAAACGGTGGGGCAAATATCGGTTGAGTTATTATATCCAACTCAGCCGTTTACATAAACGGGGCCCAAACACACCCAAGAAATTAATTATCGAAAAAAAAAAAGCAAAACTTCGGGAAGAAGTTTCCCTCCATATTGACTCTTCTACCTTCCCTCCAAATTTTCAAAACCCAAATTGAAAAATCAAATCCCACAAATAGCGATTCTAAGACCCCTTTTCTCTCTATATATTTTTCACGATCGAATCAATTTTCTCATAAATCGCTTCATCTTCTTCAAAATTCTCTCTGATTTCAATTCAATTTTCGCCCTACTTTACTTTTTAGTCTTCAATCTTCTCCATGGAATCTTTCAGTAATTCGTTTTCGTTGACCTCCGGCGATGGCGCCGCCGTGGGATCAGGATCATCTCACCGCGTCTCCGGCGAGGTTCATGTGATCATCGGCCCAATGTTCGCCGGAAAAACCACCGCGCTGCTCCGCCGGATCAAATCTGAGAGCAACCGTGGCAGGTAAAGAAATTTGGATTCTCGATCTAAATCTCGAATTTGTGTTTTATGAACTTTGGATCTGCTCTGCATGTGCTTTGGATATTTTTTTTTTTTTTTTTTTTGAAATGTTTGTGTCTACTTTTTCTGGTATTAATTGAATTTACTGTATCTATGATATTTTTTTCAAAACAACCTAAATTCTTGTATTGTTGAATTGGCGATTCCTTGTTAATCCAACCTCACCTTATGGATTTGAAGTTATTTTTGTATTTAATTCGAAAATATATTTTATTATTTATTTCATTTTTGTATAAATCAACCTATTGACTTCCATGATTATTTTAATTTTAATTTATAGCGTGTAAGAAGCATTCGATTGGAGTTGATCGTAATCAATGTATATTCCAAAGTAATGAGTTGGAATCCTCATTACCATTTATTCTAGAACCCAAACAATAAAATATTTTAAATAATTTTGGAGTATACAAATAAATAAAATTAAATAATTTATATGTATATATAACTTTAATTAATAATAAATTTGATTCAGGTCGGGTCAAACTAATACTAGTTTAACTCAAGAATGAATCGAAATATGTGAAATTTTCATGTCAAAAATATATTTTCTAGTTTCAATTTTGGCTTTTATGTTTTAAAATCGATGTTCATTTTTAGTTTATGAAATAAGAACATTGTTAGATAGGTAAAGTAATGATGACTAAAATAATAATTAGATTAATATTAAATAAGTGATTATTTTAATTTTCATATGAGTTGATTTTTTTTTTTTGAGTACATATGATTTGATTTTTAAAATAAAATAATTATAAAAGTAAATTTAAAAAATATACTTATACTTTGAAGTCATTATTATTGAAACGGGGTTGTTTGTTTGACATATTTATGTAAGATTTAGTTTTAAGATTTATTAACTCTTTTTTGAAAATCTACATTCAAATTAGTTTTTATTAACGTCTCCCAATTTATACTTTTAAAAATAACTCTTATTTTTAACTATTAATTTTTATTCATTCATTATAACTATTCAATCATTTCTAACCATCTATTTTTAACTCTCAATTTTTAACTTTCTAACATAACTCTTCAATATAATTACTTAAGCTAAATCCGACTTAAATATGTCAAACAAACAGCCTCTAGGTTTAAAAAGTACTAAATTGCATTCCAAAGCTAAGTACTATAATTTTTCTAATTTCATTTATTGAAATTTAAAGCAACTCAAATAAGTTGATATCAACTCAACCCATCACCTTGGATCAAAAAAAAAAAAACTCAACCCATCACGTAACTGAATCCATTCATGTAGAATTCAAACTCTTTGACATCAAATTTGAAGATGGATCGGAATTGGATCATATTTTTGTGGGTGGATTTTGATGTTGAATTGGTTTATGACGAGAAGGAATGTGGCGATGATCAAGTCGAGCAAGGACACAAGGTACACCATTGATTCGGTTGTAACACATGATGGGGACAAATGGGTGCTGGGCACTGCCACATCTCTTGTCATTCCCACACAAATTTGGGAGAAGATGCTTACAATAAGGTATCTTTTTTGGAGTGATCATTTATTTATATATATATTGGAAATCATGTTCTTGGCGGCTCTCCATTATACTGGCAGCTTGATGTGATTGGCGTTGATGAGGTTCAATTTTTTGATGACCTCTATGATTTTTGCTGCAATGTTGCGGATAAAGATGGCAAAATCATTATCGTTGCTGGCCTAGATGGAGATTTCCTAAGGTGCTACTTAAATTTCAACCTAAGTAAAAATTATGCAACGTAATTTCTTCTATTCTGGAAGGCCTATAACCATTTAGTATTTATAAATACCACCTTCATGAGTTTTTATTTTGTTTTATTTTGTAATTAAGTTAAGTTTTCAAAACAGCAGAAATATGTTCCTTATGATAACCTTTCTAATTTTTTCATCTACATTTTATGTATGTTTTCAAAAATTAAAAGTTTTGAAAAGAAATTTTTTCTTTCAAATTCTTGTTTTTGTTAAACCATCATAGAGTGATCTAATGGTCAAGAGTGTCTTAGAAAGTGTTTGAATGAAGAATTAGTTCGATAAGTTATTTTGAGTAGTTAGCTATTTTAGTTCTTTAGTAATAACTTCTTTCGATATAGATTTTTATGGATGAGTTGCGGCAAAAAACTTGTTTAGATATATTTTTTTTATAGAAAAGTTAAGAGGTGATGAGTTCAATACATGATAACCATCTATTAAATTAATTTTCTAAGAGTATTCTTGACATTCAAACATTGGAGGGTTAGATAATATATCCTGTGACAATGATCAAGATACACACAAACTAACTCATTGCAGATATTAAAAAATATATATTTGAAATTCTTCATATTCATTGTAGAAAAATGACATAGCAAAATCAAGACTTTTAAAACCTAAAAGAAAAGATCAAATGGTTATGATTTGTTTATTATTAGGTAATCCAAGTAAGAATTGAATTGATTGGTTGAAAAAAGTAAAAAGAAAATTGTTGGCAGGAGGAGGTTTGGTTCAGTACTGGAGGTTGTACCTCTGGCAGACACAGTAACAAAGTTGAGAGCTAGATGTGAAGTTTGTGGTAAAAGTGCTTTCTTTACCTTCAGAAAAACAGAGGAGACAAGGACAGAGCTCATCGCTGGCGCTGATGTGTACATCCCCTTGTGCCGCCAGCACTATTATGCCCTAATGGAAGATGACATCACATAACTTAGATAAATTGTGTTTCAAATGTATATTTTGTATAATGTAAATGTACAGCTTCAAAAATGTATTGGAAGTCGACCTGGTTAAGTCGATGATAATTTGACTCCTAATGAAATAGTTGTATTCCTTGTTCATTAAGGTATTAGTTTCAATCTGGCAAATCCTTGACCATGGTATTATCTGTTACTAATGTTTTTGTTGGATGGTCGCCTTCCACATTGTGGTTTCTGTTACTAATGTTTTTGTTGGATGGTCGCCTTCCACATTGTGGTTTGGGACCGTTGTTGTTGGAGGTTGTCCTCGGTAGTGGTTTTGCCTCATATGCGAGGCTTGGATGTATTGGTTACGTTAAGTGTTGGCGTTTTGAAAAAAAGAATGTTTAGGAGCGTACTGGTAGCTCAAAAGATGTGCAATTCATCCAAATGTAATTTATCTCCTTATGATGCATCAAGTTCGTTCATAATCCATGTCAAAACAGATTACTTCAGAAAAAAAGGCTACAAGGAAAAAAAATTATTTATTGCATGCCACTACCCAGTTACTAGTAAAACTCAAGTCCAAAAGGAAATGAAAGATCATTGCCTAGACATCAATTACAGAAATCGCGAAAGTAAATGAGAAAACCATACACTTTTCATGCTCATAGGCCAGTAATAGCGTAGTGAGAGGACGTACTGTTAATTGCTGGTTAAAAGATGCGATTCTTCTCTATTAACTCTGTTCGGAATCATCATCCCTGACTTCATCGAAAAAGGGGTCCTTGAGAAGTTCAGTAGCGGAAGGCCTTGCCCTTGGTTGTGCAATGCACTTCTCAATGAAAGCCCTGACTTCATCATCCGCCACTTTGTCTAATGCTTGGGGCATTACTCCAGTTGTCACCTTCTTGTATATCTTGGCAATGCTGTCGCATTCGCTGTATGGTATCTCCATTGTAACCATCTCGAGCAAACACATCGCGAATGAGTATATATCCACCATCTCTGTGTAATTTTCCTCATACAGCTCTGGTGCCATGTACTCTGGTGTGCCTATGATTGAGTGTGCAGCATGGCTCCTACCAACTATGGCTGCCAAACCCAGATCACCTATTTTCACCTGTAAAGAAGAGTGTAATAACACTTCAACATCACAAAGCCACACAATTTATACAAGAAGACAGACAATTGGATACTAGAAGTTTAATCCTTTGGGAATAATTTAAAATTGCAAATTAGGTTGCATTTAATAACCATTTGGTTTGGTTTTTGAAAATTAACCCTATAATACTACTTCCACCTATGATTTCCATGTTTTCTTAACTACTTTTTGCTTATATTAAAAAAAGCAAGCGAGGTCTTGAATAGTGAAAAAAGTACCCCATTTAATAATCAATTGACTGTCACTTTCCAAGCTAGTGCTTGGGGCTTAATTTTCAGAACTCCAAAACAAGAAATCAAATAATTTTCAAATGAGCTGTCACTATTCGAAAGCATGTGTTTTGTTTTTGGAATTTGGCTAGTAACTCAAATATTTCCAAAAATAGACAAAACCCATGGTAGAGAATATGAAAACAATGGTAGAGAATTTGTGAGAAAACAAGCACAAATTTCCTAAACAAAAAACTAAATGGCTTTCAATAGGGTCTCAGCCAGCAAATTTGAGGTTCTATAGTTGATACTCAGATTCAGGAACCAACGTTCTGAAATGAATTTCTATAACCACATGAACATTCACGTGAACAAGGGAGAGAGAAAGTGTATGGTGCAACTCATATCCCCTACTGAAGTTTTTCTATGCCGTGATCACAGCCTCCGTAACTCTATGAGATGCCAACTAATTGATCATAACCATCTCAGACTCTTAGCTTTAATCAGTACATAACAATCATGTGTAGGATATTGATTTTTATTTGAGTAGCTCAGACAAATCTTTCAATGAGTCACAAAACCATAGGAATTTCTTTTAATATCCACAAAAGAAGATTTGGCATTGCACCTAATGATGATCAAGAATATAAACACTGAAAAAGAAAATCCATTTGCAAAATTTATCAAAGGTCAGAAAGATAGAAATCTAGCAGTATCAATAGTTAAGCAAATACCTGGCCAATATTCCCATTAACAAATATGTTACTGCAGTTGAGATCTCTGTGAATAATGCAAGGCTCATGAGTATGGAGATAATCCAATCCCTCAAGTACCTGCTTTGACCATTTCTTCAAGGCCTTAACTGACACATGTCGATGTTTCTTACGATAATCCCTCAGATTTCCTGATGTGCACACCTCGGTAATGAAATTCAACATATGGTGCTCATCATCATTCCACACACTGTAGCAAACAATGATATATTTGTTGTTTAACGTACTCAGAAGCTGAACCTCAGATCTCAAACGGTTGATGAACACTGGATCCCCACTAAAACTTCTCAATCGAACTTGATTCCAAGCAACCTCTATACCTTCCTCCTGATCAAATGCCCTATAAACTTTCTTCACTGCTCCAGACCCAAGAAGAATGTCGTATCGCCCAAACCTTCCAGTTGGATCAACCTCAGCAAAAGGCTCTGCATCTCGATCAAATGGAATTGAATTTTCTGCTGGCATCTGCACAGATTTTCAAACATCGAGTCAATTTAGCAAATTAGTTATCAAATAACAGTAGAGTTGGGGTCTTCTAGACAGACATTGATCAAGGTCCAAGAAGTATTTTAAAAAACAAAAAAATGAAAATAAAAAAAGAAGAATGTGAAGGAATTGGCCAGAGTAGAATCCTCACATTCATAAACTTGATTCTTAATACAGCCAATCCAACTTAATCCAACTTAATCCAATAAAATATCTAAAGAACATTGATACAACACAAATACAGAGGCCTGCTATTACTATTGCAGCCCGAAAAACACCATTCGTGGTAAAACAAAAACGGACAGTTCAAAGAATTAACCACAAAATATATGAAGCCTACATCGACTGCTTTTCTGATGATTCTTCTTCTTGTCGTTATCTTAAAATTTCAACGAAATCATTTCGACCACAAGAGGTTCGAGCAATATAATATTCACCAATTGAAAAGCAAGGCTGCTTAATACATTATTAAATATCTAAAGAACAAAGGCCATACATCATTTATAGTAAAACCAAAACGGATACTTCAAAGAAATGACCACGAATTATACGAAGACTACATCGACTGCTTTTCCGGCGATTCTTCTTCTTGCTGTTATGTAAATTACAATCAAATACACTATACGAGAGGCTCATAACATTCATTCATTTTGACGAACAATTGAAAAATCACTTCAAGAGAAAATCAGCGACAATTTCAAAGTCGGACAAGCTAGAAATCACAAAGAAGGTTGAAATAGGAGATCCAATGCGCTGTACGGTTGAAGAACAAAATTCATAGATTCGAATTAAACAGAAGAAAAGGCAACCATCACGATCAAACGTAAAACCTAGAGGTATATGCAATTTGACGAAAAGAAAAACCTATAAACACGCCGATTAACAAGAAATTACATCAACGTCAGAATCTGAATATATGAAGAAGAAACAGAAAGACGATGAAGATTTACCTCGGCGGCGACGCCGTACCGGAAACCTCCGATGAAACGGAGCGAGAAAAAAAAAACTTCCTCTCTCTCTGTTCCGTTCAGTTCGTTTTTCTTGCGTCGAATTCGAGGCGGCAGGGACCATCTTCTATTTATACGTGGCGCGTAATCCAGATCAAATCGCCAAAACGACGTAGTTTCGACGCAACCGCATTCTATTATGTAATATTATTTTCTATTAATATGTGATTTTTTTCCTTTTTTTTTGAAAAGTAATTATATGGGACTATTATTCTCAAAAATTAAAAAAAAAAAATTATATGGGACTATTCAGCAAGCAAGGGATTCTCCAAATATATAAAATTAATTTTAGACTTTCGTATTGATAATTTAATTTTAAGACTTTTTTCCTTTACGTTTCAAACTTGATTTTAAAAGGTCAATTTTAAAATTATAATAAAACTATTTTAGGTGATTGGATTTTTTTCAATTATTTATTTGTTTCAATTTTTTTATACAATAATATCGGGAAAGGGATATTCAAACGGTTATTAGAGCTCCGCTTTTATAGTGCAAAATTCGTGCTCCGAATGATATAGTTGTTTAATTGATTTTACATGTTAAATAATTAGTTTATGCTTAAAAAAATAGTTTAATATTTTATTATAGTTTTATTCTATAATTAGTCATATCAATGGGATGATTCTAAAAAAAAGTTTATGTAAAATATATTTTAAAGTTTTGAGATCTCCAATATATTTTAAAGTTAAAGTGAGCATAACTTAATTGATATATTAATAATTATAAAATTTGTCATTCGAATTTTTCCATCATTATTATATTTTAAGAAAAATATACATCAAAATGATGTAAGGAAAGTAATTCATTCCATATAACTTTAATTTATACCATTTAAATTAAAAGAGATTTAATCTAAGCTAATTTATTTGCATTATGCACAAATTATAAGAAAAGTATTGTACATGTATTTCATTCTAGACACGATCCTACATTCATGCAAAATAAAAAAAAAAATCAAGATACCACCCCATGAAGCATTCCAAAATATTATTAATAAGAAGAAGAAAAAAATTGATATATTTTGAAGTGTAAGTTTAGTAACCAAATATGAATTCATTTTTCTTAGAATGATGCTTACTGTACACTCCTAAATGTTGATTTATTAGCTTAAGTTTGTTTAACTTCCAATTAAGTTAAGCTTGTTTTTATTTGAGTTCAACCACTACAAGTATGGATGGACTAAACATGTTTCCTAAAATATAAATTTGATAATAATCCACAGTATATGAACTCATGAAATCCATCTAGACATTGTTAATATAATAATCATAATAATAATAATAATAATAATAATAATAATTAAAAAAAAATCATAATAATCAAACTAAACATTGTTAAGTTTTTATTTTTTTTAAAAAAAGTTTGTAGTTGTACAAAATTTGTATTTGTACAATTTCAAAACAAACTATATAGATTAGGACACTCTAGATGAGTTTTATATTAATTTCTATATCTTAAAATCAAACATTTTTATGTCTCACATTTCTTTTTTGAGTACAAATATTTGGGGCTGCGACGTGGAGTGAAAATAGATTAACAACAAATTAGATAATCAATTATGCCACCAATCTATTCGGTATTTTTCACATTTCAACATTCGTACAATCCGGTGATTATTAGGTCTTACAAATTGTAGAGTTTTGCTCTTGTTGACAACAAAATTATTAATTAAATAATGTAATATTGACTAAAATTATAATTATACTAATTTTAAATTCTAAATTGATATAAATTAATTTTAATTTTTTAAAAGAAAAGGAATAATTTTAGAAGAAAGACAAAGAATACACTTGGTTAAAAATGGGGGAGATAAAAGTTTTTAATTTCGAAATACGTGGATACATAAGAAACTAAACTTAAACACACACATATATATATGGAAGGAATTTAAACCTAAATATTAAGACCCCATTTAGTTTTTAGTTTTTCGAAATTAAATCTATTACCGTATGTTTTTTTTCTTACTTAAATATCTACCTCTCACCTATATTTGTAATAACTAAATAAAAATTTTAAAACAAAAAAAGTAGTTTTGAAAAAAAAAAATTATTTTAAAAAATTCGTTAGTATTCACCTACTTTCCTAGAAAAAAAATGAATAAATTGTAGAAAATGTGGAACACGGTGCAAAAAATTTAAATGAGAATAAACTTAAATTTCAAAAACTAAATAATTATAAAACCAGTCCTAAAATTGCAAATTTCTATAAAACAATAATTAAAGGGAAAAAAACGGTGCAAAAAGGTGTAGAAATTGAAGGAATTCACGTATGAAGAAGAAGCGAATTTCATGGACTGCCCGTGCCGGACCCATGAATTTCAGACGCCAAAATATTTGGCCATCTTGTTCATGAAAAGGTGTCACCTAAAGCTGCACCACCTAACAAGTCAAGCTTCAAATGGTCACTATTCTTTCACCTCCAAATATCGTAGGATTAGATGTTATGTTCCATGTGAGATGCATGCAATTGCAAATTGAATCGGATTTTGATTCGATTTTATTAGTTTTGTGCTAAACAAACAACCGAATCGATATCCTTGATTTTTCAAAAATTAAAGCCAAAGAGATGTTCAATAAATGACAAAATCTTTGGTTCTATTTTCATTTAGTTTGGTGTGATTTTATTTTCGTTTTTTATTTCGGTTTTCATGAAAATTTCATTCAATTTTCAATTTTTTTTAATCGTATTTCCATTTAACTTTTTGAAAACTAACCAAAAACAACCATCCCCATAAATAACCCGATACTTCTAATGTTTTTGGTTCATATTTCCCACAATTAGTTCTTTCATCAAATTTCAATTTACATCTATTTTAGTTTTTCTTTAGTTATCAGGCATTCTGAGTCATTTCACTTTTTATATTAGTTCTTTCTTAGAAGAAGCTAACTCAATAAATATATTTCGATTTTCTAAAATATCAAATCTAAGGATGGGACAATATTCTAAAAAACTTGAACCAATTGCATTCACTCATTGCCTTTTTTGAAGTCATTTTCTTTTATAATCAACTTTGTGACATCAACAATGGAGTCCCAAGTTTGGAAGGATTCACATGAATCCACTTCTATTCTATTCTGTACATTTCTCTTTCTCTCTTTCCTTATCTGTTTGCCCCCATTCCCTGTGTTTCTGCAAAATCTTTTATCATCACTTCCAACCAAAAGCCCTAAAGTTTCTTTTCACAACATCACACATGAATTCAAACTAACAAACTTGTATCCAAATTGTTTGTTCCTACGTTTCTTTTAACTCTCTCTAGTTTATTTATTAGATAGCGTGAGATTACATCTCAAAATCAATTGGTGATAGAAGGATCGAAGTAGTCATATTCATATATATGATTAGATTTAAATTTATGGACTGAAATATCCGTTTAGACTTGGTAACTTGGGTTGGATCTGAATTTTGGGATCAAATACTCTCTTAGGTTTATCCGTTTGGATCAGATTCGAATTTATGGATCAAATATCCACTTAGATTTTATCCACTTAGATTGATTTCAAAGATGTGGAGGATCAAATACTCACTTGAAACTTTGATACCATATTAGATTAGGTGAGTTTCCATCTCATAACTAATTGCTTTTGAAATAATACCCATATTGCTGATAAACACATTGTCACTTAGACTAGAACTTCATTGTACCTGTTAAGAAAATTTGGGTCTTGAATTTTGGTAAGAAAGTCGGAGGACTTTTTGGGAGAGATATTGGAGCTCTCGAACTCTCCAAGTAACGTCATTTGATTCATTTTCTATTATTGTAATTTCCATTAGTGTTTATCATGAAGTGTAATCTGGATTATGACTAGTTTCTATGAAATATAGTGAAGTTCTGTTGTCATTTCTATTCTGTCCGTGTTGGTGTTAATTCTGTGGATGTTTGGAAACTGTTATTCTAGAACACCATCTTTAAGTAAACTGTGGTTATCCAGCTTGCACTTCATAACCAAACATTAAACTAAAACAGAGTTCATTCTCCCTGCCCTGCATTTTGCACAAGAATTCAACTATTGCTTGACCAGGCAAGGAATGTTCAGGCAATACATTTTGTTAAAGGGAAGTGTATGCTTTGTCTTAGCAACCAATGGAACTGAAAAGAACCATATGTAAAAACCTTGGCTACATCTTCACTTCCATGCACAAGAAGCAACCAAATCCCTATCCATCCAGCCTAGATATAAAGCCCCTTCTCTCTCTTCAAGCCTATACCTGTTAGAATAGTTATCTAATAAAGTTTTGATGGTACCATTCACCAAAGAGCTTAATGGGTAAGGTGTGAATCCTGCCATTGCGAATCGCAGTCTCCACTTTCCGAGTAGCTCATGTCGTTCCACTCTCTCAGCCCCTTCACATGCTAGTATGTTGACAACTTCCCTGGCTAGACAATGCTGCTCGATGTTGATTCGCTCCTTGTGTTGCCTTGGAAGAGTAACGTCGATAGATTCAAACATGGCCTTGTAGTAATCTAGCGTTTCGATAAACCGGGGAAAGAATGCAGCAGTGTTTGTGTTGGATTCTTGTTCAACAAGGGTCACTACCTTTGGAGACAGACCCTTAACCAGCCTCAACAGTCTATCTCGATGGTTTTCGGTGCTTACGCTCTCATCTGACATATGGTGTAGCATGAACGCGAAATTCACTGCTAATGCCTCCCCTCGCCTGATGCCTAGATGTTTTTGCTGAACATCACAGCCTGAAATGGCAACAGAGTGAAACTCAAATGGCACCTTAAATAACTTTGCCAACTTGGAAAGCCTCTTCCCAACGATATCTAACCCGCCTCCACGAGCATAAGCTGATGCAGGATCATCTATTCCTGTTATACAAATGTGAGGCGGTCCACCGGGCCTGCGTGCAAAAGCTTGAATCAAAGTGATCCACTGAGTACCCTGAGAAATTTGGAAATCAATGATGTGAACTCTGTCTTCATCTTTCATGGCTTCTGCAATAGCACCAGTTGCAGACATGTACCCGAATTTGAAGTATGGACAAACCTCGTAAAGAACGTGCATATTAGAGAGGAGCTCAGCGCTTGCTGGTTCCTTGCATCTCAAAGATTTATAGATGCTACTGCCAGAGGAGGCTAACCGTGCAACCAGCCCCTCCAACATATAAGCTCCCAACCGCTGCATCGGTTCGCCACGAACAGACACCATCCTGCGCAATTCATCCATAAGCCACTGTGCCATTAAAGCATCATTATCCGATACCGCTTTAGCACAAGCTATTAGGGTATTTTTTAAGTTTCCTTTTGTGATGGCTTCCATCACTTGTCCCCAACTTCCCATCTCTGGATTGTCTGTTTCCTCCTGGTAGATACCATCTGAACTATCAATAATATCAGAATCAGGGCCAAGCATCACAGTTTCTAATTCTTGCAGTTTGTGCTTAAAATCACTAACATCATGTGTTATGCTGGATCCGCTTACTGGGGAACCGTACGTATTGTCAGTGGAATTACGCTGATCAGAAGGATTTGAACGAGAGTTCTGTTGTGAAACTGGACTTCCATTGGGTGAGAAAGTAACGGTCGATGTCGAGTTCTGAGCTGCATAGCCGTGACTTCCCGAGGACGACTCCAGAGTGCAGTACTGATCAGCAATGTCTTGAACATGGAACAGAGCTCTTTGGTTGCCAGCACTGGAATGCAATTGACGACCTAAAGTTTGAAAATGAGAGAAATAGTGGGCATCCACTCCTTGAAGTGGCTGATAGCATAGTCTCTTTGACATATGTTGGCCTCTATGAAGCTGAGAAGCTTGCATTTTACAAATTTTCTACTGAATGGGAGTGCTTTTCTCTCTACAGAAGCTAATAGTATTCAAGATCCTTGCTCCAAGAGCCACCGTTTTCAAAATCTTTATAAAAGTACACTGCACATATGAACCAAAATCAGATTGATTGTAGTCTTACAGATAAATAATCAAACAAAAAGCTTCTACCAATCTTCAAAGAAAATAAAGTAATTAACAGCATCAGAGAAAATATTGACTAAGAACTATCATTTTGATTGAGTTTACTACCAATCTAAAATATGGCAGAAGCCAACAAATACAAGTTAGATAACATAGCTCTAAGTTCAAACAAGCTCAAAATTCATTAAATTGGTCCAGACAGTCACGGATATAATAAAAAAATCTCAAAATTCACCAAGAAAGAGAACTATGAGGGTTAACTATGGGGGTGGTCTAGTGGTCATAGACGGCATTGATGATCTAAAAGATTATGATTTCAATCCACGGTTACTATCTATCCGCAAGTTTCCCTGACGCTCAAATGTTTGAGAGTTAGATATTGTGACCCATGAGAATAGCAAAGATGTGCCTAAGCTAACTGGAAACTCACCGATATAAAAAAAAAACATAAAACATTACTGTCAGAACTGTTAACATAAAACATTTGTTCTATGGTGTAGTGGTTAGCACTCTGGACTTTGAATCCAGCGACCTGGGTTCGACTCCCAATAGGACCTTTAGTTTTCCATATTATTTTCAGAAAGTGCAAAACTCACAGAAGGTAGGTCCTATAATCTAGAACACAGCCATTCTTGACCTTTGTTTTTACGAACTCTTGGAAGTTCAAAAAGAAGAATTCAAACCACAACAGCAAGGAACACTGAGAAAGAAATTTTACAAGTTTGATCAATCCATCCATAAGATCCATAGATGAAAACATAGAACTTGCTCAGAAAATCCTACCCGTTGAAAGAATCATCCAAACTTGCAGATTCCAATTCTTTGGGATTAAACTTCCAATTTCTAAAGAAAAGCAGCAATTCAAAAAGCAATCAGGGAATATTTAAAATCAGTTCGGTGACTCATGATTAAAGCTTTCCACGTATTCGTCTATATCCCCCACCAGATCATCATTTTAACTTTATAAAAACAACTAAAACCAGGAAGACCTAAATAACCATTCACACATGAAACCAACAACAGTGAAATTCAATCCTGTTTCATAAGATCTACCACTAATCCAACCCAAAACCAAAAACCCAAATGGCAAAGTAAAAAAATTCAAACAAACAGTAGAACACAATTGCAGAAAAAGGGCAAAGCAGAATTGGTCAGAGAATCAACCTCCAAAAAAATGATACAGAAAAAACAGAGCAGTAAACAACTTAGAACTCGAATTCCCATTTTCATCCAAACTCATTAGTAGCAATGATCATAGAGGTCTTTGTGATCTAACACATTATAAGTTCAATCCATAGTAACCACTTAAAATTTAATTTCTTATGAGGTTCCTCGACACAAAAATGTTTAAGGCTAAGTTAGTGTGTCCGATGAGAATAGTCGAGAGGTGCTTGTAAGTTGGTGTAGACACTTGATTTACCTTTATAAAAACAACTAAAAACAAGAAGAGCTAAAGAAAAGTAAAACTTCACACATGAACCCCACAACAGTGAAATTAAACCCCGTTTCATAAGATCTATACCATTGATCCAACCCAGTTACAAAAATCCCTCCAAAACCAAAACCCACATTGCAAAGTAAAGAATCCAAACAAATAAACAAATAGCAGAAAAAGGGGATAACAGAATTGGTCAGAGAATCAACCTACACAAAAATGCTACAGATCAAGAAAACAGAGCAGTAAACAACTCAGAACTCAAATCCCCATTTCCATCCAAACCCATTCGTAGAAACACTAAATCATTCAAAAAATGTAAGTCCCCAAAACAAAGGAAGAACAAATTCCACAAACCCAGAAAGAAAATCCATCAAACCCATGTAATTTCTATAAGAACAACCAAATTAAACACGGGTATTAGAGTTTCAGAGGATCAAAATCAAGCAAATCGTTAAACCCACCTGGATTGAAGAGTCTTGAGGCCGGAATTCACTTCAGAATTTGAGAGCATAAAAGAGAAAGAAAGAGAATGCGGAGTTTTAAGAGAAGCAGTGGAGAAGTATTTAACAGAGCAGACGAACAAAATCAATCCCTGTGATTACTGCGAAAAACTGTATTCGCCATTTTTGCCATATGGTTGTGCATTTACCTACTTATAATTATTCACCAATTAAAAAGTATAATGGATTGTTTTGGCTTTTATTTAAAGTTAATATTAAAAAATTCATTTCTACATAAAATGGTCTATTTAGATTGAATTGGTCGTCTCTAATTCATCAACACTTTGAAACCATTACTCCATCCATAATAGTTAACAATTAAAAGTTTATATTTTTGTTAATAGAAGTCCAAGTATTGTAATTAACATTTTTTTTAAAAAAATTATAATTATTGAAGGTGGGAGATTCAAATCCAACACCTTTTAATCATCAAATGTATAATGATGTTGTCGAGCTATTGCTCAATAACAAATTTATTTTTAAATCTTCAATAATAAAATCACATCTTCCAAATAAATAAATTTAGCTCTATACAATAGTTCGTAATATTGAATAACTATGTATAATATATGTAATAAAGAAAAAAACCTTGTCTAATATATATTTTTTCGAGTTTAGCCAAAAAGGGATAATGGTAAAGAGTATTAATAATATTGAAAAGTAAAGATTAATTGAATATTATTATAAAAAAAATTGAGTATTACTGATATTTTTTTATAAAAAAAAATGAGTATTATTGATATGAAGTTTTTTTTTTTAGTTTATTGATTGTATTGAGTTAAAAGAGTTTACAACATTGTTAAAGTTTATGAGTTTTTTCTTTTTAATTATTTTCAATTTTATTTATGGCTTATGTTTTTTTTTATTAATTGTTTTAAGTTTCATTTTACAAGATAACTTAACTTCATGTAAGTTTTATGTTTTAAGTTGTTTTAAGTTTCTATTTTTAATTTTTAAGTTATAGAAATTAAATAGGCTCCATATTTTGTACCTATAAAAGGGTGAACTTCCATGAGAAGTTTGTATCACCAATTTTCTCATTTCTAATAGAAACATATTCTTATTTGTTTCACTCTCACTTTTTCTCTCTTTGTTCAACAAACATTGAGACTTTGATTTGACTTTTGCTTCCGCAATATTCACTTCATATTCCATTTTTCCCAACAGTGGTATCAAAGCCTTAGATTTAAAGGCCTGTGATTGTATTTGAGAGTGAAAATTTTATTTTTTGTATTTGAATATGTCTTCAAATTTTGGTGTCACCTCTCCTCCACATTTTAATGGTGAAAATTACCAATTTTGGGTTGTTAAAATGCAATCCTATCTCAAAGCCCTCGGCCTTTGGGAATGTGTTTCTACTGATGCTGATCCTCAACCATTAGGAGAAAATCCAACGTTGAATCAGATCAGATTACATGAAGAGGAGAAATTGAAGAAGCCCAAAGCTCTATCTGTGATTCATGCTGCTTTATCAGATCCTATATTTGCTAGGATTATTGATTGTAAAACAAAGAAAAGAAGCTTGGGATAAATTGCAAGGGGAATTTGAAAGCGGTGCAAGGGTGAAGGTCATCAAATTATTGACTCTCAAAAGAGAGTTTGAAATGCTAAAAATGAAGGATTCAGATTCTGCGTAAGGGACTTACACAACAAAAGTGATGACTATTGTAAACCGGATAAGACTTCTTTGGTGAAACTTTTCTTTGATCAAAGAGTTGTGGAAAAAATAATGGTCGAGTGTTAGAACAAATTTGAGTCAAAGATCTCAGCTATAGAGGAGTCTTCAGATTTGACTACTCTAACCATAGCTGAGTTAATTAGCAAATTGCAAGCCCAAGAGCAAAGGGACACAATTCGTAATGAGGAGCATGTTGAGGGTGCATTTCATGTTAAGTCTAAAGGCAAGAAATCTTTTGCAGAAAATGATAGACAAACAACCAAAGTACAAGAGAGCAAGGGAAAAGGAGGAGTTTCAAATAAAGGTAAATTTCCTTCTTGTCGTTATTGCAAAAAAACCAATCATGATGAGAAAAAATGTTGGTATAAAAACAAGCAAACTTATCATTGTGATTACTGCAACAAGAATGGTCATACAGATAAATTTTGTTATGCCAAGAAAAATCAAACTCAAGATCCTCATGAACAAGCAAATTGTGCCGACAATAAAGAAGAAACAAATTTTTTGTTTATGGCTTCCCATATTGATGACAAAGAGTCAACCTCTCCGGCTTATTGTGGTGGATGCACCATGCACATGGCTAAAGATATCAATCTTTTTAGCCAAGTTGATAGATCTATAAAGTCTAAGATCATTCTTGGACATGGCGAGACAAGATACTATCTCGAAGGTAAGGGTACTCATCATTATGCATACTAAGCAAGGTGAAAAGAAAATATCCAATGTTTTATATGTTCCGAGATTATCTCAAAACTTGCTTAGTATTGCTCAATTGTTGCATAACAAGTTTTCGTGGTTTTCAAGGACCAAGTTTGTGTAATTTATGACCAGAGAAGGAGTAGAAATTGCAAGGGTCGCCATGGTTGGAAATGCTTTCCTTTTAAATGGTGAATCTTTATGTCACCATGCACTAAATGTCAAAGTAGAAGAAAGCAAAAAGTGGCATCATCGTTTTGGCCACTACAACAACAAGGCCTTGAAAATTTTGCATTCTTCTAAAATAGTTGATGACCTCTCAAATTTTACATCATTTGACCAAATTTGTGAAAGTTGTCAAGAAGGGAAGATGCACAGACTACCTTTTCCAACAGATGGTAGTTTTAGAGCCAAAGACAAACTTGAATTGGTGCATAGTGATGTTTGCGGTCCCATGCGCAATACATCTATTGGGAACAATAAATATTTTATTTTATTTATTGATGATTTTACCAGGATGACATGGGTATATTTTTTTATTCAAAAAGCTCAAGTTTTTGAGATTTTCAAAAAGTTTGTAAATTTGGTTCAAACTCAAAGTGGTTGTAAGCTTAAAACTTTGAGAACCGATAACGGGAAGGAATATACTTCCAAGCAATTTGATAGGTTTTGTGAAGACTTGGGAATCAAACATCAATTATCTATTACCTATACACCACAAGCAGAATGGTGTATCGAAAGGAAAAAGCAACAGTGATGGAGATGGCAAGATGTCTTCTCTTTGGAAAAAAATTACCAAAGATATTTTGGGCAGAAGCTGTAAGCACTGCTATTTACTTGCTCAATAGACTACCTACAAGGGCAGTTGAAGGCAAGACTCCTTATGAAGCTTGGTCAGGTGATGATCCAAATTATAAGGTGAGATCACTTGCTGATGTATATGAAAGTTGTAATCTTGTTATTGTTGAACCAAATACTTATTATGAAGCTTCACGATCTGCTGAATGGATTGTTGCTATGAAAGAAGAATTGGAGATGATCCATAAAAATAATACGTGGGAGCTTGTAGATCAACCTCAAGGAAAGAACGTCTTGGGTGTGAAATGGGTATTCAGAGTGAAGTATAATTCTGATGGTTCAATCAACAAATATAAAGCAAGGTTAGTGGTTAAAGGTTATGCACAACAACCTGGAATTGATTATGGAGATACATTTGCTCCAGTTGCACGACACGACACAATACGATTGATTATTGCTTTAGCTGCACACTTGGGATGGAAAATATTTCATCTAGATGTCAAGTCAACTTTTTTGAATGGCGATCTTGAGGAGGAGATTTATGTGAACCAACCAGAAGGGTTCGTGGATAAAGGCCAAGAAAACAAAGTATACCGTCTGAAGAAAGCTCTCTATGGACTGAAACAGGCACCTCGTGCTTGGTATAGTAAGATTGATTCTTACTTGCTTCTTCAAGGTTTCCAAAGGAGTATGAGCGAAACTACTCTCTATGTTAAGGTTGGTGACAACTCTAAACAACTCATTCTTTCTCTTTATGTTGATGATATGCTAGTGAATAGGAAATGATTACCAAATCTTTGCAAGATTTTAAAGTTGAGATGGAAAAAATGTTTGAGATGTCAGACCTTGGTTATATGCATTATTTTCTTAGTATAGAAATTCATCAAGAAGATGAGGGAATTTTTATTGCCCAAAGAAAGTATGCTCAAGGAATTTTGAAGAAATTTAAGATGGAAAAATGTAAGGTTGCCTCGACTCCTTTAGATATAAACTTGAAAGTCTCAAAAAATGATGGTGAGAAACTTTCTAATCCTACAAACTATAGAAGTTTAGTAGGAAGTCTCTTGTATTTGACAGCATCTAGGCCACACTTGATGTTTGCTGCAAGTTTGCTCTTAAGATATATGAATTCACCTAGTGAAACTCATTTTGGTATTGCCAAAAGAGTCCTTAGATATTTAAAAGGCACTCTTGATTTTGGAATTTGGTTCAAATTTACAGGTGATTTGGAATTATTTGGATATTTCGATAGTGATTGAAATTTGGTTGTGATGATGATTCCAAAAGTACTTCTAGTTATGTTTTTTCTCTTGGTACCGGAATATTTTCTTGGAATTCAAGAAAACAAGAAGTTGTAGCTCAATCTACTGCAGAAGCTGAATATATTTCAGCCGCATCAGCTGCAAATCAAGCAATATGGCTTCGCAAACTGCTTAGTGATTTGAGATTTGAACCTGACAAGCCTACAAATTTATTTTGTGATAACAAGTCAGCTATTGCTATTGCATCAAATCCAGTACAACATGGTAGAACGAAACACATCAAAGTTAAATTCCATTTATTGAGGGAAGCAGAGAAAGAAGGCGACATTCTTATTTTTTGCAGTTCTAAAGAACAACTTGCCGATATTCTCACGAAAGCTCTACCGCATAGGAAATTTGTGTTTCTACGCCAAAAGCTGGGTGTCACAAAGAAAAACCTCAAGGAGGAGTGTTAAAGCTTATGAGTTTTTTCTTTTTAATTATTTTCAATTTTATTTATGGCTTATGTTTTTTTTTATTAATTGTTTTAAGTTTCATTTTACAAGATAACTTAACTCCATGTAAGTTTTATGTTTTAAGTTGTTTTAAGTTTCTATTTTTAATTTTTAAGTTATAGAAATTAAATAGGCTCCATATTTTGTACCTATAAAAGGGTGAACTTCCATGAGAAGTTTGTATCACCAATTTCCTCATTTCTAATAGAAACATATTCTTATTTGTTTCACTCTCACTTTTTCTCTCTTTGTTCAACAAACATTGAGACTTTGATTTGACTTTTTCTTCCGCAATATTCACTTCATATTCCATTTTTCCCAACAAACATGTACTCAAAAAAAAAAAAAGTTTACAACATGGTTAAAATCTAACCTTTCCTTTAACAAAATTTAGATTTTTTTTAACTCAACAACAACCAAATGAGAGCCAAAAATAACCAGTTAAGCCACTTTTTATAATCATATAATTTTTTTTCTTTTTTGGTTTTAGAAAATTATTATTCCTACTCAAATTTTTTGATCATATGTTCCAACATGATGTATCCAACCTTTTTTAAAAAGTAGGTAAATGCTAACCAACTTTCATAAACAAAAACAAGCTTTTATAAGCAATTTTTTGTTCTTAAATTTTGATTTGGTTTCTATCAATATAAGTAAAATGTAGATATTTAAATAAAAAAATATATATTGTAAGGTAGTTATTGTCGGCTTAAATTTCAAAAATAAAAAACAAAAAATTAAATAATTATCAAACCAGACCTATCAAATCAATTTTGAAATGTAGTTAAATTAAAAAATAAAATTAATACTGCACCGAAATATATATGTTGAGATTTGCATTGAATGCAAATTTATTTATTTAATTATTTTTTTTTGAGAAAATTGAACGGAAATATATATATTCTTGTTTGCCCAAAATCTTGAAGTTGATTAAAGTGAAAAAGGGTTTTTTTTTTGTGCGATGAGTTTCAAATGCTTAAAAGCAAGTCATGTCAACTTGGTCAAATAAAGTTCAATAATGCAATTCTGTAACTGTTTAATTTTTCTTTTTCTTTTTGACATTTATTATTATTATTATTTTTCTAATTTTGAATATTATATTCAACTAAAATTTCCGAGCGAAGGGAATAATTTGACTTTCAATGCAACACCCATCCCTTGCCCCGCGGATCGGAGTGATTATTTTGAATTTATTTATTTTTTCTTCATTTTAAGATGAAGTGAAAAAACAAATCTATATATAAATAAATAATAATAGCATTTTGGCCTATATAACTTGAATTTTGCTCTATTTTGACTGAGATTCAATTTTAGTTCATATATTTTAAAAAATATTTTCCTCTGATATAGATTTAAAAAATGTATACACAATTTTTTTAAAAATAGTTTTAATTAACATTAATTTTAAATTTATTATAAAAACTAATTTTAAATTCTTTTAAAAAATTTAAATTAAAGAAAAGTATACAAATCAAACTTTTATATGAGAGATGTACAAAATTTTAAAAATATAAAAATTAAATATCGATTTTTATGATAAATTAAATCGTGGTAATAAGCTGGATCTTCACCCAATAATAAAACGTCACAATTGGTCTTTTCTATATAAATTATTTGCTTTTAGTTTACTTTTATAAAGGTCATGTCACAAGATAAGGTTTGTTTTGAAAAATGATGATGTGGGGAGAGATGTTAACTATTGCACTATTTATTGAATGATTATTATTATTATTAAATTATGAAAAATAATAATATCCTTGAAATATAGTGTGGGTAAAAAATAATATTTAAAAAATTCAAAATATAATGGGTTGGTAGTGTGATTGGTTATCTAGTTTGATGTTAATTTATTTTTATTCTACGATCACAAGTTTCGCCCTAAAATCTTTATGTGCAATCCCCTCCCTCAAACTTGTACTAAAAATAATCAAAATTATTTTGAACTTACAAAATTTATATTTTAAAACTATTCTTATTATTAATTTTAAAAGAAACTGTTCAAGTTTTATTTAAAAATAATTAGTTTTAATTAAAAATTATTTTTCATCTTTAAGAAAGTTTTCAAAAATATTACGGCATATTAAAAAAATATGTTGGTCTTACAAACACATTAAAGAACATTCTTACTAAAAAAAACATTCTTACTTCAATCATTAGTATATTTTTTGTTCTGTTAAAATTATTAAAAATAAACATATTATTAGAATTTGAAATATAATAATAATAATAATTTGATCGAATAAATTTTATAAATCTTAAATTCACAATTATAATCGTAATGATCTCCGGTAACGAAGAGATATCTTGTGCGACTATGTTTTTTTTATTTTTTTTTTAATTTGAAACAAAAGTTCAAAATTTTCCTATAACACAAATTTTATATATATATATATATATATATATAAAGACTAGGAATATTATAGGAAAGATTTCGTTTTTTGTCATTAAGTTTGATGCTTAGTTTCAGTTTGGACACTAAATTTTAAAAATAAACATTTTTATTTTTGACATTTCAAAAATGCTTATTTTTAGTCTTTAAGTTTGAAGTCTAGTTTTAGTTTGGTCCTATATTTCAAAATTAAACATTTTTATTCTAGTATTTCAATAATACTCACTTTTAGTTGTGAATATTTTTTAGTTTACTTTTAGTTGTGTACACATTAAGTAACTAATATTTTTGCTATGCCAATGAATAAAATCAAACATTATTAAAATTTAAGGGTAAATTGTTCAATTCTAAATGACAGAGATAAAAAAATTAAACTGAAAACCTAATGACTAAAATATATTTTTCCATTATTTATCCAATTTTCTACTATATATATATATTTGTCAAAAAGCAACTAAAAATATTTATTTTCTTTTACCATGATTTTCATTTTAAGTATGGTTCTCATGATAAATTAACAATAAATAGGTTAAATGATCATCACATTGGCCTTTTTCATTAAATTTTTATTTATTAATTATTATTTTAATTTAGAAAATTGGATGCATTTATATATACTAGAATTTTAACACGGGTGTTGCACATGATAATTTTTTAAATAATAAATTATATATATATTGTTTAATAAAATATGTAAATTGAGTGCAATAAATATAGGTATTCATTAAAATTAAATTTTATTTTTTATTTTTAAAAATCGATACTCTTTATTTTTTTCTTAATTTATCTATTAATAGACCAATTATTCTTGAATTATAAAATTTATAAGAGTTATATCATTATTATAATTATAAATATAAATAAGATCTATGAACTTACTTTTAATTTCAAATAATTTATCATTCTTAAAAAAAACATTCAAGTATTTGTAAACAAAATATAAATAACTATATATATATATATATAGTAATGGTAAGAAATCATTCTTATCAAACTTTTGAAGCTGATGCACTTTGACCTCACCTTATAATCTTATCATTTTTCAAACTTTCTTTTCTAGATTTCCGAGTCTTTTTTTGAAAGGCTGCATTATGCAATAAAATATTTCTACAAAATTTATTACAAAAAAAATTAGATGAAAATTAAGGTAAATAATCCAACAAAAATAAGATAACTTATTATAAAACAAAGAAAAGTAAATCCAAACAGACAAACAAACAGAAAGTGTTCTGGTAAACAAAACATAGATAACTATTTATAGGATTAGAAAATTCAATTTATTATTTTAATTAGAATACAAAATGTCAAATAAAATCTATGAGATTTGGTAAAAATATCTTATAAAATATGAAAATTTATAATTAGAATATAAAATGTTAAATAAAATCTATGAGATATGATAAAAATATCTTATTTTCTACGTTATAAAGATGATGAAAATTTAAATGATATTTTCTTCATTTGATTGTTGAAATCTCTTATCTTCTAACTCAGTTATAAAATCTATGAGATTTGATAAAAATATCTTATCTACGGATGAAATCTAAATGATATCGTAAATATCTTCTACATTATTTTTATTTAATTTTTTTTATATTCCAATAAATGACATGTTTGTAATTTATTGTATTAAAATCGTCCAAAAATGATTTTCACCTTAAGCCACATTTTGAGGTAGTGTGAAATATATATATATATATTCTCTTTAAGTTTATAATCTAATTTATATTTGGCACATATATTCCAAAATAGAATAATTTTGCTCATAATATTTTAATAAAATTCAATAATACTCAATTTTAATATTGTGATAACAAAATCATTAGATATATAAAGTAATGTTAACTGAACTAATTTTAAATTTCAATATATTGATAAATTGATTATTTTACTTTTGACGTGAATTTATTTATTTTTAAATAAATATACAATAAACTTAAAAAACGAAATTATTAAAAATGGACATTATTTAATGTTAGAAATAAAAATGTTCGATTTAAAATACAGGAATCAATCAGAAACTAGACTCCAAACTTAGGGATAAAAGGTAAGCAATATTGAAATGTCATGAGTACAAACATAGAGACCAAAAGTGAACATTGAAATGCTATGAATAAAAGTGTTGAATTTTGAAATATAAAGACCAAACTGAAATTAACGTTCAAACGGAGGGACCAGAAACATAATTTTTTTCTTTTATTTTTTATGTTGAATATTTTGTTAACCAAATATTTAATGATAATGATATTTTTAAAACGTTTGTTGGATTTTATAAATTTTTCTATAACTTTTTCAAATTCAAGGATATTTTTTACACAAATCATGTAGTTCGTGCATAATTTTTTTTAAAAAAAATTGAAAAAAGAAGAAAAAAAGTGGAGCATCAAATGATTTTGAATTGATTTTTCATTCGATGCCTGTACTTATCAACAAAGATGAAATCTTCAACTCACACACAGGACAACATCAATATTAATATTAAAATTATGGCTTCAATGCACCTGACCTTAACAAGTCCATCATCAAACAAAGACAAATCAAGAAGATTGCATTATTATTATTTTTTAGTAAAAAAAGAAATTGATTATTTCCCACTTACAACATGCAATTTAATTTGAATTCCCACTCAAATAATGTTCTCCTTCAATCAATTTTTCTTATTTGTTTTTGTCCACTGCTTTATGCGCGTGCCAAAATAACATAGAATATTGAGTTTTTATTTATAGCTCTAATCATATCTCAAAATAATCTTCTAGAACAAGAATATTGATTTTAATTCATGAAATATATGACGCTAATTAATTATTTCTCTCTATTTTTTTTTTTCTTCCGTCTTTTATGATTTGGAATAGAGAAGAGACATTCATGTAATAGCCGTTAATAAAAAATTAAATTCCTCAAACTTTTTTTCTTAAAAAAAGTTTAGCCGTTATTCAATATTATTTGTAGGAAAATTTCTCCTTAGCATATTCTTTACAAAAAAATTACATGTATTTTAGTTTCAGGAATAATTTATTATTAATTTTAACTCAATTTTGCACTTAAATGATGACTATCAAAAAATTGATTGAAGACTCAATAACGAATTGATTGAGAACATTAGATGATCTCATTGAAATATGGACATTTTTGTCCAATTTTTTTTCTACATATAATTGTTTATAAAAAAAAGATCCTATTTATATATATATATATATATATATATATATATATATATATATATATATATATATTCCTACACAGGTAAATCCTTTTGTTATCTAAATTAGAACAGAAAAATATGTCAAGCCTTAATTAGAAAGAGAAGAGGACATATTCTTGGGTTCTTCCCAACTAATTAATTTTTTTTAAAAAAATATTATTTTGATTTTTATATTATACTTTAAATTTTAATCCATTTAATTTATATATTTTTAAATATAAAATTTTATTCTTGATAATTTTAAAACTATATCAAAATGGTCTCTCTTTTTTTATCAGAATATAAAAATGGTCTCTAATATAAGGAAGAACACAATTCAAACACATTATAATACAAACATAATTTAAACTAAGAAAATCAAGAAATTCATCATATGAATGAATTTTACATATTAAAATTAGACATTTGAAAAATATAATAACCAAAATAAAATAAATCATTTAGTATATAACTTAAAATAACATTTTAGTGGATGCAAAAGAAAAAAAAAACATTTTATAAGTTTAAATTTTAACTGCCATGTATTTTGTCATTATATAAATTATAAAAAGAGAGAGAAGTGGATTGCTTTTTAAGTTAGACAAAATAATAGGGGGTGCAATCATAAATAAAGTGAAAAATGGGGCTTGTAATCATAAATAAAGTGAAAGTTGGGAGTTGCAAATGAATGCTTAAACTTAGGTTCCAAATTAGTATGATAGGATATAATTAATTAACTAATTAGGTACTAATCATACAAACGTGGACATTCTAATTAACTTTTCCATTGGCCAATTATTTACTTTGATATGTGAAAGTGAGCTTATCCAAATACCTTCCTTTTATATCATTTTTCTTTCTTTATTTTAAGTCTCGCCTACTATAATTTTAATATGTATTTTTTTTTTGGTAAAACAAAATATATAGCTAATTTATTTTTCTTGAACTGTTTGTGAAAATTTGAATTCATAATCTTAAATAATTAGTATATATTTAATTTATATTAGTTGAATTATATTCTTGTTGACATAACTTTTTTTTAATTATAAGAACGTAAGATATATAAACACTTCGATTCATTACTTTCAACATAAAACAATCTCACCAATTAATGTTGTACTCAAACTTAGAGTTAGGACTTTATAATTATTTTATATTGGAAAAGTATAAAGTACAACATTAATATAAAAGAGATATGAATTATTCTGCTCACT
Source organism: Sicyos edulis (assembly GCA_036507275.1). NCBI lineage: Eukaryota > Viridiplantae > Streptophyta > Magnoliopsida > Cucurbitales > Cucurbitaceae > Sicyos > Sicyos edulis. The sequence continues at coordinate 4,140,252 of CM071846.1, forward strand.
GTCAATCAATTTTGAGGAGGAACCTTATGTTCTCTAATATGGTATATGAATTATTCTGCTCATTGTCAATCAATTTTGAAGAGGAACCACATATTCTCTAATATGGTATATGAATTATTCTCTCATTGTCAATCAATTTTGAGGAGGAATCTCATATTCTCTAGTATGGTATCAGAGTTCATAAAACCTAAAAGAGGAACCCTATATTCTTTAATACTTAGAAAAGTGATGTTTTTTTTTTAATGAATGAAAAGTGATATTGTAATTAAGGTTCTTTTTGTTGGTTAATAGAAATTGTGGTTTAAACCAAAAACAAAAAACAAAAAATACACATAAACTTATTTTAAATTTGTGTTTATTTAATCTCAAAGTTTTAAAAAGTGTTTATAAGTCCATGAATTTTCAATCTTGTAAAACTTTAAATATATTTACCAAGTTCAATTTTTAAATTTCGAATCAAATAGGTCTTCGACATATGTAAATACAAATAAGTAATTTATTATATAAAAATTTAATATTTATGTTAATGAAAAATTGAAAATGTAAGGAATTACTGAACCACAAAGTTGAAATCGAATGGAGGAGTGATGCAATGGTTTCATTGTTTGGTTGTAAACCAGTTCAACATCAGCCTCAGCAGTTTGAGCCCGAGAATCGGTATTTGTCCCCTTTCCTCAATATGTACTCAAAAAAAAAATTGAAATTAAATGTCAATTATTCTATTAAACAAATTAAACAAAAAATTAAAAAGCACAAAAGTTTACTTGAATATCAGAAATCAAACCAGAGACACAAACATATTTTTAACTTTTAATTTTCTACTTAACCAAGATGCATAGAATGGGAGAGATTGAATCTCCATTGCTATTTTTAAAAGCATTTAAGAGAGAAATATTGAACCTTTTTTTTGAGTTATAATGATTGGAGAGAGAAGTTCTTAGTCATCGGATACATACAAATACAATTAAACTATTGTTCTTCCTGGCAAAATAAATTAAGCCTTCAATCTATAAGTCGAAGATATATATAGAGGTATTGTTGATCCATATAACTTCGTTTTCTCTTACTATCAAAATGTAAGAATAGGACAATATGGAAAATTTTTATAAAAAAAAAAATAGAAAGATACCATATGGAATATTTTGTCGTGACACATTAAATAAAGTTGGAAAATCATAGCACCAAGATTGAAGGATTTAATTATTTATTAGAAAAGGTGGGGGGAGCAAGAAAGACAAACATAAATGCACGCATGGCATGGCCTGCACACTTCACCCATTCCAATTCCATATGTTTTCTTCTGTATTATCACATTTATTCAACTTTTTTACCCAAAAAAAAATCCAACTTCCGGTCATAATTTTACCATTTTTCATAAATAAAAATCTCAAAGTGGGTTTGTTTTTTTTAACTTAAGGAGCGGTTAAAACCACTCTTAAAAAATGGGTGGTTTGCTTTTTGTAGTAAACAATTATTATTAACAGCTTCAACCCCTTTTAAAATCTTTTTATCAAATTTCACATTATCAGTTTTTTTTTTTGACAATAAATGCCAAAATTTTAGAAATAGTTTAAAGATAAAAAAAATGAGGAATATGCATTTCAGCCTACAAATTGATATTTTCAATAGATGGTTTCAATCAAATTAAATTAATTGAAAATAATTGGGTGAAATTGATAGAAGACTGATGAAAATTTAAAATTATGCTAGGTATGAATATTTTTAAAAAGTAGTCAAAATTTAAATAGATGGCTAAAATTTGTTACCTATAATAAATTTCCTATTTTTATCCTTAAATTTTTAGTGTATTTCTCATTTAATTTTCAAAATGTTACATTTATGCTCTATAGCTTTTAATTTTAATTAGGTTCTTCACATTTTTAACCTTGAATTTTTAGTTTGTATTTTTTTTTATTTCCTATGATTTAAAAATTTACATTTTTATCATTGAATTATTATTATTAGTATTCACTTTTAGTCATTTATGTAAACCTTCTATTCATTAATTTAAAAAGTTATGATGTAGATTTTTAATCAACAATTAAAAAATTATTATAATTAATTATTTTAAAATTCAATCTAATAAAGAAACAAATCAACATAAATGATTAAAAAAAAATCTATACTCAAGTGAAAACTTGAAAATATAAGAGTCAAATGAAAATTGAATTCAAAATTTAAGAATAAAAATGTAATACTTAAAAAAAAATGTAATATTATAAAATTTAAGGGCGAAATAGAAAGTAAATTGAAAAAAAAAGTAAAATAGTAAATGGAAATTATATTCCGAAATTAAAAGAAGATATAAAATAATTAAAAAAGAAGTAAGAAGGGCAGATTCACATAATGGAATTTTTGACTTTTAGAACGCAACTTAGCCGACCATTCTCAGCCTTTTTTGGAAGCATTGGAACTTAACCAGTGCTATTTCTGTGCAAAATCTTTTTCAATTTCTCTTTCCAAGTTGAACATTATTCTCATTCTCAAAAATAATAATAATAATAAACATTATTCTTATCATTTTTACATCTTTTGTTGGGATATATTCTACACTTGATATATTAAAACAAAAAAGCTCCTAAGACTTATTTTAAGTCATATTGATACACAGTGGTCTAATAAAAAATAAAGAAGAGAAATGAGAATTTATCATCAGGAGCATATTCTACCTCTTGTATTATATTTGCAGCAGAATCTTTAAAATAATTCATCTATACCATATTTATTTTTATCACTACCTAGTGATAGAACTCAATTTAGATTTCTATCACTGATAGAAAATTTAAGCAGTGATAGAATGAGTTTATCATTGATTAAATTCTATCACTAATAGAACTCAACAAGTGATAGAAGTCAATTTTGATTTTCTACCCTAAATGAAATTATTTGAGATTTTGTGCTATAGGAAATATTTTGCCATTTTTTGTTATACATGCAAAATCCCCTAAAGAAATCATAAAATATTTAAATTAAACTCATAGGGATTACGTGCCCAAAAATAATATTTTAAAATAAAATGGAATTAGTATTTTTTTTTATTTTAGCAACTTTTTTAAATATATTTTATACATAGATTTTCAATCAATTTACGATATAATTGGGAATATCTCTAGAATATACTCTCAAAATTCAAATTTTCGACTAATTATATCACTCCTCAAAGACAAAAACAATTTATGTTCTTAGTAAATATCTTTTTTTAGTACAAAATACGGAAGAAATCCAACAAATCTTGCATAAAAACAATACAGCTCTCAAATAATATAAGAATTAAATATTGATTTTTCGAATCGAACCGTAACTGTAGTATTAAATTGAATTATCATAAACTACTAGGCTGCTAACCCTTTGGATAATCTTAATAGATATCTTATTGTCCGAAAGTAGCTAACACAATGTTGGTGGCTTAGAGTAATGATATGTCATCAATCGTTTAAATCCATTGCTGATTGCTGGTTGGAACTTGGAGGGTGGAGAACGTGATGGGACGCATACAAATAATGTGCATCAAAATCAATTTATTTAAACAACAAAGATTGATTATAATATATGGTTATTGTTTTCTATTCTAAAAATTGTATGCTATGCTTTTAACCTAGGAATATTAAAATGTTTGTTTTTTTTTTACTTTTATGTCTCCAAGTTCCAAACATGAGGTTCTATATTTACACGTTTTGCTGCGTATTAGGGTAACGAGTGGGACCTTTTTATTTTGGCTATTTTCTCCATGTTTTTGGACATTAATTAATTACTACCAATTCCTCATATTCTTGTCTCTTGGAATCCTAAGTTGTCTCACATTACCAAAATTTCAAAGTTCTTATAGAGTTTGGCAACCACTTTGTCCTCTGACCTCTCATTTCTATTTTATATCTTGTTTCATTTGTGCTTTCAAACTTTGAATCCAATTCCAAAACTTTGAATCCAATTCCAAGTTGTGAATTCACATTCATAATTATGTTTTTTTTATTGATATTGAAATCAACGATAAATTTGTATTTATTGCGACAAAGTATAGAGGGGTCCGAAAGCTCCCAAGATTGAGGTGTTTCAAGCCTGCATCACCCGACCGGTGTGGTTGGATTGAGACATCGTTCGACTTGCCCATCTTCGGAATCTTTCGTGTAGAGATGACATCGAATTGACTTTACTTTGTTGAAGCAGATTTTTCACCCATAACATTTTTTTTGGTTAATTTTTCATCTAATTTTAGAAAGAAATAGTATGGTAGCATTAGACTTACTTCTATTTAGTTACTAACGCAAATTGAACTTAATTCTAAACTCCAAGGGTATGTTTTGGTGTATGATGAATTCTTATAAATGAGAGGTTATTATAACAAGAAAGTTAAATTACTTGTGTTTGGAATGCATATTATTATAATATAGATTATGATAACTTAATGTTTGATATACATTTTATAACAAGATTGGAGACATTTGAGATAAGGAGAATGTGTATAATTAAGAGAGAATGAAAATATGTGGAGTAAATTATCTATGTTTAAAGTAATATAATGATTCGCATTTCAAAACAAAAAGTAATATAATGATTGTGTGGGAAAAATTACATGCTTTAGGGGCTGTTTGTTTGTCATATTTAAAGAAGCTTTAGTTGGAAGATTTACTAACTCCTTAAAAATTTATGTCTAAACGAGTTTTTATTAACTCGTCCTTTTTACTTTTAAAAATAACTTTTATTTCTAATAATTCATTTATAACTATTCAATCATTTCTAATCACTTATTTTTAATCATTCATTTCAAGTAAATCAAAATACCTCATTTTTAACTACTTATTTTTAATAATTACTTTTTTAACTACTCAAAATAACTATTCATTTTAAATCTACATTCAAACAAGGTTTTGATTCTAACTCCTCTAAATCATATCTAAACAAATTTTTTTATTACAATTTTCAATTTTTAACTACTCAAAATAATTTTGGTAACAAGAACAAAAAGAAAAGATTGAAATAATTTTGGCAAACTGAAAATTCAAGTACAATGAATCAAGTAAAGAACTTGGGATAACAATCTTCCCCATGGGATTTTATCCCTTTTCTTGAAAGCAATCTTTTTCTTCTGATCTCTTATGATTCTCCTTCTCATTATGGAATAAACTCGTAGTGGCAAGAGCCATGGCCTGCACCAAGACATTTAGAGCGACGAAAAACTCGAGTTAATCTAATTTTATAGAGTAACACGAGCGTAACTAAACTAATTAAGATATCTATTCTTGACCAAGAGGTTAGAGGTTGAATCTCTTCATTGATTTTCGGTCACGGTAAAAGTACTTGTGATCCCGAGGTGCTAGAAAGATACAGATCAATCTCATCTAGGCTAAGCTGCAGTTTATTTAGTAATGAGAATGTGGTTAGAGGGGCAATTTAACTTGACATAAATGGGAGTGAGGATAAGACTTTGGAATTTCATGTTTTTTTAAATCTCTTCAGAATTGAGCATAACAAGATTGTATCATCGAATACTAATCATATACGAACTCGTTTGATGATGCTTTTTCGGTTCTAGATTGAAAGGTTAAACTTGCTTGCTAAATGTTAGTAATAAATTACACTCGTTACAAGGGTTGACCCAGTAGTCAAGAGGAAAAACCAAAAGATTATAAGTCAATCCATGGTGGTTATCACTTACCTAGAAATTAATTTTCTAGTTATTTCCATGACAATTAAATATTATAGAGTCAAACATTTTATCTCATAAGAAAAGTTGAAGGCGCGTAAGTTTAAACAGTGATAGTCCCACATTGGTTAAAAAAAGAGATAACCATTTTAAAGTCTTTTGGATGAAACGAAAAATAAAATCATGTTATACTCAAAAGTAAATAATATCATACCAATATCTATCGAGTGTCTTTGACCTATCGAGACTAATAAAGCTTTACTGCCAGAACTAATAATGAAACAAAGTCATTCTTGTAGCATAAAGCTTACTTTCTAATATTTTACTTTAAAATCAACATCGTTAGTAGAAGTGAAAAAAATAAAATGATACTCAGTTTTAAATTCTACTCTTGAAAGCATAATCAAGAATGATTCTCCCCATTTCTTTACAGACATCCAATCTCATAACCTTTGAACTTTTTAATAAAGTTCTTGAACATCTTTTCCATTGAGTAAATAAGAACCACACAACATGCTTCATGGCTTCCACATGGGTTCATTTATCTTCTCAAGAATGTAAAAAGACAATGAACTGCAATGATGCCAACTCCTTTTTGAAGAAGCATGGCATTTTTTTTATATGTTCGGACCAACTTGAACGTATCTCGACTATTCTGTCATATCGCATAACCCTACGATATTTGGATGTCAAGAAAATCTATAGGAAACTAATTCGTAGCTAAGTGTCCACCATGGATTGAATCCACGACCTTTTAGTTTCGTAAGTCCTTTTGACCACTGGAGGTGGTCGAAGTATGACATTTTCTAGATAGTATAATCTAAGATGGTAGAAACTAGAAAGTGAAAATGAGTCTCACTAGGATCGAGCTCAGTAATCATGGCAGCTCCTTTGAAGAAGCAAGATCCACCCTGATGCTTGAAGTTTTGAAAGTAAGTATTGAAGGCAAATGAAGCATGGTCTTTCATCTGCTACACACCATTGCTCAAACTCTCCACCTAGTCATTTTAACAAACATTTGGTGGGCATATTCACATAAATCTTAAATTTGCATAAGGAAATGTGAAACAAACTTATTGACTTGAAATTTCAAATGGGTATTGATCGTTACCTGCTTGTTGCTGAATTGTTGACAGTAATAGCAGAGTTAGAGTGAACAGTGTTCTTGTTAACAGAGCAGCCATGGCAGAAAGAGAAAGTAGAATGGCCACAAACAGTGATTTCTGTAACGTATTTGTCGTTGCCCCATTGCATGTGCAGATATTTCTACTTGCCGGATTTGATTACAACCAACTGTATAAAACAATTTGATTTTACTTTTCCATGTAAATCCAAATTTTCTTCCTAGTTGGGCAAGGATATTGTTATGAAATCTGCAATTAACAATCGAATAAAGAATAAGAAAACGCATAAGAGAAGAAAAACATATAGAATTTACGTGGTTCACTAATGTTGTGTTTTCACGAGAAGGGGCACAATTTTATTAAGGAGAGCAAAAATATATAAGGAACATCATGTGCGGTTAGAGTTAATTTGAGTTTACATAGATACTCTCATTAAACTTTATTACAAAAAATAGACCCAAAATACATAAAAGCTCATTATATAGACCCCCGTTCGTTGATTGGACAGCGAGACCCCCGACTAACTAATCATAGGAGATTCAGTCGTAATCACTTTTCAAGAAGAATAATAGCATTGATTTTGTACAACCAAAAATAATACAAACTTGCCTAGATGAGCATCACTCCAATAACATGATGTAAAATTAGGTTGTCGGTTCAAATTCCTCCCTTAAGTTTGTTGAATAAAAAAAACTAAGGAGATATTTGGAGGAAAGAGATCAAATCGAATTTATGGGGATTAATTACTCTTAACCACAATTGAGCTAACCATGCCCGTCCCTAAACTATACTCATTCTCCCCAAGCATAACATTTTGTTCTCTCTTAATTATTTCATACATTCAAAACACACATTTATTTTTATTTTCTATACCTCAAACATAAATATTGATTCGCTCAAAACAAGTTTATCATAGTTTTATTGATAAAATCTCAAAAGTAAATGCATACATAATTTTTTTTTGAAACAAAGGTAACCACGCCCATCCCTAGGCCAGGCACCGGAGACATCAAAGGAGTAATGTCACAGGTGAGTCTCGAACCTGGGATCTTAAAGGGAGCATACTCTTAAAGTCCAAGTCTTCAACTATTGCGTCACCTCTTGAGGACAAATGTGTACACATTTAAACAAGGGACGACAAGAATCTAAGATTGGACGACAAGAATCTAATCATTAGGTAGGGATTCTTCAGCCCTTGTGATTCTTATAGATACTGGAGAATGAGACTGCAGAGAATGAAACAAAAATTTCTACAGCATAAAAGATTCTGTTGGTTATTTTCTAAAATATTTCAATATAGTTTAAATTCCATATTTTTATAGAGATCTTATTCATTAGTTATTAGGGTTTCCACTATATAAGAAACCCTCCTCTCCCAATTATAATACACAAAATATAATGAAAATACTATATTCTCCTCCCTGAAATTCAAGTTTGTATCAGAGCTCATAAAGCTTGAATGGATATCGGTCTAATAAAAATGAAATTGAGATCTAATTCAAAATTGGTGAGCCAAAAAAGACACCATCTTAAAGGGCATGTTAAGATCTCACAAATATCTCAATTTGTAAAGTGGAAGAATGTAACATCAATATAAAAGAGATATGTATTACTTTCCTCACTGCCATGGTGTCGTGGTTTTGAGGCGAGACCCATATTCTCAAATAGATTCCAGCTGCACAATATCCAAATTTAGACCATAAGTGGATAATGTGTTAACACACTTTTCTTTGTTGTTCTATGGAAAGGGAAGTTAACATAATATTCATAAGAAACTATTCCCAGTATTCAGTACCCAGTAGAAGCACCATTTCTCAGTTGAATATGTAATAAAAGTGAGAAACAAGGGCGAGAGAAAGGAGTTATAAATGGAGTAAGCTAGATAATGAGACAGAAAAAATATGCTACTCTTTTACTAAGTTGCAGCCTTACAGGAATGATTTACAAATATACATAAGGAATTTAAATAGGTGACAATAGCAACTACATAATTTAAATTCAATTCTTGAATACATGGGGAATATACATTAATCTTCAAATGTCAGTACTAAGAAACAGCAGCAGACCTTCCTTCAAATGAGTTTTCTGGTGTTGCTGATTATTTTGTTAAATCTGTCAGAGTACATACAGCTAATGAAAGATATCGAATAATTTGTAGTCAGCTTGGAAAATTGTGAAGATTTTATCTTCACATATGCAGAACTAGGATGGATTTTGATAAGCCGTCTCAGAGGGTTCGTGAACGAGTGATTTCGGCAAATCTTAACCTATGCCAAGATATAAGGAATTGTGTGAATCATGCAGGCTTACTTGTTTGGCAAATAGAATAAAAAACAGGGCAGACACTTACTGGCAAGAAGTCAAGGGCCATCTAGGAAGCCATTAGTTAGTTTATTGCCGTTGGAGTGAGACAACTAGATGCTAGACTACGGATCATGCATCGTTTGCTCGATTTCCTCTACACCTGCTGCTAAGACTACCTAATATGGTTCTCATTCCTGAAACAAATAACAGAAAAGAAATCTTTTAGATGGTGAAAGGATAATGGAAAAGATTCAAAGAACACGAAAAGATGGCGATATCCTCAACATATCCTCCTTGAATCAGATTCCAATTTCATTTTATTGGACCGAATATCCGTTTAGATTTAATAGGCCCAAATACCATATTAGATAGAGAATGAGATTTCATCTCAAAACCAATTAGTAATCGTGCATCCAGGATCTCAATGACAAAAGGCCAAGTTAATGAAATTTGTACCTCTCATCAAGAAATAATATGTAGAGAAAAATATGGAGATTTACCACAAAGTAAAAGATGAGAAGGGCACGACCAGATAAACTCAATCCACCATCTGATAGCTGGATAGAGTAATCAGAAGATGGGGCAACCATCACCTGGAGCTATCCATCCTAACATAAGAGGAGTGGCCTATAGATCAGTCAGGGAAGTAAGAAAAAGTTATTGCCGGGTACGGTATCAAGTAGTCTCGAAAAAGCATGCTAGAGCTGAATGAAGTTGCTCTTCTTCAAATGGCTTAGCTACGTAACCATCCATCCCACACTTCATGCACTCTTCATTCATAGCCTGAATTAAATCTGCCGTCATAGCAAATATTGGTGTGTGCCAATGGACATCATTGTCCTCAGTTGACACTTCTCCCGATGTAAGTTTCGCATTCAACCCACTTTCTACAGCACGGACCTGTCTTGTAGCTTCATAGCTGCATATAATATGTGATACACATCATGATTACAGAAAGTCAACATATAGACGATAATTTAGATTTCTTGGAAAGAATGAAGTGCTCATTTGCTATTCTAAATGAACGCCCCCTTACCAAACCAGCCTAGAGAAACAAATGATGAAGACTAAGTTACTCAAAGTGGGCAGGTGAAAAAAGAAGAATATACTAACACTAGTTCCAAGGTCCGGGCCTTGGGACAAGTGCAGATGCCTCTGAGTATGTAGTGAACTGATTATCAAAAAAACAAAAAACTAGTTCTAGAAACCTATTGTAGTATTCATCGGCAACGCCATGACAAAGAATGCGATGTGTCTGACTACTACCAGGCAATAAGCTGAGAGTTGTAAAGCAAAATAATAAAAGGACGTAAGATAATTACCCATCCATCTCAGGCATCTGGAGGTCCATGAAGCAAGCATCAAAGTTGTGTGGAGGGTTGAGGAGAGCCACAGCATCCTTTCCACATTTTACACAAGTTACAACTGCTCCATATTTCTTTAGGGCACCTTCTGCTACCCTTCTGTTTACTGCGTTGTCATCCACAACCAAAATATGTTTATCTTTCAGCAGGTTCTTCAGCGTAGTAGGTTTTTTTATCATTACTCGATTCTTCTTCTCGATCCCAAAGGCTTCATGGAAGCAACTAACCAACATGTTTAACTGAAGAGGTTTAATTAATACATTATTTACATGACCAGAAGAATTAAGTTCGTTCAGCTCATTGGAGCTAATGGGGTTTGCCAAGAGAAAGAGCTTTGGAGTATTCATCTGGAGATTTGTAACACTACTATCCACATGCTCTTTAAACAAAAGATGGAACTTCAGACCCACTTTCTTGTCCCAAATGTCTTTGTCTATAAGAATCATGGCCAATTGTGTCGATGATCTGTTGATTTTGGAATGAAAATGCATTAGTAAGATTAAACATGATATGGGAACACTGCATATTTTTCAGCCCTTCTTCTTTCTACTGCAATATATCTTTTCTAGCCTTCAAATATCATGAAGATAAATATTCATATTTTCCGATGTGGAAATTGGACTATAAAGTTGAACGAGATGATGCTATATCATTAAACATTTATTAGATGCATAGAAAGAAATACGATAGATAAAATCTTTAAGTGCAAGGAAAAGTTTAAGGAGTAACCAAGTGACCACTGGTATAAAAAAAATCAACAGATTTATTGGATTGAGTATAATATTCACTATCTTGTGAGTTGACCGCTTATTTTCCCTTGCAAGAAAACTTAATGAGCCACCAATTGGCCCATAGAGCCCGCTTGCTATCTAAAAGTTCAGTCAACTCAAATGAAAATTTCCTTTAATGACAGCATAAGATGAATAAAACTTACCTTGTGTTGGAAGTATTAGATAGGTACTGATAAGCAGATTCTGCACTCAGAGCTATATCAACAGAAATTCCCAGCCTCTGCAGATGATATCTTGTGACCTCGGCTCGAATGCAGCTATTATCTATTATTAACGCTCTTAGCCCCTGGAACTCCAACACACCCAGATCATACTGTGACCATCTGGTATCCAGAAAACTTATTTCTCCTTTCTGGAAAGAAACCATAAACGAAAATGTGCTACCTATACCCGGCTCACTCACAAACCCAATCTCCCCATCCATTAGATCCACCAAACGTTCGCTAATACTCAATCCTATTCCAGTGCCGCCATATGTTCGGGAAGTGGAACTATCAGCCTGCATAAAAGGAGTGAAGATTCGGCTTTGTGCATCTTGGGGAATTCCTACACCTGTATCCTCAACAGTCACAAGTATTCGAATAGTTTTGGGTTCCTCCACAGCATCTGTCCGGCTGAACTTTTTGAAATCCTCCCAGCTTTTCCATCTATTCACCACAGGTAACCCACTGAATGAAGTACAACTATTGCTTGATGTATCGCCAACTAAGTACATGCCTTGTCTAAGCACTATGTCCATAAAATCAACCGAGCCTCTCACTTCATCAGCCAGATGCACTGAGACTAATATGTGTCCTTTTTTATGAGTAAACTGCATAAAAATAAAGACAAATTTGGCATAAAATGGAAGTAAAATCAGCAATCCAACAGGACTATGTTGGCATCAAGATTTTGAACAGGATTCTGCGAGAGACCTAATATAGGTTATATGATGGGGTTAGTTTAATAACGATAAGGGTACTTTGGGAATTAATAGAGTATCTACTATAAAAAATGGAGGTAGGTTCGTAGAAGGTAGGTTAAGTTTTGGGTAAATCAACCCTTGGTAGATGGGTGGGTGGTAGGAGAGTTTTAGCCCTCTCAAATTAATGGCTATTATTGGTTGATATAATTAAATTTTTCCCAACCCATCAGCTTAAGCTTTTGGGTTTATTGGTGGTTTAACATAATACAACAAGATATCAGAGCAGCAGGTCTTGAGTTCGAGTCTTAGCCAAATCGTTTCCTCCCCAATTATAATTCAATCCCACTTGTAGGGAATTTTTCAAATTTCTAAACTCACAATTGAGAGGGAATGTTGGTAGATATACTTAAATTTGCCCCAACTCATCAATTGGTGGTTTAACATAATTCAACAGCTATGATATTGTAATTTCTTGTTTAGAGATTTGCAATATAGTTGTTTTGGTATTTGGATACCTTACAAATTCATGATGGAATAGAGGGCTTCGTGTCAAGAAACATAACAAAAAAGTTTAAGGTCATTGTTAACCCTTGAATCAAAATCATAATTCATAATCGTCCAAATTGGGGGGACCATGACCCCATGTTGATCTTGATGCGCCCCTGGTTCTATTTGTATTTCATCTCAAATGTTAGGTGTCAGTCATTCATCGTCAATGTGATTTACAGATGATAAAGAAAGGTAAAGTAGCTGTAGATAAAATCTACCTTGACAGAGTTTCCAACCAGATGAGTAATTATTTGACGAAAGCGCCCAGGGTCACCAATGACAACTTCAGGCACCAAATCAGAGACATAAACAGCCAACTTCATGCAAACACACAAAATCAGTCTCACATAAGGCAACATACCACCAAGAAACAACTTTATGGAAATAATTTGACCAATTTACCTCAATTCCCTTGTCAATAGATTTCATTGAAAAAGGTGAGAGAACATTATCAAGTATAGTACGCATATCGAAAGGTACAGATTCAAGTTCAAGCCTACGTGATTCTATCTTAGCTTGATCAAGAACCTTATTTATAAGTGATATCAGATCTTTTCCACTCTCGTGAGCAGTCCGGGCAAAATCCAGTTGATTCAGATCAAGGTTAGTGTCCATCAGTAATTTTAGCATGCCTGTAGTTAAGCATTGTTATGCAAGATAGAAATGAGAAGATTAATAGTACTGACTTCTCGATTTAATAGCATTCATATTCTTTCAAAAAAAAAAGCATTCATATTACCTAAAACACCATTCATTGGTGTTCTGATCTCATGGGAAACTGTTGCCAGAAACTGCCAAAAAAAAAACACTACTTCAGTAATCAAATTTGAAAAACTCAAACAGTTTGGGTGGATAGAATATTGAAAGAAGTGTCTCTAGATAATGCACTGGAATATTGAAAGGAAAACTCTGGGAGAGAAAACACACTACAATATTTGGAGTTTTAAACATGCACCTGTGATTTTGCCACGTCAGCAGCTTCGGCACGACTTTTAAGCCCCATCATCTTGTGATAGTCATTCTCCACTTTCGCAATCCGACTTATGGCTGCGTGAAAAATATGGCCAACCAGCAAAGTAATGATTAGAACGCCTACTGATGAATTGATAGCTGTCCATGGAGGTGGAGGTTTATGCTTGAATCTGTAACCAAAAGATCCGCACCGAACCCATGAGAAATCAGCAGTAACTCCATGATATTGGATGCATATAGATAAATAGCCATACTGACATGAAGCCAACATCGAAGGTGATGAAGGTGAGGACTTACCTACAATGCATCTCATGCCTTCTTAATGGATCCCCAAAATCAAGTTTACTAATACGCAGTAGCCCAGTATCGACAAAATCAGAACCATACATGTTGATGGGAGCAGAATTATTGGTTGTATCATAAACATTCACCACAATTGTCTGCTTGCTAGCAAGTTGATGCAGAAGCTTTTCCACCAGTGAGGGGATATCATAAGATGCACCGAGATAACTATGAAGAAATGAATCCAAGAAAGATAATTAGCTTCAGCTTGTTATGTTAACTATGGCATGGTACATTTTTCAAGTTACAAGAAAGTGATATGTGCACCGCAGAAGTAATGAGTTTTCAAGAAACAAAATTACCCAACAGTCGCTTCAATACGTTGCTCGGCAGTAGCATCTGGTGGGAGATCAGTGTTATACACAGTAAATGTGAGGACAACTCCAAGGTGATTAGATTTTAAAAGCTTAAAAGGAGACGTAAGCACTCCCTTTCCAGAAGCTCTAGCTCGCAATATGTTCTCACGATCTTCCTGGAAGACAGAGGCATTTATGTAAATTAGTAAATCGTTAAGTGACTGAAATAGATACAAAAACTGTGCTCCAATCTTTTACTATGGTCTCACATTGACAAGTCTGCTCCATAATAACTTATAAGGAGGGTTGAAGGAACTCCAGAGAAAATGAATCATATATGATCAGTTTTCCTTAGAGCTAGAATTGGATACAACAGCATAGCAGTGCCTAAGCAAAGAATTTGACTCTTGAAATAGCTATTTTTCAATACCTAAATGATAAGAATTATTCTATTATTTAACTCCAATAAAAAACGCTCACATAAAACTGTTAGCTACAATCAAACAGATCTGTAAAACTTTAACTCACAATTCCTGCACATTGTAAAGCATAGGTGAGAAAGAGAGTTGACCATTGCCATTATCTGGAACAAAAATAAGACTTCATCTAAAGTTTAGAGAACTAGGAAAAGAGAATTATCAATTGGTTGTTTTTATCTATAACTCCTTGATTAAGAATAGAATTTTAGGGCATGAGGAAATAGTAATCTTAGTCTACCCACTCAATATAGCATATTAACCAGCCCTGTGCACTTACTTTTCCAGACATCATGTCGATAGAAACTATATGAGCGACCGTTTCTTGAGAAAATATGACAGGTGCATATTCATCTTGAATTGGTGCAGGATCCAAATTATCTGGATTACAATCTTGAACAAGAGTTTGGTCCTCTGTCGCCATTTTCTTTATTGTCCATCCATGCATCTTCTCAAATTGCTCCCTTTCTGAGTGATCAACTTTTAAAGCATAAGCCACACCACTCGTTAGTGGTCTTTCAAAGGCTGTTCTTTCTGTATACTCACCAAATGTTTTCTGCAGAGAAGAACTCAGATGTAATCAGCTAGACATGAAACAAGTACACCATTAAAAATAATTCTTTCAGTGGAATCATTCGACTCCTTAAATTAACAAGAATAGAGTTTTCTTGTAAATCTTCATTGAAAGTGGTTGTGCAAAGCAACACTATTTTTCCATTCGTATTTGCAGAGGAATACGTCTTCCATAAATTTATCAATCATTAACTTCTATAGCCATGTACTGGGAGATTTAAACTCTCACAAGTTCTTCAATACAGCATTCAATCATTTTCATCCAATTTTACATAACCTATAGATAAGATGTGTGATGTTAAAATAATTCTCAGTACTGTCCGTCTGTTCTTCAATAAAGAATTATTGAAATCAGCTTGGTTTTCATTTTCTTACAACTTCATCAATCGTGTAGAAAATGTATAACAGAAGAGAAACAAAAGAAATGGCAAACAAAAAGAGCATTACCTGATCAATGGCAGAAGGTTGTTTTCCGTGGTGGAAGGTAGAGGTGAGAAGGGCCAATGCATGAACATGGTTCAAGCTAACATTAAACTGGTCCTGCAACATCCTGGCTCGCTCATCACACATGTTTGTGAGTGTTTCTTCTCTTCTCAAAATGGCTGTCTTGTTCAGGTACCAAAATAACCAAATGGACCCAACGATCCCAGCTACAATAAATATTCGTAGAAGCACCTTCCTCCATTTCCCAGCTCCTTTGGGAGAATCTTTGACTTGTTGATGCCATGGTAAGCCCCAATGTTGATGAACCAGTGGCTGATTTGGTTTTGGATGTTTCTTGTTTCTCAATTTTAGATGAAAACCAGACATTTTCTGTAACGCTATCACTCCAAAGAGAACCCAAAAACATCCAATCAACGAACTACAAAAACTCTTCCCGTGCTTTCCCAAGAAGCACCATAGAACTACTGCTTGTTCAGTTATCTGATAATGCCCAGAAGCAAGAATAGTCAGCAACTCAAAATTATTATTCATGGATATTTTTTACTAGCTGGGGTTTTCTTTGCAAAGGAGCTAAATAATGGTAGTGCTTATCATCATCACAATTCAAAGATGGACAATGTACTTGTTCTATTATCAAAATATGATGATGAATGAACAAACTAAGGTGCACTACATTAATTTCCTAAGATAGATAACAAATCATAATAATAATAAAATTATTAATGATCTTTTAAAGGTTGCTGCTTGGGAAAGTGTAGTTTTTTGTGCCTGAAAACATGTCTGGAAAACTACATTTACTAATTCCAATATAAAAACTTATCTACCTTTCCACAAAGCTGATTTCCAGTAGAAAGTAAAGAGACAGATAAGTCTGGAGCAAATGGAACAGTTATGTCCTCAGCGAATAATTGGTCACAATTTTCAGGGATCTTCTCAGTTCGAATTGGGCACTGCCCAATACTGGAATCTGCACTTTCTTCAGCCCATACATACTGCTTATGAAAATCTGGTTCCCAGTACAGTAACCTCAGGGCACAAGCAATTCCATCCAATTGTGATGTGTCTGATCCAAAATCATTGGGGCACCCCATGGATGACATCTGCATCAAACATAATCTAATGTAAACTTTTTAACGCAGTTATTCACTAATCTTACATTACATGATTTGGGAATGACATGAAACACTTATATGGTGTATTATTTATGAAGATAGAACTGGTAAGATGATTCTACCTATGTAATGGACAGGTTTGCAAACTGTACAACACATCAAAATAGGTTTCTACCGAGCATAATTTTATAACTTCATTCAAACAGTCTTAAACAGCCTGCCTCAGACTATCAATTCTACTATCCCTAGGCTTTTTACATTGTCCCAACTCCAAAGTTGAAAATTAATGGCAGAAGAAGAAAAAGAACAGTGTTGTTTATGGCATACAGCTTCAGCAACAATCATTAGTCCCAGCTGATACAAGAAATAAACATCATTTGAAGCAAAAGATCAAATAATTGAACTGTAAGAACACTTACCCGATCTGATTTGGATAAGGAGGAGGCTAAAGCTTGAAGCTGATTCTCACTAACATTAAAATGTCGCAGCAAAGTTCTAGTTTCTTCCATCTTCAGTTTCGTTCCACTATTCTCATCATACGAACGCAAGCAAAACCAACTTCTCAAAACTATAACTACTACCGCAAAAATCCATAAAAAGAGAAGCTTCATCTTCCATTTTCCGGTTGAATTTAACAAACACAGATGCTCCTTAGCCTTCTTCAGCTTAACCCCAGATGGAAACTTTCCATTAAAGGTAGAAAACTTGCAGCTCAAAGACATC
Source organism: Sicyos edulis (assembly GCA_036507275.1). Classification (NCBI taxonomy): domain Eukaryota; kingdom Viridiplantae; phylum Streptophyta; class Magnoliopsida; order Cucurbitales; family Cucurbitaceae; genus Sicyos; species Sicyos edulis. Next base: position 4,157,867 of record CM071846.1, read on the forward strand.
CTCAGTAAGCAAGCACCTTGAGAACTTGAGAAGAAAAAAAAACCCTAGCTCCTTCAAAGAAACCTCCACCACCAGAAACCCACCAAGAAAAACCACAAATTAAAGAAATACCAACGATTCTTCACAGACCCATCTCATCAAAACCAACCTTTCAGAAAGAACCCACTTGAAAAAACCAAAAAAAAGGGCTAATTATCAATCAACAAGCCAAAAGAGCTCTGTTCTTCCCTCAAATCTGAGGCTCCACAGCAGTTAAATCCATAGAAAAATTTGTACGAATCATGTTGGTAACAGACTGGATAAACCCAGAAGTTGTTTTACTCTAACACCTGGTTTTTTTTTTTATCTTTGCTTTTCGTGAATGGGGTAAAACAACCCGGTTGGCTCCTGCCAGAATTTAACTGGAATCAATGATAAGATTGGTGGGAAAGGGAAAGGAGAGGGGGAAATTTAATACAAAGAAGATTAAACCCAGTTGGTTCCTCTATAATTATAACAACTGGAATCAATGATCAGATAGTGGAAAAAAAAAAAGAAAAGAAAAAAAAAAAAAAAAAAAAAAGTATCCCCTCTCTCTCTTTTGTTCTCTATCTCAAAGTGGGTACATTATTATCTCATCATCCAGTGAAGAACGTTAAGCAAAAGCAAACAAAAACTATGATCTAAATCAACCCAATTAACAACAGAATAATTTGATTAAACTTCAAAAACATGAAGAGAGAAGAAAGAAGAAAATACCCTGAAAATTTCTCCAAATGGGTTTATGGAAATTTGGCTTGCTTTTTGAGCTGAGCAAGCCGCTTTCAGTCATCCATCGTAGCTTTGATTCATTATTGTTCTTCGTTCTACGTCATTTTCACTTTTTTTACTTTTTTTTTTTTTTCCCCTTCTTGAAAGAGACTGCTCCATTCAGTGATTAAAGATGATGGGAGTTTGTATTCTAGCGCTGCATTCTGCAGACTTACGGAATCCCGCTTTTAATTAATTCTCTTCTCAATTAGAAGTCGCTAATCAAAACTGTTATTAATAACCATAAGATTCATCTTCCATTTTAGGGAAGCCAGTGGGAGAAAATGTTTTTGGGAAGACTTTTCCACCAAGATTTTTGGTAGGTAGGGGTTTATAAGAGAACCCACAGCCGGAGCTCCCCCGATTATCTAAGGTTGGGTTGAGTTGGATTTTTTCTCAGTTTGGATTGGGTTAAATATAGTGAAATCGAGTAAGGTTGTTGGTTGACAAAATTTTGGCTCGAGTCAACCCAAACCGCACCGAATTCAAATTTTTTTAATTTTTCAAATGAAAAGCTTCTATGTGATTTAGTGGATTTAAAAGTTTTTTTTTTCTTCCTTCTAATGCAATATAGGCATTTTTTTATTTCTTTTTACTGTGTAATATATATTTTTTCTTTTTAAAAAATTTCATGTCTTTTCATAAATCCATTGTATTTTGTGAAATTTATGTAGGTAAGATAGGACATAAAAATATATATTTGATTAAAAAAAATACAACTCGGTGAACCCAACCCAAACAGAAATATAAGGGTTGGACAGGTCGGTGAATTAGTCAACCACACGTTCAGGTTGATTCAAAAAATTCCTCCAACCTAACCCTTGTAAACCCCTAATTGTAGGACTCAAGGCAAAATTGAGATTCAACGTACGTGGGTCCATTGGGATAATTAAGAGGATCTTTGACACGTCGAGATCAATTAGAATTTTAGACTAAGTGTTGTAAGTTTGAAATTATTTATTAGAGAATATAAGCTTCCACTTTATAACCAATTGATAATGAGAGAAGTAACTCATATCTTTTTTATATTGACGTTGGACTCCACCGCTTTCCAATATGAAAATTTGTGAGATCGTAAAAAAATCTAAGGTTGTTTCAAATAGAATGTACATTGGACTTCTCTTGGTTTAGACTTCTTTTGACAATTTGTTTTTCTAACGAAACCACTGGGCATTCTATTTCAAATTCATGTTATTAAATGAAGAGTTTATCGACAAGTGAAATTCTAAAATTGTGATTAGGGGTGTACATGGGTTGGGTAGGGTTAAGGGTAATTTTTTAATCAACCCAAAAATTTGGGTCGATCAACTTTTTAACCCAACCCAACCCAACCCTATATTTTCGGGTTGGGTTGGGTTGGGTTGGGTTCATCGGTTCAAAAGAATTAAAAGTTGAATGCGAGATTACAAATTCGACGAAAACACTAATTATTTCAATATTTGAAAGTCAAATACCGGTATAAAATTTGACTAAATATAAAACTAATTTTGTAAAGAGTATGAGATTTTTTAAAAAAAGATAAGAATTAATTTTAAATTTTAAAAATATTGTATTTAACCTAATAAGAGATAAAAAGATTGGATAAATTCTTGAGGGAAAAAATGTTTGAGAAAGATTGAAGTTTACTTGCTCATAGAAGAAAAAAAAAAGCAAAAAAAAGAGAAAGAAAACATAGAATAAGAAAATATGTACAACCACTAGGCTATCAACGACTTTACACTCCAAAGATATGTTAAGAATATATATTTATATTCGGGTTCCGGGTTGAACCCAACCCAAAACCCGCGAACCTGCGAACCAACCCAAAATTCCGGGTTTACTAAAAATCTAACCCAACCCAAATTTTAAAAAACATAACCCAACCCAACCCTTACGGTTTGGGTTGGGTAGTCCGGGTAGCTCGGGTTACCGGTTTTTTTGTACACCCCTAATTGTGATGGTTGGATTTCTTTTTTATAAGAGTTTTTATTCTTTTCGACCTCCAAGTTCTCCTTTCTTACTTTGGTAGTTTTTCATGCTCATCAATAGTATATATGATTTTATGATTAATTTAAAAAATTACTCTATAATCAACCATTGTAATATTTTTTTTGAACATATGTTAAGGGAGGGAGGATAAATACCGATTCTCAAGCTCGAATTTATGACGCTGGTATTGAACTGGTTTACAACCAACAACGAAACCATTGCGTTATTGACTCATTCAATACAATCATTGTAATATTAGTAATAGGTTGTTGGTCTCTTGTCTTACAATTTTATTTTCACATCCATAAGAAGGTCTGCAGTTTCATTTACATATTTGTAAAGTGTTTTCCATCTTCTTATAACTTTCTTGATCTACAATTTTTTTACTTTTGTTTATCCTCTTATTTGAGGTGTGAATTGGGACTAAGATACTGTTAGGGGGGGCAAATACCAATTCTCGGGATTGAACCTGTGACGCTAGTGTTGAATTGGATTATAATAAAATCATTACGTCACTAACTCATTCGGTAGGTGGGTATACTTTTCTACTTGATTGTAAATGAATGATTCTAATTTTCTATAAGAAAAAAACATTAACTATAAATTGGAATCATAACCTTTGTTTACAATTATGGACATATTGTCTTACCTTATAAAGTCATCATGAATTGAATTTACCTTTTGGTTTTTTAATATCATTTTAAACACTAGATTATCCATGTTGGTTTAACATTTTAATATTTAAAATATATAAATTACATGATTTTTTTAAAATTATAATAATCAATATGGAAAATTCAAATTTATAACATCTTGATCATGAACATCGATAAGGTTGAAGTATTAATCTTGCTAATTAAATTATATTACTTTTAATGGAACCCTAAAAAATATATATTACTTGAATGGAATGTTTTTTTTTTTGAGATACTTATTTGTATGACTTTAAGCAACTAATCAATAATTAATCTATTTAATAAAGCATGAGATAGGTTTTATTATTTTCCTACACCATTGTTCTACACTTTGGTGTCATTATCTCATTACCTTAACTTTTTCACATTCAAGAGTTTGATTGTAAAAAAGTTTAGACCCTTATTTATTTTTTTTCATCTAATTTGTATTTTTTTTTTTAGTACAAGTTGAAAATGGAATTACAAATACTAATTCAAGATATCGAACTCATGACCTTGGAATGAAATTAGATTAACATCAAATCAAATAATCAATCGTATCACCGACACATTCGATATCTAATTTATGTTATTAGTTTACTTCCAAAATAAAAAAATAAAAAAAAAGTTAAACTGTACTTTGATTTACTACGTCATATGATTTGGTTATGGTCGGTGGTTAATACATCAAAATCAGATGTAAAATATGAAATAAATGTCAAAAATACCAGTTACATCTAATATAAAATAGAATGTTTTTATTTTTTTTTTTAAAAAAAAAAAAGAATGTTTTTATTTCTGATTTGAATTAAACATCGCAGTTTTTGGACAACCTCTTAAAACTTGTCTCATTTTTTGTACTATAACCAAATATAATAATAGAAAATGGTTCAAGTGGGCTTAAGATAATATTTGACCTTATAGATTAAGCTTTTATGTAAATAATTATGGTTTATTAATAATGTCCTGTTAGGTGTAATGTTTTAAAATTGTTACAGAGTTTATTGTACTAAAATAAAACACAATTAAAGGGGGAAAATGTCTACTCTGCATGTGGTATTTGTGTCAGGGTTGTATAAGAAATTCCAAGAAATTTGTGTTTGAGAATAAGTAGAACATGTACCATTAAACAATGTCATTAATACCGAAAGTCAGTGACGTAGTTGATTATCTTGTCTGGTGTTAATCCATTTTAACTCCACGGTCATGAGTTCGAACTCGAAAATCGGTATTTGACTCTCATATTATATGAGAGCAGTTGTGCCCTCTATGCATGATTTGTTAGTCCCCATCTCCCCACTATGTACTCAAAAAAATAAAAAATAAATAAACAATGTCATTAATTGAATTTGGCCCACTTTCAATGGGTGAAAAGAAAATTCAGGTTTTGTGTGGGGCAATTTTGGGAACCTACGGTTCAAATTTTATTTTCATTTGGAGTTTTTGTTTTTATTTTGTTTTTTTTCTTTTGCAAAACTAGTAAATTTTTTTTTTTTTAAAGAAAGGTAACCACGCTCATCCCTAAGCCAAACACCAGGAGACATCGAAAGAATAATGTCATAGCTGAGTCTCGAACCTGAGACCTTGAGAGAAGTGTACCCTCAAAACCCAAGTTTTCAACGACTGTGCCACCTCCTGGGGACGCAAAACTAGTAACCTTCACCAACCAATTTCATACAACCTAAACTCTTGATAATGAGACCACCCACGGTAAATCATGTACGACTACTCGAAAAGAAGAACCAACAATAAGGTAAATACTATTTAATAAGGTTAGTCGATCGAGCTAAGATCTTAACCGATATGAAGTGACAAACCCCTAGTGAGTTAGAACTTAAAAACAGGCTGCAAAATTACGATTATCCTAATAAAACTTGTCGCCCTTCTATCTATAAACTCAACTCAATCTTGTAATAGTCGTAACCATCTCAAGCAGTAACCAACTAATAAAAACACTATAAACAACAACCTAAAAGGCAAGATAACTAATTTAAGCCTTGAACCATAAACAAACACACACACACACAAAACAATGACATACAGGGATAGAGATGTATGCACATTTGTACTGCCTGACGTAGCCTCAAGCTTCTCGTTGACCATCTTGTCGGCTTCATAACATGCAACCTCTTTGCAGGCAGTCTTATTGTAGCATATGTCCTAACAAATACCCCGTGTTTGGGTTGGAATCGATTACCGTAATCAAATTCCCCCGTGTTTGGTTTGTTGGAATGATATTTCAGAATAGAATGCTAATAAAATACTTAAAATAATGTTGTATTTTGATTTTGAATTATCAAAAATTATTTTTTTATTTTTATAAATAAAAGATATCTCACATTTTAAAATAATTTTAGATATTTCACATTATAAACAAAATAATTATGAAACAACATTTTTTATATAAATATTGGATCATATAAGAGAAAGAAACATAAAATAAAAATGAGATAATTTACCCTCATTTATTTTCTAACAATATAAAAAAGGCGTGTTTAAAAAAATTATTTTCACCTTTTAAAAAAACTTTCATATATTTTTTTTAAATTATAAATATAAAATATATATCTAATAAATTAGAAGATAAACATAAAAAGAAGAAAAAAATCAAAATCAAAATAAACATAATATATATTTTTTATTTGATTGGTTACATCAAGGAAAGTTATTTAAAATTTAGATCAAAACCTTAGAGGTTTTCAAATTCCTAGATTCCAATTCCCAAAGTTGCATTGTTCAAAACCTTAGAGGTTGTTTGACATATTTAATTAGAATTTATTAATTCCCTCTTCAAAATTTACATCTGATCGAACTTTTATTAAATCTTCATAATTTTTACTTTTAAAAATAATTTTCATTTTTAATCATCCATAACTACTTAATTATTTTCAACCACTTATTTCTAATAATTTATTTCAAATCAATCAAAATAACTTATTTTTTAACTATTCATTTTTAATCATTTCTTTTTTAACTATTAAAAATAATAGTCATTTTAAATGTACATCCAAACAAAGTATGACTTTAACTTATATATACAAAAACTACATTCAAGCGAATTTTTAACACAATTCTCAATTTTTAACTCTTCAGTACAACTCTTTAATTTAAATCATACCCAAACACGTCAATCAAACACCCCCTTAAGAATTAAATCATACACTTTTTACATTTACCGAACAACAAAATTCAAACTTTTATATTCTAATTTGGACTTCTCAATTCCAAACCACAAACCAAAGAAGAACTTATTTTGTTTGGTGGGGTAAACGAATGGAGGCCTCGAAAGACGTGAGGAGATAGGAAGGGTGTGGGGGCCCACGACAGCTTGTTCTATTTCACAAAACGACAATATTAAAACAGAACCTCAAAAGAAGCTTTAAAATTAAAAATAAATCGGCGCGTAGCTGGTATGACACGTCATCAATCTTGGTGGGTCCCACATAGACATAAACGTGCCTCAGCCTCTGACTCTACTACGCGACAAATGTCCATGTTAATTTCTGGCCCTACCTAAATATTATTGCCCTTTTTTCCTTTTTTACCCCCCTCTTTCAGCTACCAAATTACTTCCTTTACCCCTACCAGAGATTACTTTCTTTTTAACTTTTCCTTTCGTTTCAAAATAATTGCAATATTATTTTTGATATTTCACAAAAAGTTTCAAATTTATTGATGAAAAAACATTTAAAATGTTGTACAAAAAAAACTAATGTGGCAATAATGTAAAATGACATGGTGGGAACTCAAACGTTTGATGTAGACTCACATTAGTTTCTTTTGTGTATAACTTATGGGTATCACCAATTTAAACTAAATTTTTTTTACAAAAATCAATAAGAGTAGTTACTCAATTATATTAGTGTACATCTAATTGTTAAAAGTTGACCGATGGTCAGTGGCGTAGTTGATTATCTTGTTTGGTGTTAATTCATTTCAACTCCACGATTACGAGTTCAAGCCCGAAAATTGGTATTTTGACTTTCATATTATTTTAGAATAGTTGTGCCTTCTATGTAGGGTTTGTTGGTCCCCCTTCCCCCATTATGTACTCAAAAAAAAAATTGTTAAAAGTCGTGGTTTCAAATTCTCCTACCATCAATTATTGTAATTACAAAAAAAAACATAAATTATTAATTTTTCTAACAGTTTTAACCCTTTTTTTTATATCATACTGTTATAGTAGAAGGCTAAAGATATTACTTTTTTTTTTTTTTAAGTACATAATAGATTCCTGCTATATTTTTTAAAACATACAAGTATATATGAATATTTAAAGTTGTTTGAGTTTAATATAGGTTAAAATACAATTTTTGTCCCTCGACTTTGGAGTTTGTTCTATTTTGGTCCCTCGACTTTGAAGTGTCCAATTTTAGTTCCTCAACTTTGTTGTTGTCCAATTTTGGTCCATCAACTTTAAAATGTCAAATTTTGGTCCTTAGACTTTTCTATTTGTCCAATTTTGATAATTCAACTTTCAAATGTTTTCAAATTTGGTCCTTAGACTATAAAAAAAGTTCAAAAATAGTCATTTAGTCAAATGAATTTTTTATCACTCCTAAATTATTTTCTCTCTCTTTCATTTTTCATAATTTCTCTCTCTAGAAGTTTTACCTCTCTTCAATCAACCTCTCTTTCTCTCTTTTTTTTTTCTTTATTTTTCTTTTTGGTTCATGATAGACTATGAATTTTGGAAAACAAAAAGTGACAAATCAAATAAGAAAAATTATTATTTAGAAAAAGTATCTCATGTTAAACAATTTGATGAAATGGATTGAAGAGAGAATAAGAGAAAAAGAAAAGGAAAGAGGATTAGAGAGATAAATTTTTTAGGAGGAGAAATGATGAAAGACATAAGAGAGAGAGAAAATAATTTAAGAGTGAGAAAAATTTATTTCACGAAAGGACTATTTTTTAACTTTCTTTATAGTATAGGGACTAAATTTAGACATTTAAAAGTCGAGGGACCAAAATTGGATAAATAACAAAGTCAAGAGATCAAAATTGGACAAAGAACAAAGTAAAGGGACTAAAATTGAACATTTGGAAGTCTGGAGAACAAAATAGAATAAATCTCAAAGTTGATGAACCAAAATGATATTTTAACATTTAAAATAAAATTCTCCAATTTTTGTTTTTTAAACAAAATAAAAAACCAATAATATTTGCATCCAAATAAAAGTATAGTTCAAAAGACCTAACCATACAAATATAAAAATATCTTGTTTCGAAAAAAAAATCATAAGTTTGAATTATTTTATTTTTAATTGTGTTGTATTAAGAGAGTGAATATCTAACTTAATTCACAATAAAATATTTAGAGATATTGAATCCAAAATTATCAGATCTTGGTTATAAACTCTGTTTTGTTATATATATAGGTAAATAGATTGATTTTTTTTTATTATTAACCCTTGGTTTTTTAATTAAAAAAATGGCGCGATAGATTTTTTTTTTAAAAAATTAAAATGGCGTGATAGGTTGATTAAATTATTAAAGACCAATAAAAGCATAGAGACATTAAAAACGAACTTTTTTTTTTTTATAACTATATTTTTATATATATATATATAAGTATATTATCTTCTCAAAAAAAAAGTATATTATTTGAGAAATATGCGTTGAATTTTCTCTCTCTCAATAAATGTGATAAACTAATTTTGAATGTATTATAATTTCTCTAACACTAAAGTTAACTACCCATTAATTTAATGAACGGATTTTCTCAAAAAAAAAAAAATTTAATGAACGGATTGTTTAAAAAAAAAAACATTTAATGAACGAATAATGGAAAGTTGAAGAGTTTATAGAATCTTTTTAGCCGACTAAATGCTAAATAAACCCAATCTTACAATTTTTATTTTTTTTGAGAATACCCAATCTTACAATTTCAAACTATATTAAGAAAATTTTAAAATATAATTATTTTTCTTGAGTTCAACCATAGTTGTGAGGAATATCTTACTCATAATTTCCAGTAGTAAGTTGGATTTTATTTAATGTAAAAAAAAAAAAGAAAGTTGGATTCTATTTTTTAAAAACTCTTGAACTTAAGGATAAGATCAATCAACTCGATAAATTAAAACTTGTCAAAAAAAAAAACTTGATAAATTAAAAGGAAAAAAAAAATAGAGCAACTAAAATACTTAAAAGTTTACAATTAGTCTTTAACAATAAGCTTTTTTATTTTGTAAGTTTTCGTTAAATAATTAATATCTTCCTCCAAAAATTTCAAAAACATGTTTTTATGTTATCTTTACTTGTTTTAAAATTATTAAATCAATTTCAATAGTATCAACTTCAAATTTATCATACAAGTGTTTTTTTAACTTTTTTGAAAAAATATAGATGAATATTTTTTGAAAAGTCAATTCAAAGATATTTAAAGGTTTATGAATTAAACTATAAAAAATTTCAAAAAATATATATATATGTTAAAAGGAGGTAAGCTCCAATAATATTTTATACCATCTAGTAACCAAACACAAGTTGGCTACAATATTGTTAACTCAAAATAAATAGAATAAAATAATAAGAAATATTATGTTATCTAATTGAACCAAACAACCAAAAAACATATCCCAAAACAAAAAACACACATGTAAAAGATGATAAGAAGGAGACATAAGAATTTGGTGTTGGTCCCATAAAAGGTTAGCCCTCTAACACTTCAGTGGTTAATGTCTTTGAGAAAAATAAACTAAAGTTAATTTTATGTTGGAGTTGTGTTTGGTTTTTATTATTGGTTTTAGAGTCTACCTTTAAATAATTTAGCATGTTGAATATTTGCTAAAACCTACCAACAATAAGTATATTTTGGAAGTCTTAATCAGTCAAATGATAAAGATGCTGATGAAACTTTTAAATACAACATGAAAAGTTAAAAAGGAAAAAAAAAGAAACAAAGAAACAAAGAACCTTTTAGTTCAAACAAGAAACAAAGAACCACGTAAACGGGCATTAAATCCACTAAAAAACCCTTCTTATTATTTTTTTAGAAGACAAATTCCATTAATCAATTCAACAAGATCAATGTCGTTTTTAGTTGTCTAAGATCAAATATAAGAAGATTTGTTCGTTGGATTGTCTTGATTTTATAAAAAATTTATTGATTTTTAGCTCGTCTTTTTGTGGTTGATGGAGTTGTGGGCGGATGTCTTATTAATTAAATAATATATTTTTACTTAATAGAAAGGTATATATACCTTTCTATTAAGTAAAAATGAAACATCTTTTATATATATATATATATATATATATATATATATATATATGTAATAACCCAATGTTCGGGTTGTTTTAGAAATATTAAGAGAAGATTCTTTTGGTGTTATTTTGCAACTAATGGCAGGTTTGAAGTTATGTTCAAAGAGAAGGGCAAGCTGGTCTTTTAACCTTACTATTTAAATGCATTTTGGGATCCCTAGGTCAATTTTACTGTACCGCGTCACTGTTCATCCTTGGAGTCCGCGTCCTTCCTCTTTGTTGTTCCGATCTCGAGCCGGCGCCGGAGTTTCAGTTTCGGTAAAGCGTGTCGTGGTGTTGTCGTCGTGGCTTATGCACGTTGAAGAGGTGGGTTCGAGCTACTCGTTGCAGAAGTTCGTCAACGCTGTGGGTCTCGTCTTTGCGCGAGCTGGATGGCCGACGCGTGGGTTCTGCTTTCGTGTGGCTTTTGTTGTCGGCAGCGAGTTCACAGTTCCACGCAGGTCAGTCGTCGCCGCCGTGAGTGTTCGAAGAAGCCGTTGAGTTTGCGGTGGGTTTTGCGGCAGCAAGCAGGTTCGAGCTTGCTGTTTCATCGCGTGGGTGTTGTCTCGGTAGCAGGTGCAGCTTGGGTTTTCGCCATGGTGTGTCGCGAGTCGCCATAGAGCAACCGCAAGCTAAGTGCCGCCGCCATCAAGAAGCCGTTCGCTCGCGAGCTATGCCGTCGCCGTGGTTCTCGCCGCCGTCGGAGTTTTCAGGTGAGGTTTCCTTCTCTTTTGGTTTGGCTTGAAAGAAGCTCAAGGTTGAAGAAGACCCATGTTTGGGATGTGTTTAAAACTATTTATAATGAGGTTTAAGAAGTGTTTGTTTCTAAGTTTAATCTCATTTAAGTTGTGGTTTGGGTTGTTTGGTTGCAGGTTTGTGTCATTTAAGTTGGGTTTAAGGTTGTTTATTTAATGGATTGAGATATTTAAGTTGAGATTAAGCTATTTGGCTGCTGGTTTATGCTATTCAAGTTATGGTTAGGTGGTGTTTGTTTGTTGGTTTATGGTTATTTGAATGAGGAATAAAGGTTGTTGTTTGCAAGTTTAAAGTTATTAAAATCATGGATACTTGGGGTATGGATACTTAAATGTGATTCAAAGCTTGTTTGGCTAGTGGTTTAAGATCATTTAAGTCATGGATTAAAGATGTTGTTTATGGAGTTATGGATACTTGGTTAATGGTCAAGCTTGTTTGGCTAGAGGTGTAAATTTATTTAAGTCAGTGAAATTAAGGTGTGTTTGGTTATGGGTCTAGTGGTGGTATGAGTCGAGTTTAATGGGTGTTTGGCTTGGGTAAAATGATGAGTTTTGACCCATTGACTTTTATTGACCAGATTTGACCCGAACCATTTTCTGTTTTTCGAGCTGAGTTCGTGAGGCACGTGTGGGCGCCGACCGGGTGTTCTCGGAACACGTTTTTGAGGTTCTTCTCGGTTTGATAAATTTAATATTCTGGATCCGATTTTGATGGTCTAAGGTGCTAGTTTTGACCGGTTTGTTCGTTTCAGGGATCGAGGTTGTGTTTGGCTAGTTGAAGCTTCTAATGGATTCATAAAGATGTGTTAATGGATTGGCAAGGTAAGGGGCCCTTTACCCCTTCTCGAGAACCTGTGGTTAATACATGTGCCGGTTTACTTGCATTAGTTGATTTGTCTGATTGTGGCATAACCATGTGTATTGTATGTTGTATTTGATTGCATCGAGAGCATATACATTTCATGTTTGTCTGTTGCATGACTAGTGATGCATGAATCATGTACGTATGCCTGATATGGTCGAGTTGCACATGGTTGTATGATTGTCCTGATATGGACTTGCATGATGTTTGATGCACGACTTTATGCCTCGTTTGGACCCAAACGAGTCATGAAGATCGGATAGAGGAGACTAGTAGGTGGGTGTGGACGAAGAGATTCGGGCGCACACCCTAGCTTGAGGTGACATTCTCTCGCTCTGCGCAGACTTAGTGGATGGTCGGCCGGGCCAGCTCACGACCACTGGATGGTTTCAACTAGTAGCCTAGGCTCTCTCGGGTAGGTGATATGGGCACGATATGGCTCCTTGGTGATTGGTGTGGCACCACCTCTCGCCGTGAGTGAGTACGGGGCACAGGGGGCCAACAGGTTGCTCGACTCACCAGTTCCCTATGGAGTAGGATGTCAGATTGCTCTCGAGTCAGAGGACTCTTGTGAGCTTTTGGTCTTGGGTCTACGATCCTTAGACCGCTCTGCGTGGTGCTCGTCAAGGACGAGGTTTCTTGACCTAGCGCCCAGGAGCTTGGGTTTTGTACACCCTTTGGTTATGTTGCTGATCATACTTGTTTGCTGATGTTTGTATTCTTGTGCATGTCTGTCCCCGAGTTGGGGAAGCCTTACTGAGTTTGCGAAAACTCACCCTTTCCACTGTGGAATCCCCACAGGTACTACTAGACTGTATCGAGATAGAAGATCGACGGAGCTGGAGATGACCATGGGACTTGCTGCATAACTTTGTGTAGAGTCTTTTAATTCATTCCTTCTGCATGAACTATTTAGGGGCATGATAAGTCGTACATATTTACTCAAGCTTTTATGTTTTGACTGTTGGGTACCTAATGACACTTTGATCGAATTTTGTGGTTTTTGTAAACTTTTTCTTTAGTGGATTTCAATAACATTGTTTTACCAAATTTAATTATACATGCCCTAAGTGTCGAACGTTGTTTTCATGCATTTAGAATTAAGGACTTAGGTTTATACCCTAGTTTGGGTCGGGTCCTTACAATATATATGTATGTGTATGTATGTGTATGTATGTGTATGTATGTGTATGTATGTATATGTATGTGTATGTATGTATATATGTATATGTGTATGTATGTATATGTGTATATGTGTATATGTATATGTGTATGTATGTATATGTGTATATGTGTATATGTATGTATGTGTGTGTATACATGTATATATGATGTGGAATCATCAGGTCATGGACATTTACATACCTCAACAATTTTCATAGGACAATCGTTCGACTTTAATATATTTTTTAATCATAAAAACTTGTAAAAAATTAAAATCTAGATATATGACTAGCATATTAGATATTGTGGGGTTCCATCTCAACACAAATGAATGATAAGAAGAGTAACTCAACTATCTCATAAATGCTTAAAGATCTCTCCACCTTTTCAATATGAAATGAAACTTCACACTATCTAATAAAGTATCAAGGAACGATGTCTTAAGTTAAAGTCCCTATCCAGTCATTTTTCTTTCCAATTAATATTGAATTCCACTTGAAGACATTTCTCAAATTTTCAAGTCCTTAAGTGAGATTGTTGGTTAATATAATTAAATTTACATGAGTCCCCCGCTTAAATTTTTGTGTTTATTGATGCTATAACATGATTTAACACATCATAAATTAAATTATAATATTTTTGTAGGTTCTCTCACTCTTAATTGACCTTTAGTCTTTTTAATAGGGGTGATTTTGGTTTGATTTTTGTCATTTTTTTTCAAAATCGACAACCGAATCGATATCTTCGATTTTTCAACAATTGAATCTGAACCAATGTCCAATAAAAAATAAAATTATTGGTTCGATTTGATTTTATTTCAGTTTTAAATTTTAATTTCAATAAAAATTAGACTCATTGTTTAGTTTTTTGTCACATTTTCAATTTGATTTGGGGGATTTTTCTTTTTAACTAGCCAAAAACAATATTTGTGATAGTGTTTTTACTTCATATTTCACATCTAAATTGGTTATTCCATTAAATTTCAATACCAATATATTTATGTTTTTTTTTATTATGTAGACACTCGGTTTGGTTCGGTTTAATATTACTTATCATGTTAAAAAACTAAACCAAATCAATATCTTTCGATTTTCTAAAATATTAAACTGAATGATCCAATATTGTTCTAAAAATCTAACGATCCATTAAATTGATTTGATATTAGTTCAGTTTGGTCGAATTTTTATTTTTTCTTTCTACTTTTCAAAACCACAATTAATTTCCCAACAAACAAATAAAGTACTATGGGGTTTCTCTTTCTTTTCAATCACTTTCTTGCTTGCTTCAAAAGAATGAAGATCTAAAGAATCAAACAAGATTTGCTAAAAATGACCAATCTTGTTGCTAATTTAATCATGCTTTCTTCTCTCACTCTTCTAAATAGCAATGCATGTTATCTTATTCCATGTGATCAACTAGCTTGGTGGGGGCAACAAGGGTGAAGATAAGATTATACTCTTGTCACTTAGAATTACTACTAATCATAATCTTAATATATACTTCAAATCTTTCTTTGCATTGCCAAATTGTTAATTAGATTATATTACCATAAAAACAAAAGAAAACAAAAGAAATCTTTATACAACCCACTTTCATTTAAAGCCTGCAATTTTGTAATGCTATGATACCCCATGTCAAATAATAAAAATATTTCCTTTTTACACACTCAAAAGATAAGGTTGTAGTGACTTTATTTTATTAATGCTAATGAGACACAACCTACCTTAAGTAGATTCCCATATTTTTTCAAATTTACTTTTTTTTTTTTAAATCACATTTCCCCAATTCCCTCCCAAAATGAAATTAACCACAAATTTAAATTTATATATATATATATATATATATATATATATATATATATATATATATATATATAATTTCTGGATTATAAACACACAATTATGCTTAATGACATATTACTTTTATTGGTGATGATATGTTTGTTGAAACATATAAGTAATTTGATATATTCTATAAAATTATATGCAAATGATGTATCCCATGATTAAAAGAGATTTTGAGATATAAAATTTAGACTACTTTTGATAATCACTCCATTTAATAACTCTCTAGTTTTTTAAAAACAGATTTCCTTCCCATTCTTAGTTATAAAGTTGTATGTCTAATGAGATTCACTTTTATGTGTTAAGTACGTGTGTCAACATTTTTATATAAAAAAAAAGTTGAATTTGTCAATTATCCATTACAAAATTATAAAAGTCAACTTTTAGTAGATACAAAATTAAAACTTTAAGATCTATTAGGCATTTTTAAGTTTAACCGACACAAAGTAAGAAATTTGAGATCTATTAAACATTGTCATAAAAATCTTGGGCGATCAAGAGGAAAAAAATTCCTACAATTGAGGGTTAGTCATTTGTCCCTAGTCTTGTAAAAATATTCTAGAGGCACACAAGTGGATTAGAATACAAATTGATACTCTAAAAAATCTATTACATTTTTTGAATGATCAAATCAGCATCAACTTGAATCATCATAGACGGTAATAAATAACTGAAAGGTGAAGAATTCAATCGATGGTAGCCACCTAACTAAAAACTAATTTTCTATGAGTTTCTTAAAATCTGGTATATCTCGTAAAAATACTTGAGATGCACATAAACTGAACCACACACTCACGATTTTTTTTTATTTTTAAAACCCTTAAAAGCTCAAACTGAACTCGTAAATTATGTACTTGTCTGTATTATTATAATATTTAATGAGATTGAAAAGACCCTAATGGTCATTTGCATCTATTTTTACAAAGATTATAACCCACAATTTTTGTCCTCAAGTATATTGTCTTAACAAGGCCATTGATTCTTGGAACCTTCTTATTTGATGTGATTTCCTGCCTTAACACTTGTCTAAAAAGACCCATACTCTTAAGTCAAATGTGAATATCACTCTTTCTAAGAGGTTGTTAATAGCTATATAGTTTTCAAAAGATTTTTCTGCCTCTATTTTCAACAAACTGTTTCCAGGGGCCCAGCACAATAGTCTCTAACAATCTATTTAAAACTGCTATTCATAAACAGTTGCTTTTAAATGCAAGTACAGCTTCAATAATCAATAGTTCCTAAAATGGTGATTGGTAAAAAGTAAAGAGAGAGAGAGATAAATGATGATAAGAATAAAAACAACTAAAATAAACAATGAACCAAACATATTTTTCTCAACAAACAAACCTGGACATTATTGTGATTATCTGTTTGTTTTTTTTATCCAAGAAAGAACTCAGCTCAGCTTTCTGAATGTAGCCTTTATGTCCAATAATCAGCCTTAGCACCCCAAACACCGATAATAATAACCCATGTTATGATAATCTGCCTGTCACACATCGTTTATCATAGCGATCCACCAATAACCTGCACCCCAAATATAGTTTTTAATGACACACTGTTAATAATAACTCAACCTGTACCCCAAACACGGCCTCAACAACTAATTTAAACTCCACTCGAACCATACCATCTCCAAATCATACAGGTCTACTGCTCAATTGATTGCTGCAATATTGGAGGTGGGTTCCATTAGAGAGCACTCTTAAAAAGGATGGGTGTAACAGCAGATGGATGGACCTACAAGCAACTAAAGCGAGATCTGTCAATTCTAAGCTGTGTCTAAAATCTTTAGCATGGCTACTTTTGTTTCTCTTTTCGGGCAGCATTACCCTACACAATCTCAGTGCTTGCTGCTGCAGAAACCACAAACTAGGTTGACATAAACCACAAATTCTAGGAGTTTGACAGTTTCCTGTTGTAATCAGACACAAATTAGTGTGACCATCTTACATAAATGAAATGAAATTCAGGATTATACAACCATTATCAAATCCCTTGAAATCTTCAAATGCCTTAACAGGTAAGGCTGTTGTTGGTATCTAAACAATGATCTATAGACCAAGAAAATAGAAACGATACAGTCCCCCATAACAGAAACATGGCTAATTCGAGTCGAAGTTTCGGCATCTTCCTGTAAAGTATATTCTTTAGTGATATTTCCCTCAAAGGGTGACTATTATTTAGCTGGTATGACTATGAGACGACACGGAACAGAATGACATTCAGAAATATATAAGGATCTAGGACTGATCTGCCCCACCACTGTTTTGCGAACGAAAACTTTCCTGCAGCTTAATTTTCTCTAGCAAAAACTGTTTCTCGGCCTCGGCCTCCTTTAATCGCTGTTTCAGATAACTGCTAGTGTAATCTTCTTCAGATTTTTCGGATTTGGCAAGAGCGATCATCTGGAGCCTTTCAGCCTCTCGTTTTGCCTCATTTGCCTTTAGTTGGAACATGTCAGCTTCTGCAAGTTTAAGCCTCACAATTTTCTCCAGCTCTTCAATCTGTAGCTTCTTTCTCTGTTTCTCCAGCTCTAATTCTGAAGCTTCCCTGGTCTTGTCCTCAACCTCATGCTCAAATGCCTCGAGATCCATCCGCGCCTTTTTGTATCTCCTCTTCTTCTCATCAGCCACTATTTCCATTTTTCTAATGGCCTCCTGTACCACATCAGCAATGCGGCTGCACGCCTCCTGCGGGGCAACCAGTCCTCCACCTTCCCCATTTTCCATGCTTCTTGGAGAATCTAACTCAAGTTCTTCATAAAGAGGAACAAGAAACAGAGGCATTTCATTAAATACAATATAATGGATTTACTTTTGAGTCAAATGAGCAGAATAACAAGGAAAAACAAGTAGCTTGAGCCAGCATAATGAAATTAAGTTTCTATTCATCAATTTCAAAGAAATATGAGTAGCTTGTTTCAAAAGAAATACGAGTAGCTTTTCTACATGAACAGAATCAGATATAATCCACTGTTAACAGTCTTAGTTTAACTCCCACTCTTCAAACAATGATTGAGCAATAATTTATCTAAAAAGGCATGCCTATTATATGGTAGCTCAATCAAAAGACATGGCTAATAAGAACATATTTTGATAAGGAAGTACTTTTCCTTCAAGCCCCTTGGAGAAAAAAACCTTTTCTTTTCTATCTTGCGAACCTCAGAGAGATAATTGTACGCAACAAATATACAAAGAAAACCATTGAAAACGATTTAATTTTGTTACTCTCTAAATCTAACACTATTCACCACTATAAAATATCATCATGCAAATAAAAAACCAGATGGTTGTTGGGATGCAGTTTGTGACTTTTCCATGAACAATTTTAAAAACTGTTCTGTTGCTTTAAAGTTGAAAACATGAAGAAAATCATCACATCAGTAGCAAATAAAACTACTGAGTCAACTAGGAATCAGCAAGGATGTGAACCACCTTTTTTGAGTTCAACAACAATTGGGGATAGGAGTTCAAACCCATGACCTCTTGGTCGGCACACACTATAGGTCAGTTGATTTATCCTTTTCTTTTATTGGTGATTTGAACCACCTTTATATGATCAAGAAATGAGTATTGAGCTTTTTTTTTTATATCTGTGACTGTCTGGGCAAAAATGAGCATTGAGTATATATACAAACAAAAGTTCTTACCTTGGAAAAATGACAATATAGTTCTGCATGCCATTGAAGAGTCCACAATCCCACTTTTCATTTTTTCTTTGAGATCTTCACACTTCCAGAACAGCTTCCTCCCTCTGTGGTCCTCACTTCCACGAAATATTCTACTAACATAGTCAAGTTCCCTTGTCAAAGCCTCAAGGTCCCAAGCAGGTGCACAGTGCTGGAAAACATCCTTAACCCAACCCAGCAGCTCGGACGTTCTATTGCAGGCTTGACACCTAAATAGCATTTCAGTTTGCCCAGGTCCACTCTTAACTGATGAACCCATGGAAATTTGACCATTACGAATTGCACAATCCGTGTGAGTCCAGTGAGAGCACAGGTCACAACCAATCCAACGACAGGAATTGACTTCAAAATCAAACTTATTACATATTACACACATGCATAGGTTGCAGAAACCATTTCTATTGGAGCACAGTTCACAAGTACAGTCATCAGCTGGAAGCTGGTTTTGGCATGCTATATTCCTGCACCTCTTGTACACAAAGATCTCAATTAAATTATTCTGTGGGAGGGTCATATTTGGGTGCAAGAATGCCTGAATTCCAGTATTTATTGCAACAAGGATCTCAAGTTGCACTCGATTGGCTATAAGTAGAGTTTTAGCTGTTAAATCAGTTCTACTCTGGACAAGCTTCTGCAAAAGAAAAATCTCCTCTCTCTGCTGTGAACCACCATTACCATCAAGAATAACTCGAAGTCCGGTTTTCAACTCCTCAAGAAACTCATCTGGTAGGCTATGCATCTTTTTGGAGATTACATCTACTCTCTCCCTTGCAATATCTCGGAGGGATATCTTATCAGCACTAGAAAGACGGTGAACAACTGAATGTTCAGCATTATCATTCTCCATCTTCCCACTTTCCATCTTCTTTGCCAACATGGCTTCAACATTAGGCCAAGTTTCCCGAGAGCTGGCACTCTCGGTAGGGGACTCTCGAACTTGACCAGAATTTGATCTAGGTTCTTCTTGAGGTAAGCGCCCATCTGCTGACACTAGGGAAAATGAGGTTTGCAGCATGCCTGACTGGGATTTTTGATGTGGAAGCAGCATTTTCAGTATAACCTGTTGCTAGATGTAAGAAGTAGAGATTGAACCCATGAATGAGTTGTAATGTGAGAAAAGAAGTATCTATCTACTTCTAGTTAAAAACCAAAACACTGTTTAATGGTGAGGATTAGGAAACAAGTCAAACAAAACCAAAAGAGTTTAAAGGGAAAATGGGAGACATTCCCCACCCGGTAAACGTAAAATTAAGACAGAAAAAGTACCAACTTAGAGACAGGCATAATTCCCTTAGAGAAACAATTTTGTTTATAACAATTATTCAGAAGAAAAAATAAAGACTGGATTCTGATTAGAACATATGCCTCCAAGTTTGCAGGATCAATATCAATTCCAAAGATTATGAAATTAAATGACACTTCAACAAGAGATCGAAGCTCATAAAATACCTTAAATTCCGCAACTTAAAGCTTCTAAGAAATAAACATACCACTGTGCTCTAATTTCACAAATAAACAAAAAGACCCCATCTGCAATTACTCAGCTTTGTATTACAACCTAATTATATCAACTAATCATTTATTTTACTTAGTTTCCTCTGTTTGGCTTGTGATTCTTCTCTTAATGCTTAGTAAGGTTAGATAAAATCTCACCGTGTAAGTATTGCTTTACCCACCTAACCTTTCCTTAATCTTGGGGTTTAACATTGTGTACTCATTTTAGAAGCATTCTTGGTTTCTTCTATAAAAGGGAAATATATATTTCTGATAACTTACGCCTCCAACTATCATAACTTCCACTCTTAGAACACAAATTAACTTCCCATGGAAACAGAAACCCTAATTTTTTTTTTTTTTACAAAAATAGAAAAGAACACGAATCCCAATTCACTAATACTGTAATCACTCAAAATTCAAATCCGATTGTTGAATCAAAACGTGATGGAAGACAAAGCAGAGGTACGCGATTAGGTCAACAACAAAGGGCATATAAACACATACAAACACCACAATGTTTCAGAACAAGAAATCTTAGTTCCGTCCGGTAATTAAACACTAAAAAACGCCTAGAATTCAGAAATTTCGCTCTTCGTAAACCAAATACCTGGAAAAATCAGTAGACCGGAAGCAGTTGGGGGATCGGAGCTTCGATAGCGATTTCGACCGCACCGCCGTCCGCCGGCGAGAAAAGAAGGCCGGAAAATCAGAAGATCTCGATTCCGGAGAGGCGATCGACGAAAGAGGGAAGAAACTCGGAGGATTCCAAAAATGATTTAATTCCGATTTTTATTTTTTCTGTTCCTTGTGAGATATTAGAAAAGTCAACGCAATTGCCCGACCCCACTTGGTTTGGGTTTGACTCCTTCAACTATGAACGTTCAAATACGCAAACGTGACGGCTCGTCCCAAATTTCACGACGTTACCACTACTTTATGCTAAATAAAACCAAGGGTTAAATCATTAATTTAGGTGATTCTAAAAAAAAAAAAAAAAAAAAATCATTACTTTAGGAATATTAGTTAAAAAAATTTTATTTCAAAAAGTAGAGTTTAGTGTTTATATTTTAAAAATTTTAAAATTTAAGCTCCGTTCTTTCGTTTTTTATTTCTAACTTTTTATTTTTGATTTTTAGTTTTTTATTTTAAAAAATAAAAGTAGTATATCTTTGATAACTGATTTTAATTTTCTATTTTTAAAAACCAAAAATTAAAAAACATGTTTGATAACTGTTTTTTATTTTCAAATATCCTATTTTGGTTTAATTTTTTTAGTCTTTTACTCTTTATTCTTGATATTTTCGTACTTTTTCAAAAAAAAAACAAAAAATGATTATCAAACAAATTTATTTTCAAAAAGTTAAAAATAAAAACAAAAAACGAAATGGTTAACAAGAGATTTTAGTTCTTACAATTTTATAAAATTTTAAATTATAATTTTTTGTGGTTTCTAATGGCTCGCGAATTAAATACGTGGAAGTTTGTATATATAATGTGATTTTTTTGTTAAATTAGTCATAACTCACAATTTCATCATTGAAATATGAATAACTAACTTTCAAATATTTAATTCACTAATAATTAAATTTGGACTAAATTTTAACTTTGTTCATAAAAAGTAAACTTTAATTGTTAAAACTATGAGACTAAATTCTAAACTTTTACACTAAAAACAATTTTCATTCAATCAAATATTATTTTATTTTAGTGCCAAATGTGGTGGAGATTTGTATTTTGAATGTCATATTTTGTCGAGCAAACTTTCATTAGATTTTGGTTAGTGGATTAGATCCCTTTATTTAAAGGTACTCACCAAGGTCTAATGACTCCATAAACTCAGAGAATAATAGTTCAACCAACTCAAAAATTACTGCAAGAACACTAAAAATTCGTTAAAAAAAAAAAAACTTAAAAATTTTCGATAATTACCTTACAATTACAAAAGTAATAGTTAGTGCACATCCAATGACAAAAAATGTATAGGTTCTAATTTAACCCCTGATGGTTGTAGAACTTTAAAAAAAAACCTAGGTAAAGTTTAGATTTTAAATTTACACATCAATTCAACAATCAATTGGATTTATCATTATTGTTAGGGACAATTATTCTTTTTTTTTTTTTTGAGATTACAACAATTGAAGGGGAGTTCTCGTAACTACATTTTTTTATAATCACCTAAAAAATATCATATCAATAAAAATTGTTGTCCGTCATTTCAAAAAAATAATAATAAATTGTTATCCGCACTTATAAATCCATGATTTTTTTTTTTTCTCAAAAAGATAAATAAATCAATGAATTTTCTCTTATCTAACCAATAGTTGAAAGAAGTTAGAGTTTAATTTCTATAGTCTTAAAAACTAAAACTCCGTCTCTATAGTTTGATAAAATTTAAAAATTAGAAATTAGTCATTGTCGTTTATGATCGCGGGTTATAAAGTATGTAGAAATGAGATAATCATCTGTAAATGATAAAATCTAACTTTCTTCAAACACCAAACTTATAATTTACCAATAATACTATACTCATTGTAAAAAAGTACACAAAGACTCGATCTTTTTTTTAATAAAATGCATGTAATTCTTAAAACAGGATACATATAATAAAAATATATTACATGGTACAAGGAAAGGGAGGACTTGAATTTGATATCGGTATCAAACGCGGTTGAAATGAAACCAAGCCTCAAAGAATATGACGCCGGAGTAGCACAACTCTGTTCAAAATTTGCCAGTCGAGGCATCAACATCGAGAGCGAATACCTAACATTCCTCGTTCGTTATGAAAGGCCAACTCATGGGAAGATCAACACATAACCCAACGTTAATATGAAGATTAAGAAGTTTTGCCCGCTCTATGTCACCTTTGCCAAGTTGTAGTTGCGGACATTTATTAACAAACAAATTACATAATTTGGTTAGATGTTGCATTGCTTGCGTAGAAGGTAGTCGTTTCAAATTCTTGCACCCATAAAGATATAGAGATTTCAAACTTACAAGGTTTTCTAACCATTCTGGCAAAGCTTCAATGCAACCAAAATTTTGAAGAACAAGCGATTCCAAAGCACTCATGTGTTGAAGTTGTCGAGGAAGATGTGTCGTTGCACTGCTCGATTTATTAATTAAACGAAGCAATCGTAGGGAGGGCAGGTGCATGAGGAAGCTAAAATCATAATTCTCTATGCATCCTAAAATATTCATTTCCTCCAACTTTATGAGGTTGGCTAACCCTTCTGGCAGCTTCTGCAATGGACCAATGACTAAACTTAACAACATGGGCATATTTTGCAAATTGACTATCAAATTTGAATTATGGCCTATCCATAAACTTTCAACGGAACGACAATTCTGTAAACCAGTTGGAAGTTCTTTCAATTGATTACACTCCATAATATCCAATGATTTGAGGTGTTCAACATCATTCTCATCACAAAAGCCAAAAAGATTTGGAACGTTCAATAATTTGCGACATCTATTGATTCTCAACTCTTTAAGATGGGGAAAAGTTGTAACATGTGATGCAACAATTACTTCTTTCCATTGTTCTAAATTGATCATATTCTGGAGCGTAAATTTCTCGAACTTGGGGAAGATGATTCTTTGATTTGAATCACTTCCGTAGAATTCTTCGCCAATACTTCGAATACTATCCAATCCACAAATCTTAAGTTTTTTTAGGTTGTTTAGTTGTCCAAGCATGGGAAGTGTCTCACAATTTTCACAACCATCTATTAGTATGAATCTTAAATTCTCAACAAATATTTTGTTGGGCAAATATGTTCCTGCAAAGTTCACGAGTTCCAATGATTGAAGGTTTTTGTGTGGTTGGAGTCCTTTCAACACTTCAAAGTCATTGAAACTCTTGTTTTTCCTAATTCTAGACCAACAAAACACTAGATAATCCAAGTTCTCTTTGTCTATCAATTTTGTTTTACTAACTTCCTCTTCACTTTTGACTTTATCCAAACAAAAAAGTCCCAAACTACCTTTCAAATTTAAAGGTCCAAGTTCACTAATACTACAACCATTTTCAAGCCCGACCGTAAAACTTGACAACGTTTGAAGCTGAGTCATCTGACTTAAATATGGAGGCATTTTTTTCAAAGGCATCAAATATTCCAATTGCCTTAAATTAACCAATTCTCTTAAATTATGTGGAAGTTGCTCAATTGATGATTTTATCTTCAATGTTTGCAAATTATAAAGCAAGACAAAAGATTTTGGAAGTTTTTTTATCCAAAATTCAGAAATTTCAAGATATCTCAAGTGCTTTAACTTACCAATTGAGTCTGATAACTTGTAACTTGACCTTGAGTTTATGATCAAAACACGCAAAGGAACACAATCGATAATCTTATCATCAATCCATTTATCTTTTTGGTAAACTATCACTTTGTTACCAATCATCTTCTTCTTTCCAACTTCTTCACTCCACTTCTTCCAAAGTTTCTCGGCCTCTAAACTTGTACGAATTAATTGATATTTTTTATTGTTTGAAATCGCACAAGCAATATCATGTATAAGATCATGCATCTTAAAACTCATAATTCTCCCTAGCTCATCTTTCTTGACATCTTGAAATAAGCAACGAGACAACAAGAAACTGAAGTACATGTCTCCTACATTTTCAATTGTTATGTTGTTCCTCCCTTCTTGAGGTTGAATAAATCCTTGTGCCATCCACATTTGGATTAGTGATTCTTTTACAAACACAAAATCTTTAGGAAAATTTGAGCAATAAGCAAAACATTGTTTCAATGAAGATGATGGTAGACGATCCACACTCAATTTTAATATGGATAAAACCAAATTTTCCTCTTGTAACGGAGTTTGCATTACACATTCCAATGTTTTCAACCATCTCTCGTCATCTCCTTCGAATTTCACAGCTCTTCCCAAAACTCTTGCAACCAAAGGCAGACCACCCATTTTTTTAACTAACTCTTTTCGTATCACATCCATGCTTGAAGTCATCGATAGTCCATATGCACTTGCACTTTCCATAAATATGGACCAACATTGATCATCAGATAATTTGCTCAAATGATGACTAGGAAGTGTTTCCATAATCTTTGCAGTATCAGCACTCCTTGTAGTAACAAGAACACAACAATTTTCAGATTTTCCAGTGATGTTTATCAAACAATTCTTCAACTCACCCCACAAATCAGTATCTTCGTTCCAAACATCGTCAAGCACAAGAAAATAACTTTTACCATGCATCTCTTTTTTGAGTCTCAAAAGTAAGACTTGCCTCTTGTTGTAGTCATTGGAAATATCTGTTAAATTCTGTAAGATTTCACCCAAAATCTTGTTGACAACAAAAGGCTCAGACACACAAACCCAAATTGTTTGATCAAAATGTTTTTGAACCAACTCATGATTAAAAACCAACTTGGCCAAAGTGGTTTTTCCCAATCCACCAGTTCCAACAATGGGTAAAATAATAGACCCAACTTGTTGATGGCTGGCATCAATAACTTGTTTCACTATACTTTCAACTTCAACATCCCTTCCCACAACTTCATGTTCATTAAGCTCTGAAGTGGACTCTCGAAACTGACTCAAAAAATCAACCCCTGGTTCTACAGATTCATTACCGACTAACCCCAAAGGACCAGCCTCAGAGTAATGTTTGTGTAGCAAATCCATAACATGGTTCATCATTTTCGCCATATTGCGACGAAAGATAAAGGCATTATTAGAAGGTGAGAGCAGATCGCGTACCTTCCTAAGCTTTGCAGTCCGCACATTCTGTCGAAGATGTTCGTAAAGGATTTCGTCTAACAGATCGTCGGCTCGATAGACAAGAACTTGAAGATCTTCAACCCAAATGCGCACAGAATCATGATGTAACTTCCTGGTGTTGATATCGCGTAAGAGGGCTTCGGCCTTCAGTAACTGTTTCCTCAACTCCGTTAGCTTTTGGTCCAACCCCCATGCGAGGCTGATCTGCTCAGCTGCAAGCTTCACCACTTTCTTCAACGCTTCCTCTACAGCAAAAGTCCATACAAATTCAGCCATCACCTACAATCTAAATTCTCTCTCTGAAAAAAAAGTAGCTAAAACAATTTGGGGGCAGATGTAGAAATCTTCAAGGTAAACACAGTCAATGTGAAATTGGGAAGGGGAAATTGCGTAGAAAAAACCAAATCAAAACCTGAATATCAAAATGCAATTTCTGCGAAACAAGCTGAAGCCATTGTCGGTAGGGGTGAACATAGGTCTAGTTGGGGTTGAGTAAGGTTTTCTATCCAACTAAATTTTCGGGTTGGCCATTTCTCCAACCGAACTCAATTAGACAACTCAACCCAATCCAACTTTATATTTTCAGGTTGAATTGGATTGAGTTATCGGGTTCATCAATAAATTACAAATATAAATATGTTTTTATCATACCCTATACATAAACAAAATAAAATATCTAATCATTATCATATCAAATTAATGAAATGAGTATAAATATCAAATATTTAAACAAAAGTCAATCACTATTAGTCCTATCATCATGATTTTTTTTCGATATCCGTGACTATTTGAACCAGCTTGCGCACACCTCAACTAATGTTACGGGGTACACTGTCTGACCCTACAACATTTAGATGTCAACTAATGTCATGATTCATATTAAGGTGACTGAACAAAGTAGAACTACATAGCCATATGTCGCCTTCCCCATTCTGCTGCAAAATTGTTGCCAAATCAAACCCGAGACTAAACCCTAGAGCTTGGACGATGGTGTAGGGTTGTTTGTTTGACATCTTTAGATAGTATTTGTGTTAAGAAGTTATATTGAGTAGTTAAAAATTGAGAGTTGTGTCAAAAACTTGTTTGAATGTAGTTTTTGTATAGAAAAGTTAGAGTCAAAACCTTGAGTAGTTATCTTTAGTAGTTAAATTTTTTTATTAAAAATGAGTTATTTTGATTTATTTGAAAGGAATGATTAAAAATAAGTGATTAGAAATGATTGAATAGTTATAAATGAATGGCTAGAAATGAGAGGTATTTTTAAAAGTGAAAATGAGGAGGAGTTAATAAAAACTCGTTTGGATGTAGGTTTTCAAGGAAGAGTTAATAAATCTTAAAACTGACTCCTACCTAAATATGCCAAACAAACAACCCCTAAGTAAGCAAATGACTCATTGGTAAAAAAAAAAAGACATTTAATTCACAAAAATTTACAATAATAAAACAGGTTTAAAATTTTAATAGGGGTGTCCAACCTACTTAATTTAATGAGTTGAATTAGGTATTAATTTATTTGAATTAAATTGAGTATTTTTTTTATTTGATTTGGCTTAATCTAAAATTAGTTGTTTCTCAAATAAAAAAAATCTAAAATTAGTTATTTCTCAAAACAAA
The DNA here is from genome assembly GCA_036507275.1 of Sicyos edulis. Classification (NCBI taxonomy): domain Eukaryota; kingdom Viridiplantae; phylum Streptophyta; class Magnoliopsida; order Cucurbitales; family Cucurbitaceae; genus Sicyos; species Sicyos edulis. The sequence goes on from CM071846.1 coordinate 4,185,718, forward strand.
AAATCTAAAATTAATTTGAATTGACCAGATTAATTTGAATTCATTATTAATATTTAAAAAAAGTTACTTATAATGTAATTATAAATATAAATATTTGTTTATTATTATTTTTGCACTTTTTACTCACTATAATTCTATAAAATAATATTTAATTCTTTAGAATATATCTATCATAATATAAATAAATAATAAATAATTAAAAATAAATAATAAATACATGTCTTTTCATATTTAAAACTAATCCTACAAATACTATCTTCATCCATAAGTTTAAATGTTTTTTTTATGATGGGGTAGTTGAAAGTTCCCTCTAATAAATTAACTTCACCAACCCATCCCTCCATTGTTGCATCGAGTTCATCTTATCCTAAAACTATTTCTAAATACTCTCTTCATCCATAAATTTATATATTTGCACCTGGATTTTTCTGCACAAAATTCAAAATTATTAAGAATTGGTAAGAATTTCTAAGGTTACCTTCACTTCAGAGATGGAAACAATCATAAGAAGCTAAATATACAAGAACAAATAACAAAATTGTCCACTAATTATTCAAATTAAAATTATTAGTACAAGGTTGTGCCTAACCAAAGGAAATTAACCATTGATGTTATACATGCAAGGTTCTGATAGGGTCAAGTATTTTAGAAGATACTTGAGGGTGGTTGTGTATGAAAATAGATATGAAGTTTTTTAACCAGGGATTAAAGGAGTTCAAATACTTGGTTTATCTTCATATTTCATTATTATGCATCTTAATAGAGATCAGTCTCTTTTCAGATCTATGTTTAAATAGATTACTATAGGTTAAAAAACTTCAATCACAAAGATTTAGTAACAATTCGAAAGCATGCTTTCGTTTGAGGTCTCGGATTCAAGATCCTTTATTGAACTTACTATTAAAAACCCTCAAGTGTATCTTAATGTCACAGCTTAAAGACGAGTCTATGACGCCTGGCATAGAAGGAAAACGAAGCATGGACTCTCAATCACCTAAAAAATTCATAAATAAGTTCGGGGGTAATTTTGAATGAGTAAAAAAAGAAATCACTTGTGCCATGTTCAATAATACTATAAAATATACCTGAAATCATCCAAAACCAACTTTGCAATATTTAACACTTGAATGTGATCACCATACCATATAAAAGTTGATTTTGAAGAGATAAAAAAGCATGAGGGCAAAACTCCAGACTGGAATAGAATGGAATACTAATAAATCATCAATCCCAGAACTGCACCAACTCCTAATAACACGACCTCCTGTGTCCAGTACTCACTTTTGGGTGCTGCCAGCTTCGACTGGTTCAACTACCTCTGCTTCTAATGGCTGCGAAAACTCCCTCGGTTGCGAAAACTCACTCGGCGCAGACCACTTGCCCGAAAGTGCCATACCCATCATCTCATATATCTTACCACCAAGCTGGGCTGGATTCTCAGGCTGAATCAATTACAGAATAAGGTAGTTCAGTTCATGCTATTGCGTATTTCAAACAAATGTACATATTAATCACAGCTAGAGCTAGAGGTTTAGATTGGATTATAATTTTCTTTTGATTTTGATAGGGTCAAAGAAAATGGGTAACAGGTCTGGTTTATTCTCAGGTTGGTCAATATTATGCATGTGTAAGATTAATTGAATAGATAGGTTCTTAGCACAAATGCAATTTTACTTTATTTTTTAAAATATTTATGGGTCAGGGATCTGTCCTTGAAAAGAAAAAAGAACTCAACCTCTATATCTATATATATATGGATTAGATTGAGTTGCTCTAATGTATAGTAGAGTTAAACAGGTGGCAGATTAACCAATCCGATCCAAAAAAATCCCCAACCAAAACACAACCATACGAATTATCCTATTAGTGCAATGCAATATCCGGAGCACAGGGAGTTTACCGTAAAGCCACTGGAAACTAAAGCGGTGTCATACAGAAGATCAATGGCTCTCATGGCATCTTCGTCGCTGGGGTTACTCTTGTATGCAGCCTGTGGATATTTGAATAATATGTCAAATCATATGAATATGCAGAAGAAAGTAAATATTTAATTATTCTCTAACGTACATCCAGGTTTTTGATAATTGGGTGCTCCGGGTTGACTTCAAACACCCTTCTACTTCTCATGAATTCCAAACTCGAGGTATCGCCAACGGTTTGCGCCTTCATCAACCTGAGAAAATAAAAATGAATGAGGCGCAACACTTCTAATAGAATATGTATCATTTTGTTCAACTTGAGAGTTGATAGACACAATAACTTACCTCTCCATGTTAGCAGACCAACCAAACTTCCCGGCAACAAGAACACAGGGTGAAGAACTTAGGCGACTTGATATCTGAACATTGGCAACTTTATCTCCCAAACGCTTCTTAATCCAATCACAAGTTTGGCCAAATTCCTGTTTCATTTCCTTCTCTTTTTCTTCATTCTTATCACCTGAAAAGATACCATATTGCAATGCTTATTTCCATATTGTCATTTCAAAAAGTAGACCAATATGAAGGCAAGGTAAATGTGAAACGAAATGTAGGAACAATGGGGTCATCCTATAATTCTGGAAATTAGTGAACTTAACCCTGAAATTGATTTATCTACCGTCCATGCGTACAGTCAACTACGAGAAGGGAATGAGGATCAAAACAATTTTTCTTTTTTTGAAACAAGGGTAACTCTGCCCGTCCCTAAGCCAGGCACGGGGAGGGATCAAAACAATTTAGTAGATAGAAGCAGATACAAATTGTGCTTGAATAAACTATGAAACAAAACTTAAAAATCGAAAAGATAGTACCAATAATTTTTTTTTTTTTTAAACAAGGGTAACCACGCCCGTCTCTAAGCCAAGCACCAAGAGAGATTGAAGGAGTAATATCACAGCTGAGTCTTGAACCTGAGACCTTGAGGAGAGCATACCCACAAAGCCCAAGTCTTCAACTATGGACGTACCAATAAAAGTTAAAAGACATAAACTCAAGATAGTTCAAGTAAACTAACCTAAATCAAGATCTTCCTTGCTAATGTCAACAAAGTCTTTCTCTTTGTATGATTTCAAGTTCTGGATGGCAACTTCATCAATTGGATCAACCAAATATAAGACCTGCCATGGTGAAAAATTAACAAAATGAATAAAAACATGGAAATGGAAAATGTAGGTGAACCATGGAATTAAGGAAACGACTCATGAGAATAAAAATGAAGTGGAGTGAGTTCTTACTTCAAGGTCCTTCTCAAGAAGTTTCTCAAGGAAAGGAGTATTCTTAGCACTAGTCACACTGTCCGAAGCAATATAATAGACATCTTTCTGGTCTGGTTTCATGTTTTCAACATATTCATCCAGACTAATCATTTCCGCTTCACTTTGAGAAGAGAAAAAACGAAGCAATGGGGCAATACGTTTATGATTTTCACGGTCCTCAATGCAACCCAGTTTCACATGCTTTCCAAAATTATCCCAAAACTTCTCATAATCCTGCCAAAAAAAACAGATAATTAAAGAACGTGCTTTATTTAATATAGAAGCAGAAAAATACAACAGGAGAAACTGAGAAAGTACAAACTGTCTATTCAACTGGCTGCCAATGCAGTAAAAAGGGGCTAGTTTTACGCATATTGGTAGAAATCTAGGCATTGCATTTAGTGGTCAACTAGTACAAATCACTTTGTAACCTATATATGAACATTTATCGTGCCTTGGTTTTAGCTGGATAAGCGGAAGAATTCACAAGAAAATGCATGCTCCCCCGCAGAAAAAAAACCAACTTGAAGAAAAACTGTGTAAAAACGTGAAAAGCATTTGGGGTATTTTAACAATCTTCCCCAAGTCTTTTATTCTATAATTTCATTCTGTGATGCATTCAAGTTCATTAAGATATCACTATCTTTGGCAAAGAAAGGGGATGGAAGCAACAAATAAGAAATCAACTATAACAGCAACATACTTCTCTATTCTCACTCATGGAGATTCCTAGAATCATGTCAAAGGCTTTCCTGACCAATCGCTTCCTCATGATTCGTACCTATAAAAATTACAAGAAAATGAGTTGCATTATACTAATCAAATAAATTAAACAAAAGAGAGAGAATATTTTAAGAGGAACCAACTCTTCACAAACTTACTATGCGACTCTCTTGAAGGATTTCACGAGATACGTTAAGAGGAAGGTCATTTGAATCCACCACACCTTTGACAAAGCTCAAATATCGAGGAAACTATCAAAGTAAAAAAATCGACCTTAGCATCATCACCAGTAAAAACTAACATTTAAAGCATAGGACGGATACTTCATTTATGTAAATTTATACCAATTCTCCATCAAAATCTTCTGAAATAAACACCCTTTTCACGTACAGCCTGATATTTTTAGTCTTCGGATTGACAAGATCATCCTTCCCCATGGGAGAAACAGCTGGAACATAAAGTACCGACCTGAATTCGACTTCACCCTGAAAATTCAGTCAAATATTAGCTCCATGAAAATGAAACAAGGAGTAGAAAGCATTCATATAAAGTAGAAAATAATCATGATTTTATTTGTAAGATCTACAAGTATTAATAATGTTTGTTTTAGAAAAATTAAAATAACGTTCATAAGCATCACGGTACACTTCCAAAATCACAGTTTTTGAACATGTAAATTCTTATACTACATTAAAATTAATTATAATTAATTACAGTTATAAGTCCCTTGTTAACACTCTACGTGCAACAGGAAAAAACAGAGCATGAATCAGATTCATTATGAATTGTGATAGAGATAACACAGAAACCTTAATAGCATAATCTAATTAGTAATTACTTTGACATGAAAAGAGGTAAACAAAAGCCACCAAGAAATTCAGAACTTGCATTTTAAATGGAGGGCTAAAAATAAAAGAAAATGTAAATCCAAATGTTTTATATATTTGGACATGCTCTCATAATTACGATAAATTAGCTAACAATTATTTGATCTTTTCATCATCAAGGAAACAAATTTGTAGATTGATTGTAAGTAGAAAAGATTAGTAGACAGGATGGCAATCCCCATTCTCACGGGATTTAATAAGTACAAAAGAGGTCTCATATGTGCACGAGTACGATAAAAGGAGAGTAACACAGTAGATATTCATTAGGTTTACCTCTGTTGTAAAATGGGATGATGCCAATGGTTCCAAGTATTCATTGAAAGTATTTTTGTAGAACTCGTTATATTCCTCCGTGGAGACTTCCTTTGGGTTCCGTAGCTGCAAATACAGATAAAAGTAGCACCCCTTATTTGCTTAAAAGTAACAACAATTTAACAAAAAAACTGAAAATCAAAGGAGTTGTGAGCTAACCCATAATGGTTGTGTCTCATTAGTGAGTTCCCAGTCCCAGTATTTCTCTACAACAGTCTTCGTTTTCTTCTTCTTCTTCTGCGTAGCAAAATCATTAATTAGGTTACAATTCATAGATTCAGTAGTGTAAATTCTCATGCCACTTATTTAGTGTTGGAGAAGTGAGGATGTAAAAAGACAGACTACCTCAGTATTATCATCTTGTTCGTTCTTGTTAGCTTCAGTTGGATCATCGTCAACTTCTACCTGAAAGTTTAGAAGGAGAATACAAATATTTTTAACCAGAACAATTAGTCTATAAATTAAGAGGGAACAAAGAATTGAACCATACCTCTTTAGTGAAACCTTTCTCCTGCCAGGTGTATATTGGGAATGAAACAAACTGTGAATAGTTTTTCACAAGCCTTTGAATACGCTCAGGATGTGCAAAACCTTTGTCATCAGGCTGAAGATACCAGGCACAGAAAGCATAAAGTTAGATAAATAAGTAAGAACAAAAAATACAACAAATGTATCTATCATCTATCTTAAGTCTAAACTGACCTTCAAGTACAAGGTAAGGCAGGTTCCTCTTGGAAGTTGTTTCGAAGGATCTGTTTCTTCCCTAATAGTGTAGGAGCTAGCATTTGCCTCACCTTCCCACACATATTGCTTATCAGATTTAGGGCTCTTTGTAGAGACGACCACCTTCAAAAATAAAGAGATGTTTGATAAATGCTTAACAAATATTTTCACACAAAAAGCATGCAAAATCCTTAAAGAAATAACATACCCGATCTGCAACCAGGAATGCAGAATAGAATCCAACACCAAATTGGCCTATTAAATTATTGTCTCCGCCAGCATCCTTGCTATCCTGTTAAACAAAACAAATTTTATCAACCAAACTGCATGGTAAATAGCAACACTTGAGCTAAATCACTTTAATATGTTCTCACCTTTAGTGCTTTCAAAAACTTTGCAGTACCACTCTGGGCAATAGTACCAAGGCAGTCAACAAGTTCTTCCCTAGTCATACCTATGCCAGTATCACTGCACAGAGATAGAAAACAGGTTGCAAATGTTGCAACATTTTCAAGTCATCACAGTCATATCAGTATGTGGGGTGGGAGGAGAGGTGAGAAATGACGAAATAACATGATCCTTACGTTATATTTATGATCCCGTTGTCTTTATCAGTTTGGATACGAATGTCATAGTCAATTCCATCCTTCAACAGTTCAGAGTTCGTAACACTCAGAAACCGCAGCTTATCCAAAGCATCACTCGCATTGCTGTGAAGGTTGAAGAGGCAGAGATCATTATTCAGTATAGATATCAAAAGATAAGTTCGTAGAGAAAGTAACAAGCCAAATATAGACCAAGTAGATTCCTACTGTGGCCACACAGGAAACTAAAGCTGCCAGTAAAGCAGCTACTGTCAAGTCTAACGATTTAGTTGCACAGGTACAGTAGAAGAACCCACAGAACTGAACAAGATGTACAAAATTTCCATTGAGAAAGAGAAAAATGGTGAGGGTGAAAAAGAAAGAAAAAAATAAGAAAATGGATAGCGTTAACCATATTCATCCACATGAAAGACACAATTCACAAGTTTTTTTTAAAAGAAGACACAGTTCACAAGCTTACACGCACCATCGTATAATAACTACGGTTCAATTAGAATCAATCAATTTTTTTAAAACCAAAAAATCGGAGATTTGCTCCACTATAGCCGGAAGACAACAAAGAATTTTACAATCAAGCTCACTCGTGTAGCTCAAACCAGAGACTTCCAAGAAAGCTTGCCTTGAAAGCCCCAAGTCTCAAGCAACAAGGCCATCCCTTGGAAAAATATAAGACAATCAAATTAATTACCAAAACCTAACCATAACAACTAAATTAATTTTTCTGTTGACTGTAAAATATCATTAAATGACACCAATCCAAACACAATGAATCGTAAACCAATCACGATATACCTTATGAGCTCCCGAAGAAAAACCTCTTTGTTGCTGTACAAGCTGTTAACAATGAGGTCCATGAGACGACTCACCTTTCGTGGAAAGAGAAAACACAAAACACAAATGTAGAACGTGATTAGTGAGTTTAAGCCTTAAGATTTACATTCGAATTAGTTAAAGAGTTTCTTATTCGACGAACATACCTCTGCTTGATACTCGTACTTCTCAGCTGGAGGAGCAGCAGATGCATCAGATGCTGTTGCAGTTGACTCAAATCGGTGAGTCAAGGAATAAGTATGTTTCAAGTTCAATTGAGCAGAAGCTTTTGCTGCATCCAATTTTCCAGCCGTTAACAACGAGTACCGTCTGACATTACCTTCATTCTCGCTCACCTGAAAATCGTCGAAAACATGTGATCATCCAGAGAGAAGCAAAAAACCATACTTTCCAGTTTCCACATAAACGACCATAAGAAAAAAATGAAAACACTACACAACTATTGCTATTTAACTAAGAACCAAATTTCCAGTGAGAAAAAAATGAAGGAAAGCAGGAATACAACATTGCACTGAATGGAACAATCGCCAGAAAAAAATTTACCCATTTACGAACACTGGATTTCTGTCCAAACGCGAAAAGGCCGATCATAGGTTCCTCATCAATATCAAAATATATCGACACGACTATAAAAAAAAAAAGCCTCTAAACTTCGAAATCTCATACAAAAAAAATCAGCAATGGAAAACCACAGAAAACATTCCAGTTAATCGATGCTTCATTTCAGGACAGTCAGACACAGAAATGATCGATTATCAAAGATCAACGAAAGAGTATCAAATCACAAGACGAAAACGACAGATACAGGAGTTTACATGATTCGGAGAATGAACACATACCGAATTGGACAGAAGTGAGCCATGGGTGGCCGGAGCCACGGCGGAGGCGGCATTACGGTGGTAGCGAGCTCCACCGGTGCGAAGGATGGCAGAGACAGAGCGCCTGGAAAGCTTGTGCATGGTGTAGAAGAGATTGAGAGCGCTCGCAGAACGAAAGGGCGAGTGGGGGTTTAGGGTTTTAGGGTTTTTAGAGAAATTTGGTGAGAAGGTTCTGGACGAGATGAGGGTACTTTCGTATTTGCACTCAACTATATTCGCCTAAATTATTATTATTATTATTACCGTGCCACGTCTGCAATATGCTATATTTTTTTCAAAATATAAAAGCACGTATTATTAAAATATGTTCCATTCTCAAACTAAACCAATTTGAAATTAAATCTCAAATTTACCGATTTTCTCTTTTTTTTTAGTACATAGTGGGAGAAGGGGACCAACAAACCCTACGTAGATGACACAACTGCTCTCAAATAATATGAGAGTCAAATACTGATTTTTGGGCTCGAACTCGTGATCGTGAATTTGAAATGGATTAACACCAGACAAGATAACCAACTGCGCCACTGACCCTCGGTAAATTTACGGATTTTCTCTAGTTTATTTTTTAACCTACTCTCTCTAGTTGAAGGTGTAGTTCATATTAGGTTAGGTAATGAAAAATTTCTACACCAACTTAAAATTTCGAGTTGATAAATCTGCCTTGTCCAATGTACTATTTTCCGTTTTTTATATAAGCCTTTGGAATATAGGATACATAAAACATCATTCATTGTAGTGTTTTTTTCTTGGTTTTATTTTTTATTTTTTAAATTCATAAGTATTCGGATCAATTTTTGTACATCTTAACTATTTTCCTAACATAATTAATGACTTTCTCTTCTTTGGATGTCAAGAAAACATGTAGAAATGTGTTTTTTGTTACTGGATTATGGAACTATTTTACAACTGATGAATGGTGAGGACATATTTGGAATTTTGTCAAATGAATTCCAAAAGGTTGGTTCTTTTTTGAGAAACTCAAAAGGTTAACAGTTTGCAATTGATCATCTTGAACTCACATAAACAAAAGAAAGAGTTGTTGCCTGCTTTCAAAAGATGTTAGTACACGGTTACCATTTCCATTCGTGTTTGTTCATTGAATGCTTTGTTTTCTCACTTAAATATATGTTAATGCAAGTCTTCTCGGAAGTCCTTCCAAATCGGAATTTGAAGATATTGTACTGATTGAGTCGGTGGCACAATTAATTATCTAGTTTGGTGTTACTCCATTTTCATTACACGATTATGGATTTGAAGGTATAGTTTCAATCTTAAGCGATTATTTCAAATTCAATTGAATAGCTTGTACTGTATTCTTTTTTTTTTCTTTTTTTTTTTTGACATGGACAGTAAATTGAAATTAAAGAAAAAACTGGGTTGGCCGCACCAACAACACGACTTGTCGCAGTCCCCAGTTCAGAGCTATAAATATCCAACACACACGGAGGACACTCCTCCATCCACCAGTTTGCATTCTCTCCAAGGGCCGCCAATTTTGCAAGGGAATGAGCTAGTTTATTTGCTTGACGTCGGCACCAGAAAAATTTGATAGACTTTAAACAACGAGCAAGAACTTTAGTTTCCTCCACAATTTGCCGCACCTCTGTTATGCAATCAATTTTCTCAGTTAACATTCCAATAACTCTTTGAGCATCGGACTCCACCTCAATAAAGTGAAATCTCATATCCAAAGCAAATTCCACACTATTACGAATAGCTAAAGCTTCCGCCAGTTCTGCATCCACCACCCATTCTATCGATTGTGAAATAGCGTACATAATCTCCCTTTCCTCATTCCGCGCAATAGCTTCATAACCACTTCTCCGTCTCTTAATATTGGTGGCCGCATCCGTATTTATTTTGTAAAAAGGTGTCATTGAAGGTTTCCAATCCAAACTTTCCCTTGCACCAGGCTGGTTTTTGCCAAATTGATGTTGTTTCGTGCAAGAAAAAATTCTGCATAATAGAGTTTACAAGGCTCCCACCCAAACCCACCTCTTCTCCCGCCACCCTCAACAATTTCCCCTCCTGAATGTTCCAAAAATGGTGATTTATGTCCATCCACCTTCCCCAACACATCACCAGAAACTCCAGTAAAAAAAATCAGCTCACCACCATGGAGAGCTCTTGGGATCACATAATGCCCAAAGGGGGAATTTCTCCAAGCTAATTTAGCTCTTGCACACCCCCAAATCGCATGAACAATCATCTCAATCCTCTTTGAGCAGCCAGGATACATTCCACCATCTCCCAAACCACGTTTTGCTAAATTTTCATGAGTGGGAATAAAATTGTAAAAAATACGCCATATGAGAATCTTTATCTTATTCGAAATCGAACACTTCCACAATGCCTCCCACCATCGACATAAATCTTCGCCATTAGAGCTAGAAGGTTCTCCCTTCAATAAACTAGCCAAAAGGTAGACAAACTTGACCGAATATAATCCATTGGGGTCATAATTCCAAATTAAAATTTTAAATAACCCGCCACTTTGTTTTTTGGCCATTACCAACTCTCCAACGAACACCCTTCTCGAGTAATTTCCTACCCCACAAAATATTTTTCCAAGTATAAGAGGCAAAACTCGACACATTCGCCTCCAATAAAAGATGAAGAATGATAATACTTCCCAAACACTCTTGCCAACAAAGAATCGGGATCAGATAAAAGACGCCAACCTTGCTTAGCTAGGAGTGCTTGATTAAAGAGCTCTAAATCACGGAAGCCCAAACCTCCTCTAAATTTCGGCAGGCAAGCCTTCTTCCACGTGGTCCAATGTATCCGATTATTTAAGTCGCTATCACCCCACCAAAAACCTGAAATTATCCGATGACAGTCTTGGATGATCGACTTTGGCACCTTAAAACAATTCATAGTAAAAGTAGGCAACGCTTGTACTGTCTTCTAAACTTGGGATAACTATCATTGATTGGTCTAATAGCCGAGAGGACATTAAGCAATTAAAAGTTGATGATTTTAATCCATTATAACTACTTATTTAGAAATTAATTTCATATAAATTTTCTAATGTATTATATAGCATTTTAATTTGTGGTAGACTACCTACCTAGAAATTAATTTCATACATATTCTTTTGACATTTAAATAATATTTTAAGATAAGACAATATCTTCCGTGACAATATCAACATGCGTGCAAAAATTAAAAAACTTATATGAGTCCTAAGAATCACATTGTGATTACTGACTAACATTGATTTTACAAATTTGGTGAGGTATAAATGTGTTGGCCTCTATTGGTTTTAGGAAATTTGAAAAATAGCATTCCCTTGTGCTTCATAGCCATTTTATTGTACAAGGATCGTGGTCCATTTTTTGGAGCTACTCTTCTTGTTGGTCTCTCTTAGAAGTTTGGTGAGGTATACAACATGGGTAAGGCTCTAGGTGTTCATTAATATCGTTGAACTACTTACCGCTCTTATTGGTCTCTTTCTAGAAGTTTTACCTCTCTTCTCATCTTTTATTATTTTTTTCTTCTTCTTCTTTCATTCTTTTTCTTTTTCTTTTTTGTTCCATGGTAGACTATATGATTTTTTAAAACAAAAAAGTGATAAATCAAAATAGGAAAATAATTATTTGAAAAAATTGTCTCACATAAAACAATTTAATGAGATAGATTAGAGAGAGAATAAAAAACTAAAAGAAGTAAAGAGAACTAGAGAGGTGAATTTGAAAGAAATAAAATTATAAGAAAGATAAACGAGAAATGGCAGAGAGAGAAAATAATTTAAGAGTGAGAAAAAAAGTTAACTTTTTTCGTAGTTTAGACTTTAGAAACCACTTTTAAACATTTGAAAATCATCAAAAAATGGACAAACACCAAAGTCGATTGACTAAAATTGGACAAACAAGAAAATCGAGAGATCAAAATTAGACCTTTGAAAATCTAGGGAGCAAAATAATATATTAACTTATTGAAAATTACAACAATTCAATATTAATTTAATTAAACTTGTGCTTATTTGTTTATTCGATTAAGCTCTAGCCAACATGAGCAGTTGCTCAACTGCACTAGTCTATGCCCAATGACTAGAGGTCTTGGGTTCGAGTCATCCCCCACTCCCAATTGTTGTAATCTCAACAAAAAAAAAATCTATTAAGCTCTAATTATAAAATATGTTCAGACTAGTAAGAGAGCGGGTACCATTGCTTAAGACCTAAAATCATCACTTACAACTATTCTTTTACTTTTCATAATTAAAAATAAGTGATGTTCTTCTTGCAAAGTTATATTCCTAACTTTTTGGGTGGACAAATTGGCAACATGGTATGCTTAATTGAATCAATATTGTTGGTTATTCCCACATAGGGATATTTAAGGATGTCTTCGCATACAAGATTCAAATCAAGTCACGTATGATTATTTTAGTACCATACATACTATGAGCATAAGATACATATCTATCACTCACATATTTCTACATAAATGACTTAGATCTAGTCATTTATGACAATTTGTAAATATTTCTACATAAATATTGTCCTCAATTTATAACAATTTGTATAATAAATTTATTCATATGTTGTAAACTATTTAGGTTATCAATTTACACTTAATATATTTGTACGTCAATCATATATTGTCCAAATTATTTCAAACCACTTAGAATTGTGAGAAGCCGAAAGGAGGAGAAAAGAGTAGAGCCGATCAGGCTAGACGACTGGGAAACACAACGCTATAGATACCATGACATGATTACTAATTATCCTTCATAAATGTTCAATTACAATACTACAAATTGTAAGGTAAAAAAAACCTTTAACACATGTAGCCCCTTCATCAATGATAATATTAGTTATCATTGGTTAAGCCCTCGAACATAATGTTATTTAACTTAAAAGAATTTAATCATAAATTATTAAGTAACAATAAAAAATATATTCTTTTTATAAATATATGAAATAAAACATTATCTACAATTTCCCAAAATTAAAATACCCGAAATAAAAGGCTACAATTTTAATCTTTAAATTAAGCCATAAATTAGGTGTCCAATCTTTAATTCCTTGAAAGTAAATTGCGTTACAAACACATAGCCCAAACCCATTGGGTGGATGTGTGGTCCATGATTTATTCATTATTTATTATAATTATTATGATAATTTGAAACGTATGCGACGGTCGTGGACACGTGCTGCACGTGCACCTTCATAGCGGTTCGGTTAATTTCCGGCCGACACCGACCTCCCTCAACCGCCAAGATCTCTCCTCTCCCCCGGAATCCTCATCTGACGGTCTATATTTTCTTCTAACAAAAGTTTCAAATAAACCGTAATTTATTTGCCACGTTTCGTGGACCCCACTGGTGCCTGTATAACTGACACGCATCCATATATGATTTACTTCCTTAATATTATGATCTCCTTATGTAATCAACTAATAATTTCTCCTTTTGATCCACAATCTCATCATCATTATTAATACACAACTTTAAATCCCCCGTTTCTCAATTTTTAACAATAATTATATTAAAAATAACAATAATGTCAATAGAATAAATAAAATAAATAAATCCCCTGTTTCTGTACCATGTTAATCATTTATTTTCCTTCAATTGTAAAGATTCGAATATCCTACATTAAAGAATTTATGAAGAGTTTGGGCTGTCAAAATCAAAAGTGTATCAAATAATAGTAGAATTTGTATCGTTCTTAAAAATATTTATTTCACCGGAATTTTCTAAATTATTTTTTGAAGAAATTTTGATCAGCTATTCTTTTCTAACATGATTTTATTCTGTCTATTATTATCATTCTAACAAAATAACATATCATATCATACTACTGGCTTAAGGAGAAATCATTTTTAGACTATTTTACTTTTTTTAGTATGAACGATTATATCTCTTAAGTCGTACTATAAATTACAAACATGTCATATATTGGAATATAAAAAAAATTAAATGTAATCATTTAGATTTCATTATCTTTATAACTTAGAATATAAGATATTTTTATCAAATCTCATGAATTTTATGACAAAGTTAGAAGATAAAAGATTTCGAGTATATTATGAACAATTAAATGAAAATATTTACAATATCATTTAGATTTTCATAATTTTTATAACATAGAAAATAAAATATTTTTACCAAATCTCAGATTTTATTTGACATTTTATATTATAATAATTAAAATTATAAATTTAATTTTCGAATCCTATGTTCTCTACATTTTGTCTACAACGACATATTTGTTTGCTTGGATTTACCTTTGTTTCTTTTCGTTTTTTGTTTTATAATAAGTTATCTTATTTTTGTTGGATTATTTACTTAACTTTCATCTAATTTTTTTTGTTGTAATAATTTTTGTATGGATCTTTTTTGCATAATTTTTGCCTTTCAAAAAAAGACTTGTAGATGTGGAACAAAAAATTTAAAGAATTATAAGATTATTATCAGAGTTATAGTGCATGAATTCTTCAATTTCAAAAGTTTGGTAACAATGATCTCCTACTATTATTTTATATATTTCTCTATATTTTGTTTACAAACACATTTGAAACTTTCTCTTTGTTTGAGGTTACTTTTTTTGGTTTCTTTTTGTTTTTTGTTTTATAATAAAAAAATTTGTTATCTTATTTTTATTAGATTAAACTTTCATCTAACTTTTCTTTTGTTTCAATAATTTTTGTAGATATCTTTTGCTCGTTAATTGTTGACTTGAACATGTGAATTTTTTTTTGAAGAATGATAAAATTATCATAAGGTTAAAGGTAAGTTCATAGATGTATATTAATAAATATATTTAGCTTATTTATAATTATAATTATAATATAATTCTTATAAATTTTATAATTCAGGAGTAATTGGTCTAGATAAATTGAGAAAAAAACAAAAAAGCATCGATTTTTAAAAATTAGAGATAGAATTTAATTTTAATGCGATAAATTTTATTAATTTTTTTAAAATAATAACCCCTACTATTTTTTAAGCTCAAAATAAAATATTAACCGTTTTTTTAACATAAATGAGAATTTTAATAAATTTAACTAACGTGAAAAAATAGTTATAAAATTCAAAATTAAATTGAAATTATTATTTGATGATTTAAATTTAGTGCAAAGATGTAGGAAACCATTTATAATTATATATATATATATATATTATATTTACTATTTATTGCACTCAATTGACATATTTTATTAAACATATATATTTATAATTTATTATTTAAAAAATTATCACGTGCAACGCCCGTGTTAGAATTCTAGTATAATTGAAGGGATTGAATCTACCTCTACCTTTTATAGTCAATAAAATAAGTTCGGTAACTAAAAGATATTTTCGAGTAGTACTAAAAAAAATAGCTTATAAACACACACACACATATATATATATATATATGTGTGTGTGTATTGAGATTATAACAATTGGAGGTGGGGGACAAAAATCTAGACCTCTAGTCATTGAACATACATTAATATGGATGTTAGCATATATATATATAACAAAACAATTAGTGTTGGACTCTGTCCACTCTATTTTATTTTTCTCTAAACTCTATTTACAAATATATATATATATATATATAATGTTTGAAGGACTATCAATGGATTGAAAATTGGATTATTATTAAATAATCCACGTTTGACCCGCTAGCTATAATAATTGGAGACCAAAATTGAAACTACTCTTTCACATTATTTCTACCAAAGTTTGAATAAATTTTTGGGTTTGAGATTAAACATTTTCTTAATTTTCTCTTACAATAACACATATTCAAATATGTCTTCAAAGAGTGGTACAATAATTGAAAATTCTGGGTTTTGAAGGTATGCTCCCTTTAAAGTCTCGGGTTCGAAATTCACCTGTGACATTACTCTTTTAATGTCTCCCAGTGCCTAGTCCAGGAATAGACGTGGTTACCCTTGTTTAAAAAAAAAAAAAACACATATTCAAATATTAAAATAATTAATCATTTTTATTCAAACATGATTTATCATAATTTTTGAAATATAAACCAACATCTTTAAAACGATTTGGTATAAATTTTTGTAAAGCTTGCCCAATAATTTATCTCAGATCTTCTAATAGTTACAGAAATAAGTGCTTTTGAAATAACGATTCGTTTTAAAAGATTAGAAATAATAATGACTTATAATCTAAAATAATAATAATAATAATAATGACTTATTACAATATAGAATTAGTAAATTATATTTTTAACGAAGGGGTGGCGCGTGATGAACACGAGGGATGAGAAGCGCGTGGGAAAAGAGGACAGTAAGGGCAAAGCATACAGCGGCGAGGCGCGTGGAATTGAAATGAAAAAGAAAAAAGAAAAAAGAAAAAAGAAAAAAGAAAATGGCAATGATGAAACGATCAAAAACCCACACTCAACGCTCTGTCTGAACTTCCTTCCTTTCTTTGTTTCACCGATTTCACCTTTTTCTTCTTCTCGTGCGGATTCACTTTTGTTCCCAATCAAATGCACACAAATTTTGGCCACAATTTCAACTTCTCTCTGGTTAGTCACTCACTCAGTTCTCAATTTCTATTTCGCGTTTTTTGTATTCCGAATCTGTTTTTCTTCTGTGGTTTTCAAATCGTGATTCATGGATTGATCTTTTCTGGCGTTGGATTGTTCTTTGCTTCGTGAAATTCTTTAGGTATTCTGAAATTCAGGCGAGCTTGATTGTGAGATGAACAAGGAACAGCGGCCGGAACCTCTTGATTTCTTCATTTGGACTGTTGAGGTACTTATGAATCCTTTTTATTTTATTTTTTATGCTTTGTCTTTGATTTTGGATCTCTTTGTGTACTGGTGTGGATTCACTTTTTAACCTAGCTAGGTTTCTAAATGTTAGTGGTTTTACTTATACTGTTCTTAGCCCCGGGCTTCCAGGACTTGAGTCCTGCCAAAAAAACCCCCCAGAATTTAGCTCTCTAAATCTTCATGAAAGGGTAGAATTTAACTTCCTCTTTTTTAGTATCTAATTTTTTCTTCTTTGTTATACTTGTATTTCATTTCTTAAGTAAAAATTGTTTGTAGTTACATTTTTTCAAATAATTGATTTTATTACTTTAGAAATTTTTTAATCATATTTTTTAAAATTCCAAATAAGAAATTATGAATTTTAGTTATTTTCTGAATTCAACTATATTTTGAGGCTGGGGATTCGAACCTGATAACATTTTGGTTATTGGTTGATAGACTATGCAGAGTTCGACTCTTGTTGGCGTGAATTTTAGATTGATTGTCCCATATCTACAAATAAGAGATAATGACACATACATAATACTCTAATTTTTTGTTTAATCTGTGGATATCTACTCTACTTCTTCCTTTTAAATCTTTATACTCCACTTTTGTTGTACCTTTTCTGTTTTAATTTCTTTTTCAACTATAGTTTTTTTTTATTGGTATCAAATATCAGTGAGAATTAATAAAAATATTTTAAAATTGTTCGTTAATTCTTTTTGATAAGAAACTATAAGACATATACACAGAAATAAGAATCTATTTATTATTTTCATATATACAAATTTAATCCCTACCCGCCAATAAGATTACAGTTCATCTGACATAAAATGAGTTTATGATTAAAATTTCATAGGTTTGAAATTGAATCTCTACCCCCAAATATTTTGAAGTAAAAAAATATAAATTTGAGCCTCCTATTTAATGTTCTAGGTCTGCCATGGCCTGTTCAAAGATCTTAAACTGCAGTTCTTTATTGTTTGAAAATCTGAACGGTTATGTGTTAAGAGGTGTCGGTCTCGGAGTTGGAATTGATGGATACTATAGCCTTTCTCACTGATTGCTTATTCTAGCCTTCGATCATGAAAAAGTGATACCTTCTCTTTTTTGTGCTTATTGCTGGTAATATGTGATTACTAGATCAATGGGGTTTACCCAATTGCCAATAATAAATTTTCTCAACTATGTTTCTTGAAAATATGATTTAGTGTTTGGTTAGCCATTGGAAACTTCTCAAAATAGTTGTTAAATTGTGAAATGAAATAAATGAATTTATCAACAGTGCTTAATGTAGGGGCTTGGTGCTCTAATATCTTTCTCTGAAATTCATATGTACATGCGAAGATCTGTTACTGCATTGGGATTATTTTCCTATTGAATTTTGGACTTTTCTTGTCAGTTCCACCCTCTTATCATCTTCTAGTTTTGATCTTAGTAGTTAGCTTGAACTCTCCTAAATCTGCTTTTCTGAAATTCTGAATACAAGAAATTATATTTGCTAGAACTAAAGAAATTATGTCATAATGTTATAGTGTCTATGTTCCCCGTTCCTCAGCATGTTTTGGATCTCACATAGTATTTTACCTTCTTGAAGTGCAATAATTTGTGAAGATATCATTATAAACTGCTGGACTCTGTCCTTTTAAGTTGGAGAGGTCACGTGTGTCACTGCTTAGCTTGATATTTGTGTACAATTTTGAAAATTTCTCTTGGCTGATTGTTTGTGTACAGATAGATACACTGAATGCTGCATACGTTTTGGTTCTTATAATGGGTAGGAGATAATTTTTTACGTGGTAAAGATGATAAGCCGTTTTTCAACATTTGTACTGTACATCATTTCACATTTCTCGGTCTAAAGTTTTAACTGTAAATTTTGTGAAAATTGTTTTATAATATGCCTCCTGCATGCCTATTACAACTTTTCAGGATGTTGGTTTGTGGTTGGAAGAGATAAATCTTGGAAGCTATCGTCAGATGTTTAAAGAAAATGGCGTCAATGGGGAGTATCTTGAAGGCATGTCTATGTTCACAACAGAGCAGATACTAAGGTTTATTAGACGATGTCATATGAAATGGGGAGATTTTATCACTCTTTGTAAGGAACTCCGACGAATTAAAGGTCGGTGTGATTGAACCCTCTCTTTTTCTGATCATTTTAAAATTTCTTACCTTGGTTATTTCCCCTGTTTATTTAAAGAAGTTTGTGTCTATCTTTAAAAGTTTGAATTCGTAGATTCAACTATTTAACTCCTTAACTGATTTGTTTGCAATCTTCGGTTGTGATTAGCATGTTTCTGATAGTGCTATTTGATAAATCGATGCATGTACCAGTTATCTACATCTACCTTTTGAAAAAATAATCATTTTTAGAGGAAACATTAGAAACATGTATGGTCTGCTTAACATTGCTTTTGAAAAAGTAGAATTTGCAAAATCACCATCTCAAAAGTCATACCAAACCTACCCTAACTATGTATTTGTCTGTTCTTCCAGTTGACATTAAGATCACGCTGTTTATTCTTTAAGTTATGTACTTCCAGTGGCTTGCTTAAAAGGAGAGCAAAAGGTACGACGGCCATGGTGGGCCCCGTCGTGCCTCTCTATGGTGTTCCTCAAGGTGGCTAAGCGTAACAGACAATCTCGAGTTGTTTCCTTGAAGCTGGAACCCTAGAAGGCGATATCTTCTTGTATGTACGTCCTCCTATATTTCCTTTTAAGCGTGAAGAATATAAAGGTAGAGAAGAAACATATTAGTGTATCGCTTTCTAAAACATTTTAATCAGTCAATATTACCCTTTTTTTCTAGTACTATGTTTATATATATACAAGGTTTATGTGTTCAGTATGACGATCCCCTTTTGGACAAACAATGAAGCAACCAAGATCTTGTTGCAAATTATACCAGTTTTTGCTATGACACCAATTCCTCAAACATTTATTTGATTTAAATTTTTTTTTTTTGATATCCGTGATTGTCTGGACTGCCTTATGCTCATCTAGATAATTCATTAGACTCTAATACTTGACTCTCAAGAAAATCTGAGAAAATAATTTTTAGGTAGGTGACCACCATTGCTTGAACCACTAGACTAACTGGGCATGCATGTGGTCGAATCATGTTTTCTCCTCTAATCCCTTCTGTTTAGGGGGGTTCTTATAATGGTATAGTAGAATGACATAGGCTTACATTGGACACTGCTGATTGTTTGTACATTGAATTGATATAGTAAAAGGATACATTTAATATCTGTGGCACTCACATCGGTGTGAGTTTGGACAGTCCTTAGACAAACCCACATGGAAGACAAACACATTGTATTCCATCATCATCTTCTTCTTCTTCCAAGAAAAGTAAAAGATAGAAACTTTCCATTTAAGTCTGACCACCAAAGTCACCATTCTACTTTCCACTCTTTTGGTTTTTTGCCTTGGTTTCAGGTGAACTTTCCTCTTCCTCCATGGTTGGTGGTAATTCAAATTCTTATCCCAATATGAAATGGAAAGTTGCTATTGTTGTTAGATTCCATTCCAATCATCATCAGCTTCTGGTGATTGAACTCTTTGAAAGGCATCTTTAGCTAATAGACAAGCCATGTACTGAAGAAAATTGGAGCAGGTGAAAAACCAGACCAAACATGAACATGTGGACCCTCTCTCTTTCATAGAGCCCAATCAAGTACTTTTCTCACCAAATACCTTTCAATTATAAAAGAACAACCATTAGTTACAAGAATAAACCATCCCAAACAATTCCTCTTTGGTCGAGGGTCCCACAATGGATAATGGAGAATAACACAGAAGACCTTTTAGTCCTTCAGAGGGGTTGCACAGAAGACTTGGGCTCCGAAGGTATATTCCCTTCAAAAGTTTAGGTTCGAGACTCACCTGTAACATTACTCCTTCGATGTTTTCTGGTGCATGGCTTAGGGACGAGCGTGGTTACCCTTTTTTTTAAAAAAGCACACAAAAGACCTTCTAGCATTTATAAGAAAAATAGATAGTTTATAACTTTTATTATCAATTAGTTTTTTTATGGCACTTATGTTATTTATTATGGTTTCATAATCCATTAAATTTAAATGAATATTTGGTTCAATAAAAGATAATTAGAATTTGATTTAAGATTTGATTAATTAGTCCAAAATGACATCATCTTGAGGGAATTTTTAACATTTATAAGATAGATGAACTACTTCTCTGTTTACGAATCGATTTTGAGATGGAGTCTCAACTTTACTTGACATTTGACCACATGTGAGGCTTGGTTATACACCAATCAAAGAGTGGAGAAGAACCGTTTGATGCAATTCCATTCTGCTTTTTTCACTTGACTTGTTCCTTTTTGTTATTTCTATGGAGTTCTTTTATTTTATTTTATTTTTTTTATATATCTATCAGTGTCTGGACTAGTTTATGCATACTTCGATCATTTTTGTGGGAGAAACTAGGGGTGTTCACATTTTATCCGAAAACCGAACCGACCGATCAAAACCGACCGAATCAAGGTCGGTTGGTCGGTTTTTTGATAAGGTCCGTCGGAGTCGATTAAATGAAATAATTAACCGACAGTCGGTCGGTCGGAGAATTTTCTAAAAAAATTAAGTTATAAAAGTAAATTCATGGTTTTCAAATGAAAAATATTTAATTTTTTTTTAAAAAAATCTTAACCGACCCGATCGACCGTCGGTCGGAATTCTCGATTCAAATTTTTTTTCGGTTTTTATTATTAGAAAACCGATATGTCATTTATCAATGTCGGTTTTCTCCAAAAATCGACCCCGACCGACCGACGAACACCCCTAGGAGAAACCATTTAACTTTATAATAATTGACTGTCAAAGAAATTCACATGAAATTAATTCTTAAATATGTGAATATCCATGATTATTTATGAGTTGGTTTATTCAATGATTATTATCTAAGAATTAATTTATAGTAAGATCAAATGGTTGTGAAGTGAAGGGAAGTATAGTAAATTGGTTTGGATGTTCATTAATATTAAAAAAAAAACAGTTTCAACTTTCAATCATTTAATTTACTTGGTAGAAGTTCTAAATTATTTCTTCCTTTAGCTCATTACAACGTGAAGGGTGATCTAGAACATTTATTTTAAGGGACACTTAAGATCACTTTTATGTAGAAAAAAACAAACAAATTCTGAGATTTGAGTGCTACTATCTTAAATAGCTTACTTCTTTATTTAAAAAAAAAAAAAAAAATCCATAATTTTGAGGGTTATCATTTGAATGTATGATATAAGTAGTATTCAAGTATGAGTGGTTCATCTTTTACAAGCAAAACAATAATAATAAAAGGTAAATATGTTGATGTTTTGATGTTTTTCTTTTCTTTAATAGAATTTATGTGTAAGTGACTATCGGTATACTTTATGTAAAACCGATAGTTTTAAACTAATTAATAAACTTGTAATTTGTTTGGTTCAATCCAAAATGAATTTAGCAGTATCCATTGACCAAAACAAGCTTATAACCTAATCCACATATTTTAAGTTTTTAAGGGTGTGTTTGGGCCTCCGTTTATGTAAACGGCCAAGTTGGTTATAATAACTCAACTAATGTTTGTCTCATCGTTTATTAAGGAGGTGTTTGAGCCCCCATTTATGTAAACGGCTGGGTTGGTTATAATAACCCAACCAACGTTTACTCCACCGTTTATTATAAACCGTGGTTACTTAAACCTGTGTGCCCGTTTATAACCTTACATTTATTAGTTTTTGTTACATAACCAGCCCCTCAAACATCGTTTATCATACTCTTTGTTATAATAACTTGCCCCTTAAACACCATTTATAATAATCTAAATTCTACTGTTTATCATAACCTTCTGTCTATTATAATCAAATCGACACTCCAAACACACTCTAAAAGTTTACAAGATCATCTTATATGGTTTCAATGGAATTCTTAATCTAGAAAATCTCAAACAAATTTTGAGCTCAATTCCAAAACAGTCTTGTTTTGTGTTTATGTTATATTTGATATTTGATTTGACAGATGACAAATATATGAAATGTTAATGTCGATGAGTTGTAAAAACTTTCGGACAAATCTGTATCTATATAAATAGTATAGAAAAAACAAGCACATAAAATCGACCACTTATGTGGGTTTAATTTTAATTATTTTTATTTATATATTCTGGTTAACGGGTACGTACTTTAACTCTTCGTACAAAATAAACTGTTTGAATCTATAATATTTTTGTAGATTTTTTTTGAGATTATATTTTTTTGTAGAATTAAATACTAGCTAGGCAGTTATTAAAAAGGATCTATAACTTTTTTTGTTCTTTGAGAAACTCTTGACCCCTACACTAACTCATAATGGTTATTTATGTTTGAATTTAAAAGTTAATATATTAAATAATGATTTAATTATCATGGATTAAGAATTGATTCATTGAACCAAGCTGTATAATTTAGTACCAACTTCGATCTGCAATTATTAGAAGATCAACATTTTATTCAATAATTAAATTATCTCCGGTGGCAATTTAACTCATTAATAAGTTGCATTATTGTTTGGGTCATGCATAGATCACTGAATTAGTAGACTAATGATAATTAGGTGGATATGTTAATTACTTTGTAAGAAAGAGGCATGCCCTTAGGTTCTTTTTCTCTTTTGAAATTAGGTGGATTTGTTACTTTGTAAGATAGAGGCACATCCTTAAGTGTGTGTTTGGAGCACCGAATTGGTTATAATAGAAGGAAAGTTATGATAAACGGTAGGTTATTATAAATAGTGTTTGAGAGAGAAATTATTATAACATGAATTTTGATAAACGGTGTTTGAGGGACTGATTATGTAACAAAAAGAACGGGCACGTAGGTTTAAATAAAAGGACACGCAGGTTTAGGTAACCACCGTTTATAATAAACGGTGAGACAAACATCGGTTAGATTATTATAACAAACCCGGCCATTTACATAAACGGGGGCCCAAACATACCCTAAATTTTTTATTTTATTATTTTTTTTATGCGTCACTCATATTTTGCAATTCTCTTTTTATTATTATTATTTTGAATTCAACCATTTATGATAATGGAGAATTCAAACTTATAAGTCATACAATCCTCAAGATCTGATACAATTAGTCGAAGGTTTGGGATTTGAGATATGCTACCTTAAAATTTCAGGTTTGAGATACGCTTGTGACATCAATTTGTAGGCTCTCTCTAATTGTGTCTCCACTCCTTTGATGTATCTTAGTACTGCAGTCTAGAAACGAGCCAGTGGTGTCTCGAATATTAAGCGAGTGAAGTTCCAACTCCCGATCATAAAAAAAAAGTCATAAACATGCGGTGAGGCTAATCACACAAATATACCATGAGAGTTAATTAAGAAAATGAAGTTATCGAGCACGTGCGGGTCTCTTATGAGAGGTTTTTATTTTGTTTAGTATAGAAAGCAGAGAGGAAGTGGGAACAGAGGAGCGTCAACAAATGGTATTTTTCATACTTGTTTATGGTTTTGAGCTCAAGAGCGAGCGAGGGAGAATTCGAGCTTCTCGAACTGCTGGAGGTTTATCGTTTTCGTTATTGCATCCATTTACCTTGTTGAACACTATAGCAGTTATGTAGCCTTGTGTTGAACTTTGTAGTTATTTCATCATTATAGCACTGCTATAGTGTACTGTTAGGCATACAGGTGTTGGTTGTAGTTCTTGTTCACCTAACATGACAGTTGAGCAAGACTATTTTTTTTATAACTCGAGAATTTGGAGTTTAGATCCTTAGACTGTGGCCTCTGGATACATCGAAGATCAGAGTAGAGACACGATTGGACTAGACTATTGTTGGCTACTTCTTTTCATGTAAGGGTGACTTGAGGAACCTATACCATAATGTATACTCCTTGTTTTAACTGTAACAACAGAACAATCAATGAAAAGAATATTGTGGCGAAGAAGTTGATAACTATAACACAACTGCACAATGCATTCCAAAACGGAATATAACATCAAATGGGTCCGGACAATCAAAATCTACATTATAATCTACATCGAACAAGTTAAATAATCAAACTATATATGAAATCAGTAACGAAAAATTCCAAGGCGAGAAACCGAATGAGGTAACTATCTTCCTCTTCAACCATGACATGCCTTCTTCATCTCCAGCATCTTACACACATTCAGCCAGTCGTCGGAGGGGAATGTCGAAGACTGCTCGTTGCACCTGGCTATAAAGTTAACAGTCCAATGTCGAAGCAAAGAGGAGGGGGATGGAAACAAGAACAGGGAAGCACTGGTTCAGCCTAGAGGGAGGGGGATGGAAACAAAAACCGATAATTGTTCAACTCATTTTGTATACACAACATAAAGCCTTTCTAAAACGAGATTCAAATTTTGGGAGAGACTCCACATGGAATAGGAATATATCGGTACCGTCCAACGTCAAGAAACTCGAAGAAACCAACGTAACAAAGTACCTTCCAGCAAACCATCAATCATCTCACTATTGAGAGCTAGCCCAATAGGGTTGTATAAAGAATCCATCCCTTTTCTCATATAGGGACTCAAAAATAGGAGGGAAATGAACTGGAGTTCTACAAACAGGCACCTTCTCAAAACCATCACTAAAAACCATTTGTTGAAGGATTCTCTAAGGTCGTGGCATTCGTAGTTCCGTTAATAGTTTTGCTTATTATTCCCTTACCGAAGTACTGAGCAATCACAGAAAACCCGTCTTTCGAGCTCTTCACTTGCTGGAAGAACTGATCCTGATCCTTGTTCTGCTCCAAGCTTCTCTTCATCTCGAGAACTTTTCTGTAATCTGGAGCACATTCTGGACATTCTTTTTCATTATCCCCCAAACAACGCTGATGGAATGAATGCATACACATGAAATGTACGGCCGGAAGATCGAGAGTGAAAGTGCACGCAGTGCACTTGCTAAGCTGAAAAATTCGTGCATTTGTCCTAAGATCTTCAATTTCTTTTCTCATTGCCAATGTGTCTTCCTGCAAAAAGCTTATACTGTTAATGAACTTGTAAAGAAAAAGCAAACGGTTCAGAAGGTGGGATTGTATTTGAAAATTGGTAGTAGAAAAAAATAGATGGAAAAAACCAAATCTACAACTATGTCCCAAAGTTCTTACTCTAGCCATGTTATGTAGAAGAAATTAGAAGGTTCAGGTGCTCTTAAAATGGAAGCTATAGCTTTCTTTCTTGATTTTTTTTTATCAGAAAATCAGAGCTTCATTCCACTATACCCAGAGTAACCACACCCGTCCCTAGGCCAGGCATTGAGAGAGGTAGAAGAAATTGAGACACGGAAGATGTCTACAAATTAATGTCACATATGAGTCTCGAACCAAAGACCTTAAAGGGAGCACACCGTCAAAGTCCAAGCCTTCAACCATTGTGCCACCCTTGAAGAAGCTATAGCTTTCTTTCATCATCTTCTTTATTTTATTTATTTTTATTTTTTTGAATTCAACCACCTCTAGGGATTGGAGGATCGAACATCTAACCTCTTGGTCTTGGTTATTAAGTTGTATATGATGCCAATAACCTCTTAGTTATTAGGTTGTATATGATGCCACTAGAGCTATGTTCTCGTTGCAATTTACATTTTTTTTTCTTTGGAAGTGCCTTTACAATTAATAACATCGGGTTACATCAAATAGATTTGGGCCATTTCAAGTCAGACAGATGAAAAATCAAACAGCCTTGTTTCTGAATTTAGTTTAGTAAAATAAGTCATGATGATTTTCCACATCCTTTTTCACTCCTTCAACCATTATGATTACTCAACTGCTAACTTTCACCAAGCATTCAAAGAATGCTTGGTGACGAATTGCATGAAATTTTTTGGCCAAAAAATAGCGTTAACTTTTAGATAGAATATTTTGATACCGATCTTATAATTTTGTTCTTGGATGGGTCAGCTTCGTAACTACAAGAGCCTTCGTAGTTGTCAACTTGCCATCTTCCTTTCATCTTGTTTCATGTTTACTTCCTTCGTTTCTTCGAATCAATAGGCAAATTGTTGTAACCAATAGCCAAAAGGAGCAGTGCTCCAAGTAACAAGAAATTATAGGTTTTAAACCCCACCCCTAAATGTTGTTGAACTCAAAAAATCAAAAAAATTGTTGTAACCAATTCATTCACCAATACAAATTTTCGTTTCCTAAAAAGAATAATAAAAATAAGCGGTAACTACTAACCTGATACTTGTCAATTGCTCGCCTATCCTCTTCAATCATTTTGGATTCCTGTTCAAGTTTTCTTGCAATATAGTCCTTGATGACAGAAAGTGTGAGGCAAGGATTTCTTGACAGTGTCTGAATAACTATAATAGGAGGCAGGATATCATCCCTTTCGATATACGTCAAAACTTCCTTCACTTCGTTGGAACAATCTTCTCCGAGTTCGCCAAAGTACTTCAATAAATCTGCCCACAGAGAAGGGTCACCTCCCTTTCCCGAATCGCCCAATCTTTTACAGCAAGCAATCAAACCCTCATGGTCGTGTGTTTGCATATAGCAAGCTATAACCTCTTTATAGAGTTTCATCTTTTCATATAAATACATAAGTCCTTCCCTAAATGCATTCATTTCACACAAAATAATCACAAGATCAACATCGTAGAGAGGATTTTCTAGTTCGGATGGCCATGCACTTTTTAGTAGGCATAATCCCTTCTCTTGCCTTTCAACCCGGTCCTTATTTTCAGAGTTTACTTTTGTATTGGTCTCAGCTGGCGTCGATGTTGCTCCTGATCTATCCACAAGACTAATACTTCTTCCATTGCTAACTTGGGACATCGATGGAAAGTTTAGATCATTTGACAGGTATAATTCCAGAAGTGTATTGTTAATTTCAACTTGAGCAGGTGAGTCCTTTACCTTGTTTGTGTACTTCTCAAGGAATTCCATAAGTGACTGTGGGTGATGAATGAAGATGTTAAGAAAGTCAACAGGAGATGGCAACATAGATAAATATGTGCCATTTGAGGTTCTTTCCTTCAAACCATCCTCAGTGCAGAGCTTCATGAGAATATCAATGGTCTCATGTGGCTTGTGCGCGATTAGAATCTTCCCATACTCTTTGATCGTCACCCCAGCTTGACTAGACTCAAGGCTTGCGATATATTGCAAGGCTTCATCATATCTTCCAAGGTCTTCAAGTAAGATCTTAAGGTACCATTCATGCTTTCGTTCTCTTCTAGCAACATACATGGCATGTTCATGGTAATTGGCAGCACGACAAACCCTTATTGCCGTCTCAACATCAAATTTATGCTCTCCAGCACTATCCTCGTTCTTAATAAATACATTCAGCTTCTCAACATCTTTCAATTTGGTGTAGCAGTTTAGTAGAAGTGTGGTATGATCTTTAGAAGCAAGGCCTTTCTCATGCAAATTTTCCAAGTAATTAGTGAGGTTATGGATTCGTTGAGCATCGAGAAATTTCTGTATAACATAAGAGGGCTCAAGATGTCCAATAGTATGAATATATTGAGCCATAGCTTCATCATAATCTTGCTTGCTGTATAGATGGTCCCCATACTTTCTTAGCACTTCTGCAGTTGCAGCAGCATCAGCTTGTTGACTTTGAACAAGATTAATAGCTATGGTGTACAAATTCTTTTTAAATAGCATATCTAATTTGCTTTCCATATCTTTTTCCCCAATGCATAGAGCCGATTGGTCGTCCATTATAAGTATAATACTGCCCCACTCACAAAGCATGTGAGAAACATCTTTAACTACTAAACTATGGGCAATTAGTCGGTTCTTCAGATCATAAATATTGAAAGTGTTCTTTCCATTTCTCTGATCTGCAATTACACATAGAAGGTAGCCACGAAACCATCCTACAAGCTTCTTTTCTCCTTCAAAAGCCCAGCAGGGACCACGTCCATCGACCTCATAAAAATAAACTGCCTCGGGACGACCGATTATCAACTCCTAATTACATAAAGCATGGTAATCATTATCATTATGACAGAAAATTAATCAACATAATTGCATGACAAAGAATATGTAAGAGATTAGAACTGCATACTGAGCGATCACTCATTGTAACACCATTCACACCACATCCAATATGATCCAGAGTTTGCCCTTTTGGTTGTTTACTCTGCAAGCTGAATGAACTCACTGAATCAGGAGTTACTGCAAATAACTGAAGAGCTTGACCATCAACTCTGAACCCCAGCCCCGTGATAGATGACTCATTCTTGTCTGAGACATCTACCTGAAGCTTGAAACGATTGATCCGTTCACGCGCAATGTCCCCTTTGATACAGTATATGCAACCATTATCTAGGCCCACTGCAATAAGTAGTATCGGTGGCGCCTCCTCTAAGACCAAAAATGATGTAATCTGCAGTGGTAAGCTCATAGGTTTCATATTTCCATTATAATCAGGAAATTTGCTTCCAATAAAACTAAAAACTGAAAATTCAGGGTTCAAGATGTCTAGTCTATAAACAACTTCCACCGAAAAAGGATACAGTCTGAATAAAATGAAAACAAGGCACAATACCTTTGCCTCAGGAAATTGATTGGTAAATATCCTCAAAATTCCAATGCACTCGGGACTTGTTGCACTTGAGCCCTCCGGCTCAATTCTATCAAGGTCAAAAACCTTCAGACACATAGTCTGTTGTGGAGGAATTTGCACATCTTCTCCCACAGTGACTAGAAAGTTCCGTTGCTGATTATCAATAAAAAAATACAAACATAATCCATGTTAATGACATATCATCTACAGTTCCATTTCTGGGCACTTGCATAAGTTATAAATTTGGTCCTTATGATTTGAAAAAAAAATTGAATTTAGTTCATATAGTGTTAGAAGCTAGAATTTAGTCCCTATAAATTGGAGAAACTTAAAATTTAGTCTCTATGACTTGATAAATCCTAAGAAGTAGTCAATGTAATCGTTGACAAATCAAGTACGTAGAGATAACTTTTTTTTTTTAATCGGGAAATTGGAGGTAACCACACTCGTCCTAGTCCAGGCTCCAGTCGACATCAAAGGAATGAAGACATGAAAGGTGTCTACAAATTAATTTCATAGGAGAGTCTCAAACCTTAAACCTTGAAAGAGAGAACATGGAGATAACTATCCATGTGTAAATAATGTATTCTTGTCCAATCAGTTATTTAACCCACACCGTTGTTATTTACTCATAAATCGTTAGCTTTCAAATACTTAAATTCACCAATAATTACAGATTGACAAGGACTATATTCTAGTTTTTAAAACAATAGTAACAAAATTCTGTCTCCAAAATCATAATAACTAATTCTAGACTAAAATCTAACTTTTTAGGGACCAATTAATCCTATAAATTATAACCATGACCACGGTGGAACGAGAAAATATATAATTATATAAGTAACATTCAAAAAACAAAGATTCAAGGTGTTGATCAAAGTGAAAATTGTAAAGTTAACAGGAAAAAAAAAACAACAACAATTCGAAGGTCAAAGTACATAGTATAGTTAATTTGGCAAATTGGCATCCGTATCAACGAAGACAAGCCAAAGCAGCACAAAATCCAAAATCCCCGAAGGCAAAAACATCAGAAAAAGAAGCAACCAACCTTGAGCTGTTGCAGAAACGATACGGTGGAGGAATGAGCTTGAAATCCATAGCTGAACTTAAGGCCACGATCCAGTAGGTTAACGCTGCCGTCGTCGCAGCCGATCACCACCTTCCCTCTGCCGCTCGTGCAACACTCGATCTTCTTTTCCCTAACTTCTTCCGGAATTGTGCACCTTCCGGCTAGCTTCTCTTCGAAGAACTCGAATTTCCTCCATTGATACATCTTCACTTCCGATTCCGGCGATCAATTAAGCTCTCTGAAACATCAATGTAGCCAATTATTGGAGATCAGTGCAATGAAACCAGAATCCCGAATCGAGTTTCGTTTCTCTCGTTGAATTTTGCCCTGTTCTTCTCGTCATCCCCCTTTCGCGATTCACGAATTGACAACGCTCCAGAAAATTGCCTTCTCTTACCTTCCCGAGCCTGGATTTTCTTAACTAGGCCAGCCCAATAGCAATTCATTTTGGGCGGACTGTCGATAAATGAGCCGGCCCGGCATGTAAATGGGCCATCGATTATGGACCTCCCTTGAATGGGGTGGTGAATTCCTGTTTAAGTGGGGAATGAAGAAGTGAGTGTGGATGAAAAAATTCCGGCATTTTATTTTTATTTTTTATTTTTTTAAATATTTTTTCCTCTCTTTATTAATTTAATCTTTAGTTATATTATTTTATTTATATAAATATTTATTCAAATGCATATTCTTTTACAATAACTAATTATCTAATTAAAATATAATTTTAGTCCTTCGACCATTTTGGTCCCTCGACTTTCAAATGTCTAATTTTGGTCCCTAAACTATGATTTTTGTTCCATTTTGTTCCCTAGACTTATAAATGTCTAATTCTAGTCCTCAACTTCTAATTTTTGTTCCATTTTAGTCCCTCACTCCTCCCAAACGTTAACTTCCCGTTAAAAAAAACAATGTCTCTTTTCTTTTCTTTCCTCTAAAACCAGAGTAAAATTCAAGGGTATGCCCTTTATTTAAATGATGGCTTTTTGAAATTAAAGGATGTCCCCGAATGTATATTTTTCCAAAAACATAATCAGTTGAAATCAAGTTAAAAAAGAAAATCAATCAATAATGAAATTAATGGTACCGATGTTTTCTATATATACAAAAATTTCAGGATATGGGTGTAATTGAATATGGTTGTGATGGAGTGTTTAACCAGGAGAGTACAAAGAACTTCAAAACAAACTAAGGGTCGCAATTAATTCATTAAAATCAAAGGAAAAAGAAAATTAAAATTGTTGCAGAACATTCAAGAACTTCATCTCAATTTCTCAATTTAGTAAAAAAAAATCTCGAGTTCCAGTAACCAATTGGAACATAAAAAAATGGGGTTTTTTTTTACAAATGAAGGAGCTTTTGATATTTGGAGATGAAATTGAATGAACTTTCAAGTCGAGGCGTTTTTTCCAGCTGAAGAGAATCTACAAATGGAGGTCAATTCCTCAGAGTCGGCGAGGTTTGAAGATTGACCAGGCAAATCATGAGTAATCGGAGCCGTTAATTTCTGACCACTACCTGTGCGATTATCTTTGTCCTTATATCCGGAGAGAACCCGAATAGACTACTCACTTCGCATCCATTTTTGGAGCTATTGGTTAAAAAAAATTAAAATTAAAAGTAATTTTATCCTTTGCAGTTGGGAAAAGTTTATCTATGGAAAATTCTTTTGATTTCCAACAAATCTTCATTTAAATCAAGTGGCATACTCTTGCATTCTACTCTGTTTTTCAGGTAATGCATCATAAACGAAAAAAACACCAAAAATGAGAGGAAAAACATCAGAAATGAGATAGAGACAAGAGAAGTTAGGAATTGCTTTTTGTTTTTTAACGGAAACTAACGTTTTGGAGGAGGGAAGGACTAAAATGGAACAAAAATCAAAGTTGAGGGACGAAAATTGAATATTTGAAAGTCGAGGGAGACCAAAATGATATTTTAACCTAAAATTAATGTATAATTTTTATGAAAAATTAACTATTTGAAAATATTATTAAAAAATAAGATAGAAAAAGAAAAAATAAAAAAAATTTAACTTCGGGGAACCTGATCCTCGCCAATTCCTCGAATCCCATCTTCATCCCCACGAAAAAAAAAACGATAAATTTCGCGGGGATGGAGACGGTCCCTGCCCCGTGGACATCTCTACGACTATTCTTACGGAACATAGCATATGATTCTATAACATTTGAAATTAATTTTTTTAAGAATTAATTTTTGTTACATCCGAAAAACAAATAGGCTATTCTTATTGCAAAATGTTATGTAAAATTAGGTTAGAATAGGGGTTTTCGAAATTGAAATGAAAAGGAAATGTAGAAGAAGAAGCATCTGATGTTGAACCTAAAATCCATATTTAAATTTCCATGGTCCGAAGATCGGAGGATTTGTATCTTATCTTCCCTTTTCCAATCGGTTCGTTCATCTTCGAATCCCTGTTCTTCGCTTTTCTTTCCATTTCCATCTGAATTAGACTTCAATGACATTTTCTTCAAATTGTTTATTAACCTGGTACAACATAGCCAAATATATTTTACCGGCCTTGTTTGGTTTACCGTTTGGATTCCGGGACTTTGCATCAGAATAAGGGGGTTTGGGAATCGTTGTTTGATAAATTTAAAAAGTGTCGGATTTGGATTTGATTCCGGGAATTTGATTAGGGATATTTTGAGCAATGCGAATCTGAGGATTGAAATTCAGAGGTTTGAAAACTTTCTCTCTCGAATTTCTGTAAATTAAAATAGAGGGCATATTTCGTTGAAATTTCAAAAACTTTCATAAATACAACCAATCAAATAAACCTTAGTTCAAAAAACACATACATTAGAATCTCGTTTGATAACTATTTTGTTTTTCTTTTTTTGTTTTTGAAATTTAAGCCTACAACAACTTCCCTGCCATAGCTTTTTTTTTATTTGGATATCTATATCTTACCTATATTTTAATAAACAAAACCAAAATTTGTAAACAGCTTCCAAAAACTTGTTTATGTTTTTGAAATTTGGTTAGTATTCTCCTACTTTCTTAAGAAAATATGTATATATTGTAGAAAAGATAGAGTACATAATAGAAAATTTGAGTAGAAATAGACTTAAATTTCATAAATATAAAAAAAAAAACAAAATGATTATCAAACAAGGTCTAAGTTATCTATTTATTTTTTAAAGAGTCTATTTAAAGTTCTTTTTTACGTTCATAAATAACTCAGTTATTTAAATAAAATTTATTTTATTTCCATTGACTACTATTTTAGTTCTATTCTTGTATCATCATGGCCACGTTTATATCATATAAATAACGCAGTTTCAAGTTTCTCTGTTCTTGATAAACTACACCATTCAACCAAACAAAACCTTTTCCAAAGTACAATAATGAAAATAGAACAAAATGATGTGAAAATTTGACATCAATAAGAACTCATGCAAGTTAAAAGATTTCATGTCCTTGTACCATATCTAAGTTTAAGAGAGAAAAGACTTTGAGAACGTTTATTCGTTATTGTCATATGCTATATCAGTTGTAGGTCCCATATTATGATTATAAAACTCCTCTGTGACAGCAAACAAAAACCAAAAAAAGGAATCAATGTCTGATAGAAATGTTGCCAAAATTTGACCAAAAGAATCCCTGCAGAGAAAAATGTTTGGAAGCTTATGAGAAAACTGTCACAAACCAGTTGACTCGACCAGAAAGTAAAGACAAACATTACCTAAGAAGTCAAAAAGACATCATGATAATGATGATTTAATTACCCCTTAACCTCCATTAACAATAACAATTGCTCCCTTGAATTAGAATTAAAATGAGTTGTTCAATCAAAACAATGAATCCTTTTCTAAATCCCAACAAAAAGGAATAACGTTAAACCCCACCACTGCCACAAATCCAACATGTTCCAAACTGTACACATACCCCCCAAACAGACCCCCCCTCAATCTACTGCTACACCATTGTTTAGTTATGCACCAAAATCCCACAAATGTAACCTCGTGTCGAATCCCGACGCTGCCACGAATCGTTCGTTGGCGACCATGGCCGTGGCAGCCCCGATCCTCTCCCTAAACCTGTACAGAAACTGTCCATGCTCGATTTCCCAAACTTTTATCGCCCCGCCGGAGTTCATCACAGCATAGCCTCTGTTCATGCAGCCCACTGCCCCTCTTTGAGCTGCCCCAGTCACTAAAAATGTACAAACTTCTTCCATTGTGTCCACTCTTCGTACCACAGCCAAGCCTTGCCCGTCCACCACGATGTATCTCTCATTGCTCACATCCATGGATGTTACAAACCTTACAACCCCATTTTCCTCCTCGTTTAGCACCACTTCTTGATTTCTCAAATCCAATACCATTAGCTGTAGGCTGGTGCACGCCACTGCCGTTTCCCGATTCGACACCCGTACTCTACCCACTTGCTCAATTGGCTCCGCTAACATATGCCACCCCGTTACGGCTTCTGGGTCGGTCAATGACCCACCAACAAACACAAGCTCTTCTGTGTTCCCATCCCATATGTGGAACGCTCGGCCAGGTACTCCTGCATAGAGTCCAACCCACCACCGGTTGCACCCGACAAAATCGACCAATACACCATCGTTCATCACATTGCCTTCATGGACCCGAAGCGTGGGGGATATAGCAGTTGGGTCTATAGCAATGATTCCAGTGTGGACATCACCGTCGATGCTAGCAAAGATGAGGCTGGCATCTGTGATGATGATGCCAGAGACAGCACGTGAGAATTGCCCAAGATGGTCGCGGTGGTGCGGGCGGAATGTCGTGACGTGGAGGCGCGTGGCAAGGTCGAATAGGCGAACGATACCATCTGCAAATCCACATGCCAAGTGACGCGAGGAGAGGGCAAGACAACGACACATCAAACCATTGGGTTCATCCACATCAGACTGGTCAAATTGGAGAATCGTGTGGAGATATCTACGCCTACGAAAGTTGCACGCCGTAGCATGCCAATACTCGTATTCATCTCGCCACGTGTCGAGCAGACGAAAACTCCGACCCCAAATCTGGGTGGTCAACCGATGCCACAACAACTCAGAACGAGACACGGCACGCCACGTGGAGCACACCTGCAAAGGAACAAAAGAAGGAAAGGTTATAAATATATCATCTACAACGTCAAAATGGCAGAAAAGCAGTCAATCATAGACAAGAAATGTCAAAGTACAAAGA
Source organism: Sicyos edulis (assembly GCA_036507275.1). Taxonomy (NCBI): domain Eukaryota; kingdom Viridiplantae; phylum Streptophyta; class Magnoliopsida; order Cucurbitales; family Cucurbitaceae; genus Sicyos; species Sicyos edulis. Next base: position 4,221,435 of record CM071846.1, read on the forward strand.
AGTATGATTACAACAAGAGGGGAACATATATGTTAAGCATGTGAATGGAAAAGGTTATAGGCCCCACATGAATCACATGCAGAGGAAACAATACAAAACTTGATTGGAAATAATTTTAAAACATCCAAAACTCAAAGACTGAGTCTGAAATGGAAGAGACTAAACAGCCAAAAAGAAGCAATTTTTACTGACATCTCTTCTTTTATCATTCTTCAAGAACTGATATGAAAAAAACAAAGGGTTCTTTATACAAAAGTTCCTAATGGTCAAAGATATCCACTTTTTTTTTTCCTTCACCAAATGAACATTGCAACTTGCTATCTTTCTCTACCTTTTGTCAGACAGTCGTTGGAAGGAACAACCTAAAAAAATGTACACATCAAAATACAAAACAAAACATAACCCTCTTTTTCTATTTCATTTCCTTTATTTTTCCTTTTCACTTGTATTTTTGTGGTCCATGTTCATGATTGATGGATATGTATATTATATAAATTCATTAGGGTTTGTAATGAGAAAAAGGCTATAAAAACATGGGATATTCAAAAGCGTGCTTCCCTAAAGTATTTCATTTTCATTTCCAAGAAAGGTGTGAACATTGCCCTCTTCACTTTAAAAGCATAGAATCTTTCTTCTTTCTTTTTTTTCTTCTATTAAAATAAAGATATAGGAGTGTTTGGATAGAAAGTTTAGGAAGCTTTGAGCAAGGATTGGATTAATGGAACTACTTCCAAAAGTTCTTGTACAAACGTTCATGAAACCTTAATAAGCTCTCACTCGTACAATATTACTTCAACTTCAACCATTATTCATAATCATTAAATCAAATGCAGGTTTTATGACACAACAAATCACAATTCCTCAACTCAAACGAGAGTTTTATGTTGCAACTATTCATACATTTTATATCCAAACGATTGTTTTATCTTATTCAAACCACCGAACTCTCATTAACAAAATCCTTTACATAAAAACACGCATCAACAATATTAGAGAAAAAAAAAAAAAAAATCTCTGTTTCTTCTAGCTTTGACCTGCCTGTCTCCGGAGTCTACCACCTCCCTATAATTTTTTTTTCGTTTTTTTTTGCTGCTCCTCGGTTAGTTAGCTGATTTTTTTTTTCAAAATAGCCACCATAAAATGTCAAATTTATGAAATTTAACTTAAAAATAAATAATTACATTTTTAGTCTCTAGCATATATTTTTAAACCAAACACTTTTATATTTGACATTACAATAATGTCAATTTAGTCATTGTGCATTATCTTTTGAATTAATTTATAAACTCATTTGCTTTTAAATTTTTATTTTGCATGAATATTAAAATAATCAATATAATCTAGTCAATATTATGCCACGTAACTAATGATTTTTTATATGAATACTAAAATTGATCATTATTTAAATAACATAAACTAAAATTGAAATCTTGAAGATGGAAAAATGTTTGATTTTAAAATATAAGAACTAATAGAAATTACATTCTAAACTTAGGGATTAAAAATGTATTTTTTTCTAAGAAAAATGTTCAAATTAGACTCATGAAATTAATTCCTAACTTCCATAAATTGAACTGGAATTATTAAGTGTTGAGTTTTTATTTGACCACTTAGATTAACCTATAATAATATAAATTATTAAATTTTTATATTTGTGAGTGTTGAAGTCCAAATGCAGTTTATTGTTCAGAAAACTCATAGTAATTAATTAACTTCAAAGTAAACCAGCATTTATGGATTGAACTAACTTGCTCTTAGTTTAACAGGAAACTTTTAACCCATAAATAAATCATAATGGTTTTACATAAGGATAAATGTTGAAAAGTTATGTTTGTTATATTTGTAACATAATAAGTCATATATGGTTTGCATGGCATATGATATGCAAGAATAATGTTAATATGACAAGAAAGGACAGTATACTGAACTATAACTCATCTCTCTCTTCCTTAAATTACATGGCAAATGTTACAGTTGCATGTGTTGTAGGGACTGTTTGTGTTTTAAAGTGGTATCAAAAGTCATTATTTGCATTCTAGTGTTAGAACCCAAGAAAGGGCATTTGAATGTATTTGCTGAAAGTGAGCCCTAGGTAGCAAAAAAATTAAAAGGAAAATGGCAAATAAAAATAAAGTTTTTTCAGTCAAAAAAGTTGAGAGGATTTATATAGCAGAAAAGAGATCCATGCCATAAAAGGTTATAAAAGGCAAATTATACACCAAAAGAGCCCTTTTCCATGAGATATTCAAAGGGCCCCAAAAATAGATCATTCTAAAGTAGTATGGTAAAGAGGCCAAACCAAACATACCAAATTTCTCTTTCAAATACAAAAACCCCACATTGAAAAGGACTTGCAATAACATGTCAAAATAAGGAAAATAAATCATTATTAAATTGTACCCATTTCAAACCAATCCCTTTCAAGAACTAGATATACCCTCTTTATTTATTTTTTTTCTTTCTATAGAATGTTTTAGCAATATTTGCACGCACATCAACTGTTTTTATGCTACAATGTCTAATTTGAGTAAGATTTTTTTTCTTTTAATTCTTCTAAACAGTAAACTTAGATATTAGGTAGTACATGATATAACTTAATCTTACTCCTCTAAATTAACTCTTGAGTTTTATTGTTTTTATTACAAAACCCTTTTGAGACTTTTGATCAAATTCAAAAAAATGTCACACCCCAAATGAAAAAGATCAAAACTTTACAATGTGTGAGGACTTATAAGAAATGGGTTCCAACTCAATATTACAAACACACTAGAGATTTCTTATGATCATGTGAAATGATTGAGATCATCATTGTTATAGTTATAACAAAATCCATTCTTTCCCTACTAAAAAACAAGTAGTAAAAGAAGAAAAAGAAATATTATCAAGAAAACAATAAAGAAGTCATTTTTATCAATCTACAAAATGTCGTACAAAAATAAAAGAAAATGTGACCTGAAAAAGATTTGAAAGAGCAGCAGCAGCATGGATTGGGCCAAGGGATAGAGAAGTATCAATGGCGACTCGAGTGGCGAGTGCTTCCACAAATGGCTCCGGCCAAACCTCGTCGCCAGCACGGCGGCGGGAAGAGGAAGGACCTTCAAAATCTCCCGCGCTCCTCCGCCGCCGGCCGCCGGAGGAGGAGGAGGAGGAAGACATATGAAGAAAAATAAAAAGTTGGTTAAAAGAGAGAAGAAAAGAAGTTTAGAAGAAAGAGGAAAGACAAAAAGGTTTGGATAAAGAAACGAACTGAGGGTCCCAAAATGGGAGTTGGGGATTCTTGGATATATATGAACACAAAAAACACATACCACCACCACCCTTGTTTTATTTTTAGTTTATATATAAGAATTTATAAAGCACATTTTTATATTTGATATTATATTTGAAGCAAAATTTTTAAAACAATTTCACATTAATTTTTATCACTTAATTAGTATTATTCAATTAGTGATCGAACTTAATTTGAATTTTTTTGTTATAAATGAATAAATTTTGATTTTGTATCGGTAGATGAAAATACTTTCCTTTTTTTTATTATACATGCAAAATTCCTCATTTATATTTATTTGTTAATTAAATAGTTATCATTAACTCATTCATTCTTAAACTGTGATATCGCTATATTATATGATCAAAAACAAAATTTGTTGTCACCTGAAAATTTAATTTTGATAGTTGCCCTAAATTTGAGATCTAAGGAGAGACATTTTCGCTCATACACTCAACCATTACATTGCCTTAATAGTAGGTAGAGCATATGACTATTTTTAAATAAGAATAATTTGATTGTGCAACATTTTATATAAGAAAAATCATGTCAAAATTAATTTTATAATAGGTAATTATCATAAATTAAAATTACAATTTCTTACTTTTAGGTGAACTTATTATGACTAGTGGACCAACTCAATTTGATTTTCATATTTCTTTTATAGTCCATATTATATGGGTGTGGCCAAATTTTGGTATTTCATAGTACTTAGTGTACACGTTCAATTATTTATTAGGACAGTGTTGTTTCATGTAAGTTATTCTCTTCATTCTCAATTAATTTTGAGGTGAAATTTCATATTCTCTAATATGATATTAGAGTTCATAGAGCCCAAATGAATATCAGTCCAATAAGAATTATATTGAGATTGAATTCAAAATTTGGGAGCCCAAAAGATGCACCACATTGAAGGGCATAAATATTACATCAATTTTTAATTTTTTTTTTCATATACATGATTGTCTAAGTTAGCTTTTGCACACTTCGACAAATATCACTGCAAGAAAATTCGTAGAAAATTAATTTATATGTAGTAACCATCATAGACTGAATCTCTCATCTACCCCCTACAACCCTCTTTAACCAATTAAATTTGGTTCCTCTCCATGCGTGTGTGTTTTATTTTAATTACGAGAAGGATAATTTTAGTTAATCTAAACCTAAAAAACAGCTTCTTCTTCTTTTTTAGTGATTTAACTTATTTGTTCCACACACACACACACACATATATATATATATATATATATATATATATATATATATATATATATATATATATATATATATATATATATATATATAATTTTGAAGAGTTTTAATTTTGGAGGTGGGGTTTGGATTTTGGGACTGCAAAGACGGCGGGGTTGAGGAAGAAATGAAAAACTGTTGTGTTTTGTAAATTACCTTAGTTTTTTCAGGTGCTTTTCTATGCGGATTTTCCTCTGCCCTATTGCTTTCCTAAATTATTGTCAGTTTTTCTTTTTCCTATCTTTAATTATGCTTCCAATATTATACCAATAAGAATAATAGACCAAGAAAGTAACAAATAACAATAATAGTTGTATCGAATTGGTTAGTGGTGTAGTGGTTTCATTGTTTTGTTATAAATTAGTTCAACAGCAACGTTATGAATTCGATCCCTGGAATCGGTATTTATAATCTCCCTCTCCCAACTAAAAAGAATAATAGTTGGTTATTGAATATACATGATCGCGATCGCTAAATTATTATGCGTCTTGAACTTAATTTGTATATTTATAATTGTGGTTGAAGTAAAAATAAAATAAAAATTATGGGATGAGTTTCTCGTTAAATAAAATATTTACAAAAGTTGCCTCAGACATATGTTTATTAAAATGATTGAAATAACATGAGCTTTAAATTATTCATAAAAGTCCATTTTAAATGTTTTAGATAAAAGGACTAAAACAAAAAAATTTAAAATAATATTTTAATATGTATCTATTTATTTATTTACTTGGAGGATGGGATAACCAAGGAAAAAGACAGACTACATACTAAATAGATGTGAAAGGTCTTCCTCGATTGAAGTTTTTTCTTTGGAGTCAAAAGAAATATAGAAGAAAAATTAGTATTAATTAACTTTATTTAATTACTTAATTAATTAATACGTCATAGGAAGACCAGAACATAAATTGGCGTTTCTTTTTTGTTCGTTATGACTCGAAATTATTTCATTTCTGGATTTTTTCATCGTTGGTAGCTACCATGGAAAAAGTGTCGCATCTTTTCTACTTTCTTGAGATTTGAATTACTTTCTTGAATATATAATTTTTTAAATAACATGTTTGAATTGAGCTTTGATTTCATTCTTAAAATTCAAACAATTATATGTTTTTTTATTATTTTAAAAATACATTTTTAGTCATAGATTTGAATTATACTTTAATTTGCTTCATATATTTCAAAACTAAAATTTTTAGTTATGATATTTTAATGATGTTTACTTTTAATCTTTAAAATAAAAAAAGTTATGAATTATATTGACAAAATAATGATTAGATTACCTTTATATGGTAATATAGATAAATTAATTATTTTTATTTTCAAGTGAATTTAATTTTTAAAATAATACCTATAAAAGTAAATTAAAAAAGCATATAAGAATTATTAGATTTTGCAAGTATAGCAAAAAATGGAAAAATATTTCTATTTATAGCACAAAATAAAATATAATTTTTTTGTAGAAGAAAGTTCAAATGGAGTTCTATCACTGCTCGAGTTCTATTAGTGATAAAATTCAATTAATGATTGACTCATTCTATCATTGGTTGAATTTTCTTTCAGTGATAGAAATCCAAATTAAGTTCTATCACCAGTTGAGCGATAGAAATTAATGTGCAATTGATGAATTATTTTAAAAAATTTGCTGCAAATATAATACAAGAGGTAGAATGTATTGTTGATGATAAATTTTCTAATAATTAAAAGTGAGTATTATTCAAATGTGATGAATAGAATAAAAATCTTTAATTTGAAATTTATTGACCAAAATAAAATTATACCCCAAATCTAAAGCTTAAAAAGAATAAATCTTCTTTTTTTTTACACCCAGCATTTTTTAAACACTAGCCATAACTTTACAACATTTTCATGTCTGGATCCACAGCTCAAACTGAGGCAAAACAAAAACGAAAAATCTAAAAATTAGAGTTTTTGGTAACAATTTTGTTTTTTTTAGTAATTTGTTATTGAATAAATGTCGTTCTCTTCTCACCGCCATTGAGACGAGATTTGGGAATGAAAAGAAAACTCACGTTTATTTCGTAGGTATTTACTTTAAAAAAAAACTAAATAATTACTTTTCTTGGATAAAAATACATGAGATTTAAAGAGTATAGTTTGAACTGATATATTAGATTGGTTAAAAAAAAATTGGTGCATATTAATATATTAACAATCACAACAACTCATCGAATGAATTGGTGGTACGATTGGTTATCTTGTTTGATGTTAATTCATTTTTATTATGTGTTCCATTTAAAAACAAATTGATACTAAATAGAGCAATTTATAATATTTTTTATGAATATTTATTGGATTGTCTACTTTTCCAATATGAAACAATTATGAAATCCTACCACATAATTATTCATTCTATAAAATAATACAGTCAATCGAAACTAAGTAAATTTGTATTAATAAGAATAATAGTTAAATCCATATTAGTGTGTTCATAACAAAAGATCATATATTTAAATCCTCTACTATTAATTGTTGTTAAATTAAAACAAAAATCTTAAGTTTGATTCCTGATTTCAAACTAGCATTATAAATTTGAGTACGTGTGATTATTAGTTCGTTAAATTTAACACTTCATTGTTACATTTCTTAAAAAAACAATTATCCCCTACGACGACTTATCGAATTTCCTATACGGGGAGATTGAATTTCCCTTACTCCATATTATTGTAAAAAGGAAAAAAATATATTGTATAATCCGCTCATAAATGTAGAAATATATGAGTTATAGAACTATGAGGTATGTGGTCAACCGGAGTAAAAATAAAGATATTCAAATTTTAAAAGTATTAGGGAAAAAGCTTTTCGTATGATTTAACCTTAAATATAAAAAAAACTAGATTAAAATATCATTTTTGTCTATATATTTTGAATTTTATTTCACTTTGGTCAATAAATTTAAATGCCAAAATTTAGTTTTTTTACTTTGAAAAAAATCAGAATTAGTTTTGAGATAATTTTTCTTACAACATTTACTTTTTCTTTCCCATTAAGTAGTACTAAAATTATTAACGTGTCTATTATGGAATCGACTTGTTTGTGGTGGAAGACGGGTTTCTATCTATTTGGTGCTACTTTTTCTCCTTATGTCTTTTCGGTCGGGTCCTATTCTTCGGTTTGTAATAGATGCTAGAATACTTCCCTAAAATTATCTTAAAAACCCCGAGTTTGGAGTGTTTATAGAGTTTAGATATTTTCGGTTGGAATTTCAATATTCCATTTTGATTAAGATTGTGGCACAAAAAAATGGATTTTCTAATGGGTTCGGTCTTGTCTTCAAATTTTCAACAAAGAAGTTATGGGTGTTTAAATTTTTCTCAAAGAATAAATTAAAGTTGATTATTTTAAAATTAATAAATGAAAATCAAATTAAATTGAAAATACAAAAAGGAAAATGATATTTTAGGTTAACAATTAAAAGCAAATGAGAAAAGTTGACCAAAGCTAGCAAAAGTCTAATATATAAATAAATAAATAAAGTGGGAGGGTTCTATTGAGATGTCAAAATCAGTCCTTTAAAAGGAAGACAGGTAGGCTAAGCTAAGCTATAAATTCAGTCTCATGGCTGCCTGCTTTGGTACTACTTCTCTCTACCACACCTGACTGCTTACCCTAAATCAACATTAATTAACACTTGTGTTTGAGGGCAAAACAGTCCAATTCTATGCTTGCATTTCCTTGTAATATATATTTTTTTATTATTGATATTATTCTTTCGAGATAAGAAATATTTACATCATGCCTAGATATGATGTATAAAATAATGTTCACCTAATTTAATGTGAGCCACAAATTATTTAATTTTAAAGTCAAAAGATAAAAGAAATAGAATAAACAAAAATAGATTGTGATCCATATTGAACCACATAGGTGGACATAATTTTATACATCATGTTCGGACATGATGTAAATATTTCTCATAGAAGAATATTTAAATTATAACTGGACATGATCCATAAAATAATATCAACTATATGCCATGTGAACCACAATTCATTTGATTTTAAATCTAAAAAAAAAAGAAAATGCAACTCATATTGAACTACATACGTGAAAATTAATGTTTAAATTATGTCTTAACATAACCTAAATTTTCTCTTGAAAATAACGTTTCTTTATATCCATTATATTTATTTCAAACATAAATAATTATTTTCTTTTTTTTATTATTAAATATAGATAATTATTCTTTTCGAAAATATTCTCTTTCCTATCCTCAATTTAATTCTAATGTTTTTATATAATTATTGTAATTCTCTTTACTTTTACGCCTCTTAATTTTCTTTTTGTTTAATAATCTTATTTTTGTAATTTTTTTTTATTAATTTTTAAGTTTTGAAATATAGTTTTAATTTGGTTCCTATTTTTCAAAATTCAAAATTTTCATTTTTGATATTATAATAATACTTATTTTAATTAATAGAGTGATTATTTTAATTTTTACGTAGATTTAATTTTTTTAAATAAGAATAATCGGAAATAAAAAAATACATTAAAACATTTAAGGTTTGAATTCTCCTTCTCCAGCATTGTTTCAAAAAAAAAAAAAATCCTCAAACTTTAAGGGTGTGTTTGGGCCCCAATTTATATAAACGGCGAGTTGGTTATAATAACCCAACAGATGTTTGTCTCACAGTTTATTATAAACAATGATTATCTAAACCTGCGTGACAATTTATCTAAACCTACATGCCCGTTTATCTACACCTTACATATATTACTTGTTGTATAACAAGTCTCTCAAATACCGTTTATCGTAATCCCTGTTTTAATAATTTACCCCTTAAACACCATTTATAATAACCTACCGTTTATCATAACCTTTCGTCTTTAATAACCAAACCGATGCTCCAAACGCACCATAAAATGTAAAAACTAAATTGAAATGAAAGCAAAACCTATTTTTTCACGGGAAAGTGCACAAAGTCTTTGCAATTGCTTTCACAAAAAATAAAATAATCTCAAGACTCTCATTTAAGTTACATTTTCTCCCTCCACTTGGAAAGTTACATTTTGTTTTGCCGTTTAAATTTCAATTCTCGTCACAAAAAAGTATTAAAATAATAATAAAAAAATCACCGGTTGTCTTTTGTTCTTTAAGTAATAATATGTTTAGATATCTTAAATATATGATTGTGTGGATATACTCGGCATTATTCATTAACAAAAAAGATATAATGAAAATGGATTACTTATATGTTGTTGATAACTTAATATTATGTTTGGACATCGAAGTATTGAACATCTCATATGTTTGGATGTGAATTTCATTTTAGAAATATTTTGTAACTTTCAATTTAAACATGTACATATGTATAACCTATATTTTTCGATATCATACATGTATGAACTATGAACACGAAGTTTGATAATTGTTAGAAATTTTAATTACAATGTATGTTTGTTTATTATTAATTAGTCAGGCTATTAAAACAAAAGAAGACAATTTGGAGCAAAACTAAAGATGGTAAATAGAATCTTTCTTAAAAAAAAAAAAGATGGTAAATAGAAAATGAAGAATTCCTTGAAAATTAGAGGGGGGAAAAAAAAAATCGAACCGAATTCAAAAAAAAAAACCAAAGAGAAACCATATCAAAATGAAACCGACGAAATGATGTTTATACTCTATTGAACATTGAGTAGATTCCAATGTTAATCAAATCAAATAGTTGAGTTTGATTCTTAATTTAACAGGATTTTGCATATATAACAAAAAAAAACTAAAATATTTCTATTTATAATATAAAATAAAAAATAATTCATTTGTAGCAAAAAAATTTTTAGTTACTTATATCACTTGATTTCTATTAGTGATAGACTTATTTTATCACGACTTAAATTTTCTATCAGTAATAAAAATTTAAATTGAGTACTAGTTGAGTGATAAAAATAAATATACTATAAATAAATTATTTTAAAAATTCTGCTGCAAATATAATACAAGAGCTAGAATATGCTGCTGATCATAAATTCTCTTAATTGAACCTAAAATTGAAACAAAATAAAACAAAACTTGTATCACTTTTTCCATTACATCAATTCTCCTCAAATACGTTTATATATATATATATAACAATTAAAATTCATTAATCTTTTTTGTTTAACAATTTTGGAGATTCAAAGCCATAATTTTATAGTTGCATTAAAATCCATTAATTATTTAGAAGTTCTGAACAGAATGAGGGCAGATGGATTAATTAAGACTACAAAATGGACAGAACTGAAGTTAAATTACCTCCTGCATCACCAGCCAACCAGATGCTATGTTTAGCCAATTTCTGATGATTTTGTTTTTCACTTTTTAGAGTATTTATTGTTATAATTTTTCTTTGCTAAAAAAGATCTATTTACCCTATTCTACATTGTAGACCTTATAATAACATATATGCCTATGCCCAACCCCTTCTTGCTTTGCATTTACTCCCAAGTTCACTTTCCAATATGCTTCTGCATTCTGCATTTATTTTCACTTTATTTTTAATTTTATTTGTCTTTAGGGCATACATAGATAAAGGAAAAAAAGAAAAGAAAAGGAATTAGATTTATTTGATGTTTGTTTGAAGTAAAAAAATTTCTTTCAACTCCACGTTCTCCATAAAGATGACAATCCTATTCGGACTTTTATTTTACGGTCATTTTCTGGATTATAATTGAGCACCACATCTTAACTAAATCAACGGATCCATTCGATTTATGTTTGAGTACACATCAACTATCTCATAGTGAGGCAACAGTGCTTTGATACCATTCGTTAAGAATGACAACCCTACAAAATCTCTACAACATTATGATATTGTCTACTTTAATATACACTCTCATGACTTTGTTTTCTGTTTTATCTAAAATATCTCATACCTATAAAAATAGTTGTCATCACTGATCTACTCAAGCTTTTCCTCTTATCTAATCAATGTGGGACAACATTGTTTGCAACCCAATAGTTTCATCTCTTCATTTTCAAGCAAAGTCTTTCCTATAGTATATTCCTTCTCAAAATCATCTTTTTCCTCCAACTTCTTTAAGTTTTTGTGCAATCACTCATTCAAACACATTTATTCGAACAAACGTTTTCTACAATCAATTTTAAAAACAATCTAATCTAAACATGATTTTTCGTACACCACAGTCAAATAATTCATCCAAACATCTAATTCAAACAATTCTTTCTCCCTTCCAAACTTGGCAAATGAAATCAACTCATTTTGCAACTTTGGCTAAATAGTCAGTTGGTCAGTTATTGTCCAGATTTCAACTTCTAAATTTACAAAAACTAGGCCTTCAAGATCATCCTCAAAGGGTGGCAAGATGATAAAAGTCCCTATCCAAATTGATAGAAGTCATTTGATCCATACGATCAGAACAAACAAAATATTCGACTAATGTCTATTCTTGTATCTAACAAGAACTCTCTCTTTATCGATATCAATTACTTTGCACGAAGATTCATGAACCATAACTTCGGTGAGGATAAGGGAGAGAATAGGAAAGAAAATGATTAATTGTGTTTGGGATGAAAATAATGATTATTTATGTTAGGAGTGAAGAGAATGATTATGAAATAAAATAAAATAATGAATATGATGACAGTGAAAAATAGTAATATGGTGAATACAAATTTGTTGGAAAGAGAATTAAAAATAGTTAGGAGGAGAATGAAAAAAAGGAGTTTTTTGGGAAATAAAATCATGGGAAGAATGATTTTCGATGACCTAAACACGGAGAATTATCCACATTCTCATTCTCCTCTTTATTCTTGGTAGCCTAAATATGAAGGAGCACGAAAGCTAGAATAGAAAAATAAGCACAAAGTGTTATGGAAAATTCCTCTCAATTGTATTCCAATAGCATTTGTTTAATAACTATCTATAGGCAAACTAAGCTTGCAAAAGTATCCAAACTTTAACAAAAATATTCAAATTTTGTGTGTTCCTTAGTGCAGTTGAGGTTTTGTTAAATGAAGTATGAAAAATGTACTTTTTCTTGATAAGTATTATTTTTTGAAACACAACTTTGATTAAAGGCTAGCACATAAAAAAAAGGGACCAAATGAGTCAATGACGCAATAGTTTCATTGTTTGGTTGTAAACCAGTTTAACACCAGCCTCACAAATTCGAGCCTGAGAATCCGTATTTATTCCTCCTCCCTATATGTACTTAAAAAAAACACGTAAAATAAGTTATCTAAAAAAGAGGATTTGGACAAAAATAAAATTATGAACTTCCTTTGATGAAGTATGAGATCTTCGACTGTAGGCCTTAATAGTGGCCCAACAGCATCTTGCCAGCCCAATTTAAGTTAGCCACTTTCAAGAGCCCATGTTTGATGAATTTGTTTTCCCAAAATGTTATTTAGCTCCATCAAATTGTCACTCCCCATCATAGGATAATCATTTGACTTGAATTTTTAAAAATTAAGCCTATGAATTTCACTCATATTTATAGATTCCATTTTTTTTTTGTTATCTACCTTTTACATGTTCTTTCGAAAATGGGGGAAACCTTACTTGCTCTAAAATTTGCTGGGTGAAATAGAGACCAATGACGTGGCACTCTCACAATCACATTTTATTTTTCAAATTTATGTTTTCTTTCTCTTTGCTTAAACATGGAGTCATTTTATTATTTTTTCTCCTTTTTTTCTTTCCGGTGATTGGATTTTGGAGTTGAAAAGACGGGAAGAAAGAAAGTGGAAGAGAAAGAGAAAATAAAGTGATTTAGAGATATGTAGTATTTATTTAGAAATTGGTGTTTTAGAGGAAAGATGTTATAAAAGTAATAATTTTATATTAATGTAATAATTGCATATTTGTATTAATTAATAAATTTAATATATTTTATTTTATATTATATGGTTAAAAATTAGAAAAGATTTGATGTGATATTTGATAAGATTAGATAAAAAATATTTTATTTGTATTATATTGTTGAAAATTAGAAAGTTTGATGAGACATTTAATAAAATTAAATAAAAGATTTGATGTAATGTTTGAGAGATCGAGGAGGATTTGTTAGAGGTTGATATACTAAAAACAAATAAGAAGTTGAGATTCCCAACTCCTTCCCTTTCCTCTCCTCTCTTTAACACCAAAATTCAAACATCCTCTGAAAAAATGATTGGATTTTGGAGAGGAGAGGAGGTGGAATGATTTGAAAGAATGAAACATTTGTTTGAGAGAGATATTTTTTATTATTATTATTATTTGACATTAATTTTTATTGGATAGTTTTCAATTTTCACATGTATTTTATTTGTTGGATGTTGTAATTTTGTCAATGGAATTTCTCTCTCAGACACTAGTGGGTGGGTGTTTAGTAAAGTGATGTATATTCAATTGAAAATGAGAGGTTTTAAGTGGTTACAACTTTTCACGATAAAGTCAACACAAAATTATTGGTTAAAATTTTCGATCTCAATTTTATCCAATTTTTTAACATATCAAGGTAGGCATTGATTTTTCTCCTTTTTTTTTTTGTGTATTGTACCGCCCAAATTATTAAATTTAGTTTGATAATTATTTGATTGATTGTTTTTTTTAAAATAATTTTAATGCTTATTGTTTCTCTAGAATGGTTTTCAATTCTTTCCTCCAAGTATTAAGAGAGCTTTGACTCGGCTTAATTAAGAATTAATTTTCTATAAATTTTTTTGTCATTCAAATATAATAGGACCAGAATGTATGTCTTGCAACAATAATCGAGACGAGACAAGCTCAAGTAGTCATAAATATATATTTTTTAAAATAACAAAAAAAGAGTAATTTTTAAACAAGGATTTTTTTTTTAATTATGTTTTTCTTAAAACTTTTTTCATTAAATTTCTCTAAAATTAAAGTGTGGCTTAAGAAGAAAATCATTTTTGGACGATTTTATTCTTATGCCACATCCTAAATTACAAACATGTCATAATCTTCTATTCGAATATAAAAAAAATGTAAATATATTTATAATATTATTTAGATTATTTAGATATTTAGATTTTCATCATCTAAAAGATAATATATTTTTAGAAAATCTCATAAATTAAGTTAGAATATAAGAGAATCTGCTTAATATTCTTTATCTTTATTTTTACTACTTAAAATGTGACTTATTATTATTATTATTAGTTATTAAAATTTAGTATTTTCAAACTAAATAAGTATAAAATCAAATGAAGATATTGAGTTTTTTTTTTCAAATTTAAAGAAGATCTTGAGTTCAAACTTTTTCTATAAATACCACAAATTTATTGTTTTTCGAAATTTAAATTACTAATAATTCTTTTGATTTTGCACCGATGTACAGATTTTGTTCGGGTTGGAAGTCTTAGCATTGGTGCACTAAGTTGTGTTCGTGGGAGCTGTTGGTAAAGAACAATTTTTTCAATCTGTATTTAATTCGTTGTACATGACATTTTCTTCTTCTTCATTTATTTTTATTTTTATTATGTTTTTAATTCTATTTATTTTATGTTTCAACTTTAATTTATAATTTACTTTTAAATTTATGGAGTATTTAAAATTTGGAAGAAGTGTTTATCACATTCTTCCATTAATGAAAGGTAATTTTTTTATAATTATTATAATAATTATTATTTTTTATTATAATAAATATGACTTAACATGTAATTTGTAACTTATTCTGTGATAGGTGACTTCATTGAAGTACTACTCATATTTTGACATATGAAACTACTTAAATTTTATCAATTTTACTAATAATTATATGTTTTTTAAATTTAAATATAAATCTATACACCATTATTATTGTAGAGAACAATAGATTTAATATAATATTATGTTTTAAATTAATATTTAAAAAACTTATGTTTCATCAAAATTCGTAGAAGAGGTAGATAATAAATTTTATGAGTTTTTTTTAAAAAAAAATCAATATTTTCTTTATTTTTTTATTATTTATAAAATATAAGATGAAATAAGAAAGCACAAATATGATTTTTAAGATTTTAGAGAGGTGATGGTTTCGAGGTTTTTTTTTTTTAAAAGATGGCTTCGATGTTCATAGATTAAACTAAAATAATAAATGAATGAAAAAAAAAATTGCTTATAAAGTAAGATTTTAGCATGAGGAAAAGTTATTTTTTAAAGAAGTTTAATTTATTTCATAATTTTCTTTAAAAAGTACGATATGTATATTTTTTTTTTCACTTTTATCTTGAACTACGTTGTATGAAATTTTTAAATAAAGTAGATAATAAATATTTTACTTACTCATTTAAAATTTATATATATATATATTATTATTATTATTATTTATAAGTATTTTAATAAATAAAAATATAATCTAACATGCCAGAAAAAATCTCTCGTGCAACGTTCTAAAGTTCTAGTTTCTCTAAAAATTCTCTCTTTTCACACATCTCTATTTAGTTTTTGTATTTATTAATCTCAATCAAATTTCACTTATCTCTCTAAAATTTCTTCTATACATTTCCTTTTTTTCAGATCACTGCATTACGGTTTATTTATTTATTTATTTTTTTTTTGAAATAAATTCATTACGCTTTCTATTCTACCAAAACTTTCGTTTTCTTTTTAAATCTTAAATATTTACCTAAACTTCATCTAGCTATCTCTGAAACTTTTCATAGCATTTTTTTTTCTATAAGAAATATCTCTAACTGGTCTCTCAATACAGTTTTTAAAATGATTTCAATATCAATTAAGCAAACCTATATCTTTTCGATATATATATATATATATATATGTATGTACATAGAGGTATTCTTCTGCTCAAATATTTTAAAAATAAAAATAAAAAATAGTTATCAAACACGTATGAAAAAAATTCATTATAAGATTATCATTTGATTCTAGAAGGATGGATTGTTATTTGGTTGTTTGTTTTTTAAGTCTTCTGTTTTCCTTTTCTCGCCTTCACGTTTTCTTCATGTTTCCAAGTTCTTATCTCTATGTGTTTGGGCAATGAGCACCAAAAAACAATCTATAATATATCTATTCACTTAATTAACCTATTATTAATCATCATTCATAAGGTGTCTTTCATTACTTAACCAGCCAATTATCAAATTCCTTTTCTTTTTAATTACTTTTTTCACATATATATATATACAGACATGCAGGTATGTGAATGTTCAAGATAATTTATGTGTATCTTGATTATTTTACAAGATAAAACATTTGACCCACTCAAAAAAAAAATCAATTGTTAAGAAAATTCATTAAAAAATTAACTTTCCAATCGATGACCACCCTAATTGAACCCATAATTTTTTGGTTCTATAAAGAACTCTCGACCACTCGACCAATATATTTAGGCCTCAACTTTTCATCTATTATTCTGTCAGTGCCTAAGATACATGCTAGTAAACAAAACTCAATCATAATACACCTCCTTAGGGAGGCATACGTGTCTACTTGATAATGATAAAGAAACTATAAAACTATCTCGTAAGAATTTTTTTGACATCCAAATATTCTAGGGTAAGACGATGTGTCTTGCGACAATAGTTGAAGTTTGTGCAAATTGACTCAAACGGTCATGGATATATATAAAAAAGAGAATCCCCTAGTTAAAAAAAAAAAGTGAACTAATTTCAAGTATGGTTCACTCTTAAACTTGTTTCTAGTGACCTAAGTTTTTGGTTTAAATTATAGCAGGTTTTGAAACTTATCCGTTTTCATGTCATATGCAAAAGATCCAAAATCTACGGTACTTCGAGTACATAAATCAAATTAAATTCAAAATTGTACTAAAACAAATATCTACATACAAAACCAAGCCACGTGCAAATGTTTGACATGAGAGATCAATTTCAAAGAATTTCCGGGACCATTGTTCAGCCATATATTTCTATTTAATTGTGTAGGCAGTAGTAAGTAGACACACAATAATCTCAAAGATATCAATGTAAAGCACACATTCCATTCATGAAATTGTTGTTCTAAATTCATGAAACTCCAAAAAGAATCATGAAGATTTACATAGAAATGGAAAGTGCGACTGTTTTGGGATTATACAAATACTAAGCTTATATAATCTAAGTAGATCACTGTCTTAGAACGCAAATATATGCATGGAAATTATTATCATTATTATTTTTTATAAAAAGGGGGTTTTGAGTATTAAGCTAATTAAGCTTGTGAAAATGGAAAAAATTAGAAGATGTTGATGACAAAGAACTCAACAACAATAGGATAAGTACAAAAGGAAGTTTTTTTACACAGGGAAGGGTAAGCAAGTGAGAAAGGGGAAAAGGTAAGAATTTTTGTTAGGGGTTTTCTTGTTGTATTGTTGCAATTATTAAGTTCTTCTCAGCAAGACTTGGGAAGAGTGTTTTCTCAGATGAGTCCAATAGACAAGTCCAACATGAAACAAAACAACGGCTTCACAAACCCTACAAGAATATAATATAGAGGTGGGGGCAGTAGGTGCTAAGAGAATCTCCCACTTTTATTTTTTATTTTTTTATACTCTAGGGTCGTTTTAACCTCGGTTTAAAAGTGGGTAATGTTGAGTTACAATAACACAATCTATGTTTGAATCACCGATTATAATGGCTGGTGGGTTAGCTTATAATCTCCCATCCTAACTATAATAACCATCTAGTCCTGATAAAACTTTGTTGTACAATAACCTCCTACTCAAATACATTTTATTATAATATGCATCCCAAACACGAGTTGTAATGATCCTCTGTTTATAGTAACCTACCCAATGGTGTTGCCCCAAAGGCATCCTAAGGGCATGTTTGGATGGAGAAGAACGAAGTGTTTTAAATGAGTAGTTGCACAAAAACTATACTTGCATAAGGTTGTTTGAATGAGTGGTTCCACCAAAACCATATTTGGATAAGATTGTTTGTTGGAGGGGGGTTGTAGGAAAAATGGTTGTTTTGAGGAGAGATTGTGATAAAACTTTGTTTGGAAAAGGTAGTTGGGAGGAGGGACTGGAATGTGAGGTTAAGTAACAGATTTTCTACTCCAAACAAACTGCTAAGATCCGAATTGTATTACGAAATAAAAGAAACAACTACAAGATAACCAGTGTTTTCAAAGCGCAAGGCGCAACACGAGGCAATACTCTCCTTGATCGCCGCAAAGCGAGAGGCGATAAAAAGGCGAGACCCGAGTGAAGAGAGGCGCATTTTTAAATTGATTATAAAGCATATGTGTATTCTCATAAAATTTTAAATTCATATGGAAAAATACCAAAAAGTAAAAAATAAAAGAATTAATCACAAAAATTATGTTATTATAAGATATACCATAATATTAAATTATTAGTTGTATAAAAATAAATTGAAGTTAATTGAAAGTATAAAAAAACAAAGATTTTACGTCAAATAACTCGAATAAACAGGCACATATATTTGAAATAGCAATTAAACAAATTCAATATCTTTAATAAAGACTTCGCATAGTTGTTGGGCTTCTTCATAAACTAATTATAGGTTCTTTTTGTGGATATTAAGTTAGGATATTGACAAATAAATAAAACTTTAACAAGGCGCACGCCTTGGCCTGAGACGAAGGCGATGCAAGGCGCAAAATGGCGAGGGCCTGATTGAAGGAGCTCGCCTTAGCTATGTTAGAGGCGCAATACCTGCCTATGTGCAAGGCGATGGCCATGGGCGAGGAAAGGTGATGGCCTTGAAAACACTGAAGATAACCCAAGTTTGAATAGGACGAACCTCCCTTTCTCTAGAGAATCATCTCTTAGAGCCCAAAATAAAATCACTCAAAATATGGATACCTTTCTCCTCACACAACCACTCTATTTATAACTATAAGTCTCTAACTTACTCCCCAAGTATTTGCTCATATGCCCCTTTATTATTCCCCAATTCCCCTAAGGGTCATTCCTAACACAAACATAGGTAAATCTTACCCCACATCCGTCCCCGAATTTCCCATTATCCATTATCCAGCACCCCTAAATGTCAATTTCAACACCCAATGTAATGTAAAGATGTTTTAAAATATGCTTTCTGTCTCGGAGAACTTGGGGGTTTCCTTTCTGCGCCAACTCCATCAGACAATCAATCAAATGGGCACTTCCCTGTCTGTGATTTTCAATGGGTCTCCCCACACATATTTACATTATTTATTATTTTCCTAAGGAAACCTAGGGGCAGTTTGTTTGACATATTTAGGTAGTTTTTGAGTTAAGGAGTTATATTGAGAAGTTATGTTGAACAGTTAAAAACTGAGAATTGTGTCAAAAACTCGTTTGGATGTAGTTTTTGTATAGATGAGTTAGAGTCAAAACCTAGTTTGGATGTAGATTTAAAAATGAGTAGTTATTTTTAGTAATTAAAAAAGAAATGATTAAAAATGAATGGTTGAAAATGAGTTATTTTGATTGATTTGAAATGAATGATTAAAAATAAATGGTTAGAAATGATTTAGTAGTTATAAATGAATGATTAAAAATGAATAGTTAGAAATTAGAGTTATTTTTAAAAGTAAAAATGGGGAGGAATTAATAAAAACTCGTTTGGATGTAGTTTTTAAGGAGAAGTTAGTAAATCCTAGGGGCTGTTTGTTTGACATATTTAGGTAGTTTTTAGGTTAAGGAGTTATATTGAAAAGTTATGTTGAGGAGTTAAAAATTGAAAATTGTGTCAAAAACTCGTTTGGATGTAGTTTTTGTATAGAGGAGTTAAAAGTCAAAATTTTGTTTGGATGAAGATTTGAAAATGAGTAGTTATTTTTAGTAGTTAAAAATGAAATGATTAAAAATGAATGGTTAAAAATGAGTTATTTTGATTGATTTAAAAGGAATGATTAAAAATAAGTGGTTAGAAATGATTGAGTAATTATAAATGAATGATTAAAAATGAATGGTTAAAAATGAGAGTTATTTTTAAAAGTAAAAATGAGGAGTTAATAAAAACTCATTTGGATGTAGGTTTTTTAGGATCCTCCTACTAACTCCTACCTAAATATGTCAAACAAACAGCCTGTGCTTGTTTCCCTCTGACTTTCTTTCCCTGTTCACAAACAATTCTTATTTTCAAACATTTTTTAATGCATAGTCGTCTTCTGGTTCACCTTTTTCCGCCAAGTGCATAAAGATCTGTCTATTTTGTTTTTGGTTTTCCAGCACCAAATCCCTCAGTAAAATAGTGTATATCACCAAATCATATGGTATTCATACGAAAAAAATGTACGTTTTGTAGTAGAAATGAACCATCCAACAAGATTTCACAGCTATAAGAATAGTAATTTTAAGTCAAGCACCAAACTTTAGAGCTACTCTATATATAGAATATTCAAAGACAATACAAAATATTCCTCAGTGACATTATTATCTCAATGTCATCATGTTTGTTTTATATTCGTGACTTTTCAAATCAACTTATCCGAAATTCGACTATTTTCACAAGACAATTATCTAACCTTACTATATTTAGTTGTGAAAATAACTTGTATAGATAGGTGGTTACCACAGATTAAATCTATGGTCTCTCTAAGCACTAAGCCGTCCATGATTTATTAATGACTAATTGTCAACATGTTTTTTTTTTAATAGTCTAAAAGTTCTACCCCCACCCCATGTGTGTTTCTAGTCCGCCTATCCCTGCGTGTGAAAATTGAAAATCATTGAATCTCTCTTCTAGAGAGAGAAGAATGATTTAAGAACAAGATCTAGCAACGTCTAAGTCTAATATGCCATCTACTTAAAATCTGCATCAATAAAACAGTGACTTTCTATATAACCAGGAAATGGAAGGTGGAGAAAAGCGTAGGAATCAAAATCCCTCTGTTCTTGAGATGGTAAGGGAGAGAAAATGATGTGATATTGTGGAGTACGATGGATAAGCTTTCCCAGACAAAAATTAAAATTTCACGAACAAAAATATATTACTTAGGTAGAAAAGGAGTAGTGGAATGGTTTCCGTAGAGACAAGGATTTTAAATGAGATACTTTTCCATTAGCACTTAAAAAAACAAAAGTGAATGTCAAGGAAACCTGCAAGACATAACGCCTATTCTCACCCTACATACAAATTGACCTTACAACATTTGATTGTCAAGAAAATCCATAGGATATTATTCCTAACTAAGTGGCTATCATGGATTGAACTCCATAATCTCTTAGATTCACAAGATCTTCTTTGACCACTAAATCAACTCATTTGGTTGACATCCAAACGAGAATCGAATGAACAATGTTAAGACCTGGTCCCCATACTAAAGTATATATATATCCATGCTTGTTCTCACCAGACATACTGATAACGCTGAACCCTACAACATTTAGATGTAAAAAAAATTCGAAAAAAATTAATTCTTGAATAGGTGGCCCGCATGGATTGAAGCTATCACGTCGTAGTTCCTGAAGACCTTTTTTTACCACTAGGGCACTCAATGTGAGGTTTAAAAGGCTTTAACATTAAAAGTGTGGTTCCCAAATCACAACGGATACATGCCCAAAGTCTTGGAATATGCACACAAACACACAACCTAAGCCCCAAAACCAATTTTGTAAAGAAAAAAGAAACCAAAGAAAGAGAAGGTTAAACAGCATTGCATTCCCATTGATTTGCATTGGTTTGAGGATTTTTTTGGTTTGGAGGCTTATTCTTTGGCCCCATCTCCACCCTCCTCGATACCCTCTCTCAATCCTTCTCACAGACATTTTCACAAACACGCAGACTTCGAGAATCGAGAAGCACAGCAACACAAATCCTATCCTACACTTTTTCTCCTTGTTCATCAATTTTCACCAAATCTATCTATCTATTGTCAATTCCATATATAATCAGAGAACCAGAGCATTTCCACCAAACCAAATCCCTAATCAATCTAGGGCATAAAACGCAACAATAATGCAGAAGAATCACGTACCTGAGCCGAAGCGGCGGAGGTTCGTAATCAACGACAATCTCGACATTCTCATCGAAATCCTCAAGCGACTGGACGGACCGTCCATCGGCGTCGCCGCCTGCGTCTGCCGCCTCTGGTGCAGGATCGCTCGAAGCGAATCTGTTTGGGAACAGATCTGCTTCCGTAATCTGACGTCGCCGCTTCCGCCATCGGTGAAATCGGTGGTGGCGGCGCTGGGAGGGTACAAGCGGCTGTACATGGTGAGCATACGACCGGTGCTGAGTCGACTCGGGTGCTCGGAGGTGGTGCGGCGGCGAGTTTGGACTCGGGATGAGATTCAACTCTCTCTGTCTTTGTTCTGTGTGGATTGTTACGAGCGGCTCGCCGGAAGTGGGAGACTCGGCGGCGATGCGGCGGCATTGTCGCTCATGTTTCTCTGCAACACCGTCAACGTCTGATTCATCATTCTTTTTTAAATGAAAATAACAAAACCATTATTTTCCACATTTTTATTGATCTTGTGTTATTATTTTTTTAAGAGTTTTATTATTATCATTATCAACATTAAGAAAATATTAGATTTCAAAAAAAAAAAACATTAAGAAAATATTATTATTATTTCCTGTAACAATGCATCAACGAATTCATATAATCAAAATATTCGAGTTTTTATTGTCTTGTTCATTTTCGTTCGCTTTTTTGTTTCCTTTTTTATAGAACGATTTTTTTTGTTGATATCAGAATGGTCGCTAGTAACGTGAAAAAACAGTAACAAAAATTTGAGTTTTGATTATCCTTTTAGTTTTTATTTTTCAAGTTAATTATAAGTACATATATTTGTTTTTATAATTAACTCAAAAAATATTGACGAGTTATTTATGACATGAAGAGTGAAATTTTGTTACCTATCATTTATCATTTGATTAAAGTTTATTGATTAATGCAATATTGACGACTTAATTGAAGATGTGAGATTAAAGGAACAAATTAGTTGAATAGCATAATTTTATATATGGTCTAAAAGGCATTATTTTATTGTATAAAATAAGTTTTTTTTTTTTAATGTAAAATATTTTGCTGAAGAGTACAAGTGATCGTAATAGTATTCTTATCCAAAGGCAACTTAGTTTACAAGTTTGAATTCTCTTTTGTGAACTTAAAAAATTCTTATAGAAAAACAATAATATTTAAAATTAGAGATTTTCAACATAACAAACTGCTAGTAAAACGAATAATTTATGTAAAATTAATCTCCATAATTTAAATTAAAAAAATCTCCATAATTTTATTTTAATTCATGTAGCTGACTCATTGAAGTATGTGCATACTTTAATTCAAGTAAAATTGGGGTTGGGTGATTTTTTTGGACATATTCATCAACAAATCAACCCAACCTATTTATATATTATTGGACAACCTATTAATATATTATTGGATGAGTAAAGTTGTCAACTTATATTTATCTTATATTTCTTCTTTAAAGTATTCATAATTTGTAAATTATATAACGTAAGACTTAAATTCAAATGTTCATATTTTAGTAGATTAAAAACTTATCTCATTAATAAATTTTACACTTAATATTATTCTTCATTCGAGTGAGATTGAGTTGAACGAGCAAAAAATTGACCAATACAAAAACAAAAAAATAATAAAATTAACCCAAAGAAAATTATAATCTAATCCAAACTCTACAATTTAAATTGGATAGTTTGAGTTAGTGGAAATGGTTGATTTTTTTTTTGTACATCCCTAGAGTACATTTGACACTTGACATGTGACCACAAATCCAAGCAAAAGGTGAAGATGGGGCCTTCCCTTGGGGTTGGTTGGGTGAATGAATGCCACAATATCCATATCCAAAACTCCAATTCTCATATGGTTGGAATTATGCCCAATCAAAGCTCACACCTCCTTCAACAATGGCCACCAAGCTCTCTCTTTCTTCTTCTTTTTCTTCTTCCCTAACCATCACCAAACTTCCACTCCAACAAAACCCCTCCTCTTCCTTCTTCCCTCCTTTTCCCTCCACCTTTTCATCAACAAACTCAAGAGCTTCCAAGTTCAAGCTTCTTGCAAATTTGGGTAAATTCCTTTTTTTTATTACTTTTGCTTTCGATGTATATAAACATTTACTTCAAAGTGTTTCTGTTGGATCAAGATGATTGTTTTGGCCAGCAATCCAACCCAACCCAACTCATATATTTTTTTAATTGGATTGGATCATAGAATTGTCTTTTCATTTTTAATTCGAATATATATATATTTATTGCTTTTTTTATTATAGAAATCAATATAATAATTTCATTAACAAGTTAGCTTCCATTTATATCATGCATTCTAAAGATTTAAATAACATTTTAATGAATTTTGAAGAATAAAAGTCAAATAAATGCAGACATATATTTTAAAAATTAATAATCAAGTTAGTTCGGGTCAACCTAAACTAATTTTAAACCTAAAAATCAACCTAAATCATGAAATATTTTATTTACTTAAAGCTCAATTCAACTCAACCTTATTAAGTTGGGTTGGTCGGTTATTTGAATTTTCGGGTTGTTCGAACACCACTCCATACACTGATGGGTTTGGAAAAGGTGGTGATGCTATTTTTTAGGTGGTGGAGATGCAGAAGTGAAGAAAGAAGGGAAGAAGAAGTTTATAACCAAGGAAGAAGAGCCAGAGCAGTAAGCAATTCTTTTCTTGTTCAATGTTGTTCAAAAATGGATTTAACTGATTGAATTTGGTGTAGGTATTGGCAGACAGCAGGGGAGAGGGAAGGGGAGAATCCAATGAAGACTCCTCTTCCTTATATCATCATCTTCGGCATGTCGACCCCGTTCGTGATCTTAGCCATTGCTTTTGCCAATGGCTGGGTTAAGGTACCTGTGAGATGATGAATATCTCATCAACTGTAACCTCAGATCATCTTCTTCTACAGCCACCCCACTGGTTATGCCTGTTTTGAGTTGTAATGTAATGTTCCACAATCCAATACTAAACTATATGATATCTCAACTCCATTTGACTCATGAGTTCAGATTGTCTTTCCTTCTATTCCTATACAAGAATTTGTTGTTGGTGTCCTTGAGTAATATGTTGGAATCACTAACAGATGAAAAACCAGGGAAATGCATCCAAACTGATACATCTTGTTACATGGTAACTATCCTAGAGTGACCTAACAGCTGACTAGGATGATGATTAGAATAATTTTAAATTTTAATATACGGATGAAATGACTTTTTTGGCCATAGACATGAGATTTAATTATAAAAGAGAAAAAGTAAAAAAAATAAACACACACAAATGCCACACCAAGACTACTGAGCAATGTTGATCTGTTATTAAGGTTAAAAATATTTGATTTTGAAACATAGGGACCAAATAGAAATTCTAACAAAAATTTAGAGTAAAAAAAGTATTTTTCCCATACTTTTGAGGGCAGCATGATCACTGACAATTTCCATGTCTTTCTTTAAGAACCAATACATGTAAAGAACTTAAAAATACAAAAAACAAAAACAGGAAATGGGGAATTTGATCCATAATGAACAGATTTTAAAGCATATGGAAATCACTCCTACTTCAAGGTCTCTTCAATCTATTCGTATGACAATCTTAGCATAAATAATAATTTCATAGCTCAATTAATCCCAGCTACAAAACCAAAATACAAAAGGCAGGGCCACAAATTTAGAAGGGGGAAAAACAGTTAACCAAACTCTATCAATGTCTTCTCAGCAAGGGCTTGAAAAGTGACATTGTGACATATTTTTCACAAAACCTGAATGTTGAACCAAGTGCTATGAATTCACCTCCAACATTATTTTGGTATAAATGATTTAATTCAGTGTGTCGAGGCTGCACACCAGACTGCTGACTACTAGTGCAGCAAGATGGTTCATTCAAAATAGTCTCTCGCAGTTGTGACGGTAGATCCGGTGGAGGCCTACCGTAGTCATCGTCGTTGAAGTATTGGTTATCGTAGCTAGATGGTGGGGATGGAGGAGATTCGAACTCAGACAGGCTTTCGGGCAATTCCGAGACAGGTGTCTGTAAGACAGATTTCCATATGAATTCAAATTAGTCTGGGCAAATAAAGAGCTCTATTATTAAGATTTAACCATAAGATAAAATATGGGGAGAGAATATGGAATAAGGAGTACTTTGTCTCGACTGTTAAGGATCAGAAAGGAGAGGAAAATGATTGATTTACTTATTTTAGACTGCAGTTTGAGGCTCATTCTAAATTGTTCTGAATGTATAATCATCAACTACTGACATTGGTAAGTGACTCAAAGAAATTTGATTCTAATTTAATTCGTGACGATCATAAGTAACAAAGAGTCTCTTACAAAAGAACAATAAAAAAGAGCCAAAACAAAACTAATTGAAGAAGCAACATGCCTGTTCATTCAGGCGCACTTGCTGCATGGCAATGGACAGGAGAACTAGGTACCTAGATTTATTCCTCTCTTTCAAACATTCCTACTCAGAACATCCAAAACTATAATTTTCTTCCCTTCTCATGTAGCACTTCACTACACATTGTCTCCCCTAAAATCCCCTCAATTCCAAACTAATCAATTCATAAGGCCGTGTTCAGGGAGCCATTTAAGGAAACAAGAGTTGGACTATTATAACCCAACCCACTGGTTATAATAACCGATGGGTTAACCCAAACCCAAGTTGTCGTTTCACATAACCTATGCATGGTTTGAGATTATCCATTTTCTCTTCTTTCTTATAATAACGTGCACTCCAAAAACCATTTATTATAACCCCTATATAATAACATGCACCTCAAATAGTGTTTATTAAAATCCACCATTTATAATAGTGCAGCTGGTGCCCCAAACACGACACGTCTGACTGTCCACTCTTTCCAAACAAAAATCTTAACCAAATAGTCCATAAAGTGGTTTTGATAAGAAATAAAATCGGAATAAGTTGCAAATTTAACTGTTCCATCCCATTCCCTAATCCAATCATTTGAATGCTGGGAAAAAAATTTGAAGTATGCTAACCCCCCAGAATCTACATGTGTCATTCTGATATATGCACCGCAAATACAAAACTCTCTTCCCTAATTCAGGCTTTTATTTTGTATTTGCGAAGTAGCTAGCAAGTATTAGGGAAGGAGAGTTTCTCAGCCCTCTCGAATTGGCTAATAGTTTCGTAAATGCCATAAGACATATCTTTCTTCTCTAATTATCAAACGATTGATTGTAAGGATATACCTTAGTACCTTACATAAAGCTAGTGCAATCAGTATAAATCTTAAATCTCTGTATAATGATAACAGAAAAATGAACAAAGACAACCCAATATGACATTTTCAATTTACATAGAATTTTGTTGAAAGTAAACATAATTAGACTACCGAATTACGTTTTTGATGAAAAGAAAAGGAAAATAAACATGGAAAGTGTACATATAATCCAAAGTTACTATATACTTGGCATGAGTTATTAGACATCTGAGGTGTTTATTACTTTTACAGATGAAATAGAAGTCAGAAATTACCATCAAGTCAAGAATATTGTAAGAATTTCCAGAATCATCACAAACCCATGGCAAATCAGGAGCACATGTCAGCCATCCATCAACCATGAATCGGTAATGGTAGATCCCTGAGGGAAGCGTTTTGATAATTATAAATTCTCTTCCTATGTTCTGCAAAATCTCCCTAACAGAAGGAGATGAAATGTTCTATATTAGTAAAAAAGAAGTTCAGAATCAAACATCTAAGACCTTGTTGATAACTACAAAAGTTTTTGAAAGCAACTTTTTGTTTTCCAAAATATAGTTTGGATTTTGAAAAGATATGTACTAAGTAAATAATAAAACAAGGAAATTCATATTTGAAAGGTATATTTATAAGCTTAATTTTAAAAATAAAAAAACCAAATGGTTATTTATTTATTTGAAACAGAAACATTTCATTGAATTTACAAATATGGGAAAAATCCCAAAGCCTAAAAGCCTTACAAAAACCTTTGCCAATTAGCAACAAAAATGGGAGATTGTAGCTAGGAAAGGGGGCTTATCTTTGCACCAAAAATACACAGTAGAAAACATTAATTCTAGAAGGTGATTAGTAGACTTTTCAACTCCTTGAAAAATTCGATGGTTGAGTGGTAACCCAATTAACATTATGCATTCCACCATCTCCTTTAGAACCTTCCCAAAAGAAATCACGAATAATCTTTTCAAATGGTTATCAAAAGGAGTCTAAACTCCAAAGTAGTACCTTGTCTCCCAGTTATCCCATGACCCAATAATAGCCACTTGCTTGCCTCCATGGTTCCAAGAGATCTTTAAAGACGTCCTTGGTGTGTTAGACACTCCCTCATTACTCATTGTATTATGACCTTCAAGTTTCAAACGCCTGTCCAACCTCAAAAATGTAATTAACATGTCCTAGTAGCAGAGAAACAAACAAACCAATATATCACATAATGTCATCAAATACAGGAAAAATATTTCCAAAACTCTAGAGGGAACAATTGTACTTCAATTTGTCCTCAGAAACTAGAGGGAACAATTATTCTTCATCCTTGAATTCAGTGGAACTTTCAGAAGTTACAAACAATTCTGCCACAAACAATTTTGAGTTTTGAACTAGCCATCATGGAGTTACTTCGCGACCAAGAATGGCCTTAAGTAACTAGATGAGTTCAATTCATGGTGGCCACCTACTTTGAAATTAATTACTGCATGTTTCCTTGACATCTAAAATGTTGTAGAATCAAGTAGTACGTCCTATGAGAATAATCGAGGTGTACATAAGCTGGCACAAACACTCACTTACTCAATGATATAGAAAAACACACACACAAATACTTTTGAACTTCTTGTTACTGTTAAAACACCAGAACTCACATCAAATGGCAGAGAAAAATCAGTAAGAGAACAAAAGAAATAAACCTCTAACAACCCTTTTGAATAAAAAAAAAAATCAGAACTAGCATAGCATACATCACACAAGGAAGCCAAATATCCAAGTCTAACACATGTACATACATATTATTTTGAATCATAATTTTCACAAAATCAATGAAAGAGAGCAAACAAAACCCACCATCCAGATTTATTAGAAACAAATTAAGGCATACCTCAACCGGGGAGGCGAAAACTGCAAGACGAATTCCAACAAAACGCAGAGCAAAACTCAAGTATAGGCTCAGAAAACCTATGAGCAGGACACCAAAAAAATAGCTTCTCAACAATTCTTCGTGTTCTCATAATTCAATTCAGCAAAAACCTCTTCCCCATCTTCTCAATCCCTTTCCCTAGCATTCACAATCACTTCAAAAACAAAAACAGAGCAAAACCCAGTTGAAATTTCAATCCCCACAACCGAAAATGACTAGAAACAATAAAAAAATCAAAACCCCACAAACTGAAAATCAGATACGAACCATACAACATCACAACAACAGACGCAAGATTTCAAGAACAGAAAAGGCAAAAACGAAACAAACCCAAGTTGAAGAAACATAAATTTAGGTTAGATACCCAATTATGAGGAAGAATTGGAGAAAAATAAGCACCCAAATTGAGAATTGAACGCACCAAGGGGTTAGAACAGTTGCAATTTTGCCTTTTGGGTTTTGCTTTTTTACTCCACAAATTAAACCTAAGAAGCAAAAAAAGAGAGGGTTAAGTTTTTAATTTCCAATGAATTTGGAAGATACCTGGGGCGGGTGGATTTTATTTAAATGACAAGAATTTCCATTTAATTAGAAAAAAAAAAAAAAAAAAAACTTCATTTTCTTACACAGTTGTGAAAACTTGTTGGTCGTTCATGCCATTCCTATCCACCAATCAGATGTCTCCACGTCGTTATCTGATACTGTTTTTACTCTTTTACCCTTGTTGACAATTGCAACAACTTTTGTCTTCTAGCTCCGTAACTTCGAAATCTTCGTTCATATTTTCAAATACGGCCAAAATTCCAGAATTAGCCTCGTAACTTCTTCAATTTCTTTTATTTTTTATTTTTTATTTTCCTTTTATCGAAATTAGTTTCCTTTGTTTTAGACAAAATTAGTGTACTTAAATTTATAATTTCTCTTTTTTTTTTTTACAATCAAGTATGTCGATAGTTGTCTCGTGAAATTAATTAAAATATTTATAAATTGAAAGTTAAAATATTATTTTAATTCATAACTTTTGAATTTTGTTGTTCGATAAATTTTTTAAAGTTCAATTTTAATCTTAAGATTTTTAAGTTTGTTTCGTTTTAGTCTAATTTTAATTTTTGAACTTTAAAAAAGGAGTTTAAAATTTATCTCTTTGATTAATTTAAAATTAATATTTAATTGAAATTAGTTAAGTAATATTAATAATTTTAAAACAAGAAAATATGTGAAAAAATCTGTAAAATTTATAGAAAAAGATGTGGTAACCTTTTTTATATAAATAAAAGTGAACAAAATTTTTTAATGATAAAATTTAATTTAAATTTGAGAGTTAAAAGACTAAAATTAAACAATAATCCAAATGAACAAATTTAAAAGTTCAAAAATTAAAATAGAACAAATTTAAAAGCCGAACTAAAACTAAACTTTACTATATATTACAAGAGGGTTAGAATTAAAAATATACTCAATAATTCTCATTAATGAGTTAGAAATATATTCCTGCACATAAACTAAAGCATGATTCAGAAACATGAAAGACCAAAAACTGGTAAGAAAATGTTATAGTTTGGCTAGAATGAAAAGTAAAATTAATTACTATCTCATAAATTAGTTAGTGCAAACATTGTGATATATTTTGAAAATCATGTTCCCTTTCACCCATGCATGTGGTGCTGCCTAAAGTGAGTAGCACCAATGCATGGTAGTGTCTAAGTGAGTTTTATATGTGACAAAAAAAAAATTAACTAATTATAGTTAGCAAGTCTTTTAAGAATATTGGAAGGTGAAGAATTTGAACTCTCATGAACTTTTGTCATTAAATGATTTAAATAATGTAACATGAGTTGACCTAGGTTCATGTTGGCAATAATTGCTCAATAGATGACAAGTTTTTTTTTATTCAACAAATTTAGATTTATAATTTGAATGTGTAATATTTTAATTACTAAGTACTGTGGAAGGATATACTTTTATTAGTAATAGTTGAGTATTTAGTACATGTCTCCACCCATTTTTTAAATGTATTATGAAATACGGATAAGAATGGCAATTTTGAAAGAAAAAAAATTACATTAATATGATATTCTCAGCTTTGTATATTTCTTATGACTTTATTTTTTATTTCATAAAAAAAAAAATTTGTACCCACGTAAATAGTTGTCATCAATTATATATAAATGATATTTCTCTTAATTAATAAATATAAACCATCAATAAGTAACCTCATGGTTAAGATAGTCTTACGTAATTTAGATCGGTGATTAGTTTAATTCATGGAGATCATCAACATGAGAATTATTTTTTAAAAAATTTTCTTATATCAAAATGTTGTAGGGTTATGCAATATATCTCGTGAGAATAGTTAATATGTGTGTGAGTCGACTCAAAACACTCACAGTCTCACATATATTAAAAAATAAATAAAAGACTAAACATAATCCTCATGTTGAATAATGTGCTAAGCTACTCTTAAATTGTCAATTCGTCTATAAGATTTTAGACTAACTCTTTTTCTTCTAAGTGTACATCGTTAGTGCAATAGAACATACTTTTGCAATGACTGCATATTCGACAACTCCTCTAGTTCTCCACATCAATTTTCATTGAACTAATAAAGGTTGATATTTGATTCACTCCTAACAAATCCAACTAATAATTATAACTTGTTTCAAGAATTATTTTCTGATGTAGAAGTTTAAATAAAACTATTATCATTGTATTAGAATTTAAACTAAGAACCTATAATTATGATACTAGTTGATAAGGTCGATAATCCTAAATTGATTTTCACACTAGTATAATGTTGTATATTTCGACCCTCATTTTTTTTTTGTTTATCCAGAATTTTTTTTTAAAATACTGATTAATCAAAACTTTGAAAACTATACGAACAAAATCAAAACTAAGTTGAGATTGTAGGACCAAATTGAGAACGTCATAAACTACATAATCATGTTACACACATGAGCAGAAATAATTAAATCAATGAAATTAAATGTGGAAAAAAAAAATCTAAATGAATCTTATATAGTAATGGACAAAATGATTTAAAAAAGCTGTTTATAAAATTGCGACAATTATAGGTTAGGTTGGTCGGTAGGGAAACATTAGTGTAAATGGTCTGTAGTGTCACGTTTTCATGTAATAATTAATCAAATTTCTTTTTATAAAAGGTACATTCATTTTAATTAATTAATTTAATCTATGCCTTTCTATTTGGCATCTAGCTAATTTCTTGTCTGATACGATTAAATTATAGGGTTTTCTTTTGGATTTAATTCTTAATAGACATTATTTATAGGAATTCGTATCTGATTAAACAAAAATATTTGATATAATAATGGCAAACATATTAATATAGGTTTTTTTTTTTAAAAAAAAAAGATTGCATGGCAACAATTAAATGATTCCAAAGATACTCAAATTAAACAAAAGCATTTTAAATCATCCTTGATGTTGATAATTGATATTGTAATATTTTACTTAATATTTTAGTTTTTATTTTTGTTAATTTGTTGTTTGTCTTTGCTCTTCGACATTGACGAGCACGCTTAAATGTAAATTAACGTTTGTGGTCTGAATCATTAGACATTTAATGATCATTTCAATATTAGTTATATGTTCCTTAATATGTTTTTTTTATCAACAATTTCATTGTTTTGAAACATAGTATTAAAAATTAAGGTACGTTTGATGCCATTTTTGTTTTTGTTTTTGTTTTTTTTTTTTTTTTTTTTTTTTTTTTTTTTTTTTTTAATTATGTAGTTTTACTATTGTTTAACATTTTAACAAATAAAGAAACCTTGCTTCACTTGTACACATCTAAAAAACCAAAGAACTTAGGTTGAAGAGGAATAAAACTAGCTTTCATACACCCTGTTTAATAACTATTTTGTTTTTTGTTTTTTATTTCTAGTTTTTCATTTTTAGTTTTTGATTTTTTGTTTTGAAAAATAAAAAACCATATATATTTTATAATTGATTTTAGTTTTTTGTTTTTAAAAATTTAAAACAAAAAATCATGTTTGACCATTGTTTTTTGTTTTCAAACATCACATTTTATTTAAATTTTTTTATTTTTTTACTATTTATTCTTGATTTTTTTTTAATTTTATCTAATAGGTGAAGAGTATAATGCATGTGGTTGAGAAATAAAAATCTCTTTACCTATCCAACTTGGCCAACTCCAAACCAAAGGAAAAACTTCAAAAAGCTAAGATCCTTGAGTTTGAAAGTAACATATCCAACAAAACTTCTTATAATCATGTATTTGTTGAGTGCTCATATGATGATGATATCATCAAGATACTCGTAGTTATTGAACTATTATTCTTGTTGAATATTTACATATTTATCAACAAAAACAATAATCCATATATTGAATATTTACATATTTATCAACAAAAACAATAATCCATATATATATATATATATATATATATATATATATATATATATATAAAAGTCTCAAAATTGACCTAATTTGATAATAATTGATATCCATCTTTAATCTATATAAAAAAGTTATAAATTCAAATTTTTTGACTCTCAAATCTCGTTAGTTCATCTTGCAAATAAAGAAATCGATTTTAATTGTATATCTCCATCCACGTATACTTTGAAATTTAATATCACTTTATAAGTGAGTTCATCTTCCTAGAACCCTAACAATACTCTAAAATAATAATAATAATAATAATAATAATAATAATAATAAATAAATAGATGCCAGGGCTGGTTAAAATAGTCCAAGCTCCACGAACACTATCTTAGAAAGTTTTAATGCTGACAATGAACTAAGCTACAAATTATTGTTGTGGTCTTTAAACATGTTTTGGTCATCAAACATTGTCTTTTTTTTCTTTTTTCTTTTTTTGAGATAAACGTTGTGAAATTAATGGTAGGTGACATAAGATCTTACTTTAGAGAACGAGCACTAAATAAAAAGTATCATTAAAATTTTATTTAGCTTTTATTCCAATTGACCTACTCCTAAAACGTCTTACATAAATTTATCCATCATGAATTCAACTGCTATTTGAAATGGAGAGATTTCAACCTTTTGTTGATGATTATTATGCCATGTATATGTCACAATATCTTTCACAGTTTGAGTCAGTTTTATATTTATCTCAACTATTTTCATAAAAACGTACATTAATTCTATAATATTTGAATGTAAAAAAAAAAAAATCAAATTAAATTTTAATTCTTAAGTAAGTGGATATTATATATTCAATATATTATCTCTTAATTTTTTAAAAAATTTTAATCATTAGTTCATTTTTTTTTTTAATTTTGCAAGATCATTTATAATTATCATACAATTAGAACTATATTATCTTTAGCACTCTTAACATTTTCTGAAAAAAAAGTATTAGAGTGACGTACACAACTTTTTTTTACTATAAAATATTATAATACATCCTGGAAAAAGTTTTTTTTTTTTTTTTTTTAGCACATCCTGGAAAATATATTAACATTAAATATTATAATACATCCTGGAAAAAGTATCAACATTTTGAGGAAAGAGTATGGCTTGGGAAACAAAAGTAAAAGACTTGAAAAATATTAATTTAAAGATTGAAACTTTTGTTTAAAAGAATTGAGTAACATTTCATACACCAACTAAAATATGGTTCCCTCCACTTTGAAGAATAAAAAACATTCCTAGTCACAATCCCCCAACCAAGATTGAAGTTATTATTATTATTATTATTTTGAATTACCAACCAAGAGGTGTTTAGATGAAATTTTGGTTGAGGAGTTAGTTTAAGAAATTATTTTGAGAAGTTATTTTAAGCCGCTGGAAATTGAGAGTTATTGTAGTCAAATACTCATTTAAAATGAATAGTTAAAAAAAATTATTATAAATGAATGATTAAAAATAAATTATTTTGATGAGTGAAAATTAAATTATTGAAAATGAGTGGTTTAGAAATAAGGAATTATTTTGAATAGGAAAAATAAGGAGTTATTTTGATCAGTTATGAAAAGCTCGTTTGAATGTAGTTTTGAATAAGGAGTTAGTAGATCCTCAATCTAAATCATCCTTAAATATGACAAACAAATACCCCCAATATTGCTAGATCTTTTTTCATGGATTCCTCCTTTCAAGGCCAAGTTGCTTGAAACCATTTTCACATTTTAATAACTTTATTTTTAGGTTTATATCTTCGATTTCCTTGTACTCGATTCTTTGAGCTAATTAGGGTTTCATGTGCCAATGCACTACTTTATTTGTGCAATTGGCCGACAAGTGGCCTCAACTCCTCTTTCTTTACACAAATTCCAAACCCTAAAATTTATAAAATGACAAAATGGGTTCTTTTAAAATTTTCTCTTGTCTTCCTTTTTTTTTTTGTGCTTATTAAATATATGGTTTGATTGTAAAAATCCAAATTCGACGTCTTACTCTTCCAATAAACCCAATATATGCACCTTGTTGATGTTAATTGGTAAATATCGATTTTTTTTAGTTTATCTTCTTTTTTTTTTTTTTTAAATCGAAAAATTGGAACTTTTCTTTTCTATATTCGAGACACCACTGGCCCGTCCGTAAGCTATGACACCGAGATATTTCGAAGAGTATTCTAGTTTAAGCGTTTTTCAGCAGTCTCGAACTAGAGATCTCTCACGGAAATATGTTTTGAAGTCCTTTACCCTCAACTGTTAGGCTACCCATTAGAAACTTTTTTAAGTTTATCTTAACCATGCCTGGCCTACATATAATCTTGAGATCTCTACTACCTCCTTTCTGAAAAGATCTCTCCTATGTACTC
The DNA here is from genome assembly GCA_036507275.1 of Sicyos edulis. Lineage (NCBI taxonomy): Eukaryota > Viridiplantae > Streptophyta > Magnoliopsida > Cucurbitales > Cucurbitaceae > Sicyos > Sicyos edulis. The sequence continues at coordinate 4,257,697 of CM071846.1, forward strand.
AAATACATAGTGTTGTCTGATTCTTTGTATCTCTCTCCTCTACTAAAGTAAGTTTCATGTTCTCTCATATATATACTTTTAATTGTGTACCGTTGAGGATTCCATATTAAAAAAATGGGTTTAATTATTCATCTATTACTAATTGACTTTGAAATAAATATCCATACTATTTAATATGATATCATGATTAATTGAGAATTTTACATAAAAAAATAAGGAAATTTCCTAACAATATATAACGACACATTTTTTATGTGCAAGCAAAATGTCGTAAAAGTTATTAAATGAGTTGTAAATTTTAGCTTATTTTATTGTAGCTTTTTTTCATTCAAATGGAACAAAAAATATGAATTGAAGTTGGGTAAAGAAAATGATTAGGGGATCAATTTGAGCCAAAATGCCCCACCGGAGGGGAAGCCGGCCGGCCAGAAGAGACCCTAAAAAAGCTTTAATTTGAGTTTTGTAGCGACATACTTATGGCAAGTAGACAAAATCCAACTCAAAATCATCATTACAACTCTATATTTGGATTTTTCATGTTTATTAAAAAAAATTAATTTTTTTTATTAATATTAATAACAACTTTTTAGAAGAAATTCATGAATAACAAAAAAAATTTGGATGAACTTAGTAAAAAGACGAAAAAGTTTATACGCTCGATGACTTCATCAATCTAACAGATAATCTTCAATTAATACACCTATAATCTTAAATTAATATCACAAATAGTCATTTAATCAATGCCACCATAAAATCAGTATAGTCTTCTACATAAAGTCTGCAATTAGTACAATAGAAAGTTTTCAATCAAGAAACGGTAAAAAATAAAATTAAAATATTCAAAAAAAGAATCTAAAATTCTACCATAGTGAAATATTTACAAAGAATGTTAAAATTAAAATAGATAACAAAAAAAAATTGTCACGGTAAGAATCGTATAGAAACCAAACAAAAATATTTTGCATTGAATTTAATACCGAGCAGGTCCCTAAAGTTTCTAACTTTCAACAAAATGTCACAATCCATCTTGTGGGAATGTAAAGTTTTTCCTTCTTTAATCAAAATAATTTCAGAACTTCATGTGAAAATGCTCCACTACTATGAAGAGTGAATATGAAAGTTGTTAAAGTTGGTGAAATTAAAGTATTTTGATGAGAGGAGTAGTTAGATGCTGCCCGGGCAGCATGCTACTACAACGTGACAAAATTTTAGTCATTTTTTCTTTTTAATTTTAAGGAATAATCCTTTAAAACAAGAAAAGGGGAAAAAATGTGGTTAAAAGTTTGTAAAATTTTGTCACATATATTGATGACAACATTTAAATACTTCTCTTTTAATGGTAATGTTTTTCTCAAACCTCTATGCTCTCGTCAAATAAAGGACATTGCATGTAAAAAAAAAAAACTAATACGCTCTCCTCTAATTAAATTAACTATTTTTTAAAAAAGAATAAAGATGGAATAAAAAAATATATAAAAAGGTACATAATGAGTTCACCAGCAAGCTCGGCTTTGTGAATTATTGAAACTTTTTAAGAAAGATTTGTGTATTCACACATATGATTGATTGTTACAACCCACTAATTCTCTATTTTCAAAAGGAAGACAAAAATCTACCAATTCTCGTTTCTTTAGATTTGTAACTAATAAAACAAAAACGAAAAATAAGAGATTTTGTTTGGAATATTGACTCTTCACATACCTGTTATTTTCCATTTTAAATGTAGGCTACATAGTTTGCTTCTCAAATAAAAGAGAATTTATCATCATATTCTACATCTTGTATTATATTTGCTGTAGAATTTTTAAAATAATTTATCATAGTATATTGATTTCCATCTTTCAACTAGTGATAGAACTTAATTTGAATTTCTATCATTGATAGAAAATTCAAGTAGTGATAAGATTAGTCTATCATTGATAGAAAATTCAATCAGTCATAGAATTCAATTTGAATTTTCTGTTACAAATAAATTAATTTTGATTCTGTGTTATAGATGGAAATATTTTGTCTTTTTTATTATACATGCAAAATCCTCAAATAAAATATATAATTCTTTTTAAAACTCTTTTCTTTATTCGGCATTTGAGAATTAAATTTGCATTGATGCAAGTATCATCATGCCTCTCAAAGTAAGTATCATTGATGCCCTTTTGGAAGCTAACTTTTTTTATTCAACATCCAAAGTTTCTACCCAGATTACTTTTTTCTAACAAAAAAATAATAATAATCAAAATAACAAAAAATCCACATCTTTAAGTTAGCATGACTTTGATACTATTATCATCGACAACTATCTTTTCTATATTTTTAATATTGATATCATATTGTTCATAAACCCTTATAAATTTACTTTTGATTTCATTCTAAAAAAACTTCATATTTCTATTTGAAATTAAATTAAGTATTCCTAGTTGAAATATAAACAAAATTGCCTCATATTAATTAGATAAGGAACATATCATAATTATATAAACAATGACAATTATCTTCATTTGACATAAAATATTTTTGATGAAACAAAAAAAAAAAACAAAAGTCTTGAGAGTACATTTAAAATGTAGAATATCATATTAATGTAGAAATTTGTATTGAATTGTCATTCTTATAAATTCCTCACCAATTTACCATAATCTCTAACTTTCTCTAATCAAATATGGAAATTTAGTGGTATCTAAAAGAGATTTGGATATATATAATCTTTTTTATGGTCCTTTGTTTTGTCCTGCAAAGAAAGTAGGTTTGTTGATGCTCTAGGCTGGTAAAGATTCAACCTTTTATTTGAAAAAATGGCAGATTCAGAAAGGAAAATTTTAATAAATCTTAGAGTTATAATGCATTGAATAAGATAATATATGGAGGAAAATGCCATGTGTTGAACTAAGAGTTTTGCACATGGCTTTTCTCTTATTTCTATGTTTCATGGAAAATATGTAACCCAATAGTGGAAAAGAGAAACAAATTGGTGAAAGTTTTGGGTTTTTCAAAATCAGAAATCACTTGCATAGTATCATCACCATCCAAAAAAAAAAATCAATTTTTTTCACCCTCAAACCACCACTTCACAAAACCCACATCTTCATCCTCATGTTCTTCATCTTGATGTGATTAAAAAAAAAAAAATCCTTTTCACTATTTTTTCCATCCTCATAGATCAACATTACATCAAATCCACAATAAAGGTTGAGCCTTGATTTCTTTTAATCTTTTGAAGCCTTTGGTAGCCAAAAGTTTGACCTTTTCCCCCTTTTTTTCATTTTTTTTTTCAAGACAATTGATAACACTATTTAGCCTTTTCCTTTTTCTTTTTTGAATCTATGAAGTTCAAAATCAAAGTTGAAGATCAAATGGCTGATCTTTCTTTCAAAACACCATTTTCATGGTTCATTTCTCTCACTTTTTTTCTCCTTTGTTTAAGTTTTTTTGGCTTTAAATTCTCATCTTTTTTACTTACCTCAACAGCTCTAATTATGTCCATATTTTATTTTTCAATCTCCAAAAAAAACCCAATTCCGATTCACAAATTTGTCCAAGAAAAAAAGGAAGTGAAATCTTTTGTCTCCGACCGGAAATTCTCGCCGGCGACCGGCGATTTGTCGTCGGAGAGTGAATGTGCCGACGATAATTTCACGACCACCGAGGAATCTGAAATGGAATGGCCGTTTTCCGACCGGGTTTACCTGGACCGGTCCGACGACGGTTCGATTTCTGACGAGGAAAGCTTGATTGAAATTGCTCTCCCGACCGGGCATTACGTCAGCAACAAGTTCGATGAGGACGAGGAAGAAGTAGACGACATGTCGTTTTGTTATCAGAAACTGTCGGCTGAAATAAATGACATCAATGAAGAGGAGAATTTGATCGAGATCGACATATCGATTGGCTCCATTAAATATTCAAGGTTCGAAATTGAAGCTTAAAATTAAAATATAGAAAAATTATATTTTTAAAGGATTACTTTTGGAGATTTAATGTGAATGGGTTTTGATATTTTGTTTTTGTTATCTAAATTAGTTTTATTTTTGGGATGTTTGGTATTTGTTAATCGGTCTTATAGATTTTCTAAAGAAAAATTACAAGAAAATTCTGGATTCCTTCTGTTAGAAACTTTCCGAAAAAAAAAATTATAACTTAATTAAAGGTCATCTTTAACAATGATTTTGTTTTTCTTTCTTTTATTTTTTTGTAGAATAATCTTAAACTATGATGAATTAATTTAGCGATTAACTTTGAATTAAATAAAATTATTGATTAACTTGAAAATTAATTTCTTGGAACTTATAAATCAAATAAAATCATAGTTTAAGTTTAGTTTTTTTATAATTATATATATATATATGATGTTTGGACCAACCTGGGGCAGTTTGTTTGACATATTTAGGGAGAAGTTAGTTCTAAAATTTATTAATTCCTCCATAAAAATCTGCATTAAAACGAATTTTTATTAACTCCTCTTTATTTTTACTTTTAAAAATAACATTCATTTTTAACCATTCATTTTTAATCATTCATTTATAATTATTCAATCATTTATAATAACTTATTTTTAATCATTCTTTTCAAATCAATCAAAATAAGTCATTTTTAACAGTTCACTTTTAATCATTTCTTTTTTAACTATTAAAAATAACTACTTATTTTTAAATCTACATTTAAACAAGATTTTGACTCTAACTCCTCTACAAAAAAACTACATTCAAACGAGTTGACACAACTCCTAATTTTTAACTCCCCAATATAACTTCTTAATATAACTCTTTAACTAAAAAATTACCTAAATATGTCAAACAAACACCCCCTCAAGTTTTAACTCTTTAATACATTTTTTACCATTAAAATATTCCACGAAGATTTTAAAAAAAGTATCAAATTTGTTTCTTAAAGAAAAATAATTAAATTGAAACTAACATTTTAGCTTTTAGGTTGTTTGGGACAAAATATTTTTTATTTTTATTTTTTATATTTGTGACCGTCAAGTCAATGATAAAATAATTCTTAAATTTATAATTAAGTTAATAATCATTCTTTTATAAATAATTAACTGGTTTGTAGTCTCATTTTTTATTGTTCACAAAACTATTCATTCTTCCATAAATAATATTTTGGTGCCCCTTAAACATTTGTCGCATCTAGAATTAAATTTAGAGAATTTGTCTTCCATAACATATTTTTTGCTCTTCATTATAATTATAACACATTTTTTAAAATAATTTTTTCCATACCACATTTTGTCAAAAGTTGTTAATCTAATATCATTAGATTTCTATCGGTTTAACTTATAGACTTTAGACTTCTATCAGTTTAACTGATAGACTTCAATCGATTTTGAGTGATTGAACAATGTAAATTATAAACTTCAATCATTTTTGTGCCACAAATGAATAAGTTTAGAAATTGTACTATATATAGAATTATTTTGTGTTTTTTAATATACATGCAAAATCTCGTTAAATTTATATAATAATTTCTGTTTTATGATTTCACATATAATCATTATTTTCATAATTATTATTTTTATATTCTTTTCCATATTCTCATTTTCGGGTAATGATTCAACTCCTCTTGCTCAATCGCTCTGTTATTGATATCAACCAAAAAAAGAAAAGTGAGCCATTTATTCTGTTTAAAGTTTGCTTTTATTTTCCCTCATAACTTAACACAATCATAATGCCATATTTCATTTTGCTTCTTTTTTTCCTTTACCTTTTCATTTTATGTCCTAATGTTTTTGGTTTAGTGTTGTAAACTTTACTCAATTTTTTGTCATCTCATGTGAGTTGAATTTCATTTAGCCCAAAAACGTTTCATTTAAAAAAAAATGATTATCATAGTATTTTAATTTTCATTTGTTACTGTTTTTTTAAGTCTAATTCCTAAGTCCTTTATGGGTATTTTGTTGTTCATAATTAACGAGGTATTATAAATGAACTTCTACGATTCCTCTCATCGTGATCATTTAAAATATTCTCTAATTCCTAATCACTCAAAATAATCATGTTATTCATTTTCATTACTCATTTTTAATAATTCAGGTCTAATCATTCATTTATAATCCCTCAAAATAATCACTCATTTATATTCATATTTAAACAAGCTATTGGCTACGACTCTACTACAAAAATCAACCCCTCATTTATAATCAATCACCTTCCGACTCTGTTCCACATCAAGCTAGTTACATTCTATCTAACCATTTTGGAGTGTTTTAGTGATAGAAAATAGTTTAAGTAATAAAGATTATATATAACCTAATTCATATGTTTGATTCATAATTTCTAATGCTACTAATTTTATTTTTACGAGATTTCAAGTATGATAACATTACATCATCATAAAACATTTAAAAACATGTCCGAACATGATCATAGTCAAATAGGAAGATCTAAGAATGAGTTTTAATGCAAAATTTAATATTTAGGTCACTTTGTGCAAATGTCACACTTGTGTCCATACTTTAATATTTCTAATCAAATCATTTCAAGAGGATCAAATTGTAATATTTTATAAAGGGGTTGTATTTCCCATTTCAAAAATATTACTAGAACTAAAAATAAAAAAGTTTAGAGAATATTATAATTACGGTGGTTATTTATCTAGAAATTAATTTCTTATACATTTTTTTATATTTAAATGTTGAAAGAATTATTCATAACAATAATTAAGATGCATGTAAGTTGTTCCAAACAATAAAAAATATATGAAAAATAAATGAATACTTGTATTATAAATTTTACATAGGTGTAAGTTCTTTTATTAAAAAAAAAACTACTGTAAAGTGTTTATCATAGTAATATATATATATATTTGTTTTCCATAATATGTACAAAATTAATTGTGTATATTACCTCTAGAAAACAGATATATTATAATTATACTGTGTACTACCTGGTGGATTAAGCGTAGTTCATAATAGTCAGATTTTGTTGAGGTTTAAGGCCCAAAAGAAGGGGTAAGAAGTGTCTTTGGGCTTTTTTTTATGTTGTAGAAGATGGACTTTTTTTTATGTTGTAGAAGATGGACCATTAATTTTATTTTGGGAAATTAGAGTGAATAGTCATTTCTAACAAAATATTTACAAATCTGTTCAAAATCTGAAAAAATAGCATTTATATTTATTTGTTTTTTTATTATTTAATAAATATTTTCCGTATGTACCATTTTACCCCCATTTTCCCCACCCAATGCTTATAAGAAATTTAGGAAAACAAAATCTCTTATTTGAACTATTATGTTGATTATATTGATGTTTAGGGTTGTTAAGATTTTAATACTGCATTTTAACAAAATATGTTATTAGAATCATGATAATTTAATATGAAATATTATGTACTTAAAACAAATTAATATGGTATGTTCATGTAATTAATTGTTAATAATTACTAAATATAAATTTTGATGAGGTAATATTTATATGCGGGATATATATATATATATAAAGATATCTTAGGCGTAAATACAATATTAATTCGGTATTTACAAAGTAAAACAATAAGACCGGTTAAATCTAGAAAACAATTAACCACTTCAAAAAATAATTAAAAAATCTACTTTTTTTAGAAAAAAAAAATGTACTCATTTATATTAATAGGTATGGTCATATTTTCTTGTATTATTTATATTCATGAGCATTTATAATACAATATTAAAACATATTAATTATGAATATTTATAATACAATATTAAAATGTATTAATTATTTTAGTATTAAAACGTATTGATTATTATTTATTCAAATAATTTAAAATTTGCCTACATATTTATGAGACAAGTTCTTCGGTACAATCTCTCTAAAAAAAATTATAGTACTTATAAATAACATCATTCATACTACAAAACCAATAATAATCAATACTCTTATTTATTTGAAATATGTATTTATTTATAATACAAGACTAATAATTAATACTAGTATTAATGAATATTTATAATACAATATTAATAATTAATACTAGTATCAATCAGTATTTATAATACATTATTAGATAGGGAAATTTACAAGATTAGTTAAATTCATAAAACAATTACAAAGATAGTCACTTTAAAAAATATTTAGCAATCATAATCATATGTATTAATATTGATACGGTATTAATAATACATAATAATGTATTAATACACAATATTTTATTAATAACATACAATACTATATTAATAATACATAATAATATATTAATAAAAAATATATTGTATTAATAAAAACAATAAATATTGTATTTATGACTAAGGATGCAAATATTTTTAAATCTGATTACAGTTGTAATTATTTTATTAAACTAGATCATGATTCTTCAATTAATAATAAATATTAATATTAATGAGTATTATAATACAGTATTATAAACGATTCAAAATAATAATAATAATAATAATACAATATTAAAACGTATTAATAAATATAGTCGATTATAAAATTTGATTGCATTTATAATTAAATTTTCATAAAATTTGGCTTTAAAATCAACTTTGTATAAAATTTCCTTTTTTTAAAAAAAAACTTTAAAAAATACACATGGACAAAACAAAAGGATTTTAGAAAGGAAAGCTGAAATGAAAATAGCACGACTAAGTTGAAGATTGAGTAATTTTAAAGATTTTGAAATTCTTTATTTGTTATTTTATTAAAAGTAAAGTCAGCTCTTAAAATAAAGGATATTTTTGTCTTTTTACACTAAAACGAATTTCCTTAATTTTAATGTCATATTACTTTTACTAAAATTTTAAAATCTGAACACTTTTGTAAATATTTTTTCGATTGAGACTAGTCGCGTAAAAAGCTCTTTTATTTTCTATTTTTTGAAAACAGATGGCAATTATTTCAAAAAAAAATATCAAATAAGAAAGATACAATAAATTTTAATTTTTTTAGAGAAAGATGCATTTGAAGTTGTTTTTATTTGTCACTATATTTTAAAACTAAATACTTGTAATCCAAATATTTTATTGATATTCAATTTTAACTCAGTTAGTGACATAACAAAATGTTGTAAAGAATAATCATTAAGCTACATTTGAATTTCAATGAATTGAGAATATTTTTATACTGGGCTTGGCATAAATCTTATTTCTGAAGAAAAAAGATGAACATAAAAAGGCTTAATAAGACAAAATTGAGCATTCTAAAAAAACAAAACAAAAAATGATCATTTATTGAAATATCATAAATAAAAGTGTTTGATTGTAAAATATAATAATCAAATAAAAAAAAAATCTATTGCTGAATTATATTTTTAAAATTTAGCAGGCCTTTAATTATATATAAAAGAAGATTATGCATATGTTTGGTAGGCAATCAGATTATTTATATTTTCAAATTCACTAAATTTAGTGAATATTGTGTTTGATATATGCATTTTTAAAAATTTATTTTCAAAATCTAATATCTCAGTGGATATCAGTTCTTAACTACCACTACACTATCCATATGATTTATAAATCTTTTACTATACATAATTTAAATAATGGTTTGCAATGAAATATAATTTCTAAGTTCACACTCATAGAACATGAAATACAATTCTAGTATATGCCCAATGACCAAAGGTCATGGGTTCGAGTCTCCCATCCCTAATTGTTGTAATCTCAAAAAAAAAAAAACAATTCTATTATTACTTCTCAAAATATTGCTTTTTTAAACCACAAATCAAACATAGCTATAATTATTTATGCTCCTATATCTATTATGTGTAAAGAAAGAAACGAGGGAGAAAAATATCTAGAAAGCAATTATAATGTAAGGGGCATTATACAATTAGATATTTTTGTGTTCTATAGTTTTTATTCAAATAATATTTTCTTTATTATTACATGCAATCAATCATCCAAATCATATATAAGAAAACAAAACAAGCTTGTCACATGTTGTTAAAATTCATGACATGACACATCTGAAGAAATTGTTTATTTCAATAAAAAAAAGTAAATTATTTCTTTTTTTTTTTAATTTAACAATAATTAGAGATAAAAATATTCAAAGGAATAACTTCTTTATTATTAGGTTAAATTTTGATGTCGTGTGCCATTTAAACCTCTCCTCCTTTTAACATAAAGTATTTGATTGGTCAACTTTGCTTTGGTAGGAAATAAATTTAAACTTATTCAAATATATTGTGTAAATTGTGAGGCATTAAATTATTTTATTGATACTGTTTTTTCAATCAATAACTAATAGTAAATCAACCCGTGAATTAGAGCAAGCAACTCAGCCGCAAAGGGGTCAACATTCATTCTAATTATCTTAGCAGAAGCGAAGACACTAGATCCATTGGAATCGCGGACTATTGCTCCAAGGCCAATTCGACATGCAGCGTCAACTTTAAGCTGAAAAAAACCAGGCGACGGAGGAACCCAATGGCTAGGAATAAGATCAGAGACCTTTGCCTGAGTGATTGTCTTGCCTATTCCGCAATTTGCCTTTTGATACAAAGCAAGGTAATCTTCCATCCATTCCATTTTGGAGTCAATATCCGCTACTTTCTCACCTCGGATTACTTTATTGCCCAAAATTTTTTCCACCATCTAAATTCAAGGATATTGGATGAAGAAGATTCCTCATTCTTTAGCTTTAAACTAAGGGAATAAGCACTTTTAACAGAAAATATCCCATTTTTCTCAAAGTTCCACAACCAACTATCTTTTAGATTAGAAATACAAACAGGCACAGAAAGAGCAGCATCAATATCCACTCGCCATAGAGTATTTCTAATTTTCTCCTCATCCCATTGTCCATTATTGGTAATTAAGTCTGCAACCTTCATATGTTTATCTTCATCTCTGGGAATAGTTATGAGCTTAAAAGAATGTTCACGAGGAATCCAGGGGGAATTGAACACCATAGTGTCTTTACCATCGCCAATACGTTTACGAACGCCTTTGGTCAATAAATCACGACCCCACAAAATACTTCTCCATATTGCAGAAGGGCGAGAACCAATCTTGGCTTCAAAAAAAGGATCTGAAGGGAAATATTTTCCACGAAAGACACGACCAACCAAACCTGAAGGATTGATAAGAATTCTCCACGCTTGCTTAGCAAGAAGGGCCTGATTAAGACATTCTAGGCTTTTGAAGCCGAGGCCTCCTCTCCCCTTTGACTTACACAACGTCTCCCATTTGACCCAGTGAATTTTTGATTTTTTAAAAGACGAGCCTGTAAGGGACCGACCCGAATGGGGCACTAAATGGGCCCTTATCCCAATGCATGCATTCAAAGTAAATGACATTTAAACAGACATGATTTCGGATTCCAATTAAAACAAAAACATCCAAAATAACCCCTTTAAAAACTAGACAATTTCCCTGGAACCTGTCCCTGTTTCCAAGCACCTGTTCCAAGATAAATACATTTCCAAAGTTTACTTTGATCAGAGATTTACTAAAAACCATTCAAAACACATTCGGATACAAAATTTGGAATCCACAAATATTTACAAAACATCCTAGGGCTCGTGTCTGCCACATGCATTCGGGGAAAACAAAACATAAAGAGTCATAATACAAAAATCAGAGTTGGAAGACTGGGCCCCATGATCACAGCTCCTCTTTCAGGCATCCTGTCGAGCACCACGGTTACCTGTGGAGAACCACAAAATAAGGGTGAGTAACGAATTACTCAAGAAGAATCCCCAACCGGGTACAATACGATATACATGGTCATCTCGATGAATGTATGCAAGCTATGAGTATAAACACGAGTAAAAGAGCACATAGCTTAGCCCACACTTGGGCCTCGGATGCCAATTTGGGGTCTTAGTCGGAATAATATCACCACACACGATCCAATACATAAGTCGCCCTATACGAGAAACAAGTCCCGCCTCACTGTCTCATCGTCGACGAAAGGTACACCGCTCACAATCCCTAGGAGCTCTCGATCGGCGTTGTAATGAGCGTAAGCATGCACCGCGTGCTATCGCAGACTATGGGGGTGCCGGGTCCAGAGGCAATCGCCCATGTCCATCCACCACGCCTAACTAAATCTTTGGATCGGTGTCACCGACATAGGGGTGTGAGACACTGGACACGTAAACTATGTCACCTGAACCACCGCACTGGGGCCAAGAAACGGTCGTGGTAGGCTTACACCGAAGCCGTCCCGCGCTTTAACAGTGGCAATCGGGGCTACTACGAACACGCCGAGGACGTGCCGATCGCCGGGACGAGGCAATGCCAAGTCATCATCCCGACCGTTGGGGCATTAACAATCGCCACCCTCACCCAAGATTGCAGGGCTACCGGCGCTTGGTTAGCTAATCCTCACGCGGGTCCGGGGACGGAATGACTTGCTCGACGTCCCTGCCATGGATGCAAGGTACTTTATGCATCAGGCCCAGATGATGCTATCTAGCTGCAACTCTAACCTACCCTAGCAATCAGCAAACAAATCCATAAAATCCAATACGTGCTCAATAAGAATACAACGAGCCTAGCATGATACTACGAAGCAAGGAACAGATACGAGCATGCTAGAAAGGAACAACCTAGCATGGATTAACATGAGAATTAAATCAGGAAAATCATGCTAATCGGGAATTCAGAATAGAATACCTAGCTACACATGTCAATAAACACAAACAAGTAGTCAATCAGCAATCGCATAATATATCGCAGGGTCCACACAACTCCGGTAAGAAATCCTTACCTTGGTCGGGGACGAATTGACACGAAAACCTAAATTGCGAACGAACCCGAACTAGCTACAGAGAACCTATCAATCACAACAAAAATCACACAATAGGCCTAAATATAATAAAATAAACAAGGCTCAGCTCGGGAGCAACTCACGAGGCGCGACGAAAGCACGAACGAGCCGATTGCACGAACGGGCAAAGAACGGGCTGGGCTGGCGAGCCGGGCGCAGAATGGCGCGTGGCGCTTGCAAGCGCGAGATGGGCGGCAGAGCTGGGCGCTGGGCACGAACGCGAGCGACACTGGGCGATGCGGCACGACTCGGCGAGCAGGGGCTCGGGCGACGCGATGCGGCTGGGCGTTGAGGAGAGAAGCGCGCGGCGGGCACGGACGCGGCGAGCGAGGGAGGCGGCTGGCTGGCTCGCTCGCGCACGCGAGCTCGGCGAACAGGGGCGAACAGGGGATCGGAGAAAATGAGCTTGATTCCGGGCGATCCACGGGGATTCGACGAGCGATGCTTTGATGGCGAACTCCCCTACACTAGCTGCACAAAACCCATACGTCAAATTACCTCGACTCGGCCGGAAATGGCGAAGCCCGAAACAGGGGAGAAGAGCTCGAATTTGAAGGAGAAGAAGAAGAAGAAGAAGAAGAAGATGTACCTGCTGCTCGGGGTGAGATCGACTTCGAATTTGGGAGAGAAGCTCGGCTGAATTCGAGGTTGGCGAGGGAGAAACGCGAGAGGGAGCTCAGGTCGGTCGAAGAAGAAAAGAGAAGGAAGAAGAAGAAATCGGGGAAGAAAGCTCGGGCGGTCGGCCTTTATACCAAATCTCCACTGCGCACGGCATATATACAAGATCGCGCGCATAGATTAACAAACACGCCCGGTGGCTCGATTGGCAGCGCCCCCTGCCTAGCACGCGACACATCCTTGGCTCGAATCTCACTCGACGCGCTATTTAATTCCCTAATTCTCGATCCCATTCAAATCGACTCATATGGTAATGCCCCTGGGCCTCCCGGGAAGACCGGGATGAAATTTCCGGGCCGTTACAGAGCCCCACCAGAAGTTAAGGAGAGTTTCTCTACCGGCAACAGAGAACAATTTCCCTTTCCATCCACTAACAGCCTTCAAGACTTTTTCTTTCAAGAATAAAAAATCTCGAGACTTGTTTTTGGACAAATGAGAAGGCATGCCTAGGTAATGACCCAGGTTAGTGACAATGGGCATCTGCATAATTCTTGCTAAAAAGATCCTAGATGCCAAATTCACATTATGGTCGAATGAATAATGATTTGGATCTATTGATGGATTGACCAGATCCCATTTCATAAGTTCTTATAATATCACGAAGGTGACTTATCTCTCCAACAGAAGCTTTACAAAAGATGAGACTATCATCAGCGAAAAAGAGGTGAGAAATCGAAGGACTTCTTCTAGCAATCTTGCAACCAGATAACAAACTCTTGCTTTGAGCTTCAGACATTAAACAAGAAATGCTTTCAGAACAAAAAAGGAATAAGAAAGGAGAGAGCGGATCTCCCTGACGAAGACCTCTTTGAGGAAAAAACCTTTCTCCAGCTTTGCCATTCATAATAATTGAGAAGCTTACAGTTGTCACACAGTCCATAATGAGTCTTACCCAATTTTCGTCGAAACCCAGTTTCAACATAGCTTTCTGTAAGAAATTCCATTCCACACGGTCATAAGCCTTACTCATATCGAGTTTAATGGTCATTTCACCTGCTTCCCTTGTCTTTTATTGGTTATATGGTGTAAGCATTCATAACCCACTAGAACAGTAATCGAAATGAGACTACGGGAATGAAAGCACTTTGAGATTCTGATATAATATGAGGAAGAATTCCTTTCAATTGGTTAGCCAAAACCTTAGCAATGATTTTGTAACTAACATTACAAAGACTAATCGGTCTATACTCACTGATCTCCGAAGGGCTTTTCGATTTGGGAATAAGCACAATATTAGTGTGGTTTAAATCCCTGGCTGATCTCCTTTGATTTAACACATCAAGACAAGTTTCAATAGTCTTTTCCTTAACCACCGACCAATACTTTTGGTAGAATAAAGCAGGGAAACCGTCAGGACCGGGGGCTACCAAAGCCAATTTTTAATATCGAAACAATAAAAATTAAATATTTTTATTTTTAACTGAAGATAGTTTTATCAAAACAACTGGATTTTACCGAGGGTCAGTGGTGCAGTTGGTTATCTTGTCTGCTGTTAATCCATTTCAACTCCAACTCCACGGTCACGAGTTCGAGCCCTACCATAAACAAATGAAAAATGTACCATTTTCATTTTTATTTTGAAGTTCCAAATTCAATCATCTTATTTAAAGCTTCATAGAATTTAAATATTTCATTGACCCTCGTTGCGTTTGGGGCACCGATTTGGTTATTATAGATGGAAATTTGTGATAAACAATGGTTATGATAAACAATGAATTTATTATAAATGGTGTTTGAGAGACAAGTTATTATAACACGGATTATGATAAACAGTGTTTGAGGGACTGGTTATGTAACAAAAAGTAGTATATGTAATGTGTAGATATACGGACACGTAAGTTTAGATAAATGGACACGCAGATTTAGGTAACCACCATTTATAATAAACGGTGGGGCAAACATCGTTTTAGTTATTATAATCAACTCGGCCGTTTACATAAACGAGGCCCAAACACACCCTAAAAGTTTATCTCCACCTATCTAAAACCCACCCTACTAGTGGGATTTTGAATTTTCTAACAAAGTTTCCACTATCATTTGTCCTCATTTTGAGTGGATTTTCTTACAAAACCATCAATCACTTTCATAATTTATTATTATTATTGGCTTTTAAGCTACTAAATGTTTCTTAAAGTTCTAAACAAGGGACTTAAAAAAAAAGTTCCAAACAAGGGATATTTGTATTTAGAACATCAACATATCTGTATGGCTCAATTAACTAAGACTCAATCATTCAAAAATACAAAAATTGAAAAAATGTGTAAGAGATTTTTATTTGAAATTCTTATTTATGATATGGATTTTGTTTTGATATAAAATATATCGTAGAATATAAATATGATCATTTAAAATTTCAACAGACCCACAAATTCGTCATATACTATCATACTATTATTTTTAAAGTTTTTATTAGAGAAAAAAATCCAAACGCCTCATCCCTAGAATAAGATTGGCATATGCTAATATACTAATATTTTAAATGTTAGAGAGTGCTAATTTTTATAATCTTCCTTAATTATACAATGGACTACGTAATTACGATGTCATAATTTGATTTAAAAGATAGATGCTCAATTTATCCCCGAGTTAGGTTTAAAGTTTGACTTAATGGTTTGAAAACAAAGAATTGATTCAATCCAATTTTATGAGCATGCGTTAAATTTTGAAAATTGATATTGATCATTTATTTTATTTGAGAGTAGTATCACTAATATAAATTTTATAATAACCCCCCTAAACTTAAACTCAAAAAAAAAAAAAAAGTTTGAAGACAATTTTCAACTCATTCATGTGTCTTCAAACATGAACGATTTAATAGCTAAACAAAAATATAAATTTTTTTAAAATAGAAATATTTGTTTGATATTAACTTTAATTTTATTTAGTTTTTTTTTTTTTGATTATATTGGGGAAGGGGGACAAATACTAATTCTTGGGAATCGAATGTGTGATGTTAAACTGGTTTACAACCAAACAATGAAACCATTCAGTCAATGACACATTCGGTTTAATTTTATTTAGTTAAACTTTACAAGACTCAAGCTATTCTCATCGTTTTTAATAAGTTTTTTATTGTCATAAATGAATCTATTTTACATGGCAAATTTCACATGAATATTCCTTATTTTTGCCCGGTCAAGAAAAACGAAAAGAAAATATGTAAGTTTTTCTAGTAGGTAAGTAAGAAATGAAAGATTACTGAATTTTAACCAAGCAATAAAAATGAAATATAAAATTTCTCTTTGAAAAAAAAAAAAAAAAAAAAATATATATATATATATATATATATATATATATATATATAAAATTTCTTATTAACAGAGATTAATTTTTTTTTTTTTTGTTTTTTTGTTTTTTTTAATCTAAAAAAAAACAGAGATTAATTTAGTATAAACTCCAATTATAAAATAAATGAAAAACTATATAAACCATAAACACTGAATTAAAATGATGGCCAGTGGCCCAGTGATGCCGAATTGGCCGTCCAAGATATTTTTAAAATCGACCAAATTAAAAAATAACAAATCATTACTCGCCACGTGTCGGGATTTATACCGCTAGATCATCACCGTATCCAACACTCCAGAAACATCCACGAAGCTTACTCTTATCGACAAATAAACGGTGAGAAACGAAACACGTGTCGCTCCCGATTGCATTATTAGCCGAAACGACGCAACGGACTCTCAACATCTCCCCTTCCCCAGCTCCCTCCACCAGTTTTCTCCGGCGGCGACTTTCCGCTTCCGGCCATCCGCTTCCGGCAACGGCGAAAACTCCGACCAGTCCTTCATCGGCCAACCGAACTCTGCAAGAAGATCATTCATCATCTCTCTATTGACGCAACTATTTGTGAATCTTCTTCTTCTTCTTCTTCTTCTTGTCTCTTCAATTGCAGGATAATCGATCGTTCTGGTTCTTCTCCGTTCGCGTTACCGTCGCCGGAGTATCGCACTCGTAGTCGGATTATTATCTGTGAATCGTTTTCAATTCGCAACGGATTTTGTCTCTTTTCAATTTGTAACTTCTTGAGCAGTTTCTGATACTGATTTGTTGTTTTGTGATACGATACTGGAATCGCAAATTAGGTCAAAACATAGTTTAGCAATTTCGATGTACTCTTTCTTTGTTTCCTTATCGGTTCTGTGAGAGAATGAATCGTATCTGTTCTGTCAATTTCCACGGCGAAAAAGTAGATCGTAACCTAAATCGATAGTTCAAGAAATTCTCCGGCATCGTTTCTTGTGAGAATCGATGAATTGAAAGTGTAGTTTCAGAAACCCTAGGAGGATTAGCAGAATCGAGATTCGGAAATGGCGGATTCCGATAACGAATCGGGAGGTCACAACAGCAACACGCACGGCGAGTTGTCGACGAAGGAACAGGACAGATTCTTGCCGATCGCGAACGTGAGCAGGATCATGAAGAAGGCGCTGCCAGCGAACGCGAAGATCTCGAAAGATGCGAAGGAGACCGTACAGGAATGCGTATCGGAGTTCATAAGCTTCATCACCGGAGAGGCGTCGGACAAGTGTCAGAGAGAGAAGAGGAAGACGATCAACGGCGACGATTTGCTGTGGGCGATGACGACGCTTGGATTCGAAGAGTACGTTGAACCGCTCAAGAGTTATCTGCAGAAGTACAGGGAAATGGAAGGGGAAAAGAGCACTGTGGGAAGACAAGGAGAGAAAGACGGCGGCGCTGGTGGACCTGCCGGCGGTGGAGGGACTAATGGCAGTGGTTCCGGCGGCGGCGGGTTTAACGGAGTTGGTGGAATGTATGGAGGGATGGTGATGATGGGGCATCATCAGGGCGGCGTTTATGGTGGCGCTGGTTTTCACCACATGGGAATCGGCGGCGGGAAGGGAGGAAGTGGTGGTTCCGGTACCGGACACCGGTAACTCCGGCAACTCCGGCGGTGGTTTGGGACTGCTGCAAGGTCAAGCTATGTTTAAAGGTTTTCTTACTTTTGAGCATCATGAATGACTTTTTAGGAAGTTAATAACAATAATAATATTTATTTATTTTTCTTCCTTCCTTTTGGGTCATGGAAATGGAAAATTGTGGAAGAAAACTACTTTGATCTTGTCATTTTTTTTTATTTTATAATTTGGTATAAGTGTAATTTGTGTATTTTATGTGTAATTGTTTTTGGGATATGATAATATTATGATGCATTTTGTACAAGAGTAACCTCTAATCTTGCCCCACTACAAATTGTTCAGATTATTTCTCCTAATTTTGTTTCTAACTATATTTTTGTCATTGGAGTTAGAAAGTTGTCATTCAATGTCATCAAAAGTTTTTTTTTTTGGGCAACATTCAATCCTAGTTTATTACTCTAATTAAGTCTACTCAAAGTTATTTTGATAAATTATAAACTTTTTTTTTATTATTATTCTTTTAGTACAAAGTGGGAGAATGGAGACCAACAAACCTTTCACGACTACTCTAAAATAATATGAAAGTTAGATACCGAACTCGTGACCGTGGAATTAAAATGAAATAACATTAGATAAGATAATCAACTGCTCCACTGACCTTCTGTATTATAAACTTAATTTCAAAAGCTATAAACTTTGGTGATTAATATATCTTAGATGTGTGAATTATACTTTTCATTATTTAATTATTGAAAATATGTAATTGAAAGATCTATTGACTAAATGTAAAATTGGGAATATTAGAACTTTATTATACTTTGAGCCATTTGAAAGGTGAAGTACAAAGTTAAAAATGGAATGATTCAAAGGAGTCACAAAAAGTAAAAAAGGGCAAACTGAAAATTCACAAAATGAAAGAAGTTTTGTTTGTTGAGAGCATAGAAGGAAAGAGTTTCGTTTTTTGAAGATGGTTGTCAAAAATGAAAAATTCATAGAATGTTTTAGTAAAATGTTATTTTGGTCTTTTTGCTTTGAATTGTGTTCTAGGATTTTACTATAATTTCAATAAAACTTAAAATTCATTTTTATGACAGGTTAAAATTGATGAAATAATAATATATTATATGAATAAAAAAGCATAACAAAAATATATTATTTAAGGTCATAGAAAAGAAAGTTAAATGAATACTATTTGTAAGTGTTTGGATTTGATTAAAAAAATAAAGTGAAAGTGGAAGGGTTTGAGATAATTAATTACTTATTTGAGTATTAGTAATAGTGAGATAATTAACTACTCATTTAAAATTAGTATTAGTAGTGCTTGATTTTTTTAAAAAGAAAACTATCAATATATTCCATTAATGGACATCCAACTAAGAGCAAAATTGCTCCTCGACCACCACAAAGGCAACCTGTGGAGGAGAATGAAATTAATAACGGTTGAGTAATAAATTTGATGTGGAGTTTGACGGATGATTCAAATAATAGTTAAGGGTGATAGTTTACCACCAAATACAAATAAACTGGTCTAGAAAGTGGGTATTTACGATAGTTCTTCTACCAAATAAGAAATAAACAAAGAATTAAATATTAACAAAAAAAAAAACATTTAAAAGTACGTTTAACTAGATATAACCGACCTCTAATCATATTTCACATTTCATTTTTTTTAAGGTAAAAAGATAAGGACTTGTAAATATGAAAATCAAACATTATCCATTCATAGATTTTCTAAGTTCATAAAAAGCACATTTAAGGTGAGAGAAAGTAAAGTACATGTTGGTTAAAAAACAGGTCAATAATACAATACTTTGATTTTGTTTTGTAATGTAAGTGGTGAGATTCAAAGGGGGAATTCTAAAAGGCATATATTTTAGATGGTTTGGCTCTAATAAGGAAAGAGCAAAGTTTGAAAATTTTCCTATTTCTTCTTTGTATTTATGGCTTTGGACTTTGGTTGGTGTATTGTGTTTTGTGTAAGAAAGAAGACATACACACATTTCTTCTATCTTTATCAAGCTATGAGAAAGTACTGAAGTTTTTGTTTTGTTCTCTTTTAAGAATAGGAAAGTACTCAAGTTATTGTGAACTAAAATGTACTTTCCTTTGGAGATCAATGTTGTCATATATTTTTAAACTTTCTTTCAAATTTTTGTGCTGCCTTTTTCTTTCATTCCAAATTTCTTAGTTTTTGTTAGTATAAGTTGACTCCATAAAATGTATGATTAGACAATAAAGATGTCATGAATTCCCCTACCTTCTATATTGTTGAATTTAAATGTTGTCTAACGCATATAAAAAAAATCTCACACTACTAAATTAAGAAGGAGATTTTTGGTATACAAGGAGAGGGTATCATGTTCATGAAAACAAACTTATGCTTAAAGTTGACAATATAGACTTATGTAAATGTTCGTTGTCCTTAAAATACTATTTGTTTTAATTTTTAATTTAAAATCCTCATATCTATTAGTTAAAATGAATGTTTTAGATGTTTAATTTGTTATATATATACAAAATAATAAGTGACGTTGAGTATATTCAAATCTATAACTTCTTGGTTATCGAGTTATAATCACAATTCTATTTAGTGATTTAAGGTTAGGGATAGAAGCGTTTGGATTAATTTAATTTTTTATCTAAAATAATATGGAGAAATAAAATTTAATCACCAAATTGAAGTCAAAAGTTAATTAGACATTTTTTAATAATCCCAAAGATTTATTTATTGCTTAACTAATTATTTTATTGTTGCTTCGTACGCACCAAACAAAATGAAGCAGACTTCAGTCCAATATGACGAAAACATAGGATTGGGCCTATGTGCATATATGAAATGACTTTATTTATTTATTATTTTTAGAATATAATTATTAAGGTGAGAAAATTCGAAATTAAGACTTTTAGAAAATAAAAATATCTTCGTTATCTTGTTTCGTATTAATCTATTTTAGCCCATGGTCACGAAATTTCATATTATTTGAAAGCAATAATACTTTCTATGTCGGATTTGTTGCTCTTCTCCTCTCATTTTATATTAAAAAAAAGTCACCAAAAATACATTTATATCACTTTCAAAAGAAATTACATTTATAATCTTAAGCTACTACTCTGGTTTACGGTGACTATTTTATTTTGACACTATATAAAATGATGCTTTTCATAAATATTTTTAAATGAATAAAATTAAATGACTTGGCTAATGAGTTTTCACTACGTTTTTTTATACGTATAATACACCAATGCACAATTTGTATTTTAATTTTTTTTTTTTGAAAGAGTTCTTATTGACTAATTGATTAAGGAAAATTGATATAATTCCTAAATTAAATTTAAAAACTATTTATGAAGTGACGCAAATCATACACGTCTTGTATTTAAATCTATCAGTGGGATGAAATAAAATAAAAGATATTCAAACCTCGACAAATAAAATATACAAAACTCAATAATTTGTGCCGATCGGTACTAGATTCAACAATAATTTATAATTCAAAGGATAAAAGTGGCATACAAAACAAGAGAAAATGCACGTTAATGTGATGCTTATTTTTAGAACTAAAAAAGCTACATTTTTACCCGAGAGGATTTTTTTTTTATGTATAATAAAAAAGAGCAAACTATTTTCATCAAACACACAAAATCAAAATTAATTCATCAAATCACTAGTCCTTTTCGATGATATCATTTCAATAATGATCATTTTTAATCTCCAAAATAACAAAATAATTAATTACATAACTTAATGTAAACTAAAAGCATTGATTATACCAATTTAAAATTTTAATACACTAAAGAATAGTTATTTTAATTTTTACCTAAAACGAATATCGAAAAGAAATAAATATGAAAGTGAACTTGAAAAAAGCACAATCACCCTTATCAAATTGAAACATATGGATTGAAAAGTTATTTCTCATTATTACTTTCTAATATACATTAAAAAAGAGACAAATGCTATGTCTAAAGGATGTCGTAGTGGAAGAAAGCTTGAACTTTAAAAGTATGCTCTTTTTAAAGTTTCGAGATTCAACTATGATATTACTTACTTGATGTCTCTAATATTTAGTTTAGAGATGTCCATTACATGGGGATGCACAATTTTTTTGTTATTAAAAATTATTTTTATCTTATTTAATTACTTGAATTTTGTGGGGACGAAGAATGCTTTTGGTGGAGGGATAAAGACAGAAAAGTCCTTTCCCGACCCTAGTCCGCTCTGTGGACATCTCTAATTTGGCCTAGAGATAGGGGAGGTTAGCATTTTTTGGACAAATGTTTTTTTTTTTTTTTGAAAAGAAATGTTAATATGATATTTGTAAAATGTTGACGCCAAATCCGGACGTTTACTCGCCACCACTAGGTAGCCCGTTAGGAACCACAGATCCAAAGCTGGCCACGATGCTCCATTTCCAAAATCAAATACAAAATACACACGCATTTTCTCTATGTTTCACGCATTTTCTTAAATTCTCATCAATTTCTTCTTCTTCTATATTTTGTTGCTGTTCAATCCAATCTTCGAGGAGTCCCTAATCTACGCGTTGATTGAAAAAAAGGATCAAAAGGGAATGAAATCGACATAACCCAACATGAACCCACTGAAGTTTCTATCAATGGACGCCACCCGTTGTTAACTTCCACACGCACCAAGAAACTTAGAGGTTGCCGTTCTCCCATCCTTTGATTTCTGTTTTTGACGTTTACCCATTTGAGATTTTCATACCCCCATCTGGTTTCGGTTGCTTGGACGCTGTGAATTTGGGAAAACAGGACTCCCCAGTTAACGTTTCTATCAATTCTTTCTTAGTTTCTTGAGTGAGTTTCTGCTTGCGAATGTTCATTTTTGTTTATAATTTTTGAAGTGTTCATGCTACTTCGATTTGGGCTGTCCTTGTTTTCTTGGGAAATTGCTGTTTGTGGGAGTTTTTACTTTTAGCTGTTCGTTTCAGTTGATTCATTTTGCTATATTCATGCGGTTTCGATTTGGGTTGTTTTTATTTTCATGGAAAATTGCAGTCGTTGTTGCTGAGTTCACTTGATGGAATCACTAGAATTATTGTAAGATTGACTAAAAAAACAACGGTAGCAAACGAGGATTCTTATTTGGTTTTGGCGTTCTGTTCTTTTTCTCTTTTAAAATTTTCAGTTATTTACATGAAGAGGGGATTGGTGATTAGTCTGCTGACTGTAGATACAGTTTCGATTAGTTTGATTTATGATAATTATTTTCCTTGAATGGTTTGAGTAGCTCAAGCTCTGAAATCTTAAAGAACTCATTCACTAGATCTTCTGCCTTTTGTGCTTATAATTATGCTCCAAATGTTCTCATCCTTTGCATGACCTTATGCTTTTCCTTTTTGCTTTTCAGCGCACAATTCTTTGATGGCGACAGCGCTGGCTTCCCGCAGCTGTTATTGCCTCGAAGTGAAGTTAAATGAGGGGAGAGGGTACCAGGCCTACGATCTGTGTTTTCCAAGATCAATTCCACTTCATACATTCTTTAAGATTGAGAGGTCAACTTGGAATCCTCCAAGATCTCGACATTTCAAGATTCAAAATGAAATGCATCAGAATACATCACCCCCAAGGTTAACAACTAATGGAAGAGCTGTGAAGATGGTATCTATAAATGAAGTAGTGAAGAAGAAAGCTGTATCTACCAATAAAGTGGAGAAAGTAAATGGTAAAATGCAGGTTATCAACGGGGCAAGTATAGTTCGGCGCAGCCCGTCGCCACCATTGGTTAAGAGTACAAATGTTATAGACTCCCAGAAGCTCCCCCCAATCGAGGACCTGAAAGTCTTGCCCTCAGATGAAGGTTTCAGTTGGGCTAATGAAAATTACAACTCTGTGCAAAGGAGTATTGATGTTTGGAGTTTTGTCATTTCCTTACGGGTTCGTATTTTCTTGGAAAATGCAAAATGGACTTATGCAGGAGGCTTCTCAGAAGATAAGCAGGTCGAATACTTTCATGTGGTTGTTAGTTATCTCTTAAATGACCTCATTTCTTGTTAGTTTGCTGGTTTTTTAGACTAGAATATTTTGTTTTGCTTTAATTCTATCATTACTCTACTCATCCAGAAAAAAAGAAGGCAAAAGACCGCCTCTTGGTTGCGGGAGTGTGTGCTGCAGCTTGGCCCTACTTTTATCAAGCTTGGACAGCTCTCCTCAACTAGGTCAGATCTATTTCCTCGCGAGTACGTGGACGAGCTAGCTAAGTTACAGGTATCGTTTTAGCCTTGTGGTCACAAGGATGTTCAGATATTAAAATTACCGAATGGTGTAATATCATGGATTCATGATACATTATGGGCCTTAGCTAAAATAGGAATAGTTAGAAGGGTATATGTGCAATTAGTTTGGAAGTTTGCTAGGGTTTTTCACTTATAAATAGAAGGGAGGGGGGTGAGTGAGGAAGGTATCCAAAATATTGAGTGAAGTCATAGTGGGCTGATGGGAGATTCCAGAACCTATTAAATCTTGGTTTATCTTGTAGTTTCTTATCGTTTTGATTTCAATATAGAAGTTGGGTCATATCATATCACTGCTGAATAACAATCTGAAGATTTTGTGTTTCTTATATTGTATGATCAGGATAAAGTCCCTGCATTCTCTCCAGAAAAAGCAAGAGGATTCATTGAGAATGAACTGGGTGTCCCTATTGATACTTTGTTCAAAGAATTTGAGGACCTTCCTATTGCTGCAGCAAGTCTTGGACAGGTGCTTATTTCATTTCTGTTTGCAACCAATATGCATAATGATCTTACCTGCATTTACCTCGCGTCAAGTTCTTTATTCGTAGTTATATATCTACTTGAACCCCTTCAGCATTGATTTGAATTTGAGTTACATCGTCTTTAGGTGCACCGTGCAATACTCCATAACGGAGAGAAGGTGGTCATCAAAGTCCAAAGACCTGGTCTCAAGAAGCTTTTTGACATTGACCTGAGTAAGAATTTATTTTGCTGATCCTTGCTGATAAATAATAGTGATAATAAACTGGATTACTATGATTATTGAACTTTTATGTTGTTTCTTGGTGATAGGGATAGGAAAATACTAGCTCTTTTCAGCTGTTGGTCGAACAATGTGTTTTCTGAACATGTTTGATTATAGAATCACTTGAATTTGGGGGAAAATAACTTCTTTTATTATATTTTTCTATTTTTACATTTCGGTAGATCCTTTTATAGAGAAAAATCACCAACTTAACAAGATAATCTCCTAAAAATAAGGAATAAAAGATACACTAAACAGAAAAAAATACCCAACAAGATCTTATAATTTTGTAATAGACGTAATAGAACATATGACCTTGGAAAGTAGGCTTATTAAGTTTGAGACATGTGTCATTGAGATTACATGTTGAGTTTTACTAATGTTTATACTTTATCAACAGGTAATTTGAAGCTAATTGCAGAATATTTTCAAAAAAGTGAAACCTTTGGTGGTCCTACGAGAGACTGGATTGGTATATACGAAGAATGTGCAAGGTAAGTAGTAATCATAACTTTAGCAGCTATCTTTCACTGAAATAAAATGAAATGTTGATATTGTGTTATGGAGTCCATGCATCCATATAAATGCACCCAGAGAAGTGAAGAAAGTAACCTTTACTTTTTTCACTCTTAAGGATGCTTTGTTTCTTAGAAGAACACTCATCATGAGTTTTTTTTTTTTTTTTTTTTTTTTTTTGTGAATAAACTGTATGCCATTTTTCTATATTAAAAAGAAAAGCTGAGTTTGATGTTTTGATTAACTTTTGACTCACATTCTGAATCCTGGTTGCAGGATTTTGTATCAAGAAATTGATTACATAAATGAAGGCAAAAATGCTGATAGATTCCGCAGGGATTTTCGTAATATAAAGTGGGTCCGAATACCTGTACGTTTCTTCATACAAAAGTCATTCTTTGAATATTTATCTAATGGATACTCTCTCCCTCTATAAAATTCAAATAATATGAGTTTCATGCTAAGTAACAAGTCAGCCAACAAGTTTCATCTAAATTAGCTTCCTCAGTCTTTTTATGTTTTTGGTTTTTCTTTTCGTAGCTCGTCTTTTGGGACTACACAGCGATGAAGGTATTGACTTTGGAGTATGTACCAGGTTTGATCCCAAGCAATGTGTTATTGAAATAATACAATACAATCTACATTTTGTAGTGTTGCTTAAGTAATTACTATCGTATGTACAGGGGTTAAGATAAATCAGCTGAATGTTCTCGACTCACGTGGCTTTAGTCGTTCCCGAATTTCATCACATGCCATTGAAGCATACTTAATTCAGGTCAAGTCTGCCAGTTTGATATAAATTGATTCACATTATTAGCTATTCCTGGCAGTGAATATGGTGAAAGACAATCTAATGAAAGACATTTTGCACTTAAACCATCGTGGCTTGGCCTAATGGACAATAGGGTCTTAATGATTCAAGAGGCGATGAGTTCCATCCATGGAGGCCACCTACCTAGGAAATAATTTCCTACGGGTTTCCTTGACATCAAAATGTTGTAGGATTTGGCCTGACCACTCACGGATATAAAAAAATGAAGACATTTTGTAATCCGTTGAATGGATTTTGTTTCATAACACATCTTCCATTACAAAGGACAATTAATAAGATGACCACCCTTATTAACCTACTGATGTACTTGTCTAATCATTCAGATATTGAAGACTGGTTTTTTTCATGCTGATCCTCATCCGGGAAATCTTGCTATTGATGTGGATGAAGCAATCATATATTATGACTTTGGTATGATGGGAGAAATTAAATCCTTCACTAGAGAGCGGCTGCTGGACCTGTTTTATGCAGTTTATGAGAAAGATGCAAAAAAGGTTTGCTTTACTAGCACATCATTTCATTTCTTAAATATCAAATGACTTCTCTCACTGTTACAGTGCTGGTTATCCTTGATATGTTATACAGGGAAATGATCTGAATTTTATGCCCTCCCATCATTGTTACCTGAATTTCTGGCTTCTGGGATCTTGATTCACGGATCTCTTATTTCAACAAAACAAAAATATGATAATCAAACCAACTATTCCCCCACCCAATGCCACCTCATGCATTAACGCTTTTAGAAAAATAGATATCCTGGTTTCGAGAGATAATGATGCATTTTCGTGTTTTCTATAGACTAAAAGAAAACAAAACGAATTCATTGTTCGTTGAAAAGGATTTGTGAAGCATACTTATATTATGTGATTATGTTCATGCGATGAATCGGACGATACATATCGGTTGGAGCATCTTTTCTTGCTGTATAACTTTTACTAATTAAGGCTGCAACCATGCAGGTTATGCAAAGGCTCATAGATCTTGAAGCACTTCAGCCCACAGGGGACTTGTCTGCGGTATGCAATGTACAAATTGAATACAAATCTACAAACAATTTTTGTTTATGGTCTTTCATCTTGTACAGGTGAGGAGATCCATTCAGTTTTTCTTGGACAATCTATTGAGTCAGACACCAGACCAGCAGCAAACTCTGGCTGCAATTGGAGAGGTGTGCAAATATTTAATTTCGCAAATGGCGAAAGCTCGGTTTTGTATTATTTGATATCAATATCATCCTTTATCAACTCATGCGTTGGTGCCTGGCAGGATTTATTTGCAATAGCTCAAGATCAACCTTTTCGATTCCCCTCCACTTTTACCTTTGTCTTGAGGGCATTTTCTACTCTTGAAGGTTGATCTCACTCTCTTTGTGCTTAAAACCAAAATTTTTTATTGTCAAAGGATTTTCTTCAATTTAGCCATCATATTTCCAGGAATATAGATTAAAACCGAAAAAATTTATCGTCAAAAGATTATTTTCTTGCCAATCCTCAACGAGCGACCTTGTTGGTAGAAGCTTGAGTTCTCTAAGGTATGCTTCTTTGGAGGTCCGAAGTTCGAAACTCACGAGTGAATTTAATTGTAAAATTATTTATTGTCTCTCGGATCCTAGCCTCGGAACAGGCACAGGTGCTCCCAAAGTCTGTAGTGGGGCAAAATTTTAATTCTTGATTATTTAAAAAAGTATATAATATGACCAACTACAACTAGATTAGTTGTTTGTGATAAGACCCAAATTGTATTACAATATAAAGGACACCGAAATACAAGATAACAAAGCATTAGATAAACTTCGACCTCTCCATCATCAAGCCCTAAACAACTGCCTACCTTCACCCTTAAACCTTCTTTTATTTATAACCAAAATATTCTAACTCCCAACTAATTGCCCATATACTCCTAATCATAATCCTAATTCCTCTCAAAGGCCAACTCTCTCAGTTTGTTCTCTCAGTCTTAGGAATTCAATTTTTGTTTCAGGTATAGGCTACACACTTGACCCAGATTTTTCTTTTGTGAAGATTGCTGCACCATATGCACAGGTTAGCTGTGTTCTTTCTGAATAGTTTAGTTTGTAATTCTTATTCATAGTTTTTTTGGTTATTCATTTTTTCATTGTGCAGGAGCTTTTAGACTTGAAACAGAAACAGCCAAGAGGAACAGAACTTGTGCAGGAAATAAGGAAACAAGCCAATGATGTACAATACTTTCTTCGAGTTTTTCGTTGGGTTTGCTCTTTGTATCGTGAAACTGCTCGCTAAGTGCTGTAATTCATTTTCAGGCCAGAACATCCACCATTTCTATGCCATCCAGAGTCCAAAGAATAGAGGAATTTGTACAACAGCTCGAGTCAGGAGACCTTAAGCTTCGAGTTCGAGTGCTAGAGGTACATATTTAATATCACTTCTTGAACTCTTAAATTATTGAAGTTCCATGATTTCAGCATATTATGATTGGAATCATAGTCTGAAAGAGCAGCAAGGAAAGCTACCATACTTCAGATGGCGACGATGTACAGCGTGATGGGTGGCACCCTTTTGAACCTCGGAATCACCCTTAGCTCTCAAGGCAACCAAGCTGTTGCGAGTGGATCTTTTGTCGGGGCAGGTGAGCTCTTTGTCGATGGTGTTTGTTCATTTTTGAAGTTCAAATTTTACGGTTGATTGTTGGATGAAATGCAGGAGGTTTCTTGGCGCTCGTTCTTCGGAGTATGCAGCGGGTTAAGAAGCTTGACAAATTCGAGAAAATGCTATGATTTTGTACCCTCCAAACATCAACTTTCTCGTATATATTAAGTATACATTCATTAGGAAGATATAGAATCCATTTTTCTCTATGTATTTGTTAGAGCAAAAGGTCATTTGAAAGATAGAAAAACAGGGCAAATGCTAGGCAGTTTGAAAGTGAAAACTGCATACTGGAAGGGTACAGAAATGGTTATTGGTTGGAGAAGAAGCTGCTGATATACAGATGTTTATAATGTACAATAATAACTTCAATTATAATTGTATTTTATTCATTATTAAGGGAGTTTTAATCTCTATTTTTCTCCCTTCTGAGAATTCATCTCATTATAATATTGGTTATTTGTGTCACCAACTAGAAGAGGTTTGTTACTATTACTAGAATCAAAATTAAAACTTATTTTTAAAATTAGATATGATAGACATAAAATAGAAAGTTAGGGAACTTATTAAATATTTGGGAAGACCTGTTAAACACAAAAATTACGCTTGATACTGACTTACTTACAAAAGTCAAGTATCGAATGAGTCAGTGACGCAATGATTTCTTGCTTGATTGTAAATCAATTCAATACCAGCGTTACAGATTCGATCCCGATAATCGGTATATGTCCTATTTCTTCCGATATGTACTCAAAAAAAAATACCAAGTATAAATTATGTATACTAAAACTTAGAAATAGAGAGAAAACAAGCTTAAAAAAATTGTATTATAATCAATCGTAAAGTCGTCGTCACTAACTCTTTTAATAAAAAAAATATATGTTTCGTTCCTCAAATTTTTTTAGAAGAATGTAAATAAGTAAGAGTATTTTTCATAACAATATATCATTCTAAAACATTTTATATTATTTTACTCCACTAACATGATTTTCAAAACTTATCAAAAAAAAAAAAAAAAAAACGATGATGTAAAAGTTATTAAAAAATTCTTATAATTTTTTTGTTGTCCAATTAAATTAAAAAAACATGTTTAAACATCGTTAAAATAGACATATGGCAGTAGTTTTGAATCCCCTACACCTTATATGTTGTTGTATTAGAAATGAAGTATAAAAAATTTGGATCAAATCAAACATCATGAATCCTTCCAAATAAATAGCTCTTGAATGACTCTTATTTTAATTTTCTTAAAAAACCATTGCATAATAGAAAATGACATAATAATATAATTAAATCATAACTGTGGTGTAAAATTATTAGGCTTGTTGGCTAATGGGGTAGAAAATGTGTGGGTTTGACATAAAAATGAAACATGGACATTTCTTGTAGTTATCCTAATCTTTATATTTGATTTAATTTGTTTAATTTAGCTATAGTGTTTTTAATTATGGTTGGTCTGGTGGTTGATTTATCATAACTACAAAAATCCAAGTCTTTGGCTGCTTTTTAAATTAAATAAATTTGGTCAATATCTACGGATGCAATATATGGTTGACATTAAAATATCGTCTACCTAAATTATATTTTAATTAGTTCGAATAACGAAAAAGACAAAATATATTTCAAGAAAATAAAATGAAGAAAGGAAAGGACAAAGTGTATTATTTTATTCAACCATTATGAATTAAAAACCTTGGTGAGTTTTTTTTTTTCTCGAGAGAAATTTGTATTCGAAAATTCTTTGTTATGAGGATCATATTTTATGTCAGTCGAATTTAAATTCTTGTCGATAACTTTAATGTGATTTTAATCTAATAATAATTAATATGTTTGTATTCTTGATTAAAAATTTGTAAGTTCAATTTTTTCTAATCAAGAGTTTGTCCTACTAAAAAATATTCATTATCATGAAAAAGAATGTTTTCCCTCATTTTCCTTTATTTTCCAAAATTCATTGAGGGTAAGTGAATTTGAGCTCATCAATTTAAAATTGAAGCTAAAAGGTATATATTAGGGATAAAAAAATATTTTAATTTGAGGATTTTTCATCTACAACAAAGAAAAAAAAAAAAAAAATCTTGAATAACAATTTTTTTAGAAGAAATTCTCTTGTATCAAAAAATTGAGATAGACCTGATAAAAAGACGAAAAAATCAATCTATTTAGTGCTTTAATGAGTGCACACATAACTTTTGATTACTGTAACAAATAGTCTTCAATCAAGAGATGGTGAATGATAAATTTCTTATGTGAATAAAAATATTTTCTTAAAAAAATCATTATAATTAAATAGACAACTAAAAAGTTGCCTAGAATAAAATCCCTTTTTAATTTTCATATTTTGTTTATTTTAGTTTATATATTTTAAATATTTAATTTTACTCTATATACTTTCAACCGATTTTAAAATAATTTTTAAGTTAGATTGACCAACAAATGTTTTATCTTTAATAATTTTCCCTTCATAAATTTTGAAAACATGTTATATAAGGTCTTTTATTTCAAATTTTAAGACTTATGAAGTAGACATGATATTGTAATATAAAAAAAAAAACAATAATTCAACGAAACGAATATACATTCAATTATTAAGAGATCATGAGTTCAAATCCTCATCTTTTAATTATTAAAAATGATACTGTAATTAAAATTGTCTCTATGAAAAAGATTATTACTCAATAACCTAATAAATCACTCTTGATTTTTTATTCTCTCAATAAATTGGATTATCTTTTATGGATGTAACTAACATATCAAATCAATTTATATGTTGTCCTTCTTGTTCTTTTATTCTTGCTTGTCCATATTCATTTTCATCACAATATTTCTAATTCAAAAACTTATTAAATAAACTCATAATTCCTCCTCATGATGTTTACCTCCATTTCAAAGATTCAATACTAAGTTTCCTAATCCACAACTAAATATCCCAAGTTTAAGTTGATGGATTATGTAAACCGTGTTCGATGTTCGATCACATCAACAGAAGGCACCGCTCTTGGCCCGCACGAGTTATGGGATGTTCTCAATAGATAGTGTATAATTTAAGCATAGTGTATATGCTAATTTGAGAGAGGTTGCATAAATATGTGGGGCAAACAATTTGTGCATTGTTTGGATGGTTGATGTTTGTATAAAGTTTGATTGGGTTGGGGGACCAAGCCACAAGGTTTAGAAAAAGATGTGGCATTTTCTTATGGAATGTGCAGTGCACTCTCAAGCCAACTTCTTCTGTTGATAACATATAATTTGAGAGATCAAATCTATTCATTGCAACCATGGTTGTCCTCACTTTTATCAACACTACCAAACATTATAAAGTTTGAGTAACCAATCACGGACCACCACGTGTCTATTATGATTGTGTGACATAAATATTTGGTTCCACTTGGAACTGAGACCAATAGTAGGGTGCTATGACCCCCAAAGTTCAAGAAATCGTATATTTATATTTAGGGGATAGATTTGAGAAGGCATTAGATATGATACTCTGATAAATTAAAAGTTTAAACTTGTAGTTTTTTTTTTTAATTATTAACTTGTACATTAAATATTAAATCTTATACATTTCTTAACAAACATTAACGGTGTGTTTGAGCCCCCGTTTATGTAAATAACCGAGTTGGTTATAATAACCTAGCTCAATGTTTGCCCCACCGTTTATTATAATCGGTGGTTACCTAAATGTGCGTGCCCGTTTATCTAAACCTTACATATATTATTTTTATTACCATAACCAGCCTATCAAATACCATTTATCATAACTCTTGTTACAATAATTTGCCCCTAAAAAATTGGTTATAATAATCCACAGCTTATTATAACCCTCCGTCTATTATAACCAAATCGATGCTCCAAACACATCCTAAATAATTGTCTGATAAATATCCTAATAAATTATAAAAAAATATTTTAACGAACTCTTTATTGTGAACCTCTCTCATCCAAACATAGTTTTCAACGACAACTCATTTAAATGTTTTTATTTAAACACAATTTCCTACCATCTTTAATTCAAACAACTTTATCTACTTTCCCCAACAATTAGAGATTGAAGAATTCAAACTCTTGAGCTTCTGATTCATAGGTCACACTAATACTGCTCTAACTATGGATCTTGTTAGCAACTTCCCCTCCAAATATGCCATTGGAGGGAAGAATAAAAAATAAATATTCCATAGAGGGAAAAAGTTGAGAACTAATTAATAGTTTAGTTTTTTTTTTTTTTGTTGACATTACACAGCTGGAAGTAAGAGCAGAGACACACACCGTTAAAACGTCCTTCCACGCCGCCGGGTCCCACTCTCCACTTCTCTATAAACATCGCCGATTAGCCCAAATTCTCTCAATTCAATCTTTACTTTATTTCTCATCATCACCATCATCATCATTCAAGCTCATTCGCCCATGGCGGTAAGAAATTCCTTCACACACCCTCATTTCTTTCATCGTTTATCACTCTCTATTTGCCCCAGATTTTAATTTCAGGACTTGCTGCTTTCTGGGTTTGTGTTGTTTTTGTTTGATTTGATTGTTTCCTTGCGTTTTGTGTCTTTTTCCCTTTGGATCTTCTTGTTTCTGTCAAAGGGGTGTTGTAACTTTGGAGGTTTTTGTGGCCCAAGAGCCTGCCTAGGCTTGAGACCTTGATGGTATGTTCCTTTGAGGTCTCGAGTTTGATACCCATGAGTGAAATTAATTGTAAAATCCCTTGATGTCTTTCGGGTCTGAGCTTTGCGGATGCCCTGGTATCGAGGAGCAAAGCTCTGATTATCGGTTGATCATACAAAAGAAGAGGTTTTAGTGTTCCCAAGGGGGCAGCCTGGTTGGTAGAGGTATGCTTGCTTGCTTGGAAGTTCAAGTACATGAGGGAGTTTAGTTGTAAAATTTCTTGTTATGTATTGGTCTCGGCCTGATACTTCAAATATGGAGTGGGGCGAAGTTCTGATTCTTCGTTATAAAAAAAAAAGTAAGGTTTCATTGAATTATGTTAAATTACTAAATCAATCCACAAGCTTGAGCTAATGAGTTCAAGTAAATTTAATTATATTACCGAACAGTTTCCGTGGCAGGCGTGGTGTTACTTTGGCTTCTGCTTTCTCTGGTTTTGTTTCTGGATTTTTGAACTGTGTTTGTTGATTGCTTTTTCCCTTTTGCTCACTTTCCTTGTGGTTGAAAGGGTTGTTTACTTGTGTTTAGCCCTTTCTGCCTGCATGCTTTTGTTAGTTTGCTAACTTAGCTGAGGGGTTGGTGAGGATTTTTTCTTTTTCCTATTTGTTTGGTTATGAAGTTTCTTCCCTTGGGAATGTTGGGTTTTCACTCAATTTGTTTTTTTAAACGTTTGGAAGTATAATAAAGGATTTTTGGAGTTTTTGCTTTTTTGGCATTCTAAGACAAATGTATGTAAATTGCATCTAACTTTGAGATGTTCATTCAAACAAACAAAAGAGACAAATACATATCTTGTGTTTCTGTGTTAAAGCTGAGCTTTAGAAGAAGTTTGTTTTCTATGGTCTGCCAAATGTCCTACGGCAAAATGGTAGATTGAGAATGACCGAGGAACTTGGTGAAAGTTTCGTGTACGGTTCTTGGAGCGTGCTTTATATAGGTTTGGGATGTATATTTTGTTTCTATTGTGAGCTTTATATTAAGGTTGGGTCTGACTTCATTAGACGGTCTGAAAGTTCCCTTCTTGAAGGCATTCATCTTCTTCCATGTTTTTACCATTCCCTGCATAAGTTTTAAGAGATGTTTCCAATATTCGATTGAATAATACTTGATTTCTTTGAGATGTGTCTTAACTATTGGGTTGACTCTTCATGTCATGAGTTTGGTTAGCTTGTAGTAAGGCGATGGTTAATTTATTGGATTTGTTGTTTCTGATGTGAGTTTTGTTGATATAGAGATTTGACCTAAGAAGAAAGGAGAAGAGATCAGAGAAGTGACCAAGCTAATTAGCTATAACTAAGTATAAACTTGTACAATAATATGCAAATATTGCCATGATATGAAATAACTGTCAATCTTGAGTTATTGGTTCTGCAGGAAAAAGGCAGCAGTAGTCCATTGCCAAAGTTTGGCGAATGGGATGTCAATGATCCCGCATCTGCTGAGGGATTCACAGTAATCTTTAATAAAGCCAGGAACGAGAAGAAGGCCGGTGGCTTGCCCGACTCTCCTGCAAAGGATGATCCTTCATACAAGCATGGGGGTGTTCTTGGAAAGGCTCAGCCTGTAAGTTCCTTGCAGCCAAAAATTTCCAATTTCTTTGATTAGTTTTGACAACTTAGGATTGGAGTCTGTGCTTTTTAGGCTACTATTGGGAAATGCTTCTTTCTAGATACCTCCACAGTTTCCAATTCCATTCTTGCAGTCAATGGAGCCACACTGTGGGATCAATTTAAATGATCAAATTCTCTTTGGGTTTATTTGGGGTTGGATTATTATATAAACGGTGGTTTATTATTATAACATGCATTATAACATGAAAGGCAATAATAAAGTGCATTTAGGATGCATCTTATCATAACATGACTCATGATAAGTTATTATAATTGGACCGAAGGGTTATTATAGTTGAGATGATGAATTATGCATTGACCCATCGATTATTATAATTGGCAGGCCAAATTTGGGTTGGATTTTTATAACCCAACCTAACCTATCCTTCAACATAGGCCCAAATGCCCCCTTTGCCTTTGCTTCCTAAATCTTATACCTTTTCCCTGTCTTTTCCAGGACCAAGCAGTGGTTTATTTAGTGAAAATTACTGATATAGCAACTGCTGTAAATATTCCATGTTGTTTAAAACCAATTCCATCTATTTTAGAAGTAAGAACATGAACACTGCTATGTGCTACTCTTCTCATGAATCCAAGTTGGGATTTGCAGAAAAAATGGTTTTGCTGCTTGCAAGCTGCGGAATCATGAGGCTTTCGGGCGCTCGATAGGCGGGGTTCAGCAGAAATGTATGATCTTCAAATTCTCGACACGACGTATATCTCTGCAAGGCTGAAGCTATATTTAGAACTGTGATGGAAAATGCTGGACTCCATTTGTTAGAACTTGTCAATAATTTGGGGTTTGGAGATGAAGATGATTAAAACATCATTGTCTTTTTTATGTTCTGCATAAATGACAATTGTTGAAGATCCTTGGTTATTTTCATCCCTCTTCCCTGCCCTCTACTTGTGAAATGATGTTAGTTTGTTTCAGTTTCTTGCCTGATTGATTTCAAATGTTTCTCTTTTTGTGTAATATCAAATTTTATGGTTTTATCTTTCTTTCTGCATGGAGAATGACTTCTAACTCCCCTTCTTTCTGATGAAAAACTATATAAATGAAAAGTTGGGGAAAATTTGCCTATATTTGGTATTAGTTTCATTTTGATCTCGACTAAAATTAAATATTTTTATTCTTGATTTTTTTTTGAAACAAGGATAATCGGCAAGTGTCTAAAAATTAATGTCACTGGTTGGAGATTTTTTTTTGAAACACCCCTAGAGGACTTTAATTCTTGATATTTTAATAATGCATATTTTTAGTCTTCGTATATGTTTTACTTTATTTTTATACTTATTTTCTAAAATTAAAATAATCACTTCATCAATGTATTAAATATCATTTTAGTTGGCATTACATCTAACCATTTTGTTATCTTAAACACGAGAAGTGAGGATTATTGAAAAGTTAGGGGTAAATTAAAATTTATAGACTAAATTAAAACTAGACTCTAAACTTAAAAGGTGTATCTAAGAATTAATTTCCTACGGGTTTTCTTGACATCCAAATATTGGGGGTCAGATAGTATACTACATGACATTAATCGAGGTGTGCGTAAGTTGGCCCAAATAATCACGTATATAACCAAAAAAAAAAAAGAAGAAAAGAAATTAGTCTCTAAACTTAAAAGACTAAGCATGTATTTTTCTCAAAAAGTTATTAAAATCCTTTGTTACATTATTACCTTCAACTAAAATGAGTGTTAAATATCAATTTTCAAGATCAAACACGTATCGTCGTTGAATTCACTTATATCATCATAACTATCTCTCGTTTAGTTAATAACCTATACAAAAGCTCGGATTCAACCAAGATTGGAGAATAGAAGTAAGAGTATCAGTTTAATTGCGTAGATAACCCACCATTATTTTAGAGGAGGATATAAATATAAATCCTTAAGCAAAAAATCTCATCAGCTAAGAGCTACACCCTGTAAGCAATGAAACCGTGTAGTTCAACAAGTCGCCCATGAATCGGTGACGGAAAAACACTAAAAACTTATCCAAATTCCAACATGATAACCAATGCCAATCTTATCTCCTCCAATTTCTTCTTTCCCCACCAAAACCCAACTCCAAACCCCAAAAATTTACGCCTCCAGATCATCATCCCCTCCAAGAATTCGATTTCAGTGACCCCCAATTTCAAAATTCGTCGAGATTCAACCTCCACTCAAATGGGGTTGCTCCAAAAATGGCGGACTGCATCGGGAAGTCGGACTGCTGGAAACCCAGTTGAAGAAAAGGTAAGTCCGGTCGGCGGCGGCGGCGGAAATGGTGGGGGAGGAAGTGACTGGACGACTTCGATTTTACTGTTTGGTTTGTGGGCTGGTCTTATGTTTTATGTTTTCAATCTTGCTCCGAATCAGACTCCGGTATGTTACACATGTTTGTGTTCTTCTTTTCTCTTTGAATGCATTCGAATGTGATGATTCTACTGAAAATTTGCAGTCAACGGATTTGTATTTCTTGAAGAAGCTTTTGAACTTGAAAAGTGACGATGGGTTCAGAATGAATGAAGTGATTGTGTCTCTTTGGTATATTATGGGCTTGTGGCCCCTTGTTTATGGAATGTTGCTGCTTCCTTCGGCTAGGAGGTACCTTCTTCTTCTTCATTTAACCGCCATTGATGATTCTAATTGAATTTTGTAGGATTGTTTGATAAGGACGAAGGATGACTAACCTACCCAAATCTACACTTTAGTATGACTTTGGGCATACATTTTTTGGTTTTTCTCGAAAGGTCTCGTACCAATGGAGATGGTTGTCATGAGCTTTTCCTCATCTAACCAATGTGGGACAAGTTTGTTTGTATTCCAACATTGTTTTGTATGATTAAGCTAATCATTTTTGGATAAGAAACAATTTCATTAAAATATGATAAGCTAATCATGGTTGGTGACCAAAAAAGTGGTCTACGATTCTAGTAGAATGTTGTAGGATTGTCTTCTATGATTAAGTTAATCATTGTTTTAGCCAAAAAAAAAGTAGTCTATGATTCTAATAGAATGTTGTAGGATTGTCTTCATTCATCCGGCTGAAGTGTTGGGCGATCATAAATAGTTTGGGCACCGGTAGGGTTATTATAAACCATGGGTTATGATAAATAGGTTTGGGTGCAAGTTATAAAAATAGTTAATTTCTCATCGGTTATTATAACCGATGGGCCGAACGTGAGTTATAATAACCTAATCCCCGTTTGCATAAACGGCCCCTTAAACACTGCCTAAGATCTACAGTAGTTTGGAAACTTGAAGATTGCCATCTAATTTTAGTCAGTAACTCATGTGATGTATATCCTAGCGACCTAGCCTCCAAGAATTGAGAAAATTTGAGTTAATCAGTTTTTTGAATGCATGAGCATCTCATTATTATGTCCAGCTTTTGGAGTTGATAATAAGCATCGTAGATTGGAGTAGGGCAGGCTGCCATCGAGTGATTCAAGCTTATTAGTCCAATAACGTCTTGATTTGCACATCTGATCTGTTACTTAAATGCGATATGTAGTGTGTGGTTGGGTTTAATCTGATGGTACAAGCACCTATATAAAATGACTTCTTGCTTGTTCAGTTCAATTCTAATAGCATAGTTACATAATTTTTGTATCTGCAGTTCCAATAGCAATGTTCCTCTCTGGCCTTTCCTTGTACTGTCATTCTTCTTGGGTGCTTATGGTCTTCTTCCATATTTTGTTCTTTGGAAGCCACCGCCACCTCCTGTCGAAGAGGATGAGCTCAAGAGATGGCCTTTGAATTTCCTCGAGTCGAAGTTTACTGCTGGGGTATGGAAAATTCTTCCTGTTGATGTATCTGGAACCTGGATACTCTAGTAAATGTATCAGTCGCATAAAATGGAACCATGCAAGAATTGTAAAACACAATCAAGAATTAAAGAACGCGAGACAATGAACACACAGATTTATGTGATTTACGAATGTTGTATTATTACATTCATGGGTAGAGGAGAGAAGCTATTTTATTTAGGAGATCGTCGAGGATATAAAATGTTAGGTACTGAGAATAAGGGTTTTAAGAGAGTTTATATGGTACATCTCTCAAATATTATTTGGCCCAATTAGTTTAAGGCATTTCAACACACATAACATGGGCATGGTTAAACATTGTCATTTAGTTCCTGTTTATGGTAGAACTAATCGAGAATTTTTGTATGACCATCTCATAATGAAACTAGATCAAGGCTAAAGCTTATGCTCCATTGGCTTCTTAACCGATTATTTTTGTATGACCATCTCATAATGAAACTAGTTTCATATGTTAGGATTTTATGAGAGATGTTGTATGTAAACTCTCTTAAAACTCCATTTTGTATTCTTCAAGTTCTCCTAAATAAAACAATTCTTTTGTATGTGGACAGCTAATACAACGTTAGTGAATCACGTATATCTGCTTGTTTTTTACGTTGCGTTCTTTAATTCTTGATTGTCATCTTCCTATTCTTGTTACAAGATGAAACTCGAAAGCTATTTTACAACATAAACACAATTTTCTGACTTGGATTAGATTGCGAACTAGCACAGCCACCGTCTTTCTGAAATCTTCCCTATTCCTCACAATAAAAGTATTATCACTGTTTCAGTTCTCTCTCAGTTTTCCCCTTCAATTTGATTCACAATGAAACTGACCATGTTGAATTCAGATAACATTTGCTGCAGGACTGGGTATACTATTTTATGCCGGATTAGTGGGTGAGAGTGCTTGGACTGAATTTTACCAATACTTCAAAGGAAGCAGATTTGTAAGTCTACAACTTATTGAATATGTTGCTAAAATCCATGATTTGTAGACTAGTTTAAGAACGTTTTCTTGCTTCTACTCCAGGAATCTTATTGATGATCAGTACTTTTGTTGTGATACTTATATCAAATTTCCATCATTTAAGTATCATATAGTATAGCCTTACCTTGGTCTCGAAACGCTTTCGATGCAGATCCATGCCATGAGCATTGATTTCATGCTGCTATCTTCATTTGCTCCATTTTGGGTTTACAATGACATGACTGCTCGAAAATGGTTCGAAATGGATTACCATTTCATGTCAATCTTTTTTCCTTATCCAATTCTATCTCTAGCCTTTTGAACATTAATATTGGAATGAACTCATTCCAGGTATGATCGAGGTTCTTGGCTTCTTCCACTTTCATTGGTGCCGTTCTTGGGTCCTGCCTTGTATCTCGTCCTACGACCATTGCCGACGACGACTCCCGTTCCGGTTCCACTCGACTCAGCTGCATCAGAACCAAAATAATTTTGTTCTAAAATGAACCATAAAAAAAGGAAGCTTAGTTGCAATGATGGAAAAGAGAAGCTTTCAGGTAGAGGAAGAAGTTTTGTATATCACACATAGTAGACTTAGGACAAAGTGACAGTAAAATGATTTGTGAAGTGATGTTGTGTTAATATGTTCATTTGATTGAAATGCTTTCAACAAGGTTAATGTTTACCAACAACAGTTCTATGTATGAATTTTCAAAAAATGAAAAAAGGAAAAAAAGAAAAAGAAAACAGTTTTATGTGTGTAGAACCTTATTAAATATGATTAACTCTACATGGATGAATTTTTTACTGGTTTTTTTAAATCTAAATATTGTAGGATTGGGTAGTATACCTTGTGACTGCATAGCATTTTTTTTTGCTTTTTTTAGTCTTTCAGGTTATGTTAACTTAAGCGTGGTTATTATAACAATGATTGATCATTTATATCTATAAATTATTGCTATAAAGATTGATGGTTTATTTTGTGAACAAGATGGTTTAGTCTTCCACCTGCAATGCAATGGTTGAATTTTGTAAGAAAAAGAATGGACTTTAATTATTTATTTTATAGTATTAGTTTTATAAAAACTATGATATATAAGTTTTTCCTATTGGTGAATTAATAGTTGTCTCTTTTAAATAATTTTAATATAATCATTTTGGGTTGGTAGGTTGATTTAATGGTAAAAAGAATCTAAGAGTTACAAGAATATTCTATCGTAATCATTTATCTAAAATTAATACGATCATTTCAAAAGAGCATTAAAATTAAAAAATAATAGATTCAATTACATATTTAAGAGTAGATTGACTACTTTCTTCAAAAAAAAATGATATTAGACTACATACTTACAAATCAAATATAGTATAGTCGATTAACAATTTAATTAAGCTCAATTTTTAGTCATTGATTATCTTTTGAATTTTCATTTTTTTATTCATTTTCTTTTTAAAATAAATTCATGTCAAGATTAAACTAAGAACATCATCAATTTATTATTGACTTTTAATATCAGTCTAGTACAGTCCACTGAATATTATGAACCAAAATAAAAACTTTACTCAAAGGTGATGGATTAAAATAAAATGGTGTACCTAATTTGTTATGAGAATCTTAATCGAGCATCGTTAATGATGGAATCATGAGTAGGAAAATAAGATAAGATAAAGTATTAAAAGCGAGATTGTAATAAATAAATAAATACGTAATTTAATAAATTGGTATTTGCAAAGAATGTTATAAATGATATTAATACAGTGAAGAAGAAAAGAAGAGAGTTAGAGAGCAAGAAGATGAAGCAAGAAGATGAAGAAGAAGGAGGAGGAAGGTTCGAATTGGGCAGAAATTCAGAATCCACATTGAATCAACGGAAGCAAATCCTGATCTTCCAGATTTCTCAGAAGCTCATCCATGGCGACCTCCATTCCCGAATCGAAGCTGCCCGAGATTTGAGAAACCTCGCCCGCAAATCTTCCCCCAAATCCCGCTCCAACCTCGGCGCTTCCACTCTCATTCAGCCCCTCGTTTGCATGCTTCTCTCCCCCAATCTCGACGCTCGTGAGGCCTCCCTTCTTGCCCTCCTCAACCTCGCCTCCCGCAACGAACGGTACTTTCTGATCTTGCCCTAATTGATGTTCTATGTAGCTGCATTGAGATCTGATTCAACCATGAACGGGTCTGCTAAAGGATTAGGATATTGGAATTGTATCGCAG
The DNA here is from genome assembly GCA_036507275.1 of Sicyos edulis. Taxonomy (NCBI): domain Eukaryota; kingdom Viridiplantae; phylum Streptophyta; class Magnoliopsida; order Cucurbitales; family Cucurbitaceae; genus Sicyos; species Sicyos edulis. The sequence goes on from CM071846.1 coordinate 4,300,197, forward strand.
TGTCGGAGTGTGAAATGGGTTCTTTTGCTATACTCTGCTCGATTCATATTCGAATCCATTTAGCACAAATCTGATCCTTTACTCTGATTCTGTTGTCTTAGGTGCAGTATTCTTGACAGCTCCGTTTTGTTGTTTAGGATTTACTAGTTCGATTGGACTGGGAGGATTAGTAGATTGTTCATTTGCCTGTTGAATGCATTTCTAGGAATATGACTGCATGGACTATTAGGTTTGGAAACTTCCCCCCAGATTTTGGGTATTTCTGGGAACAAGCTGATGATTGTGGTTGGGACGAGCATGTTTTTTTGAGTTTAACCATTGGGAGGCATAGATGAAACTATTGATGATGCATATTGTATACTTTTTTTTTTTTTTTCATATCGATGAGTGTCCACGCCATTGTATGCACAACTTGACTATTCTTGGGAACAACCAACTTTCCGAACTACTTTTGGTAAGAAACTAGTAGAAAATTAATTCCCAAGTAGGTGACTATTACGGATTAATTATTAAACTCATTTTTTTCAAACATTTCATGATTCTCAAGGCCCTTATCCATTAAGTTATACATTTTAGGATTCTCAAGGCCTTTATTTGACCACTACGCCAACCCATGATAGTTATCCTTTTTTTGACCACTTAGTTTCGATGGAGATTCCTCGGCATACAAGTTTTTTCTCTCGGATGTATAGTTGATTCATGAGATAATCCCTCGGATGTGCATGCCATCCCTCCACATTTAGGTCTTAAAAGTTGGGTGTTCAACTTCTTTATAGTTCCAAATTTATATTTACCATATTATCTCATTGTAAAAAAAGTTCAGAATTTGACCCACGACCTCTGTAACACTTTCATTTTTATCAATGAAAATGATATTTGTTTTTTACCAAAGAAAAAAAACATTAAGACTTAAGTTTTGTTTATTTAGATTTTAATGGCTACAATTTAAATCTGGTTATACACATTTCATTCAGTCTTCTATTCTTTTTCCTCTCGTAACTTAGTGTTATTTAAACAAAGAACCATTTGGGTGACATGTTTCTGTCATGTTTACAGATGAATATACTGTTGTTCCATCATCTCATATGATTCTGATTATTTCTTTCAATATTATCAGGAACAAGATAAAAATAGTTGCAGCTGGTGCCATTCCCCCTCTTCTGGAGTTGCTCAAACTTCAAAATCTTAGTTTGAGGGAATTAGCCACTGCAGCAATCCTGACCTTATCAGCTGCTGCATCGAATAAACCGGTTATCTTGTCTGCTGGTGCAACATCTCTTCTGGTTCAGATTCTCATTTCTGGAAGTGTCCAAGCTAAAGTCGATGCAGTGACTGCGCTGTACTATTTATCCGCCTGCACTGAAAGTGAGAATGGCTCTATGATGATGCTTGACCCAAGAGCAGTTGTCCCTCTTATTGATCTCCTCAAAGATTGCAAGAAACATTCGAAGTTTGCAGAAAAAACAACGTCCCTGCTTCAGATAATTTCCAACTCTGATGAAGGGCGAACTGCGATCGCCAATTCAGATGGCGGAATACTAACTCTAGTACAAACAGTTGAAGACGGATCTCTTGTGAGCACCGAGCACGCAGTGGGAGTTTTGCTCTCCATGTGCCAGAGTTGCCGAGAGACATACCGCGAACCCATTTTGAAAGAAGGTGCAATCCCTGGCCTTTTAAGACTCACAGTAGAGGGCACAGCTGAAGCTCAAGAGAGAGCTCGCAGGCTTCTGGATTTGCTTAGAGATTCTCCTCAGGAAAAGAGGATGAGCTCCACAGATCTGGAGAGAATAGTTTACAAAATCGCTGCAGAAGTCGACGGTGTAGGACAAGCAGCCGAGACTGCCAAAAGATTAATGCAGGAAATGGTTCAAAGGAGATTAAACACATCGTAAGCCGCATCCAGAGCGTTCTCGTGTTTGTACATTTTCATAGATGTTTCTTGAAATTTCACTCTTTCTTCTTCCAGGAGGTAAGTTTTTGGGAGATAGGTTGAAGTTAATTAGGATCTGGTTTGGCTTGGCCAAGGTAAAATTGGGAAATAGAAGTCAAAGAAAAGAAACAAAAGGAAGTCAATTGAACTTGGGATTTTCACTGAAGTTAACTCCATTGCTGATGATGTTAGTTACATTATTAGTAGATTGTATATTTGTACTCTGATCTCTCTGGTACATAAAGATTATCATTTTGTACATGAAGAGATCTCTTCTGATCTCATTAGTTTCGAGTAAACATTTTCTTACGACAAGAGTAATAACTCAACTAGCATAGGTGTCAATTTTAGATGAATTTCATTTTGCTATCATCAGGGTGTCCAACTCACTTCTGCTATGTCGACTGCTTCCCCTTGCTGAAGCTCGTCGTGACTTCTAGGGTGGTGTCGATCACTCGGACTTGCCAGAGAATTACAGCAGTATGGGGGTGGCTATTGCCTTTGCAGGAAACTTGTTCTCTCAAGATGCTGCCGTTACGGTAGGATTATTAATAATTTTTTTCGTTTATCGCTTTGCAATTTCCTATCATTTATTTCCAGCTCCAGTGGCATCTCATATGACTTAATAAATGAGTTCGAATACTCTATCTTCTACGGTTGAATTTAAAATAATAATAAAAAAAAATTAAAAAATATCACCCTGTAACAGAAGATATGGCAGATTTTGATTTTTTCTGAGTTGTCAAGCAATGACCAGTTAGTTGTCAATGGAAAAATGTTTAGATGTTTTGGATTGATGAATTTGAAGAATAAATTTTTTGCAAGCCAATTGGGATGGTTAGATTAGGGATGATAGTATCTAAAGTTGTCAAAAGATTGGAGGAATTTGATTGCAAAATCTTCTATAACTAAGGACCAAGAAGAAAGTGATACTCAACTTGTGATTTCAATGAAGTTAGTGATTGACTTCAATTAATATCACATAATAACTTCAATCGTTATGATTTCAATTAGTAAGTTTAATCTCAATGTAAAAGAAAACTCTCTATTATAAATCTATTTTTCAACAATATACTTAACAAAAAGTTATAAAACTTTAAATTTCAAAATTTAAGATATTTGTCAATTATAATATGCATTAATAAAAAAAATTAGGATACTGATATTTTTGTACATCATACACTTCAATCAATATCACTAATTAAAAGTAGTTATTAACACTAATTGAAATCAATCAATAATTTCAATTAAAGTTATAAATACTTAACGAATTAATAGACAAACTATATTCTCAATTGACTTTTTTCTTAATTTTCAATCATATTACAAATTGAATCAAATCAATAAATTTGGATTATGATTGACTTCAACTAATGTTTCTAATAGAAGTCTAGCTGTAAGTTTTTTTTTTTTTTTTTTTTTGTAATTTAACTATATTCCTTTTTTTTAATTACTCATACCAATAATTTTAAAATTTACTATTTATTAATTCTATTACTTTTCTAACATCTGCACTTGCCCTAATTAGTGAAGTCATGTGATATCTTCAACAAATATTATGAACTATATGTTTTTTCATAAACATATTAAATGCAAGTTGATATAACTATAAATGACATTGAATATTTTTCTACTAAGATACTTGACTAATTTGACATCTAATCAAATTATCAAAAAGGAAAAATATCTACATCAAATACGTAAAAATATTATATATAGGCCAGGCTTCCTCAAACAATTTTAGAAAAATAAATAAATAAATAAAGCCAATAAGTTCTTTAATTAGTTATAATAAATGAAGACATAAAAATTGTTACAACTTCAATTACGGTTTTGCCACTGTCGGTGTGACAAAGGCTAGAGAAAACCGCTCGAGCTCATATCAGATCACCAGATGAAATCGACGATCTTCGTCCACGTCATTCATAAAGACACGTGGAAGCATCTTGTGAGCCAGACAATATCAAATTTTTTTTTTTTTTTTTGTTTAATTACTATTTATTTATTTATCATTTGCCTTTTCTCTTCGCTTTTGACTTTTTTGTAGCTTAGCGAAATCTTACCATTTCCTCTGCTACTCTCACTTCAAGGCTATGGCGTTCTAATTGCTCCAATCGTTTTTCAGGTCCGAGTTTAGAGAACACTTTTTCTTTCTAATTTGTTTGTTTCAGATCAATGTAGTTGTGGAATTGAAGCTTTGATTTCTTTGGATTTGAATCTGGGTTTTGTTAGGTCATTGATCTTGGTGAAGTTCGTTTTGTATTTGATTTTGTGTTCTTGTATATTTCGGGTGAGATCTGTGAGATTTTGCTTGTTTTTGTTGTGGGCTGGTTCTGTAAAACTGTTTTTTTCGCGATTTGGGTTTCTGGGGGTTTTCCCAGTTGTTTGTGATAGTTGTAGATTTGGTTGACAAATTGTTTGATGCCCACTATTACTTGGACTCAATATGTAATTAGAGATTTATGTAGAATAGAGCTTTATGAAAGTGCATTGTATAAATAAACACTTTTGAAAACCCTAGCTTCAGTTTGTAACTCGTATCCTTCTTAATAAAATTGTTAAAGTTGTTAATTGTTGTCTTCTCTGCCTGTGGACATAGCTAACCCATCGTTACTGAACTACGTAAATCGGTTTTAGCTAACCCATCGTTACTGAACTAAGTAAATCGGTTTTATAGTTTGTTCTGATTTCCTTACAGATTTGGAAGTTGGTGGCTTGAAAGATGTTGGGTCGGTCTTCTCTTTACAGAAATGGAAGCTTTAGACCTGAGAATCTGGGTCAGAATGCGCTTGCCCTAATTGGGAATCTTTGCTTCACTCTGTTTGTGGTTGGGGTTTTGATTTTTACTATAATTGCTGCTACTTACGAGCCTGAGGACCCTCTTTTTCACCCATCCACTAAGATCACTACCTTTCTCACGTCGAATTCCAATGCGACGTTTAAGACGGATAGCACTGTGATGAAGACTGGGGAGGATTTCATGGCTGCCAACCAAACTGCATTTGCAAGTTTTCTTAATGAAACTGACATTGTCAAAATCATTGATGATGAAAACTCTGCTTTGGGTACTTCTACTGAAGGAGCTAAGCCTGAGTGCAATGGAAATGTGGATGACCCCATCGATTGCCGTGACCCCGAGGTTTTCCATCTGATGATGGAGACTACCATTGAAAAATTCAAGGATATTCACTTTTATCGATTTGGGAAACCGGTTCGTGGTTCTAATGACAGTACTTGTGATATGGCATGGCGGTTTCGGCCCAAGGAAGGGAAGATTGCTTCTTTTTATAAGGATTATAGAAGGTTTGTGATTACTAGATCTGAGAATTGTACTCTTAGTGTTGTTAGCGTAGGTGACTACCATACTGGCGTGAATGCAAGGAAGAGGAAGAAGAAATTGAAACCTAATGCTGAGAAGAAAATGGAGCAGCTAGAGCAGGCAGTCGCTTTGCCTGTTGTTGGGGAGGTTGTCAATGATGCGCTTCCCGTGGTCGAGTCTGAAGGTTCATTTAGTCACGAGAAATACTTGCTTTATGAAATGGGTGCAGATAAATGCAAGAGCATGAACCATTACTTGTGGAGTTTCTTGTGTGCTTTAGGTGAAGCTCAGTATTTGAATCGTACATTAGTTATGGATTTGAAAATTTGTTTGTCTTCGATATATACTTCATCGAATCAAGACGAGGAAGGGAAAGATTTCAGGTTTTATTTTGATTTTGAGCATCTGAAGGAGTCAGCATCCATCTTGGACCAGGGTCAGTTTTGGTCTGATTGGGAGAAATGGCAAAAGAAAGATAGTTTAGGCCTTTATCTTGTTGAGGACTTTCGGGTCACGCCTATGAAACTTGCAGATGTTAAGGATGCCTTGATATTGAGAAAGTTCGAATCTCCCGAGCCAGATAACTATTGGTATCGAGTCTGCGAAGGAGAAACGGAATCTGTAGTTAAGCGACCATGGCACTTGATTTGGAAATCAAGGCGCCTGATGGATATAGTATCTTCAATTGCATCAAGATTGAACTGGGATTATGACTCCGTTCACATAGTTCGAGGCGAGAAAGCAAAGAACACAGAACTCTGGCCAAATCTTGCTGCTGATACTTCACCTGATACTCTTCTGTCGACATTGCCAGATAAGATCGAAAATGGGAGGAACCTTTACATTGCGACAAATGAACTGAACACGGATTACTTTGACCCTTTGAAAGACAAATACTCAACTCATTTTCTCGACGAGTACAAGGATCTTTGGGACAGAAACAGTGAATGGTACACAGAAACAATGAATCTTAACAATGGTGTACCAGTCGAATTTGATGGATATATGAGAGTATCAGTAGACACAGAGGTTTTCTTGAGAGGGAAAAAACAGCTAGAAACATTCAACGATCTCACCAACGATTGCAAGGATGGAATCAATACCTGCAGTGTTGCATCCAATTAGTCTGAAACCCAGGTCTTGTTTCTGTTGCTTTGATAAGTTGATAGATTAAGATAGGACTTAGCTTAATAATGTTGTATCTGTATTGTACTTGCATCAGTTACTGTATCCTTCAGTTGAATCTTCCAAAATCTCAAGTTGTTGAGGTTCTGTATTTGCTGAGTTTCGTGTATTATGCCTTTCAAATTTTCTTATGATATTTATGATTGCTTTGAACAATTAATGTTTCTTATTTAAGTTAAGATTGTTGTTTATAATGAAGAGATTATTTGGGTTGTTAGGGCGGAATTACGTTGAATCACCTTCCATCTAAAAAGCTTGAACTATACAAAACCCTCCTATTGCTTATAAGCTTGGAAATTTGAGATTGTCTTTTTTAACTTTCATTCAGCTTGAGTATGTAAGAAACGTATGAGTAAGAAGCATAGGAAAAAAGCTTTCCAATTTAAAGTGATAAGACATTATCATGGAATAATGTTTTCTCATAAAAGCGACTTAATTTTGTGTCTATTTAGAAAATTCGAGAAAATGTTTATCAAGTGGAAATCAATAGATGAATCTAGTATATTAATTGAGTTGCTTCTATCCAATGTCGAATCATTGAATGATGAGTCTTTTACTAGCATCTTAGGAGTTGCTTTCATCATAACTTTCTCGAAGCTTCTGAGTAACCTTATTAGTCTTGTTCTTTTCAATAATCGTAATTTTAACCTATTTACTAACAATCTTCATTGTGTTCAGGTTAGTCTTATAAAGTTCTTAAATTGTGTAAAATAAGAGTTCATGTTAAATCTTACCATCTATCTAAACACTTAAATTAAGGTCATAAACCAACAGTTGGGGATAAGACAAGTAAGATAAAGGAAAGTAGCTGCATTAACTCAAAATGTACAAACCAGTCTCAAGACTGCATAAACACACGCAAAAAGCAGAAAAGCTTCATATTTAGAATGAAATAACTAAGGGGGTCTGAGACCCATTAACACTCATCACGCTTCAACTCCTCTTGCATATGAAAGGTACAAATGCTATGGTCTGCGGATGCACTATTAAGATTATCTATACACTATGCTGCTGTACATGGAATGAAATTCCTAAACCATAATGTTGTTCATAATGCTCACTAGAAGCAGGAAGCAGTCTCTTCTTCGGGCATTAATGGAGTTCGACACAGCGGGCACGTAAGGTTCCAGTAGTCCAGCCACTTCTCCAAGCACACTCTGTGGAAGAGATGGCCACAAGATAAATGGTTTATCTCTGATTCAGGTTCAAACTGGGTTAGACAGACTGAGCAGTCATGTTCAAGCCATTTGCAGCTATGAACTTTGTCGAACAGAATCGCTGGAATTCGACTACGGAACTCTTTGATGAAACTTCCGTTCGAGTTAAGATGGAGTTCTATAGATTCAGGAGCATTCTCTGTGGAATCTGGTGAAGTCGGTGACGAAAGATGGATGCCAACGACATGGAGGATCGACCGAACTATGCCTTTGAAGATGGATATTGATAGGGCTGTATTAACAAGGATCACACCCAGTACTCCTTCAGAAGGAGAAGGAAGGCTGGAGATACCCATTTTGATCAAAATTTTAGATACAAAAAGTCTGTTGGATTGTAAAGAACTGGGATCAGCTCAGATGAACCAAAGAAGATCCAAGTCACAGCTCTGCGTTCAAAGGGTTCAGCAGTTTGATCCTTTTTTGTTGATATCTGATCTGAAAATGCACAAAGGTGGAGTAAGGATTAAGAGTTTCATACAGTAAACAAAGATAGGAAGAACAGTGGAAAAGAATCATCAGTCTGACAGAAAGAACTTAACAAGTAGAAGATGAAAAAGAGCAGAACCAAAGCACAAACAAAGAATCAAAACCTTAATACATTAATGAATGTATGCAGCAATCCCTTCTTCTATGGTCCTTAACTCCTAATATGGAAATGAGATTGAACAAGAACACAAACAAGCAACCTCTAGAAAAGGAAACTTCCTTGTGTGAAGATCTGTTTAGATGCAAGAGCCAAGAACAAGGAATTGGACCAAAATCACCTTCCACTGTCAATTTCATTCCAGAAGTAAAGAAACTAGTTTTCTTGAAAGCCAAATATGGTAAGATTAGGTGGAAGGTTAGGTCATCTGTCTTGTGGGAATAATCGAGGCATCGTAAGCTGACTCGGACACTCATTCATATAAAAGAAAAAAAAAAAGGAAAACACAACAATCAGCACATATTGTCTGTCCGATGCAAGTAAGCTTAACCAAACACTTGCACAAAAGAAAAAAAAAAAAAACAGAGAGAAACCCTACAATCATCAAACACACACTACATAACAGGTTAAGTTTCCATTGTTCAACATCAAGTTTTAGAGAAACAGATTAACCCAGAAAAGATCCATATTAAACAAAACTGATCAAAATCCCATCAGAAAAACACCACAGATGCAAAGGAAAATCAATCAAATTTGAAAACCCTATCCCATATCAGATCATCAAGAACTCATCCTTAAAAACCCAGAAAGAAAATCCAAAAACCAGAAGAACCCAAAACAGCAAAAGAAACAAAGATCACAATCCCAATCTAGAATCCACACCAAAAGATGAACAAGAAAGAAGAAACCATACTAAAATCTCAGAAGCACACCATGGAAGAAGAGAGATGAGAAAAGAAGGATTCAAGAAATGGATGAGATGTTCATTTCTGTGGTTTTTTTGAATGGTTTGGTAATGACAAAAGGATTTTATACACAGCAGCCTGAGTTCTTGACAGACCCAAATTACACTCCGGTTCTGAAGGAAACTAGATTAACCCACGTTCTCTAACCATGGTTACATTCTGTCTCTTCTGCCACAGCCAAAAACACACTGACCATGGTTACTTTTTATCATGAGAGTGAGCCAGTTGGGTTAGCATTTTTCATTTCTTTGTTTTTGTAAAGTTTCTATTTTTTTACAAGTTACAAACTGCCACTAGAGGAGAGGAGAATTAGTGACTGCAATTTGGGACGTTATCTCTTTACTGTGTAATGACCAATAATTTTGATACCCAAAATCTTTTTCCTTTTATTTTTAACGGCAAATTTGTTGGTTGGATGCTTTCAGTTAATAATACAGGTTCGTTTCATACATTATCTTTTAAGAAAAAAAAGCAATCTTACTAACACGAGCTCATTACAGAGACCACATGCTTATCCATCTCTACAAATTGGAATATGACCACTAAAATGATAATAATAAAAATCGACCACAAGAACAATTCAAATTAAAAGATCACACTTTTGCTCATTGGTTCTAACCGAAATGGAGAATTGAGACTCTAAATGAAAATGGAAGAATATAGTTTCTATCATCGTCACCTCTAATTTGAGATTTTTTCAATAGCCTTGAGGAGTAATATGACATTTGTCTCAATAACTGAATGATAGGATTCTATTAATAGAAAAGATAGAAGGATAACTTCCAAAGGGAAGTTGTCATTCTCCTATCATGAAATCCAAATCTTATTAATAACCTTGCAACGTTTATCGACCAACTTGAACCACAAAAGCAACAATATAATCCAACTAGCTATTTAATTTTAGTCTTTGAATTTGGAATCTAATTTTAATTTGGTCTATGTATTTCAAGATAAATATTTTTATTTTTGATATGTTTCCTAGTAACCATTGTAAATTTATTGAATTTACTTTTATATTTATTTTATTTAAAAATTTAAATTCACATGAAAATTAAAATAATTAATTTATCACTATATTAAACTTTAAAATTAATTAATTTATGGGGATTTTGAATGTATAACAAAAAAATACAAAATATTTTCATCTACAACATAAAATCAAAACTAATTCATTTGTAGTAAAAAAATTAAATTAAATTCTATCACTAGCTGAATTCTATTAGTGATAGAATTCAATCAATGAAAGACTTCTTCTCACCGCTTGAATTTTTTATTAGTGATAGAATTTCAAATTAAGTTTTATCACTAGTTGAGTTTTATCACTGATAAAAATTAATATGCTATAGATGAAATTATTTTAGAAATTGTGCTGCAAATGTAATACAAAGGGTCAAATGTGCTGCTGATGGTAAATTATCTTAATTTATTATTTTAGTCAAACTTTACTAATGAATTTATTATATTAACAACTAAAAGTAAACATTAATAAAATGCGAGACATACAAATATTTAGTTTTAAAATAATAAAATCAAATTAAAACTTAAATCATAAATTCATGACTACAATGTATGTTTTTCAAGAAATTTAATTTTGATGGCAACTTTAGAGAGAAAGGTTTGCCATTTGTTAATGTGATGATGATATGAATCAATGCTTTTCTACCAGAACATGGTGTGTACTTTTTCCACATGCTATGCCTAACTAGATTACTTTTTTCAAAAGCTACTTTTTTTTTAACTTTAATTATAAAAAAAAATCAATAAACCTAGGTGACTTTGTCTTTAGCAATTGAATTATGTTTATGTTTGTTTCAAAGTTTTTTCAGGTTCTTTTTTCTAAAATTATAAGTGATTTTGTTCACAAGCATTGCACTTGAAATTGATTTTGCAAATGCCAAATAACCAAAAAATAATTTTAAATTAATTTTGAGTCTGATCACTTTTTGGAAAACCAACCTAAAGTGATTCTTTCAGCATACTTTTAAATCAATTTAATTATTTCAAAAGTGATTATATATATATATATAATGGGTTTGAAAGAGAAGTAACGGATTTTAAATGTTTATGAATTGTAGTTGGATGGATTGGAATTCTATGATTGTGAATTTATTGATTTATTATTAACATTGAATATAAATTTTAAATTATGTTAAATAAAATACTCACATTTATATCTAAAAAAAATTGCATCTTAATTTATTTGATTTTCTTGAACCTTTAGAACTTAATTTGAAATAAAATAGTCTATGGAGGAGATGTTTATTTCAAGTGCAATCAATTTTAAAATGAAGCAACAATTAATAAAGATTGAATTAGTCAAATAATTTTATAGTTCATTTTGAAACTATGAGTATAAACTAAATAAGAAATTGGATGTCATTTTCCGATAAGGGACCAATACAATAGAGAAAATGTGGATCACTCTACGATTTGTACTTTAATACTTTTTTGAAAATTTATGAAATTAATTTAAGAGATAATGTGGAGCACTCTACGATTTGTACTATTATATGCTTTCTTGATTTCTTTTTCTTTTCTTTTTTGAAATTTCTACTAAAAAAATTGTAAAAATTGAGTTCTGATTGGTACGATTTGATTTTGATTTTTCTTCATTTATTGATTTAGTGATAAATGATCGTATTAATTAAAGATGTCTATCATTAATCACTAAATCAAATCAAAACAATCATTCTTCTATTAGTAGTTAATAATAGAGGGAGATTCTTCCTAAAAGACAAGGCTTATCCTCAATGAGGTTTTTCAACAAAAATGGTTTAGATCACATTATTTTGCTTACCTATCAACTACTTTAATACAGAAAATATGTTTATTATGGCTAAAGAAACAATTAATTGATATAATTATAAAGCATTATCAAAGACTTTTATTTTAGGGATCGAAGCCACGATCGTGGAATTAGGACTACAAACCCTACAAAGACACTATTATTCTTAAATAAATGGAAGTTAAATAACGATTTTAGAGATTGAATTTGTGCATGTGGTGTTAAACTTGATTATCAGTAAACAATAATACTAACATGTCATTACTCTTTTCAGTAAGCTAAAACAATCACTTTGTCAATATATTAGAAATTAAATGAATATAATCATCATTTTAGTCAATATTGTGTTATGTAATTAACAAATTTATTATTTCAAAAACTAAAGAAAACATTTATTGAAATATTAAGAGTAAAAGTGTTTAATTTTAAAACACTTTAACTAAATTAAAACTATACCTCAAATTATAGACTAAAAGAATATATTCTTTTTTCCTTTATTTTACTTATATTGATAAGGGATATTTTACAATATTAAGAAAAAAAATATTTAGTGATTATAGTCATACCCTACACAAAATGTATGGTATAATTAATACATACTATTATATTAAGGTACAATATTGTATTAATAACATATAATATTGTATTAATAATACAAAATACTTTATTAATACTCTAAATTATATAGTATAAAAAATTTAAATTTATCTAAATCTGTAATGATTTTATATTAGCAGCAGAATTTTTAAAATAATTCATGTATAGCATATTTATTTCTATCACTCACTTAGTGATAGAACTTAATTTAGATTTTTATCACTGATAGAAAACTTAAGCATGGATAGAATGAGTCTATTATTGATTGAATTCTATCACTAATAGAACTCAACAAGTGATAGAAGTCAATTTAAATTTTCTACTACAAATAATTTTTTTTTGAATTTTGTCCTATAGATAAAAATATTTTACTATTTTTTTTTTGTTAACATGCAAAATCTCCAATGAATTTTGCAAGAACAAGAACATGAAAGAGGGGAACCAGTTGGTATGTCGCATTCAAAGAAAAAAAATCCAGTACGACACTCAGACGGTCTTCTTATCCTGTGTGTTTGGATCAATCATCTTGCCACGATGCCGACGTGTCGTCCAATGGGTACTGAGTTGTCCTTGTAATACAAATTTCCACTTACGACAATCGTCCTCAGCTCCTTGCCGACGTGTCGTTCAGTGCATTGCTGGCCCGACACAGCATCCTCATTATTGCACAAGTGGCAGCAATTTGGAACCCTTCAAAATAATGGGACATTTTATTTTTTACATACATAATTTTCTTTCTTTTTTTTTTAAATTAAAAAAGAGTTCCACACGTGTCAGCTGGTATTTACGTAGTTGAATCACAAACTTCCATCTTCATTGGTTGGTTGAGATTGAAGAGATTTTATAGCAATTTATGATAATGTTTGGTTTTTTTGGAATCTCACCATGATTGACGACGTAATTCTGCATTTGTTTTTCCTCCATATTTTGAGTTTGGGGTAAAAAAAAAAAAAAAATCTAAAAATCAACTAAATTGAATCAAACCAAAATGATTTATAGATTAGTTTTTTTTTTAATATTTATGATTGTTCGAGTCAATTTGTGTTCATCTCAACTAATATCACAGGAAATACCCTATAACATTTGGATATCAAGAAAATCATTAGAAAAATTATTTTTAGATAAGTCATTATCATAGATTGAACTCATCACCTTAAGCAGATCGATTTAATTTTTAAATGTGAAATATGAAACAAGAACTTCATTTATTAAAAATTTTGTTTTATGTTAGTAAAATAAAACTTCTTTTAAATCAAATTAAAATTTATGCAAAAAAATATTTAACAAATGAATCAAATTAGTATCGAAATCAAAATAAAAAAATTATTTCAAAACTGAACCATATTAACGATTTTGATATTGTCTTTTTTTTGAAACATCATTCAGACTTGATTGTTAAAATTTTTGAACATATTGGTTCAGTCGTCTGAATTTGATATAAAACCAACAAAAATCAAACTAAAATCATTCTTAACGTAAGTGAATATTCACTTACACACACCTTAATTTTATAATTATTTGACTTTACAATATTTTAATATTAGAAAACCAGTAAAAAATTAATTCCTAAATCATATATTCTAATTCTTCTAAATAAAAAAATATATATATATATCATATATTCTAACACATAATTATTAAATTCTCTAAAATTCTGTTTTGGCTTCCCCACTGAGCCAACATTTTAATGAATTTCTGGTGGTAGGGCATGTTCAAGGATTAAAAAAAAAAAAGTGAAATCGTCTTTACTATTTTTTCTCCCAACTCAGTTTTCACTTTTTAAATATATTATTTTATATAAGCGGGAAAAAGACTTATCTTGACGAAAATAAGAGATTTATAATGCCACAACAATAGGTATATATAGTAAAACAAAATAATACAAAAGAAATGAGAATATGATATATCCATGTAAATGCATGTAGTAAAGTGAGCATTAAATAATTGATGTTGTCCCTTCAAAGATCAGACTTCTGGTTTTAGAGGGCCAATCTATCCAACTTAATCACTTTTAACGAATAATCTTGTAGCGGTGCAGTGATTGAGTTCTTGAACCGTAAAAGTGTGTTCTTTTTGAAGTTTTCAATTTCAAAATAGATGTAGGCATTACTTTTTCAAGTGACTTTTAAATTCGCTTCACGCAACTTTTAAAGGGCTTCTTACAACATTAGACTAAATGAAAAAAAAAATTACGCGCGTGTTCAAAAAAATCAAAAATTGCAAAAGTAATCTACTCTTGTTTAAAGAAAATAGTTCTATAGTGAAATTACATAAATATCTTCTATTATAAACCAACCTTTACTAACATAGAAACACACTATATTTGGAGAAAAAAAATCTCTCAAATTGTGGACACTTTTCAACTTTTATTTTCAACCCAAAATTATCTACCTACAAATGTCCAATAGTAAAATTTTATGTGAGATATATTATTTCTTTATTAATGATAATTGTTTTTTATTTTTTCAAAAAAAAATCTAAAATCTTTCAATCATGTATTAATAAATAAATAAATATGCGAACAATTGGAGTAAGTTATGTAATGTATTAGCAATTCTAAAATATATTAATATTATTATTATTATTACTTAGGCAAATATAAGTACCTTATTAATATCTTTTTTTTTGAAGAATTATTAATACCGTAATTATAATTAAGTTATCTTAAATATTTGTGTGTATTTATTTCACATATAAGTATTAATTCATCATATTATAAATTTATTTGTATTGTGTGTTGATTATTTGACAATGATTTTACTATAAATACAAGTATATATAATTTATATAACTTAGAAATTAAAGAAACTAAACAACTCGAACGACTCTAGAAAAAAAAAACAAAGTAGTGATAGTATGGTATTAAAGAAATGTTCAAGATTCCATTATTTAATAGTGCATTAATAATATATGGTATTGTATCTCAATATGTAATGGACTTTATTCAAACGACTTTTTTTTATTAAAAACATTAAAATATATTAGTGAAAATATATTAATAATTTAATATTAAAAGACATTGAAAAATACTCTCAATGTCTTAAAAAAATATTAATAGTTTTATTATTTATAATAAATACAGTATTTATCAATCTAATAAGTAATCATTAACCAAGCATAATAAATACAATATTTATCGATTGAACATATACAAGTATTTCAGATGTATGTTGTTACAATATTTAAAATATTTGCACCATAGTCATTAATATTTTTTTTAGATACTCATTAATACAGTATTATGTATTAATACGACAATTAGTGTTGTATTAATAATACAGTATTACATAATTAATACAATATTATGTATTAATATGATAATACAATATTATGTATCATTAATACAATATTAAATGTATTAATACAGTACGAAACATTTTAATGCGTTTTACTACTCCATTATAAATATTTTTAAATACAATATTGTGTGTCATTAATACAATATTATATGTAACACTGATACACAGTATTAATACAATATTACAATTAATAACATGATAAATGTTGATAATTTTTTTTTAAAAGTGACTATATTTATAATTTTTTTTATAAATTTTACTAATCTTGTAAGTTTTTTAATTCATAAATCGTTGTTATTAATACTAAATGTATTTTATTATTAATACGTATTATTAGTGAATACTTTATTTCTAGTCATTAATACAATATTAATATCTGTTCAATGTTTAAGTTTTATTATTGATAAGCAGTTGCTGGGTGAACATTGATTCGCCGACTAATTGAAGTGTGTCTAGATAAATATGATTAAAAAAATAGAAAATATTGTATATAATTTATAACTATATATGCAAATATTTTCAAATTTGACTACATTTGTAAATATTTTGTTATAACTAGTGTTGTAATTTATAACTAGTTTGAAGTGTGTCTATAATTTATAACTATAGATGCAAATATTTTCAAATTTTACTACATTTGTAAATATTTTGTTATAATAGCTTATATTGTATTAATGATACATAATATTCTATTAATAATTTAATACTGCATCAGTAGGTATTAATACTATGATATTGAACCGTATTTACAACTATATATGAAAATATTTTCAAATTTAACTTAATTACTTTATTAGAATAGTTCATATTATATTAATTATATAAAATACTGTATTAATGAATATTAATAATACTATATTGCCAACGAGAGCAGAGCTCTACCGGCATCTTGTATAACCTAGTAACTATTAGGTTACAGGTTCGAAAAAAAAATAATACAATATGAAAAAAAAATGTAACCTTAAAAGTGGTCGCATCACAGCGTATTCTGTAGCAGAAAAAAAACATAAGTGACTATCTACTACAATTTCTCACTTTTAAATTCACTTTCAGTCCTATGATATATTATGATGCTACAGTTTAAAGATGGGTTAGAAATACTTTTAAGTATAGAAGAGTAAAACTCCAACTTCCTCCCAAGATTTTTTTTAAAAAACGAATAATCATAATGTGAGGAGAGTTTAATCACGATATAATCCATTATTATTATTATTACTACTTTACATATGTTATTTTACTTCAAATCTTTTAAATTTAGAAAGAAAGGAAATATTTTTCCCAATAGACAAAGTTTAGAGTAGTTTTTCTCATCTTCCAAAACATTGTCATTAGTGTCTCTCTTCCAACATGGTGGGTCTGTAAAATCAAGTTTTATTCTAAAATTTATGAGTTTATATTAAAAAAACAAAAACTTGGATGAGATTTTGAAGGGGTTGACTTGAGGAGATATTTTTTAGTATTTAAAAATTAAAAGTGGTAGCCAAAACTTTGTTTAGATGTGATTTTTTTTAGATGAATTAGAGATTATTACTTGATATGAATTTAAAATGAGTAAATATTTTGAGTTGTTAAATAGTTAAAAATGAGTTATCTTGAAAAGTTAAAAATGAATGATTAAAAATGAGTTGTTAATATTAATAAGTTATTTTGAGTAGATACAAAAACTCGTCTGAATGTAATTTTTTAAAGAGTAATTAGTAAATACTCATTTTAAATCTTCCAGGCAAGCAAACACCCTTAACTAATTTTAATAATGTCTTTTTCTTTTTTTCTTTTTTTTTTGAAACAAAGGTAACCACGTCTTTCCCTAAAGTAATGTGTCATAGGTGAATCTCGAATTCGAGATCTTGAGGAGAGTATATCCTCAAAACTCAAATCTTGAACCAGTCGGCCCATTGATGACCTAATTTTAATAATATCAAGTTTTGTACAAATTCAAAACGAGTAACACACAAAAACTAGAACCCACAAATGCTAAACTAGTTGGTTTTCTTTGAAATATAATCAATTTTACATTATACTTATATTTTTTAATTCTTTTTTTGTTCTACCTTCGAACCCATAATTTTTTTTAATGATTGAATATACATGGATAGTGTGTAGCTCCAACTCTGGTTGACTATTTTATAATTCATTAAATGTTCATGAAAACATTTTTTTTAGAACTTTTTCAAACGAAAAGATTATCAAAGAGTAAAAATTGTACCTTTTTTTTTTTTTTTCCTTCCTAGTTTTCGGTTAAGATTACAATACGCTTATGAAAATTAGTACAATAGGTATGAGTTAAAAAGATAAATTTGTAGACATCTTTCGTATCTTCATTCTTTAGGTGTTTTTTTATTGTCTGACCTAGAGACGAAACTTGGTTACCTCAATATAGCGGAGTGAAGAAAAATAAGTTAAAAGAATTAAGTTTTTGTTGTGTGTTGGGCCTAACTTGTGAAGTGACTTGTGAAAGAAAAAAATTTGTTTTTTTTTTCATACTTATCACACTAGTCAAGCTTATAAAAGAATTATAAATAAGATCATTCTAAAAAAAGTTAGCATATATAGTCATTATTGCTATCAATGAGTATTGTCTTATAATATCAGTGAATATTTATAATAAGATATTAAAATATATTCATGATTATGAATACAAATAATTTAGAATTTACATATAGTTATAATTATTTTGTGAGAAAAGTTTATCTAGTATAATTTTTTATTTTTTTATGATTGTAAGTGGATATGTTAACTCACACAACTATGGCAAGGACACAACTGACCTATTACACTTAATTTTTCCAAGAAATTATTAAAAAATAATTAATTTTTAAGTAAGTGATCATTAATACATTAAACTCATAACCTCTACGCACCATACTTGGTGTTTTCCTTAGCAACACAAAGATTTCATTTTAGAATAATGTCAGGAGTTTTCTTATAATGGTTATGAAAACTAAAGTATAATATAATTATCATCCTTAATTGATCTAATGATCAAGATATTTTGAGAAACCAATTCAATTTATGCATGGTGATTACTTATACAAATTTTCTTGACATGTAAATGTTGTAAGATTAGACGAATTATTCCATGATCGAAAAGTACATAAACTAACATGGATACACATGAATATATTTTTTTTAAAGCAAAAACAAATCTTTTGTTTGAGATAGACTATGAGTAAACTTTCAAACAAAGTTATTATCAGTTGCACTAGAGACAGTTTTTTAATGGTTATGTTCATTTTCAAGCTACTCACTCAGCATCAAAACTCAAAAGAGCTAACATTCATAGCAGATAAGACATTTTTTTTCTTTGAAAAAGGCAAACAAAAGAGATGAATTTACAAGGTATGAATATAAATTACTAAATCTCTCTCAACTGCACATGCAATCTTATCACCTTACATTTACAAGTGGAAAAGAGAAAATCTTGTGTTCAACCTTGGAACTAACTCAACTCATCTTCATGTGTTGTAAAATATGCTGACTATGTGCTATACAAACAAAAATAATATTTTTTTGGCAATGGTGGTTTTTGCACCCAACAAGCCAAGTTTTCAGATCAACAACAAAAAAGTATAGTTTCTGACCAACAAGGATCAATGAACAAATATTGGAAGAGCAGATGGCTTCAAAGCTTGGGGCAAATCTTCTGCTGTCTGTCTTTTATAGGATGGGATGACAAACTGAAGCGCTCTGCTCTATACACCCTTTTCGATCTGCCCGGGAACCTTTCGCACCAGCTTTTTTCGATTTAAACTTTCGTCTTTGGATGATGTCGAACCTTCCTGTGATAATAACAAGACAGCTTATCATCATGCATCAAAATCATCCACTGGCTAGATAAATAGAGAATTCATCTTTCCAAGCAAACATCAGAGTGATTCATTCCTTTTTGTAAAGCATAGTTAAAAAAAATTGTACCCAGCAGCTACGAGTGCGAGTCTGGTTCAACGGGTCGTAATCATAGGCCTCTCCAGCCTTCACAAAGCGTCCTTTCACACGCTTTCTGACATCGGCTCTCGCCTTGCGAGTGGCGTACCTCACTGTTTTCTCAAACCTGTGAGGGAATTGAATTACAAGTCAGGAAAGGAAATTATAATGATCTATCCAAAGGAGTCGAGGAAAACAGAATGATGTGATGACAAGTCAATTCATAACGCAAGAACATAACAGTTAGATCCTAAAGTCCACACTGAGGCTGCAATAGAAAACAGTTAGTTCTCATGAAGGCAATAACAGGAAATCATAAATATCCACAGCCCCGGGCCAGCCCACCAGATTCAATCTATTACGTTCAAGAATCAGAAGCGAAAGAGGCACCGAAACTTACTTGCGTGTCTTCTTTTTTTCCTTATAACGCAGAACGGCATTGTTACGATCAGAAGATGGGAAGGAACTTTCAGTGCCAGGGACACACCATGGAGGAGGCTCTCCCATTAGAGGCATTGAAGAGACTCCACAGTCTTGATAATCACCAGCACTACTCTCGCCCGTAAGGCCAGAAAACGACACACCTGAATGTGCTTGCCTTGAATTAAAACAGAGAATTGGTTCGGTTTTAGTACTCATCACCGAGTCAGCAGATGCACCATTACTGCAGGCTGGCTGCACTGGTTTGACCACTCCGACCGAAGACCCCTGTTGAAGGCCATTTCAGTTCCAGTTAGCTTTCAAGTGAAACCAAATAAGCAGTGTATTATACTACATATGGGATCAAGGTCCAATTGCAGAGTCAGATCATGAAAATGAACACTAAAAAAACATGTTAATGCATACATGAGAAACTGGGCTTCAAGTTTTCCTGAAAAGGTGAGCCCTAACTGTCAGGGAATATATTTCAACTTAGTGCACAAGCAAGCAGTTTTCTTAAAGATGGGCAAAAATTTACCTTCTAAAGGCTTCTATATAATATACAATCTTTCAAAGATATATCGAAAATAGGTATAACGTAGTCATGGGAAAAATTAGAGAGAAAAGTTTGAAATGTTCAGCTTTTCAACCTAATATTTTAACTTAAAATGAGCTAAGAAGAATCCCCTTTCTTCTTCACTATGCCCCTGTTTCAACCTAATAAACTCCAAATCGACCTAGTCACCTTGAAGATGCTCACCTTGTCCCACATTGAAAAGGTGACGAGTCTTCAACATATTTATAAGATATATGGACTACTCCTCTCACTACCAATTGAAAAAGTAACCAGTCTTCAACATATTATCTAATACCCCCCTCCCACCCACTCACCGAGCTGTACTCATCCTCGATACTCGTAGAGAATCTCAACTAACCCGTTATCAAGTATTGCTTTGAGGACATGGAGAGAACAATGTTTAAGAGTTAAGACCAAACTATATAGTAGTGATATACGAAGTGATTATGCCCGTACGAAGCGAAGCATACGAAAAACCAGAAGTAGATAGAAAGGGAGGATAATAGCAGAAATACTAGCTACAGAAACTTATAACAACTGAAATAAAATAATTGATTAAAACAAACACCTCTGCAGCAGCTGTTTTGTGGCAAACTGAATCTTCAAAAGATAGGCCTTTGGCCTCAAAAAGGCTATCGAATCCACCATTCTCGAAAAGATCTTCAGAATGATTCAGGTTTGTACCAAATAGCTCCTCATAATTTTCAAGACTCAAATCCATTTCATCCATATCAAATTCCTTGTAGATGCCATCATCCTCACCACAGAATCCAGAAAGTTTTGTTCCAGGACAGCAAAACTGCATGCCAAAAATGTGATGCTTCAAAAGATCCTTGACAAGAACCAATAAGCAGAAATTGGGAAATCTGCAGCAACATGCATTTGGTCCCATATAATGACAGTCAACCAAAAAATATTTTAATAATGTGTTTACAATATAAAGTTCAATTCTCAAAACTCAGAGTAGAACTCGAAGTGTTACCAATATCATTTACGATTTCTGAGTAAATCTATCAAAGAGAGTTGTGAGAACATTTCTTGTAACAAGAACGAAGCGAGGAGTGTGAGAGACATGTATAAATATTTAAAGAAACTTCAGTGTTGGATTCTTGTTAATGGTGAAATAAAGGGAGGTAAGAACATAATATCAAGCATGATCAGTATTAAATTATGTTTGTGGAAGCTGTGTATGAAGAGAAAATTCAAGGAAGAGTTATAACAAATACCACTTCATCAATGGGTACAATAAGAGGTGAGATAAATCTCTCCCTTCTAATGTGCAATGCCTCATTACAAGCCATAAACTATGACCTCGTTTGATAACTAATTATCCTGTTTGATAACCATTTGGTTTTTAATTTTTGGTTTCTCAAAATTAAGCCCATAAATACTACCTCTATATATTGATTTCATTGGTTTGTTGTCTACTTATGTTTTCAAAAACCAGCTCATGTTTTGAAAATTTAACAAAATAGTTTCCAAAAACTTGTGTAAACAAATAGTTTAAACAAAATTTTTAAAAATCAAATTGTTATCAAATAGGGCCTTAGTTTTAAATTTTTTGTTTTTGAAAATTAAGCTTATAATGATTCTTTAGATTGTTATCTATTCTTTTCAAATGTTATGAAAATCTAAGTCAAGTTTTGAAAAGCTATTGTAAAGCACGATTTCAAAAAATCAAAAACAAAAAACTACAGTTACCAACACAGGGCCTAGATTTGCAGGTTTTTAACAGTAAACTTGACAGAAATTTATCCTTCACCTTGGGGAGAGCAAGGTTAGACAATTCAACTGGTTGATCTGAAGTGTGAGGCCTAGAGCCAAGATCAGTGAGTGAAGATGTTCCAACCAAAACATTTGACTTTTCCCTGTTGCAAACATCTCTGGCTTCAGTTGATCCGGGCATTCTTTGAACAGCATTCTCCGAGATGCTCCAAACACCCCTTGAGTCAGTCTCAGCAATGCTCATCAAACCCATCTCATTCTCACAAGCATCATTCACTGAGGTTGGAGCATCCAAAACAAAGGACCAGATGGAAGAAAGTTCTGCAGCTGAGGGACAACCAGAGTAATAACTGATGGCTTGCCTCTTGTGTGATGATGTTGTAGATGTGTCATGACCTGTCCAGTCACAATTTTGGCACAGAGAAACCCTCTCTTCTATACATCTTACCGAGGCAGGTTCCAAATGGCATCGTTCACACAACAGCATTCTCATATGGCGCTTCGACAAGGTATTAGCTGAGTGCACATTACGATCGCACGATAAGCACAAACAAGCAGCATCAGATCGGCAGAAAACCATCGACCTTTGATTCCCACAAAAATCACACGTGACACCCATGTTTGCGATTGAATTTTCAGATTTTCAAAGCTCTTGTCAAACTGTGAGCCCTTCAAATAAAAAAGTAGCTTCTCCAAGGACTGCTAAATGTGGTGAATTTCTTCTAAAACCTTCAAACAGAATTTTTTATTATACAAATTAATACCAAATATTATATAAAGAAAAAGGCAGGATGTTTGGAACAAAAAAGGAACACAAATTGGAAAGAAATTTTGTTGAATAATGTTTATGTTTAATCAAGTTAAATCACCGATCAACCTAAAAGCTTAAGAGGGTAAATTTAATTATATCAACCAATATATTTGTATATTACATAAACCAAACATGGAACTGCCAAAGCATCTATTTTTCTGATCCTTGCAACCCATTACAAACCAGGTCAAAACCCAGAGGAAAAAAAAACACATGAAACATTTTTTAAAGAAAAACCCAGATCATTAAAATAGAAATAATTCCAAAAAATATCATTCAATGTTCTACACAAATAGAAGACTACATAGGTAGATCCAAAAGGTTTGGAGCTCTAAAGAAATCAAAACAAGCCAAAAAGTCCAATCCAGCAGAACTACAAACAACCCATACCAAATATAAACACCAGAATTTCATTGAATTCATCTCAAGCACAATAAAGGAAAATATAGAATCATATTGGAGGGTTATCAAAGGGATCAAATCAAGTTGCTTTGAAAGGAAAAAAAGAAAACAAAGCAAGAACTTCCAATTTTGGAGCAATACAGACAGAAAAACCACAGATCAAACAACAAAAAGTGGCTAAATCTGATGATCATAAGCTAACAAGAAAAAGCATGATTCCATGGAGGAAAAGGGTATATCCAAAAAGGGGAAAAAAAAAACAGTAACAAAAACAAATACCATATGAAGGAGAAAATGATCAGCTGAAGAAGGAGCTTTTGATTATAATTTAAGAAAATAATTGCAGAAATTAAAAAGGGGGAAAAAGAGAGAAACCCTAGAAGATGGATGTTGGTTTGTTGAATCTGTAAATTTGTATGCTCTGTTCAGATGGATAGAGTCACAGAGAGGAGGATGTGGATGTGGGCATATTTGATGAGTGTGCAAAAAAATGTGACAAAAAGTCTCAAAAAGCAAAAAGTTCTCTTTTTGGATAAAAAGTGCAAGGAGAGAGAAACCAAACCTTAAAAAAGGTAATCAAAAAATGAAATTTAAATGCATCTTGATGTTGTTTAGACTTAATTCGGCTTTTATTGTTA
The DNA here is from genome assembly GCA_036507275.1 of Sicyos edulis. Taxonomy (NCBI): domain Eukaryota; kingdom Viridiplantae; phylum Streptophyta; class Magnoliopsida; order Cucurbitales; family Cucurbitaceae; genus Sicyos; species Sicyos edulis. Next base: position 4,324,418 of record CM071846.1, read on the forward strand.
AGATGCATATTAGGGTGCTACAATCATTTATTTAGTGGTAACCTAGTTTAATATTATGATTATAGATTCGATTTTAAGAATAGTATTGACTCTCATTTATTTGGGAGCAATCATACTTCTTTGTAAGATTTGTAGTCTCGTTCTCCCAATTAATACTAAAAAAAAGGTTTAAATGTATCTTGATGATTTTTATATGATATATTATCTCAATTTATAATATTTGTATGTCAAATACATCATAAAAAAATTGAAATTTGGAGTTTTGCTCCTCTAAGTTTCGTTTAGGTTCATCCCAAAATTATGGCACCATAATATGTCATAGGACCAGAAACATAATTAAGAGTCTCCTTGAGAAATTAATTCATAATGCTGCTTTGAACCTAAGACTTAAACAAGAGCAGCCCTCAAAACTATTAGTGATTTCGATTCGGTTTTGTACCAAACTGACAACCGAACCTATATATTTGATTTTCAAAAAATGGATCTGATCTAATGTCGTATAAACTCATTGGTTCATTTGGTTTTGGATCTGATTCAATATCCAATTTTTTTTAATATATCCAAAATCAACATTTCTTATCATTAAATTCTTTAAGAAAAATCTCATAAATAACAATTTTTTTAAAAGTCGGAAGTAATGAAATTAATGAGTAAATATTTTTTACTTGAAATAAGACTGAGTCAAAGAAATTTTCAAGACTTTAAGAAATCTTCTAAATAATACAAGAAAGATGAATTTATATGACTTACTGAAAATATATATATCGGTTTGGTTCGATTCGATTCGGTTTTTATTGGTTTTCTAAAACGAAAATTGGAATTGATACAATGCTTTTTGTTTTTTCAAACTACAAACTCATATATCTAACCTTAAACTAAAAAATCGATCTGATTTATTGGATTGGATTTATGGTTCGGTTTGATTTTTCGATTTTTTTTTGTTGCACTCCTACTCAAAACTCACGCGCTAGACCAACGCATCACTCCTAGGAGACTCTAATATTATCTTTAACCACTAGATCAAAGCCTTTTTTTTTTTTAATGTGAAAACATATGTTAGGGTTTTTTTTTATGTGAAACCATATGTTAGGCTTCTTATAATTATTTTTTTTATATTGGGAGAGTTTAGGTAAGTTGACATGCACCTCAAAAATATTTACAATATAAATCGGATGGATCATATAATATTTAAATTAATTTTTAGATATGTAGTCACCATGAATAAAACTTACGCATTTTGGTGTTTCAAGGTCCTCTTAACTACTAAAATAACTCATAATCTATTTTCAAAAAAAAAAAACTCATAATCATGTAATATTAGGCTCTCTAGGCTCATAATCGTATAATTTTTTACTTTTCTTCTCTTATTAATTAGTTTGTTGAATTTGATTATAAGATTAATGTTAGCCTAACTCAGAATTTAATTCCAAATGTTAGCTATTGCAGTTGAATAAAAAAAATCTCCAGTTTCATTACTCAACTGTCGAAATTTTATTTTCTTTTACTTAAATACACGAAGTCGATTAGTATACGTAGTTGTATACTAATGTCATTGCTGTAGCTATGATATTAGTTCAATTAATTAATTAATTATTTTATTTTATTTTATTTAGTAGGGTTAGTTCAATTTATTTTTGTTGCAAACAAAATAGTTCAATTTTTTTTTCTATACTAATGTCACAAAACAATCGTAATTCTCAAAAATTAATTTTTTTTTTTTTTTTTTGAGAATCTCAAAAATTAAAATTTAGTATTTATGGTTTGGTAAAATCTGAAAATAATTCTTGTCATTTTTAATTGTTAACAAATTAAATACTTGAAAGTTAGTTATTCATGTGTCAAAATTATGACTTAAGAAATCGATATAACAAATAAAATCATATTATTAATGCATGAATAATAAAATTTCATATATTTTAGCTTATTGGTTGCATACTGTAAGAACTATATTTTAAGGTTTATAAAATTATAAAGATTAAATTTTAATTTTTAAAACTATATGAACAAAACTATAATTTTTTTTTAATTATAGAGTTAAACTTATATTTTACCCAAAATAATGATGTAATTGGATATTTAAGTACATAGATGACACTTCTAAGCAAACATAGATAACAGAAAAATTATGTTGAACATTTAGAAAGTGAATTATTAACTATTAAATGTGACCCACGTCCAATGTTTAGAAAAATCTTAACAAATGATTCAAAAGTCATAGATTGCCAATTATTTGTTTTCGAATAATATATATACATTTAATTCCCGAATTCTTTATTTTCTCAGTCTCTAGCCGCAAACCTAACATTTTTCTATTCCGAAATTTCTGGAGTTGGACCGGTTCAGGTTCTATGCCGAACCGCTGGTTCTCTTAAATTACTGAATTTTTGGGGTTCACTTAGGCTGGACTTTATTAGTATTTTTTTAAATTTATTTCTTTTAGAAAAGGTTGTATTAGTATTTGAGACTTCTTAAATGTAGCAAAACTTATCTAATTAATCAAATCTAGAAAATAATTATAAATAAAGTTAAATTAGGAAAGGTAGATGTTAGTATTAATGAATATTATATATATATAGTTATTGTATATCGACTTTCTTAGGGATAGATTAATACCAAACAAGATGATTAACTGTGCCATTGAGCTCGGTAGTAAAATTGTGTTTCTATTAATTCTCAAACAATCTCTAAATTTAAAGTTAATTGCATTGATAATCTTAGGATGGTCTCTTTGTAAGATGGCTATTTCCCAAAATACCTTCAATACGATTATAACATCATTTATCGATTATTGGTCGAAATTAGGAGGTCTCAATATAAGTTGTGGATCGAAATCAAAGTGGTGGTCGAATTTTGATCCTCAGTGTTGCATGGTTATTTATTTTAATTTTTTTAATAGATTTTTGGTTTCAAAAAAAAAAATAATGAAGCCTTTTCTTTTATTGCTTTATTACATTTAGAAAGAAAAAAAATCCAAATATCACATGATGAGTTCTAAAAAAAACAGTACTTTAGATTTGGAATGTGGTAGATTTTTTAGTCCTTTATGGAAAATAAGTTCATGACTATTTCTCTTTTTACCCTCTGCAAATAATTGCGATGCTTTGTTTTGTCAACATCATAACTTTTCATTTGTTTCAAAAAATATCTTTTCATTTTTAAAGATATTTTCATTGTCTAGAGAATATTATTATATCTCTTTAGAAATCAATGATATTTTCTTTTTTAAAAAAATATCTTTTCATTGAGAACTTGGTATTTAGAGTACAATTGAACAGGATTTTTCTTTTTCTTTCTTTTTCTAAGGAAAATGAGAAAGCCCCCAACAAAAAAGAATCTACAATTTTCCTTTTTTTAATGAAGGATTTAAAGGAGTCCATAAGAACACATCATTTGAGGTAATTTAGTAATTAAAAGATTATGAGTTCATTTTTCTAATCTTCAAGTATTGTTAAATTTTTAAAAAAAAATGAAGAAGCATTACGTATATCAACAATCTAGCTGCCAAGGTGAGATTTTGAATGGAGTAATAATTATGATGCTTGTAGTTTAGTTCCCAACCTTTTATATACTCAAACAAATATATTAACTTTCTAGCTCTAATGAATGTTGTTCTTTTCAAAATATAACAAAATAAAGTCGAGTTCGAAAATAGAAAAGTAAAACGAATTATGAAATCATAGATGTATTATATTTTCAACAACTTAGACTTTGCAAAATTGTCCAATCTCAAACATGAAATTCATAGACTAAATCTAGAGGAGGAGGATCTCTCGGATATAAGAGATAAGGGTGGACATGGTTCAGATTGGGTTAAGTTTGAAGGATTTTTAAGATCAACTCAAAGTTTCGGGTTGGTCAATCCTCTAACCCGTCCAACTTTATGCATTATAGTAACTCAACATCATATTTTCAAGTTGCCCGTAAATATATAAACAAATGAATAAAAGATGGATGATACTATACTTGAATCTAAATTACATATTTTATTAATGTATGGTATTTATTAATATGTTAAAAACTTATGTTATTAATTAATTTCTCTTCACACACAATCTCGAAGATAAGAAATTCCTACCGTTTTTGGATTGAAGAAATTCCCACAATTGTATTGGCTTACATGTAAAGGACCTCCAATGGAGATAAAGAGATTCTAACATATAATTTCGATTGGGGGAAGGAGACAAATACCGATTCTCGGGATTGAACCTGCAACGTTGGTGTTGAATTGGTTTACAACCGGAAACCATTGCGCCACTCACCATTCGGTCTTTTTATTTTATAATTTATACATTAATAAAAACTATAAAAATATATTTGTGAAAATTTACTATGAACAATTTATATAAAGATCATTCAAACTTAGAGATATTATCACGTTTTGTAATGTAGAATAGGTCGAGAATAATCTTCCCTAAAATTGGAAATTAGGACATCTTCGAGTTTCTATCTCTATCGTGATAATCATCATCTTCATTCAAATGGTTAGATGAACAAAATTCAAATGATATTACTACTCTCACCTTTTTTGTAAAAGTATAAAAGCAATCCAGCTCTTTTTGAAAAAGTATAAAAGCAATCCAGAAGAACAGACTGGGCTACATTAATATATGCTAATAAATAAGAGGTTATTTAGTTCGATCTACTCACCTTTAATTATTACTAAATTAAAAATATTATGACAAAATCAAAATAATCATTCATCCATGTATTGATATATTGAAATTTAAAATTAGTTTAATCATTATCTTAATCAACAACATTTTTCTTTGATTTGATGTATCGTATTAGTCAATAATTATTAGCGATTTTGCTATCTTATAACTACAATTGAGTTTTATAGAAATGTCAACTATAAAACTGTTTGATTTTGAAATATAAAAACTAAATACATAGTATATTAAAAATTACTTTTCTAAAAAATGAATAAGCAAGAAAAAAAGCTATTGGTTATTAACCTATATTTAGGGATTTTTAGAGCAGTCCACTCCTAAAGCCCATGTGCTTATGTATGATCATGTATATTTCAAATACTTCAATTATAAATGAGAAAAGAAAAAAAAAACTTCACTTTTAATTCAAAGCTTTGAATTATATTGGATTAAAATTTAGGTAAAGTCGGCTAAAAAATCAATGCCTAATTTTCTAGGTATGACTTCAAATACTTATTTATATCAGTATTTATTGATTAATAAATTGCAAGAAGTAATTGTTTAATTTATTAAAGTCAATACTAAAACTTAAAATGATTCTCTCTAAAGTTCAAAAGCTGAGGATTTAAACCTATTAAAGAGAATTAAACACATAGTCATCATGCATTTATTGATCTAAGATGACCAACCCACACCAAACCGAGTTTTAAAAAAAAACAATAATAAATAAATAAATAAAACCACTCATAAATACTAAATACAAAATAACAAAGATGAACTTTTTTTTTTCTTTTTATTTGATGATTAAAAAATTTGGAAATTTCATTCCTCTAAATTCAAGACACCACTGACACATCCCTAAATTGTAATATAAAGATACATTCGACTAACTGTGTCATCTTTCGAGAATAATAAGACTCCTTTCAAGTTGCTCGGTTGAAAACAAAGGCTAAAACTACAAATTTAGTCATTTAAGGTTAAAATATTTGCATTTATAATTATTAATACGTTTTAATATTTTATTATAAATTCTTATGAGAAAATATTTGATAATACTTAATAATACCAATAACTACGTTTACTATTTTTTTTAAAAGAGTAATGTTCTAAATTTAACTATTTCATAAGTCTCCTAATAATTTATTAAATATAAATTCAAAAAGTTGAACTATAAAAATAGGTATGGGAGGAAAATTTAATATTAGTAATAATAATAACCATAAATGTGGAAATGGAGGGGATTGCTTGTAGATGAACTCTACTGGATTTAAAAGTTAGGACTCTTGTTTACTTTAAAATGTGGAAAAGTCCCTTATTGAATTGAAGGCAAAGCAATAAGTGAATATATTTTATGGGTTTCATTTGGAGTGTTTGGTTCAGTTCAAGTCAAAATTAGATGGGAAAACAAGACCAACTTTGAGGCCAAAACTTTGAAAATGGAAGGGGCCTAAACCCACCAAGGGGTGACATATGATGATATCTACAACAATTTTTCTTCTTCCTTTTCAATATTTTGACAGGTGAGAGCATTTCATTATACTTTTTAGATTGTGTGAATGAGAAAAAATCAATTCCAAAATTAGCTATTGAGTTTATATTAAATACATATTTTTGGTTTTATATAGTTAATTTTCTCTAGTTCATATTCAAGCCATGATTGCTTGATTAAACTCCATATGATTAGGTTTATCATAGGATTAAGCATTATGTCACAGATTCAAATATGAAAAGAAAAGAAAAAGTACTCCCAAGGAAAATCAATTTGGAGAGGAAAAGAAAAATAGAGGGGTTATGAAGAAAGTATGGAAAAAATAACCCCCAAATAAAGCTATAGTATAAAATTACTTAATATTTTCATGTTATATAAAATTGATTAAATAAATATTCTTCTATCATCTTTTTCCTTGCAAAAAATCTTGTCATAATTTAGGTACCATTCTTAAGAATACTATTCTTTTAAATTTTAAAATTGGCCCCACCACCCAAGTAAACTATAATTTGAAGTTACTTAATTTTCCCATGTTATCTAGAACTGATTAAATTTAATATCCTCATGTCAACTGACACTGACTTTAAGGACTTGCCCTAAATTTAATTACTCCAATGATTTATCTCTATCTGAAATGATTGCAAAAACAATTAAGAAAAAATAAACAAAACCATTGCTGCACAAAATAGAGAAAATCTTTTAGTGGGCTTGAAGCCCAAACTGCATTACACTTCTAAGGAATGAAAGCTTTCTCCAATAAGAAATGAAATTGAAAATTTCTTTAAAGTTTTGTTCCAAATAACTTTTATCAAGAAATATCTCCAATCAAGCTACCCATCACTGCTGCTAATTAGACTAAGGAAGAGTTAGCTGCTCAAATATGTACATCATCATTGATTCAGTAAACAAACAACATAGCACCTAAAAATGTTTCTATATCACTGAAATTCTTCTGTCGTATACCAAACAGATAGCAGAACAAACGAAGAGGAAGAAGTTTCATACTACACCTACAACGCCCGGAGCTTTTCGTGTCGTGTTCGCTGTTTCCTCTTCCTTATTCTTTCCATCCTTACTATTTCCTAAGCTCTTGCTACCATGTCGAACTCGGGCCGTGTTTGCAAAATTGCCCATCTGGATGGCTTCAACATACAACACCTTGATCAAGTTCCTAAACCGATGTCGAAAAGTCGGAATTCGTGACATCGAACTGACAATACCTTGCAATCTGTTATAGAGAATGAGTTAGACAACCAAGATAAATGGCTCCAGCTCTCCCAACTGGAAGAGTTAAAACGGATATATTGGAATAAATTTAATTATATAACACTTTTATCCCAAGTAAATGACTAGAAACCTTCTAAATATGGCTAGCAGCTGCGCTCGCCTGACGGTGTTGCTGTAAGGAAAGCCGAAATCGTCCCAATCCTCTGGTTTTTCATTTCTGCATTTCATGATCAATATTCGCAAGCATAGTTCTTCATTATCTTCTAAATGCAGCATCTTAATTTGCTCCTTCATAATTAACAATGGCCCAAGAAACCATTCAAGTATCGATTCCCTCGGCAAGTTTGTCATCGTCAATTCCATATCATCAGCTGGAAGTTCATGTATATTTCGATGTAGCCAACTGATATAATCACATAAATAATCAAGGGGTTACGAGCAGAAAACTTACAGATGATTAAGCTGCGAGAGTCGGACTTTGCAGAGGAAAGCAAGCACTGTAATATACACCATGCCGGTAACTTGATGCTTAACTTCCTACAGTAGCTCTTTAGAATACATTCCTCAATATCTTCCATCGTTATCAGACCATCTTGGAGAAGTACCCTACCATTCACTTCACAAGACTTAAACAGCCAATCCCAAACCTTTGAATGATGCAACATAACATGATAATCATGGGATAAGTAGATTAGGATTTGTGCGTCTTTACAGCGTTACCTGAACGGCTTTGTATTGTTGGAACGCCCATTTCAATGTCTTTGATTGTTCCGAGACAAGTTTACGACTCTTTGAACCATCTGATATATTTCTCTGATCATTATTTTCATCTCTATAACCCTCCCTCTTGAGGTTCGAGCTCATGTTTCTACGATATTTTGGCCTGGCTGTCACAATAACATAATACATAATTGACACTCATCACATAAGCATCTAGATAAGGAAGAAGAAATGTTGATCTTCCTCGGGGGAGCAACCATATTCACCTGGGAATACAAGATCCTTCCCTCAAGTAGAGTAGATCGTTCACATACTCTTCAAACATCGAAACCACCGATAATATATACGCAAGCCCCAATCGAAACGAGTCTTCCTACAAAATGTACATATTATCATGTTAAACTTCAAACAAGTATGGAAAAAAAAAAAGATATCCACATACACAATTTCCCAAGATGCAACAGCTTGAATTGCTCAAGGACCACCTGATGAACAATAACTCCAGCATAGAGCCCTAGAAAAAAGCTAGAGACGACCGCACTTATCACGGCTCCAACGACAGCCATTGGCCATAAGATGATGGCCAAACCAGCAAATGGAACACATACTGCTTCCAAGAATGGTCCTTCTCTACCAACCAAATCTTCCAATAGCCTCTTCCACCCTTTAAATAGCATGTAAGGACTTTTCCACAGGGCAATTAAGGTAATAGAAACAAAATCAACTGTAACACCAATCAGACTGGCCAACAAACAACTTGGAAGCTTTGACAGCCTGACCAGGATAAGGAAGAATGTAAATCTTTCAATGATTTCTTAAAGAATGAAGATGGAAGAGAAGAGAAGAAAACACTCACTTCACTTCCATGGGCTTCACATCACTGTGCATTAACTCACCAAGTTCATCCATGTATGAAAAATAAGAATGCAAGCAGAAATCTGTAAAATCCATCACAACTATGCAGCTTGCTTTTAATGTGAAAAAACAACCATCCTGTTTGTATAGTAACACCATTTGTAGCCAATGAGTTTCAAACCAATATGCTGAAGGATTAAAACTACCATCAATTGATTCCTAGCCTAATACAAAAAAATGAAACTCACTGCAAAACAGTGATAAAGTTTGTCAGTAGAGCCGCTTCGAACCGCCTCAAAAGTTGCAATAAGAGGAACGAAGAACCCGTATCCAATCCCGCCGAGTAGACTTCCAAGAAAGCCAATGATGGGCCAAAGAATCAGTGGTAGGGGCGAGAACATCAGCAACACAGTTTTAAGAACCAGCCCTAACTTCTTTGTTCTGAAATTTAAGATAAAATGATAAACTTTAAGGGTGTGTTTGGAACACCACGGTGACTTATTATAAATGGTGTTTGAGGAGCGAAGTTATTATAACAGAGATTATTATAATAAATGGTGTTTAAATGATTGATTATGTAGCAAACACTAACATATGTAAGGTTTAGATAAACGGACACAGCGGGCACGTAGGTTTAGATAAACGCGCATGAAAGTTTAAGTAATCACCGTTTATAATGGTGGAGCAGACATCGATTGGGTTATTATATCCAACCTGGCCGTTTACCTAACAGAGGCCCAAACATACAAACACAGTTTGGTTTTCTAACTTCCCACCAAAAAAAAAAACCCAAGTAGGAATTTTTGAAATGTACCTAGCCAAACAGAAGAAGGTCCAGAAAAAATGCACAGGAAAGAGGGCAAGGATGATAGAGAAATTTCCAATGACAACAATGGCGGCCGCAACAGGGCCAACGATTAGCGTTGAAAAAAGTTCAGAAATCAAACACTATATTGTCGACTTAGAAGTTGCATTATTGAGAGCGGCGAAATTGATTACCTTTGAGGAGGCCTAGGGCAAGAAGCAAGAAGAAGAACGGGGGAAAGGAGATGAAGCTCCATAGCTTTGCGAAGAATCCTACACGAACTTGCATCGCCCCCACACAAAAAACTGACATCAATTCTAAAGACTTGGACTTTGAGCGTATACTTACTTCAAGATTTCGAGTTCGAGTCTTTCTTATCGCAATACTCCGAAATTTTCGATATCTGACATAGGAACGGGCGTAGTTACCCATCATTCAAAAAAATTCCTTCTTCGCTCTCACAGAATGTTGCACAGAAATATAGCATAGCGCTTGTAATGGAAGAAGGAACTTTTCAATGAGTGATGTGGCACTTGTTGGAGGTTTTACGGACACGTGGCTGCCAACTATGTCTGTGTCCTGAGGAACAGAACCAAAACACGGAAATTTTGGCCACACGTGTCAGGTTTTTATGGCTTGTGCTCCCACGCGTCCTGCTTTTCCATTCAAATTTTTTTAAAAAGTACGTACTTTTTAGAGGCTGAGCTAAAATATTTCAGCATACTAATGAAAATATTTATATATATATCAAAAAATGTAAATTGATTAATTTTCATATTGATAGATTCTGTTAGTAGAGGTTGATTGAATCAATTACTAATAAATAAAGTAAATCGATAGACGGCCATAAGAGTTAATAGAATCAATTACTGATAAAATTGATAGATTTTTATCACTAAAAAAATGGTAAATAGAATTTTTTTTAAAAATAGGTAGAATTTGCTATAAACGAATTATTTTTAAAAAGTTGCTATACAATGTAAATTTTCTACTTTTAATTTTTTTTGTATTTTTCTCTCCATCGATCAAAGTCAATTTTTTTTAAACTATCAAAATGAATTCTAACTTTCTTCAAAATTGATAGTTTTTTTTTTTAACAATTCAAAATGGAGAAATTGTACATTATAACTTTACTTCAAATCATATTGATTCAATTTATAATTTACTCAAATTTATCTTTAGGTTAATATACCATTTTGATTTATAAAATTTTGTATTTATTTCAGTTTAGTCTTTAAATTTTAAATGTTGAATTTTGGTTTTTAAATTTTGATCTTCATTCAATTTTAATAGACAAGTTATCCATTAGGTTTAAAGTCAAATCCATTTATTAAATTAGTTTGATGAAATAAATTATGGAGTGATTTATCTTAAGATCTAATAATGACCATTTTAAATGTTAAGAATGATCTAAATTAATTTTGATTGTGATCTTAAAAGGACCTTTTAACTTTGTAAAAATTAAGCAACATTAAAAACTTATCAAAAAATTTCTATCTCTATCAATCTAAGTCTTTTAGGACCATAATAGACAAAACAGACTTTTGAGCCCAATATAGACAAATAAAATTAACATAGACATATATAGAATTTATCGAAGATAAGTAGCACAGTTGATTATCTTGTCTGGTATTAAATTTGAGAATAGTTGTGTCCATACAGGGTTTGCTGACCATCCTTCACGACTTTGTACTAAAAAAAAGTTGGGTTTTTTGAATGAAAATAAAATTAATATTTTTATTTTTATTTTTATTTATTTTAATTTTTGGGTATTATTCTAGTCTTGCCGGACAATATTACAAGACGTGAAAATAACGCAACTTGGCTGCCAAAGCCTACAGCAAAGTTTCCAAATCCCAAAACCCATTTTCAATTTTCGAATTTGCGAATATGAGTTCTGCGAAAGAGAATTCAAATTCAAGAATGGTGATGTAAAAATGGGCAAAGTCAGCAATTACGGTGGACTGTCTTCTCCGATTCAAACAGAGGAAGCAAAGAGAAAGCGACCAGCTCTGACTTCTCACTAGGTCTGTTTTTCCCTTTCATATTTTTGCTTCAATGGCGTTTCTCTGTCAAATTATAGAAACCCTTTTTCTCTTCCTTCAAAGCAGGGACAAAAATAGCAACAATGGTGGTTTTTCATTGTTTTTTCTATCATTAATTAATAACCAACGTATTCAACTCTCCTCCACTGTCCCCTTTTTCAATTATCAACCCACAATATCTCTCTCATTGACCTAATTGTCTCGTACGTTTCTCTAGAAAATCTGCCCATTTTGTCTAATTTATTCAACCCTTTGAAGATTGGCGAATCATTCGCCGACCCATTTCTCAAAAGGTCTGTTCCCTTCTGTTTTTGGGGTTGTTTCTTTCTCTTTTCTGGGATTGTGTTGTTTTTTCTTACCCCTCGAGATTTCTTGAGATTTCAATGCCATTGATGTTTCTGTTGAGAAAATGTATGTTGGTCTTGATGATTTTGCGGGTCCTTTTGCTTATGATGTACCCTTTTGAATTTGAGTTGATTGCGAGAGCAGTTATGGATTGAATGTGATTAGAAATGGCAACTTACTGTGGGGTGAAATTTGTTTCGCTGTAGTTCTCATGTCTGGTGATGGAAATTTGGCTGCCATTGTGCCCTAACGTTGTTTCATAGTGGATTTAGGAGTAACGGCATCGACTAAGCGTTGGAAGGCATTCCCATCCCGAGGTTTTTGTTTCTGTTCCCATGGTTTTTACTTTTTATTTGTCTAATTATAAAGGAAATCATCCTTCAGTCTTCTTTGTTTATGCTCTTAAGTGTTGTTTTCAAGAGGGTGCTTTTCATGGTTTATTTTTTTTTAAATTGAATAAGAATGTTGGTTTGGTGTAACAGATGGGACCATTAGGTGAGAAAACCGTATTGGAATTTGAAGACGAGAGCCTTGTTAGTCCTGTATCATTAAATAGGAATAATTTTTCTATTGAGGGGTCTCCTTCATTTTCTGGTGGTTCGCAGAAATTCGGTTGCGGTAACATGATGGATAGGGTATTTCACAGCATTAAGACTGTCGTCTTCTCCGCTAAAATCAACTGTCTCATGCCTATTGGGCCTTTAGCAATATTAGTCAGCAGTTTATCTGGTCATCATGTGAGTTATCTTTCCACATGTTTGTATCAATTCAAGATGGGGGTTTATCTTATGCCATTGCTTATGTATGTGCATTTCAGGGTTGGGTCTTCCTTTTAAGCTTGTTGGGGATCATACCTCTTGCTGAGCGTTTGGGCTATGCTACTGAGTAAGGTTTCTTCAATTTTTAGATTACTTCTTGGTGTTGTGAATTTATTGATTTTTAGCTATTAAACTTTGATGGTATGAATTGGACATATCATAGTTTTCTGGACTCTTGATTTCATTTCATATCCTAAAGAGAGTGCCATAGTATATTTGAGAATTCTCTTAGTTTTAGTCTTTCTTGAATTACCTGTTTTTCATCTAATGTTTTTTTTATAGGAAACAATGACTTTCATTAATGTATGAAAATTACAAAGATCAGTTCATGAAGTTTACAAAAGTTTTTCATCTAATGTTGGATTTGATGAATGGAAACATGACCTATGTATTAAGTTTTAGGTCATGTCTTGCTTTGCACCTCAGTCTGCCTCAAGCAGCGTTTTGTGCTTTTAAAAAACTCAGTTGGGTGCAATTGGCTGATCCAGGGTGCATCCCTGAAAAAATATTTACTAGATTTCATAAACAGTCCTGTTTGATTAGTCAAAGTTTCTCAACAATCAACAATGTAACTATTAATCCCCCACAATTCTTTACCAATTTAACTTAGAAAGTGTTGAGGATCCTATATTGGAAAAGCGAGGTGGTCTTTCAACATCTATAAGATAGGTTGACTACTTCTCATTTGATTTTGAGATAGAATCCCTTGTTGTTTGCTAATGGTATTACTGCCCACTGCCCATAAATCCCAAATGGGTATTTGATCCAATAGAAAGAAATTGGGAACCTATCTAAGAATGGTAAACTCAAAGAAGCACCATGGGGTTGAGAATCCCACTTTGAAAAGGTGAGGAGGTCTTTCAGCCTTTATAAGATAAGTGAGCTACTCCTCTCATTGTCAATCCCATATCATCCGATAGAAGGGTTTGGTCATTCTTGGATATTTGAACAAAATGAACTTGTATCACTTTTTCCTGTGAATATATAAATGTCTTATACAACTTGATTTATCTTTTTATGCAGACAACTGGCATGCTTTACTGGAGCCACAGGTAATTCGATTTGAAGTTGGGTTTTAAATCATTTACAAACCATCTTAAGCTTGTAGGGATGCATATTAACTTTATGCAATTGGTTAGCAAGTTGGTAGCATTAGGCATATTACTTATGGATTACAATCTGCACTGAAAATTTAATAGCTTCATACTTTGGGACATATTTGCTAAGAAGACTATTGTCTATGTTATTATGCAACGCCCGAGAGGGATAGGAAGTAGGAATCACTAAAATATGAAGCCCTCATTCCCCTCCTCTCCTCCCAGTCCCCACCTCGGCCAAAGAAGGAAAGAAAAGAAATGGAGAGAACTTTCCTTTTGTAATGTTTTATTTTTTACTTCTCAAATTTAACACACAAGTACCTTCATTTTTAATTTTAACCTTGCAGTTGGTGGTCTTCTGAATGCTACTTTTGGAAATGCTACAGAATTGATAATATCAATATATGCATTGCGAAGAGGAATGATACGGGTTGTTCAACAGTCGTTATTAGGTTCAATTTTGTCAAATATGTTGTTAGTGCTTGGATGTGCCTTCTTTGCTGGTGGCATTGTGGTTTCCAAGAGGGAGCAGGTCTTCAGTAAGGTTTGTTTTTGTACCTTGATAGTAGTCTTATTGGACACTGTTTATTTATTACTCTCTGTTCTATTTATTTAGCATGCACCATTATATGATGTTCTCTTATTTTTTAGGAATCTGCTACAGTGAATTCTGGATTGCTATTAATGGCAGTGATGGGACTTCTATTTCCTGCTGTCCTTCGTTCCACGCATACAGAGTTGCACTCTGGAAAGTCAGAATTGGCTCTTTCAAGATTTAGTAGCTGCATTATGTTGGTGGCATATGCTGCCTATCTGGTTTTTCAGTTGAGAAGCGACAAGAACTTATATCTCCCGGTTGATGAGGTTGATAGCTATGCTTTTATACTTGATCTAAACAGCATAAACTATCTTAGACTCTGTTTACTAGTCTTTTTGTTCGGATCTCATACCATGATTATTATAACACCTTGATAAGATCCAAGATCTATACTGATATCAAAAGATAAAGAAATATAAGATAAACCAAGTTTTAATAAGAACTTAGAACCTCTCTTCTCTAGAGAACACTCGCTTAAGCCCAAATGATTCTACTTAATAATTGCATAACAAATCACTACTCGTCCTTTCTTATTTATAAGTTATAACCAAATAATCCAACTAACTCCCTAATTAATTGCCATATACCCCCATATTATTCCTAATTCCTCTAAGGGCAAATCCTATCACATCTGTACCCTTAGTAGCATAATCTGAGTGAAAAGTCTTTCGATAAGCTTTAATTTGTACAGTTGTTGTAGCAGTTCACCGAAGACTCATTTTGCAACACTTATGTTTTGTGGGATCTAGATGGTTTTTTTGTGAAATTTTGCTAGATATTGTAATTTTCAAGTATCTTATAGGATTCAGGAATCTTTCAATTGGTTGACTAATTTTGGGATTTTTTTTTCTAGAACCTTCTTTATCCTCTGGGTTCGTACTCGGTTGGAGTTCTTCCATTAAAGGTTTACTGTGCACTAAGTTATCCCGAATTTTCTTCTCCTCTTTCTTTTATATTTCTCCTTAACTACCTAGATAGAGTCAGTCGATCAGGAAGGGTGCGAACACAAAACTGGACCCCTAATGATATGCCATATTTTCTCCCCCGAGTAGCACACTATTTACTTTTCTTCTCATGGTTTTATTTCTCTTTATGTATGTAAACATGAGAGAAGAATAACTATGTTTTTCTTCTGCTGTTTATACAAGAAGTTTCTATGTCTTTGCTTCTTGACTTGCTAGATGCTGTTATTGTGGTAAAGTATTGATGTTGAGAAATTCGTATAAAAGTTCTGTACACATTTTGCAGAAACAACTTTTGCCATGAATAAATATTTTCTATAAGCAATTCCCTTTTTTTGCTTTGGAGAAATTAAACTGTTCATGAATATTTTCTACTCGATATCTTTTTTCGTTGGACGTATAATAGAATGCTTGCACGATTGATAAACTGTTTTTACCTTATAAAAAAGAATTCCATTTTTGGTGGTTTAATGAGAATAATTGGCTGCAATAGGCGGATAATGAAGGGAATTCTGATGATGAAGAAGCTCCCGAGATTTCTATGTGGGAATCCATTATTTGGCTGTCTATCTTGACCATTTGGATTTCTGTCCTCTCAGAATACTTGGTTAATGCAATAGAGGTATCGTTGACTTGTTTTTCTTTTTTTTTTTTTTTCTGTGATGATATTTCTTGGTGAATTAGGTTAAATCACCAATCAACTAACTTAAGTTGATGGATTGGGGCAAATTTAATTATATCAACCAACACTTCCCTTTATTTGTGGGCTTAGAAATTTGAAAAAGTCCCTACAAGTGGAATTCAAATTTAATTGAGGTGGAAACAACGTGATATAGATTTGAACTCAAGACCTCCTCCTCTGACATCATGTTGAATTATGTTAAATCACCAATAAACCCCAAAGCTTAAATTGATGGGTTGGGGTAAATTTAATTATATCAACCAATAGTTCTCATGTTTATGCAACAATCTGTAAAATTACAAGGTAGTTTAATAACAATTTCAGGGGGCATCGGTCGCCATGAACATACCTGTAGCATTCATTAGCGTTATCCTACTACCAATTGTTGGGAATGCTGCAGAGCATGCAGGTGCCATCATGTTTGCCATGAAAGACAAGCTTGTAAGTGCTGGCCCTTTTTTGTTCCTTGACAAAATGATTGGTGAGGTTCTTTTCTCTAATCATGTGTTGTGTAGGACATTTCCTTGGGAGTTGCTATAGGATCTTCTACACAAATATCTATGTTTGGGGTAAGCTCCACATACCATGATAATTTTAGTTTCCTGAATGAGTTAGTTTGGCCAGCGCAGACAGTTGAATTTACTTTATATGACTGCAGATTCCTTTTTGTGTCGTCATTGGTTGGATCATGGGTTGCCCTATGGACTTGAATTTTCAACTTTTTGAGACCGCCACGCTATTCATCACGGTTATTGTTGTCGCCTTCATGTTGCAGGTCTGCTATGCTACATCAGCCCTCTCTTATTTTGTTTAAGCGATTAAAAATACTTAAAAATGCTTTTGGAATCAGCCCCCTTGACCCTTCCCCTTTCCATTACTCACTGGCCCCTCTTCGACACCATGATTGGTAACTTCTTGAACAAATAGTTGCAATGACATGTAGGAACAAGGACGCATACGATTGTATAAATGATGATTTGGAACCATCATAATTTAGCCTCGTGGTCAAGAGGGATTGAAGAACCATAAGATTATGGTTGCTATGAATTAATTTCCTAGATAATCAAATGTTATAGGATCAGATGATTTTTTCTGTGAAAATAGTTGAGATGTGCTTAAACTGACTCAGACACTTATGAGTATATAAAAATCATTTAGAAATGAGGAAGCGCACGATTGTATAAATGATGATTTGAAACATTTTCTTAACGAAACTTTAACATTGAACCTGCAGGATGGAACTTCTAATTACCTCAAAGGGCTGATGCTTATTCTCTGCTACCTGATAGTAGCTGCAAGTTTCTTTGTACATATTGATCCAGCTTCAATTGGTAAGCTCTCACACTCCCTTTTCTGCAATTGGGAAACTAGAAAAAACAAAATGGAAGCCATTCAAGGCCCTACAACTACTAACAAAAATCAAAATCTGTTCGCAGAAGATAAGACTCGAAAATCTGGTAAATGAAAGGCTAGGGACGACCCGGAATAGTCAATCTGCCTGCAGAGGGGCCTCCCCAACCTAGTACTCTTCTAAAGACGAGATCGACCGAAGCTCAAGGTTCACTCCATTGCTGTACAGTTCTGAACTCAGGCTACCATGTTTAGAAAGCATTATTCCATGTTTTGTGACAACCAATGGCAATAGAGGTTTCTTTGGTTCTTCCTGTTGGTGTTGATCTTGTCTATCATTCCAAGCTGTTGCAATCTATTCAGAATTTTAGCAAATAGGAGTGAATACTAGAAGTCAAATGTGTAACAAAAAATGTACCCTATTCATTTATTTTTCTTAGGACAATGTGATATTAATATCCTTGGGTTCATTCACCTTATAACAAGAGTTAAAATGTGACACAATATTTTGTTGATATTTTGAGCTCGAGAGTAACATATTTCTGTTTAACATTCATCTATTTTGTGAATTTATAAATGTCTAATTTTACTTCTTAAACTTTAAAATAATTTTAATTTTATATTTAGGAAAAGTTTTTGCAACTTTAAATCTCTGACTCTCTAAATGTTCACCCTTTTTTTTTGTTTGTACTGAAGTAATAAACGAATTTTGATTAATTTTAATTTCAATTTCAATTTTATCAACAGATTAATTTTTTTTTTCTTTTGGAAGTATAAAAATTAAAGTTCAAACATTTGAAAATTAATAGACAAAAATAAAACAAAAATAAGATATTTCTTTCCTTTTCTTTTGTAAAAGTTTGGAGAAGGGAGACCTCTACATTAAGGGCAATATTGCTCTTAACTAAATGAAAGTTAAATATCGATTTTTAAGATCGAATTTGTGACTATGGTATGAAATTGAATTACTATTATTAAATAATGAAATCAACACACTCTCAACTCTTTGAATAAAATCAAAATATTCTTGTATGATAGGTTTACACTCTAGAATTAAATGTTTGTCAATAAATAATTAAGGACAACAAAAAAAAATCTAAAACGAAAAATTTATAATTAAAATGAAGGGGATTTTGCATGTATATAAAAAAATGGCAAAATATTTCCATCTATAGCACAAAATCCAAAATAATTTCATTTGTAGCAGAAAATTCAAATTGATTTCTATCACTTGTCGAGTTCTATTAGTGATAGAATTCAATCAATGATAGACTCATTCTATCACTGCTTAAGTTTTCTATCAGTGATAGAAATCTAAATTGAGTTCTATCACTAGGTGAGTGATAGACTATCATTAGGTGAGTTATAGAAATAAATATGTTATAGATGAATTATTTTAAAAATTATGCTACAAATATAATACAAGAGGTAGAAAATGTTGTTGATGGTAAATTCTCTAAAATGAACAACTAAAAAGTTGTCCCAATAAACAAAAAAAAAAGTTGTCCCACAAATCAAATTCCCAAAAAAAAGAAAAAGAATTTCAATACATAAAATGTAAATAACTCCAAATTCACATCTCTCATTCTAAACCCTAACAGCGAAGAAGATGAGATTTTGCTGGAGCGACCATCAATGAAGATAACTCAGCCTCCAAGAGCTCTGTAAGCTACATTTTCTTCGACGTTTATCTCTGAATTGACCGAAACTTCACTTCCAGTAGACCTTTGATTGCCGTTGCTACTTTCACGTTTCAACAGCTTCGTTCTGGTGGCTCTGAACATCTCGGAGTAGCTTCGGCGATTTGCTGTTTTTCGCCCGGAACTCAGATATCACCGCTGAAATGGTGAGTTGTTTTCGATTCATTTTGATCTCTCAGTATTTGTCGAGTTCAAGCAATCTTCTTCATGATTGAATCTTGCTGTTTAGGGTTTGTCGGTTCCAATTTAATTCGAACTATGTTTTATGATATGGGGTTGTTGTTCTGATTTGATCTCTGGTTTTCGTTTCTGGATAGTCGGGCCGGGCTGATGTGGGAAGGGATCGATATCGGAAGGATTATTCGTCGAGATTTGACGAGAAGCCGCAATCTGGGCATAGTAATAGTAGCAATCCTCCGTCGAGGCATCTCTGGGTTGGAAATTTGTCTCATGTTCTTGTGGAGCGTGATATCAGCCGCTGTTTTTCACAGTTTGGAGAGCTTGACAGAATTGCTTTCCAGCCCAGTCGTAGTTATGCTTTCATCAATTTCAGAAGGGACGAAGATGCAATTGCGGCCATGAGAGAGCTTCAAGGTTTTTCTCTTGCAGGGAATCCCATTAGAATTGAGTTTGCCAAGGCGGTTAGTCTTGCCCCAACTTCTACTACTATTTGTTGCTTTCTTCAAATTCTATCTATGTTTTGTTATTGTATGGCTTTGATTGAATGTTCTAAAACTATTTCTTGGAAAACAATTATATTTAGAGAAATAATGATAGCATCCAAATTGACTTGTATACTCTTACTAATCAAAATGCTCTCATAACACCCTTTAAGACAATGGTGACCTCCACACTCGAAACTCACTGAAATACATAATGAAACTCTACTGAAATTCATGATTACAGTGATGGCTCCAAAATAAAGCTAAATAAGTAATAGAATCAATAAGAGAGCTAGTTGATTGCTCCTTAACCTTTGAACTGTCCGTCATTACACTCAACCCTAACCTTCCAAAAACAAGAAAAAGAACGCTGAAATGAAGTTGTGCCAAAGGATCTTGTTGAACAAATCTCATCCAAATTGAATCAAAACGAGACTGCAAATGGATTAAACAATGAAATTAAGAAGAAGGGATGGAGAAGAACTGACACACCGGATCATATGGGTTTGGGATAAACTCTACATCCACTCTTCAAATTTCAGAGATTAGCATCTCTTTCATAATTGCCATCCCAAGGTACTTCAATGGGGCTTACAAATTGGTGTAGGATTTAATCTCAAGTTCTAATCCCACCCAAATGTGCTTTATATAGCACTTATAAATCACACACAATTTGGCAAGGTAACTAAACTCTAACCCAACTCAACTACGGTTAACTAATTAACCATGGTTACATAATGAGATGTGCTTCAGAATTTTACAGATCTCGATTTCAATCTTGAAGGGCTGGCCATTCCATGAGTAGAACAGAAACACATGATTTTTTATCAATTCTCCAAGAGTTCTCAGTATCACAAGAGCATAGTTCTAATGTTTTGTATAGTCTCAATCAGGTCAGGTGTCAACTGGAATTACCGAAAATGTTAAACCTGCTCCGAAAACGCTACAGGGAACCTGCTCAGGGTCATATGTAATTTCTCCCACTTTGCCTGCCTTTACATTTTCTATGAGTTGATTACATACCAGGTCTATGGATCTCAGTAGAACCATAAGGACGATGATAAAACAAAAATGGTATTATATCCTTCCATCAAAATGACGTACACTCAACAAATACAACATTTTCATCACAAGCATGCTTAATACTAGTACCCCCGGTCAACAAAAAAAAAAAGGCTAGGCCAAGGAGTAGTTTGATTTATGTTGGGTTAGAAAAGATAGAAGCCTATCATTTGTGATTTCAATAGCATGGAATGTGATTGCTTACAGACATGCAAGTATCAAGAAGCAGTATGATTTATATTTGCGACAAAAAATAGGCATAGATTTTACACATATGTAATTATTAATAATAAAGTATTGTAATTTAGTTGTCATTCCCTAATATTGAAAGCTATCGTCAAACTGACAAATCTCAAGTAACCTAATGATATCGTAGCAACTTAAGCAGGGTTTTTGCTGTTCCATTAACAAGCCTTTCAACTATTTATTATTAAAAAAATTTATTAATTGTATAAGTTCATGTCCAAAGAAAAAATATCCTTCATGTTCTTTTATATCAAATCAGCACAAGCATCTCCTTGATCAACTCTTGGGACAAAATTCAAATCAGATTGCATGGTTATTTGTCGTAGGTTGCCTCATAGTGTGTCATTGTATAGTGTATATTTGCTTCTGTGCGTGTTTATACCAATTAAATGGTAGAACTGTGTGCCATAGGGAAGATTGGAGTTTGTTCTTGAAGGAAATATATCTCTAAAAAAGTTCCATATATTCCTAGGCTGTAGTACTAGATTTCTTCATGATATACCAAAATTAGGCAAGCTCTTCCTATCAAAATTCCAATTTAATCTTTCAAGTATCAGATTTTTATTACGGGAGAATTAGAGTGTGTTTGAGATGCCGGTTGAATTATATGACAAGGAAAGTTATAATTGCATTGCATTTGGGGTGCAAGTTATTGTAAGAGGAGTTAGGATAATTTGTGTTTGAAGTGCAAAACCATAGGAACAAACAAAAAAGTACAGGAAAACTACTATGAAGGCACTCATAGCGAGATAGAACAAAACATGGAAGATTAATAATACAATATTGATGAAATACTACAAAGGGCTTGTAACTTCCCTTGATCTGAAGCAGCTTCTAAGTGCTAATTGATAACTTTAAACAATTTTACTGAGATCTCAGATTAACAAATTAAAATTTTTTATTGGAGCAATGGATATGCAACCTCCATAGATCAGAAATGGCTTCTATGGTCTAATTGAGAACTGTAAAATACACTAACCGATAAAAAAAGTTTGAGAACTTTAGAACATTTTACTGAGACATCTGGTTAACCAAACGTGATAAACTTTAGAACATTTTCACTGCTATGGTTGTTTGTAGCATCTAGCCGCAAACATTTTGCGCAGGCACTTGAGCAAACTAGGATCTTCAATGAAGTATGGAGTGATGCAAAAAGGATATTTAAAGTATCTTCATTTTATTCTAGCTATAAAGATTAAGTCTATTTGCTGAATTAATCACATAACTAAAGAAATATCAAGATGTCATACCAATACAATATATACCACACCAAACCAACATTCCTTTTGTTGTAGGAGGCTTGCAAATGGTCAAGCACATAGCACATATAATATTGATCCTGTAACAGCTACTGTGGTGTTCTTCATTCTGTGGTGCATATGAATGTTCGGTTACACATACTTGTACCTTTTCTTTTTCTCACAGTTGTTTCCAGACATTCTCTGATTTCATTGAATAAGAACGAGCAAAAATGTGATCAGTTGAAGATCATGAATAGTAATTCCATTGAGCACGGGCACACTGGTCAAGTGACCTTGGTTCCTAAACCCGTCGTGGTCACCTGAGTAAGGGTATTAAATAATTAGATTGGATTAATATTTAACTTAGCTTGGAGGTCTTTCTGTGACTCGAGTCCCTATAGCCTTTTGGTTTTTGTTCTCTTCTGTGAGTGTGTCCTGTATCAAACAAACACTCTTCTTATATTAGCTTAGATTGGAGGCCTTCTGTGTAACTCACCCTTTGACTTAGGGACTCTTCTCGTGGCCTTTAGGCTGTTTTGTGTCTCATAAAATACTAATAATGAAACTAGAGATATATTTATAAAATTTGGTGAATATGAGCTGAATAAGGTTGGGTTTTATGTGGTGATTGATGGCTACGTTTTGGAAAATTTCTTGATTCAGATAATCCTTCGGATGATCAATCAAGCCTGCCTCCCCTTGGATCATAAGCTGGAATTCCAACTTCCCCAGGATAATTAACTTGTATTTTACCGTATCATCTCATTGTAAACTGGGCTCAGACCCTGTTTCTCTCTTCTCCCTTTTAACACTTTCATTTATCAATTAAATGTATAAAAACAAGTTTTGGAAAATCTCGTTAGAGAAGTTTTGTTTATCTAGAATTGGTTTACATATTATTGAGGAAAGTATCTTTTCCCTGGTAGCTAGATGGTGTAACTATTCTTTTTTAGTATCTGCCAATTGGAGAGTCATTTTGTAATCACTGTTGGTTTGACTTGATTTAAGTTGGGACTTCTCGTCCTCACTCTTTTTCAATCTCTTTTCCTCATTCCAGAAAAATATCTGAAAAAGGTAGAAGAAATTTCTACTCAGCAAAAAGTGATATAGACATGTACATTAAGACATACTGCGTGCATGCATTTTTATGTTTGTAAAGATTATCTTTTTTCCTTGTAATGTTTGTACAGAAACTTCTTAAGTTGGATCATCACCATTCTTTGCAAGCTCTATAAGTCTCACCAAATGGTGGGAGCTGGGAAAACTCCAAGTGCTTGAGTTTTTTTATTGTTTGTTTAGTCCTCTTAATCTTTACTATGGTCAAGTCAACTAGAGATCTACATTAACATTTACCTACAATTGAACTTTGGCATGTTCCTCAAAGCCTGCTATAAAGTATTCATGTTTGAGCCCCTTCTTACTTTGCTTTTTTCTTTTTTATTTGATAGAAAACGAAAACATTTTCATTATTTTAATTATTCAGGGAGAGAACAGAATCAGGTCTTTGTGCATTGCTAGTATGTTACTGATCTGAGGAGTTGTCTCAGAAAGAATTCAACAGTTTTGTGTCTGTCTTGTCTTGGTACTGTGAATAGGGAAGTTCTGTAAGTGTATATTTGTTCTTGTCCTCTATTTTTCTTTGGGGGGGTTGCCAAAACCTTCAGCAAATAGGAGAGGATTCAAAAGATTGAACCTTAAGAGAATGAGCCTCACTTAGAATCTAGAATAAAGAATGATCCTTCACCTCCAAGGCATTCCTGGAAACTTCATCACTTTCTCCAGCTCCAGACTGTAGTCATGATAACATTAATTCTTTAGTGTTTTGCTCCTGAGACTCTGAATCAACACAAGTTAAGATTGTATATATCATTTCTCTTATCAGTTTTTTGATGTGTTACCCTTTTCATTTACCTCTACAAAGAAAAATATCCCACTTATCCAAAACATAGTAGACTACCAAATCAAATCAAGTGTCAGAATGTCTTACGGGGAAGAGGTTTAGAGTTCTTTTTTTTTTATTATTATTATTTTGAAAAAAAATCTGTGTCCCTATCTTCGTCATCTTTGGCTCTTTTCCTTTCTCTTACAAACTTTGAAATTTTGAATTCATAGCATTTTATTCAGTCATAGGCCGTCTTGCCTTTAATAAGAATTTTACTCTCAGGAGAAGCCATCCGCATCATCACGTGATGAAGACTATTCTCAACATCGAGAGGAAAAATATTATGGAGAAAAGGGTTCGGGTTCCTTCTCACAGGGACGGCATGCTAGCCCTGTTAGAATTCATTCAGAAAAGTCCAAAATGAATGATAAAAATGCAGAGCCTAGTGAAGTGCTATGGATAGGATTTCCAGCTTTCTTAAAAGTAGATGAAATGTTGTTAAGGAAGGCCTTTTCACCATTTGGAGAAATTGATAAGATTACAGTGTTTCCAGGTCGGACATTTGCTTTTGTTCGTTTTCGGGGTCTCCAATCAGCTTGTAGGGCTAAAGAAACTCTACAGGGGAAACTGTTTGGAAACCCCCGGGTACATATTTGTTTTGCGAAAACTGAATCTGGATCATCAAACAGTGGAAGGAACTCAATGAATGCACCTCCTTCTCAAAGATCACCTCACCTTTTCTCGAACTTTGATTCTGGAGAATTCGATTCCCGTGGCTTTAATAGGAATACTAATTTATGGAGTAGTGGGAACAATGCATTTGAAATGAAGAGGTCTGGAGAATTCTCATCAAAATTAGGTCCATCCCAAGATAAGTATGAACATCATGGCAGTCCAACAAAAGAGAGAGGTTCTCATTTAAATAACTTTCATCAAAGATTTCCTCAACCTAGTCCATTTTATGAAGAACCATGGGACTTGCCAGAGGATACAAACTTATATCATGGGTCCAAGAAATTGAAAACTGGACCCTTTCCCCAGGATAAAGAGCTACCTGAGTATCCTATATCTGATTTGGAACAAGATAAACGTAATGTTCCAAAGTTATATCCTGATTTTCCCCATTCAGAGGCCTTTGATAATAATATGAAATCCGGGCCGCCTTTCGGGTATAAACAGAATCCTGATCGGCCTATGACAATGCCGGTCCCTTATGGAGAAAAGAGTGAACACTGGAGGGAACCTTATGATAACTTTCAGGGTCCTGATTCTTTGCCATTAAATGCTGTTGCAAGGAAAAGATTCTCTCCTGATCCGGAACAGCCGTCTATAAAAGATTGGAAATGGGAAGGAACTATTGCAAAGGGAGGATCACCTGTATGTCGTGCCCGCTGCTTTCCTGTTGGAAAGTTTATGGATATGCTGTTGTAAGTATCGAATATTCCTTTTCTATTAAAATATTTTTTTAATAAAGTGCTGGAAAACTTACAATGATAATTTTATTTGTTCTCATTCACACTCAAGGCTGCTAACAATGATGATGCATCTCTTTCCTTGAAGGTTGTTTTTAACCAAAGCATTTTTTGAGTTAGGAGATGAATCATATAGGGAGCTGTTAATTTTTGGCTTCTATGATTAATGAAGGTTTGGTTAAATGATCTAATTACCTTAAGATAATTTGTACTTTCACCTGTAGTTTGGAAGATGAAACATATTTAAGCAATCCTCCCGGGTTTTTTTTTTTTATAAAAAAAATCTATATACTGATCAATTGGCATTATAAAGAGTAAGTATTCAGATGATTTTCTGCTTAAAAAAAATATGCAGAGGATTTCTTCCCAAAATTTCCTACATTTTTATGCCGTCAGATGTGGTTCTGCTGCAATTTGGTTGTTGACCTCTATTTCAGTTTCATGGAATTCGGGATTGTCCTTCATAAATCGTGTGCAAAAGATTGAATGGGAAAACTCTCTTGCCTTCTAAAATTTTCTATTAAAACCATATGGATACTTGAGGAACTGAACTCATATTTTGCAGGCCAGAGTTCATAGACTGTACTGCAAGAACTGGTTTAGACATACTTTCAAAGCATTATTATGAAGCAACTAGTGCTTGGGTTGTTTTCTTTGTGCCTGAAAGTGATTCTGATATCATATTCTACAATGAATTCATGCACTATCTTGGCGAAAAGCAACGAGCAGCTGTTTCGAAGTTGGATGACAGAACCACCTTGTTTCTTGTACCACCATCTGAGTTCTCAGAACAAGTGCTCAAAGTACCAGGTAAATTGAGCATTTCAGGTGTAGTTCTGAGGTTAGAGCGTCCTGGTACCAGTGCTGCAAGGCCTCCTCCTTATCAAAATGAAACAAAAGACTCAAACTTGTTAGCTTTACATAGTGAAACATCATATACAAAGTTACCGCCGCCTCCACCTGTTTTCGCCCCGGTACAATCTTTACCTGATCTCAGTAATTCAGGCATCAATAATACATCAATGCCTAGGAATGCTGCTACTTCTGCTTCACCTGCTTTATTTCATGGTTCAGCTCAATCTGTTGGAGGTTTTTCTGACACATATATTGAGAGCAGGCCTGAGTATCCAAACTCATCTTCTCACCATCTACAGAACTCAATGGTTGATATTAGAAATTATCAGTCACAAGCTTCCAACAATTCAATGGATCCTGTTATTCAGGAACGTCATTTTGTAATTCCAAGGGAAATTCAGCAAACAGGTTCCAGTAATTATACAGTTGGGAATGCTTTATCAACTCAACAAGAAATAAAACCGACAGCGTCTATGGCAGCAACGCTTTCCTCCCTACCGCCGGACCAACTGGCGCAATTAGCATCATCTCTACTTGGGTATCAAAGGCAGTTAGAGAGCACACCAAATGCAGCCATGCCTGAAGAATCGAGGCATCGAAACCTGGTCGACGAATCTGTTATGCCATTGGCAAGGCCCCAAAATGGTTCTTTCCAGACAAATCTGATGAACTCTGAGCCTCAGACATCGCATGTTGTTCAAGAAATTCCACAGATGCAGCATGTACAACAGCACCAAATGTGGAACGTGCCAGATGGGCACCATACTGCAAACCGAGAGCTTCAGGCAGGGGCTTTAGGCCATAACCAACAGGTTCAAAACTCCGATGTGCAAGGAGAAGCCGAGGCCGATCCCCAGAAACGCCTGCAGGCTACGCTTCAGCTAGCAGCTGTTCTTCTCCAGCAAATTCAACAAGGAAAAGGAAATTGATCTGACCTGTTTGATAATGTGAAAGAATTAGCAAATTTTAAGAAGCTTCATCAGCCACTTGCCATCAGTAATCTTTAAACCTGTTTATAAGTTGTTCAATAGCTAAGTTAGTTGTACCATCAGCTGCTGCTTTAATGCTATTATTAGTTGTTTAATCTCAAAGTTTTGAAATTGTGTTGGTCTTTTATCTTGCTGAGAATTCCACTTCGTTGGTCATTTGGTTTCAAGACTTCTGGCAGATCCCAATATTAATTTTCTTCTTCTGGCCTATTGTTTGGTCATTCGATTCATGGTAGTTACTTAATTAAGAATGATTTTTTTTATAAATTTTTTTGACATTAAAATGTTATAAGATCAGATGATATATTTTGTAAAAATAGTCGAGATGTGCATAAATTGACTCGGATGTACATCAAATGGTTATCGAACACCTAGTTGAGGAAAGAGAAATCATTCATCCCACAATCAACACAAAAATTCAGCATCAACCAAGTATGAAATTGCTTTTATTGATCTTTGTATTAAGAATTGAATAATAATGATTTACAAAAAGAACAATAATAATGAGTAAGAATACAACAATATAACTATGGACATTGATTGAATGATCAAAATAACAAATTTATAAATGGTAAACGACACTACAAAATTATATTATTACACCTAACCTTGCCTATGTATATGATGCATATGAATGAAGCTAATCAGAGATATAAATAATTAGTAGTGTCAGTGGCATTTGGGGAGTCCCTACAGAGAATTGATCGGGCTTCAACAACTGAACGAGGAGGCTCAATATCTTTTTCTTGAACTGCATTTCCTAATAATCGTTGCATTTGGGAAGCAAATGTATCATCCACTATCTACACACCAAAAAAAAAAAAAAAAAAAAGCATCATCACTGTCAGCTTCTTCTGATGAATTTTTATTGATATCTATGAGTGCATGCCAGTTTTTGAACACCTTAACTGCTTTTACGGAACAAAATGTCTATACCTACTTTATTTGGTTGTCATGTTACTCGTAAGAAATTAATTCTTAATTCTTAAGGAATAACTGTTTGTACATACTGCATTTAGTTGTCAAGGTTAATTCGTAAGATTAATTTCTCAAGTAGCTGGTATACAAAGCTATTTAAGTTCATGCACCAGCTTATGTATAAAAATAGTCGCCTATGACTCAGGCACTAACGAATATTAAAAAAAAAACAAAAAAGTAAACAGCCACAATTGATTGAACCATATAATTTGATAAGGTTGGGCCTAGAGCTCGATTGGGCCTAGGGCTCTATTTAGCCATTACTTGGAGAATAAGTTAGTATTTTGTTATAAATAGAGTGAGTTAGGTTAGAGTTTAGGCATCCAAATATTGAATGATTAATTGAGTGATTTATTGTAGGGCTCAAGAGATTCTCTTGAGAGGGGAGGTTCCAAGTTCCTATCAAAACTTGGCTTATCTTGTAATTTGTTATCTTTTGATATATTCTAGATCCTGGATCATATCAATTGGTATCAGAGCCGTTCGATTCTTGGTCATAGAGATGGATCGAGAACTTCTTCTTTTAATTCAAGAAGAGTTGCAAAGTTTAAGGGCCATGATTTCTTCTCATAGAAAAGAATTCAGAGAAGACCTAAAGGAGAGTTTCAATGACCTAAAACGATGTTTTAGGGAGGAAATTAGGTTGGAAAAAACAATGACAGCTAGGGTTTTGACCCCGCCACCACCGCCTCCTCCATTGCCGCCTTCGCCTCCGCCACCGCCGTTGCTGCCGCCGTTGCCCCTACCTCCGCCACCATCACCAACCCCACCTGCGGCGCTGCTGCCGCCGCCGTCACCACCTCCGCCACCACCATCGCCGCCACCACTTCTAACATCGCGCCGCCATCTCCACCGTCACCACCTCCAACATCGCGCGCCACCACCACCGGTGTTGCCGCGCATCGTCATCGCCACCACCTCTCGCATCGCTGCTTCCACCACCGACGCCATGGCTTGCCGCCGCCGGAAAAAAAAAAAAAAAAAAAAAAATCTATTTTTGTTTATGCCCACCTTGAGGACAAGGTGCTTTAAAGGGGCGGGTATTGATAAGGTTGGGCCTAGAGCTCGATTGGGCCTAGGGCTCTATTTAGCCATTACTTGGAGAATAAGTTAGTATTTTGTTATAAATAGAGTGGGTTAGGTTAAGGTTTAGGCATCCAATTAATAAATGAATTATTGAGTGATTTATTGTAGGGCTCAAGAGATTCTCTTGAGAGGGGAGGTTCCAAGTCCTATCAAAACTTGGTTTATCTTTATTCTTTTATCTTTTGATATAATCTAGATCCTGGATCATATCAATTGGTATCAGAGCAGTTTCGATTCCTGGTTGTAGAGATGGATCAGGAAGAGGTTCGTTTATTTCGAGAGGCGTTGCTAAGTTTGATGGCCTCGGTTGGTTCTCTAA
Source organism: Sicyos edulis (assembly GCA_036507275.1). Classification (NCBI taxonomy): domain Eukaryota; kingdom Viridiplantae; phylum Streptophyta; class Magnoliopsida; order Cucurbitales; family Cucurbitaceae; genus Sicyos; species Sicyos edulis. Next base: position 4,354,552 of record CM071846.1, read on the forward strand.
GAAAAGAAATTAGAGAAGGGGTAGCTTCAATGAAAGAAGATCTTAGAAAAATGAGGGAGTGCTGCAATGACCTAAATAATTCTCTTAGAGAGCTCAAAGAGGAAATTATTATGGAAGAAAAAGTGACGACTAGGGTTTTTACACCGCCGCCGCCGCCACTGCTACCGCCGTCATCGCCACCGCCACCTCCGCCGCCACCACCGCTGCCGCTGTCACCACCTCTGCCACCACCATCGCTGCTATCACCTCTGACATCGCCATCGCCACCTCCGCCGCCGCTACCGCCATCGCCACCTCCGCCGCCGCTATCGCCACCCCCTTCGCCACCACCTCTGCCACCAACGCTGCTGTTTCAGTCACCACGGACGCGCCGCTTTGAGGACAAGGGGCGGGTATTGATAAGGTTGGGCCTAGGACTCTATTTAGCAATTACTTGGAGAATAAGTTAGGATTTTGTTATAAATAGAGTGGGTTGGGTTAAGGTTTAGGCATCCAATTATTAAATGAATTATTGAGTGATTTATTGTAGGGCGAAGTTCCAAGTCCTATCAAAACTTAGTTTATCTTTATTCTTTTATCTTTTGATATAATCTAGATCCTGGATCATATCATAATTCTACAAACTATTTCATGCACCCGCTCATGCATACATATTAAAAAAAATAGTTTGGGTACATTGAAATTTACATACGGGACTTCGACTATTTTTACGGGATAATTGTTTAATCTTACTACATTTGGTTTGGTTGCCAAAATAACTCATAATGACTATAGTAGATTAACCATAACCTCTTCATGATGTTATTCACCTCGACTATTCTTAGAGAACATATAGTTTGACCCAATGACTTTTAGATGTCAAGAAAACACCTAAAAAATTAATTTCTAGGTAATCTGGCCTATATAGATTGAACCTATAAACTTATGTTGCTAAAGAACAGTGTGGGTACAATGAAATTTACATACGGGACCTTGACTATATAGTCTTACTACATTTGGTTGTCAAGATAATTCGTAAAAATTTTGTTTCTAACTATGTGGCTGTAGTAGATTGAACCATAAATCTCTTCATGTTGTCAGGCATCAGCAGATGTATAAAAAAACAGGAGAAAAGAATTATTTTGCAAAAGAATAGTGTAGGTGCATTGAAATTTACATACCCCAAGAGCGTAATATGATCCATTGTACCATACTCTGTTTTCTTTCCTGCCTTCGAGAAATTTCAAGACAATCTGTTCCAAAACAGTGTGGTTTCTTGTTAGAATGTTCTAAATGGGCTACTGTGAGGAAATTTTAATGTGATCTCATGAGTTTACCTGTCCCATCCTGTCCCAGAACCCTCTACACATTGCAACAAATATAGGACCTGTGAAGACCTCGTGCAAGTTCGATATGGAATCAATGAGTTGTGAACATAGCATTTGCATTCTTTCACGAACTTCATTTTCCCCTTCTTCTTCCCTCGTTTCCTCCAAAATCCTCTTCAGACGTGTATTACGGTTGGCTTGCATCTGATGATGAATTCAAAATCATTATACTTGTGGAATTAAAGATGATGAAGCTATGTTATTTGATTTTTTTTTTATCCATGACTGTCCGCAGGCTAGTTTGCACGCACTTCGACTAATGTCACGGGACGTACCGTCTGACCCTAAAATATTTTTACTGACTAGATTGATCTTTGGAACAATATCAAAGTTAGATGTTTGATTCCTTCTATTCTTCGTTGATATAATTAAATTTACCCCAACCTACGAGTTTAAGCTTTTGAAGACTTAACATAATTCAACCATGGTATCAAAAGCCAAGGAAATAAAATAAAAAATCCCTAACCATATACATATTGTCAAAAAAGATCAAGATGCTACGGAAGGAAACTGAAAAACCGAAATAAATTGTATGTCATGAGAGAATTATGAGCTTACATTGCATATGAGCTTCCCTACAGTGGCTTGTAAGTAGTTTTTGTACTTTGTCCTCAAAAGGACTGTGATTCCATTCATTTGCTCTCCAAACAGTGACTTCTTGTCTCCCACAAGAGGCATATAGGATGCCCAGGACTTCAAGATACCTTCAACTCTAATATGTAAGACATCTAAAATTCTTTTGATGGTATTGAGGAACATTCCTAACTGTTCACAAGAAACGGTTCCAAAATGTGAACAATCACATGGAAATATGTGTGTGTATATATATATACATATATAAGTGCAAACTGCAAGTATGATCCCGATAAGACTAAAAGTAGATGATAAACAAAGGTACAGGGAAAAGAGGAAGCTTACTTGATTAGGAACTGAGTATATTGCCATTGACTGTCTTCTTGTTAGCTTCTGGACATGCATGTTCAGCCTTTTTGGGATGGTATCTTTCAGAGGTGTCAATATATCGTTGTATTGTTTTTCAAGTGCTTTTAATATTGCTCTCTCGACATCTGCAACAGCCTATATACAACGAGCAAAGGCAGTAAATGTGAGAAAGTATACAGCAAAAGAATAGGGAATTCACGAACATCTGCATTGACGCTTGTAAACATGTCATTATGAAAGAAGTTATCATGATATACAATTACGATTAAGTTTTATGCATTGATGACACTTGTTAGTTGTGTTTTACATTTTTTGTGTTGAACTTTTATTAATTTGGATAAAATGATGTATTAGAGTTTTATGAAATGTGTATTAACTATATGAATGAACTCTCTTAAAACTCTTGCTCTCATTTGTTAAACATATGTGCCCTCAATAAAATGGGTATCTCTCTCTGCTCATGGACGTAACTAACACAATATTGGTGAACTACATAAATCTATGTGTATTAACTATATGAACTCTCTTAAGACTCGCTCTCCTTTGTTAAATATTTGTGTCCTAAATAAAATGGGTTTCTCTCTCTGCTCGTGGACGTAACTAACACAATATTGGTGAACTGCATAAATCTGCGATGGCCCAATGTGATAACGATATTCAGAATCTTACATTTTCTAAAACCAATGAATAATGAGGCCATCGATTGATCACTACTTCATATTGAACCAGGGAGTCTTTTGTTTTCTCGTACATCTCCTCGGCAAAGGGTGAGGTGGAATGATTTGTTGATACACCAGACCATGGCACCTGTTGTTTGATCAATAGAGTTTGATCAATAACTTTTTAGAAAGATTAAATGAGCTACTAAGACATCGAGAATTTATCTATACAGACTGCAATAAGAGGAAGTACCTTTTCTGCTTTACATAGATCCAGCAAAGCCATTTGCATATCCTGTACCCACACCATTATATAGTTGTGGAAAATATTTCTGGAGTCTACCCCACCCTGCACAGGACTGAAGGATTCACAATGTTAGGATAAAAATGAAAATTTCTAACACAATTGTCTCATTTTTGCAGCTGTAAAATGATCTTTAAACACAAACCTGATATTCCATGATTCAAGGTTTCTTTCAAAGTCAGCAGTAGCTACTAAAAGTTCATTTACATATGGCAATGGACCAGATGGAGGCCATGCAGAGAGGAATCCTCTAAGCCTGTTGCACAACTCGGTGCTGTAAACAGCAGCGGTGATGTTTGATAGGTCGATCGAACTGAGACAAAATGGTAATATTCATGATACATCCAATCAAAATGTATTTCAATCCAATACTACTAAACTTGCAGTAACATACCTTGGTAATACATGCTGATTATGAATTTTGATATCAGCCTGAATTTCATCCCTTATATTTTTACATAGCTGTTTCATCTTCAAATATGCAGTGGAGATGGTAATTGGATCCATGGGAAGACCTTCAGAGTTTCCCGAGACAAACTCATCAGTCTCAACCATATACTTTCGACATCGCTTTTTCGCCGCTCTCTACAATCATCATTTAAGCGCAATTTTGGCTTATTCATGTGATCAGATGATGAATCATAAACAGGAAATTGCATTTCTTCCACGAAATATCAATAAATTATAGATCAACGCGAGTTCAAAAACGGTAATGTCTCACCTGAAAATAGTTTCTCAAGATATTCTGTGCATCTCGAGAAAGTATATCATGAAGCTGAGTGTAGATTTCCACTGCTGGACTTAGAGCAGGTGCTGCAGAGTCTTGTGTTGGACCATGTAAATCTGCCAATCCCGTAGGGGAGTTTTCATCTAATGACTTGTAGTTCTCAAAAACATTTGCCAACAAACTCTCGATTTGAGTTTCACAATCCAGTAATATACTTCTCTGGCAAAGAGAATGTACTAATTAGAACCAAAGATTACATGATTGGAAGAGCCAGGAATATAACTTTTAATGGCCATTCCCCAAAAGAATAAAAAATACATTGAAGCCTTTATCTAGAGAATATACAATATTGGAGGCTAGAAAATGAAAAACAGTTGTGTGTTTGTATTGTATGAGATCGTGAAGCCTGTCTACACACACACTCATACAAATTACAAACACAAGCTACGTAAATATAGTGAATGCAATCTACATGAATGCTACACAAACTCAAAATATTCAATCACTTGCTACCCAAATCCATACAAGTTCACACTAGACAAACTCATACTCTATTTTCTATAAGCCAAAAATGCAATAGAAACTAGGCTTATGGTAAAAATAACCCTCATTTTCAGGAGACCATTATATGGGTCGGTCATATGGATGAACATACCTCTTGCCGAGTCAAACTTTTCTCGTTTTTGGCCTTCATTATGGGTTCAAGTAATTCATTTACAAGCTCTAAGCAATCCTTAGTTGGAGTAGCCACATTCATGACATGAGAAAGATACCTGCGTATAGGGAAGGACTAAATCAAGTCAAACACAGCAAATGGATTTGTAAGAAAATGAATCATTGATCTTAAATTCGCTACTCTACATATCCATAATGTCTGTATAATACCTTATTCTTGTATATGAGTCAGAAACTCCATAATAGTCTGCAAATTCAGTCAACAACCACTTCCAAAGTCCATCAATCCTTAGATTTCTGGAACAGAAGTGTTTTGCGCGCATTGCAGCCTCTAGCACTAAATCATAGGCAAGAGTCTCCACAACAGGTCCACTCTGTATCATATGAAACTCAAAAGGATCAATATCAAACCAGTCAGCCCATCCATCTTTTTAAACCAAAAGAAAATCCCATTATGTACGAATACGCACATTAGTTTGATACCAAAAACTAAGAATTTAATGCTTTATTGGTCGTGAGGGGGCAAATACCTTCATATGATTAGTCTCGTCACTTGTCATTGTATGGATAATAGAAAGCTGAATTTTTCCAACACATTCCTGATCATCATGGTATATAGGCCACCAGCGAATCCTATCATTCTGAAAATAAGGGGTGTGAAGTCAGTTTATAAAACTATTGCTGGTAACATGCGAAAGAAAAAGAAGAAAAACATGACTGAAATATATTACTTACGGTGTTATCGATCAAGGATGAAACTGAAATCATAGTTCGACCTTGAGTAGTTTTCTTGACATCCTGGATTTCTAGTAAAAGAGTATCTCCTGGAGCCTCTGGGAAACTGAAATGACAAATGCATCATATGATTTTGTGTTCATAACATAAATGTACTAGACAAAGAGTAGAATCTTCTGCTAAAGTGGACTAATCTTATATTGATTCAGAAAAGAACAAAATGTCTTGAGAACTGCTATGAAATCGAAACAACATTCAAAGAAAGACAGGAAAGAACATAGACAAGATACCATGATTTACGTGGTTCGCCAATAGTTTGTTAGCTATGTTCATGGGTAGAGGAGAGAACTGTTTTATTAAAGAAAGATGTGAATACAAGAATATCGATCAATCATCAAATGGAGCTAGAGTTTTAAGAGAGTTTACTCTCATAAATCCTATTACAATCTACGGACCAAAATACATAAAAGCTCGAATACGAAAACATAAACCCAATAACATATTTCATCTAGGTTTGAACCAAAAATATTAGATACCCGCTAGACGAGCAGCAAGACCCCCGACTAAGTAATCAAGGGGTATCATAGTTCCAGGCATATCTCAACAATAGAAATGGTTCATAAGTGATCTCTTACTTCGCTAGTTAATAGTAAGCCGAGTATGAGTAAAAAAAAAAAAAGAAATAAGATGCATAGAAAAAGAAAACTCACAATACATGGAAGTCTCCACTGCTAGGGTGCAAGCAAACAGAAGAATCATACTCCGGGTCAGAGCCTTCTGTAGCACTCTTCAATTGAAATAAGCACGATAATTGTTCTGCAAGCATTAGAAATGTAAATTCCCTTTTCCACTATTAAACTGGAAATTCTTGGGAAATGCTTATTATTCTTGTTTTTTTGCCTGCATGTTATTTAGTTGGCCAGCCCGTTTTTATCATTTGGAAATATGTGGACTGACATAGACTCAAGCTCATCCAAAAAACTTCCAAAATTCAGACAATATTTTGGTGAAAATAATAAATAGAACCCATCAATTTCTTAACTTGGTGAAAGATCCATCATGTGTGGCAATGACAAGGAGCAAAAACAAAGTCAGTTACTAACTGCATACCTTCTGATGTAATTGTGAACGAAGCATCTTTTAGAGAATTTATGCCATTTTTCATCAAAGTAGAAATATTTCGAATATACTCTGCTCCTGTTTGCATATAGATTGAGCCTCTTTGTGAATATGTATTCATCGGTTTCCTCTTTGGTATCAATCTCAGCTTTTTCACTGTCATGAAAAAACAATAAAAATATAAAACCTTGGTCTATCATTAGAACAACAAAATATTGAAAAAAAAAATGGTTCTAATTTTAAGAATAGTGAGAGGTAGGCCCAGAACAGAATTGACTGTTTGCTAAATTGGAATGTGGAAAAGGCAGTGTCCTTCAAAACAGGAAGCAGATTGTTCATTTTAATAGAATGTTTTGGGAAGGAGAGTACTCAAAACATAGCCAAATAAACCCCCCTCTTGAGTGGTTTTTTTAGACAGAGAGTTAAATAAAATAGTGTCTAAATAGTGATGATTTTTTCTAAAGAACATGTACCTTCCACTCTTATCTTTCCAACAACTTTCTTCGGGTTAGAAGTTACTACTTGTTCTGAATGCTCAGTGCTTCTCCCTCTTTCTGTTGGTTGTGCCAGCCGAGGTTGCAATAAAAATTTGTGTAGTCTACATAATTGTCAATTCATAGAGAAAACACATAAGAGATCCAATAAAATCTACCATAAACTTCCAACATGAGCAGGGTTTACTCAAAATGCATAAGGAAGAGAATCCGTACCCAAAAGCATTTCGAAGAATCAAGCAACCATTGCGTAAAAATTCAGGTGAGTATGTGCAGCCTTCTTCCCATTCTTGTAGGCACAACCGAATACAAGCATCATATGCAAGTAGAGTTTGCCAGGCATGCTGACCACTGCAATTACAAAACAATGGACAAGAATGTTAAGGATCTTCAAAAGTATCTTGAAACAAGTTGCTAATGCAAACGAAGTCTCACATTGCTAAGTCAAGAGAAGATCTTGGATATATAAGTAAGTGACAACATCTCCATTCATACCAGAATTGTTGAGTTATGACCAAAAATAAAGGCATGACTTATACTAAACGAACAATATTATGTTAATGTGGAGATAATGGATATCGTCGATGTTTCCAGCAAAGCAAAATATAGAAACAGTAAATAAATAACTATTTGAATCGAGCTTCACGTGATTACCTTGTGTTGTAACAGGATGAAGGATTTGGGTAGTTTGCTTGCAGATGAGAGACATAAGAATCTTTAGCTCCTGTTGATGTTCTGTTCACCAAAAGAATATAATTGAAAAGATTAATAAAAGAACAAATCTAAAGCTTCTTTCATATCACACCAGTCCACTGAAAACCACTGAACCTTTCAAAATGTTGAGTGGTGGTTTCAGGAGAACAAGCTGTCCAGTCTGTCAAAACTTCTCTACATTCATCAAAACCCTCCGGAACTCGCAATGGGCAACCATTGGCAGTTTGATCATCTTCACTCGAACCTTCAGATTCTCGCCTAGCTTGACTTTCACATTCTGTGCTCGTGGTTTCACCCCCTCCAACATCACCAATGGGAGGTGCACTGGGTGTTCCTGCTAAATCCTCAAAAAAGCTTCCATGAACTTGAGGACCCTGCAACAATCAACTCAGTTCAGCTTTGTAAATGATTTTGAGAAAAATCTCTCATATTACAGCAGGACCAGGCAGAAGTAATTATAAAACAACAAAATAGAATACAAAAATTTAGTTGGAAAAACTCCCAAACTCCGAGAAAAAATCACGGGAAGAAAAACTTCTACTATCTGAAAAATTGCTACGATCATACGGAATTTTCTCCTCAACTCCAATTATAGCAATACTTTCTTCAAAGTTTATACCACTTAAATCCTCTGCTTCACTCTCTCACAAGGGGATATACAAATAAATTATTAGAGCAGCACACCAAATTTAATTTTTTTAAAAAAATCAAGATACTTTGAAACCAAAGGCAAATCCTTGTTTTACTGTGCTTGGATCACATCATTTACTCAGAAAATGATAGCATAGAAATTTTGGAAGAAATTAGAAAGGATTTGAAGATCTTACACGAGCACTATGAAAGTATACTTGATGATTCTCGCGCTGACTGCCATAATTAGGAGTAGAAGATTTTTGGGGCAAATTCCTCAAACCCAGATTTCCATCAGCAAATCTTCTCAAATTAACAGGCACTTCAACCCTAAGTTCTTCCTTCAAATTCCCTCTATTAATAGAAGATACATTTCGAGTTCCAGATACTTTAATCCCACAAGAATTTACCCCCGATCGGTAGGTAAACACATCTTCATCAAAATCACGAAACCCTAATCCCTCATCATCAGAATAAACTCCATCCTCGTCAAACGGAACCGAAGCAATACTTTCATTGATATCATAATCTCCATCATCGCCGTCGTCGTCGAGGCAAGGAGACGCGAAACTACGAGGAGAAAGCAATCCAGAATGGAATTTCAAAGGAGGCAAAGCGTGAGAAGACATGAATCCACTGCCATTGTACGCCGCCGCGGACGGAGATTTCGGGAACAGATCGGAGCCGGTTTTCTCGGCGAGAGGAGATCGAATTCGAGGTTCGTCTTTCACTGATTTGTCCGTTCCCTGTGGGGAATATCAGCAACGATTTACGGAATAATTCGAATGAAAACAAGCAAGAACACAAGAAATTGGTTCTCAAAATGGAGGATTACCTTCTTTATCCAGTCGATTGCGGTTTCGTCGAGGCCATCAGTGAACATCATCTTGATTGAATTCGAAAGAGCTACAAAAATATTTCAAAAGAGCTTCAAAAGGAGGAATCTATAAAGAGTTGAAATGGAGAAGTTTGAAGAAGTACAGAACAGAGTCAAATAAAATGACAACAGCCTTGCAGCGGGGTCTTCTTTTGTTAACGGCTAGTTCTCGACCTAATTTATAAAATAAATAAATAAATAAATCTTTTTCTTTTATATTACAAAGCCCGACAACAACAGAATATCTGCGTAAATACCTCAACACTTTATTTTATAAATATTATTAAAAAAAATCTTTCAAGCAGTTTCTTTTATATATAAAATTAAAGAATGGGCACTTGCACTTGCACCTGTTTAATTGGCAACAGTTTATTAATTTATTATCATTAACTAATACTAATTTTGTTGATGTATTTTAACTTTAGATTAAAATATCACTTTCATTTCATTTTGATCAAAGGACATTTTTATTATAATCGATAATCGGAACTTTGCTCCACTATATATTCAAATCACTTGTATTTGAATTTGAAGCACAACAAAAGATTTTACGATTTCGTTTATTGTGGATTATGAACTAAAATGATATTTTGGGAGTAATAAGAAAGTTCTAAGTGACATTTTTTATAATATAATAATCAATAAATTATAGGTTTCAAATTCTCACTCCAAATGTTTTTGGTATAAAAAACATCATATTTTAATCACCATTATAGTATTTTTGTTTGATTTGATTTACATTCCACATCCACAAGTTGAAGATTAACATTGACATTGATAAGCAAGATGAGGTCAATTATGAAAAATGGTAAATATATGAAAGAGAAGTATTTAGGTCATGTACGGACGTACATGACCAAATATTAATGTTCACTTATGTGGTTCAATTTCTATTTTTCTTTATTATATTCTTATCTTTTGGGTTTAAAATCAAATTGAATGTGGTATATATTAGACTAGATAGATGGACATTATTTTCTAAGTCATGCTTGGACATGATCTAAGTATTCTTGTATTCGAGCAAATTAAGGTTAGATAAAATTTATAATAATACCTCCCCACTGTACTAACCAACAAAAGCATAATTCAATTGATATAAACAATGGTCATATTATCGTTTACCACTCAAAATCTTATTTATAATTGTTACTTCTTTTTAATTTCAACAATTGGAGGTTGGAATTTAAATTCATGAACACTTATATGTGTTAACCTATTGTTTTGTTGGTTACTTTTTATTATAATTTTTTTATTCAACAATCATTGGGGAGGAGGAATAGTATTTATAATCACATGGTTATAAGAGTAAGCAATTTATTTAGAGTTCGTGCACAACCTCTCATGTAAACCAGTTGTTTATTTAAAGAGGAAGCAACTTGTCTAAACAAACGATTCTTCCGTCGACGAACTTGCTTGAACATTTACAAATATAGAAAGAAAAAAAATACATTTAATTCACTAATACCCTCCCGACCACTAAACCACCCATCTACTATATCTAGGGGTGATTTCGGTTCGGTTTTTGTCGGTTTGGTACAAACCGACAACCGAACCAATATCTTCGATTTTCAAAAAATGAATCCGATCCAATGTCCAATAAAGTATAGAACCATTGGTTCGGTTTTTCAATGTCCAAAAATGGATCCGATCCGATCCAATGTCCAATTTTTTTTAATATATCAAAAATAATATTTCTCATATAAAAACAACATTCTCGTAAACAACTATTTTTTTTAAAGGTTAGAAGTATTTTTAACTTATTTAAAATTATTTAAGGATATTTTTTACTTGAAATAGGGGTGAATTAAAGAAATATTAATGGAAAGAAGATTACTTTATATGAATTATTGACTATATATATATATATCGGTTTGGATCGGTTTTTTAAAATGAAAACCGGAACCGATCCAATATTTTCGGTTTTTTCAAATTACAAACCGATATGTCCAATTTTGAGGTAAAAAACCGATCCGATCCATTGGTTCGGTTCGGTTCGGTTCGGTTTTTCGGTTTTTTGTTGCACCCCTAACTATATCTATGAAATCTCTCTCCATTTTCATCACATTGCAACCCTTCTCCCTATACCAACATAATAGTTAAATCCTTCTGTTTCACAATAGTTAGATGAAATAAGTTAAACATAATCTAATTTTAAGATTGGAAAGAAGATAAATACTTCAGTGCATTTCTGAAAATTTGAAATTAATCCGGTTGAAGTCGTTTTTGAAGAAGAATCCTTTTCATCTGTTTTGCCATGCAAATTTTAAAAAATAAGTAAAATAAATAAAGAACTGCTAACTATTTCAACTTCATGGACACAAGTTCGATCCAAGAAATCAGTATCTAATTCTCATATTTTTTAGAGCAATAGTGCCCTCTATGTTTTGTTGTTTCCCTCCCTCAAATTTGTACTAAAAAAAATGAGTCCACAACAACTATGGCATCATGAAAGTTACATGTTCAATCATGTTCAATCTAGGGTGGTTATAGGATCAGACGATTTGTCTCATTAAAATAGTTGAGATGCATCCGCAAATCGACTACAAGAAACTAGCTAGCTACAAGAACTCATTGCATTTATCGAAATATACAAATCTTCGCTGCATTTTTCAGATGTCGTATATGAACTTAACAACTTATGCGTATAGATAAAGAAATCAATAATGTGGAAAATGCCAATAGAGAATGCTCATTCAGCCTTCAAAGAAATGCAATTAAATGGTATACAATAATAGAGGGGTAAAAAACAATGGTAAATTTCAAGTTTCTACTAACAATTTGATTGGATAGATGGTGCTCTTAATCAAAACTAAATCAATGGCATCAAAAAACCCAAGACAGACTTTTTTTGGGTTTGGTGTTGATTGGGGAAGATGGTAGATATTTGCATTCTAAACATAGGTCGGGATCCATATGACTAGAAATTACTATCCCATCATTTCACTCATATTATAATGTAACAGCTCAAAAGACCAATTGCCTAAGAAACTTGCTAGGCTAAAAAAACAATTCACCAAGAACCAAAATGTTACCGTAATCATCAGCTGCTGCCCGAGCGTGCATGGACGGTGTAGGCCGTTTCTAGTCTATCTTTACCGATGAAAATAGGTAGTGAACAAAGTAGAAAGACGTGAGGAAGCCAATGGTGCCAGTTGATAACATAATTGCCGTTGCCATGATCAATGAATAGCCTAGATAAAGAATAGCAGAAACCGGGCCGCTCAAACTCTGCAGCTCGAAAACCAGGTAGTGGATGGAATATAAGAACACGTAAAGAGCAACTGAACCAGAAGCAAAGAAAGCCTTCCACCACCACCGCCAATCCTCCACACAGAGATGCATGTAGGTAAGGACGACTGATACTTCAGCACACACAATAACCAGCAGTGACAAAACTATCAGTAGGAAGCCGAAAACGTAATAGAACCTTCCGAGCCAGATGCTAGAAAGGATAAAGAAGAGTTCGATGAAAAGGGTTCCGAAGGGAAGGGTCCCAGCTCCAAGAATTAGAAGCCAAGATGGGTACTTCCGTGCAGGAATTTCCCTTGGAATCTGGTTGGTTCTCACTGGAAACTGGATTTCCTCAGCTCGTGTGGCAAAGAGCCCTCCAAGCAGGGTGAGTGGCACCGATATGCAAAACCAGAGAGCCAAGAGTTCAAAATATAGTGAGATGGGAATGGCACCACTACTCTTGCTGCTCCACAGAATGAAGTTCAGAACCGTAAGAATGACGAAGACAATCCCGGGAAAGAAGCAAGCAACTGACCAGGATACCGACTTCCACCCTTCTGACGTTCCCTTAATGGTTCTCCATGCGCGTACACCAACATAACCTGCAATAATTCCGAGAAAAAGATAAAGAATAATCATCCCTGTCAATAGCATTCCCCTTGAAGCTGGTGACATGAAGCCAAATGCAGTACAAACAACCGTGACAATTGCCATCCCCAAAATTTGAACCCCATCACCAAGCATCACGCAGAGGAGCTTGGAACATTCGGGTTCCCTGAACACATCACCAACCACAAGTTTCCATCCTGAAAGCTCCTCGTTCATCTGCACTTGAGATTCTTTATCCAACTCCTCATACTTTGTCAAATCTCTTCTCACAGTCCTTAGGAATATGACAAAAACTATACCCGCTAAGAAGAAAATTACCATTAGTGAATTTAGAATAGAGAACCAGTGTACTTTGGAACCCTCCATTCTCAAATACGCATCCCACCTTGAAGGCCACCGTATATCACTTTTGACAAACTGCACCTCATAAGTGAATGACACTTGCTCTTTCTCCCTGATGATCTGGGACTTGTCAAGTTCTTTCGGACAGTCTACATGCGTGATATTTTGCAGCATTTCATACTTTTTCATCTCTACAGGATTATATTTAACACTACAAGGTGTAACTTGAAATCCCACAATCTCATATCCAGAAGCCTTCTTCTGTTCAGATTGTGTAATTACACCCATACCTTCTTCCCCAGTTCCAATTATTTCCAAACCACCTGCTTCATACTCATGAACCAAGACTGTGAACTTTAGGTGATTAATGATATAATCCTCCTCACTGTTTGATGGCGTATACCCAATCGGATACCCAGTCCACTGGATTTTAATCCCGTTTTGTTCCGTAAATCTCATGGCGGGTAAATTATCCAGTATCATGTTTACCTGATAGAGATCACGAGTTCTCTGTTTCAAAAGCTTCACTTGAACCTCACTCAAAGGTTCAGTGGTACAAAGGTAGACTGTTTCATTCACATTCATACGAAATCGATAAGGAGAGTTGTCAATCTGATCGCCCATAAGCAGCTCCCCAAGATTCTCCGCACTTTTCTTGACACCACCCGGTGGCTTACAGTAGGGGAGAGTATAATAGTTGAAGGGAAGCTCAGTTTCAATGGAAGTCAAGGAATTAACCTTAGCAAATATAGGATCCTCAGAGGAGTAAACATTCATGTAGCTTCCGGGTAGATAGAAGGCATCGCATCGATGAGCAAGAACCAAAAACACGAGAAAAGCCCGAAAAATCGAGGGCTTCCTCAAACAGGAGGATGACATTGAAAACTGAAAGAAATACAACAATGTCACTACGAATCCAACCGAAACCTAAACAGATCCATTCGCTAGCAAAAGTCCAAAAACAATAACAATTTTAACTCATAAAACAAGAACAATAGAGAACGCATAAGATCTACAAACGAAAGGCTATCTTCAAATTTAACTAATAAACTGAGAATCTGCGAGATTAATTCATGATTAGAGAGCACATTAGATCTGCATTATTCATCGATTGCATGGAAGAAACGAAACAAAATCTACGCAAATCTTCCTCAAACAAAGAACAAAAACAATCTTAAGAACAAGGTCGGAAGTGGGGAAATGCGACTCAATTCAACTACCACATTGATGAAATGAAAAATGAAATCAATCACAAAGAAACATACACATTAGATCCATAACTATAAAACATACACAAGAAATCGAAGAAAAAAAACTGGACATCTAGGTCAAGAACTTACCACCGACACTGTGAGAGATATTCACGCACCGCAACGAATGATATCAGGGTGAGTATTTTGTTGGGGGTTCTTCATATTGCGTTGCACTGGGAATTAATATTTGTTTGTTCAAAATCTGCAAAAATATTTTAATCTTATTTTGCTAAAATAAAAACAAAGACTTTTATATATAGATAGGAAATTTTATGTTTATGTACCTTCTATTTGCCTTATATTTTAAAAATTTTATTAAAAGGAGTTACGGGGTAATTTTATAAATTAATCTTATAGTATTAGATTCGAATAATTAATATTTAACTCTCATATATTTCATCAATTTATAATTTATAATTTGTTATCAATGACAAATTATAGCATAATATTTAACTAGATTGAAATCTAGTAATTTTGTGACAATCACTTTAATGTGATTGAATTAATATTTTCTATAGTTTATTCTTTTTTGCTAAAATTTTTATATTTGTTGATTTGTTATTTTTTTCCATTTTTTTACTCAAAAAATCATCTATAAAATTAGAATAATTTAAATTAGTAATATAGAATCATAAATATTACTATTTATGGAAATTAAGTTTAAAAATAAGTATATATTGTTCCTAAAAAAAGTATATATTAAAATTAAAATAACAATTTGTTTATATAAAAAAGAAGTATAATAGTTATTATATATTGAAAATAAAATAATATTCTGTTTGTGTAAAAAAAATTAAAATAATATAATACAAGAATATTAATATTATAGTTTAGAAATTAAAATAATATATAAATATATATTTGACAAAATGTCAAATGAAATGTTATTAAAATAAACAGAAGAAATAATAAAATTTTATTTTAAAAAAATCAAACTAAAAAAGAAAATTTCTAAGAATCGAACCATGGTTGGAGAAGTTAATACCAAAAAACTACTACCACTTAGCATTATGCCACAAATCCAACATTGTAAGCATTAATGACTTGTATTTAGAAGAATAAAAATAAATCTGAAGAAACACATACAAAAAATCAGAAACAGAAACAGTAGAAACTTGATTTGGGAGTTTCTCATTTTGGAGCTAAATATTGGAAACGTTTCTTTTAATTTTGGGAACAAGAAACGGGAACAGTTATCAAACAAATCTATTTCTAAAAAATTAAAAACAGAAACGAGAACGTTATCAAACGGGCCCTAAACAACCATTTAGTTTCTAAACTTCAATTTGGAAGGATTAAATATAATTTTATAACAATTGTTTTTATACAACAATATAAGAAAATTGAAAATTTAAACTTGTAACCTCATGGTTATAAAATTGTATAATATATCATTAAAACTCTGTTTTTGTTAGTTCATTTTTATATATACACATAATGGATTAACATTATCCTTATACCTTTAAAATATAGGGGATGTATTATTTTATAATAAAATTTATGGATTAACATAAACTTTATTATAAAATAATACATTCCCTATATTTTAAAAGTTATAAAGACAATGTTAATCAATTTTGTTGGGCATCAAAAGGAGGCATCGTGGTATTTTTAGCTCAAGTTATGGAAGGTGCTATAATCGGGGAGGGGCTTAAGCATATTTTAAATAATGTCTCTCTTTATTCTCAAAAGGTCGTTTTTTTTTTTTTTTGAGTACGAATCTCATTCTAAATTAATTATCAATCTTATCGATGATATTTTTCAAAATGTTATTGAATTCTGTAATATTTTAATTGAAATTTGAGAGTTGGCCAAGTGGCGTTAAACTTTAGTGTTACCTTAGTTGGTAATATATTTTTTCTTTAAAAAAAATGCTATAAAGACTTTGCCATTTTCACAACAATATATTATTAAGCTTTAATGGGATAACAATTAGAAAAACTCCAAATACTTTGCCAAAAGAAGTAAGTACTCCAACGACGTTATGTATCACGAAATATTTTTTATGCAATATTTTTTACTAGACAGGAGCACTAATATAAGTATATTCTCTTAATCAAAAGTCATGATTTCAAATTTTCTCCCATTAATTGTGGTCAAATTAAAAAGAATTCATTGCAAATTTAGACAAGTTGTTGCTAGTGAAAAATTTAAGAGCAAAATATCATTTTAGTTCCTCAATTTTGACATTTATTACAATTTAAGTTATTGAACTTTGATATATATTTTATTTTAGTCATAAACTTTTAAAAGATTGATTTAGTCTCTAAACTTTGAAAATTGTTCAGTTTTCACATATGATCTTTAAAAACAAATGCATAAAATTGGTAATTATAAATATATTTTTTTTCTTTAAAAAAATTATCACCTACCTCAATAAATTCTAAAAATATACTCACATTTTATCTTTAATTGTATTTTAATTATTAATATTATCCAACCAATTTCAATTACTACACGAATTTTCTAAAATTAGACTTTTTGAAAGTTTATGAATCAAAATGGAATAAAACTCAAAGTTCATAAATTAAAATTTTATTTTTGAAAGTTCAATGATTAAAATAGAACAAATGTCAAAGATTATGGACCAAAATTATTTGTTTACCCAAAAGTGAAAAACTAATTTGAAATTATCTTTAGTCTACAATTTTAAAAAGTGGCATTTGATTCTCATGTAATTTGATTTAATTTTGATTAGGGTCCTATGATTTAATGTCTTCAAATTAATAACCATGCATGCATGGTTCATTTAAATATATCATAGATTATCTTCCATTACAGTTTAACCCTTATAAATTATCTATCAATTATCAATATTTCTAGTTTGATATCATGGGTGTGGGTGGGATCACCATCCATTTTTGTGATTTATGTAATGAACTATACTTGGATCTAGCTCTAAATTGATTTAAAAAAAAAAAAAAAAAAAACCTTACTCTAAATTTTGGTTAATCACTTATTTTTCCTCAACCCATCCTGAAAACCCCAGATCAACACAATCAATAAGGCAAAAAATATGACTCATCATCATGTAAATAGAAAAATGTGTTACTATTTAACATACCAATAGTACATATTATTTTGGAAGCTTTAATAAATTATAACGATATCGAATCGGTGAGTGGCACAATGATTTGATTTTTTTTTATTGTAAATCAGTTCAACACTAGCATCACAAGTTTGAACCCAATAATCGCTATTTTTTCCCCCTTCTCGATGTATACTAAAAAACAATTATAATGATTAAATTGTAAAATTCATAAGATTAGGCAAATTCACAAAATAATTATTAATATGCAAATATTTTCAAACTAAACCATTATAATAATAATAATAATAATATTAATGTTATTTTTATTTTAACCTACAGACTTACTACCATAAAAAAAGTTCTCTAAAAATAGTGCATTGGTTAGAGTGTACAAGTTTTGAAAGTGTGCTTCATTTGAGTCTCAAGTTTAAGATGGTTTAAGAGGACAACTTTCAAGCTCTCGCGATCTAATAGTAATGACAAATTATTCTTATTACCCATATTTGTTATGTTGCAAAAAAATAAAAAATATGATCCCTCCTCAAAACAATCTATTTTTCTTACAACTTTTCTTCAAATAATTTTATCTAAACAAAGTTTTTCTCCAATATTTCATTCAAACAATTTTATCCAAATAAACTTTTCTACAACTTCTCGTACAAATAATTTTATTCAAACAAAATTTTTCCTCTGTCATTTCTTAAAATGTCATATTCAAACCCACTCAACTTGTCCATCCACTCGACTTTGCAAAACCATACATTAACTTAATTTTCTAAGAAAAAAAACTTGAAATTTAAACATTAGCTTAACTTTCGAATAAAAAAACTTGAAATTTAATCAACACAAAAGATACAAATGCCACGTAATTACATCCACAAATGATTGGCCTAAAAAGGAAATAAATTAAAATAAGCAATTTCTTGAAGAAATGCCATTGGTTCTTTGAGGATTGCGGTGGCCCACTGAAACTCTGGCTATCCCTTGTCTTTTTGCTTGCGTCTACAGACGCTTCATATAATTCCAAATCAAAATAATTGTGGTAAATTAAAGTTTTATTTATTTCTTTATTTTGTGTGAAAACAGATTTCTTTAAGGACTATTATTGAAGAATTATTTTTTGCCATAAAAATAAAGAACCGTTTTTGAAAAATTATTTCTATTTTCTAGGAAGAAAAATGATCTCCCCAACCTATTCTCTCCAAGTTTGTTTGATTTTTTTTTTTTTTTTTTTTACTTTGCCAAGTTTGCTGACAATAATTTAAGCTTAAGAGTTATTGGTAAGAGTGGATCAAAAAAAAAAAAAAAGGACCGAATAACTGTGATTAGACAAATGGGATTTTGATAAAGAATCACTTTATTTAACTTATAATGTTTCTTTTCACGGCTCGTCCCACGTTTAAAATAACATTTTTAATTTATATTTAAAACATTTGTAGCTTATTTTAAAGATGTAAAATTGATATCTTTAAAATTTACATAAAAATGTTCTCATCAAAGGTTAAATAAAATCTCTATAAACCTATCGAGGGTTAATGACGCAATTATTTATCTTATTTGCTGTTAATCCATTTCAACTCTACAGTTATAAGTTTGAGCTTGAAAAATCTATCTAAACCCACCTTTAAAAATCTAGAAAATAGAGTATACTTTCAAGTATAAATATATATTGGTGCTAGAATTTTTAAGTTTTATGGAAATTTTGAAACAAACTTCAACATTAAAATTGATTTTTTAAAAATTAATAAATTAAATTAAAATAAATCTCAAAATTCTTAGAACTAAAATCTGAGTTTTGAAAATTCATGAACCAAAATCGAATATAAATAAAATCTCAAACTTTCAAAATTTTACTTTCTAGAAGGGGTATCCTTAAAAAATGAATAATAATAATAAATAAATAAATAAAATAATAAGAAGAGAGGAAAAAAAAAAGTGTTGAAGAGATTGGGATAGGTGATATATGAAGTGAAAGGGATTCGTTCATTATCTTCATATCTACAAAGTTTTGTGTTAGCATTCAATTTCTTTATTTAGGGCTCTGCTTGAGCTCCATCTCCGAATCTCCACTGCAGCCCGTCTTCGAACCTTCAACTTCAAAGGTTCTTTCATTCCTTTTCTTCTTCTCCATTTCTAGCATTCAATTCCATAATCATCGTTTCCAGATTCTGCTGCTTTAATACTCTTTTTTTTGTTCTTTCAATTGACTTCACAGTCACTCCCATGGCTTCCAGTTCGACGAAGGATGTCGCTGCTGGTAATTTCCTAATTTCGTTTGTATTTTTTTTTTAATTTAAATTTTATCGATCATATGGCTCGTATTCTTCATCCTAGATTGACGCCAATTTTTTTTTTTTTTGTATTATTGTGTTTAGATTTGGGCTTTTTCTTTAGAGTGGTTATAATTTATAAATGTATGTCAATTGAGGGTTTTGGATGGTTTATAGGAATGTGTTTTCTGGTTAATTAGCCTCTCACTTGGATGTTGAGTTTGATGAAGTTAATTTTTATGGAATTTGTTTATTGGGGTTTAATTTGTAATGTTGCTTGTTCTACAGAGGTAATGGATCTTTTGATAGATTCATTGCTACCTGGGTTCAACTCCCTGTAGAATCCTCATCTCTTTTAGGGTGCAAAAAACAAAAACATATCCTGAATTGTATAGCCTTTTTGAGTTTAGAAAGGACTTTTGGTGGCAGACTAAGGAGGTAAGCCTAAAGTCAAAAGAGTACAAGGGTATTGAATTGATGAGTGGAAAGAGAGAAGCAAATAGATCAGAGTGTAGGGGAGGTTTTCAATAGTTGTTAAGGAGTATTTACTTTAGTAAA
Source organism: Sicyos edulis (assembly GCA_036507275.1). Taxonomy (NCBI): domain Eukaryota; kingdom Viridiplantae; phylum Streptophyta; class Magnoliopsida; order Cucurbitales; family Cucurbitaceae; genus Sicyos; species Sicyos edulis. The sequence goes on from CM071846.1 coordinate 4,375,089, forward strand.
GAAGAGATTGGGATAGAGCTAGCTAACCGTGAGTTTCATGTTCTACATGAAAAAGACAACTTTAATGCGAACTCTCTTGGTTCTGCTTCCCCCTACACTCATCTTCTTAACATCATTAATCCTGTTTCAAAAAAACAAAATAAAAATAGTGACCTGAGTTATGAAATTTTAAAGCTACTAGAATAGATAATTTATGGTCCCCAAGGGGCAACCTCGTTGGTTAAGGGCTTTTGAAACATGCTTCCTCGGAGGTCTTAAGTTTGAGCTCTATGAACGAGTTTAATTGTAAAATCCATTGTTATCTTCTGGCTCCGAGTCTTGGGACAGGCATGGGTGCCGCTGAGTTTATGGAAGTGAAACTCCAATTTCCCAGTTAAAGAAAAGAAAAGAATAGATAATTTATGGAACTCGTCACAAGTTCAATATGCCGGAAAATTAAAGAAAAAACAGATACAACATATCAGGAATATAATGATGTAAAACATTTTATTTTTCATTTATTCTTCCTTTTAAATAATTACAATTTCTCATGAACTCTTTTATTTTTTGATTTCTTTCTGATAATGTGTTTTCCATTTGCAGATGAGAAGACAGCTTCGTTGGATAACAAAAGTACCATCAGTGAAACATCCAAAAGTGAAACATCCCCTGCAGAGCAGCAGCCTGATAAACCAAAAGCTCCTTCAGCTTCACCTCATGGAGGATTTCCTGCAAATCCTTTTGACTTTTCTGCAATGACTGGGTTGCTTAACGTATGCAAACTTCTTTCATGTCAAAGTTCAATTTCTGAATAACTGCCATCCATTTGGTTTTTATTTTATTAAAATTTTATGTACTTCGGTTGACAATTACTTTGTTACACTACATTCGATTATTTAATTGGGTTACTTTGTTTTCTTTACCAAATGTGAGTTATGTGACGTTTGAGGTGAGTAGGAAGCAGTATGTAGAATTTAATCGACATGCAATATGAACAAGGTGGAGATATCTACGAGAGTTTATTTGATCCATAATCGAGTTGAAGGAATCCAAGATGATGGTAGATTGGATAAATTGTTTCATTTTAGTTTCTTCCGAGCTTTGGATGAAGTGGTTTATGATATGGCTGAAAGACTATATAATATGAGATTGGACAAACTGCTCAATTATTAGTTTAGTTTTTTGTTTGTCGAGGAAACTAGTGAAAGGCGCCTAGTTAGACCCTCAAGGAAAAATGAGCGCTAGTTATTATAGTTGTAATTAAAACATCAAATAAGCTTGTTCATGTAAAAGCATAAGTACATTTTCTTTTCCTTGCAGGATCCTAGCATTCAAGAGTTAGCTTCTCAAATAGCAAAAGATCCTTCATTTAATCAGATGGCATCGGAACTTCAGAAGACTTTTCAAGGTGCTTCTGCTCAGCAGGGTATTCCTCAGTTTGATACACAACAATACTATTCTACCATGCAGCAGGTCATGCAGAATCCTCAATTTATGACAATGGCCGAGCGCCTTGGCAATGCACTAATGCAGGTATTTATTGTTGATTGAATTGAAATACTCTTCTGTTGTTCTCCATCCTCTATTTACAAGTCTTTCAACTGAACGATAGGATTTGATTTTATAATTCTCCAGGATCCATCCATGTCTAGCATGCTGGAAACTTTTGCAAATCCATCCAATAAAGAGCAGCTTGAGGAACGTATGGCACAAATCAAGGAAGATCCATCTTTGAAGCCTATTTTGGATGAAATAGAGACTGGTGGTCCAGCTGCCATGATGAGGTTATGGTTTCTATAATAAATATTTCCAATCTTGCTTCAATTTTCTGAACAAATTTGTCTAGTAAGTTACAGACCACTCTGTTAAAGAGAGAAAAATGTGCTTTCTTAGGTACTGGAACGACAAAGATGTCTTGAAAAAGTTGGGCGAAGCAATGGGTTTTGCAGTTTCTGGAGATGCAGCCAATGCTGAAAGTTCTGTTGTAGATGATTCAGAAGAAGTGGAAAATGAAGGTGAACCTATAGTTCATCAAACTGCTAGTGTTGGTGATGCCGAGGTACGTAATGATTGGTTACAATTTTTTTCCCCCTCTAGGTCCCTTCCATTATTTTGATATGAAAGGAAACTACAATTCAACCATCAGAGGCAGACTCATTTGTTGTGGCATATCATACTTGAAGTTGTGTTAATTGATGTAACGTTAACATATTTCATAATATTCACATTTTATTTCACGTTGTTTGCTTATTATCATGTATTTATGTTGTTTAAATCTTAATTAATAATCAAAATAAGTTCTTACTTTACTTTATACATGATTTAAAGAATATGATTACCTTCTAATTCTAGTGGTAGTTTCGTGACAATATAAGCGAGCCCAATATGCATAGTGCCTGCGTGTGGTGGGCAGTACTTTGTATAATTGGTAGATTGTTTAATCTATAGCTAGTTAGACCTCGCATTGTTTTTATGTTGAGATTAAAAGCAAATATATGGTGATATCAATAGGATGGCTCAATGCCGTTAAGAGATGTAATGTAAAAAGCCCATGGAAAACTATTTCTTCCCACAATTACTTTCGAAATGGGTAATGGAAAGAGAATTAAGTTTTGCCTCACCCATTTTCCCGTTTAGAAATAGTAGAATTAATAATTGGAGTTTGTTTCGTGATGAATAAAGATAATAATTGGTGTAAAGTGATACGATCCGGCCTTGGCATTTTAGGAATATTAGTATTTATTAATTAGTAGTTAATTGCTATTTTAAATGTATTGGGCTTGGGCCTATTATTAGTCTTTTATTAATTAGGTCAAATTAGGGTTTTGGGTTATAAATAGGAGTTGTTAGGTCATTGTCAATCATCTATTGAATTGTCGTCATTGTACTCTGGGCTCTTTGAGAGATTTTCTCGAGAGATTTATCGTAGTTTAATAAAAAGTGTGGTAGATTCTATCATTTTGGTATCAGAGCCATTTGCCGATCCGAGAATGGTTACTACTAAGATGGAATCCAGGATGCAAGAATGTGAAGGAACGGCCGACTTGGCAAGAAAGTTACAAGAAACTAATGCAAAGATGGAAGCGATGGAAGAACGATTGGGAAAAAGGTTGGATTCACAAGATTTGAAAATCAAGAGCATCAACCGGAATCTAGAGTTGTTGATGGAGTCATTCCGAGCGGACAAAGGGAAGGGTTTATTAATCGACGCAGCAGAAGAAGGTCGGAAAAGCGGCGGCAGTAGTACCGTGGCGCTGATTAGCGGAGCGGCGTGGCGCGCGAGCGGCGGTATACTGTCTCGGCGGTGGGGCGAGGCGAGCGGGAAAGGGAGCGAGGGCGCGGGGACTCGGATGAGCGCGGATGGCGGCGTCGGCGTGGGGGCGTGGAGCTCCGAGGGTGCGCGCGTGGGGCGTGGGCTGGGGCGAGCCGGTAGTGGGCGGCGTGGGTGGTCCGGTCCGAGGCTCGGGCGGGCCGAGTCGGGGTGGGCCAGTCGGGTTGGATCGGAGGGCGAAATTTCAAGTGAATTTTGACGGGGACACTTGCACGGGGCTGGATTTTGGTCGACGAGAAGAACCTAGGACGGCCGGGGAAACGAGGTTTCGAGAGAGGAGAGGAGAGTGCGCGTTGGTTTCGACAGACCGATAGCGCATGACGGTTGGAACGATCGGGGCCAAAATTGGGTTGACGATTTACAGGGACTAGAGTTCGGCCAAAGGAGGGATCCAAGGGTCGTGGAGAGAAAAAACAGGGTTTTGGAGGAGAGAAGGTTGCGCATGGGCTTTGATAGGTCATTGGCGCATGACGGTTGGAATGATCGTGGGTGGAGTGACAATGTCCGAAGTAGGGGACGAGATTTCGGGTGGGGAGGAGAAGAAAGATTTGAACGGGGAGGTCAGAGAGTAGGAGGAAGGGAGGGACCGGGATGTGACAGGAGATTTAGAAAATTGGAGATGCCGATTTTCAAGGGTCTTGTTGATGAAGATCCGGTAGGATGGTTAAGTCGGGTCGAGCATTATTTCCTGGTAAACAAGTTGACTGAATATGAAGGGGTTGAGGCAGCAGGGTTATGTTTAGAAGGGAAGGCATTGGAGTGGCTTCAGTATGAGGAGGACCGTGCCCCTTTTCGTTCCTGGAACAAATTCAAAGATGGGTTGTTGGAGTGTTTCCAACCGGTGGCCCAGGCCAATAAGTATGCCAACTTCATGAGTTTGAAGCAAATAGGAACGGTGAAGGAATATCGTCGGAGCTTTGAGCGCTTTGCTAAGGGAATGCGCGATATCAGTATGAGTGCATTGGAGGGGAAGTGGGAAAGTGGACTGAAAGAGGAGATACGGAGCGCGATGCGTAAACTACGACCAGTGGGCATTGAAGAGAAAATGTTTATGGCCCAAGTGATTGAGGATGATTTTGCTTTTCAGGCTGTCCCAAACGAGGGAAGTACTTCTGCAACAGTCAAGGCTAAAGCAGGAACGATTGTATCGGGAACTGGAAGCACAGAGATTTTGCCCCACAGGACTACAACTGTTCACCCGACGTCTTGTAAAAAACTCACTGAAGCCGAAATTCGAGCTAGGAAGGACAAAGGGTTATGCTTCCGCTGCGATGAACAATTTGTCCCAGGACATCGTTGTCAGAAGAAGGAGCTCCAATACTTGGATGTGTGGGTCGTTCGGGATGCGCACGAGTGCCAGGATGCTGATGTGACAGATTTTTTGCCAGAAGACGGGGCTGTAAAATATGGCACCGGGGATGGAACACCTTGAGGACAAGGTGGCTCTTGGGGGGGAAAGTATTGATACGATCCGGCCTTGGCATTTTAGGAATATTAGTATTTATTAATTATTAGTTAATTGTTATTTTAAATGTATTGGGCTTGGGCCTATTATTAGTCTTTTATTAATTAGGTCAAATTAGGGTTTTGGGTTATAAATAGGAGTTGTTAGGTCATTGTCAATCATCTATTGAATTGTCGTCATTGTACTTTGGCTCTTTGGGAGATCCTCTCAAGAAATTATCGTAGTTTAATAATATATCGTGGTAGATTCTATCATAAAGATGAGCCTTTGAAGGTTATAATTTATCTTATTTTATTTCCAATAGGAAGTTATTCTTGTAAGCCTTGGGGCATTGGGATCTTTTTTCCCATATTCCATAATTTCAATGAAATTGTTTCCTTCTCTAAAAAATATTAGATAAGAATAGGGTGGTACCCAAAGTGTAGGAAATAAGTTTTTCTAATCCAGGTTTTGATTTTTGATTTTTTATTTTAGGGCTTAAAAAAAGCACTAGCAGCCGGTGAGAATAAGGACGAAGAAGATTCGGAGGGAAGGACCGCACTACATTTTGCGTGTGGGTATGGTGAGGTATGTATGATTGCTTCTTGTGGGAAGTTTCTTTCCACTTTTTTATTATTTTCATTGCGTTTCAACTGAGCTTCTTTGTGTACTTAATCTGTCTTCATGGAAAAGACTACAATTTCATGGTGGTTTTACTCACATTGTCAAGCATACAACTGGCTGTTTGCTAAATTGGTTGTACTTGGTCACCTAGGCCAATGCCTATATTTTTTTTTTTTTATAACCAGTAATGAAAGCTTCATCCACTGCATACTCGGCGACACCTGTGCCCGTCCTAAAATCCGGATCCAAGAGAAAACAAAGGATTTTTACTATTGAATTTGTGAGTTTCAAACTTGAGACCTTTAGGAACATACCTTGGAGACCCCAAACCTCTATCAATAATGCGCCGCCTTGAAAACGCCTATATTTATTTATTTTGTGCTTGATATTAACCTGATTCAACGTCTTGTATGGATAAATTTCTAGTAAACCTTTTGGTCTTTGGAGTTTTTGTTCTTTCTGTTACAGTGTTATCGATGAGTTTCCTCAAGCAAAAGTTTTATTTACATGAATTTACTACTATGAATCTGGAAATTTTTGTTAACTTTTGAACTGAGAATTGACTAATCTCCAACACCCTCTCCGTAAACAAACAGGCGAAATGCGCTCAGATCCTTATTGAAGCTGGAGTTAAAGTGGATGCCCTGGATAAGAATAAGAACACTGCACTTCATTATGCAGCTGGTTATGGCAGGAAGGAGTGTGTTGCACTATTGCTCGAGAATGGCGCTGCAGTGTAAACAAACAAACAAACTTTAGAATCTACAGTATTCTACTAATTTCCTTCAATATTTCACTATTTTTCTCCCTTTCTGCTTGCAGCACTCTCCAGAACTTGGATGGAAAGACCCCCATAGATGTTGCCAAGCTAAACAGCCAGCACGAGGTGCTGAAATTGCTGGAGAAGGACGTTTTCCTGTAACTTTAAAGCGACACGAGGTATTTTGTGCAGCAATTCAAGCTTGCCACAGGCGTTTCAGTGTTGCTAGATTATCTACTTTCGAAAATGTTATAACTTGATTTTTAAGTAGCGTGATTTTCATTAGAATGCTACACTCAATGAGACTAAATCTGTTCTATTATGAGGTGTTGTGCTGTGTGAGCTCTTTGTTGTTTGCATTGTGCCTGAGATTATGTACTGTCTTGCTGCTTGAAGAAGAGTATCATCATGTGTTCTATTCTTTCACTTGTTTTAATAATATCCCCAATCAAATTTGCCAAAGCTGAAAATTTATGTGGATCTTGAATATTTTCATGGAATTGGTGATCCTATAATATCCGGTTATATAAATTTGTAAGAAATCAATTCTTAGATAGTCAACTAGTATAAATTGAATTTATAATTTTCAAATATACTTCTATACTCATGAAAGAGTAGAGAGGCTTTACTTATCGCTTATATTGACACCACACAAACTTCTTCTAATTTGTGACACCAATTATTAAGCATTAGGTACCGATCGCCCAATGACCAGATGAAGTGGCGTTTAATCGAAACTCGATTCATGAAGCTCTCGATACATGATGAAGGAGCAACATAAATGATAATCCTATTGAGTGTGATGGAGAGCTAATTGAAATGCATAATGTATATGTTTGTTTTGATCCAAGGCTTTCCTCTTGTGTTTCAGCAACAACTTTTAACTGATTTCTCTTTTCTGTAACTGCACCTTCGGTTCTGGATTATCGCCAACACATCGATAGCATCCATGAACTCTTCAGCCTCATGTTAAACTCTGTGGTGTTTTTTCTTTCTATATAAATAACAATTTTGTCGAATGAATTTCAATTAAAACTTGGGTTCAAATTTGTTAAACTAACTATATACTCAACTTAAAAACCTCAGTTTTCTTTTTATTTATGTTTTAAAACCTAAACTTCTCGTTAAACTAAAGTAAATTAAGAACCAAACTAAAATTTATAGAGAAATTGGCCTCAATGTACTCTACATACAAAATAATTATAAATGTAGATAAATTTTAAAATATATGAACATCCATAATCATCAATACATTTTAATACTATATTATAAATATTCATTAATATAGTATTATGTATTATTAATACAATATTATAAAAATGTGCGCCAATACTCATTAACATCAAATAAACATAATTGCTATTTAAAAAAAAAAAGTGACCATATTTATAATTATTTTTTAAATTTAACTAATCAGGTAAGTTTTCCTAATTTATAGAATCAAGAACTAAAGAGTTTATAACATATTTGGATCATAATCCCATACTTCTTTTTTTCCTTTTGGTACTAAACCTCATCATAATCATTTTGATGAAATCTATATGATCATCTACTTAAAAATTAATTTCCTACAAATTTTGACATTCTTTCCAAATGTTATAAGGTCAAACAAGTTGTCCCATAAAAATAATATGACATCCAAACCTATGAATTGGAACACATCAATGAGGGAGACAAAAAACTTATTAGTTCAAGCCACATTACTTACCTACAGATTTCAGAAACCTCTATAAAATATTCTCCTTCAAGGTGAAATACATAGAAACCTCAGTACAAATAACATATCAAGGTTGCCAATGCTACCACAACATTTAGCAAATCATCCATACATGGTCTAAATAATAAGATTATCCATCTCAACTCTAGAATTTTATACACAAATACTCGAGGCACGGCAAGATTTTCAGACTCGCTCATTCTTACACCAAGGCCTACAAAAATCTGTGCAACAAAGAATGTCAAAAGTCACCTATATTTACTTGGAGTCAGTTGTTCATGTGTTTGATCACCTCCCTCTCCACCTCTTTGCAAAGACTAGGGGAACATTTGGTCATTCTGCTTGCTGGTCTCTTCGAGTTTTGCGCCAGGCTCTTCGATTTTGAGAGAACCTATATCTAAAGCCTGCTAGTGCAATGTGAATATATATAAATGAACAAATACTTTTTTTTGAAATGGGAAACCAAAATGAAGAAGATAAAGTACAAGAAACAAAGTCCAAACAAAAACAAAGGCAAAGGAAAAGAACAGCAAAGACAGCAGCTAGAGAAGAAAACAAAAAAATATAAATAAATAAATACTATTGACAGGTACTTCGAACACATGACCTTTTGGTCATGGGCATACTGCATACATTTACGCCATTTGAGCTATTGCTCTTGTTGAACATAAATGAATAGGTGCTAAAGATGACGGTTCATATTCTTTTATTTTTGGAAAAAGAGAACTTTTCATAAACGATTATGGAAGGTATAAGAGAAGAGAAAACTGCTTAAAGTAAAGGTGCCTGCTTAAAGTATAAGTAAGGGGTTCTAGAAACCACCCGAGGGGTGTTTTGGTTCAAAAGAGAACTTTACTTTTATATTTGGAAAAGGCGAACTTTTCATAAACGATTATGTATCTTCAGAGTAATTTTTCCACTTCCAAACCTAATAGACAAACCAATTTAAAGGAAATTGATAGTTTTCTATTTCAAAACTTGTAAAAGAGGGAGTATTTCATTGCATCCAGTTTCCAGAGATTTCTCACCTTAGCGCTCGTAGCCTCGGCTGCTGCTTTCTCTAAACCTCTAGTACTCTCAGCATTAACTTCCTAAAAACAGAGAGCCCATACAAGAATAAAAAAGCATGCAGGAAAAAATATTTCATCAATGATAGCTTGAATCAGGAAATGTAACACGGGCATGGGCATGAACAAATATAGGAAATCCTATATTCAATTAGAGCATACCGGATCTTTAATTTCAGACTCAACCGTTTCTCTTTTAACTCTGCTAGGGTGGTGTTTTCTGTCAAAACAGCAAGTGAAAATGATAAGTTAAGATACTAAGGGTTGAAAAAGTAAAATAAAATAGAAATCGTGTACAAAATGAAATACCGCTCATCCTCAACTTCCATATCCGAGTCCCATCTCTTATCCCCATCCTCCTGATCTTCATCCGCCTGAAGATTATAATTAATAGTTAGTAATCAGTAGACGATTGCCAAGGACATGATTGATCAAGTAGGTAGATTCCAAGGTTAATTTTGATTCCAATTTTGGTACGAATGGTGGGTGAACAGATTTTACATCTCATCTCAAGTATAAAGTTCTCCCAAACTAAACCTTGATTAACCTTTTACATCTTTCAACAAATTGCTGACACCATGGATAGAAGACAAGCAAAACCACACTGACACGTTGAATGTATTGGCAAATAGAGGAAAAAATCATGGCCGTGAAATGCAGGCAGGTCGAGAACTAATAAAACAAATTATATTATGTTAACCAACCTCTGGGAGTTCAGTATCAGGAGGCCTTTCTTGAAACTGAACACTGGGTGCATGCTGCAGCCTTGAGAGGTATTCAATCAGCTTTCCCTGAATTTCTTCCAACATTTGGTGTGTATTTTTGTTCTCCATATTACTCGGAGCAACATGCAGAGTATAATCAGGACCAAAATACTCGTAATATTCATGTTGTGGCATTTTGTCATCAACCTCCATTCCAAGTGCAACTCCGGTCTGCCTTGCCAAACAACCGGTCAATAAAATGATATAGATATGATAACAAACTTTAAAATAACAATCTAGCATAAAGAATAATGTGATTTCGTAGAAAGTCTTCACAGCCCACTATGAAAAGAGTAACATAGTTTATCAGCTCTCTCCACATGAACTTTTTTCTAATTTGGAACACATAGACATGTTATAACATAAAAGAAATAGGATGGATCGAAAAGAATGTCTGGTGTCTCAACTGGTCAGTAACTTCAATATATCTGCTATGAGAGAAGTCAACCACAATCTTTATGGAATATCGATTTGTTTAAATTGAGTTGATCGGTGACGGTGTCATAGGAACTAAAGAGAACCTTTAAATTATAAAGACTTGAGAAACATTAGTCATTAGTTTAGTTTCCATGAACATGTAAGATGCTAGAATTCCATTTCCCTTCCTATTTTAAATTTAAACTGATACAAGCAAAATCTTAATCGCAATTGATTGTGTTATATCACTTTCCTCACTCATTGTGAGCTAATATCATTAAGTGCTGCACTTTCCAAGACTTCGTAATGAGATATACAAGAAGGAATCGATAAACATTTTTTTTGAAAGCAATACTTGTACCTCATAGCACCAGCAGCGAGCAACATTACGAATGGTATAGCCACCTCCACCAAGCAGCAAAAGAGGCACATTGAATGATCTCATATATCTAACACACTCTGCATGACCTTTTATTGACAAGTTGAAGCATCCTAGCCTATCTCCAGAAAGTGAGTCGGCACCACATTGGAGAACAACAGCACCAGGTTTAAAAACTTCCATAACTTTTCCCATTATAGGTTTGAACAAGTAATGGTAGCTCTCATCATCAATTCCATCATCCAAAGGAACATTAAGGGAGTAGTACTTTCCTTTTCCAAAGCCAATGTCTCTTATATCACCTGTACCAGGAAAATAATCTCCAAATTTGTGGAATGATACAGTCATGACCCTGTCGGTTGTGTAAAAAGCCTCTTCAACACCATCTCCATGATGGATATCAATGTCAACATATAAAACACGCTGCACATAAAGAAGTTTCAGGATTACAAGGTTCAACATGCAGAGAATAACAACATCACGAATTGTCAAGATCACATCCTAGTATGAGTTCATTTAAACCAAAACCATACTACATGAAGTGATGGTGATTAAAGATTACGAAAACAACATTTGAATATCTTGAATCTTTACAATCAACATTTGCGTCTAATGGGTGGCTGAAAATTTTCAAATTTCGAAAAAACAATTGATCTTTTGATATTAATTTCAATTTTGTCTAAAGGGACCCTAAAATTTCAATTTGTGAATAGTAGATCCGTGACTTTTAAAAAGTTTTAAAGTTTAGGGATCAAATTTGAAATTGAGAAAGTTCTAGACCAAATAGACACTGGACTAAATTTGTAATCTTACCAAAAATCTAACAACAATCGACAATTAACAGCTAATAGTTCTGTGAGTACACAAACCTCATGATGTTTAAGAAGCTCCAATATCGCCAAAACGATATCATTGACATAACAAAACCCAGACGCTTCGCACTTCTTCGCATGGTGAAGCCCACCAGACCAATTGACAGCAATATCACAAACCTTATGGTTTAACTTAACAGCACCACCAACAGATCCACCAGCATAAGTTTGACAAAAAGAGTAAAGGCCATCAAACACGGGGCAGTCCTCACCGACATTGAAGCGCTTAAGCTGTCTCAGCTGATCTTGCTGCGTTTCAGGCGTAATACTTTTAAGAAACGCCACATAATCATCAGCATGAAACCTGCAGAGGACTTTGTCCCTAGCAGGAACAGGCTTGAAGACCTGCATATGCTGGAGTAAGCCATAATGGGCGAGAAGGGCATGCGTCATTCGGATCCGATGCGGCTTCATCGGGTGACCTTGCCCATAATAGTAATTCCCAACCTCAGGGTCGTAGAAATAGCTGACTTTTCTCTTTACGCCGTCAGGCCCAGATGGCAACGAATTGCCCCCTGTCTCCATATTACCCCCCACGAGGTGCAATAATTCTAGGGCAAAAACAGCAAAAAAGTAACCTAAATTGAATTGGGTCACCAAAATACTTGCTAATGATGGTCAGAAATCACAGGAATTCAATCAGATTTTACACCAAAACAAAATTCAGAGAGGAAAACAAAGAACAAGTACGAAACAAGCAAACTACAGATTCGTGAAACTTCGATGAGATTGAACCGTGTTATAGAGTAAAGAAATCTGAAGAATGATCAAACAAATCAAAGAAAAACAGAAACCTGAAAACTGCAAAGAGAACGAACCTGGAGAATGGTGGAAGAAGCGGCGCCAATACCTTACACTATGCTCAACTCAACAACGAGAAGATCTAACCTTTTAGAGCGACTAAATATGAATCGTATATTCCTAATTTCAGTTTTATGGAAAAAAAAAATTCAATTAAGTCTAAATTAAAGTTTTTTCCTTTATTTTTATTTGTTTTTTTATTTTTTTTATTTATAATTTGAATTCTAAATTTACTTTATCGATACAAGAAAGTTGGGATATAAATTTATTGATTGCAAGGGGTGTTCGTCTGCCGTTTTTTTTTTTTTTTGAAACAAATCTGCCGTATTTAAGAGGGAAGATTTTGTGATTTTTCATGGAAAATTTAGGCTTCATTTACTTTCTCGTAATCAGAATAATTTGAATTTATTTTAGATCATCATGTTTATTTTGTATTAATATTTTTATGGATATTTTAAAAACTATATTTATTTTATAAGTTTTGTTAATGGAAATGTATTAAATGCTCTCGTAAGTTAATGTACACATTAATTTGAATAATTAAAATCTATGTATATATTTTTTTAATTAATTTGAATATTTTATTTTAAAATAAATTTGCCTAGAAAAAAACTAAAATTCATTTATTAGTAAGTAAAAATTTGTTAATATAGAGAGTTAAGTTATATTTAAAACATATAATAAAAGTGAATGCACTTTAAATTTTTATTAAAATATTATTGAATTTAATGCATTTAAAACAAAAGATAAAATATAAATATAATTAATTATGTATACTTAGTTGTTAATGCATAATAATTATGTACTAAATATATATATATATATATATATATATATATATATTATTTTTAAGATACAGACTACACAAAATATAAAGAAAAATTGATAAAATATAAAATTTTATATAAATTTTTTTATGGCAAAAATGTCATGGCATCCTAAAACCCATAATAGAGGACATCCAAATGACTATTTGATGGGCATCTTAGGATGTCAGGCATCTCAGAATGCCTTAATTTTTTTTTTTTTTATTCTTGCAAAAGAAACTGATAATCCAGATGCCCATTTCATGAAAATCGAATTACCACAGAGTAAACAACCTCTTAGAGTCTTACTGATTTTTCGTCATTTTTATTTTTAAAAGTAGTTGTATATTTCTAAACATTCATTTCTAATTAATCATTTATAATTAGTCAATCATTTTAGCCACTTATTTTTAATAATTCATTTTTTTTAACTACTCAAAATAATTAATCATTTTAAATCTAGGGAATTTTGTATGTATATTAAAAAAAAAAAAAATTCTATGTATAACACAAATCTCAAACTTATTCATTTGGGTTACAAAAACGATTTAAATCTATCAATTTACACAGTACAATTACTCAAAATCGATTGAAGTCCATGAGTTAAATTGATAGAAGTTTAATATGATAAAATAGAATTTTTGGGCAAAATGTACTAATTAATTTTAAAAAATGTGCTACAATTGTAACAAAAAATATGTTAGTGAGGATAAATTCGCAATAAGTTTGAATCTTCACATTCCTCACACAACAACAAAATAAAAAATTAAATTACAAAATATGATTTATGAGTAGAGATGTCCATGAGGCGGGGTGGGGCCATGCAATACCCTCCCGTCCCCATCCCCGCTACAAAAATCATTCCGCATCTCCATGAAATTCATTATTTTATAATTATTTTTTCTTTTTCTAATGTTAATTTTTATAAATATTTTTTTAAAGTATATTTTCAAATAGTTAGTTTTTCATGGAAAATATATATTAATTTTAATTAGATAACTAATTATCGTAAAAAATATGCATTCGAATAAATATTTCTACAAATAAAATAAAAGAGGGAAGAAATTATTTTTAAAAATAAAATGTAAATGGGGCGGAGATCGAGGAAAGAGAGATAGGAAATACATTCACCGTCCCTATCGACATGAGAGATTTTTTCATTCTCGTTCACTCTCCCATTCACCACCTAGTTTGGGACGGGTCCTAGCTCCATGGAGAAAATAGACATCTTACTTGAGAGTAAATTATGGCCACAACGTACTTAAAAAAATGAAAATTATACCGAGTCAAACCGACCGATTCGATTTGGGGAAAGTATTGAGGTTTGAGCCGGATCATGACCGCCATGGATGGCTGCAATAAGAGTTGAAGGCAGTGGCGGTGGCGATTGGAAGATATGTTACGACATAAAATCCCAACGGCTAGTTGCTAACATGGCTTTCCTGTTACAACGGCTCCTTCTGCTATGACCTTCCCCTAGTTTGCTGATTATCCGTGAAATAGCTCTAGGATGGCGTGTGCAGTTATGTGGTTAGGTTAATCTTTAAGCCATACCTCTTAATGTAATCTCTACCTAATCACCTTTATGAGGTGTATTTATTTCTTCACCCGTATCAGTTCTGGTTCATTCATTGTAACAAAAAGTGCATTGAATACAAGTGAGAGTTATCAAAATCTTTCCTTTCTTTCTTACAACTCCTCGTGTAGATTCTTCTGTTTTTGCTCTTGGTATCAGAGCATGGCTGATCCACAAGTGGCCAAAGAAAAATCTTCTAGCTCGAAAGAAACAACAATCGATCCTCGAACTCCCAAGACGGCAAAGCAGAAGGAATACGACCCTTATGACAACAAGGCTGACAAAGGCAAAATTCTTGTTAAACACAAGGATACACCAGTGGGCTATCTAGCCTGCTCAGTCCTCATGACTCAGACAAGCTCTATCAAATTAGATAGAGACAACTTCCTTCTATGGAAGAGTATTGTTATGCCGCTACTAAAAAGCCACAAAATAGTTGGATACCTTGACGGTACCATTCCCAAACCGAGCGGAATCATATCTGTTCCACCTTCTGAAGATGACCCTGAAGGGTTTACTTGTGCTGAACCTGAACTTGATGTCTGGGAGGCTACGAACAACCTCATAGTCATCTGGTTATACAACTCTATGTCTCATGAGATGGCTGCTCAGGTGATGGGATATGACACTGCTGCTACTCTTTGGAAAGCAATCGAGGATTGCTATGGCCATTACTCCCAGTCTCAGGAAGACCACAATCGCCAAATGTTGCAGCAGACCAAGAAGGGTGGCATGAAGATGGAAGAGTACCTGACCAAAATGAAGATTTACCATGACAAACTGACTCTTGCTAGACGATCTATGGATCTGCGCACACTAACTTCTTATGTCCTGGCTGGTTTAGATGAGGAGTATAACCCAATCGTCTGCGTGCTCAGAAGTATTGACATCGATTGGCTCAGCTTACAACATGAGCTCATATCTTATGAGCAACGACAGTAGAAACTCCAACTCCTCAAGGGTAAACTATCCTTAAATCAGGTATCTATTAACTCTATCTCTTCAGATATGTCTCAGGAATCACTCGGAATAAACCTCTCAAGCTTTAAGAATGGGAATTCTCACGGAGGAAGTTATCAGCAAAAGAACTATCAAATAAGCAACCTTATTCCAGAAGCAAAAGGTGGAAAATGGAAGAATAAAGGAAGATATTCCCCCTACAACAAAGTCATTTGTCAGATCTGTAAGAAACCAGGCCACGAGGCCTCCAACTGCTACTACCGATATGAACCCAAGAAGAACTCTACTCCTAATCCTACTCAACCTGCTAGTCAAACCCCAAGATCATACACTGGGACAACTCTTATGGCCTACCTAGAGACCCTACAAGACCCCGACTGGTATCTTGACAGTGGTGCAAGAGACCATGCCACCTCCCACATTGGGCGACTAAACTTGTATGGTGAATCCTCAGGTAATCATTACATTATGGTAGGTGATGGAACTAAGGTTCCAATACTTGGAATAGGTAGTTGCTATCTTAAAACTTCTGGTTTAGACTTGCTGCTGAAAAATGTTCTTTTTGTGCCCAAAATTAAGAAAAATCTGATTAGTTTTTCTAAACTGACACAAGACAATGAAATCACAGTTGAGTTTGATAATTAACTTGTGTTGTTAAGGCCAAGAGGAGCAAGGAAATCAAGGTAATAGGAAGACTTGAGCAAGGGCTCTACCAGATTGATGTTTTTGGAGATGCTGCCAAGTATCCACATTCCACAAATCTACTTCAAGGAGCCAAACTTTTGGGAGGAAATCTGCAAATGAAGACCTCCATCTCAACTGCTACACAGAATTTGACAGAAAATTCAAGCAAAAATGTTTTTGGTGTTTGTACTAAGGGAACATGGCATCGGCGTCTAGGCCACCCTTTTATTCAAATTTTAAGTCAAATTCTCCATCAATGTAATGCTCCAGTTAAAAGGAATGAAAAACTGTTATTTTGTGATGCTTGCAAATATGGAAAAACTCAAAAATTACCCTTTAACCTATCGGTTTCAAGGACACTTAAGCCTCTGCACCTGATTCACATGAACTTATGGGGACCAGCCCCAATTGAGTCAAATAAAGGCTACTCTTACTATGTTGCATTCCTTGATGATTTCAGTCGCTATACATGGATTTATCCTCTTAAAAATAAGTCTGATACAATACACATATTTCTTGAATTTCAAAACCTTGCTGAAAGACGGTACAATTGTAAGATAAAAACCATCAGATGTGATGGTGAGGGAGAATTCAAACCACTTATTATTCATGCTAAAAGCCAAGGCATAACTGTCCAGATTTCTTGTCCGTATACATCTCCACAAAATGGTCGGATTGAAAGGAAGCATAGGCATGTAGTAGAAACTGGGCTTTCCTTAATGGCTCAAGCACAAATGCCATTACATTTTTTGTGGGAGGCATTCAGCACAGCCCCTCATCTCATCAACCGTTTGCCCACTCCTATTCTTGAAAATAAAACGCCCTTTGAGACATTGACAAACCAAGTACCCGATTACGAGTTTTTAAGAGTGTTCGGGTCTGCCTGCTTCCCACTTACTCGACCGTTTCAACACACAAATTCAACTTTCATATAGAAAAATGTGTATTTATTGGATATCATGAACATTACAAGGGCTACAAATGCATGAATGTTGCTGGAAGAATATACATATCAAGACATATTACATTTCATGAGGAAGAATTTCCATACACAAGTTTGTTTCCTCCTACCTCAGCTGAATCATGTGGTACTGCCTCCATGACCCCAACCAATTGGCTTCTCATACATGTGTCGCATCACAATCATCCTGATGTGCTACCCGTCTCTACTGCACCAGCCCCTGATACTCATCATCAAATACCATCCCCATCCACTACTCAGGCTTCTATACCAACTACGTCAAACAACACTCAATCCCCACTAGCTGTCAGCCCAACACTAGCAGTTCCCGACTCTGAGTTACCTGTTGCAGAGGCTCCAGACCCTCCAAATCAACACTCGATGATTACCAGGGCTAAATCTGGTATTGTTAAGCCCAACAAGCTGTATGCTGGTATAATACAGAAGGCAAGACAATTGGGCTGGTCACAAATTGAGCCTTCCCGTTTTCAAGATGCGATAACGACCTCTCAATGGCGACAGACCATGGATACTGAATATGCTGCTCTTATCCACAACAATACTTGGACACTCGTCCCATGCTCACCATCTCAGAAGTTGGTCTCCACGAAATGGGTCTATAAAATCAAACGCACGACCTCTAGGGCTATAGACCGATACAAGGCACGCCTTGTGGCCTGCGGGTTCCAACAACTTCCTGGTTTAGACTATGGTAAAACTTATTGCCCAGTTATCAAACCGTCTACAATCTGATTGGTCCTCACTCTTGCTCTCTCCTAGAAATGGGATATCCGCCAGCTAGATGTTTCCAATGCCTTTTTACATGGCACGCTCAAGGAAGAAGTTTACACTCCTCAACCACAAGGATATATTAATGATCAGTTTCCTACTCATGTGTGCAAATTAACCAAAGCTCTCTATGGTCTCAAACAGGCTCCACGAGCCTGGCACGAGGAGCTTCGCTCATATTTGCTGCAAATACGTTTTACGCAGTCAACAGCTGATCACTCTATGTATGTGTATCATGGATCCCACGACACTGCCTTCCTGCTAGTCTATGTTGACGATCTGATCCTCACGGGCTCCTTCGCCTCTCTTCTCAACCAGTTGACACAACAATTACAACACATGTTTGCAATTAAAGATCTTGGCCCCCTTCACCATTTTTTGGGTATCCAGGTCATGCGCCTCGACGAGAGCCTGGTTCTTTCTCAAGCTCACTATATTCGTGACATATTGCACAAACATCATCTTCAGCATCTGAAGCCAGTTCCAACTCATATGATCTCCAACAAACAATTGTCCCAATATAATGGTGATATTCTTCTGGATCCTCACACCTACCGTAGCATCTTAGGCTCTTTGCATTATCTTCAACACACTCGACCAGACATAGCTTTTGCCATCAACAAACTCAGTCAGTACAATCAATCACCACGTCTTCCTCATTAGAAGGCTCTCCAACGGATACTCCGCTACCTTCAAGGAACAATTCACTATGGACTCACCTTACGACCAACTCTCACTCTTTCCATCTTTGGTTTCTCAGATGCTGATTGGGCAGCTTCACTAGATGATGGCAAATCTGTGAGTGGTTATTGTGTATTTGTGGGATCTTCGCTCGTCTCGTGGTCTTCTAAAAAGCAAGTAGTTGTCGCACGATCCAACACCGAATTAGAGTATAGAGTTCTATCTCATGTTGCCTGCGAAATCCTTTGGCTTCGCTCCTTGCTCAATGACCTCCGCGTACCTTTGACCATTATTCCTGTGAATTGGTGCAATAACATCTCTGCCAATGCCCTAGCTCGAAATTCGGTATTTCATGCTCGTACAAAACATATTGAAATCGATGCACATTTCATTCGGGATCAACTGCTCAACCATCAAATTGACATTCACTATATCCGATCCTGTGATCAAGTCGCCGACTGTCTGACGAAACCTTTATCACCACAACCGTTCTGTTCTCTACGGATCAAACTCGGCCTTCAGTGCCTTCCCGATCCTCGTTTGAGGAAGGCTGTTACGACACAAAATACCAACGGCTAGTTGCTGACATGGCTTTCCTGTTACAACAACTCCTTCTGCTATGACCTTCCCCTAGTTTGCTGATTATCCGTGAAATAGCTCTAGGATGGCGTGTGCAGTTATGTGGTTAGGTTAATCTTTAAGCCATACCTCTTAATGTAATCTCTACCTAATCACCTTTATGAGGTGTATTTATTTCTTCACCCGTATTAGTTCTGATTCATTCACTGTAACAAAGAGTGCATTGAATACAAGTGAGAGTTATCAAAATCTTTCCTTTCTTTCTTGCAACTCCTTGTGTAGATTCTTTTGTTTTTGCTCTAGATATTCCATAAAGCGAAGCTCGCGATGTGCATAGCCGCGTTTCTATGGCAATCTCATCCGCTGTATCCATTCCTCCTTCTCCTCAACCGCGACGAATATCACAGCAGGTTCGTCCAATTCATTTTCGTGGGGAATCGATTCATCGTTTCAGATTGTGTGAAATTGCTGTGGATTTTCCTTTTCAGGCCCACGAAGCTGCTGGAATGGTGGGAATGTGGCGAAATTTTGGGCGGAAGAGATGAACTGGCCGGCGGGACGTGGCTGGCTTGCTCCAGAAATGGCAGAGTTGCATTCCTTACAAATTTCAGGGAGGTTGAGTTGATTTCTCAGGCTAGGAGCAGAGGAGAGCTCCCCGTTCGTTTCTTGAAGGTAACATGAATTTGGTCAAGATTGGTTTCGTTAAATTACTTTCGAAAATTCATTGTTGTTCAAATATGCCATTTCTATATCGAGATTAGTAATCTGATAGAGTTTCGAAGGCAACGAACTGGAATTTGAATTCTTCCAAAGGGGTTTTTTTGACCTGTTTGCAAGCAGGCCCCTGTGCAAGATTGCTAACCAATCTTACTAATAACAAAGTAGCTGCTGGTTTTGTTTCATTGCTCTGTGTATTGGTGTATTAAGAAAGTTGATGGAGATTGAAGACTGAACATGCTCATTTTGTTTGTGCTCTGTACTAGTGAATAGGAAAAGTGAAAAGGAAAAGCTGATTGAAATTACTAATAATGGATGGAGATTGAAGATAGAACATGCTAGTCTCTCTTGATTGGAGACCCTTTTTATTGGGTTTCCTCATTTTTTGTGGGCTCTGATTTTGTATGCCCCTTTCTCTCTTTTTGCTGTTGTATTTTCCTTTCATTTTTTCTCAATGGAAGTCTGTGTTTTTCATTAAAAAAAATTGCTAGTTTTGTTTGTGCTGTGTACTAGTGAATAGAAATACTGAAAAGGAAAAGTTGATAGAAATTGCTAATGATGGATATGGAGATAGAAGAGAATTGCTACTTTTGTTTGTACTGTCTACCAGTGAATAGGAAAAGCTGGTTGAGTTCACTAATGGTGGATGAAAATAGAAGGTTGAACATGTTACTTTTGTGTTGTGTACTAGTGAAATAGGAGAAGCTATGATGGATGATTGAAGATAGAACATGTTTAACTTTCCTCTTGTCTTTTTTATCAGAGAATGCAAATAATGACATTCTTATTAGTTATTGGCAATAAGGACATAGTTCTCCCTATATTCATTTTCATTCTCTTTGCCCAAACACCCCGTTAGTAGTATAATAGTAAGTGGAATTGAAGAAGACACCAAATGAGCCAGACACCACTTTTCATGATAACCATCTTCATAAAGTTAACAAAAAGTGATTTCGGCGTATGATTTACTTATTTGACCGATGGTCTTTTCAATGAAATGCTAACAGAAAACTGTACGTGATAAAGCTAACAAGGCAGAATTCACAGCATTTGATTGTTCTGTATTTTTGTCTTAGCAGAGCAAGAAGACTCCCCACGGCTTCGCCAAAGAAGTTACAAATGAGGCAAACCAGTACAACGGTTTCAACCTAATAATCGCCGACATTTCTTCCAAAACCATGTTCTATATCACCAACAGACCGCCAAACAACAGCGACAGCCTTGTCACTGAGGTTTCCCACGGCGTTCACGTCATCACAAATGCACAACTCGACTCTCCATGGCCCAAGGCAAGACAGAAAACATCTCAATTCCATTTTTTGAAGTTTCTACAACTTTTATGAGTCTCGAAACTGATAGTAGTGGTTCAACATAGAAGTTCTCAATCTCCTTTGGCACTATGAATCGTTGGACTTTGTTAAAATATCACATGCGAAGAATATAAATAAATGTGTAACTATGTTGTTACCCATCAGAAACAAGTTTTGCTTTGGTAGGCTTCTATTTGGAGACTCGTTAAAATATTTGCCCGATTGTTTAGGCACTGCGACTGGACCAGAGTTTCAGAGAGTTTATGAACAAAAATGGCGATGAGGAACTTCCAGTTAAAGAGATGATTGAAAAGCTAATGACCAACACAGTTAAAGACGACGTGAGCTTGTTACCCGGCATCTATTCTCCTCGAAGAGAATATCAATACAGTTCCATATTTGTTGATACAGACACAGAACTGGTAAAGAAAACGAAAGTGATGTTTTTAGAGTTTCCTGATATGTATCATGATTTGGCCTAATGATCAATGAAGGTCAGTCCGTTGTTGTAGGTTCAATCCATGGTAGCTATTTATCTAAAATACTTTCCTATCATTTCTTGACATTCAATGTTATAGAATCGTAATATGTTCCGTGAAAATAGTCGAGCTGCACGTAAGCTAGCCCAGACACTCATGGATATATATATATATATATATATATATATATATATATATATAAATAAAATCTTTTAAAAAAAATCATGGAGAAATTGATGTATGGGTTTGCTCCATTTTGTTTCTCAGGGACGTTATGGAACTGGAAGTATATCTGCTTTGTCTGTGAAGAACAGTGGGGAAGCTTCCTTCTTTGAGAGGCGTTTGGAGAACGATGACTGGATCGACAGCAGCTTTACCTTCCAGATTGAGAACTTCTGAATCCTTTTCGAGGTGAGTTCGGTTCCATAATCTTAAGCTTCTTTTTTTTCTTTGAATAAAGAATCATGAAGGAAAATGGAAATTGTATAGTTTTTTTTTTTGAAGCAAGGTAATTACGCCCGTCCTTAAGCCAGACTTGAGTAATGTCACTGGTGAGTTTCAAACCCAGAACCTTGAGGGAAGCATATCTTCAAAGCCCAAGTCTTCAACCACTGTGCTACCCCTTAGAGACGAATTGTGTAGCAGAAAAGGGTGAAAGTATACATCTAAAAAAGATTGTAATTTTCAATTTACTAAATATCCTAGTTAATTTATTTCTGAGTTCCAATTAGAAGCAACCTTTAGGAAGGGTCTGTCGCAAGGGGATGAAAGAGAGAGAATGAGAAGGAGGATGATTCTCAGTGTTAGGGTACGAAAATCATTTTTCCCATAATCACATTTCTCAAAATCATCTTTTTATTCTCTTCCAAAATATATTTTACTTTCATCATACACATTATTTTATTTTCTCCATTATTATTCATTTCACCTCAAATATAAATAATCTTTGTCCCCATAATCATTTCTTTCACTCTAAACACAAATAATCATTCTCCTTCCTATTTTCTTCCTAATTTTTATTTCCTCATAATCATTCTCGTTCACCTTCCTCAAACATCCTCTTAGGAACTTCCTTGGAAGTGGGGAGAAAAAAAAAGAAGTAAAATTGAAACTTCTCAATGCCAAACTACTCTGCATTGATTTCAATCATTTACCTGTTTAAGTAATTTCGTCACTAGAGATGTAATAATTTATAAATTAGAACAGTACAGGAAAAATGAAAATTTCTAATTAAATTTGATTTGGAATTGGTCCTAATTTGACAGACGCATTTGAAATTGATTTCTGATTAGTAAAAATATCTATATAAAAAAAAGTAATGAACATATAAAAGATGTTCTAACTCATTTGATATCAACACCAACGATAACTTACTTCGTAAATGCCAGGATATATGAAATAATAACCAACACTAAGATATTATTTCAAATCTTCACACAAATGTTAATAATCAGAAAAAAAAAACACTAGAATCTTCGCCGTTCATCAATTCCTTCCAATTACTTTTTCCTCTGTTGTCCAATTTGACGCTTCTGTTTTGCTTTGGGTTACAGGATGTTTTGTTTTTTCTATATTGCAAATGCTGATTTAGCTTACGTCTATCTCAACTATTTTTATGTAACATTTCGTTTGATTTCTTCAACTATCAGACTATTTTTATGTAACATTTCGTTTGATTTCTTCAACTATCAGACTAATTAACAATGATAAGCGTTAAAGTTCTGTTTTTTTTTTTCTGAAACTCCTTAGAGTCTGGTTGAGTGATATTTTTCGTTACAATTTTTTTAAATTCAATATTATTTAGATTGAGTTCATTTGGATTTATTTACTGTTAACTATTAAATTATATAAAAACAGATATAAAGAATTCATTTTGGAATCAAGCTTGGATTATTTTGGAGATTACTTGTTTGTAAAAAAACACACACGTAGGGTCCGTTTGATAATGTTCTCGTTTCTTGTTTCTCGTTTCTGTTTCTTTTTTTTAGAAATGATGTTGTTTGGTAACGATCTTGTTTCTTGTCCCAAAATTAAAAAAAAAAAACGTTTCCATTATTTGGCTGGAAAGTGAGTTGGAGTTTCTCCCGTTCTGTTTCTTTTTTTATTTTTATGGGTGTTTCTGTATGTTAAAGCTTGTTGTTATATAAAAAGAAGTCAAATTCTTGACAAAATTACTCTGTGGCATGATGGTTAGTGGTATTCTCAAATATTTGTGATTACCTTGAGTGCTGAGGTTCAATTCTCAAGTTCGTCTTTTGTTTTTTTTTTTTTAGTTTAATTTTTTTGCATCACCTTTTTCATTCTAATTGGTCATATATATATTTAAGTATTATTTTAATTTTTAAAAATATGATACTAATATTATTCTATTCTTTAATTCTTTTTTAATATAAACTTTTTTTTTAGATGGTAATATTTTAATTTTTATATATTATTTTAATTTCTAAAAATATAATACTAATATTTTTATTTTTATTTTTTTTAGAATCATATTTTTATATTATATAATTCTATTTTTAAATATAAACTATTTATTATTATTATTATTATAATATGTTAGTTAATTATATTTTTAAATATAAACTATTTATCATTATTATTATTATACTGTAGTTATTTATTTTTTTAAATGTAAACTATTTATTATTATTATTTGAGTGGGTATTTTTTTTTAATTTCAATATATAATAAATTCTATATTCTCTTAAAATATAATTTCTATATAAAATAATTTATATAATTTTATATTATTGATTTGAATATATACTAATTTTTTATAAAAAGTTTCTTAAGTAGGAGAAATGGTAAAAAAATTCTATCAATCTAAAAATTTTAGAAAAAATCAATTTTTAAAGTAGTATTTGTGTATAAATGTTTTTTTTTTGTTTTTGTTTTTTTTAATTTTATTGTTGATATACATAATTTTAAAATGTTTAGCATGTGTATTTATATTTTATTTAAATTTATTCATGTATTATTTAATTTTAAAATTTGTTGTTAAATTCACTTTAAAAATCATTTATTTTTTATTACAAATTTTAATTTATACTAGAAAATGCAAATTTTTTATAATTATAATTATATATATATACACACACATTAATTCATGTTATATTTTTTAAGAAACTAAAAAATATTTTTAAAAAGAAACTAGAAATAAGAAATGTTATCAAGCATATTTGTTTCTGTTTCTTATTTTTTTTAAGAAACAAAAAACGGAAACAATTATCAAACGTATTCTTGTTTTTTATTCTAAAATATCAAGAAACAAGAAACATGGAAGAAGAACTAAGAAACAGTAAACAAGAAACAAAATGGTTACCAAACGAGCCCGTAATGACTTAAATAGTAAAGAAAAAATGTCCGATAATAGTGTGGCTAATAATTTTAGTCATCCATAGTGGTCACAAAAAGTGCACACAAGCTGGCCAGAAAGAAAAGAAAAAAACAGAGTGGCTTGTGGGTAATAAAATCATTTTCATCTTTTATGTACAAAACACCACAAATCTTTTTAGTGAATGATATTGGGTGATCCAAATGTGGGTAATAGAATTACTCTCCTTATGATCATTCTCATCTCTTTGTCCAAAACACTTCTTATGATGCTGCTTGAGTTTTACTCTTGTTGGCGACTAATTTTAAATTATAGTATATCAATAAAGTGGTTATTTTGGTCTTGATATAATTTTTTTTATTTTTTATGGTTTGGTCTGTTATACAATATGTCAGTTTTTTGTACAAGTTAGAGAGGAGGACTACAAATCTTACATAGAGGATATTCTAAGATCGATCGTGACCGTGCTGTTAAATTGAATTACCACTAAATAATGAAATCAATGTGTCACTAACTTATTTAGTTATTTATTTCATTTTTGTTGATCATGTGTGCAAGGTTTGATCATATATCTATTAGTTTCAATAATTTTCAAACTAATCTTCTATGTTTCTTGCCTGCCGATTCAAAACTTATAAAATTCATCAAAACTTATTAACATTCATCAAATATTTTATTAAAATTCAAAACTTATAAAATTTTGAAAGCTTAGGTTTAATTGTTTTATCTATTGTTTCTATTTTGATTTTCAAAGGTTAAATGCTCTCACTATCATTTGAAAAGAAAGTCATCTACCATTTTTAAAAGAGCAATAAAAATCTAATGTTTGTCTTGTTATTTGTGTAATACAATATAATTATAGTGAGACTTGAACTTTATTTGATAATTAAGTGAACATTGATGACTAAGTCATGGCTCTTCTTCACATTTGTTGAAAGTGTTTAAATCAATGCAAAAACTAGTATTGTTTGTTTCTTGATTTTTTTTTTTGAGAAACTTTTGTTTCTTGATTTAGAATGCAGCCACAAAATATTTATTAGGTTTATTTATGGTTGATTTTGGTCATGGACACGTGGTTTACTCTTTAATCATGAAGATAGAATTGATTGTGGAACTTTTTAAATTGCCCGGATGAAATGAAAATTTAAATTTAATGCATGTTTGATATTATTTATTTTTATTTAAAAAAAATATATTCAATTTTTTAAAATACAAATTAAGCTTATTTTCTTTTAATTTATCTACTTAAAGAAGTATTTGAAGTTTTAGTTCAAATCTAAAAATAATATGTGATTATGTATTTATTTTGAGAATATATGTTTTTTTTTTAAGATATGTACTTTGTATTAAAGCATACAAATTTGTAACTCTTTGATTTAATATTTATGTTAGATTTTTAGAAAATTGTGATAGCTTAAAATAAATTGCAAACAGAAAAGTTTGAATGGTGCTAGGCAGCATGTTGCCGCTGATGTGGCAAGATCTGATCATTTCATCTAAAAAAATAAAAAAAGATTTTTCCAAATTAAAAATAAAATCAGTGGATCAGATCTTGCCACATGGTGGCTGCATGCAAACATTTCTCAATTGCAAATTTAAGCATACCTTGTTTGTACCTTCTCGATCAAAAAGTAAAAAAAATTAAATTATAAAAAAAGAACATGTAAAATTATGGAGATTTTGCAGATAAAAAAAGGGCAAAGTATTTCTACAAATCAAAATTAATTTATTGATGTAAGAAATTCACAAATTGACTTCTATCACAATTGGATTTTATTACTCATAAAATTGACTTCTATCACTTGTTGAATTTTAGCATTCATAAAAAAAAATTAAGTTCTATGAGTAATTGATTTCTATTACTGATAGATTTTGTCTATCACTCGAGTTCTATCATTGATAGAAAATTATGTGATATAAATGAATTATTTTAGAAATTATGTTGAGATTTAGAAATGTTTTATATTTTTTGAAGACTTTTTTTTTATACAACATATTGGAGGAAGGGGGATTCAAACCTATAACCTCATGATTATTAGGTTATACAAGATGCCGGTAGAGCTCTGCTCTTGTTGGCTTATATTTTTTGAAGACTTCAATTCTAGACTTAAGGACAAAAGTTTCTATCTATCAAATACATTTAAAAGTAATAAAGGACAAAACTAGGTCTAATTTAATAATGAACATGATCCAGTTTAATCAATTTTCCTAATATACACACAATAAATGGGATAAATAAATTTTCAAAAAATATATAAAAATAAATTATATATATTTCAATTAAAGTTTAAATTAAAATTTGAAATTTGTTACTTTTTTTATAGACATTCAAAATGTAAAATTTTAGTACCAAATTTGTGGGGAGACGTTTTTTCTTTTGCTTCTTCTTTTTTCACTTCTCTTCTATAAAATCAATTCTAAACTTTTTTATTTAAATTATCAAAATAAAATTAATTTAAAAGTTAATAAATTAAGATTAAATATTAAAAAAAATAAATTTAACCAAAATGAAACAAATTCAAAATTTTATTTTAACATAAAATTTAACTTTAAGGATCAAATTTTTTTTTAAGAAAAAAAACTCTTGCAATTTTATTTACAAAAAAAGAACTCTTGCAATTTGAATCAATTTGTTGAAAATCAATTGGGTTAATTTTTTTTTTCGAGATACGGTTAAAAAAAACATTTCTTTCATATACATAGACTTTTTCAGTTTTTCAGAAAAAAAAACCCCACATAAATGAAATATTAATTTACTGTAAACATCAACCATTTCAACATGTGTTCGTGATCATCTTCATTTTTCAGACGACATGCATGGCTTTTGTTCTGCTGGCTAGAAGTTGTACTAACATCGAGCCGATGCTATTTTTTAGTCGCTTATAGTCTGTTTCTCTTTTGCTCGATGTTTCTCAGCTACAATTTCTTACGATTGTTGTAGAGCTTTCTTTGCTTTTTACAATGATTGGATAGTTTATGTCTGGATATTTTGCCTTCCATTTGCCATATCATGGCGAGTGAAGTTCATGTATAATGTTGTATGTTTCTTATTCTTGCTTTGATTGAATAGGATTTAATTCTGGATGTTTAATGATTTAGGGTTTGATAATTAAAACATAACTGTTGTTTATATTTAATGATGCTAAAATTGTAATTAAATTTGTTTGCAATAATTAAAGAGAGATAATATATGGTAATTAAATTGCTGCTATATTTGAATTTGTTCTCCAATTGCTTAAATTGGCAGCTCTTTTTTCCATCTTTACCAATGTACATGTTCGTCGCTCTGCCGGCGGAAGGTTGCTCATGGTACTCATGCTATTATATCCATGTTTGCTGCCCATTTCTCTTCTACTCATGTTTCACCCACAATTTATTTTGATTAGTTTTCTCTGCTTACTACAACCGTATAATCTATCGGTATATTTTGGGATTTTCTTTGAATTTTTTCAGATTTACAATTTTGTCTTCCATTTTTTGAACTATGGCCATTCTATAGAATTCATAATTCTATTTTGTTTTTTGTTGGATAGGATTAATTGATGGTTTAGTGTTTTAGAGTTTGTTGTTAAAACATAACTCTATTTTGTTCGGTTGTCGATTATATTTATTGATACTAAAATTGTAATTAAAATTGTTTGCAATAATTAAAGGAAGATAATATATGGTAATTAAAATAGCCTAATTAGGGTATTTTCGAATTTGTCCTGCAAATTGCTTGAATCGTATGAGACAGTTTCACTTTTGAGATTTTTGGAGTTTTTCAACATGGAGGGCTTCTGAAGATTTCAACATCTCATTCTTGATCGCCTTCACATCTTTCCCGTGACCATGGACGTCCGTCTTGTGTTGCACCAACATAGAGCTGGTCACCTTCTCTTTATGTCGTCCATTTATCTTCTGTCCCAGGATGTTTCACCATAGTTTCTTCTGATTGTTCAAAGCTTTCTCTACTCTCTACAACGAGGATAATTTATAGGTGTTTCAGGAATATACATACTTATATTTTGGGAATTTCTTTGAATTTTTCAAGATTTATAATTCTGCCTTCCATTTTTTTAACCATGGCGATTCTATAGAGTTCATAACTCTATTTTGATCTATTTTAGTTGAATATGATTTATTGATTGTTTAGTGATTTAGGATTTGTTAAAACATAATTTTGTTCTGCCATTGATTATGTTTGATTTAAGATTTATCTAATAACATGTTAATTTATTTTGAAAATGTTAGGAATAAATTTACAACTTTCTTTCTATTTGGTTTAGAAAGTCTAATTAATGGATGTCTTTCATTTTTTGTCGAAAAATCATTTTTATTTTGATTGTAGAATGAGAAAAAAACTTAAAGTTTAATGATATACAGCTAAAGTGTCAAATAATTGAATAATAATTTTGGGGAAATTTAAGGGATTTGCCACATGCCACAACAATTTGTTTTATTTTTTAAAATGACATATGCATTTGTTAATTAGTGTTTGTTTTGTTAACTTATGCTCGTGAAATATTATATTTTGTTGAATACTCGTTTTATTTGGATTTCTAAATTTTCAAAAAAATGGATGAATAAGAATGAGCCATCTTAGGGCCCGAGGATAATATAAATATTCTTCTTTTAATTTTAGTTGTCTATTTTTTTCTTAGCTTTTTGCTAATGTTCCTGACAAGAAGAAACTAAATTACCATGTCTATAACTATGCTTTCCACCTCCCATCAACATTTGAAGGTCTGCCATCCCCACGATTGACATATTCATTGGAAGGTGTGCCGAAACTGTGATCGTGGAAATGGATTAACACTAAACTAGAGAACTGCACTACCGCTCATTCGGTTAGAAGTAAAGTGATTAAAAGGCATGAAATACAGGTTTTTAGATTAATATTTTATTAAGAGTAACGAAGTACATGTCAAACATATTTTATTATGTATTATATGATTAAATAAAATTTGGTAGGATTTGATAAAAAGTTTGATGAGACATTAAATAAAGAGTTGAAGAGGAAATTGAGAGGAGTTGTGATGTACTAAAAAACAGACGAAGTTTGAGAAATCACAATTCTATCCTCTTTCTCTCCTCTCTCAACTCCAAAATTCAATCACTCCCATTTAAAAAAGCTCAGTAACAATTACAACATTTTTTTAAAATAGTAAAAGTTACAACTTCAGGGTTTATAAAACTAATTCTTAATATCTCAATTGATATATTAAAGAAAGTTTAATTTACCATTATTAGTTTGCCAATACCACTAGTAAAGTGTAAGAGGCATTATAAATTGTTTTTTTCATATAAATTATTGCATACAATCTAAACTTCATAATTATAGACTTAATAAGATTATGAGATAAAACTTTGATTATTGCATTGTAATTAATACCATTATAGGTATATAGTCTAGCCTTAGTATGATTAGTATTAATCATGCTGTAATATTGTAAGATCTATTGAACTCTAAAGTTAGATTGTTTGGACTCTAATTGTAAATGTGGTACCATATGCCTCCACCACATTTCTCTATAACGAATATTCTTTTCCTCTTTCCTCATTTACAATTTTAATCTCTTAATAATCTATCGGTTAATAATTACATCAACATCCCCTTAAAAATGATGCTAAGTTCACAAATACAAAGACATGTTTCTATATGAAGTGTAGTATTTTTGTACTTGAAATGTCGTAACCAGTAAATTAGACATCAATTATGTTGATAGTTTAATTCTTGCATGTTGAGCTGAAAAAAGAAAGACAACAAATACTAAACAAACACAAAATTAAAAGTTAAAGGCTATAAAACTAAAAATATCCAAATAAAGACAAACTTATAAAACCTAAGGGCATGTTTGGGGTGAGTATTAAGTTAATCCCTCCCAATTCGTGTTTGGTGGACGAATTAAGTTAATCCTTCAGATTAATTTAATCCTTCACGAAATCCAACAATAATCCTCATATATTCTTTCTCTGCCTCGTTTTCCGAAATCATCTTTAATTCTATTTTTCAAACAATTTATTCAACTTTAAAATTTAGATTTACAAGTTCATTCAAATTATTTTTTATGTTTAATTTTTTTAGAATAAAATTATTTTTTTATATTTTGTAGTTT
Source organism: Sicyos edulis (assembly GCA_036507275.1). Classification (NCBI taxonomy): domain Eukaryota; kingdom Viridiplantae; phylum Streptophyta; class Magnoliopsida; order Cucurbitales; family Cucurbitaceae; genus Sicyos; species Sicyos edulis. The sequence continues at coordinate 4,406,218 of CM071846.1, forward strand.
ATTTAATATATAATTAGATATTCTAAATTTAATGTTAAATGTTAAATAATTAAAGAAATAAATAATTCAAAAGAACAAAGACAACTATATTTGAATTTCAAAAGATAATTATTTGAATGTAACAAAATTTTATTATTAAGATATAGTATGAATCTCTTTAAATTTGGAAGGAATAAATATTAACAATATAATTAACAAATAATTTAAAATAATAGATATTAACAATTGACTCTTTTTATTGGAGAAAATTAAGTTAACCAATCTTCAATTTATTTTGGAGAAAACTTTAATATAAAATGTATTCTTTTTACATTTGTAAAATATAAAATGCATACATCTAATAGAATATCAAGAAATTTGTTTTGCTATTTTTTTTATGGTATTTAAAAATGGTTCGAATTCCCTTATCCTAGTTATTGTAAAAATAAATTTAAAACTATATTCATTTTAAAAGGTATTAATGAGTTTTATTAAATAAAAAATAAAATAAAACATGTTACATGTAAATTTTCATAAATAATTAGAATCCATTTGGATACTTTAGTTTAATTAATTGAAAAAACAACATTAAATATTTTAATTGACTATTTTAAAATTATGTTCAATTGAAATCAATGGTTGGTACATAAAATATCACAAAAATTACTAAATTTTAAAACTCATTTTACTACTTGGAATGTAATTTGATTTATTATTATACACATAAGAAATTTTACTTGTGTTATTTGATGACTTTTTTCTAAACAATCTAAATAGGTTTTTATGTTTCTCAAAAGAAAAAAAAAACCTTTTTATTATATATACCCACATATGAATGTAATTTTGTTATTTCTATATTAACTACAACTTTAATTTGAATGAGTATTAGATAAAATAATTTTAAAATGCATGAAAATTAGATTTACACTTTTATTATAACTTTCATCAACGTATTTGAAATTAGAACTACTTTTAAATATGAGTAAAATTGAATTTCAACTTAAGGTATACTAAATAAATTAAAAAAAATTTAAAAAAATTTAAATTTATACCAACCTTATAATTAAGCAATTAAATTAAAATGATTTTTACATAATTTAATGTCTTTCTAAATTTTTTTAATGAATATAAAATTTGTTATATATTTTTTTAATTTAATATAGATATTAAGTTAAAATTGAAATAAATAATAAACATATTTTTTTGAATGAATATTATATTGTTACTATTTCTAATTAATGTCATTTTGTCATTTATTTATTATCAAGAGAAAACAATTTTTAAAAAATGTTAAATAAAAATTCAGTTTAACTGAATCCTTTCACCAAATAACAGTCAGCTTAATTTAATCCAGTTTAACATAACATGTTCACCAAACACAGATTAACTTAATCATCAGCTTAATTTAATACTCAACTTAACTTAATACCGACTAACTTAATCTTAATCCCTGCACCAAACACGCCCTAAGAAAATAAGGTCATTGTCAAATTATCTTATTGAAATGGCATAATATTATTGGTAGTGAATAATGGGCAGTCACTCTCGGCCCCACATCATCACCAAAACATGTGGAGGCCTCGCCACCATTATCGCCACGTGGCTTTAATAATCACTACACCTTTTTCTATTTTTATTAATCTTAAGATATCTAAAAAAAGAAAGGATATCTAAACACGAATTTGATCAAGGTTGAATTTATTGTCCATTTGAATCTAGTTAAATACAAACAAATGAAAAATGTAGGCTCATTTAATAATCATTTGATTTTTAAAATTAAAATTTATTTTTCCTTAAATTTTCTATAATGTGCTAGATCTTTCTACAATGTTTTTATCTTTTCCTAAGAAAATATGTAAATACTAACCAAATTTTAAAAATAAAAACAAACTTTTGGAAGCTATTTTTTTTTTCTAAATTTAAATTTTAAAAACTAAAAACTAATTGATTATCAAACGAGACCGTAGCGGGATACTTCAAAAGGTATTCTAGTTTGAGCGTTTTCCAATGACTTCGAACTAAGAATCTCTCGAAAAAGTATGTTTTGAAATCCTTAGCCTCAACAGGTGGACTGACATTTGGAGACATAACTATTTAATCTTAATAATAATAATGCTAATAATAAAAATTGTTTTTGTTTGATTTTAAAGAAAGATGCATTTTAGTCTATAATTTATTTTTGTGAAATTTTTATTTGGTTTATATATTTTAGAATTAAATATTTTTATTTATGACATTTTAATGATACTTGAGTTCAATCCCTAATGTTTCTTGAGTTTCCTTTTTCTACTTCATTTGAAAAGTGGAATCAAAATTAAGACAAAATTAATCACATCATGAATAGAAGTTCAAATTAGTCTAGCTATTGTTTTTATTTTTTATTTTTAGAATGATTAGTCTAGCTATTGTTGAGTCAACATTAATTATGTAACTAATGGTCATTTTATCATCTAAAAAATTAAAATCAAACATTATTACAATGTCTTATAAAAACATTTCATTTTGAAATATAAGAATCAAATAAAAACTTCATCCATTTTCAAAATTAAAAAAAAAAAAACTTCATCTAAAATGGAAGGACTAAAAATACATGGTAAAAAAAACACTTTTACAAAAATAATGCTTAATTTTAGTTTAAGAGTATATTTTGAGTTTAAACTTCTACCTATTTCTTTTTATAAAATCATTTTATTACAATATATTTAAATTTAAATTAGTTTAATCATTAATATAGTCAAATATTACTACATGTAACTAATAATGTTAATCTCAAGACTAAAACCAATCATTTTTAAAATATCATAGATCAAAGTGCATCCCAAACATAACTACTAAAAGAGTATTTTTCCCTTTATTTAAAACGCTCACAAGCAGTTATAGTTTCATTCATGCAACCAAAAGCAATCACAAAAGCACTACAGAAACATGATTCAAGCAACCAAAAGCAAGCAAAGCTGCTAGCTTTTCAGAAATCAGAGTTCAATTTTCAAAGCTCATTTCATTCATGCGGTCCTGGAGACACAGTGGCCACAGATTCCATCAATTTCCCCTGTATTTCCTTTGTTTTTTTCTCAGATAAAAAGACAAAACTATGGATAAAACTGAGCCCAAATCAACGGCCATCATGGGATTTGCTGTATTTTACATGGGATTTCCAATACCGTTTGGTGGGAGGCATGTTTATTGGCTAATGGGGACGTTATCTTCAACCGCCATCCCTTATGCACACCACCTTTTCGATCAAATTCCTCACTCAGCTTTTGGGTCTGAATCTTCACTTTGATACCCACAAATGGTTTCTTGGGTTTCATGTTTTTGTTGAAAAGGTTGTGGATTGTGCAAATTTCCCATTTTGGGGGCTTCTGCTTTTCAGTGGGTTCACTTATAATTGAATCATGCAGGTATTTGCCTTTTGCATCCCTGTTTTTCAGCTGCTCTGTTCTGTATTTTCTGTACTTGTGTGTTGATTTTTATGCTTTGTTGGTTTGTGGGGAAGATGGCTTCTTCTCTCTGTTTTCCCTTTTCTTTTCACTGTCTAGTTTTGTAAGGATGCTTTATTGATTATGAGAATGATTAGAATTATGGGAGAATAGGAGAGATGATGATTATTGGGGAGAGTGATGGTGGAGAGAATAATTGTGGGGAGGATCATTACTTGTGTTTGGGGTGAAAAGAACACTTATGAGGAGAATCAAATAGTGAGTATGGGAAGAATGAGACGTAGTTACGAAGAGAATGAAAGTGGTTTTGAGGATAAAAAAATGTAGTTATAAGGGAGTGTGATTTTGGGGGAAAATACTTTCGGTGGCTCAAACATGAGTAAGAGACTTATTCTCCTATAATCGTCCTTCTAGCCGCAAACACCCCCTAGTGCGTTTGGATTTGGTAGAAAAGAGTATAGCGGAGTGGAAAGTTTTATGTTAATTGAAGTAATTAACCACTTGTTTGAAAATTGATATTAGTTGTGGTTAGAGTAAGAGTAACTACTCATTTAAAGATCGATATTAGAAATGGTTGGAGTAATTAACTGCTCGTTTGAGAATTTGTGTTAGTAGTGGTTGAGTATTACATTTGATACGGATTTTGATGTGAGATTTGAGGTGGTTGTTTACCACTAAATACACACAGGGGGTTCAAAATACAAACACCTATTTATACAGATGGCTAAATAACTGAATACTGAATAACATCTAATCCCAACTTATTACATTAACTAATCTCAACTTATCTGCTTAACCACTCATACAAATAGTCCAATTCTTCGAAATCTTGGTAAAGTCCCAGTACTAATTTTGCATCATTTGTCAGGCTGTTCTCTTCACAAGCTAAACAGAGACATTGACAATGGAGGATAAGCAAGGGATAAGCAGCAACAAGCCAACTGAAAAATGGATGGCATTTGAAAGAGAATCAAACACAACAAACACTCCTGGAAATGAAGCAAAAGAAGAAAGAAAAAGCTTGCAATCCTCTTCCAAAGAAGCAAACATAGCAGAAAGGGCTGCTGAATGGGGACTTGTGGTGGAGATAGATGTGGAAGAAGGCAGTTTCAAGGCCATTGTTGGAAGTTCATCAGGGGAGGTTGGGGGCAGAAAAAGGTCATCAGAGAAAATCAGTGAAGGAGTAAGAACTTCAAGCTTTAGCAATGAAAGGTCTGGAGTTTTTCCAAGGGCTTCACAAGAGTTGAAGGATGCTTTGGCTTCTTTGGAACAGACTTTTGTTGTCTCTGATGCCACCAAACCAGATTGCCCCATTGTGTATGCCAGTAGTGGGTTCTTTGGCATGACTGGTTATGCTTCAGAGGAGGTCATTGGAAGGAACTGGTAAGATCAATATTCCTCTGACTACCAACATGCGTATTTAAAAAGAAGAGAAGAAAAGAAAGGAAGTACAATTCTGGGTCAAACAGTTGAAGGCAAAAAAGATACCAATATAGATGCTCATTTATAATTTTTTTGTTCTTTTTAGAAAGTATAGAAACCCCATAATGCCTTCTCTCACTGATTTGAAAACAAGGGGTGTTCATGTCCTAGTGGCCCTTCAAAGTATTAGATTCCACAAGTTGAACTTAATTGTAAAATCTCTTGTTGTCTCTCGAATTTGAACCTTGGGAGAGAGTGCACTGAGTATATGGAGCGAAGCTCCAATTCCCTGTTATAAAAAAAATGAGTGGTTGTTTATCTTTTAAAACTTAGTTTCTTAGTACTTTGTAAATTAGATGTAATAAGTATTCATCTCAAAACCAATTAGTAATGAGAGGAGTAACTTACCTTTCTTATAATGGTTGTGAGGCATCTTCACTTCTCTATTACGAGATTCTCAACGTGTCCCCTTAAAAAATCTCAATTTCATTTTTTGGACCAAATATCCGTTTGAGTTTAATAGACTTTGATACGATATTAAACAGTGTAAGGTTCTATCTCAAAACCAATTGACAATGAACATAACTTATCTATCTTATGAATGCTAAAACATATTTTTACCTTTCCAACCTGAAATCCTCATCACAATATATGAGAGAAACACTTTTATTTGACAATTTTATTTCTCTTTAAATTAGTTGGTATTCAATCTTTTATTTGGGGGAAATTATTGCTGAGCCGTAGCTATGATCAAAATAATGTTCATATGCCGTTTCCGTTATCTAAATAAACTAACAAAGAGTTTTAGATCTTCTATTGAACGTCCAAAGTCCAATTGGGAGGTGTAATTTAGAGTACTCACATGGCTCTTGCTTGGATATACTGCATAGCTGTTTCTAAATTTTTGATAGAGCACCAGCTGAGTGTAAAGCTAAATGTATTGGTCATAGAAGATAGCTCTGTTTTCAAATGGGGCACAGTAAAATGAATTTGAAAGTTCTATACTTGGGTGCTGATGGAGGTTTTTCTTTTGGATTGCAGCCGTTTCCTTCAAGGACCAGAGACAGACCAGAAAGAAGTTGACAGAATTCGATATGCGGTGAAGAATGGCAAAAGCTACTGTGGGAGGCTCTTGAACTACAAGAAGAATGGCACTCCTTTCTGGAATCTTCTCACAGTCACCCCTATCAAGGATGACAATGACAATACTATCAAATTTATTGGGTTTGATTTCTTCTTTGTCTTTTGAATGATCTTTTGCTGTTGCAGATACTTTTGTATGCACATTTGACTTTGGTGGTTGGTGCTAGAAAATGTTCAAGCTGTTCTTGGTTACGTTGTGTTTTTTCGTCAGTTAAATTGATGCTGAGTGTTCTTCACGTTTTCTGCAAGAAATTAAAAAAACAGTAGTCTAAGTTAGATTTTTACACCGTTGTGCTGTGCATTAATTTTTATTTTACCTACTAAAATACAAAGATTCTTGGTGCATAAAATTGTAATGAACTAAGAAATTGTAGTGCATAACATAGTGTTAACTTTTAAGTATGATTTTCTTTCTCAACATTCAGTGTAGTGTAATTTTAAGCTTCGTAGAGCAATCTTGAGTGAAGAATCTTTCTGACTGCAAGTCACTTGCAAGAAATGAAACCTTCTCTAATTGCTTGTATGAAGTTTTTTTGGAGCTTTGTTTTACTAGTATGATGTTTTTATTGATAAGTATTCTCATTTTACAGAATGGTGTTTTCTTTGGCAGAATGCAGGTAGAAGTAAGCAAGTACACAGAAGGCATAAATGAGAGAGCATTACGGCCGAACGGGTTGTCAAAGTCATTAATCCGCTATGATGGTAACTGATTGTCCAAAAATTTCTATGGAATATGATGCTACCTTCACCTCTAACCTTCAGTTTTCATGTTTTAGCTCGCCAGAAGGAAAAGGCAAAGGGTTCCATCACAGAGGTTGTTCAAACGGTGAAGAATCCTCGGTCTCATAATCGAGCTATGAGTCATGATATTAACATGAAAAAAGAAGAGTTGGAGAAGTTCAATCTTGACTATGTTCTTCCAAAGTCAGTTCAAGCTGCAAATTATACACCAGGTAGACAAACTCCAGACCTCAGAGACGAGGGCTTAGGCAAGAAACCTAGGTTATCAAGTCGAATTTCTTTAATGGGGTGAGTTATTCCTACATGATTATTGATTGTTTCACTGGGTTGATGCTAATGTTGGCTGTTGAAGATTTAATTCCTTTGGAATTTGGTACTCATGCAATTGATTCCATTTTGTTTCTACATGGCTAAATGGTTTGTTAATATGTTATATAATTTGTAATTATCACATTGTAGTACTTGATTTCAGGATATTCTTTGTTATGCTATCTTGCAGGTTCAAAGGTAAATCTCTAAGCAGTTCAAGGAAGCTTGAAGTGATGGCCCTTGAACCCGAAATTTTGATGACCAAAGAAATAGAACGAACTGATAGTTGGGACCGTGCTGAAAGAGGAAGGGATGCTCGCCAAGGAATTGACTTAGCTACAACTTTGGAGCGCATTGAGAAAAATTTTGTCATTACTGATCCAAGGCTTCCTGATAATCCAATTGTAAGACCACTTTCTTTTACTTTACTGTATGAGAGGTTATAGTTAAACTGGATCCTGAACATGAATTTTTCTTTATCATAGATGTGGAATCATTTTCATGTGCTCAAAAAAATCAAAATTTAGTGCATAATGTATTTCTACCTTTTGCTATTTCATTTGGCACAATTGTTTGCTTGTTAGTTCCTTTTAAACTAAAACCAAAAACTTCATGATTTGTACTTGGGAAAATTATTCAGCCATGAAAATTACTGGATGGACCCTGTATAACCTTTCCTAATTACCTAGAAATCATAATGGTTCTACTCATGAGAATCATCAAATGTTTATTTGATATGACTTCCGCTAACATATTGAATCCTTGGCTAACCAAATTATGCTTCATTATCTTTCTCGGTCAATTTATTATGCGTAAACTTTGGTCATTTAATTCCATACTGCAATTAGGATCAATCATTCCTTTATGTAAAAATGTCTATTCGAAAGGTATCTCAAATGTTTTTAGAAGTTTCTGGCTTTACAACTTTTCTTCTTTTATTTGGTCTTGGTCTAGACCAATGTTGAAGTTTTTTTGAAGGAATTTCTTGTTCTCCATTTTTTATTTTCCTTTGTTGGGACTCCGGAGTTTCCTTGTTGTAAGATTTTTGATATCATGTAAGGAAGTTATTTGATCTCAAAAAAAAGAAAAAACTCTATTCTGCAATAAAGATTGCAAATAAGGAATCTTAGGTTTCTACTTAGTGCAGTAGATGTATGTCATGCACCTTAAAAATAACTTTTTTTTTTGCAGATATTTGCATCCGACAGCTTTCTTGAATTGACAGAATATACACGTGAAGAAATTTTGGGACGAAACTGCCGGTAGGAACATCATTACATATTTGATTTTTTATTTTATTTTTTGTGATAAGACCATTTTTATGTGTTTTCTTTTGAGAATTTACCATCAGCAACATATTCTACCTCTTGTATTATATTTGTAGCATAATTTTTAAAATAATTTATCTATAGCATATTTATTTCTATCACTCACCTAATGATAGTCTATCACTCACCTAGTGATAGAACTCAATTTAGATTTCTATCACTCACCTAATGATAGTCTATCACTCACCTAGTGATAGAACTCAATTTAGATTTCTATCACTGATAGAACTCGACAAGTGATAGAAATCAATTTGAATTTTCTGCTACAAATGAAATTATTTTGGATTTTGTGCTATAGATGGAAATATTTTACCATTTTTTGATATACATGCAAAATCCCCTTTTCTTTTTGTAACTTCAATGAGAGACACTTTAAGTTCCACCTAATCTTTGTATACTTCTTGGGACGAAACTGCGGTAGGAACATTGTTATTCTTTTTTTTTTTTTTTGAAACAAGGGTAACCACACCCATCCTTAAGCCAGGCACCGGGAGACATCGAAGGAGTAATGTCACAGTTGAGTCTCGAACCTGAGACCTTAAGGGGAGCATACCCTCAAAGTCCAAGTCTTCTACCACTATGCCACCCCTTGGGGACATCCTTAATTTCTCTTTCCCCTTCTTTTGTTGGGGGTGCAGCACAAAGTTATCATTCTGTACCTTGCTCAGCATGAGTATAAAATTTTTGTTACCAAGATGAATTATATGCTTAAACACATAACCAGCTGAGAATTTTACTACTTATATCTAGTTAATTTGTTCTTACAGTAACATTCTGGACTGATTAATTTACATCCAAATTTCATATAAATTTTAACATAGAAGTTCTCTTTCTAAATAAATGACTGTACATTTTCCATTCTTCACACAGGTTTCTTCAAGGACCTGAAACAGACCCAGATACTGTCTCAAGTATAAGGGATGCAATTCGAGAACAAAGAGAAATAACTGTTCAGTTGATCAACTATACCAAGACGGGTAAGATGTTGCTGTGATATTATGATGATGATTGATGAACATATTGGATGAACAATAAAACGATCAACTTTAATGAGTTTTACTTGTCATTGTTTCTTCAGATCTTGGGGTTTAGTTTAATTATCATTTTTTATCCCCCTACCCTCAACAGTTGTACTTGTAACTCAAAAAAAATTTATCATTTTTTATACATAGTTCTTTTGAAGTTCACATTCTGCATCTCCTGTAGATTTGAACTTTGAAACCTTTTGTTCTACATCATTTAACAGCAGTATGTAAAATTACCTGATTTTATGAATTATAGGTAAAAAGTTCTGGAATTTATTCCACTTGCAACCGATGCGCGATGAGACGGTAACGATTAAAACATTTTTCGAGATCATCATTTGATAGTTGGACTTCAGGCTATTATTTTGCAGATTCTATCCCCATTTAACCTTTTCTTCTAAGTCCCATTTTTATTTTTATAGGGAGAGCTTCAGTATTTTATCGGCGTACAACTAGATGGAAGTGATCATGAGGAACCGTTACAAAACCGCCTTTCTGAGTCAGCAGAGCAGCAGAGTGCCAAGCTGGTATAACTTTGTTTTTTTCTTTTTCTATTTACCATTCATACTTTATCCTCTGCCATGATCCTTTCTTCACTTATTGAGTTTAAAACTGTAAGATCATGACCAATCAACCTAAACGCTAAGTTCGTAGGTTGTGGTAAATTTAATTATGTCAACCGACACTTTCTTTTACTTGTAGAGGAAACGGCTTGGCAGATACTCGAACTCAGAACCTCCTATTCTGGTACCATGTTGAGTCATGTTAAACCACCAATCAACCTGAAAACTTAAGCTCGTAGGTTGGTGGTGAATTTTATTGTGTTAACCAACAACAACAAAAACAAAGTAGAAATTTGATCTGGTGTTAGTTACCAAAAAGTGTCTAAGAAATAAGGGGGGCGAGGCAGGACGATGGATCGTCAGCATTTGGTCTATATTCAGCAATTGTTTGTTCTTTCATTAGGTTAAAGCCACTGCAGAGAATGTTGATGAGGCTGTCCGTGAACTTCCTGATGCCAACTCGGTAAGGTATTCCTTTTGCTCTATGTTTGAATTTGACAGAACTAGCTAGTAACCAATTTCTTTATTGCAACAAAAGGCTGACTCTTTTTTCTTACTGTCTAAAAAAAGGAATGGATTTTTGTTTTTGTTTTTGTTTTTTCTGTTTTCTGTTTCTTGATCTTTAACTTTTAGAATGAAAAACAAACTAAGTGTTATTGTCTAATAAAATATAGCTCTCAGAGTATTTGATTTGAAGATGAAGGAATAAATTGAATCATCATATTAAATCGTTTATGATATTTGCGGCATCAATTTTCGGTCAAACGCTTAATGTTTACTCTAGGTAGAGTCGATTTATGTGATACAAGCTGGTACAGGGAATAAAAACATCTAACCTTTCACATGATATGTACATTGTTGGGTTTCAAATTTTGATTGCTTATAGATATTGTGATTTAATTATCCAACTAGTCCTGTTTCAGAGACCAGAAGATTTGTGGGCAATTCATTCTCAACCAGTATTCCCAAGGCCTCACAAGAAGCATAGTTCTTCTTGGACTGCTATACAAAAGGTAACTTTTGTACCCCATTGTATATAATATATTTATCATCTTTTCAAATTTTCTGACTGTCCACTGCGCATTCCTCTTTTTTTTTTTTAATGATGGCTCTGGACATTTTTTACAAAAAATTAATTGTCGAATTGCCCCGGAAGTTCCTCTCGACTTCACACTTATGTGTTATTAGCTTCTAAATCCTGTCAATAACAGCCCTGAATCACCAGAGAATATGTTGCTCCCAGCTTTCAGATTCTTCCTAATTCGTACAATGGACTAGTTTTAGATTTTACGTTCATCCATAGATTTTATAACTATCCACGTTGATTCCCTCTTTCATTGGGAAGGGAGTTATGACCCCAAGGGGTGGTGGCGGTGATCGAAGGCTTGTGTTTTGAAGGTGTGTCCCGTGTCTTCATTCCTTTGATGTCTTCCAGTGCCTGGTTTAGAGACGGGCGTGGTTACCCTTACCTTGGGTATAGTGGAGCGAAAGGTTCGATTTTCCGGTTTCCAAAATAAACAAAATAGGGTGGGAGTTATAATCCACAAAAGTAGACAAAGCAATTGCAACGTTGTTTCTAGAAATATTTTACTGGTTTTTGCTATCTTTTTAAGGTTTCCTTCTGGTTTTTGTATCTTCGTAAGATTTTCTTCTCGTTTTTGTAGATTATTCGACGTGGTGAAAAAATCGGACTCCAACATCTTAAGCCAATTAAACCACTGGGTTCTGGAGACACTGGCAGGTAGCAATATAGTATATTGCCTAACCACCTGCATTGTTCATGTTATTTCCATTTTATGTAACATAGACTATCAACAAGCCTTGTTAATTTTGCACCTGCTCTGTTAACTTATGCAGTATATTTGCTGCAGTGTTCATCTGGTGGAACTTCTAGGTACAAGCGAACTCTATGCCTTGAAAGCAATGGAGAAATCAGCACTGTTGAATCGAAACAAGGTCTAATACAAAAACCAGGATTTGGTTTATTAGACCACTCCCAGATTCTTGCTTTATAAAATTTGTAATTTGTTTGTGATTATAGAGTGGATTGAAAGCAATCAAATTTTCTAAGCATATGCTTTCTTGAAGGCACATCGAAATCTCGGTAGAGTCGATGATTTCATCAAGAGAGCTTAATGCATTTCATAAAACTGAGACTTATAACTTTGTTCATATCATATCTACAAGTATATTAGCATACATTTTCTGAAAATTAGACAGATGATTGCAGATGCTTGAGTAGAATATCTGTTGAATTATATTAAATCACCAATCAATTCAAAAGTTTAGGCTCGTGGGCTGGGGTAAATTTAATTATATCAACCAACAATATCACACGGTTTTGAAGGTGAACCAGCTAGTTACTTAAACTTATCACTGTGTGTGAAGAGTAATTTGTGATTAATTGTTTCTCTGAAGGTCCACAGAGTATGCATTGAAAGGCAAATCATTGCGCTTCTGGATCATCCTTTTCTTCCAACACTATATGCATCATTTGAGGTGCAAACATTTCTTATACCGTATCTGTCTTCCGAATTAATTCTATATGCACATGTTAAAACTAAGCCTGCTCATTTGTTTCCTAATTATTCCTTGTTTAACCACACACATCTTACAAAAGACAACTGCATAGTTACACCTTTACATTTGTTTCTTCTTTCAGACTCCTACACACATTTGTTTGCTAACCGACTTTTGCTCTGGCGGGGAGTTGTTTGCATTGCTTGATAAGCAGCCAATGAAAATGTTTAAAGAGGACTCTGCAAGGTATCCTTTTTATGTTAACACCAAAATTCCTAAATTTTTTCATGTAGTTAGGAATCGGGATAATAACTTAACAGTACCTGAAAGTGTGACACATTAAGCTATCGGTATATAGCGAAAGGAATTATGAAGTGAACATCCAATATGCAGTTCTCGTGATGTAGAAATAGATTAAAAAAAAAGGATTATTCAATCAACATTACACCATTTTCATTCTTTCTTCCTGTTGGAGTCTAAACTAGTTTGTGAATATGATGCAGACCAAATTGATGTGGTCCAAACTTAACAAAAGTTATATTAACGGATAAATTAGTTCGTCTTTTTTATCGTGGAGTCATATTTTAGTTAGCTCAGGTTATTAATATGCTGTTTTCTTTCTTCCAAGCTATGTTCACACTCTAAACCTCTATGCCCCATTAATATCTTCAGGTTCTATGCCGCAGAGGTCATCATTGGCTTGGAGTATCTTCACTGTCTAGGTGATATTGATCTTCAGTTTCTTCAATTTCATTTGACATGCATACAATACTTCTTTCTATTCTTCTGATGCTTTGAGTGCAGTTGTCTGAGAATAAGATCAACTTGTAGGATTTTAAGAGTAATTAGAATTATTGTTTCCTTCAAGAACGTTTTAACTTCATTTATTAAGATGATACATACAGACTACAAAATCATTAGGAGATTGGATGTGGGATGCTTTTTCCGAATTTTATCAGTAGTTTTAGCATTTTGGACAATTTAGAACTCCAAATTTTTTTGGTAAATGGCCTGGGAACAGTCTCCAAGATACTTATAAGGGAAATAAAAATAGATTTACTGTAATTAAATATTAGTTAACTCATAATATAGCAGGTATACTGTATGACAAGACTACATTGTTAGTTAGAGTAAAAACATTCAATTTCTTTAGGTTGGTTTTCTCACTTTTCATGATTAATGCAGGAATCATTTATCGAGATCTGAAGCCCGAAAATATTCTTCTCCAGAAGGATGGGCATGTGACGCTTGCCGACTTTGACTTATCACTTATGACAGATTGCAAACCACAGGTGCATCCAAGGGTTTCCTATTCTTTAAGTTAAGAAGTAATGATTAATTATATGAAACAAGCCTTAAGCCATGCATCATCCCATGCATAAAAAATAACCACATCAAACTACTTTGGGGCATGCATATCCATAGGTTGAGGGCAGTGAAAGTATAGATGCATAAGATAGGCTGACTGAGTAGTTAGGCCTTTTCAAATTGAAACACTGAAAAAAATATTATTATTATATATTAGTGTAACATAAGAGGAATGTATACTGTATAGTCCCCTGATATGTGGATTCGGGTCCATGAGCAGCTCTATCATCCTAAAATGCAACCATTATGGAGTGGCATAGTGGTCAAGAACGTCACAAGTAACTAAGAATTCATCTTAAAACGCTTCCCCACCTGATCAAGTACCTGGCATTTTACTCTGTCATAGATGAAGCCATGAAAAACCAAGGTATTTCATGCAATATGCCAGATGACCTTGGAAATTCCTGTGGCATCAGATGTGGATATTCTGATTTTCTATTTATGTGCTCTACACTGAAGTATTCCATTTAAATGACATTTTATTAAATGGAATCTACTCTTTTTTTACGCTACTAATTCTAATTGTACTCGTTGGATCGTAGATTGTGAAGTACCCTTTGCCTCACGGTAGAAGGAGATCTCGAAGTCAACCACCGCCAGTATTTGTTGCAGAGCCGATCACACATTCAAATTCATTTGTTGGAACTGAAGAGTATATTGCTCCTGTATGGTGAATCCCCAGTTATTGTTTTGCATACTTCATACTAATTTTATTTGATTAGTTTGTAAAATAAGTCATATTTTTTAAGTCACTAAAGCGATGTCTAAATTTTACATTGTGTGGAAGTCTTAAGAAAAACTAGTAAATCAGTATCTAGAGATGAGTTAAGTCTAGATAAGTTAGTCTTTGCAATATTTGATTTGGACTGGATTCTCTTCAAATTTGAGAGAAAATTATGAAAAAAATACATACTTTCTTGGATTTCTTTTGCTTCAGAGCATGATAGTAGTTTTTAACTTGCATCTTTAACCATGAAAACATATAAGAAGATGATTTCATCGATTTCGTTCTTCTTAAGTCCTTATACTTTGACTGCAGGAAATTATAACAGGTGAAGGACACAGCAGCTCTATCGATTGGTGGGCGCTCGGTAAGATGATGGTTGACTTATCGAGATATTTGACTTTTCCTCTTTGCCTCCCTTTCTTATTTTTCTCTTTAAGAAACATTGTGAAGAAGGAACTGCAATGACTCAACCAATTAGAGGAAACTGCTAAAGCCATGGATTTATGTTATTATTTGCAACAACTAAAGTTGTTTACATCACAAGAAACTGATCATATCACATAAATACATTCTTGTCCATTCCTAGTTCTTTAGGAAAAGCCTTGCAATAATTTTGGTAATGTTCTTGTTAGTTGACTACCCCGTTTCCATATTTATATAATCAAATTATTTATTCTCTGCTTATTTTACACCCAAAATATTTGTTGTGATGGTTTTATAATACAAGGCTTGAAAATGGGGGTTGTGTTTGGGATTCAGGTATATTATTGTACGAGATGCTTTATGGCCGGACGCCTTTCAGGGGAAAGAACAGGCAGAAGACTTTTGGTAACATCATGCACAAGGATCTCACCTTTCCTATCAGCATTCAGGTAAAAATAAATGATCTCTCTGAGATTTTACTTCATGCATTGCTTGAGTATCATAGTACTTTCCTTGTAACAATTTTATAAATTACTACAAGAAGAGAAATGCTTCAACTTCAATAAAGTAAAATCTTACTGGCTTGAGATTTTTGTTTTTTCAGTTTGGGAGTTGCTAGTCATCCTCTCTGAGTAAAATGAGCACAGTGACATACTTTAAGCAACAATTTCTAGCTAGATATAAGATAAGAAATCACTATACATAAGGTAGTAAGGATCCTTTTTAGCCTAATAATAATATTTAGTTTAAGAAAAAGTTCAGTTTTTATTCACATTTGGTGTTCATGTAGTGTATTTTACAGTTGTTTGGCCTAAATTTTCAGACACCACGGCATAAGTTTATAACTTTTTTCTTTGAGAAATAGTTTTTAAATTTTATTTTGAGGAAAGCAGATTTGTCAAAAGAAGCATTGAGTTACTTCGTATGGGGTTTATAAACTTTTCTAGACATAATAGTCTTACTAGCATTGGCTGATTGGTCAAACAATATGTGGGGTTTAACCATCACCTTATAATCATATTAAATCACTGATCAACCTAAAAGGTTAAATTTATAGTTACAGATTGGGATAAACTTAATTATATCAACCAACACTTCATTCACTTGTGTGCTTGAATTTGAAAATGCCCAACGAGTGGAAATCAATATTAAGTAGGAATGAAATGACTTAACACAAGTTTGAACACATGACCTTCTATTCTGATATCATGTTGAATCATGTTAAATCACCAATCAAACGAAAAGCTCAAGTTACAGGTTTGGGTAAATTTAATTATATCAACCAACAAACACATACAGGTTATTGGTCTTGCTACTATCAGCCATAGGCGGTCGCCGGTCGGTCATGTAGCATCTACATGTGCCCGTGGGCGAGCCTTGTCTAAAATCCTCAAGTATCATATTTACAAACCACTGGAGGGCATATTCATTATCTTCTTGGGATTATGGAAGTTTATGGCTCCTTGTTAAATCTTCACAACATTTATCATTTCTTGATCTGAACTACGAAAGCGCACTGCTAGAAAATTGGAAAACCATCCATGTTGAATGCATTGAGCTTACGTTTTTTGTCACATGTCATAACTTGTGTCTTTTAATTCTCCAAAACAAACTATCGATTCACAAAGTCTTCCAGGTAAGTCTAGCAGCAAGGCAGTTGATCAATGCATTGCTACAAAGAGACCCCGGTCGGCGTTTAGGATCAAGTACAGGTGCAAATGAAATCAAACAGCACCCCTTTTTCCAATCAATCAACTGGCCGCTGATCCGGTGTATGGTACGACCAATGCTCTCTACTTTTGAAACTTATATTAACTGTAAGGAAAACTTATGGACACCCATAAAAAACCTTACCGAACTTACCTGTTAACGATCTTTCGAAGAACAGAATCATGTTTAACTCTTATCAACCCTTACAATAACAACTTGGTCATGTTCTTAAAATCTGCTTGTTCTTTTGGTATGAAGGTCCCACCACCATTAGAATCACCTCTTCACCTTACTGGAAATGATGAAACAGCGAAGAACGTAAACTGGGAAACCGATGGGGTGCTTAATAAAATGGATATGGAATTTTTCTGAAGGTTCTCGCCAGAGTAAACTCGAACACGTGTTAAACTGGTTAGCTTTTTTCCCCTGTTAATAGTTGTTAACTGTCTTTATGCAATGCTGGTTAGGCTTGTGTTAGTCGAAGTTTGTCGCCATTGTTCATAGTCGGTAAGTCCCAGTTTGTTACCGACATACATGGCCACCCCGATAATTGCTGTTTATTAGTGTGAGGCTACTACCTTCACTGTAATTAAAGTTTCGGTGACACAAGGATTAGATGACAGGCGAACTGTATTCGATGGTCATAAGCGTTCTACTGTAAGCTCTGTATGTATGTATGACTGTCTATATAACAAGGAACAGATAATAAAAATTTCATTCATAAGTAGTGGTACTTGTTTGTGTTTATCAAAATATGATTTGATTTGAATGAGCCAGATTTATCAATACAAACCCATTGTCATCTCATGTGATGGAAGAATCTTAGGAAGCCTGTTTCTGATAAGTGACGCTCAAGACATAGTCTGAATATTTTTTCAACAGAACATGTTCTTGTAAACTTCTTGTTGTTGCCTTCTGTTAGCAATTTGAATCAAATGTTCAATCAAATGTCATTTCATTCCAGGTTTGTTGGATGTTTATGAGAAATCAGGTCTAAGAATGAAAAGAGGTGTCTTTTTGGTTTCTTTTATGGCATTTGTTATTAGGAATCTCATGGTATTGTGACCACTTTGTAAATATAACTGTCAAATTAAGAAACAAAGATTGAATATAAAAATAGAAAGAAACCATGTTAACATAAAAAGTAAAAAAAATCTTCTTTGGGTTTTCTTAATTTTCAATTTTGTACAAAATGTCTTAAATGTTGAAAGTTTATCCTTAATGTGGTTGGGGGGAGTTATTTTGAATAGTTAGAAATTGAGAGTTGCAGCAAAAAAAATTATTTAGTTGTGATTTTTAGAGATAATAATTTGTTTGGATGTGAATTTGAAATGAGTAGCTATTTTGAATAACTAAAAAAGAATGATTAGAAATGAGTGATTAAAAATAAGTTATTTTTTTGTGTAGTTAGATATGAATTATTAGAAATGAGGAGTTATTTTGAGTAGTTAGAAATAAATGAGTGGTTAGAAATAAAAAGTTATTTTTAGAAATAAAAATGAGAAATTACTTTGAATAGTTATAATAACTCGTTTGAATCTGATTTTTTAGGAGTAAATAGTAAATACTCCATAAATATTCATCTTAAATACTCTATAAATTCAACAAACAAACACTTCCTGATTTTAATTTTCTTATATTAAAAAAAAAAAATTATATTACCAAGAAATATTAATTATTAGGGGAAATTTTGCAAAATATTAAGGATAAAATTAAAAAGGGGATTTTGATAAAAAAAAATGCAAAGTATTTTCATCTATAGCACGAAACTAAAACTAATTCATTTGTAGTAAAAAATCCAAATTGAATTCTATCACTGGTGGAGTTCCATTACTCATAAAATTTAATCAGTCATACATTCATTCTATCATTGATAGCCTATAGATGAATTATTTTAGAAATTATGGTGCAAATATAATATAAGAGGTAGAATATGCTAGCTGATGGTAAATTCTCAATTGAAAATGTATATAAAATTGGGATGAAAATTTAGACACATTCTGTGTTTATATATATATATAAAAGATAGTTGATGCAACAAGGCAAACACAATGAAAAGGAAATCATATACTGCTGACAGTTAACGTATCTCTAAAAATATTATTTTATTTTTACAAGAAATGTAACAAATTTGCTTAGCTAAGTATTATTATTGTAGTCTTTTTTTCAAATAATGCTTATAATTAATTAGCATCATCCACAAAGTGTTAACGTAAATATTCATTAGTAAATTTAGTGAACATTGCATCATGTCAACTCAACTAAAATTAATAAAAATCAACCAATAAGAAATAACCAGCATCATAATCCACTTGAATTTGCTTTCACTCTATCTATTGTATTTGAATGTGTTATTGAATTCGTTTTAATAGTTTCATCATTTATGTATAAGAAAAAAGTTACAATAAAATATTATTTTCACTTCATTTTTTAAAAAAATTAAAAGGCACTTTATAAGTATTATCTTTTTATATAATGAAATTAAGAGATTTTTTTTTTAGAAAAATAATGTCAACATATAGGTGTAGTTTTTAATGAAAGCTGGCAAAGGGGATTTAACTAGAAAATGTTCATTTATTAAAAATAACTGGAATTTATTTTAAAAAATAACTTAAAATTTTAAAGAACAATAAATGAAATTAGAATGATATATCTAACTTTAAAAATAATTAAAAAAACAAAAAATCAACCTGAGTTCTGTGTTCATCATTGTCATTAATTTTGTAAGCATACTTTAATCTAAATGGAGTTTTAAAGGACATTTGCTAAAATTAAATTGGGCAACTTTTAAGCGAGCTGACTTTTATTGGCCTTTTAAGTAATTGAGTTCATGCATTGACATTTAAAGCAAATTTTATAGTTGAAGTCTTCAATTAAAGTTTACAATAAAACATTACTATTTTATTTTAGGACAATAGATTTTATTAGTTTCTTTTGATAAACTTTAAAAAGTATTTTCTTCTTCTTCTTATTATTATTTAATATTTGTTATAAAAATTAATTTAAAACTAAAATGGATTCATTTCTGATTTATTGAACATGGTGGATTTAAAATAACACAAATCTGATTTCAAAAATAAATAAAACCATTTATGTGGATAACAATGTATGGCATAAATAATACAATTATATTAAAAAAAAAATAATGATTTGAATAATAAAGTATAAATGATAAATTGAAGATGCTACAAATTATTATCTTACACATGGGTCGGAAAGTAGGGGTGCAACAAAAAATCGAAAAACCGAACTGAACCAATACCGAACTGAACCAATTCAATCCAATGGATCGGATCGGTTTTTTAGCACAAAGTTGGACATATCGGTTTGTAATTTGAAAAAACCAAAAATATTGGACCGGTTATGATTTTCGTTTTAAAAAACTAACAAAAATCGATCCAAACCGAAATATATATTATCAATAATTCATATAAATTCATCTTCCTTCCATTAATATTACTTTAATTCACTACTATTTTAAGTAAATAACATTCTTAGATAATTTTGAATAAGTTAAAAATACTTCTAATATTTAAAAAAATAGTTGTTCATGATAAGTTTCTTTTTATATGAGAAATATTGTTTTTGATATATTAAAAAAAATTGTATATTGGATCGGATCGGATTCATTTTTGAATATTAGAAAACCGAACCAATATTCTATACTTTATTGGACATTGGATGAGATCCTTTTTAAAAAAAATGAAGATATTAATTCGGTTATCGATTTGGTACAAAACCGACAAAAACCGAACCGAGACCACTCCTACTCAAAACTGTCAAGGAGAAAAAAAAAGAAAATAAAATCATGAGAAAAAAAGAGAATAAAATCGTGAATGCATTAATTTGTAAATCATCCTTTGAGTCCAATAATTTCACAAATTTGTATATCTTAATGACAACAAACATTCCAAATTCAAAGCATCCATAACAGTAATTAATCAACAACCAGGTGAAGAAAATTTTCCAAACAAAATTGAATCGCAGGAAACAATTTCAATTTCCTCATAAAAGAAAATGGCTGTATTTACAGAAAATTCAGAGAAGAAAGATTTGTGCACAATATACATGGAAAAATCCAAGAACAGCTTCCAATTTCCAAAGCGATCGAAAAGAGAATCAAAACGAAATCGAAATCGAAATCGAAAATCACTGCAAGAAATAGTAGAGGCAAGAAGGATTATCATCAGGAACAAGGAATCGAAAGAGCTTCTTCTCATGGCGAGGATTCTCGATGTTGAAGAAACACCTACAGAGCGGACAAGTAAATCGATTCTTCTCCAACCACTTCTCGATGCAATCGGAGTGAAAAACGTGACAACAATTCGTCAATTCGCACACGGAATCTCCTCTCGCGAATTCCGTCAAACAGATCGAACACATCTCCTCCTCCGTGGATCGATCATCGCTCCTCCGTAACTCTCCGTATTTCCTGACCGGCAGATCTCCGCCGCCGCCGCCGGAGGTGTCCATTTCCGGTAGAGATTGGAGGCGGAAAACAGTAGCGATGGCGAGAATGGCGTCCTTAAGACGAAGGAGCGGGATCCAGAGGGAAGCGTGAAGGAGAAAGAGAGCGAATCGCATCCGCGGATCGAGAGAAACGAAACCTAACATGGCGGTGGTGCTGTGATTGAATGATTGGTTAAGATCGAGCGATTTCAAAGAGGATTAAATCGTTGATTTCGCCATTAAATTATTGGAGCTCAGTTTTGGTTTGGGAAAAGTTGAAGAAGAAGAATAAGTACTAATTCATTGATTGCTCTGCTTATGGAACCTCCAATATTTTCAATTTCTCAATCATTTTTAATGGATGATTTTTAAAATACTCAAATATTATTTTAAATCAATTAAAATAATTCATTTTTAACCACTCATTTATAATTATTCATTTTAAATTTACATTCAAACTAAATTTTGACTTTAATTTCTCTGAGACGAAATCTAAACAAGTTTTTTTTATTGCAACTCTCAGTTTTTAATTATTCAATATAATTTCTTAATCGGTAAACAAATATTTAGTAAGTACGATGACTTCAATTAATAAATAGATTTTAATTAGTACACACATAGTTTATTTTCAACAAAATAGATTTCAATTAGTGAGACAATGAATGATAAATTGGAAAAATAAAAAAATTAGTATGAAATATTTCTAAAAAAAATATGAGTATTTATCCTAGGTAGCAGATTTTGCTACTTGTATTACATTTGCAGCATTTTTTTAAAAATATTTACATGTATAGCAGAATTTTGGGCATTACTTTTTATTTCCAAAATTACCCTTTCCCTCGTCTTCTACATGTTCGGTATTTCTTTGTTTCCAAAATTGTCCAGATCATCAACCAATTCGTTTCGACAGCTTCAGCTTCACAAAATTTCTTAAGAATTCACAAATTTCTTCAGATTTCACAAAATTTCTTGATTTCACAGAACTCGCTTCCGATTTGTTTCCAATTTTGCTTCATTACTTTGTCGATATTCTCCGGCGATTCCACATACCTCCGACGATTTTGACTTCGGATTTTGCCGATATTCTCTTTTGTCTTCAGATTCTATTGCGATTTTGGCAACTTCAATGGATTTTGGCGAATTTCATAGCCAATTTCTGATCTCCGGCAACTTCGACAAATTCGAATTTCATAACCAATTTCTGATCTCTGACCAAGTTCACTCGACAAAGTCAACCGATTTCGCTGACTTGAACATAGTTCCGAAGGAAGTTCATCGGAAATTCATCTCTTCTCCTAATTCTTCTTTCACTCTGTTTTGAAGGTATTGATTGAATCTCTTCTTCTTTCACTCTACTTTGAAATTTTCTTTTACACTGTTTGAAGGTATTGTATCACTTAAGCATAAAGCTGTTTATCACCAATACATAGATATTCTATCACTGAGACATAAGACTTCTATCACTTAGGCATAAGCTGTCTATCACCTATACCTAAGCCTTCTATCACCAATGCATAGGGCTTCTATCACTTAAGCATAAGGCTTCTATCACTTAAGCATAAGCTGTCTATCACCAATACATATATATTCTATCACTGAGACATAAGCTCTGATCTATCAACTATACCTAAGCATTCTATCACCAATATATAGACCTTCTATCACTTAAGCATAAGGCTTCTAACACTTAGGCATAAGCTGTCTATCACCAATATATAGAGATTCTATCACTTAGGCATAAGTTGTGATCTATCACCTATACCTAAGCCTTCTATCACTTAGCATAAGGCTTCTATCACCTATGAATAAGCCTTCTATCACCTTTATTGAATGAAATTGTTATAATTGTTATTGATTGAATGAATTGGTATTGCTTGACTATGTGATAGAGTGTTTCTACATAACCGATAGAATGTCTATATATGATATGACAAACTTTAGTTATATTGTTTGAAGTCAATATTGAGTAACATATTTCATTTTTCTTTCAGATTTTTTCAACATATGGATAAGATTCCTATTGTTGTCTTCCATGGTGGGCAATGGAATGCTAATGGTTCTTATGAGAAGTATAAGATTAGTGGAGTTTTGGTGGATGAACTAATGAGTTTTGAAACTTTTAGTTTGCTTATATTAAGAGAATTAAAATTGGATGTACATCGATCTTCTTCAAAATTATATGTTTTATTGGGTTATGGCCAAAGTAATTTCCCTTTTGAAATTTTGGAAGATAAAGACGTAGGTAGTTCTTAACATTAGTTAAGAATAATGGTACAAGACATCCATTAGTGGTTGATGCTAAGGACTTTTATTTAGAGGGGACATCTAGTAGTGTTGTTAGCAATTCAACTTTGTTGGTGTCTTCATCAATCGTAGATGATAACGATGGTGATGGTGTGCCTTTTCATGTCATTAAAGATATTCGGTTGGATTGTGTATTTAATGTAAAAGATACATTTGCTAGCAAAGAAGTGTTGTGTAGTTGTTTTAAATACTTGGTTTGTGAAAAATAATTTTGAGTTCACGACTCCTAGATCCAAGCAATCAAGCGGTTGAGTTTCAATGTTGCAAAGCTGATTGTTTATGGAATGTTAAGGCATCTCGTTTCAAGGATAGTGATTTATGGATCCTTAGGAAGTACGTTTCTATTCATAATTGTCCTTTGAATAGTATTCAAACATCGCATAGGCAAGCATCATCTATTTTAATCGGGATTCTTTAAAAGAAGAATTTAGGTTTGGTTCCTTTAAAAGTTTGACAAAGAAAGAAATTAAGGTTAAAGCGCGTTCAAAGCTTGGTGTTAGTGTTAGTTATGCAAAAGCATATAGGGCAAAAGAACACATCATGAAGGTGTTGAAAGGCGATGCATTTGAATCCTATTCCTTGATTCCAAAGTTTTTCAAGAAGTTAGAAGAAATGAATCCGAGTTAGTTTAACTTATTGGTTTCTATCACTCGCTTCACATCTCTTTGAATTCTTTTTAGGTTGATTTTTGTATGCAGAGACCTTCTATCACCTATGCGAGAAAACCTTCTATCACTTATGCATAAACCTTCTATCACCTATGCATAAACCTTCTATCACCTTTGTAGAACCTTCTATCACTTATGCAGAAACTTCCATCACTTATGCAAAAATCTTCTATCATTTATGCGAGAAACCTATCACTCACTACGAATGAGCACTATTAATCAAACATTGAAGTCTATCACTCACTCACTCTTAAAATTTATTTTTTAGGGAACATACACAACATTTGAAACCAATGATGATGGACATTTCAAATATTGTTTTATGGCCATGGGTGCTTCTATTGAAGGTTGGTTGTTTTGTAGGCCTAATATATCTGTGGATGGGACTTTCTTGAAGGGAAAATTTGGAGGTATTTTGCTTGACCTCAACTATGGATGGTAATAATCAAATATTTCCACTTGCTTTTAGTATTGTTGATTGAGAGAATGATGCTTCTTGGCTTTGGTTTTTTGAGAATATGAAGAAATGTTTTGGACATCGAGAAAATTTGGTTTTCATGTCGGATAGGCATTTGAGCATTCCTAAAGGTTTTCTCGATTGTTTATCCAAATGTTGAAATCTTTGTATTTGTATGCAACATTTGTTGATGAACATTAAGTTACACTTTAAAGGATCCGTGATAGATAAGATTTTTAAAACATGCGCAAAGGCTTATACTGATTGAAGATTTTGAATATAATATGAGATTGTTGGAGTCCATACACCCCACAATTCGTCAAGATTTGTTTAATATTGGTTATGCAAAGTGGGCGCGTGCATATTCTAGGAAAAGAAGATCTGAGAATGATGACGTCAAATAGTCTTTGAAAGCATAAATTCACTTCTCAAAGAACCTAGAAATTATCCTGTGGCAATGCTTCTTGATTCTACTAGAGACACATTGCAATCATGGTTTTTTGACCGAAGGAAAGCTGCAACTTCTATGACTTGATTTTGTCTTCTTGGGCGGAAAAGGTTTTACTGAAAAAATCATGACGCATCAAGAACTTTCAAAGTAAGGTTTCAATTTACATTTCTTTCAATTAGGCGAAATATTCTATCGCCTATCTGAAGCTTTC
The DNA here is from genome assembly GCA_036507275.1 of Sicyos edulis. Lineage (NCBI taxonomy): Eukaryota > Viridiplantae > Streptophyta > Magnoliopsida > Cucurbitales > Cucurbitaceae > Sicyos > Sicyos edulis. Next base: position 4,431,456 of record CM071846.1, read on the forward strand.
TATCACCTATGCAAAAAGCTTCTATCACCTCCATGAGAAACCTTCTATCATTTAGGCAGAAATATTCTATACGCCTTCTATCACTTAGGCAGAAACCTTCTATTGTATATACGTTGTCTATACATAAATATTTTATCAGCAATGCATACACCTTCTATCACATATGCATAAACTTATTCAAATATATTTGTACTGTGTTTTGTCTTAAATCGTGATTAGTTTAACTTTTTGTAGGTTGATTCTATCAGCAATGCAGAGCATAAAGTAATTGATGAGACAAATCATTTTTTGGTTAATTTGGATACTCGGTCATGTACATGCCGTGTTTGGGATCTTGATGAAATTCCATGCTCTCATGCGCTTCTTTGCTATCGTGCACTAGATTTGAATCCTTATACTTTTGTGTCTAATTTTTATTATTCAAACGTTTTGACATCATCTTATAGAGGTTTAGTTCAGCCGATTGGAAATCATACTAGTTGGAGCTCTATTGATGTTGATGTCGGTGCATTACCTCCAATTATGAAACGACATGTGGAAGGCCTCGCAAAGAAAGAATACCATCTATCGGTGAAGCAAAGAGTTATATAAGATGTAGTCGTTGTCATCGAAGAGGTCATAATTGTAGAACTTGTAAATTTGCTACGCTTTAAAATGACAACTTGTTGAATTTCCTTACTTATAGTTTGTTGAACTTGTATTTGAACCTAATGAAAGTTACTACGTGATAGTTTTTACATGAGTTGAAATGATATGACCTTTTATCACTTAGGTATAAACTTTCTATCACCTATGGATAAACCTTCTATCACCGATGCATAAGCCTTCTATCACTTAGGAATAAACTTTCTATCACCTATGGATAAACCTTCTATCACCGATGCATAAGCCTTCTATCACCTATGCATAAGCCTTCTATCACCTATGCATAAGTTTTCTATCACTTAGGCATAACTACCTTCTATCACCTATGCATAAAACTTCTATCACCTAGGTATAAACGTTCTATCACCTATGGATAAACCTTCTATCACCAATGCATAAGCCTTCTATCACCTATGCATAAGCCTTCTATCACCTATGCATAAAACTTCTATCACCTAGGTATAAACTTTCTATCACCTATGGATAAACCTTCTATCACTTAGGCATAAACTTTCTATCACCTATGGATAAACCTTCTATCACCAATGCATAAGCCTTCTATCACCTATGCATAAAACTTCTATCACCTAGGCATAACTACATTCTATCACCTATGTCTAAGTCTTCTATCACTTAGGCATAAACTTTCTATCACCTATGGATAAACCTTCTATCACCAATGCATAAGCCTTTTATCACCTATGCATAAGCTTTCTATCACCTATGCATAAAACTTCTATCACCTAGGCATAACTACATTCTATCACCTATGTCTAAGTCTTCTATCACTTAGGCATAAACTTTCTATCACCTATGGATAAACCTTCTATCACCAATGCATAAGCCTTCTATCACTTAGGCATAACTGAGCAAAATTAAACTGATAGAACAAAAGCTTTCATTTAATTCAATTTGAAGTAATTGTTCAAATACAACCATAACTATTCAAGAACTGTTCAAAACTAAGTGTTCAAAAGTAAATTGACTAATTTTTCAAACAATACAAAGCTAATGATTTTCAATCATTATTCATTTGAGTAATCTTTAAATCAAAAGATGGAGCTTCCACATGTAATCTTGGTGAATGCCTAAGCTGTTGGAGACTTGGGCGATAACTCTTGAGACTTTTGGTTGGAGAATTCTTCTCTAGATAGTCTATAGCTTGAATTGCAGCTTGAATTGCCTCTCTCTTGCCCTTTCCTTTCTTATTTTCCTTTTGAATTTTGGTCATCCTCTCTGTAGATGCATTCTCCAATGTTTTCTTAGTAGGCCTAGTTTGCCTCTTTATCCTTCCATCAAAGCAACCTTTGGTTTAGATTTTTGAACGACTGCAAGCATTAGAGAAACACACAAAAGTTAACTTCATTTGAGTTGATAACTCAATCATTATATACATAATTCAATCAGTTGAAGAATTTAATAAAGAAAAAGTCATTCTTACCTCCTTTTTCCCTTTCCCTTTTTTGTCATTGATTTTTTTTGTTCTATTTTCCCTTTGAAATTCTTCTCTCTTTTCATCTTCTTTCTCTTCATCTTCTCTTTGTTCAGCTTCTTTATGTTCAACTTCTTTCTCTTCATCTTTCTCTTGATCTTCTTCTTCTGCTTTGTCATCTTTTTCTTTTTCCTTCAATTAATAGAAGTCAATTTCAATCAATAGCATACTCAAGTGGTATAACATGGACAGAAACTAGTGAAAATGATTGAATTCTATCATTACTTGCATTCTATCACTAATAGAACTCAACTAATGTTGATAGAACAGAAATCAACTAGTGATAGAACTAAACTCAACCAGTTGATAAAACTCTATAACTGCTTGCATTCTATTATTGATACAAAAAAAGCATTGATAAACTCATTTTCTATTAATACCTTTGAAGCTTCCTCTCTTTGATTTTCATCTTCATCCGCACTAGCCACTTCAATATCCTCCTCATTTTTCTAGAATAAAAAGTAAACATGATATTTGTTGAGCATATAAATAGAAGTCAATTTCAATCAATAGGAATCCATTTCAGTCAATAGCATAGTCAACCAGTTAGATAACATAAAAAGAAACCAGTGAATATGATTGAATTCTATCATTGCTTGCATTCTATCACTAATAGAACTTAACTAGTGATAGAACTGAACTCAACTAGTGATAGAAGTCTATCACTACTTGCATTCTATCACTTATAGAAAACAATGCATTGATAGACTCATTTTCTATTAATACCTTTGAAGCCTCTTCTCTTTGATTTCCATCAGCACCACCCACTTCAATATCTTCCCCATTTTTCTACAATAAAAAGTAAACATGTTATTGTTGAGCAAACAGATTGATTGATAAAAATATATAAAGATAAGAAAATGAGAATTTACCTTTGTAGCATAGTTAGTTGCAAAGTCAACTATTCTATCCACATCAATCATAGTGTCTATTCTTTCTAGACTGATAGTTGGGGGGATATTTTTAATATGGGATTGTTGTTCTTGGGATGATTTGACAATATTTTCTTCAACCAACAGATTCAAAGTCTTCAAAATTTTTTCTTGCCCAGCCTTCAATTCTTCCATATCTTTTCTTAATGCTTCAACATTTTCTTCTTGACTCCTTCTTAAATTTTCTATAGCTTCTTCTTGACTTTTTCTTAACTCTTCTATAGCTTCCCATATTGAAGAAGTTGTCTTCTGATTGAAGGCATCACCATCACTCACCTTCATTTTCCTCTTCCTTCTTTCTTCATTTTCTTCTTTATCCTTTGCTTCCTTCTCCAAAATAACTTCTTTTTCCTTTTTGTCTTCTTCAATCAAACGTTGAATCGTTTCAAAATGGAAGTCTTCTTCAGAAGGAATCATTTCTTGCACTGAGAACTATATTACAAAAAAAAAAAAAACAGTTTTTAATTCTGTCTTCAATAAGATTTAAATTGATTGAAGCTAATGAAGTGAAACACTTACCTTTGAAGAGTCGAAGACATTTTCTTTCGAGTGATTGCCAATCCTCTCGAATAGTTAATCTCCCGATTTGTTATTCGAGGTCCACTTCTTTCAATTCTTTTGGCTATCACTATGTCACCAATATGGGTATAATTTCTAAGGCCCAAAAATTAGAATGTAAGGAAATCCTTGGAGTGAGAGGTAAGAAGAATTGGTTCTAGTACTTTTAGAAAATATTGTAAGGTTAAATCAAAACACTCTCTCCCCAAGGAAAACTCCTAAACTTTTCCTCATCATCAACCATTTTCAAATGATATGGATTTATTTTGTTGTGAAATTTGTTTTGGAAGAAGCAAACATTCTAATAGGTACAAATTGGCAAATTTGACCTTTAAGTTTGGATTGGGAATATTGACTTGTGATAGCACATTGAAGGAAGCAACTAGTCTATTTCTATCAATTGAATCCACATTCTTAAAGAAAGTCCTTCTAATTTCACACTCAACATCTTCATCTATTTCTTGAATTGGGAGCTCTTCACATTTTAGTCTGTTAACATGCAAAATTCCTTTAATCCAAATTCTACATAGTTACCTTTAAGATTAAAAGCTAGAATATCCTTTCTTTCGGTTTCACATTGTCTTAATGCAGGTGTGTGAAAGCATTTGGATGGGAAGTTTTGGAGCTTTAATGTCTAGGAAATGCCCAAATGGCCCCATTCTAAACAATTCTATCTCTCTCTCATCCAATGTATTTTTGATGTTATCAATAACATCAAATTTATTGTATACGTTAATTTTCGAGGGCTTTTTCCAATCTTTCTTTTGAACGATAAACTTCATCTTTTCCTGTTGAAACAATATCAAGCATTTAATATTCTATCATTTCAAAGGATTGGAAAATTGAATGAACTTATTTAGTACTTACTTTTGTATGTTTCATCTTCTTAGAAGAAGATTGTTCACCCATCTCGAATTTTCTTTTTTCCATCTGTTTGACAAATAAACACATGAATAGGTGATAGACAGCTTATGCTTAAGTGATAGAAGGCCTATGTATTGGTGATAGAAGGCTTAGGTAGAGGTGATAGACAACATATGCCTAAGTGATAGAAGGTCTATGTATTGGTGATAGAGCAAACTTATGCCTAAGTGATAGAAGCCTTATTCATTAATGATACCTAAGTAATAGGCGACTTATGCATAAGTGATGAGCGACTTATGCCTAAGTGATAGAAGCCTTATTCATTAATGATACCTAAGTAATGAGACGACTTATGCATAAGTGATGAGCGACTTATGCCTAAGTGATAAAAGCCTTATTCATTAATGATACCTAAGTAATAGACAGTTTATGCATAAGTGATAGACAACTTATGCCTAAGTGATAGAAGCCTTATTCATTAATGAGACCTAAGTAATAGACGACTTATGCATAGGTGAAACAAAAGTTAAGTAAAGATTACAATATCTATTTCTAATAGACGGCATAAATGGTCAATCAACATTCATCAATTCACAATTCACAACATTCATCAAAGCTCTAATCTCCTACTCGATTCGGTACGTGAAACGACTCAACCTTTTCAACGTATGTTTCTGAATTTGTTCTTAAATTTATTCTCATTTGTATTGCACTTTAAAATGACAGAACTATAATGCAAAACTATCTGATTTCGGATTAGCCAAGGATGGGCCTACAGGTGATAGAAGCTATGTTTCTACTAGGGTAAGTACAAATTACAATATCTATTTCTAATAGACGGCATAAATTGTCGATCAACATTCATCAATTCACAATTTCAGATTACCTACGTACGGATTACCTAAGTGATATTATAGTTTGAGTGAATAGTGAAGTAAAAAAACCCAAAGAGTGAAAAACATACCGAGAGTTTGGATTGAGACGAATTGTAGAAGGAGATTGAAGATGCTTGATAGAGAGAGTTGAAGACGAGAGACGAAAATGCTTGATAGAGAGAGATCGTGAGGAGAAATCGTGATACCGAGACGAAATGAAGATTGAAATTTGTGATAGAAGAGTGATTGAAGCAGAGATCGTGATTTTGCGAAGGGTGATTGAAGCCGAAATCGGGATTTTGTTAAGGGTGATTGAATCGCAAAGAAAGAAGGGGGTACGGCTGGGACGCGTGAATGGGGATTTTCGCGATTTAGGGTAGCAAAATCGGGCATTTCCTTCTTGGGCATTTCCGTCTTGGGCTTATTGGTCATTTCACTAGGCCCGTTTGTAAAATCTGCTATAAAAGAATTACTTTTGAAAATCTGCTATCCATAGAATTATTTTGGCCCATTTTGCTATACATGAAAAAGCCCCAAAAAATATTATAATTAAAATAGACGATGGAAATTCTCTATTTTAAAAAAAATTCTAATAACATTTGAAAATTGATGGATTAGAATCAATAACATCTTAGTTAGGCTCTTCTTTATTATTATTTCTTTTAATATCCATGTCATTGCTAATATTTTGTTAGCACTTTCAAATGTTTTATTTTCTTTTTAATTCAATTGGGTAAAAGATAAGAACTTGGGATATATATATAAAAAAATAAATTAAAGGATAATATGAGAATTAAATATCGATTTTCAAGATCAAACTCATACCTGTAGCATTGAACTAGATTACTGACAAACGATTAAATCACTTTATACCCCTTATACAATATTATATCTTTTAGTCATTGAGACACCCTATACACGGCTCTCGTTGGCTTCAAATGTCGATTTTCTTTTAGTAAAAATGTCAATGTTTAATTGACTTTAAGATAATCTTTTGTTGCTGTTAATTTTCTCTTTTTTAGTAACAAATTTTTAATTATGTTTATATTATATTCTTTTTTTGTATTAAAATTATTTTTTTTGTTGAGTCAATTTTTTTGAAAAAATATAATAACTTCAAATTATTTATATAAAATTTAAACATAGAATGAAACTAGAAGAGTAACATTAAAGTACTCGGTGACGTAGTGATTGAAAATTTGGTTTTGAAAGTATGCTCTATTAAGATTTCGAGATTTACCTGTGACATTACTTATTCGATCTCGTCAGTGTTTGACCTAGAGAATATGAGTGTGGTTACCATTTTTTGAAAAAAAACCTAACATTAAAAATTTGAAAATATAAATACTAAAATAAACAAACTCTAAAGTATGATAAAAATAATATTTAAATTTTTTATATAAAAAAAATAAATATGGAGTTAAAAGGTTTGAACTTTAAATTGATCATAAATATTAATTATCAACTCCCCTGGGCATTCTAACCTAATATTATTTTTTAGTTAATAACCAACGGTCAAATATCTCGTAAAAAATTATATGTATACTTATCAAAAAGCTAGCTTAGAAGTGGACATAAAAAAATAAAAAAAAAGAGTCTAAATGTGTGTGTTTTTAGTACAACCTTTAAAGTGGTTTGGAATGTCGACATTATGGAGAAATAATTGAAATAATGAAGCCAAAAGTTTTGAATATAAGTTATTTATTTATTAAAAAGAGATAAATAAGCTTTTAAAATATTACTTTATGCTCATTAATTTGATTTTTTAAAAAAAAAATTATGTTTGTTTTTTTTATTTCAAGAAAACGTCTGAGCTTTAGTTAAATTCTAGAAATAAAATTAAAATTTTGAAAATATGTTTCTTTTTGTACAACAAGAATGAAAGAAGAAATTCAAACTCATAATCTTATGATTATTAGATTATACAAAATGTCGATAAATCTCTATTTTTATTGGCTTTTAAAAACATGTTTAGTAGTTTTTAAGATATGACTTCGATATTTCAAAATGCATGTAAGAAAGTAGATGACAAAATAATGATGAATCACATGGTTAAATGTTTGCTTTTGCCGAGGAAAGAAATATCTTAATATCAATACTGTTTTTTTCAAACTATAAGGTTATAAATTTAAATCTTTTCCAAATTATTGTTGAACTAAAAAAAATGTATTATGGTCAACATGAACAGTTGTTCAACAATACTAGTATATGTTCAATGTCCTAGAGTGTTATAATTGCTCTGTTATAAATCCCCCACCTGTGTCATGAGATTCTTTTATTTAGTTATTTATTTTTACTTATATTTAGAAAAATCAAGGCAAGGTTTAGAAAACTAAAAACATGAATTTTTTAACCTCTTTTTTTCAAGATTTAACTAAGAATTTAAAATGGTTTGTTAAAAAAAAAAATGTCTTGCAAAGATGAAAAAAATAAATAGATTTTGATAAAAAGCAAAAGATTATCTAACGAAATCTCACCATACAATTGTCACTTTGGCCGAGTGGTTAAGGCGTGTGCCTGCTAAGTACATGGGGTTTCCCTGCGAGAGTTCGAATCTCTCAGGTGACGATAATGGCTTTTAGAATTTTAAAAAGGTGCTTAAATTTTATAGACTTCATGGAGAGACGCTAGATAGAGGAAAGTAAAAATATAGAAAAGAAAAGGAGAGAAATGACCAAATTCATCTATATTCTTTAAATTCAACATTTAAACTTGAACCCCTAACCAATCAGTTACTATTATGATACATAATGTCATTGGAATACTACTCCCTTTGACAAATAATGTAATAAATTTGATGTTTATAATATAACTTTTTTTAGTTAATAATAATGGGGTGAAATATTAGAGATACTCATCTTGTCCCATATTATAAAGGAGAGGAGTCTACACTCTTTTTAATATAAAATATTTATACGTCTCACTATTAATTAGTTTTGATTAGGAATCTAAGTTACCTTACTTATAAACCCATGAATTTCCTATTATCTTAAGCGATGAGAGAAAATAGTTGAATTCCCAACAATATTATAATTCCCTTTTCATCGAAATACAAGAATTTTTAGAGCCGTAAAGAGATTTATAAGTGATATTTGAGCCTTCGTTAAATTTCATGTCTTTCCTTAGACCTCAGTTATTAGACTGTTTTTTCTTATTCTTATTCTTTTTTAATAATATTTTACTACATTGAAACTCCTTTTTATAGGAGTGGTGTCTAGTTTGATTGAGTTTTTTTTCCTCTCTATTACTCTTTCTGCTTGATTCATTTTAATAAAGCTACCCATACTATGCAAGTTTAGTGCATGAACAAGCATATATCACTCAAAGAAGCAATTATTTAGCACAAAGATCTCAAGATGTATACAGTAAATGTAAAATACAAACAAATTCAAGGATAAATGAGAGCCAACATTAGCATAATTATTTTTTATTTTCCCTTTTTCTTACTTTGATATGATGCCATCAATTACAGCTGCTACTATAGCTGTAGGGTCCCCTAGAATGGCAGCGATAATGGCACGAGCCGCAGAACCAACAATCTGACCGCACTTCTTGACCGTTCCACTCGACCCGGGACGAGTTTGCAGTGATGATCCCTTGAGGCTTGGAATGGTTGTGTGCATTTGCCTAACCTTATTCTTGTCCACATTGAAATATATGGCTTCCCAACTCTCCACCAACATCTCTTTTACACATGATAGATGAAGGTTATAGCTCTTGCACCGCGACCGGTAAGACCAACCGAGCCCCTTTCCACCACAGCTGTGACACAAGCTCGAGAGCTTGTGACACAGGTAGAGATTGCGTTTACCATCATCAAGGACTTGTGGTAGCTTTGCACAACAAGGGTGGAGATCAAAATCACAACGATCGCAGTGGTACACGAATCCGTGAACGTAAGTTCGACACGCATCGCATACTCGCTTTCCTTCGCCCGGGGGATGATAGTGTAAGTGAAACTCGCATTTTTCGTAGAAAGGATGGGTGATTTTGGGAGCACCAACAGCACAAACCTTGTGCAAGTTGAAGCTACATTGTTGGCACTTGTATTTGTAGCCAATGCCTGCTTCTTTGCACCCGTCGCAGTTGTAGGGGATCTCGGTGTACTCGAGCCGCAGAGTGTGTCGTGGGTGGATTGGGTGAGTTAGTTCTTTCTCAATCTTCAACATTTTTGTTCTTTTGTTTTTCCACACTTATAAGGTGATATTATATTTTTAAGGATGTGAATTGGGGAACTACATATCTTGATTTGGCTTTGTTCTGTTATACCTTGTTGGTAGATGCTTTACTTAGCCTTTATGATCAGATAGTATCTTTTACAGTTGATATAAGAAGTATTTTTTTGGGGATTCAATAAAGCTATGTAAAGAATTAGATGCCATTGAAGTATCTTAGTATATATATACATACATATATTCAACAATATAAACATGAGGCACAATTTCAGTCAACTCTTCCAACTGGCCAAGCAACTCTAAGGTGCCAAGAGAATAATTATGATGATGATATGACCCTTAGAATTTAATATCCTACCAATTTTCTTGACAACCAAATATAATAAAATATAATTATTTCATATAAATAGTGATATGGGTTTACAAATCGCTAGAAAACCTTCCTCTCACTATTTTGGCATGAATAAAGAAAAAATGATTATCGAGAAAATTAAAAGAAAGTAATAAAATGGGAGAACACAAGAATCTTATGTGGAAAAACTTCAAAATTAAAAAAAAAAGAATCATGGATAAAAAGAACCTACTCTATATAAAAAAAATTTGCAATTGCACAAAATTTCCCTAATCTCAATTACAAAAATATTCTATTCAAAGTTTACATTTTCACATCCCTAACTAAAATGCTTTGAATCTAAAGTTGATGCTATGTTTATAATGTTTATTCTACATAGCTTGCTTGCTCTTTTCTGGTGTAGGACAACCATTATTTAACTTTTTTTAATCAAATATTTCGTAATAAAGTGGCTCAAACATTCACGAATATAAAATAAAAAAGAAGTAACATGAAAGGGAAAAGGGACTATTGCTGGTCTCTCCCTTAATATGGAAGGCAAATAAAGGCAGCAATGTTCCACAGTTTTAGTTCAGCGAAGGTTGAACGTTCAATTGATATTGACACAATATTCAAGTGAGATTTAACAAGTTAGTTTATTAACAGAATAAAAGAATAAAAGAAAAACGATAAAAAGTAAAATGAGACTTTTATGAAAGAAATAAGATGTTTTTTTTTTTTTTTTTTTTTTTTTTTTTTTAAATTTTGAGAAAAATAGGAAGCTTTCCATAGTAAACAAAGAATGTCATAAAGTTGATCAAATTAGATAATTTAGTTTAAGGGAAAATGTCTTTTTAGTCTTTAAGTTTGAAATCTTGTTTCGATTTAATTTAGATATCTATTTTTATGATTGAATTCGTGAGAGTGGAGTTGAATTAAATTACCGTCAAACAATGAAATTATTAGACCACAAATTCTTTTATATGGTTTACTTGTATTTTGTATACATTCTCCGAAAAATGATCCGACTTACCAAACCAATTGAATTAGGGTCGGTGTCCAAGTATGTGTCGGTCAGTGCCGATTACAAAAATGGTTAACCTAAAAATTTTCGATTGTCAGTTAATCGAAAATTTCCTTTATAAAATATTGATATTTTCTTATCTTTAAATATATTCTTTATTAAATTATTGCAAAATAGAATAAAATTAAAATATGTTTCTCAAAGTAATTCTATATGCTCATTTTTTAAAAATTAATTCTCAAATTTTGATTACAAAATTATATGATTAACCGATTTTACCGACTGAACCGATTGACTTGATCGATTGGTCGGTGTCGATTTCATTTTTTAGAAAATCGATAAGTCAGTACGACAAACCAACACCCCCAATATTTTGTTTGGGTGTTTTAAACCTAAATAAAAGTTAACAATTTGTTTTTTTTTTCAAATGATCTCTTATTTTAAAAACTTTGATAGAAAGGAAATAAAACGCTATGAAATGAAATTGAAATAAAGAAGTGAAGTGGGTGGCAGCGATCGGAACCCTAGAAAGATCCGGCGAAGGTCGTCACTGCCACTGGTACGCTCCGCCCCTCCGAGAAATCTTAGAACTCTCAGTTGATTACACATTTCTTCAGTTTGTATGAATCCAGATTGTTTTCATTACTCTGTATTTTCTATATTTTCGAGAAAATTGAAGATCGACCATTCCTGTTATAAGGATCGTTAGGTAGCTACAACTTATGCAGTTCACGGCGATTGTGATCAATTTCTGGGGAATATGTTCATACTTACTTTTCTGATACTATCGTATTAGGTTGGGTGTACATGGTTCTGGTTGGATTACGAGATTTTTTTACTCACCCAAATTTTTGGGTTTTGGGTTTAGCCTATTATCTCCTTGCAATCAATAAAAGTTACAAAAGTTTGAATGTTTTCTCTTATGGATGTCAAGAAAATGAGTAAAAAATGAATTTCTAGATAAGTGGTTGTAATGGATTAAACTCATCACCTCTTCGTTCTTAAAGACCCTCTTTAATTACTAGATCATTCCACGATGTTTTGATGTATATTTTACTTTTAGGTAATGGTCTTGTTGACCGGTTACCGAGTCCGGGTCCAAGGGTGAAGAGCCCAAAAGCGTCTGGTAAGAAATTAATTTTTAGGTAGAAGTCTCAACAGGTCGGGATCCAAGGGCGAAGCCTCCCATGGAAGGGAGCTTGGGGGAAACGCCTCCCCTAAAAAATAAGTTACTTGTATTAGGCTTTTATGTAATTGGGCTACATGATGTATCGCTGTTTTATGTGAGATCGCACTATACATTCTTTAATAACTCTAACCTTTTTTTTATCTAGAATTTTGTATTCTTATCTTTTAATAAAACGGTTTCTCTCCTCTACTGTAAACGTGGCTAACACAATGTTAGTGAAACACGTCATTTGTGTTGTTTGTTTCGTATTTTCTTATTCTTGATTGTTGTTTACAATTCTTTCATAATAGTTAGACGTACAAAAAACACACACACATCAAGCTGTCATGAAAAAGAATTAATTTGTCAACTTTCTGTATGTTGGAGAAAATTTTGCAGGCATATGTAACAGCTTTTAGAGCAAAATATGTTATTGCACTTCCTGTCGTAGATCCTCGTATTGGAAAGATGAAGAGTTCTTAATATATTTATAAGGTATGTGGGTTACTCCCTTTGAGATGGAACTCCACACTATTTGAGTACGTTCGAGTGTCAATAGATCTGTCAAGCTTTTAGTTATTTAGTTTCAGGTTGGCGGCAGTTATGTGACCGTTTCTTGTTGGTGAATTAGTTACTCTGAATTGTGCAAATAAGCGTCAACTGATGTCCTCTGTGTAGTTTTCATATCTACTTTCCTGTCTGAAAGTAAAGAGAAAAGGCTTGATATATATAGCCTATCATAATTTTCAGGTAAGAAAAAGAACACCTGAGAAGATAATGATGTTCTATGGTACAATGCGATAGGTTTGGGGAATGATAATGTAGGAGTATATGGGTAATTAGTTATAGAGTTGGTTAGAGAATTTAGTTATAAATAGAAGGTGCGGATAGTAGGGGAAGACATCAAATGTTTACGCCAATTCGGTATTAGGTTTTGAGTGATCTCAAGAATAGGATGGTCCAAGACTCCAAATACCTTAAACTTGGTTTATCTTGTAATTTTGTTATTTTTATATCATAATAGAGATTGATTTTTATCACAATGCACATATTTGTTCTCTGTTTCTATTGTTAGTTAATTTGGTCGAGAAATATATATATAGAAAAATATTAAATATATAAGGTTGATCTAACATAAAAGTGTAAAAAGACAATAAAGACAACATAATTAAGATATTAACAAATACACGATAACACTAATATTATAGGTGTGCTTTCCTTAAGGTCTTAGGTTTGAGACTCGTCTGTAACATTAATTTGTAGACACTTACTACATTGCTATTCCCTCAATGTCTTCTGGTGGCTCTGGCTGGCCTAGGGACGGATATAGTTACTTCGCTCCAATTTTTCAGTTTCTGAAAAAAAACTAATATTAAAATTAGTTTCTTTTCCATAACAGATGGAGAAGAAAATTTGTGAACTTTCCACGGAGTTGGACTAGGCAATTCCTATCTGTTCTAAGAGACATGGAAGAACAGAAGTTGAAGTTATCAGTCAAGTTCCAAAATGCAAGACTTAGTGTGAAAGAAATGGCACCTGATTAAAAGAATTAATTTTTTACAAATTTTTTTGACCATCTAATATTATAGAGTCAACCCGTGATAATAGTTGAGGTATGCATAAATAAAAATAGGTAATCGACGGAACGAGTGACTTGGCACTGAAAGGGACATTCTGAGTGTGTCAACTGTCATGTAAATGCTGTCTAAATTCTGTGTGTGGAAAAAAATGCCAGACCTATTAAACTGTGTAAATTACAAAGAGGTGGTTGGATATAGGATGAACAATCATAAACATCTGCCATTAAAGGATGCTGTTGAGTTGAATTAGACTAGGATAATGAAGATGAATGCTGTTGATATCCCGATGATTCAGACAACTCTGGGTTGACTTTTTATTGTATATTAAATGGAAAGCATTGGTTTTTTCTTTTTTGAGAAGAAAATAGAATACAGTTTTTTTTTTTATAATATGGAGGGTATTAATTGACCCTCTAACCTCGAGATCATTAGTATATGATGTCGGTTGTGCTGTATTCATTGAACCTCGAATGCATTGTTTTTTTTTTTTTTTTATGAAAAGAGAATGCATTGTTAAATGTTCTTCAATTAGTAATATCATCTAATATTCAGTTAGGTCCATTACTACAATTCTAGCTTTCTATGACAATTTTTAATTGTCATAATTAATTTATTATGACAATTATGCCAAAAATATGTTATGTCATGGTTTCCACTATCATGATAAGTCTTTTATGCATAATAACAATGTCATAAAATATAATTTATGATAATTATCAAACTATCATAAATATTTATTTATGACAACTAAAAATTGTCATGAATAAATAAAAAATAGGGTTTAAGATCTTTTTATGACATTTAATAATTGTCATAAATTATGTTATTTTTGTAATTTTAACTTTTGTTACCATGACAATTTTAGAATGTCATAAAGTAGAATTATTTTTCCACATGAAATTAAATAGTAAATTGTCATGAATTCACATTTCATGATAGATGTAATAGTCATGGTTTTTTTTTTTTTTTTATAGTTTAAAATTGTCATAGAAAAGATAACATGACATTTTTTAAATTATAAAATTGAATATATTCTATTTATTTATTCATAAATTTATTTTATATTAATTACATTTAAGTCTATCAATTAAAAATTGATAATATTTACATTTGTAAATAATTATGCATTTCTAAAATAATATCACAGTCCACATAAATGTCAGGCTTACTTCATTTATCACAATTCAAATAAAGTCTTATACAAAGTAACCAATATATAAAATTTGCAAATTACAATTAATGATTCATAAATGAAAGAAAAAAAAAATGAATACTTTGACAACTTGTAGATAACGGTAGATTCAAACGATCACCTTGAATAAAGTACCTGCAAAATGTGATAGTAAAATTTTGAATTAGAAATCACAATTGTTCATCCACTATGTTTTCCAATCATTATTGGCAACACCCAATATATTTTTCAATCAAAACAATATAGTCAAGATTTGAATTATATATAACATATCTTGTCACTACAACTTTTGATGCTAACACATTATATATAACATATCAAATCACTACAACAAGAATAAATGAAAGGCATAAAAGTCAAACTTACTAGATAGTGGAAAAATAATCTTCACTCCTTAATTCATCTAAACCCAACTCTTTAAACCTAAAAAGTAATCATGAACTAGATTGTTATTTGATTGATCGCGTTGTATAGTAAAAAGATAGGTACTATACTTCTTTCAAATCATTAAGCTATATATGTATAGCAACCAATGTTCACTCAAGAAAGTGTTTTAACTCAAGAAATAGA
Source organism: Sicyos edulis (assembly GCA_036507275.1). Taxonomy (NCBI): domain Eukaryota; kingdom Viridiplantae; phylum Streptophyta; class Magnoliopsida; order Cucurbitales; family Cucurbitaceae; genus Sicyos; species Sicyos edulis. Next base: position 4,446,862 of record CM071846.1, read on the forward strand.
GAGTTGAAGAATAGAAACTTGAGTAATTTAAATATAAGAACAAGATGAGAACCCAAGAATGAAATGTCATTAGTGTTGCCTCTAAAAAAACATCAAAATGAGTATACATAATAAATTATCATCATTGTATTAAAAAATGAATAAATCAACACTCAACTAGTATTATAAGATGACCAAAATAAACTCAAACTCAAAACATGCAAAAAAAAAAAATAATAAATAAAAACCTGCCGAACTCAAATTCTAAAAAGTTAAATCATTAAATCATTAGAATCTAGTAGTTAAAAAATCTCAATTTCTTGTTCTCATTGATCATATGTTGATGAGCTGGGGTTGGTGTAGAAGAGGCCAACAATATTGAGGACTCTACATATTTCTTCCTTGAAACAACTATCATATTTTGAGTCAAACATGAAAATCTCTAATTTCAATAGCTTCAGAATCTCAACATCTCAAACCAAATGAATTTCAATGGTGTACAATTGCAATTTAATAAATTAAAAATAAGTGAGGATCAATTCATAGATTTCTCACCCACCCCTGTCTCACATGAGCTCCAGCTGGTACCAAGGCAAGGCATTCTTCTCCAACATCTTGGCTTCAACAAATCAAAATAAAACAAGTGACAACTTCTTAATCATTCATTTTTTATAGAAAGAAAAGACAACAAACCCGCTATTCATGTTGTATAGCCAAAACTAGAATGAAGAGCACCTCAACCCAACTAAACACTTCACTGCCAAGAAGAAAGTTCAGCCAATAAACTAACCCAATTTTCATCACCTTCACCGAAATTTTAGAAGAGAAGACGAAGATAAAATGAAAAGCTACACTAGAAGTTAACTCCAAAAATTAAAATTCATCTGACCAATCTCAACAAAAGAACCCAGCTGATTAAATTTGAAATCCACTACTTCTCTAATCAAGAAATCAACCACAACCTCAATGTCTTTCACCTCTAAGTTTCCCCAAAAGACATTCCACAAAAGCCTCCATTTTATCCTACAATAGAAATGATAATGGATATCCTCCTCCCAACTTTAAAAGGCATTAACAGAGCTCAAAATCAGAAAACTTAAGAAAGAAAAAGTGATAGGCATATAAACAAACAAGGGCAAAAACAATTAACAAACAAATCCTTAATTTAAGAAAAAAGAAAAGAAAAGTAGAAGTAGTGAAGTGAAATGCTGGATTAAGTACTTTCATAGAATTCAAAGTCAAATTCTTTGGTTGCAATCACAAAATTTACCTTATTTGGTGATTCAACTTCATATCAATTTTGAGTGAAAAATACATCAAACTCCTTTTTTAGCACATAAATGATATTTTAATAAATATGCAAGTGTCCTAGATTTTAAAGATATGGTGTGTCATCATGTCGTATTGTATCCATATCTGTGCTTCTTAGTTAGGATATACCAACACACATGTAGGGTTCTCAAAGTTTAATTTTTGAATTCCTTAATTGTTGAAGATTTCTCAATTGCTAGCGGTACTTAGCATTTTAGAAACTTAACATCAACATGCATACTTACATTGTCAAGAACTAGCATATTATAAAGTTCCACAAACTTTTCCGTTAGTTTGTAGCAGCAAAAAAACCCAGCAGATAGGATCCGAAATTAAGGCCAAAAGGAAAAAAATTCTAGAAGTCTTTGAATACTCATTTGAATCTCAAATAAAGCGAATCATCATTCACCCAAGCTTGAAGTTTACTTCCCACACCTCACAAAAGCCTGCAAACTGACCCAAAACATAAACCTAACAGATTGATGGCTTGAAAAATTCAAAAAAATAAAGCAGGTAAGCAAAGTGTGGTGTTATTGACCAAAGTGGAAAGAAAATAAAAGAGGATAAGACTCACCTCAAGCAACTATATGCACAACCAAAATAAAGCCAGAACATTGTTTGCCTAACAAGAAGGAGAATCAAAAATCAAAATAATGGAAAGAACCTACCTCGAGTAAAAAAAAATCACAGAGAGAAAGAGAGTTTTATTACATGTTTGTTCATTTGACTTTAACAAACATGTGAGTCAAGATTCAAAACTGACTCTTTTGGTGAAAGATATATGCATTACTTAACTTGAAACTATTATAAGAAGTTAAGCCATTGAGAAAAAAGAATGACGAAATATGAAATTTAACTCAAACTCAAATACACACATAAACATACCTTTAAGGGTCCAAGAAACCCATTTAGAGTACCAAATCTTGTAGTGATTCCCATAAAAAGTTGCTAGATATACACTATTTAGTAAGAAATCAATGCTCTTTAAAATTACGTATGATTAGGAAGGTATAAAAGAGTCAAAGGATGCATTACCTCTTTAATTAACATCTCTTCTCCTAAATTAGTTTCCATGCATAAAACTTTTATAGTATAAATTTATAATGAAGGAGAATAAGAAATATTACTTACACGTTTGGTCAAGAAACGTCCAAAAGTGACTTTTTTTTATTCTTCGAGCCGAAACTGATGCAACAACATTTTTATAAACCTTCAAAAGAATAAATCAATTTTGATAAAGAGATTTTTCTTTAAAGATACTAACATCACTTTCAACAACCAAAAACACGAATGAATTAAAATATCTTACCAAATGCTTTGCTTTCCCTCCTTGCCTGCATGAAATTTTCGATACATCGCTAGGTTTTTCCAAAGTAAAAGAGCACAAAGATGGGTCGCCGTAAAACTTAGAGAAGAAAAGGCGATGTAAAAGTCGATGGATCCCTCCTTGCCTGCATGAAATTTTCGATACATCGCTAGGTTTTTCCAAAGTAAAAGAGCACAAAGATGGGTCGCCGTAAAACTTAGAGAAGAAAAGGCGATGTAAAAGTCGATGGATACCAATGCAAAAATGAAAGGAAAAAATTAGTTTGCTACTTCAACTTGTCGCCTCTTTTAGATGGGTGTGGTTTTGCATAGATACATTAGGGGAGAGAAGGGTTTGAAAAGAAAAAAAAAAGGGAAACAAGGTAAAGGGAAGAAAAAAATTTAGGCATGCTCATTCTAAATTTTGAGCGCTCATGTTTTTTTTAAGCCTTTTTCAATAAAAGATAGCCAAAATTTTATGACAATTAATAAAAACTATCATAAATTTTCAATAACTTTTGAAGAATCATTTTATTTAAACAAAGCAGCGCGTGTTTTTTTTTACTTTTTATGAAACTTTTTTGGAATTCTCCTTATTTGTAAGTTTGTTGACTGTCATATATTTGATGTAATAGGTGTTCGCTCCTTCCAATAAGTAAATCAAAGTTGAATCCTAGATCCAAAAACTCTTTATAGTAGTTCTAAACTAGGCTTTATAGGAGTGTTGTCGCCATTAAGAGCATAATAATCAAACTCATTAGCATTAATACCTTTGGAGTTGTGAACTGAAAAAACAACCCAACTTTACATGAGTTCTAAAATGCAAAAAAAAAAAAAAAAAAAAAAAAACTAGCTAAGCTTCTACTCCAATATAACCTCTGGCCTTAACTGTTTGTTTGGGAGAGAAATTAAGAAAGCACATGATTTGAAATCCCTAAACACAATGAAGATTCAATATTTTTATATGTTTAATAATCAGAAATAAGCTTACCCATAACCATGATTTATATAATAAGGAAGACTAGAAAGTAGAGTGTCATTGATGTCCAAAAAAATTGAGTACAAAGAAAATATCATAGAATTATTTGTTAAATCAAAGAAATATCAAGCTGGCAGATGCTTTTATAACTATTTTTAAACAAAAAAATCTCTAGACAATTAAAAAAAAAATTACATCTACATGGATTTAACATCAACACAAGAAAAATGATATGAATAGAAAATAATTAAACAAATTGAAAGTATCATTTGAGATATCAGTATAATGTGGATAGTCAGAGAAGACATGAACTTAAATACCATGTTCAGTGAAAATACCTAAAAGCTTATAGACTCTTCATTGTTCCGCACAACAAGCTTATGTTATGAAAAAAAAACATTCTTCTTGTTGTCTCTTGAGACATTCGCACCAAGCTCCTAAACCTAATCGCAATCAACAAAACACAAAAATTGAATATGTATCCAGCTAAATTGATACGAAATTTAAGATTTATATAATTACATAAATTGAGAGTACGTAGTTTCTTTAATCGAAAGTTCGTTTGGTTATACTGAAACCATATCAAGATAGCATTCCATCAAAACCACTAGAAAAAGCTCAAGAACAAAGAATCTAATTACCTCCACGGCGCGATAGTCAAGAAAACGATGGGAAAATAGACCGGAGCTCGTGGTGGAGTGAGTCGGCGATTGGGAGAAGTGAAGAGCGGAGGCAGATGAAGATGATTAGGGCTTTCCTTTTTCGAATAAAAACTCTCAAAGACTGATCCAATGAATCGTGGGCGAGGTGGAGGCTAAACAGAGCGACGAAATCGCAATGGGAGTGGGAGAAAATTGATTTGATTTAGGGCTTAGCCTTGGCTTAATTGCAACTTAAACCTCCAGCTTCTAATATTATTAAATGTGACCCCATGTTTCATAAACCAAACCTCTAAACTTATGCTAGTTATAGTTAGAAAACCACATTTGTCTTCTATGACAATTTGAAAATTGTCATAAACTTATTAAAACTTGACAATTATTAAAATGTCATAATTTTAATGTTTAATTTTCTATGACTGTTGTTAAAATGTCATAATTTTTTTTTTAGTACAAAAAATGTCATAAATTTTAAATAATACAATAACCATCTTTTTTTTTTTTATTATGACAGTTTTTATCTTTTTTTCTTATTTTGGAACTAAAATAATTGTCATAAAAAGTCAAAATTATAGTAGTGGTCTAATGAAAAAAAAAGTATAACCATTTGGTTTTTATATTATTTTTATTTCCAAAAAAAACTTATTAATATACTTCTACCTATATATATCTTCACTTTGTTATCTACTTTTATACTTATTTTCAACCCAAAAAAAGAAAGCAAAATTTGATGATTTATTATTATTATTATTTTTTAAAGTTATAGTATATAAATAAAATATTGGAAAAATTACAAGATGAAAAATAAGCTCAATTTTTGAAATCCAAAAATCTGTCGGGTAATCTTTTTTGTTTTTGGTTTTTGAAAATTAAGTTTGTATTCGTTTAATTTCTCGCTCATAGTTCTTGCATCTCTACTTATAGCATTTGAATTACCATGATGAAGTGAATTATCATAGTAATCAAAAAGTCATTGAAGAACTAAGAGACGATAAGTTTAATTCATGATAGTCATTTATTTTTAAATTAATTTTTAATACGTCTAAATGAATAGTCGAGGTGCACTTAAGTTGATCTGGATAATGAGTAAACAATCAACTTGACTTAAATGAAATGGTAAAGTAACAATGTTTTCCTTCAAATATGGACAGGTAGTGTTTGATGTTCTTAGTTAAGGTTTGAGGATTGAAGTTTTTGTGATTTATGAGTTGTCTCTGGATGATTTCTAATTCAGTTTTGAGAATATACTAATTTCATTACTTCTTCAAAGTCGATGACTTTATTTTATAAAATTGAAATTTCATTATTAAAACGTAACCCAAAATTAAATTGTTGGGACTGAATTTTTAATTCATGGAAACTTTAAGTACTAATGTATAATGTTTTAATAATACGAATCAAAACAAAAGAATAATGTAAATTTTGAACACCAAAACTATATATTTGACCTAAAGTTTTTTATTATAATAATTACTCATTATAACATTTTTTATGTTAGGATAATGTATGCAATTATAGACTTATTTGGAGAAATTTGTAACGGCTAGCGACTATTTGTAAAAATAATATAGTTTAAAAAGAATTGTAAATAAGGCACATTCTAATCAACTTCTATGGCATCCAAAATGTCCATGCTCCCGTTTTAACCTTCCTTGATGTGATATCATAGTCTTATCGCTAATATAATCATTTCTAAGTTTATAGTCTCATTTATAAAATAAAATAAATAAATAAAATCTACCTAAAATATCGATTACAGGGATCGAATCCACCTAACCCAGATAACCAATTGCGCCACCATCCCATTCGATAAATATATATACGATATAGTGTCTAACAATGATAGATGGATAATTTAATATCATGAAGACTATTTATTTATCAATAGATTAAATTACTCATTGATATCCAATATTAAGTTTGGATAATTTGGATATCAATGAGTAATTTAATATATAAGTAAATTTGGATAGATTTGGATATTAATGAGTAAATATGGATGGATTTGGTGTTTTAAAGGAGCATTTTGGTGATAGATTTGGATATCCAATGAGTAATTTAATCTATTGATAGATGATAGATGAATAGTCTTCATGATATTAAGTTATTCCTCTATCATTGTTAGACACTAAATTATATATGTACTTTAGTTTTTTTTTTTGTTTTTTTTTTAAACTTATTTATTGAGGCTGTAAACTTAGAAATTAGTATATTATCGATAAGACTGATATATCACATCAGTAAAGGTTAACCATTTTTTAAACTATTCTATTCTTACAAATAGAAAAATAAAAAAGTAAGGATAATCGCTATCCGTTACAAATTTCTCCAAATAAGTCTCTATTATTGCATACATTATCATAACAAAAAAAAAGGTTAAAATGAGTAATTAGAATAGTTTAAAACTTTAGGTCAAAAATATAGTTTTGGTGTTCAAAATTTACCCAACTTTTTGTTTGATTCGTATTATTAAAATATTATACATTGGTACTTAAAGTTTCAATGAATTAAAAATTCAGTCCTCACAATTAAATTTTGGGTTACTTTTTAATAATGAAATTTAATTCAATTATATACTAATATTATAGTCTTAGCCGTATCAATTCTCGGAGGGTTTAATCTATTGGTAAGTAGTACAATATTGACAACAAATATCCAACGATGCCTCCCAAGGACAGAAAATAATACAAAAAGTGTATTGGAATTAGCCATTTATTCAAGACAAAATGTTGTTAACAAAGTTCTAAGCTTTTGAATATACAACTTTTTTGAGTATCGAATCACCAATTCTTTTTAAAATTTCTCCTTTATAATGTACTAATATTATCGACAAATACCAATGATATTACTATTTTCTTTCTAATATGAACATACATTTTTCTTTGTACTAGTGAGCGTTTGAGCTAGTATTTAGATATCTTGACTATTTTTATAAAATATAGATAAATTGGTCACTATGAATTAAGTTCATAAATTTTTAGATCTTTAAAATTATTTTCTGGTCACTAGATCAACTCTTTTCACAAAGATCATTCTATTTTGGTCTTTTTGGTGGAGAAATTTCAATACGAAAAACTTTTGTTGTAGTAATGAATAGATATTATAAATTTTCAAATCAATTATCTTATTGGCTTGAACGTAAATGTGAAACGAAGAATACTTTCATTTAGAATAATTTTATATGCAAAATAATTGAATTAAATATATATATATATATATATAATGAAATTGCTAGGTACAAAATGAGCCTAATGGGACAAATAATTTGCTAAATCTTGACTAATGCCCTAATGAGTGTGGCCATATCAATTTGAAACCAATTTTGATCACTCGTTCTTTAATGGAAAATACAATTATGAAAACCAAGACCATTGGGTTCCAAAGATATTTGAGGGTTAATGAAAGATTATGAGTCAATCCTAATTAAATATAGGTTTTGTCATTATAACTCAATCTTAATACTTCCGGATAAAATGATAGAGATGTTCATTTTTTCTGCGGATTTTATGGGGGACCCACCCCTAATGAGGGGGTGAATTTTTGTTTAAATGGAAGAATGGGAAAGTAAGTGGTGGCAAAATATTCTTCCTACACTAGATGGAAATGGGATGGGAAATCTAGTTCCCCGCCTCATTTATCTTTTATAATTATTTTGTTTCATTTTTTAATATATATAAAAGTAAAAGTATGAATATTTCCTTTTAGAAGATCAATATCCAGTTGAAAATGAATAAATAATTACTGTTAAGAATTAACTATTATTTTATGTTAATCATTAAACAAATTTATTAAAAAATATTAGATTAAATTGAAATTTGAAAAGAAAATAAATGGAGAATAAATCACAAGGTAATCGGACCCGACAAATATCCCGTTGGGAATCCTCCTCCTTCCCACTACCACAAAATTTAACAGTGAATTTCACAAGATGGGGATAAAGAAGAGTGATGGGATGGGGATGGTAAAATCATTCCCGTCCACGCTCCGCCCGACATTTCTATTATAGTGATCATCTATCAAGGATTTAATTTTTTATAAATTTTTTCGACATCTAAATATTGTAAAATCAAATAGTATTTTTTAATCTAGTGATAATAGTTGAAGTGTAGGTAAATTAACCTCACTAGCAAATGTTAAAAATAATAATAATAAGGACAAAGGGGAAAGTAAGAAGGAAGGAGGAAAGGAAGAAAGAAAGAGGAAGGTGAGTTGGAAGGAGGAAAAAATAAAAACCAACTTTGTGTATTTTGACAATTTCCAATTTCCAATTTCCAAGAGGCAATTCAAGATTCCTTTGGCCTGACCTCACAGTCAAAGTATGGCATGTTCAACCTCCCCTTCTCCCCACACGTCTCCCCCTTTTTTGTCGCCAATTTCATCATCCCCCATTCAACACAAAAGACACCAAAATATCCCATCATCCAATTAATTCAACTTTTCTATTCAGATTTGTAAACAGAAACAAAACCCCACCACCTGAATCATACATACATACATACAAACACAAAGGACAACACAGAAAGGAAGAGAAACCTAAACCAACTTCATCAATTACATAATTTCAGTTACAGGAACAAGAACAGGAAGATCATGAAACAAAGCTATGTGTATATATATATATATTTAAGGAAAAGGGCTAAGAGTACAAATTAAAGGGTTTCCAACCTTTTTGTTCTGTGGTTGACTGTGTGTTTTGTAGTGTCATTCCCAATTTGTAACTGGGTTTGCTTTTTGTCCATCCATTGATATGTAAAATAAAGTTATCATCACCTGCGCATTGGACAACACAGAGATATTACCTTGAAGAATTTTGATATGGAGTGTTTTAGGAGGATGAAGCGCTGGTGACATCTCTACTGGATCTATTGTACTTCATATGACTCTTCACAAGTTGTCCAGCTGAAATTGCAGACATTAGAGACACCTCTCCAGCAAGAACTGAACCAGCTACAATGGTCGCAAGCAGCCTCGCGTTAGAGCCCGGCGCTTCTCTGTTCGCCCCTTTCACTCCCAGTAGATTCAAACATGCGGACTGAGAAGCAAGCTGTGTTCCTCCTCCAACAGTACCCACCTGCGTTTAACAATGAATATCCAAAGCAACGTGAGATTCAGAAGTTTCAACAATGGTGTCTTGAAAGTATTCGAAGGTGATTGACCTCGATCGAAGGCATGGTAACTGAGATGTGAAGATCCTGCCCGTTGTTGACAGCTTCCATCATGGTTATACAGTGAGAACTCTCCACGTTCTGCGCCGGATCTTGCCCTGTTGCGATAAAGATGGCTGAGACGATGTTACTGGCGTGGGCGTTGAACCCTCCAAGAGCTCCAGCCATGGCAGAACCAGTGAGGTTCTTGAGCATGTTAAGCTCAACTAAGGATTGCACGTCGGTTTTCAGGACCTTCTTCACCACATCGCCATTGATCGTAGCCTCACAAACCACCGATTTACCACGCCCTTCGATCCAGTTCACAGCAGCAGGCTTCTTGTCGGAGCAGTAGTTTCCTAGTTCCATAATCGAACAGAATTTTCCCATCAGCAAATTAAGTAAGCTTTTACACTTAAATTGAATATCTACAACAACAGACTAATTAGCCAACTTAGAACAGAAAACTAATAGAGGTTAATAATAACCAATCAGCTAACTAGCTAACAATTGATCAAATAATATAAGTCTAATGTAAGCAAATCAGATAAGTTAATGGGAAATTGAAGATGGATTTTGTTTTCATACCAGATATGCCAATTACATCCATGTCAGTGAAATCATTCTGGAGAAAATCCAAAACGTTTTGTACTCCTTTGGAAACCATGTTCATCCCCATAGCATCACCAGTACTGCAAGAGAATCTCATGTAGAGATTCTTACCAGCAATGGCGCATTTGATACTCTGTAGCCTTCCAAATCTGCTGGACTTGTTGAAAACCGAGGCTAAGGTATCGAAATTCGCCGGTTCCTCCACATAGAATTTCAATTCCGCTGCTCTTTTCGCCGTAGAAAACCTAACAACCGGCGCTCTCGTCATTGCATCTCTCACCAACACGCTGTTAGCCCCACCGGACATCATAATCGCTTTACAGCCTCTGTTAGTACTCGCAACCAAACAACCTTCCGTCGTCGCCATCGGTACGGAATACTCCTCGCCGTCCAACAGCAGCGGTCCGGCGATTCCCACCGGAATCTGAATGAATCCAACCGGCATCTCGCAGCACTGCCCTAAAATCGAAGCGTAATCGAATCCTTCCAACGGAAGCCCTAACAGCGACCTCCCGGTCATTCTCTGCAAGGCCTCGCGCCGGATCGCCGCCGCTCGTCCACAATCGCCAAGCTTCGATTCGAGCGAATAAGACGGCGTAATCCCAGCCACAACGGATTCAACAATCTCCTCATCCTCCTCCGTCAAATCGATGTTCACAGGCACCGGATCAACCACTTTCGACACCGAAATCGGCATCCCACAGTCGATTCCAGCGCCACACGGAACCTTGCGAGTATCCTCCTCAATCATAACCACCTCATCGTCATCGGAGGTCCACACATCATGCGAAGGACGGAAAATCGACTGAACGAAATCGATACCAAAGAATCCGAGAATGTAAATGAAGGAAGCGATGGAGGCGGAGATGGCGACCATTTCGGAAAGCGTAACGACGTGAAGAGGAGTCGAGGAACGAATCTTCTCACGCCACCGCGTCAGAAGAAAATACACGACGGAGAAGAACAGTGTAAAGAAAGCGGCATTGGTGAGATAAACAGGAAGAGGCAAAACATCAGTCACCTTAACAGCATCATGATGATGATGATGATGATGATGATGAAGATCGTGTTGCTCCACAATCTTAACCTTGAGAGGTTTTTTGTCCATGGATCTCACCGGTTGTTCATCGGCGGGGAAATTTCTGGCAGGTAGAGAAGATCGGCGGCGGAGGGCGTCCATTGTCAGGCGGAGAGAAAAGCGAAATGGAAAACGCCGGCGCCGGAACGGTAGTCGGAGAGGAGACTTTTATTTGTTTTCCGTTTCGCCTTTCCAAATGAGGGAAATGGTTTAGAAATTTTTGAATGGTGAAGCGAAGATTTTGGCCTATTTATAGGGGTTTTTTCATGAAGCAGTGGGACCCACCGAACCTTGCCAGCTCAGAATGAACCGGACCGAGCGGACGGGTTCATTATTCTTTCCTGTGGTTGTGGGTTGTAAGTTGAGAGAGCAATCATGTTAATATAGACACAATTATAATATAACATTTTTATTTTTTATTCATTAATTTTGAATAATAATATATCATTAAGTAGCACTGTTTAATTGCTCATTATTTAATGCTACATTAAATCTCATGTTTGGATTTGGTATCTAATTAAATTTTTTCACTTGGTGATTTATTCATGGTATCAATAATAAACATTTGGGTGCTTCAAAAAATAATAATAATAAATATCTAGATTAGTGATGCAATTGGTTCTCAAATTTGAAATTAATTAATTGATTCATTCCCCCCTGATTTGTACAAATAGAAAATAATGGTATCAATAATAAATTGTGCAATTAACATTTTCTGTCATTGGAGTCTTCATAAATATTTTCCAAACTCCCGTATATAGATTATCTTTTTCATTTTTAAATTTAATCGTATTCAAATTCATGGTATCTTGGTTATCGAATGTTACATGATATTATTGGAAATCTATCATTTTAGCTAACAAATATAAAATATTAGGATGTTGTTATAATATTAAATGTATTATTGTTAGTTTTAAAAAAATGTATTTAGAAAACTATGACCTCTTTTCTAAAAATTTGTTTTTATTTATGAAATTTGGTTAAAATTTACACATTTTTTCGTATGAAGATGTTACCGGAAATTGATTAAATACAAGTTTAAAATTTAAAAGCTAAATAATTATCAAAATTGTACCAAAGCATTTTAACTATTTATGTACATGTTCTACATAGAAAACTAAGTTTATATTTTTTTTATTTTGGTTTGATTTTTTTTTTTAAAAATTCAATGGTAGATATTAAAGTAATGTAAATTAAATGTTTTCAATAATAATAATAATAATAAAATAAAGTAATGAAAATTATAACTTGGATTAGTAAATATTTGAATTTCATCTTTACCTAAGTAAATATTTGAATCCTTAAACAAATTTTTAAAACCCAAATAAGTTTTTGGAAGTTTTATTTTTTAATTTTTGTTTGATTTTAAAAAATATAAGTAGTAAGAAATATATAAGAAGTAATTATTATATGTTTAAATTTCAAAAATCAAATATAAAAAACAAAATGATTATAAAATGAAATTTTAAATATCATATTTTAATTTTAATTTGTGGACTTTGAAATTTGGTCCCTAACCTTTTTAAAATATGAAAAATGTATTTTTGAATTAAAATTAAAAAATAATAATAATAATAACAAATGGCTCAATGGTTTCATTGTTTGGTTGTAAACCAGTTGACCGTAACGTCAATTTGTCCTCTCTCTCCCAATCTATATTCAAATAATAATAATAATAATAATAAAACCTACCCCACCCTTTCTTCCAACCTTTATTCTCTTCCACATTCATGTGCTTCTATTTTAATTTCTACTCCAAACAAATTAGGATACTACTTCATAAATACTTATATATATTTCTTATCATTTGTGAGAATATGAGTAATACAAGTATATAAAATATAATTTATAAAAAATCATAATTTAATGAATAAGAAAAAATTGATATATTAAATATGTGATACATTATTGTTCTTACAAATAATAAAAAATTTGTATTAAATACTTTTTAGAAAGTATTGAAGTATTGCTATTCTACTATCCTCTTCATTGGCCATCAACTCTATTTGTTGCTTTACTTTTTATTTTCTTTGAGAATAATTTGGGTGCATGTATTCCAACTATGATGTTACACACACATTTTAAATTTTTTTCTTTAAAAAAAAAAAGATTTGTGGCGGAAAGGCGCCACATATGTTGATATCATTATTGGGGTGTAGCCACCGGTACACCCAGATTGCTCTTATTTTCTTTTTAGGAACAAAAAATAGAAGGAAAATAATGAAAAATGAGAGAGAAAGAGTTGATTCGAGAGAAAAAATAATTAAAATTTTGGATTGGGAGAAAGAAAGAGTGAGGAGAATAAAAAAAAAAGGTAAAATATTATTAAAATTCTTAAATTTTGACATTTGTTTTATTTTAATCTTTAAATTTAAAAATTTTAGTGTATGAATTTTAAGATTTATTCTATTTTGATCCTAAACTTTAAAAAAATCTTAAAATTAGTCTTTAGAGACTTGTTTTTGTTATTTTTCTTTTAAAAATTATCATCTTCCTATAAATTTTAAAAGTAAGGTCACATTTCATCTCCTCACTCTTCCTTGCTTCCACCTTTAATTATTAACATTAATGAATCAATCTCGATTTTTATTAACTTCAAATTTATTATAAAAACTAATTTTTTTTTAAAGGTCCATGAATTAAAATTAAACTTATAAAAATTTAAAAGTAAAACAAAATAATTTTCAAAATTTATGAATTAAAATTTAAAATTTAAAAGTTGAAACACAAAAATAAAAAGATTCATAGATCATAGTATTTTATCTTTTTTTTTCAATTAATGTGTAAGTGTAGGCTTACTTTGGCACTTCCAATGTATAGAAGTAAGGATTGAAAAAACTTCTTTAAATAATATTTACCAACTTTTAATTTTTTGAAACTTTAATAATTAAAATTAAATATTTAAAAGTGATACGAACCCTAACAAATCTCAAAATTTAAGGGTCAAAATTGTATTTGAACAAAAAAAAAGTTCTATACTCCATGATGTGGGTTTCACACAATTAAAATATTACAAAATAAAATTTTATAATGTGAGCAAGTACTCGGAATTTTCTGACTGAATTAACCTAACAATTTTTAACCAATTTATAGTGTAACAATAGTTTCACTAAATTCTCCATCCATAAAAGAGATAATATAAACCGAATGAGTCAGTGACGCAATGATTTCAGTATTTGGTTGTAAATCAGTTCAACACCAGCGTCACGGATTCGAACCCGAGAATCGGTATTTGTCCCTCCTCCCCTAATATGTACTAAAAAAAAGAGATAATATAAATAAAATATTTTTTCCCTTCTTCTAGTAAACAGTAACACCTACGTAACTTGTTTTTAAAAAGTAACACACATGTAAAAGAAATTATTTATGAAAAAATAATCATTAATAAAGTAATGGATGCTTCAGATTTACATGAACTAAAACGTTATAAAACTACCATCCATTAAATTTAAAAATGCAACTTTTAGATAAGTTTCATTCTAACCATATACCAAATTTTGAAGAAAAAAAACCCATTTCTTTTACCTTCCAGATTTTGAGTTCAAAAAAAAAAAAACCAAATTTTGAGAGATGCATGCATTTCTAAAAACCCATTTTCAAAAAAAAAAGAAAAAGAAAGGGACCATTTTCATTTGGTCTCGTTTACCTTCCAGGGCACTTTATAATTAATAATAATCATTATTAAAAATTTAAATTTTAGTTTATTGTTTTAGTGATTCTAGATAAATTTAAAATTTTCGTTAACTGTTTTGCGATAATATATAAAATTTAGGTATCTTAAGACGTTTAAGTATTCTAATATGTGGGAGTCATTTGGATATCCTTCTTTAACATAAATTTTTAGGATGTCTATGTATTGAACATCCTCTCATGACATATTTGTCATTCAAAGTTTTCTTTATATTATATTTTTCATCATTTTTTTTTCTTTTCATATTTTGTATTTGTAATTTAAAGTTAAAAAAATGTGTTTTTTTTAATATAATCAATTATGGATACATTAATAACCAACCAATACATTTTGTTCTAATTTGTTCAAAGTATAATATTATTATTTATTACATATTTCTTATAGTTGCCGACAAAATTTTATATTTAGCTAGTTTTTTCACTTGTTCAACTAATAACTTATTTTTAGTTATTTTTATAAATTAAATTTTTTTAAAATATAATATTTAAATTAATAAAAATAATTATGTTATATAAGTTTAATTATATAAATTGTATGAATAAAGCTTTTTTTCTTTTTTTGAATACATATTGGGCGAGGGGGTCAAATACTGATTTTTTGTCCCGAACCTATAACATTGGTGTTAAACTCGCAACCAAACAATAAAATTATTATATCATTAATCCATTCGGTATATGAATAAGACATTTAAGGTATTTTGGATTATGAAACCTTTAAAATAAATATAATTATATAAATATTTTCATATATGCATAAAAATATTCTTATAAAGCGAACATATTTATTTAAAGATTCAAGACATTTGTCATTCTGATATCTATAATTTTGAGTGTCCAATAATATTGGTTATCTAGATTACCAAAAATTAAACGGTCCATAAAAGACATTGAATGCATGTAACTTTTGGTATGATAATTAAATTATTTTGAAAAATTAAGAGTCAAATACCCGGATATTTGACTCTTGATTTTTCAAAATAATTTAATTAATTCAAGAATGAACATGTAATCGAAGAGTTAAATTAAAATACAATGATTTTATTTTCGAAGGAAAATTCATTATTGACGTGATTCCAAAGATGGAACTTGTGATTGTGGAGTGAAAATGGATTAACACAAAATCGATAACCAATCTCACCATCGACCCAATCGGTTGAGTGACTTCTAGTTAGTTATGTTGTAGTTTGATCATTGCAGATGTCGATCAAGCCCGCTCAAATTTTAAATATATTAAACTCACTTTTCATGATTCAAAAACTCATATTTTAATTAATATATATATAGGTAAATATAAATAAGAAGTAATTATAAGGAATTTATAAATAGGGTGGTAGGTGGAGTGAGAAGATAAATACAAAAAAAAAAATTCCTAAACAAAAAAAAATATAGTGACAAATATAAGAAGAAAAAACAAATAGTCATAAATTATTATCGATTTGTGTGGATTACTTGCCAATTTCTTTTCTTTTTTCTTTTTTCTTTTTTTTTTTTTTGAGTACGATTACTTACCAATTTCAAAGTATCTATATCACAAAGTTTTGATTTTCTTAATGAAATAATATATATATATATATATATATATTACAAAGTAGCTTAAAGAATTTTTCAAAAAAAAAAAATTAAAGTTGCTTAAAGAAGGGTTAATTTTTAATATGCAGTCTAAATGTAGTTTCATAATTTCAAATGTGAGTTGATGGATAAATAAGCGAGGAATAAACATAAAAAGAATCTGAATTCTCTACTGTTTTAAAACTCTTATTTTATATTCTCATGGATTCTTGTTTCTTGGTGGTTATTATTTTGATAGAATTAATTTTCAAACTTTTTTCAACATCAACCATTGGAGTGTTGACTAATTACTATCAGGTTTTTTTAGTACAAATTGAGGGAAGAGAGACTAACAAATCCTATAGAAGTTCTCAAATAATATGAGAGTCAAGCACTACTGACTTTATATGTTAGGATCTATAAGTTCTTTATGTAAAAATGTCGAAAGGTGTTTCAAATCTGTCTAGAAATTCCTTGATTTATAATTTCTCTTTTTTTTTACTTTGTCTTGATCCTAGATGTTGGTCGAGATTAAAATATTCTTTCGAGTTGATTGTTATTTAGTTTCGTTTCCTCTTTAGAAAGTATTTTTGTAAGTTTTTTTTGTTCGGTTTTTTAATGGAGTGCTTTGAAATTTAAAAATAAAAAAATAATTTCAAATCTTAATTATTAATTTTATATTTTAATATTAAACAGTTTACGTGTTTTTCATGCATTACATATTTTGATTATATAATTGAGTACAATCTATTCCTTCAATTTTGTTATTTAGTATCAAAGTCAACATTTCTTTGTGGTTGTAATCGAAACCTGGTGAAAATCATTAATTACAAAATTTAAAGAGTTTTGGTGGTTGTAGAACGTTACGATTGTTCAATTACAAAATCGTTGAACCTCACATTTCACAAGGTTTCAATTACAACCACCAAAACTCTTTAATCGAATTGGTTAGTGACGTAATGGTTTCAGTGTTTGGTTGTAAACCAATTCAACTCACAGGTTCGAGTCCGAAAATCAGTATTTGTCCCCCTCCCCTAATATATACTCAAAAAAAAAAAAAACTCAGTTAAAATTATGAAAACTAGAAATAGTTAGGCCAAAAATTAGATCATAGCATGAGAGTGAGTTGATGAAACAATAATGTGGGAGATTAGTAAATAATAGCTACAAATGAAAATTTCATAGTTAATTTAAAAATTGAAGAAGAAATGAACAAAAAAAAAGAAAGTGTTACAATTCAATTAAAGGCCTGATTAATTGAATGTATTGCATTCTATAAAGTAAAATAGAAGTTTTGTTTGACGTATTTAGGTAGTTTTTGGGTTAAGGAGTTATATTGAGAAGTTATATTGAGTAGTTAAAAATTGAGAATTGTGTCAAAAACTCGTTTGCATGTAATTTTTGTGTAGAGGAGTTAGAGTCAAAACCTTGTTTGGATGTAGAGTTAAAAATGAGTAGTTATTTTTAGTAGTTAAAAAAGAAATGATTAAAAATGAGTTATTTTGATTTATTTGAAAGAAATGATTAAAAATAAGTGGTTAGAACTAATTGAGTAGTTATAAATGAATGATTAAAAATGAATGGTTAGAAATTAGAGTTATTTTTAAAAATAAAAATGAGGAGGAGTTAATAAAAACTCGTTTGGGTGTAGGTTTTCGCGGAGGAGTTGATAACTCTTTGGTCTAACTCCTACCTAAATATGTCAAACAAACAGCCCCCGACGGTCTTAAAAAGTTATTTTAAGTCTCCACATTCGTATTTTATTGTTCATTTTCAACATAAATTTTCAATAATTTATTTTTTATTTCACGCATGAAGTATTTATTATTTTTTATCAATTCGTGATCTACTTCTAATTTGACCATGCATTATATATATATATATATATATATATATATATATATAGATTTTTTTTTGACAGGATATATAAAGATTTTTTTAACCATAATTGAAAATTAAAATAAAATTTAAATTAATTGTAATTATTCTAGATGGTAGTGGATATAGGTTTATTATTATTATTATTATTATTATTATTATTATTATATATAATGATTTCCAAAATAATTGTTCTAATTTCTAAGAATAATAGACCATGTATTTTAAATTTTTCTAGAAAATATTGTGTGAAGGAAAATAAACATAAATGAAATATACTTATTTTTCCTTTTCTAATTCAAAAACAGTGGAGAGATATGAAAATTCAAATTAACAATCTATATCAATCATGAATTGACAAAATTCTGTTTACTAGATAAAGCATTTTTATCTAATCATTCAACTTATATATATATATATTAATGGCTTCATCATAAAAATAAATATTTTATTATAATTATTGTGGTTCTTAATTGTTTTACGTGCAACATACACAAACAAAATCTTAATGAATTTAACACCATGGAGGTGTTTGTTTGGGATGAGATGAGATAACAGAAAAATCTTTTTTGGAGTGAGATGAGATGACAGAAAAACCTTATTTGGGGGTGAAAGAAGAGGAGATGAGATGTTAAGATATGTTTTTTTTAAAAAAAAAAAATCTGTTCTTATATTTTTTTTAACTATAAAATTGATCTTTTTCTTTTTTAAAAAAATTATTATTCTCAAATATTTAACTGTTAATATAATAAGTATGTAAATATAACTACTATCATAAATAAAATGTAAGTAATATAAATTTAATATTAAGCACCCTTAATCTTATTAATGTTTTTATTAAAAAAAATATAGTTTCAATGATATTATGTACGACATAATAACCATGAAGTTAAAAGACTTAAATATTGTTTAATTAAAAAAAATATGAAAAAAAAATTACACCACCAAAATAAAGTTTGACTAATCTAAAATATTTGTACATCGTTAATAATTTTTGTTTTTAAAGAATTGTTAGACTTAAATAATAAAAAAAATTTAAAAATAAAAATAAAGCCATTTGATTAAACTAGTCATTATAAAATCTTGATAGCAATTTTTATTTTATTTAAAAAAATTTAATTTATTATACCTTTTATACATTCATATTCATATTCATAGTTACCGAAGGTCAAAGAATTGTTAATAAAATACACTAATTAATAGGTAATAAAAAATTAAATATATTTATCTTATTAGTCATTGATACTTCTAGGAAACCATAGATACCCCTAAAAAAATTTATTTATTATTTTTTTGTAGTTAAAAGAGAACTCGGTCACATTTTGATAATAATTTTTACAGGAAAGTAATAAAATATCCCTCAAATTTTGGAATTTATTGTTTTTTTTATTACGTAGAATAGACCTCAATCCCTATGACTCATACAAGTCTTGAAATTTATAGTTATTTTTTTGTATATACAATCAAGACTCTCAAAATTATTTAAATTAATTTATCCTTTCAAAAAAAGATATCCACTCTTACTATTATTTCAAAGTGCTAACGCTGAATACAAGAGTATAAAATTTGAATCTCATTTTTTTAACAAACGAAATAAGTTTAATATTTTTAAGTTTATTGAAAATAAGTTCATACTTTTAAATATATTGTGAACTACGGATAAAAATTCAATGTGTATAAATTATTTAAATTTAATTTTTATTTTAATAATAAATTGATATATTTGCCGTTAATATTAAAAATAAACACATAACTTTTAATTATTAATTTTTAAATATGATGTTTATAGTCTATCTCTAAACAATTGAAATTCTATAATTGTTTTTTGTTATTAAAGACGATAAAAAAATGAATAAAAAATATGAAAATTTAATGTCATATATTAAGAAATAATATATATATCTATTTATTTTAATTTTTAAAATTCTAATATCTTTAAATAAACATTTGATATAATAATAGTATAATTATTATAATTATATATTGATATATTAAAATAATAATAATATTATAAAAATATATATATGAAACATAAAATAAGTAAATATATATAAATAAAAAGATGAAAAAAAATTTAATTAAAAAAAAAAGATAAAAAAAGGAGAGAGAAGATGAGATGAGATGAGGAACACCTTGGGCCAAACAAGGTGTTGGGCTTCCAACACCTCACCTCATCTCATCTCCTCTTAAAACAAACAACCCCCTATCATTAATAATATTATAAAATGTTTTATGTTTGTGCTTGGGTGGAGTGTTTCCCTCCCTTTGATGGAATTTATGATTCAATTGTCATTCAATGCTATTCATGGAGATGATTTCTAAGATTTTAGGGTGTGTTTGGGTTCCGTTTATGTAAACGATTGAGTTGGTTATAATAATCCAACCGATGTTTGTTGTTTATTATAAACAATGGTTACCTAAACATGCATGTCGTTTATGTAAACCTACGTGTCCGTTTATCTACACCTTACATATATTATTTTTTGTTACATAACTAGCTCCTCAAATACTGTTTATCATAATCTATGTTATAATAACTTACTCCTCAACACCATTTATAATAACTCACCGTTTATCATAACTTACAATGTCGTCGATTATATTATAGGGTTGATCTATTTGATTGGAAATATTTATGCTTCCATTATTCAAGTCTTGTAATTGTATTGCTAACTTGTTGTCTAAATTTTGTGGGAGTGTTTGTTTGTCGTATTTAAGAAGGATCTTAACAAAAGATATATCAACTCTTCTTCGAAAATGTGTATTCAAGCGAGTTTTTACCAATTCTCACTCCTTTTTACTTTTAACAATAATTTCTCATTTCTAACTATTTGTTTCTAATCATAAATAGCCAATTATTTCTAACGATTCATTTCCAATAATTTATTTCAAAGCAATCAAAATTACTTATCTTTAACAATTCTTTTTAATCATTTATTTTTTACATACTCAAAATAATTACTTATTTTAAATTTAGATATAAATAAAGTTCTTTACACAAAATAATTCAAATAAAAATTTTGACTATAAATCTTCATTTTTAATTATCTAAATTGTCGTAAATTTGGTAAACAAATATCCCCTCTCTTTGTTCTAATGTTGTGTTGTTTGATCCGTTTCCAGGTATGGATAAGAATGATTCTTTTGGTTGGGAAATCTCACATCATGTGTGACTTCATCTATTTTGGAGCAATGTAATGGTGTCTTTCATCGATGGATATTGGATGAATTTTCTTTTTCCAAAAACAAATATTAATAAATAAATGTACATGATTATTTATTTTATTGTGTTTAACAACACCGTTTCCGTGTTGAAAAATTCGAATATGTGCATGGCCATCAAAGTTTTTTAATTTAATATGTTAATATTTGGTTGGTATTTTTAAAAATATGATTTTAAATAGATACTTTGGATGTAAAATTAGATATATTATTTTAAGGGATTAAAATTTTGAATTCTATTAATAGCTCATTTAAATATGGTTATTTAGAGAGAGATTACAAGTAGTAACTCGTTTGGATGATGATTATTGTAGAGAGGTTGCAGCCACAATAACTTGTTTGAATGTGGTAAAAAATAAAATATTATTTTGAGAAAGTTGAGAATAAGTGATTAAAAATAAATTATTAATTTTTATGATTATAATATTTCGTTTGAATATAATTATTTGAAAAATATTTATAAAAATTAATTAATACTTTGTTTTTTAGTACAAGTTGAGGAGAGACCATAAACCTTTCAAATAAGGTATAACTGTTCTCAAATTGAGAGCCAAATATCAATTTTTATGATTTTTTTTATGATTATGATGTTGAACTGAATTTTCATCAAACAATAAAATTATCCGTCACCGACGTACTTATAAAAATGATAAAAATTAAGTGAAACATACCCCTCAAATTGAGAGCTAAATACAGATTCACCGTGTTGGCTGGTCTTTTGGGTCCTCAAAGTCTGCCACCCTGGTTGAATCCTTTTTGCGACTTTATTTTACTATTTTTTTTTTTTTTTTTTTTTTACTTTAACATACTCTCATATTTTGGCCACGGCCAAGTTCAAATCTCCATCCAAATATTTAATTATTTTTTTACTTTATCGTTTTATTTATGATGTTTCTACATTTATTTATATGTAATAAGCTTTTCAACATTTAAATTTATTTTGACCTACTTTTTCTTCTCCATTTCTTTGCTACTTTACACACATATATACACACATATTACTTTTTAGTTTTCCTTCCTCTATATTTATTCTTTTTTTCATTTACTTTTTTTGTTTTTATTATTTTATAAATATCAATATTTGATTTGATATCTTTTTTGTTTGAATATTTTATATTTTATAAACCTAACACTTCATTTAACAATAATTGAAGGTGTGATAGATTTGAACTTACAACTTTTTTATCATGAATACAAATATATGAGTTAATGCTTTTATTTGTAACACATTCTTTTTTTATTCATTTTCTTTCATTTTTATATGTCTTCATTGACTTAAAATTATATAGGTATAAACTAGTCTTAATACTTAATTAAATAATAAATAGATTCAAATTTATGATGAGTATAAAGGTACATTAGTTGTTAATTGTTTTTTTTTTTGTTGACTGTTTGTATTTGACTTACGGTCAATTTTGTAGTCTTGATTTAAAGGATAAAATAGTATTTTTGTTCGATGAGTTCTTTTGATCCATAAACTTTTAAATGTTCAATTTTAATTTTTAAATTATCATTTTTCATTCTGTATTATGTTGAGTTTTAATCCTTAAACTTTCTAAAAAAGTTTAAAATTAGTTCTATAAGGTATCAAAAAATAATTAAAAATTAAATAAAATAAATTTCGTCATCTTCTCCAATCTCTCACCCCAAATTACAAAAATCCTCAAGAAGAGCACTCAAATCTAAAGGCCTAAGAGCTCCACTCATTCTGGAAGCATAGTCAATGAGAGTTCCCATTGAACAAACCTCCCAATACATAAGCTGTAATCCTCCGAATTTGTGTTTGGTTCAAAGCAAATCGACAAAGAAGAAAGAGCAGATAATGCAAGTTTGCATTTCTATAAAAAACAGTTATCAAACATATTTTTGTTTCTTATTTTTAAAAAACGAGAAACAAAAACAAATAAATGGGAGATAAGAAATATGAACGTTATCAATGGAGACCTTAACGTCTCTCTAGAAATGTATATGGATGAAGCTCGATTATGTTATAATTGCGGAGAAGAGAGTGTATGTATAATTGATATCTTCTTCTACTGTTACTGAAGAAAATCCATGAACCCATCTTCCCTTCTTGGACTTTTTGATTTGAGTGCTCATCTTGCAGAATTTTTGTAATTTGTGTTGGGATGCATACAAAGTATTTTACATTTGTTAGATGAGGGGAAGATCATAGATATATAAATGATGACAACCATCTTCATTGATGTGAGACCTTTTTGAAGAAATCCAAAAACAAAACTATGACGATCTAAATTTAAAGTGGACAATATCATAAAAACGTGGAGATTCGTAAATCTCTAAGAACTTTCTTAAGGGATCGACTTGGGCATGGGATGGGCGCCAATTCCTTAGAGGTTTTTCTGGGGAGACTCAAACCTATGACCTCTAGGTCATTAGGTGTACATTGATGTCGTTTGAGCTACTGTTCTATTGGCAGGTTTTTCCTTTAATCTCTAGTTGTTGTGTTTTTTTTTATTAACCCTTAGTTGTTGTGTTGGTCATGGTGTTTTCTCTTTGTTTTTTTAGAGAGTTTGGTCATGGTGTTGTATGAAAATTTAAATGTTTGGTAATGTATTTATAAATTGGACATTTTATTTTAAATTTACGAAGTTCTAGAGCTTACATTGCTATATATATATATAGAAAAATGTACTAAAAAAAAAATGTACATAAAAAAAACCTATTTTAAAATTCCATGGACAATAATGTTGATGGAGTTTATGCTATTCCCAGCTAGATTTTCAGTACTCTTTATTAAAGAGAAATACAACTTGTAAAACTTTAATTCAATAATATGTAAGACAATTATTATTATTTTTTTGAAGATATATGTACGGCATTTATAAATTTACAATAATACGAGATAAATAAGTATAGTCTTTATTTTATTATAAATCATCTTAAAAGACTAATAAAAAGGGACCACGAACAAAAAATGAAGGTAGGAAATAAGCAGTCCAGTTGTCTTCTAATTAAATATAATTTTTGTTATATTAGTATTTCTTTAAAAACATGTTAAGCATGTTAAGGACCAGGTAAAATATTATTTCAAAAAAAGGACCAGGTAAAATGAGTTAAATTATAAAGTTCGAAGTTAAAATTTAGTATTCTTAATACAAAGTTCACTGTCTCACAAAAAACAAAAAGTTTACAAATAAAATCATTAATAAATAAGTAGGTGACAACTAATTATCTTTGTGTAAATATAAATTAATAATTGTTTGAATGAAAATTGAATAGTCAATTTCTAATAAAACTGTATTAAATTTTTAATTTCCAAAGCACTTTTATATAATAAGCTACTTAATGAAACACCACTTCATTTATATAACTAAATGTTATCATACTGCTTAAAGTGTGGTTTAAGGAGAAAATCATTTTTGGACGATTTTACCCCTCAATTCATACTCTAAATTACAAATATGTCATTTATTGAAATATAAAAAAAAATACAAATAATGTATAAGATTTTTACAATATCATTTAGATTTTCATCTGTAGAAGATAAGATATTTTTATCAAATCTCATAGATTTTATGACTAAGCTAGAAGATAAGAGAGTTCAACAATCAAATGAAGATATGAAATATAAAAAAAAATTAAATGCAAATAACGTAGAGGATATTTACAATATCATTTAGTTTTATCCGTAGAGATAAGATATTTTTATCAAATTCATAGATTTTATAGATTTTATGACTAAGTTAGAATATAAGAGATTTCAACAATCAAATAAAGATATATTACAATATCATTTAAATTTTCATCGCGTAGAAAATAAAATATTTTTACAAAATCTCATAGATTTTATTTGACATTTTATATTCTAATTAAAATAATAAATTAAATTTCCAATCCTATAAATAGTTCTCAACATTTTGTTTACAAGAACACTTTCTCTTTGCTTGGATTGCTTGGATTTATTTTGTTTGTTTTTTTTTTGTTTTATAATAAATTATCTTATTTTGTTGGATTATTTATCTTAACTTTCATCTAATTTTCTTTTGTTGGAATAATTCTTTTAGGGATTTTTTTTTCATAATGGTTGCCTTTGACTTGGAGGTCTGGAAAAAAAGTGTGAAGAATGATAAGATTATCATCTGAGGTTAGTGCATGAATGAATTCTTCAGTTTCAAAAGTTGGGTAACAATTTTCTACTATATATATATATATAGTTTTATATATTTTGTTTACAAACATATTTGAAACTTTCTCTTTGCTTGAGGTTACCTTACTTGGTTTTTTTTTTTTTTTTTTTTTATAATACAAAATTTAGTTATATTCTTTTTGTTTGATTATTTACCTTAACTTTCATATAACTTTTCTTTTGTTGCAATAATTTTTGTAAGGATATTTTGTTGCTTAATTATTGACTTAGAGATATGGAAGAATTTTTTTTTTTGAAGAATGATAAAAGTATCATTTGAGGTTAAAGGTATAAAATTCATAATTAGATTGAAATTATTATTTGACGATTTAAATTTAGTGCAAAAATATAATAAACAATTTATAATTATATATATATATAATTTATTATTTAAAAAATTATCACGTGTAACGCCCGGTTAAAATTCTAGTGTACTTAAAAGATCAATAAGGTCTAATGATGCAAGGATTTAACCAAAAAAAAAGAAAAGAATTTAAGTGTCTTTTTAAGTTTCGTAAAAATATTTGGATTTATAATCTTTATATTATTGAGCAAATATATATATATTTATATATATATATATATATATTGATAACGAGCACATATTTACACTAGAATTTTTGAACGTGTCTTGCACGTGATATTGTTTTCTCGTGGTATGTGAAATTATATTTTTATTTATTAAAATACTTATAAATAATAATATATATTTTAATATATATCATAATATTTATGCTAAAATTTTACTTTGTACCCAATTTTTTTTTTCATTCGTTTATCATTTTAATTTAATCTAATCATCATCTCGATCTTTTCATTTACATAGACGTAAATCATCTTTTCAAATTTCTAACTCTTTTAAAATACAATATTATCGATTAATTAATTGAAATATATCATGTATCTTTACTATTAATTGTAATATTTGAAAAAATCGATTTTAATAGCTCAAATTTATTATTTTATATATATTTATTTGTTATCAAACATTTCATTTGACGTGAAAGTATGGAAAATAAAATACAATTTTCTTTAAAAAAAAGAGACAATCTAAAATCAGATACTCTAACATCTCATCTACTTTTCTCTCACCCCAAACAAGGTTTTTCTGTCATCTCATCATCTGTTTACACCCCAAACAAGATTTTTCTGTCATCAATATCTCACCTTACCTCATCTCATCTCACCTGCAGCCAAACACTTCTTATATATATAATTCGTAAACAAAATGAAATCTCCATCACTGTTTGTATGGAATCTGCCACTTTTTTTCAAAAAAAAAAATAGTATGGAATCTGCCACTCGTTTTTCAATAAATAATAATAAGAAGAAGAATTGGCCTCATTTTCATCCTGCGATCTAAAAACACGGCTTAAATGTGGAAAAAATGCACACACTAATTATTTTAACAAGACATGACTGAACAACGACCAACTTAGTGGCATCTAAATTGACATATTTTTGCATATTTATGTGTAATAAATAAAAAATTTTAAATCTTTGATATGCGATCTACTAAAAAAAAACTTTAATATACGTAAGTTTCTTTACCGATTATCCTAAAAAAAAAAAAATTCTTTTCCGTTTCAAATAGAGCTATAAATGTAACAAAAAATGGCCAAAACATTATTCTAATCAAATACCACTTTTGTCCAAATGATGCATAGTTCAACGACATTTATGATTCGAGTTTCTCTAACTTTTATATTACGTAAAAATATTCATTGCTTGAATTAGGGTGTACATGATTGAAGATTTATATTGAATTTTGTTTGATCAATCCAAACTTTCAAATTGGTCAAACCATCAATTTGTCTAATTTTATGTTTTAGAACAACTTAATCCAATTTAGATTGTGTTGAATTTTTAAGAGGTGTTTGGATGAGTTTTAAATGAGAGTAATTAAAAATTGAGAATAGCAGAAAAAATTCTTTTGGATGTACTTTTTTTTGTAGAAGATTCGGAACAATAATTTGTTTGGATATAGAATTCAAATTAGTAGTTATTTTGAGTAGTTAAAAAATAATGATTAGAAATTAATAGTTAAAATGAGTTATTTTGCATGATTAATAAAAATGAAGAATTATTTTGAGTAGTTATAATAATTGATTTAGATGTAGCTTTTTTTAAAATAATTAGTAAATACTCATTTTAAATTCTCCATAAATTCAAGAAACAAACATTCCCTTAAGTTATAAACATCTCTCTTTTCTCTCTCAAAATAAACTCATAGCTCATACATATGTAAAATCAAATAAGAAATGCATAAAAACTAGACTTGAACTCAAGTTGTTATCTTGATATCTTATTAATGAATGCTATTAGATTAGGTATCTAAATATACAATATTATGAAGAAATATTGTAGTTGTTTGATAGGTTTTCTTCTCTTTCTTATTTACTTCTGTTATTTGTGAGCATGGTTGAGCTGAACATATATATTCTTTCTCTGATTGGTCTACCTGTTTTTCAACTCTTTTTTACCTTCAATAAATGCTCTCTACCAATATTTTAAGTATCTATATTCTTAATTACTTTTTCACAAATATACGATTATATTCTTAATTCGAATTGGATAAAATTAAACCGAAGATAAAATAGTGAACTGGAAATTACCCATTTAATGATAAAGACCCTTACGTCAATATATATATAAGACCTTTATATTTTTTTAATACGTCTTTATTTTATATTTTGTTCATATATTCACTCAACGTTTACAAAAATAGTTTAATAAGAAAAATAAAAATACACTGTAATCATCTCACTTTTCCCATAATGGTCTTTTGGATGTAGATTTCCCATAATGGTTAATTTCAAAGTCATATAATTAAGTATATTTAGCGTTTATTAATATTTCTTGAACTAGTCGAGATTATAAACTGCAATCATTAAAAATAAATTATTTGAACTATAAATTTTGAATAATCATATTTCTTACTTATTTTTATAAACGTACTTATTTTCTTGGGCAATAAAGATCTGTCTATATTAATTGATCAATTTTTCATTTTTAAATTATGATTTTTGTAACGATTCGAGTATTTTTTATGAGTATTTGGAAGAGGAGTTAATTTGAGAAGTTAGAATTATTGATTTTTTTTTTTTTGTAAAAACTCGTTTGGATCTAGATTTTTATTAACAAATTATACCAAAAAACTCGTTTGAATGTAATTTTTTTGTAGAGCAATTAGTAACAGAAGCTTGTTTGGATGTAGATTTAAAATAAGAAGTTATCTTGATTAGTTAAAAATAAATTATTAAAAATGAGTGTAATGAGTAGTTTTTTTGTTTTTTTTGAGGAAAGAGTTTAATATTGAGTAGTTTAGTTAAACTACTGAAACTATATTTGAATAATTAAAATTGAAGAGTTATTTTGAGTAGTTAGAATTGAAACATTAATAATGAGTTGAAAGTGAGAAATAATTTTGAGTAGTTAGAATTGATAAGTTATTTTGAGTAGTTATAATAATTTATTTGGATATACATTTCTTAATATTTAGTAAATACTCAATTTTAATCCTCCTTAAATTTGATAAACAAACACCCCATATGTTTTAGTAATTGGTTTATGCTAAAATTAGCATGTAATTTCGTATTTCATTTAGACATATTATATAATTTTGTTATAAAACTTCAATTGATAACTAATAGTTCTCGTGTAATCCATGGTGCAATAAGTTTGGTCATTTTTTTAATTCACATTATTTGATGTAATAAATTCAAACATTTAATTTCATAGATGAAGTTAAATTTTGAACAGGAAAAAGTTTTCAATTAAATAAATAACGTAGAAATTTTTGTAGTGCACTATAAATTTCTGACCTCATGTTTATTTTAAATTAATTGAATTTAGATTTTGAAGAAGATATATTTCTTAATTGAGAACGATAGTTTATCTGTCGGTTTTTAAGTTCAACAACCATTAAACACGTGGATATTCGTAACTCCCAATAATAGTCATAAATTGAATTATTACATTTAAGAAATTGAATTCACCTTTATTTTAGTAAGGAAAACGAGTTTCACAACTGCATGCAATAATCACACGGTCCAGATTTGGTGATATGATAAAATGGCACGGTCAGATCAACAAAATAAAAATAATTTGAGCGGTTAATTTCTCAAGCTGCAGTCACCAAAACCAAGCGCATTTATCGAATGAGTCAGTGGTAATGGTTTTATGGTTTGATTTTAAGTTAATTCAACACCAATGTCACATCAATGTCACATGTTTGATTTCGATAATTGGTATTTGTTCTCCTCTTCCGATAAATACTCACAAAAAAAAACCCAATAGCATTTAGTTGCTCGCCTTTTGCGTGTATTGCACACACAGTACATATAATTAAGGGGACTCTCCACTTAGCGTGTGCAGTCAAAATTTCATTTTTTATTATTTGTTTTAAAAAATTACCTTTAGCACTAAATTCGGAGAATAGGGATATCCATTTTCCTACCGTGTCGAAACTGTACGGAGACCTGCTCTAAACAGGACGGTGAATCCCCATTTAGGAGAAGAATGAGGGATTAAATGGGGATGAAAAAGTTCCCGCATGATAAATGAGGATGGAGAATATATTTCCATCCTCATTTCCTCGATCCCGGCCTTGTTTACATTTTTTATTTTAAAATTTTATTTTCTCTTCTTCTTGTTTACATTCTTTAAATTTTATTTTAAAATTTTTATTTTAAAATTTTTATTTTAAAATTTTAATTTAATCTTTAGTTATAATCTTTGGTTTCGTAGAAAAAATTATTTAATATATACTTTTTTCGATAATTAGCTCAATTTACCATACATTTTCTATGAAAAATTAATTATTTGAAAATATGAGTAAAATATGCTTATAAAAATTAAGATTAGAAAAAAAAAAAATTAAACGATTAAAAAGTCCACATGGGGAATTCTCACCTCATCCTTGCAAAAAAAAAATAATAACTTTCATGGATACAATTATTGATTTCAGTCGCGAGATTGAGAAAGTCATTTCGCCGGCCCACCCTAAGTTGTAAATGGAGATAAAAAAGTTATTCACATTATTTCAATAATTTCTCTTTCAACTTATTTTTTAAATATAAATTGGAGGAAGATCACAAGTCTTACGTAGAGGATGACCGTAATATTGAATTAGATTATTACAAAGCAATGAAATTAACATACTATCAACCTTTTCAATATACTATTTAACTATTAAATAAAACTTGTATAAATTTAGTTTTTATGTAGGTGATACCTTAAAATGAAATATATGAAGAGTAAAACTCTCCTACATTTTAGGGATGTGGCACCATTAAGTGCCACAAAAATTACACACTTTAAAAAATAACTCCATTCTAAAACATTTTTTTGTAGCATTTAAGAATGCCACATCCCAAAATGTAGAGTTCCCCTACACACGTGTGCAGGGGAGTTTTTCTCATATATGAAAATGAGAGACAAGAAAACGAAATGCAAGAGAAGGAAAGAGAAAAAGAACATAAAAATGCAGATTAGAGAAGGGAGAAAAGACGAAGAAAAAAAAAATCTTTTCAAAAAAAAAAAAGACAAAGAAAAAAAGGCGAGAGAGAAATGATTGAAATAACGAGAAGATTGATGATTATTAAGTATTTTTTAAAAAAATAAATGATAAAAGTAAAATTGTGGGAAAAGTATTTGAAATGGCGTAAATTAATTGAGACACTTTTTTGTTAAATTATTATGAGAATGAGGGATTTGAATCCAAAAATTATTAGTTTTTGGATATATACTAATGTAACTACGACACTTATATTATATGTATATATAAAAAATGGTTAGGATTAAGAAAATAATTACTGTGAGAAACCAAAGGGAGAGAGGATGTGAGGCATTATGGGATTAGTTGGGTTGCATTCATCTTTTGTATCTAAACATGGGGCACCATATTATTGAGCCACCTTTTAAAAAAATAAAAAAAAATAAAAACTTTCACATGTTTTTGTTATGATTTTTTTTATACAATTTTGACATCTGAACAAAAAAAAAATTCTACTCACGAAAAATCCCGTAAATTTCTTACCTTTAAACATGTTTTTTTTATAAAAAAAACTACATCTATATTATCATTTATATATTGAGATTTTAAATATTTGAAAATTGTCGATGCATGATACATATTCTACAATATTTTTCGTATGATTTATGAAACTAAAGCTTGCGAAAAATAAAAAATAAAAAAACAACAGCAACAACAAATATAATGATAATATATGCTATTTATAGTATGTGGTTTTTGAAATTGATAAATCGAACAAAAACATATAATACAATTAATAAAAAATGACAAGTTACTACTACCGATATGTCTTAACTATATCATGAATAATGAAAATAATTAAAAATGGACTATTTAGAGAGACTTTAGGCCAAATTTGACAAAAAAAAGGCTATTTGTTTATTGTATTTGATCAATCAAATGGTTGAATTCACGTGTTCAAGAAACTATTTAGGAATAATGACAATAGTTTTTTTTTTAATGCAAAGGATTAATTTCTATTTACTGAATGAAATTTAATAAATGAAATCTTTGAAAAATTAATATTTCAAATGACTATTTAAAAACGAGAAAAAAAAAAAGAAAAAAGAAATGAGGACTTTTTTTTTTAGAACAGGAAACAGGACTTCTTTAGTTTTACCATAAATATTAAATAGTTAAGAATAGAGGGTTCCAACTCTTTAATTGACTTATTGCTCTTTGGAAGAATTTTATAATTTAAGCAGTTTCTTTAATATTTATATGAATTCTTTGCATGATTAGCAGAATTGGGATAAAATATTATAAATCTAGACAAATTTCAAATAATTAGTGAAAATATTTCTAAAATTAAAAATTAACAAAAACCATAATACCCTTATAAGGATCGTATTTAAACATTGTAAGACATGAAAGCTATAGGTGAGTTTTTTTTTTTTTTTTGAAACAATATAGGTGAGTTGTTCTACTTGGTATATTTTAAACTTACTGTATATGATGTACGTTTGAAATATATTAGATGACGAATGAAATGTATGGACTAAAAATGCATATGATGTAATATCTAATACCTTAACTGTTATATGATATATTTTGATTCAAATTTTTAGCATATAGGTATACAGTACTAGTTTTAGGATGCAAGTATGGTATTACAATTATATTATATCATCTAATCTACTACAATAAAAGTATTGTATTATGTAATAAGATTAAAATACATTATGAATGAAAATATTGTATTGCATGAAAAATAAAAGTATCGTATTGTATTAAAATAAAAGTTTTGTATTATATGAAAAATTCTGAATGAATGTTGTAAAAATCACTCTAAATCGACGAGAAAAGTCGATTGGGAAGAAATTTGGAAAAAATATGAAAATGAGAGTTGATTTTCTATTTTTTAAATAATGGAATCACTCAAAAGATTGTTTAAAAAAAAAGGAAAGTAGTTTTAAATGGAAGCATCGGAGAGAAATTATTGCAAGCCGCTCAGGGCAGGATGCTCTGTCCATCTGGCCAAATGTGGACCATTCTTTTTCTTTTTTATCTTTTACGAAATTATTTTTTAAAATTAAAAATAAAATAAATTGTTCAATTTCGCCACATAGACAATAAACAGCCTGCAATAATTTCTCTTTACCGAAAAGGGACATACATACCGAATGGGTTAGTGGCACAATGGTTTCAGTGTTTGGTTATAAATCAGTTCAATACCAATATCCTCCTCCCCCAATATGTACTAAAAAAAAATGGGCAACTTCCGTATTAAGTTATATATTTTTAATGAATTTAAAAATAAAAAAAATAGATTAACAAATATTTTTTTAAATTTAGATTTTTTTGTAAATATATTTCAAAACTTGAAAATTGGGCACAATTTCTAACTACCTATATGATCTAAAATTAAATTTGAAATTCAAATATCATTTCGATCTGATTTTAAATTTTGTTTTATTTTATCTTTTAACTTTTAAATATTCAATTTTAGTCTTTAATAAGGAACGATAGATATAAAAATAATTTTATTTGTCTCCTTTTCACCATTTACTTAATTATCTTTTTTCTTCCTCACTCATTCTATATTCAACTAACTTCTCTACCCATCTTCTTGACATGATTGTAATAGTAGATATTGTTGATTGTTGATAATTTGAACTCAAACAATATGGCCACTAATGAAAGTAACCATTAAAGAAGAGTAGATTTTTTTTTTCATGAAAAAGAAGAAATCAAATGCAGTCTGAAAAAACCCAGAGAAAAAGGTAGAGAAACATAAATGGTAGTAAAAAAAACTCTAAAAAAGGGGTAAATATATTAAGTATGAGATGAATAAAAATGAAAAAAAAATTGTTCCGTTATTTGATTAAACCTATGTTTGAGAATGTAAAAGTTAAAACAAAATATAAATGACGGATAAAAACTGGCATTTGATATCAAAGATGTCGGGTATAAGCTCAACATCTATACGAGTTACATTAAATAGATAAGGCGACCTACATTTTTTATGAAGGTTGATATTCGTCATCTTTAATCTTCAATGATGAGCATTGCTCGTCATCTTTGATGTCCATTATTTTTACAATTTTTTTTAATAAAATGCATGTGAAATATGGGGTTGGTCATCATAATCATTCACATAAAATATAACAACTAAAACTTATATAACTACTAATTAGTATGAATTATAGGACCATAAACATGAGCTTCTATATGATATCATATAAACTACAATCATCATGCACCAAAATCTAAAACTTATATAACTACTAATTAGTATTAAAGGTTGTAAGTCAGGTATGGTAGATGTAAAGTTGCTCAAATCTTTTTTTCTTTTGTTGAATAGAGGTGTAAAGTTGTTCGATCAAAGAAGAAAAGATATTAATATATATACATTGAAAAGATAAAAATTATATTTTAATTTAGTAAAAAAAAATTCATTTGAGCATTTTTCTATGTCTCTTTCTTTTTGGGCTGCTTCTAAGTTCTTGCTTAGAGTTTTTTTTTTTTTTTTTTTTTTTTTCTGAAATATATTGGTTTGTTTATTGTGTAACCCAAGTTTTTGTTAGTTTTAAAATGGGCTTTTGGCTGGAGCTTCATCATCACAGGCTGGACCTCTGTCGTCTATCCTACGGCCTTTATCTTTCCTTACACCAGATCACTCTTTAAATTTTCATTATCCAATATAATAATAATAAGGTTAAAATACCATTTTTGTCCCTCAACTTTGGGGTTTGTTCCATTTTGGTCCCTAGACTTTCAAATGTCCATTTTTAGTCCCTTGACTTTGTAGTTTGTTCAATTTTGGTCCCTTGACTTTGTTGTTTGTCAAATTTTGGTCCCTCGACTTTTAAATGTCCAAATTTAGTCCCTAGACTATCAAAAGAGGTAAAATAAATGGTCCTTTCGTCAAATAATTTTTTTTCTCACTCCTAAATTATTTTCTCTCTCTTCCATCTTTCATCATTTCTTCTTCTAAAAGTTTTATTTCTCTTAAATCCACCTCTCTAATCCTCTTCTCTTCTCTTTTTCTCTCCTCAATCCATCTCATCAAATTATTTAACATGAGATAATTTTCTAAATAATATTTTTTCTACTTTGATTTGTCACTTTTTGTTTTCTAAAATTCATAGTCTACCATGGAACAAAAAAGAAAAAGAAAGAAAATAAAGAAGAAAAAAAGAAAAGAAAAGAGGGGAAGAGAGGTGGATTGAAGAGAGGTAAAATTTCTAGAGAGAGAAATTATGAAAGATGAAAGAGAGAGAAAATAATTTAGGAGTGATAAAAAATTCATTTGGCCAAAGGACAATTTTTGAACTTTTTTTATAGTCTAAGGACCAAATTTGAAAATATTTCAAAGTTGAGGGACCAAAATTGAACAAATAGCAAAGTTGAGGGACCAAAATTGGACAAACATCAAAGTTGAGGGACTAAAATTGGACATTTGAAAGTCTAGGGACCAAAATGAAACAAACCCCAAAGTCGAAGGACCAAAATGGTTTTTTAACCTAATAATAATTATTATAATAATATAGATTCTAATATATTTGTTTGTAAAATGAATTGTTATAAATAACTGTTGTGAAATTTCTTTTTTAGGTGTCACAATTTTTTTTTTTTTTTAATGTACTTATTTGTAAAATAAACTTACGTGGCATCTAAGATGCCACATAAATGCCAACCGAATGGTACCTCAACGATATTAGTATAAATTCATAGATTAATAGGGTATGGTATTGAATCTTCATCCCCATTTATTGTAACCTAAAAAAAAAAGTGCCACATACACTAGAGTTAAGTCAGAAATTTTTTAGAGTAAGAATACATTAATGAGTTGCACGAGTGTATATGAGTCATGTTAGGTTAAAAGTATTTTTTAGGTTAATCTAAAATTTTGTGATCTCGAACACTAAAAGATAGTATTACTAAAATGTTAATGGTAAAAATGTTTAATTTTTAAATCTAAACACCAAATTAAAATTAAATTTCAATTTTATAGGTCGAAAAAAAGGAAAAATTATACTAAATGAGTCATTTTTACAAAATAATTATAAATAGAGTTAAATTTTAAAGTATTTATATTTATGATCATGAATACATTTTAATGCTATATTATAAATATTTATTAGTACATTATTAAATATCATTAATATAATATTAAAAGAAAATATATGATTGTATTGAAAAAGAAAAAAAAAATATCTGACGATATTTATTATTACTAACTATTATAATGGTTAATTTTATATATTTATAATTATTTTCTAAATTTTCTTAAACTCGTAAGTTTTTCTAAAATAAAAGTATTTTTGTCATTTTTTCCAAATTAAAATTAACAATAGAGTTTTGATATGAATGTTATGTTTGATTTTAAAATAAAAATCACATTCATTAGTTTAAATTTAAGTTCAATAGGTTGGTCATCACGGTCATATTTTAAAAATTGATATTTGATTCTTATATGCCATACAAAAATTGTCATATGATTTTATAGGTCTATTTTACTCCACAGTCATATTTAAATTCTGATTTCGATATTTGTAATCTTCTTATTCCAAACTTGTACTCATTGTTTATAGCCCAATGAACCCTTTTGTATACTCCTTTTTGTTTCGTTGTTTTGAAATGACCTTTTGTTCTTTCATCGGACATTTGCAGTGAAGAAGAAGAAGAAGCAATATCCCAACTCCGCCATGAAACCCACATCCTCCAATCTTGTCCTCTCCATCAAAACCCTAATCATCTTCCTCACAATCTCCACAGCCGAAGAACACCCATCATCATCATCAATCATATCCAGATTCCAACAATACCTCCAAATCAACACCGTCCATCCCAATCCCCAATACTACGAAGCCGCACAGTTCATCGTCTCTCAAGCCAAATCCCTCTCCCTCGAATCGCAGACAATCGAGTTCGTGGAAGGGAAGCCTCTGATCCTCCTCAAGTGGCCCGGTTCGAACCCTAATCTGGGCTCCATCCTGCTCAATTCGCACACCGACGTCGTGCCGGTGGAGCCGGACAAATGGGCGCACCCGCCGCTCGGAGGGGTTCTGGATTCCGGCGGCGACATCTATGGGAGGGGCGCGCAGGACATGAAGTGCGTTGGGATGCAGTACCTTGAGGCCGTCAGGCGCTTGAAGGCGGCTGGGTTTCAGCCTCTGAGGTCTGTTTATATTTCGTTTGTTCCGGATGAGGAGATTGGCGGCCACACTGGGGCTGAGAGGTTTGCTGTTTCTGAGGAGTTCAAGAGGTTGAATGTTGCTATTGTGCTTGATGAAGGTCTTCTCACTCAACCCTTTTTGCTAGAGGTTGGGTTGTAATTTTCTTTAGGTTGAGTTAGGTTTGTTGTGCTTGTTCAATATAATACAATTCAACTCCAACTAAGAATAGTAAGATAGTTTCTTAGCATATTGGTTCAAACTGATACTATTGACATAGGTTTACAGATAGTAAGCGTTGGGTTTTATAATTTTTTTGGGTGAGGTTGTGTTCGTTGGGTTGGATCGATTTTTGGGTTGGCCAATTTTTGGTTTGTTCAATCTAATCACACCCAATCCGAACTAAAAATAATATTATATGTATGTCATACATTTATTAATGAGTTAAGATTTTAGTATATTGGTGTAACCTAGCTTTAAGTTTAAGTATAGGATCATGCATTTTTTACTTATTTTTTAAAATATATTTATGGGTTATGAGTTGAGTCATAAGAATAAACATGAGATTACACTTGCACCATCCGAAAATATATATAGGTTGGGTTGGTCTAATACATGTGGTTGGACGGCTTTGCGGATTTATCTTCGATTGGTCCTAAAAATTCCGAAAACCCAACCCGGACGATGTACGGTCTCTCAGATGGGCGAGTTTTTTTTTTCTTTTTTGTTCTTGTTCTTCTTATGTTTGGACTGAAGGGGTTTCAAATCATTAGGGTTGGCGTCACCGGGTGAGAATTATAGGGTGTTTTATGGGGAGAGGTGCCCCTGGTGGTTGGAGATCAAGGCAGTGGGGGCCCCTGGCCATGGAGCTAAGCTCTATGATAACACTGCCATGGAGAATCTCTTCAAAAGTATTGAGAGTGTGAGAAGGTTCAGAGCTTCTCAGTTTGATTTGTTGAAGGCTGGTTTGAAGGCTGAAGGAGAGGTGACCTCTGTCAACATGGCGTTTTTAAAAGCTGGCACTCCATCTCCTACTGTGAGTTCATCATTGAAACTTGTTTCTCCATGCATGCTTGAAGTTTTAATTCTAATCCAGACTCGTATAGTGTAAATAGATGAAATGAAATTAGAAAAGGCTGTCTTTATCTTTTTTACTATGAATTTGTGTTGCAGTTCAATCTCGTTATCTAGCAAATTAACTAGAATGTATTTAGTATTGCTCTATAATTTATTTGGGTTCCATGTAGAACTTTAAGAGCATTGGTTTAAACCGTTTTTTATATATGTGGCTATATGGGCAGCTTACACGCACCTCGATTATTGTTACGAGATATATCGTCTGATCCTATAACATTTGGATGGTAAGGAAACCGATGACCATCATGAATTGAACCCATCACTTTTTAGTTAAGATCCTCGTGACTACTATACATTTCATGATGGTTATTGGTTTGGACAGTTGAAATAACAGAAAATTGGGTCTTGATATCAATCAAGGATGTTCGAGTTGAATTGTTGATGTTAGTGTTATTATGCTTATTATCATGACATACTCTTTTTGTTGAAATTCTAACTCATATGGTATAGTGGGAATGACGAATGATTAGCTCTGTCATATGTTGATGAATCTCTGTAGCTAATATAACCTAATGGCCACTCTGTTATCTTCCAGGGCTTTGTCATGAATCTGCAGCCTTCTGAAGCCGAGGCTGGTTTTGATATTCGCCTCCCACCAACTGCAAATCTCGAGTCTTTCGAGAGACGAATTGCAGAGGAATGGGCACCTGTTTCTCGCAATATGACATTTGAGGTAGCAATTTGGAGTCTTTAGATTCTTACCTAAGAAGCATGGGATACAAGTCAAAATATGGATTAAGAGTCTTGTGTTGAAGTTAATTTAAGACACAAAAATGCGAAGAATAAATGTACTTGTGTTGTGTATATGAAACTTTCAATGATTTTTGCATTGTAAATTAGTTTGTCTGTGATTGAAGTGATGAAGTATGTTACAACTTACAACAAGTGTAAAACATATGTCCGACAAGTGTTCGACTTTCGAGTGATAAATGTCGAATAGATGCCAGATACAACCATGTTACTCAAATTAAAATGTCTGTGCTCAAAAGTTCCTAACAAAAGCAAAAAATTGAATACTGAGTTAAAAAAAATTTAGGGTACAACTGCTCATACTAACTATGCTGATAATTGAATTTCAAAATTCAACCTCATTTGCAATCTAAATTCTTCCTCTCATATATTTCCTTGTGATTGATTGTTTCTCAGTTCAAGCAAAAGGAGACTATTCTCAACAAGTTTGGCAAACCAGCTATCACTGCTATTGACAGTTCAAACCCATGGTGGATTATTCTTGAAGAAGCTGTAAGAAATGCTAATGGTAAACTTGGAAAGCCAGAAATCTTTCCTGCCTCAACCGATGCCCGGTACTTCCGAAAGCAAGGCATCCCGGCAATTGGCTTCTCTCCAATGGCTAACACTCCTGTTCTTCTTCATGACCATAATGAGGTGATAATCTTATCGTTTATATCTATTATTACTAATCTAAACCTTGTTATCCTATTACTAATAAATTCTCAGATGTGGGCAAATCAAGTTTGTATGATTTGGTGTCTTGTTCTTGTGTTCTTCTTTAGGTTAGAAACAGCACAAATTTCTGCCCTAGTATTTTTCTTGTGCTCAACCTTACACTTGTGTCAAAAATTTAAAAACTTGATTGACATACTCATTTTAAACACGAACTCTTGAAGCAATTGAAATTGCCTTACCTGTAGCATTTTTTCCTGGGTCTGGATGGTTGCTTTTTATTATTATTTTTTTTAAAATATATGTGAGTGTCTAGGCCAACTTACGCAATCCTCAACTACTCTTATAAACATACCGTCTGACCCTACAACATTTAAATATAAAAAAAACTCATAGGAAATTATTTTTCTAGTATAGATATCTACTATTGATTGAACTTGTAACATCTTGAATCTTCAAAGTCCTCGTTCTAATTCATAATGGTTCTACTACATGGTTCTTTTTTAGGCTGACATTCAACTTCATTGTTATCTAAACCATTAATTTGCTCCCCTATTTCAGTTTCTGAGCCAAGCTGAGTATTTGAAAGGCATCGAGGTATACGAGTCAATAATCAAGGCTTATGCTTCTTACGACGGTCACAAACCGAGCGAAAGCTTCAAAGATGAACTATAAGAAGCAACAAACACATCTATCCAACGTTCTGACACAAGGTTCGAATTTGCTCTGTAGATGCGAATTGCGGAGTGGAAGAAAATGGATCTGATTCTGTTCCATAATTAAGTTCAATCCTTATTCTGTTCCATAATTAAGTTCAATCCTTACAACTTTTGTGATAATCTTTTGGACCTTCACATTATTGAACTTGTGGTAATGGTGCATTTATTCGTAAGTATCATACAGTTTCAGGAATCAGAATTTGGTATGGAATAATGTAAAAACATAATTTGCTTTGGAATAAATTCTCGAGTTACGTACAAATTGACCGTTTTGTATTTTACTTGAATTGTGGATAACATGACTCATCAGTTTTGTTCTTCCATCTTTCGTTAATATCTTTGTTTTTTTGGATTTTATTCTTTCGCATATCGCAATATTACTTTTTGTTTTTCGTTAACATTTCGAAATTACTATTAACATAGAAACTTGTTAGAATATTGAATGTAAATTTGGTATGGCAAAACATTGTCCTTTCACAGTTAATCTAGGGCGGCGATTATTTATATATAAAAGAGGATTTTTTATGAGTAAAAAAATTCTATAGAAAAAATTCAAATCTGGTAAAACATTGTAACCGATGACTCCAATCAAATAAAAATGTTAAAATATTTAATGACGTATTAAATATTTTTAAGTTAAAATAAAATAGAAACGTTAAAATTTGCTTTCTACAAAAGTTTTACAGTTGTTTTAGAAGTAACCAAAATGTACATAGCTATGACTTTGCAATATTTTCTTTTTTTTTTGTTGGAACACTGAAATAATGACAATGTAAGTTTAGGGACGGAATTGGGCTATTGTTTATAGCTTATCAAAATATAGATAAATTCTAGTTATTAGAACTATAAAATCTAATATCTCAAAAAAAAAAAACTAAATTCTAATTGTTAAAATTATAGGGACTAAATTTTAATTTACCTCCATGGGATTAAATTAATAATTTACTCTATACGAGTTTAGTTTTAATTCACATAACAAATTAGATTGTTTCACTTTCTAATTTAATAGAAACATATGTTAATAATATTAAATAGACACAAACCGTTTTTATTCAGTAATATTTAGGGTTCGAGAATTAAATTTACAATCTTCTTGATTTATACAATAATGTTTAGAGTTGGAGAAATATACATAAACTAAATAAGGTTAGTTTGAAAAATGGTATCATTTCATTTTTATTGTTATAATAGTAGACTCGATTAGAAACCATTTTTATAATAAAAAATAAAAAAACAACAATAATCAACGGTGGTGATCCAAAATTGAACTAGAACTAGTAAGAACGTAAGATGTTTAAAAAAAGAAATTTTCCTTGGTTCTCTGGGATTTTGAGCTCAGCCACTTTGATCATCATGAATAAATGGATCATGGTTGCCATTCCTTGTTCTTTGTTACTTTTTCATAATGTATGCTGCCAACCAGTAGCTCACAAGCTTTGAACAAACCTTGGATAATAGACTTAAGGTTTTGTCACCAGTAATCACCACAGGAGCACACACCATCTTGAAAATGATGGTACCGAATAGGATCTCGAATCACAATGACTCGATTCTCCAACTGAGCGACGAGTTTCGCAAAAATATGACAGTCCCCACAGATTCTCAGGTTCTTCCTTATACGAATGGTTTTCTCATTTGGCAAGCTCATCAAACCAAACACAATTGCCAGCTTCTCGCTGTGGTATTTAAGTGAATCCTCCATCTGTTCTTCCTCAAGATCTTGCAGCACAAAATTTGTATCAGGAACATAACCCACTCTCACTAATCTTTGAATCAACTGGCTTAGCTCTTTCTTTATCTCTTCTATTCTTGGATGTGAGTTGTCTCCCAATATAAAAGCATGAACTTTTTTGCTCACTTCAATCCAGCTACATCCTGGTTCTTTCTTCACTCCCCTGCCTCTCATAGCCCTCCTAACTTCTGCAACATCTTCCCATTTTCCGGAATTCGCATAAATGTTCGACAATAATATGTACGTCCCTGCGTCGGCAGGATCCAGTTTCAGAATTTCCTTAGCAGCATATATGGCTAAATCCACATTCTTGTGTACCCTGCAAGCACCAAGCAAGATTCGCCATGTCACGGCATCCGGTTCATGGTTAATTTCATGGATCAACTTCACTGCTTCATCAAGCCTC
This sequence comes from Sicyos edulis, assembly GCA_036507275.1. NCBI lineage: Eukaryota > Viridiplantae > Streptophyta > Magnoliopsida > Cucurbitales > Cucurbitaceae > Sicyos > Sicyos edulis. The sequence continues at coordinate 4,489,470 of CM071846.1, forward strand.
CCAGATCGTCCTAGTAGATCAATTATACAACCATAATGCTCTCTTCCAGGATTGATCCCGAAAAGCTCCTTCATAGACTTGAAATAGTACCATCCATCTGTTACAAGCCCTGCATGACTACAAGCAAAAAGAACCCCAAGAACAGTGATATAATTTGGTTTTGGCCCTCTAACTTTCATGGATTCAAACAATTTGAGTGCTTCTTTAGAGAACCCATTTTGAGCTAATCCTGCAATCATGGTGCTCCAAGAGATGACATCCTTTTCAAACATGTTGGTGAAAACAAGATTTGCATCTTCTAGATTGCCACATTTGCAGTACATGTCAAGAAGTGCATTGTTCAGAATAAGATCATGGTCAAATTTCAATACATGGACATGAACTTGTCTGCCCAATTCTAAGAGTGCCAACCCGGTACAGGCTCGCAAAACACTGGTTAATGTAGACTGATCGGCAGAAAAACCAGCTCTCTTCATTCTCTTATAAAGAAGCAAAGCTTCATCCCCATCACTGTTTTGAGCAAACCCGCCAATGGCGGAGTTCCAAACAACCAAATCACCAGTAATCATCTCATTAAAAACATTCAACCCAGCTTGTTGTTCACCCAATTTAGAGTAAGTATCAATCAGAGCACTCCTTACAAACACATCAGATTCCAAACCCACCTTCATTATACTACCATGAAGCTGCCTAAGATTCAATAAACCGTCGCAAGCTCTCAAAACAGAAGAATACGTGAACATATTAGGTCGAATTCCTTCTCTAAGCATCAATATAAGAAACTCCAACGCCTTATAATCAAGATTAGAATTGGAATAAGCAGATATCAAAGTCGTCCAGGACACAACGTTTCGTTCAGGCATTTTGTCAAACAGTTTCAGGGCATCATCCAACAGGCCGAATTTCACATACATATTAAGAAAAGTATTGATCAAGAAAGTTTTCGGCTCGTACCCATTAGAGAAAACGTGTTGGTGAACAAGGCGGCCTTGGTCTACAGCCCCACGAACAATGCAGCATTTAATGAGCTCGGAGTAAGTAATTGCATCAGCCCAGAGGCGGTTTCTCTGCATCGCTTCCATCGCTTTCATGGCTCTTGGAAGATCCCTCTCATAGCAAAATTTAGTGAAATCTTCGACTAACGAGGACGACGAAGCAATACAAGACGAAAAGGGCGATGCAGAGCAAAATCGAAACCGCCATGGGAGAGCGAGCTTCGACATGGAAGTTGCTCTCATAGCTCTTCAAGAATCAATAAATTCGGATCATCCATTAAAGTGAAACCCCAAGCCCATGGGGGTCAATCTTTTCTTCATCCTTTAATGGGCACAGAGCCTATGCAAAGGTTGAATGAAGGAATGTGGGTGGTTGGATTTTCACTCCATTTCTACCGGAATTTCAAGGGATAAAGAAAAGCGGAGAAGAAGGAAAGGAAGGGGGATTTGGAAAATAAAATCGCTGGTTCAGAGCTCTGTTCTCTGTTCTCTGTTCTGCATCCTCTGTTCATCCTCCCGCTTGGAAGAAAATTTAGTTATATGGTTGGAAGAAAAGAAGTTAGAAATTTATTTTATATAATTTTTTTTTAAAAAACCTGAGGAAGTAAAATTATTCAACAGATAAATGATGAGATTTTTTTTCTGTTTTGTTAATTAGAGATTTAATTCACATATAACCCATGAAACTATTTATTAGGATAACTTTTTTAAATTATAATTTTCTTCAAAAACACTAAAAATAAAAATTTGGCTATAGAGACCAAAATTTTTAATTTACTGAAAAATACGTATGTATAATATTAATGTAATTATTATTATCATTTATTTAATCTAAAAATATCTTCCGAAATAAAACATTATATTATCAATTTTAAATATCATCAGTTGTCACATAGCCCATAAAATTATAGTTTTAATTGATATCGTATAACTTAATAACAACGTTACATATTCGAATTTTCATTTTCAAATATCGTTTAAAAAAGTATCAATTTAATTTTTAGTGTTATTTTTATTTGGTCTTATTGAACGAAGGTTAAAGTATTTAATGTCAACATGAACTTACTGTATGCCTAATGACTCTAAGACTTGGGTTCGAGTCTCCTACCCCCAATTGTTGTAATCTCAAAAAAAAAATTAAATATTTAATTTTAAAATATAGAAATCAAAATGAAATTGGATTCAAATTAAATTTTCTAAATAAAAAAAAAATTCATATTATATAATAATATGATAAATTAGTATGCCTTTGAATTTTTACGGTAAAAGAAAAAATATATATACATATTAGAACAAATTTTTTTAAAAAAAATCAAAGCTCACGAGTAAAATTAAAGAAAATAAATAAATCAAAGGTTAAATATATTTGAAAGCTTTTTTTTGTCTAAAGAAAAGCTTTTGTTTAGACAAAATAAAATTGAAAGTTGAGACCCATTTATGAGTATTTTGTACAATTTAACATTTGTTTTCTTTTTTTAAGAAGATTAATATATATAAAAGTTCGAGAGCATTTATATAATTTAGCATTTCTCGTGGTGTATAGCTTTTGTTTATTTAATCCTTTTGTCAATGAATTATTTAACAGGTTTATGTGTTCTAAACATTACTAAGATTTATAAGTTTATTAACTTTTTTCTTTAAGTTCAACAATTGCAAGTTTGGTTAATCCAACTGAGCTATGCTTAAAATGACTTTTTTAGTTTGACCAAATTTGAGGATTTAAAATTTTGAACTAAACATCAACTTCCTTTTGTTAGTGCTCAGATTAACTCATTGCATTTCGTTTTAATGAAACTTTTTTAGGGGTTTAATTAAACTCTGATTTAACAATTTTGAGACAATTATAAATGGGTCTTCAATCAAACACAAAATTGAAATTTTGCATATTTATGTATTTGGGGAGGGAAGAATTTTTTTTTTTTGAAACAAGGGAAAAAACCCGTCCCAAGGCCAAGTACCGAGAAACAAGGGAAATCGCCCGTTAAAAAAAATAATAAAAAAAAGTTGTGGTGGCTTTTGCTCTCTATCAACACCATTTTCAAATACCAACTCTAAATTCTACCAGAGCAGCTCAAATTCTCTCAGTGCGCTAAGACTGACGGTTGAATCTTACATCATCTAGTAACAAATACCACTTCTTATAAGCCAGTCATTTGTTACCCAACTTGTACTAAGAGTCCATAATTTCTCATGTAATCAATTGAACCATACAATGAGGTAAGAAGAGCACGGAACAACGGTTTGTTGTCCGGATTACCATTCGAAGTTGTCACTACCTTTGCAGCTTCCCAATTGAGTGTAGGTAGACCGCAACCGATACGACGCTGTAAACGAAAAAAGAAGTTGAATGTACATACACAAGGAAAATGAGAGAGATTGAGAGAATGCTTATCAGAAGCAGAGCTATAAACCAGGACTAACTTACGTTGATCCAAGGAAAAAGGCGAGTGAAAGATGAAATCCAAACAGGAAAACAGAAACAACTGCGGTGAGAAGCATTGCCACTGAAGTAGAATAAACCTGCGCCAAGTTGCAGAGTTTAAATCACAATGCTTGAAGCCAGATGTAGATAGAATTGTTGAACCCAAAAACATTCTTGAGAATACACATGCAGTGCAAAACTTGGTGTTAATTCAAGCACGAGAGAGGGAATTCATCCAACATCATCCTAACAAAGATCATAATTCTATCATGAGATCCCAAGTGATAGATACAGTTATCAAGCATATCTTTTTGGTGCTCAAGAGATTTAGATTAGAACATGGCTTCCGATTCAAATTCGACAAAATGTCTTGCAATATTTTAATTTTTTTTTTTTTGGAAACTAGTAAATCGGAGTTTTGCTACTATACTAGCACTAAGAGATGTTGAATGAATGGAGATACGGGGAGGTATCTACAAATTAATGTCACAGGTGAGTCTCGATCCTCGACTTTGGGAGGAGCACACCTTCAAACCCCAAGCCTTCAACCATCGCGCCACCCATTGGAGACCCTTACAATATTTTAATTTTGATGTTATGGCTTTTGTATTGATTAGTGTAGACTTGTATTTTTTTTTATATTTGTGACTATCTAATCCAGTTTACGCACACCTCGACTAATATCATAGGACATACCATCTGACCTTACAATATTTTGGATGTCAAGGAAACTCGTAGGAAATTAATCCTAGATAGGTGACTACCATGGATTGAACCTATTACCTCTTAGTTCCCCAAGGTTCTCTTGAACACTAGGTCATTTTATAATGGTCGATTAATATAGACTTGTATCGAGAAATCAATTAATTCAAAACTAAAACTGCAAGAGATACCATCATATGCATAAGTTAAGAAACTCGTAAGTTAGACCCATAAATAAACAAAAATTAATTTTAGCCATGTAATAGGAAATACCTTCACAATATTATCCGCATACTTCAACACCATAGATACAGCAATGCCACTGGAAAAATAATTGCAGTCAGCATAAATATAGCAAATTAAGAAAAAAAGGCTTGGTGCTAATTTTTGTAGTATATCACCACACTATCTGCCCGAACGCATTAGACTTAATTGACTGAACACTTAAGACTTCTATAGAGTCAGCCTAACAGATCCACTATTGATGCGAATAATTCTTCTCATAAAACGATTCTTTAATACCTGAGGGCATGGTTCAGAATCATAAGAACCGTAATAAATGAGTAGCCATGAAAGAATCCCCTGAAAATAATAATACAATTGAAAAAAGTATAAATTAATAAATAAATCCACCTTTGAAAATAATAACATCTAAGCATAAATTACTAAATAAATCCACCTTCAAAAACAAAAGAGAAAAATGAATCTGGATCAAAGTCATAAATTAATTTACTTTTAAATTATGGAGAGGGAGATAGAGCGAGAACAAAAGAATTAGCAGAAGGGCAGATTTACTTATTTGCGATGGCATCAAAATCTTGAATCAGCATGGCAATAGCATTGAAAGCCATCCCAAACACATATAACCAGAAATTTTGTACATTTACATTCCTTGAAGGACGTTTCTTAATTATAGCCTGCAAAAATAAAGCATATCGAATTATCACTGACTAAATATGAACTTAAATGGAACTGTCTTTTGGCTTTCTTCAAGGCGTCTTGGGAAAATAAAAGGCGACATCGACATGAAGCCAACCCAGGTTTCTCTATCTCGTAGCCAGATGAAACATTTGAGCAGAAAGCTCTTTAACATAATGACAGTTTTTTCTTTAGGAAACAAGCATAATAAACGTCTTTCAATTAAAGAAATGGTGACAGTATTGAAATTGCATATGATTAATTCACCTCAGTGTACACCCCAGCGAATCCACTCAAGAGTGCCATGATCTATACAAGATGCAACCAACATCAAGATAATAAGTACTTGAAGGATTACTCTTCAAACAACACATGCATACACACACTAATATAGCATTACAGATTTGGAACTCACTATAGCCATCACCCAACCTTGAAAAGGTGTCTGAAGAACATGATCGGAGCTGCAATCAAAAGGTGAATACATAATTCATTCAGTAGTTATAATCACAAAATTTTGAATAAATACAGATATCCTCTAATGGTTCCTGCATATATTATACTGAGCAATTGAGATAGCAACTGAGAGTCTAAAAGACTTAGTTCCTGTAGATTAATAACGCCATTTCTGCTTGCTAGAAGCATTCTGAATGTACAACAAAAGGAAGAGATCCAAACACTTGCAAAACTCATAAATGAACAATATAACAGCTGTAAGAAATTCTTACTTTGAATTTAGCTGTGCAGTAGTGCACCCAGCGCATAGAAGAATAAATGCTGCCCACTGGGTCTCACTTAACCTGAAATATGATTCAAGTTAACACATCATCCAAACAAATATTCCTCAATGACTACAAACCAAGCTATGGTGAATATTTTGAAGTCTTCATTGGCTTTTCCAGCAGTCGTAGCATTTCACATTCAGCTTAAAATGCAAGTTTTCTTAATGGCCAGTCATAGTGCCTGAATTAGGTCATCATTCATCAGCCAAATTCATTCATGGACGGAAGATTAGGGTTGGGAAGATGAAGAAATGAAAAATAAATGTATTTTCCCAGTTTATGATTTTTCTATCTAGTTATTCTGTTTCATTCTCTAGCCCCCATGGATTGACTAGTGGCCGTGAAGGTCTTAAGGAACTAAGAGATTATGAGTTCAATCCAAGTTGTTTACCTACCTAAACATTACATTTCAAAAGATTTCCTTGATAACAAATATTGTAGGGTCAAGATTGTTGTCCTATGAAAATAGTTGAGGTGTGCATAAATTTATCCTCATTAATATTAAAAATGGGAAAATATATATATATATATATGTGTGTGTGTGTGTGTGTGTGTGTGTGTGTATATATAAAAATAAAAATAAAATAAAATCCGTTTTATTCACTGTATAACCACAGCGACTTCTAAGCTCAGCCATTAAATAAATCCTTTCTACAACTAAATGAATTTAAAACAAAAATGGGGCTTACTTTTTCTTAAGGATGATTCTGTACAAAATACCAGTGCTGATGATGTTAAAATTCTTCAATATCTGATAACCAGGTGCATCCACATAAGCAAAAATGTAATACTGTCACAAGAAATAAAAGTGAATTCACTAGCATAAATATAATCACTGACATGTTACTGGAGGAAAAGACTAAGGGAACAGCTTTATAAAGGGGAAAAGCAAACCTGGAGCAAATTCTTGACGAGATAAAGTGCTGCAGGAATAGGGTAGACAATAACCTCCTCATACGTTGTGCTCAACCTAAACAAATTTGAAAGATAAATAAGTAGAAAATTTTAGAATCCTAACTACTTAACTTTACTGAATACTACCAATAATGCATGTTGGCCAAGAACAGTAATGCAAGCAACGTGATTGATCATAGAAATCCCAACAGAGATCTAATTTGAGATCAATCAAATTCAAAAGTATTCCACCACCTCTCTAACTGAAGCTTCTGGTCTAGCCAAGAGGATAATAACCAAACCACAAAAGTAAGAATACTGAGCATGAAAATGTTGTCCTAGTAAAGTTGTTACACAATAGATTAATTCTAATAACTAAATTGTTTCCAAGTCTGAATTCTTTTTCATTCTCCTCATCTACATTACATAGCTCACTTAAAGATGAAAGTTTGATTTTTGACCAACATGTTCTACTTTGAAACAAAAAGAATCGACAACTCATTCTGAGAAAATACTCCAGAATAAATTTAAAAAATTGCATCAGCTTCAACATGAACTCAATCTAATTCAAATATAGGGGACCAAAAAAGCTTGCAACATTACTACCTGTTATCTTCCGTCACACCTTCCCTTCTCCAGATTCGACTCAAGGCTGCAAGCGACAATACACACTTCAAAGTCTCCACCTATTACCAAAGGATTTTGTTTACATCGATGCCATAACTACCCATTTAGTAAGACTGTAAGAGAAAGAATAAGAAACGAATAACTTCTAACAACTGATCATATATCACATATTCTAAATCAAAATTTGATTTCTCACCATGAAATTTGCAGTTGTAACACTGTATTCATATTTTCCGGCTCTCTTGGACCACACAATGAGTATTGCTTGTGAACTTGTAAGAACTGTTAATGCAAGCGTAACTACGGACCTGAACATCGTTTCGAAAAGGAAATCAATTAGAATCTGACCCAAAAGGGAACTAATGTGACATTTATAGAAATCCAACATGCTTGCTCATATGTCATAATCATACTTCTGCTGCCATTTGGATCGATCAAGAGAATTTCCTCCCAATTTTGCCACATTACTAGCTGCAATTTTCGCACACGAACATTAAACCCCCAAGAAGCGTAAACTAAAAGCAAACTATGACGGCGGAGACTATCAATCAAACATAGATAGATTACCCAAAGAGAGCCGCGCGATAACATACCGCCTGAAATTGTTTTCCCGCCGCGCAAGCTCTCTATATCCTCTCCCACAGCAACACCAACCGCACTGCCATCTCCATTGCCATCTTTATCCTACCATTACATTTATACAATTCACTTCAAATTTCGAAATGTAAACGCGAAGCAGTTCATATTTAACGATTCATACATTCATATCTATCCGATTTCAATTTTCAAACAGTTAGTACTACGACGACAACAACTGAGCAAGCCAGTGAGTATTATGGAGATCACAAAAGCCAGAGATTGCATCAAACGAAGTTACAAATAAACGACAATTACTACAATTGTTGAAGGAAAATTACGAGCAACAGAGATTCAGCAAAAATGACAAGGAGGCAAACAGAAACAGACCTGATCTTTGATCCTTCTGTACTCCATTAGCGCAAGAACACGCTACAGATCTGGGAGGCCAACACACAGAAATCAAAACTTCCAATCTTTTATACGAATTTTGCAGAGCAGGTAATTCTGCATAATCAAGCACGACTACCCATTGGTTTCCACTTCCGGATCTGAATTTTCGATTTCGAAGATCTCTGGTATTGGGCCCCGGCCCAATACCATATTGGGCCGTCATTACAGCGTGGTCATATGTTTATACATTGGGTGACAAAGCGATTTAAGGAAGGAGGCAATGGAATAATAAGTATTTTTTTTTAGAGATCGTCATTTTTTTAGTACATATTAGGGAGGGGGAAAAATACTGATTCTCGAGCTCGAATCTACTGACGCTGATGTTAAACTGATTTACAACCAACCAATGAAATCATTGTATCACCCACTCATTCGATAATAAAATGATAAGGTATTATTCATTGGTTTGATAGTCATATTTTATAAGCATATTCAAATGCCCTAAGTCTTTTTGGAATGTTACATTAAGTTATTATTAATGTGTTAATGTAAAGTTCAATGGACCTTTCAGTTAGATGCTAGGATTTTTATATAATATTTATGTGGTCGGTATTTATGTCTCCACCATCATCTATAACTCAGGGAATGTTTGGATTTTGGTGTTGAAAAGAGGAGAGGAGAGAAAGTTGAAGAGAAAGAGGAAACAGAATAATGGAGATATAAAGTAGCTGTTTGGAGATTCATATTTTGAGGAGGAGACGTGGTAAAAGTATTTATTTTATATTTATTTTTTATAATGTAATGATTGTAGATTTTGGATTGATTGATAATATAATATATTTTTATTTTATATTGTGTGATTGAAAATTAGAGAAAATTTAATTTGATATTTGATAAGATTAGATAAAAGATATTTTATATTATATTATATGGTTGAAAATTAAAAAAATTATTCGATGTGACATTAGAGTAGAAGTTGATGAGAGATTAATATTTTAAAAATAAAAATGGAATTGAGATTTCTCTTTCCTCTCCTCTCTCTAACACCAAATCCCAAACACTCCCTGTGAATATCACGAAGAATTGTGCCCGCATGTTTGAATTTGAAAGCTCGCTTGTTATACGGGATCGGACGCATCCAGCAGAACTTTAAAGCTTTCCACTCTTTCCGGCGGCATCCTTCAGCATTGGCTGGAAGTAAAGTGCCATAATCCCATTCATCATTTTGGAGGTGGCCTCTGTTGTAGAGACGTCACATGACAAAAATCTTTTTCTTCTTTTGAAGATTTTTTTTTTCCTCTTTCTAGATTTCAATATTAAAATTAAATGCCATTAATCAATCATTTTATTTTTATTAAAACAATAGTCTGTTTTCCTAAATAAAAATATTTAAAATACTTAAAAATAGTAAAATATTTATCTAATTTTAATGAAAAATTATTTTACTGCCATTAAAATTCTAATCTAATAATAAATTGACTTGTATTCTTAAATTAACATTATTATAATAATGCTTATACATTTTAATAAGATTTTAAAATTAAGTGGCATTTTCTTATTAGTTGTCTAGTAAAATTTATTAAATTAAAGTGATATATAAAATATTATCTCAACTAAAATTCCAAAAGTTAAAAAAAATTAATTTTTTTTAAAATCATGAACACCTCACGATTTTATTATTATTAATTTAAATAAAAGAGATTTTATATGAATATTTTTTATGAGAATTTAAACTATCTAAATAAAATAAATAAATAAATAACCACCTCCTTATAAATGGAAAAAAAAAAAAAAAAACCCACCTCAATATCGGTTGAATTTTGAAATTGTTAAATTGAGATTTTTTTTTTTTTTTTTAATTTTTATTCAAACAAGATTTTTACTTCGGAAAAATCTCAAGAGGGAAAGGATATTCTTGTAAAGAAAATCTTTTATAACTTTTCCTCGGAATTGGGAGAGACAGATGTATTTAATTTTAATATAAAAAATTATTTTATACATTTAATAAAAATATATATATATATATGATTAAAACTCTAACCTAATAATAAATTGACCTCTATTCTTATATTAATACTATTTTGATAATGCCCATGAATTTTAATAAGATTTTAAAATTCGGTCGTATTTTGTTGTTTAATCTAATAAGTTGTCTAACAAATTTACATAAGATTTTATTAAATTAATTGATATATAAAATATTATTTCAACCACAATATAACAAATCTAGAAATTTCAATTTGCATTTCTTTTAAAATTATGATCATCTCATGATTTAAGATACCTTAAATTATCATAATAATATCGATATAAATTTTCTTTTATTTAAACTATTTAAACTAATAATATTTTAAGATAATAATAAAATCATGAGATGTCATATTTTTTTTAAAAAAATGCAATTTCTTGATTTGTGGAATTTTAGTTGCGATACAATTTCACATAACAAATTGAAAGATATTGAAAAGAAAAAATATTTATAAGAGAAGCAAATAAAAGGAAAATTAGAAATGTGTGGAATGGACGTGTGGCATCTGTTGTAGAGACGTTACCACATAAGACAAAAATAGTTACCGTATGTAATGGATGTGTTGTCTCTACCAAAGACACCACACCCCATTTTCACAAAATCTTTTTTTTTTTGTCCATTTTTACAAAAAAAAAAAAAAAAAAATGACCGGTCCTCACAATTTACCCCGAAACAGGTTAGGGTTTAGATTAAACGATTCAAATGGTTGAAATTTTCGGCATTGCTGGGATCAAAGCGAAACAGGTTATACATACATATATATTTTAAAGTTTAAATATAGGTGGGGCTATGGTCGTCATTACTTAGATTGTTATTTTTATTTTTATATTCATAATATGCATGGTATCGGTGGATGCATTTTTACTGTTTTAATTTTGTACAAAGTATGACAGTGCTGTTGTTTTTTCGTATTGTATTTTACTTTCTTTTTTTTTTTTACCACGGAGGGTGAAATGTAAAAATGTTAATGTTACCTCGATATAAATTTTACGCATTCCTCCTTTTGGCTTAATGTTTTGTTGTTAAAGTTTTTTCTTGTGTTTAATATTCTTGATTTAGTATATCTCTACATTGGGAAGAAAATGGTAATTTGCCCTTATCGTGATTTTTTTTCCTTTTCTTTTTGGAAACATCATGATAATTTCATTAATCAACTCTATGAATTTTATTAAATGTTGTAATCAATTCATTATTTATTAGCTGTTGTAATCGCCTTATTTAATAACTGGTTGCAATATCTCAATCTCAAAATATTTTTTTTTTTTTTTGAAATCAATCTTTATTGTTTTGTTAAGTCCATGAGATTGATTGCAATAGTTAGCAGAAGTATAAAGATTGATGGATCGAATTAAAAGATTGTGAATTTTATAGTATAATTTTAGAAATTAGATTATATCAAAGTTCATGTTTTTTTTTTCTTTTTTTCTTTTGAAAACATCAAATTTCAGCCTATGTAGTTTGAGTAATTTTTCCAGAAATATATAAGGTGTATTTGGGAGGAAAGAACTTGAAAAGATTAATGGCTATGAAAAATTTTAAGTGGGTTGTAGAGTTTGTTTGGCATGAAAAAGTTATAGAAAACTCTCATTTAAATTGAGGGATTAATAGTAGTTGAAATATAAGTGAAAGTTTTTTGAAATTGCTTATGCCACCTGTCTAACTCCTCCGAATCTCTTTAGCCAAACACATTCTAAGTATATCATCGAAAGTATTGTGCTCATTTTAATAACAAGTTTCATTGGTAAAAATAACATGTTTGTTTGATTTTACTTCATCATAAAATGTTTTTGCAAATGTCAAAGTATCATTGACTTTAGATCAATGGTGTGGGACATAAAGTTACTAAAATGAGAGTATTATGTGAATAGCATGACCTACTAATCAAAAAATGAAAATGGTGTTAGACAATCCATGAATCAATAAAAAAAAATTGTTGGTAGATATAAAAGAAAATTATATATTGGATAAACAAAGTTGTCTCACATTGCTAAGGTAAGAGAAAGATCTTAGGTATGTAAGTAAAAGATAACACATTCATTGATGCAAAGGTTTTTGAGTGATAAACAAAAATAGAGTCATGAACACTTGTATACAAAAGTGGATAATATCATATCAATGTTGAGGTATATTTGGATGTTCGTTTTCCCTAATAAGTGGTATCTAAATCCAAGCTCTTGACTTAGTAATATGGGAATCAAGACTCTCAATATAGAACAAAAAATTGGTGAGAATCATATGACGTGATGTACTTTGTTTGATGGAGGATTGTTGGGCAAAACAAAGTCGTCTCACGTTGCTAAGTTAAATGGGGAAGAGAGGACAATACCTCCATTAACATGAGATCTTTGGGGTGATAACAAAAAAAGAAACTATGATGGTGTATGCTTGAAGTGGACTATATCATATTAATGTGGATGCTTGTGGTTGTTCATTGTCCTTAACAGGTGGTATTCCGAATAGAACGAAGAGTGACAAGACTCGTAAGACTTGGTGTATTTTATTTGAGCGGAGGATTGTTGGCAAGTAGAGCTAATCTCACATTATTGCTAAGTTAAGGAAAAGATTCTTGGTATATAAGTATGACACAATACTTTCATTGATATGAGAATGTTTAGGTAATAATTACGCTAGAAATAAACAATATTATATTAATGTGGATATTCGCTACCCCTAACAAAAAGGAAAAAAATGGTAGGACATGAAAATGAGACGGTTTTTTTCCGTTGGTAATCAGTTACATAAAAAAAAATAGAAAATAGAAAAACATTGTTGTATTTATATGGGTAAATTATAAATTTGATCAAAATTATAATTTAGTTTATATAATTTCAAAAATTGAAATTTAATTGGGAAAAAAGTAATTATTTTGTCTTTATAATTTAATTTATATGATTAAATTAGATCTTGACGAATCAATTACATGTAAATTAACTATACATAGGCAATGATCTACTCAACTCACATCATCTTTATTAACAAGTGAACACCAATGATTAAAAACTAATATTATTGAAGTTTGAAACTAAATTTAATTTTTTAAAAATATATAGATTAAATTCTAGTAGGTGTAAAATTTCAACTTTTAAAGGGTTTTTTTTTTTTTTTGAATCCTTTTAACTTTTAAAGTTATAGGGATAAAATTATATTTTCCTTCTAATATACGTGTAAAATTTATACATATTTGTTTCGATACTAATTACTCAATACTGGTATCAATATTTTATATTTTGTTAATAAATTTTTTTTAAAAATAGAATATAGTATTTACGTGTGGAACTCAACTTTTCTTTATATATATATATAAAAGTGATTTAGGAAATTTAAAAATAAAACTCATGAGAAATGATGATATAAAGTGTCGGTGAAGATGCTTACCAATCATTGCCAGCAGGTCATGTCATGTGTAATCCAATATCCAACCATTCACTTGTTCACGATATATGCCAAAATCAGCAATCAAAACTTAAGTATGATTTAATTAAAAAACAAATTATTAAATAAATAAATTATAAATTTGTAAAAAAAAAAGTAGTGGCCACGCCAGAATAACAATTATTTCGTGATCAAAATAAATAATGATTAAAAAATATTTATGTGTCGATTAATAAATAATAGATGAAAGTAAATATAGTTCAATGGATATATATAGAAAAGAGATGATTGGCGAGTAGATTAATTCGTGTATATGTTTGCATCAATTCCTGGCCACTGATTAATTATCGAGGCTTTTAATTTACTTTCCTTTTTTAGATTAGCTTTTTGGTTAACTTAAATACACGTGTAAAGTTTTTGGTCGGCTGTTACGTGTTAGATTTGTTCCGGGCTTTCCTTTTTCGTAGGAGGTTGAATATTAATTCATCGCTAAATAACATCAAACAATAAAATAAAATCTACACACGATCTTTTTAGTTGGAATCTCGTGTTATTAGTCTATAAATTTAAATTGTTTTTTTATGTAACTATTGTGATGTAATTTCTTTTTAATTGAAAAATTAAAGTTTGGTAGTTATAATTTTATGGTTATTTATTTAGTTATATTAAAATGTTATTGGAATAAATTTGAATGTCTATATGTTAAAGAGTTTTGAACTTACAATATATTTAGTCATACATGATGTCATTGCTAAAGCTATAATACTTTTGCACTTATAGTTAAGATAGTATTGGCACAATTGAAGCTATGCTACTTTGACACATGTAATTAATATTATATGCGCTACTCTCATTTATGATTTTCTTATGTATACATTTTTCTTATGTTTTATATAAACACACCACAATTCTTAAAATCGAAAGAAAAAAATAGCTAAATTGATATAAAAATATGTAATTATGATTAAAAATTATGAATTCAAATCATCCCATTTTAAGTATAAAAAAATGCTAAATATTGAAACAATAACAAAGTCATCCCATTCAAACCAAAAACGTTATATGATTCTTAAAAAAATAAAACTCAAAATAAAAAGCATATCATATAATCTAAGTTATATTATTTCGCTCCAAAATGAGTTTAATAATGATATACATCTTTTTCTAAGAAATCTTAGATTTAAATTTATGGTACAATATATGACGACAATAAAGAATGTATAACTTGATGATAGAGATCAATCAAAAAAGGGAAAAAGAAACTGTTTTATTTTTTATTATTATTATTTAATTTTTATAAAGAGGATGAATCATTTAATTCGCTCACATTAGAAGAGACCAAATTGAAGAGCGCAAGTTTTTCTCATCGCTTTCCTACCCTCTCAGATTCTTCCATTTTCCCTCATTTTCATCACATTGCCAAAGATCGATAAATTTCCCAATACCCACAAGAACAAATCCACTTCAAATCCCTAATTCAACTTCAACGCCCTAAAATGGGGATCGATCTAGAGGCCAGTTCCTCATCAAATCGCCTCCAATCGCCGCCGGCCAGAGAAGATACGCCCCTAATCGGCAGCCCCAAACATCTGTCCTCGCAGCCCAAAACCTTCGCCAATGTCTTCATCGCCATTGTCGGGGCCGGTGTTCTTGGCCTTCCTTACGCTTTCAAGCGCACTGGCTGGTTCATGGGCCTTCTAATGCTGTTCTCCGTCGCGTTTTTGGCCTATTACTGTATGATGCAGCTCGTCTACACTCGCAGAAAGATCGAATCGGTAATCGGATTTACTAAGATTAATTCATTTGGGGATTTGGGTTATACGATTTGTGGGGAATCTGGGAGGATTACTGTTGATATTCTGATTATTTTGTCTCAAACTGGATTTTGTATTGGATATTTGATTTTCATTGGTAATACTATGGCGGATGTTTTTAATTCTCCCTCGGCTATGGATTTGAGCCCTAAGATTTTGGGATTGGCTCCTAAGGTTGTTTACGTTTGGGGCTGTTTCCCTTTTCAATTGGGTTTGAATTCGATTAAGACTCTGACCCATTTGGCTCCTTTGAGTATTTTTGCTGATGTTGTTGATCTTGGAGCTATGATTGTTGTTATGGTGAAAGATTTGTTGATTTGTTTTAAGAAGAGCCCTTCTGTTGAGGCTTTTGGTGGATTTTCTGTTTTCTTTTATGGATTAGGTGTTGCTGTTTATGCTTTTGAAGGGGTTGGAATGGTGTTGCCTTTAGAATCTGAGACAAAGAATAAAGAGAAATTTGGGAGAGTTTTGGGGTTGTCCATGGCTTTTATTTCTGTGCTATATGGAGCTTTTGGGATTCTTGGGTACTTTGCTTTTGGTGATGAAACTAAAGATATGATCACTGCTAACTTGGGGCCTGGATTGATTAGCACCATTGTTAAACTGGGTCTTTCTGTAAATCTGTTCTTCACTTTGCCGTTGATGATGAATCCAGTTTATGAGGTTGTTGAGAGGAGATTTTGGGGAGGAAGATATTGCCTCTGGTTGAGATGGCTGCTGGTTTTCTTGGTCAGTTTGGTGGCACTTTTTGTTCCAAATTTTGCTGATTTCTTGTCTTTGGTTGGAAGTGCTGTGTGCTGTGCTTTGGCATTTGTGTTGCCTTCTCTGTTTCATTTCATGGTTTTCAAGCAGGAATTGGATTTCAAAGAATGGTGTTTGGACATTAGCATTATGGTGTTGGGGCTTGTTCTTGGAATTTCTGGAACATGGTCAGCTCTGATGGAGATTCTCTCTGTCAAGGTATGAATATTCAAACATTATTAACATTTTGAAATGTGTAATGTGAATATTCTCTGAAGTGACGAGCATATTAGAAGGGTATTTTTCCTGATAATATGATTGAATAGAGTTGTAGTTAATGGTAATCAAGAGTTGAGTTTTTTGTGTACTGTCTTTTTGTCTGGACTTTGATTTTATTTGTGATCTTAAGAATGGAATTCAAAAGATCATTTGGTATCTTAGAAGGAGATTCATTTCCATATTATATTCTTGAATTTGGAGAATAAATGCGTATCTGTTTCAGTGGAAAGTTGTTTCTAGCTGATAATGAATAAAAAGTTTTGTCATATTTTGTACTTTGAAATGGTTTGAAACTGTCTTTGCTTTTTGTAAAGTTCAATGTTTTTGCTCTTTACTTTGTGCTGTGAACCCAAGTTTGAAAGCTCTGGTAAATACAAAGCAAACAGAATGGGGAGTGTGCCTCACTCACTCTTTTTGTCGTAATTTTAAGTTCCGTTTGATTACTATTTAGTTTTTATATCTTTGGTTCTTGTTTTCTTATATTTTTGAAACCATAGTTTCATCTTGAAAAATCTAAAACAAGTTTTTAAATATTTTTTTTTCTTGTTTTTTGTGTAAGCTTAAAACAATAGTAAAAGGCATAGATAACAAAAAAAAGAAAAAGAATCTCATGAGTGGAAGTATCATGGGTAAGCTTATAAAACTTGAACTTAAAAGGATTTTGTTAAATACAATACAAAAATGAAACAGGGATCTAACCTGGTTAATGATTCAAAGACCAAAACAAAACATTTGAACTATCATGGGGCATGGGTTATTTTTATTTATTTATTTTAAATTCGTGAGTGTTTGGTCTAGCTTGCGTGCACCTCGACTACTGTCACGTATGACTCTACAATATTTGTATGTCAAGGAAATTCGTAGGAAATTACTTTCTAGGGAGTGGTCACTATGAATTGAATTTATCATTTTTTAGCTCTCCAAGATTTTCTTGATTAGTAGGTCACTCCATAATGGTTCATATCAAATGAGGAGATCTCGCCATCTTTATAAGAAAGGTGAGTTATTCTTCTCATTACTATATGATTTTGGGATGGAATGTTGTCTAATATGGTATTGAGATTCAAATTTAAATGATACTTAATTCCAATAAAAATAAAGTTGAGATTATATTCAAGATTGGTGAATTCAAAAAGACTTTTTTAAGGGGCATGTTGAAGATCTTACACCGAAAAAGTTTGTAGACTTCACAACCTTTATAAGTAATGTGAGTTACTACTCCTTTTGTCAATTGGTTTTAAGATAAAAGTTCATGTTGAATACTCGTGGATTTAAAGAATATTTGAAAATTAAATGTAAAAAACAAACATTTATTCATAAAATGTTCTCGAACATGATATAGGTTTTGTTTTTCTGTTTGAATTTTGAGTATGAATTCACGAACAGCTGGACAGGGAAAATGTAATTCAGCTATGAATTATAATAAATGTTCCTGAATACAATCTAAATTTTGTTTTTCTTACGCTTCTAGTCAAAAAATCAAAATTTTTAATTCACTATATAATTCAATTTCATATGCATAAAGTCATTAATTTCACAAAAAGATATATTTCATGTTTTTTAGAGTTTAGAGATTAAATTACCGAATAAATTAGTGGTGCAATGATTTTAGTGTTTGGTTATAAATCTATGTACTAAAAAAAAAGTTTAAAGATTAAATTAATACAAATAAAAAATTTAAACACTAAACAAAAAAAATAGCACTAACTCAATGCTGGTGCAACTCATCGGTAAACGACAAACAAGGAGAAAAAATGAAACGAAGACATACACTACAGAAGAGAGGCATAAAGAAAAAAGAACACCAACTTGATGATAGTGCAACTCGAGTGATAGCATGCAGGCATCCATGGCGGCTCATGGTCTGGCTCAACGGTCAGTTTGACTCGTAATTTTTTTTTAGTATGGCCATAATTTTACTTTCATATAAGTCATATTTTGGAATTTGAAGATTCCAACTTACATGTTAACTTTTTCTTGAGCCAAATTTATTTTGATTTATTCTTTAGTCTTCAATTTAAAAAATACAAGTTTTTCTTAAAAAAACCTAGTGTCAATAATAGCCGGAGATTTAGTGAGATTATAGTTTTGAATCTTCGTTTTTTAATTATACTTGAACTAATAAAAAGTATTAAAGAAAATAAAAATATTTTAGTTCTGCACCTCAAAGTCGTGAATATATATTAATTATGGATAGTTATATTGATTTAGAGTCCATAACACAATATATGATTTAGAATGGTGGAGGTTCTATTCTCACTTACTCCATATGTAGCTATTTAATGCTATTAATTTAATTTTATGTCGTTTATAGTGAAATTTCTTTCCTTTATCACGATACAGTATTATTTATGAAAATATATTCGTATTTATTTAATCTTTAAAAAGGTAAATCTCTTTTTTTTTTTTTAAAGGCAAATCTCTAAACCTTTTATTTTGAATTCAATAAGTCATTAAATAACATTTACACAAAAAATTATGATAGACCATTTCCAATTTTATGTTTAATAGATTTTTTTTTTTTTGTAATGTTTAATAGATTTCTAAAATGTTAAAAAAATTATGAATTTAATTTACCATGGCTATTAATTCTGAAAGTTTAGTATTAATTTTACTAAAAAAAAAAAGCTTGAAGAAGCTACGCTCAAATAAACACTTAAGGGCAGTTTGTTTGACGTTTTTAACTAAGAGTTAAGATTTTTACTAACTCCTCAATTTTACTTTTAAAAATACTGTCCCGAGGAAGACTCAAACTCAGGACCTTGAGGGGAGCATACTCTTAAAGCCCAAGTCTTCAACCATTGTGCCACCCCTTGAGACTAAAAATAACTCTCATTTCTAACCATTCATTTTTAATCATTCATTTATAACTACTCAATTATTTATAACAATTTATTTTTAATCATTTATTTGTGACCACTCATTTTTAATAATTTCTTTTTTAACTACTAAAAATAACTACTCATTTTAAATCTACATCCAAACAAGATTTTGACTATAACTCCTCTACACAAAAATTACAACCATACGAATTTTTGGCATGACTCCCAATTTTTAACTAGTCAATATAATTATTCAATATAACTCATTAACCTAAAAACTACAAAAATATGTAAAACAAACACCCCGTCAGCGTGTATATTCTGATCACCTCCATGGGAGAACAACAGAAGCTTTACTTGCTCCATTGTTGTTGAACCTCAAATAGATAAACGCCATTAGTAATGCGCTTCTCCAATATCCACTCTACTTCGCGGCTCTCCAATTGGGTTTCAACGATCAAAGACGCAACTTCCAACGGAAAATGGCAAGAAGCTCTCCAAATCTACCAAGAATCAAGAATCTCCGGAGCTCAATCGCCAGATTCTTCGGTCTACCCTTCGATTCTCAAAGCATGTTCCAACATTTCATTCAAACTCGGCACGGCTATGCACGGATTTCTCATCAAACAAGGACATGGATCTTCCACTTCCATCGCTAATTCCACCATTGACCTGTACATGAAATGGGGTGATTTGGATTCTGCCCATCGTGCTTTTGATTCTCTGAAGAACAGGGATTCGGTGACTTGGAATGTGATTGTTCATGGGCATTTCTCAAATGGGGGCGTAATGGCAGGTTTGTTTTGGTTTATAAATGCCAGGTTTGATGGTTTTCTGCCCAATGTTTCCTCGTTGGTGCTTGTAATTCAGGCGTTTCGTGAGCTTAAGACATATAGGGAGGGGTTTGTGATTCATGGTTATGTAATTCGTTGTGGGTTTTGTGGGATTAGTTCTGTTCAAAACTCTCTGTTGAGTTTGTATACTGAAGTTGATATGGGCCTTGCACATAAACTGTTTGATGAAATGTCTGTGAGAAACGATGTTGTTTCTTGGAGTGTGATGATGGGGGGTTTTGTTGAAATTGGGGAAGATGAACATGGGTTGATGATGTTTCGAGATATGGTGACGTTGACTGGGATATCGCCAGATGGGGTTACCATTGTAAATGTTCTTAAAGCTTGCACCAATCTGAGAGATGTTTTTCTTGGAACAATGGTTCATGGGTTGGTGATTTTTGGAGGCTTGGGGAATGATTTGTTTGTTGGGAACTCTCTGATAGATATGTATTCCAAATGTTATGATGTTCATTCTGCTTCTAAAGCTTTCCAACAGATGCTCGAAAGGAATATCGTCTCGTGGAATTCGGTATTGTCGGCATATGTTGTCAACGGGAAGTATTTAGAAGCGGTGGCGTTTCTTGGGACAATGGTGGAAGAAGGGGTTGAGAAAGATGAGGTTACTTTGGTGAATGTTCTTCAGTTAGTGAAGCATTTTATGGACCCATTACAATGCAGGTCTGTCCATGGCGTGAGTCTACGGCGGGGATCCGAATCAAATGGATTGGTGCTGAACTCTTTAATTGATGCTTATGCAAGATGCAATCTGGTTGAGTTTGCAGGTACTCTGTTTGATGCAATGAAGAAGAAGGATGTAGTTGCTTGGAGCACTATGATTGCAGGGTTTGCTCATAATGGCAAACCCGACCAAGCGATATCGATCTTCAAGCAAATGAATGAAGAGGTGAAACCGAATGAGGTTTCGATTATGAATATTATGGAGGCTTGTGCTGTCTCTGCTGAATTGAGACAATCGAAATGGGCTCATGGTATAGCTGTTAAAAGAGGTTTGGCTGTGTATGTAGCTGTTGGAACTGCCATTATTGACATGTACTCAAAATGTGGAGATATAGAAGCCTCCCTTAAAGCCTTCAACCAAATTACAGAAAAAAATGTTGTGTGTTGGACTGCAATGACATCTGCCTTCGGCATCAACGGTCTTGCGCATGAAGCCTTAATCTTGTTCAAGAAAATGAAACAAAATGGCACGAAGCCAAATGCCGTGACTGCCCTGTCATTGTTGTCTGCTTGTAGCCATGGAGGATTAGTGGAAGAAGGGCTCTCTTTTTTCACATCCATGGTGAAGGAACATGGAATTGAGCCTGGTTTGGAGCATTACTCATGCGTCGTCGACATGTTAGCTCGAGCGGGGAAATTTAGCGAGGCATTGGAGTTGATTGAGAAGTTGCCCGAAGAAATGGAAGCAGGTGCAAGCATTTGGGGGTCACTCTTGAGCTCTTGTAGTAGGAGCTTTGGGAACATCATGCTTGGCTCGGGAGCAGCCTCTCGTGTTCTTCAATTGGAACCTTCGAGCTCGGCTAGCTACATGCTTGCATCGAATTTATATGCGAACTGCGGGTTAATGATTGACTCTGCAAAAATGAGAAGGATGGCGAAGGAGAGAGGAGTGAAGATTGTTGCTGGTTATAGTTTGGTGCATATTAATTCACAGACTTTGAGATTTGTTGCTGGAGATCAGCTCAATCCAAGAGCTGATGAGATCTACTTAATGGTTGATCAATTGCACATTGTAATGAAGATTGATTATTTGAAAGTTTTAGATGCATTTTTCAGCATTGAATATAATGGCTAAGAGTGATCAAACAAAACAACCCAAATTTTTAAAGAATTTTGGAAACAAGTTTTATAATTGAATATATATATATATGGGGTTAAATAATAAACTAATTTTAATGCATATCAATGGAAGATATATATTTTTTTTTCGAGATTGGATACTCACAAATACAAAAAGAAAAGGTATACAAAGCACATTAATAAAAAAAAAATTGTAAGAAGACTAAGTTCTTTTTTTGGGATTGTGTAGAGATACTAAATTTGAAAATTTGGAAGTAGAAGACTAAAATAAGGTGAGACTAGTAGTATGATATTTTAACTAAAAAGAATATTTATTGTTGTTTTGTACCCATCTTTCGTGAACGAGAAAACCAAACCTATAATCTTTAAGTTTGATACTATCAATTTAATATCACTTGAACTATGTTCCTTTTTTCCATTATTTAAAATTTTGATTTTGACATTTTAATAAGTTTTTTTTTTGTACTACAATAATTAAATATGAGATTCAAATTCATGATTAAGCCATAAAGTTTTATTGACCATGTATTAATAGTTTTAGATATTAGTAAGACTTTTATATTTTAAAATGTCAATTTATGAGCCTATAGGTTATCATGACGAAAATATTTGATTGTATCAAATGATTATTTAAATATAATTTAAGGAAATTGTAGTCGATGATCTTTCAAGCAAATTATAAAGTATTTGCAAAGATCTTAAATTTTTTTATATTTGTGATTGTCCAATCGTAGGAGATTAATTTTTAGATAGATGGATATTATGGATTGAACTCATCTAATTCAAGGTCCTCTTTGATCACTTGATCACTTAATGATAATTGAAAAATCTCTATTGATATAAGATATTTTGAGTAATGAACAAAAACCAAAGTTACGAGATTTTTGATGTAAAAAATGAACAATATCATATCAATATGGAAATAAGTGTTTGTTGTCCTTAAACAAGTGGTATAAGAGCTAGGCCTCGGACTTAGTAATGTGGGTGAAGTATGGAGGCGTAGAACAAAGGAAGTAAGTATGATTTGAATGTTCTTTATTTAAGTACAAAATCTCTAGATGTAGAATAAAGAAAGTGATTTTCCCCCATCATTCAAATGTAGCCTGATTGTTGAATAAAAAAAGGTAATTTGTTTAAAGAAAAGATGTTGGTAGTGCAATTAAAGACGTACAAGTAAAAATCTTGGACATTTTTTTTGAGAAGGGAAAGGAATTACAAATAATGATTTAAAATATCGAACTTGTGATCGTGGAGTGGAAATGGATCAACACCAAACCAAATAATCAATCGCACAACTGATCTATTCGATGAAGATACATGGTAAGTCATATGCACTTTTACTGTCATAAAATAATCAAGACCAGAGCTTTACTAATATTAATAGTATAGTTATTAAGTGGTTGCATCTTCAAGTCGATCCCTATAAAACATTCCTGAATTAAAAATAAACAAAATAAAGTATATGTTTGTTTAACAGAAAAATCTTAAGGGGCTATTTGTTTGACATATTTAGGTAGAATTTAGTTCTATAATTTATTAACTTCTCC
Source organism: Sicyos edulis (assembly GCA_036507275.1). Classification (NCBI taxonomy): domain Eukaryota; kingdom Viridiplantae; phylum Streptophyta; class Magnoliopsida; order Cucurbitales; family Cucurbitaceae; genus Sicyos; species Sicyos edulis. The sequence continues at coordinate 4,513,037 of CM071846.1, forward strand.
TCGAAAATCTATATCCAAATGAGTTTTTACTAATTTATCTTCAATTTTATTTTTAAAAATAACTATCGTTTCTAACCAGTCATTTTTAATTACTCAATCATTTATAACAATTCATTTTTAATCATTTCTTTCAAATTAATCAAAATAACACATTTTTAACCACACATTTTTTATTATTTTTTTTAACTATTAAAAGTAACTACTCATTTTAAATCTACGTTCAAACAACATCTTGACTATAATTCATCTACACAAAAATTACATCTGAACGAATTTTTGACTATAACTTTTAATTTTTAACTATTCAACATAACTCATCAATATAATTTCTTAAGCTAAATCCTATTTAAATATGTCAAACAAACGGCCCCTAAAAGCCAGACCCATAGCTCATTTGATCTAAAATGGACACCTGGATTTTACAAGTACAATATTTTGGACGAAATTTAGACAAAACAGCGAAATTCAAAGAGTAAAATACAAGTTTCTCAATTTTATAACCAACAAAAAAAGTCTCCCTTGTTTCTATTTTCTTCTCACCAGTCTGCGAGAAGCAGAGAACTTGACAGCATCGCCCATGTTTCTCAATCGAGGAGTGATGGCCTCCCGTTTGCGTTTCCCAGTTTCCATTTCTCTGTTTCAGGCGAGCTCATTTTCCCCTAATTTACTTCTTAGATGTTCTTTCGATCTCGAATTAGACTTACCCAGCTCGTGGACATGTTAATGGATTGCGTTTAGCGAGACAAGAACTTCTAGATTCTAATGGGTTCGTTTTGGATTGTATTTCAGTGATCTTTCATTGTTCTTGTTATCTGATCATTTTGGCTTAATAATCAATTGGGTCACTTAAACTTGGCCTGGAAGTTTCATTGATTCTACGGGAGTGTGTGTTTTGATGGGGGATTTGGAGGCAATTTGTGCTCTCTGATGTTTGAAATAATTGATTATGTTCCTTTTCTCGATGATTGTGCATTTTGTTTGGTGATATATCTGCTGGTTGGTGTGTTTATATGTGTGTGTGTGTTTCAAGTTTTTGAAGTGGACAAGTTTTTGTTGGTGTAGATGTTATTCTTTGTAACTATGCTGATTGGAGGGGAGGCTGATCTATCTGTTTCTGTGCATTCCGATTCTACTTCCGAGTAAGGCCATTGCGACTATGTTTCGTTTCAATAGGGTACTTTCGTTACATGTGGATATCTGTTTCATTTTGTTAAAATTTCTATTTATGCTATTATTAGCCTTTTAGATTCATGGTGTTTCAGTTTAGTTGATATTTATCGTTGATACTAACTTTCTAATGACAGAGTTGGAGTTTTGTTTAAACGAGAAGTTATAGCTTCTGAGTTTTATGGTTAAGTTCTGATTCAGTATTGGACTGTGGCAAATGTGACTGACTATATGCACACGAACTTGGCTGTCGGCTATGAAGAACTATATTTTTATTTGCTTTAACTTTTCAGTAATTTGTTGGATTTCTTTTTTAGATGGAACTTGAGAACGTTTATGATAGTGTCTATTGGACTTTCCTCGACAAAGTATTGGATTAAAAAGGTTTTGGGTACATATTGAGATCTTCAAAGGTAGATGGGAAAAAAATTGAAAATGGAGAGAAAGAGAACAAATAGAATGGAAAATAGGGAAATGAGGTAAAAAACTAAAATATTTTGGGATCAAGGAGTTCCTTCTCCGCCCACCGTTCCGGGAGTAGGAGAGATTTTTGTGGCGAGCTGAGATTTATGCAATTGTGCTATTCTTTGGGGGTGAAAGGAAAGATAGGACCTTTGGAGGGTTTGAAAGGGACCCAAGTTATGTGTGGTCTCTAATTAGGTTTCATGTTCTCTTTAGTCGTCGGTGACACACATGTTTTGTAATTACTCCTTAGGTCTTATTTTACTTGATTGGAGCATCTTCCTTTAGTGGAGTTTCCTTTTGTGGGTTTTCATTTTTTATATGCTTTTGTATTCGTTCATTTGAGAAATGAAAACTCGGTTCTTTATCAATTTTATTATTATATACTTTTTATTATAATCTCTTATTCTTTGTTTTTTTTGTAAGATTTCAAGATGAAAGTTACTCTTTACATGCAATGTTTTAGAAGGCGCGCAGCTCAGGCGTGCTTGGGCTCAAGTCCCACCTCTAGCGCCTTGTCTGTCCCAGGCAAGGCACATATAATAAGGCGCGCGCCTTATGACGCCTTAGGTGAAGCCCCGAGCCCCTAAAGGCGCGCGCCTCGTGGGATTTTTTTATTTCCTTTGCGCTTTTTGTATTCTAGATCCCTATACTAGGTCATTCAAAGCACGTGAAGGTTGATAATTGAATATTATGTATGTTTTATATATTATTCTTGGTTAAAACTTCATTTATGTCCATGAAAGTGTTTTTATTGTGTATACTCACACACATATAAATGTTTTGTGTTTTTTTATATAGTGTGCTATAAGTAAATAAATCTTGCCTTTTGGTTTGCCTTGCGCCTCAGACTCCACAGGGCCATTGCGCCTAAGTGCGCCTTGCGCTTTTTAAAACAATGTCTGTATGGTCTGCTCTCAACTCATTCAGTATCTATCTTTATTTGATGGATGGTTACTTTTTATCTGTTTAATTTAGGAGTCCAGAGTTATTAGTGTGGGATGTATTTGACTTTATGAAAGGCAATTGTCTGTCAGGGAGAAACATTCAGCAGAGTATTGTGCTATGTATGATATATGTGGAGCGCGCAGTGATGGGAAGGTTCTGAACTGCCCTTATGGGTCCCCATCCGTGAAGGTCTTTATCTTTCCGCTCGTTTTAGGATATCCGTGCACAAGTATTCTTAAATGACCCATGTATACTATGTTCTGCAGCCTGATGAGCTGTTCTCAGAAAAAATTCAAAGCCTGTGTCCTACAATAAGTGGAAATGTTTGTTGTACTGAGGCTCAATTTGAGACATTACGGTCACAGGTTCAACAAGTAAGGCTCATCTCTTATCATTGAAATTTAATGATACAATTCTACCTTAATGATTTTAATGAAATTGAGATAGAGAAACTACATCAACATGGACTGATCTAAAAAAGGAGTGATGGAATTGATTATTTTTTAGTGCAGTAATTATTTTGGTATGAACATCTCCTGTTCCTTGATAGTTTAGGAGAATGATGTATATATATGAATATGACACCATCTTCAAGCTTTTCTTAGTCAAGTGTTATGTATCTGTCTCTTTGAACGAACCATATCTTGTCATGATGTACAAGGTTATATGCAGCAGTCTAGCTGCTTTATAGCTTGTAGATGCTTTCTATCCGATTTAGAGTGGGTTGGCTAAGTGCATGGCTTCTTTTTTGTTTATTTATATGTTCCACAAATGCAATTTTTTTTATTAACTGCAGGCTATTCCCCTTTTTGTGGGCTGTCCAGCATGCTTGAGGAATTTCCTAAATCTTTTTTGTGAGCTTTCCTGCTCTCCAAGACAGAGTCTATTCATTAATGTGTCATCCATTGCCGAGGTAAAGCATTTTGGTTAGCTTTTAGTCTAGTATTTGCAGGCAATCGTTCAATGGGATTATTTGCAGCTGATGGGACTCTATAATTCTTAAAAAGACCGTGAATGAATGTTTCCTATTAGCTTACCCGTTTCACTTTTATACTATTGCATTATCATCTTCAAGACTCAAAAGTCAGTCATAAATCATCGAAACGATTATACATCGCCAATTAAGATATTACTTACTGCCTTCCTTTGAATTATGATGGAATTAGCGTAACTAGGGAGTGAACTCTCTTCACAATGATGACTGTGCATAGGTTGGTGGAAAGATGACTGTGGATGGTATTGACTACTACGTAACTGAGAAGTTTGGAAAAGGTCTTTATGATTCCTGCAAGGATGTTAAATTTGGTACAATGAATACACGGGCCATAGATTTTGTTGGTGGTGGTGCTAAAAGTTTTGAAGGTAATATTTCTTGTGTTGAGATATCACTGTAAAGTGCGTTTATTATATATTGATGTGTCTGTTATCTACGTAACAACACTCTTATATTCTTTTACATTGTTTGATATTACAAATTTACTTGATCAATTTATTGATGATAAACCCAGCTTTTCATTGATTGAATGAGAAGTAACAAAGTGGAAAAACTACAACTTTAAGAGCTTAGGAAAAACAGCCGCAGGAGGAAATGCCTACAAAATATGAGTAATTACAAAAATATCTGGCTAGAGAACATTCCAGGAGGATGATATGAATTAAGTTAGTGCTTAAGTTCCTCTCATTCATTCTTTTGTTTGTTCCTAAAGAGTTCTATCACTTGCCTAAGGCATACATATCAAACTGTAATATGCTAGTTGGCATATTTAAATATTTTGTATTGTGCTGTATCCTAATAGGCTATCCAATTTTGTTTCCTATTCAAGAAACCAATTGGCTATCCAAACCACTCATATATTTATTTTTACCCATGCTACGAGGGGATGGATAAAGATCACTGATGGTTAGGAAGGATGGGAATGTAATTATGTTAGTGTAAGATTAAGTTGGGAATGGGATTAGTTGTAATTGGTTTAGATGATTAGGACACAGAAATGGTGGAAAGAAATAGAGAAGGGATGCGAATTAGAAAGGTTCTTAGGCTCTTTGATATCCTATAAGGCTCTACACAATCTCTATCACCAGTATCATGATAACATCCATAGGCATCTAATCAAATTTCAACTGCTTATAATTTCATCTTTTAATCAATTTCAAATTTCTCCTTTCTTTTGTGATTATAATCTTTCATCCCTCATAGCTAAATTGAGACTATAACATGTAATTGGCGTTTTGCCCTTTTGTACATTCCGGTGCTATGTTTCCAATAAAAAATGATCATCTTTTTATGCAGTTTCATGTAGAATATTTTTCTTTGGATTGATAATGAAGTCTTTTACTCTTTTTAATAATTTGCACATATTTTTTTTTTGTTAGAGCTTTTTGCATTTCTTGGTCAGAAAGTAGTAGACCCTGGTTTACCTGGATCACCTTATGCCATAAATTTTAAAGTGAACGCTGACAAATCATCTCAAATGGAGCTTATGAATGTGTCTGCATATTCATGTGGTGATACTTCACTGGGCTGCTCCTGTGGTGATTGCCCTTTATCTCCCGTGTGCTCTAGCTTAGAACCTCCTCCTCCTCCAAAAAGAAATGCCTGCACCATCAGGATTTGGTCTTTTAAGGTTGGATGCAATTTTTGATACCTCAACATTATGTTCATTCATTAATTCAAATACATGGACATTAAAATTATTGCAGCTTTTGGAAATTTAGAACATGTCATTTGAATTATTTCTTCTTTGATTGGTGCAGAGCAGTTGCATTGACTTCTCAATCACAATACTTTACGTTTTATTTATTTCCGTATTCCTTGGATGGGCCTTGTTTCATCCTACTAGAGAGAGGAGGAGATTTTCATCTGGGGAAGAACCCTTATTAAACATTGGAGACGATGGTGAAATCAATTCTGTTAACTTGGAAGAGAATGACAATGGTCCAACAAAGGTAGGTTCATTGTCATATTTATTTTTCTTTTTTCTTGCCTTTTCATTTCACCTCCATAACATTTTATTGTGGTTTCCATTTACACTTGATGTTCCTTAATCTCTTAATTTTCTTTTTTCTTGATTTCCATTTTACCTTGGGCATACATTTATTTGTGATTTTACACCTTTAGGTCGTTTAATCTTTCTGAAGAATCTCACTTCCTTTACCAAAATATCTTCTGTGCTGTATCTTTGAACCAATGCGCCATCAAGGCTCCTACAAAAAAAAACAAATGCTCCCCCAAGCCCCACACGCACAACTCCCACCACAAAAAAAAAAGAAAAAACCACTAGAAGTTGAACATGTTGAGAATAGTTATACATATATTCATTAGAACATTTAGTTGATGGTTTCCTTAGCAATGCTCGCTCTAATTGTGCAATTGTATTATTTAATTAGCCTTAGGGTCCTCAAGGGGTGGCGCAGTGATTGAAGACTTGGGCTTTGAGGGTATGATCTCCTCAAGGTCTTGGGTTCGAGACGCACCTGTGACATTACTCCTTCGATGTCTCTGGTGCTTGGCCTAGGGACGGGCGTGGTTACCTTGTTTAAAAAAAAAAAAATTAATTAGCCTTAGGCAACATAGAATGTCGCTTGTCTTCTAGCATTTTCTTCACAGGATGATCGTTCATAGTTTTTGGTTGTTGAATATCTCACCTTGGAAAGGTGAAAAGACCTCACAACCTTTATGTGATACATGGGCGAGATGGAACCTATGTTTATCAAATATGGTATCAGATCCATGAAACCCCATACGAGTATTCAATTAAAATATAATTGGGATCCTATCCAAGAAGGCACCATCAGACTATCATGAAGGGGCACATTCTACTCCCATTGTCAATTAGTTTTGAGATGGAACTCCATGTTTATCTAATATTGGTATTTTATTTTTCACAAGTCAAAAGCTCCGTGCAATTGTTCTATATTCTACTATGTTATTTTTCAATTTTTTCATCGTATCTTCAGGAGCATGTGGCGCATCTTACATTGAAGAATGATGTTCAACTCTCTACTATCCAAAGATACATTTCTAACTTCTATAGGTGAATGTCTTGTCCTTTGCTAAATGATGGCTAATCATATAACTGTTCCACTCTCTTATATCCAATCTTGTGTTTTTAGGAACTATGGAGCTTGGGTTGCTCGGAACCCTATTCTAGTGCTGTGTACCTCTTTATCAATTGTTCTTATTCTCTGTGTGGGTCTGGTTCGTTTTAAGGTTGAAACCCGGCCGGAGAAGGTATCATATTTTTCATGGAAATTTTTAGAGGACGTGAATATATCTAAGTTTGATTTTTACTTAGTTCATTTGTTTGTATTTGTGGGAGAGAAGAACTATTTTTTTCTTTCCAGTTCTCTGTATTTCATTATAGTCTTATTATGGTAGTAAGTAACAATTGAATATATTCATTTTTTGTTTCTTTCTTATTATGGTAGTAAGTAACAATTGAATATATTCATTTTTTGTTTCTTTGTTATACAACTACATTTTTGTCTTGGTCCTGTTGGACTTTACATAGCTGTTCTACATGGTTTTATTGAATTATGTTAACCACCAAGCAATCCATAAACCTAAGCTGATGGATTGAGGTAAATTTAATTATATCAACCAACACTCTGATACGATCCGGACCTTGGAGTTTTAGGAATATTAGTATTAGTATTTATTATTGATTAATTAATTGTTATTTCAATTGTATTGGGCTTTTGGGCCTTATTAGAGATTATTATTCAATTAGGGGTTTACTTGGGGAACAAGTAAAAGGCTAGGGTTTAGAGTCATTATAAATAAGAGAGGTTAGGTCTTTATTATTCATCCATTGAATTGTCGTATTTTGTACTCTGGCTCTTAGAGAGATCCTCTCGGGAGATTTATCTTATTTTAATAGAAAAGTGTGGTAGATTCTATCATTTTGGTATCAGAGCCATTTACCGATCCGGGAATGGTATTGACTAAGATGGAAACGAGGATGCAGAGTTGGGAAGATAGCTCGGCCGAATTGTCAAAGAAACAGTTGGAAACGGAAGCAAGCTGGAATCGTTGGAAGAACGATTAGGGCAAAAGATCGATGCAAGGTTCGAACAACAAGATGCGAAATTTAACTCACAAATTGAACAAATAAATCGGAATATCCAGATATTGATGGAACGCATCCCGGGGCTGCCGGTTAACGAATTGAACCCAGTGGCCAAGGGAAAAGCAACCGCGAGCGAAACCCTAGGGGGGATGCAGCGTCGTCGTCCGGCTGGTCATGGTTTGGCGGCCGGGCCGACTAGACGCACGGGTGGCAGAGAAGGTGGGGGCGGCGCGAGCGGGGAGGGTTGGGCCTCGGTCGGGGGCGCGAGCGACGACGCGAGAAGGCTAGTGGGCCGGGCGCATGGTGGACGTGAACGCGATGCGAAAGTGGGTGCGGATCGGGCGACGCAGGTGCGGGTCGCGGGCTCGAGTGGGGCAGGCGGCTCGGGTGGAGCAGGCTGGGGTGTTGGGCCGAGCGGAGGTGAGGGCATTGGCGACCACAGTGGGGGCGTGGGCGTGTGCGACGGGGGCGAGCAGGGCTGGAGTGTTGGGCCGAGCGGGGCTGGGCGCGGAGTGAGCGTCGGGCTGGGCGTGGGCAGAGGGGGGCACGCGGGCGGGCGTGATGCAGGTGCAAGGCGCAGGGGCGAGGGTGTGGCTCGGGTGCGGTAGGCCGGTCGGGGGGTGGGCTGGGTCGACCGAGTCGGGTCAGGCCAGTCGGGTTGGACCGAAGGACGGACTTTCAAGGGAATTCTGATGGGAATACGAGCATTGGGCCAGATTTTGATTGACGAGGAGAGCCTTGAAGTGGCTGGGGAAGATATGGGGTTCCGGAAGAGAGGAAAGTGCGCGTTGGTTTCGACAGATCGATAGCGCATGACGGTTGGAACGATCGGGGCCGAAATTTGGTTGACGATTTACAGGGACCGGAGTTCGGCCAAAGGGGGGATCCAAGGGTCGTGGAGAGAAAAAACAGGGTCCTGGAGGAGAGAAGGTTGCACAGGGGCTTTGATAGGTCGTTGGCACATGACGGTTGGGATGATCGTGGGTGGAGTGACAATGTCCGAAATAGGGGACGAGATTTCGGGTGGGAAGGAGAAGAAAGATTTGAACGGGGAGGTCAGAGAGTAGGAGGAAGGGAGGGACCGGGATGTGACAGGAGATTTAGAAAATTGGAGATGCCGATTTTCAAGGGTCTTGTTGATGAGGATCCGGTAGGATGGTTGAGTCGGGTCGAGCGTTATTTCCTGGTAAACAAGTTGACTGAATATGAAGGGGTTGAGGCAGCAGGGTTATGTTTAGAAGGGGAGGCATTAGAGTGGCTTCAGTATGAGGATGACCGTGCTCCTTTTCGTTTGTGGAACGAATTCAAAGATGGGTTGTTGGAGCGTTTCCAACCGGTGGCCCAAGCCAATAAGTATGCCAACTTCATGAGTTTGAAGCAAATAGGAACGGTGAAGGAATATCGCCGGAGCTTTGAGCGCTTCGCTAAGGGAATGCGCGATATCAGTATGAGTGCATTGGAGGGGAAGTGGGAAAGTGGACTGAAAGAGGAGATACGGAGCGCGATGCGTAAACTACGACCAGTGGGAATTGAAGAGAAAATGTTTATGGCCCAAGTGATTGAGGATGATTTTGCTTTTCAGGCTGCCCAAAACGAGGGAAGTACTTCTGCAACAGTTAAGGCTAAAGTAGGAACGATTGGATCGGGAACTGGAAGCACATAGATTTTGTCCCACAGGACTACAACCGTTCACCCGACGTCTTGTAAAAAACTCACTGAAGCCGAAATTCGAGCTAGGAAGGACAAAGGGTTATGTTTCTGCTGCAATGAACAATTTGTCCCAGGACATCGTTGTAAGAAGAAAGAGCTTCAGAATTTGGATGTGTGGGTCGTTCGGGATGCACACGATTACCAGGATGTTGAGGTGACTGATTTTTGCCGTAAGATGGAGTGCGCAGAAGGTGGCATCGGAGATGGAACACCTTGAGGACAAGGTGGCTCTTGGGGGGGAAAGTATTGATACGATCTGGACCTTGGAGTTTTAGGAATATTAGTATTAGTATTTATTATTGATTAATTAATTGTTATTTCAATTGTATTGGGCTTTTGGGCCTTATTAGAGATTATTATTCAATTAGGGGTTTACTTGGGGAACAAGTAAAAGGCTAGGGTTTAGAGTCATTATAAATAGGAGAGGTTAGGTCTTTATTATTCATCCATTGAATTGTCGTATTTTGTACTCTGGCTCTTAGAGAGATCCTCTCAGGAGATTTATCTTATTTTAATAGAAAAGTGTGGTAGATTCTATCACACTCCCCCTCACTTGTGGGCTTTGAAATTTGAGAAATGCCCTACAAGTGGACTTTAGTTTTAATTGGGGATGAAATGACTTGACAGGGATTCGTTCTGCTCTTATACCATATTGAATTATGTTAAACCATCAATCAATCCAAAAGACTAAGCTGATGGATTGGGGTAAATTTAATTATATCAACCAACAGGTTCTTAAACTCCTAAATTTGATAAGTTATCATTTTACTTCTGATTAATTTTCGAAGTGCAAAACCTCACAACGGATTTTCATCTAGAAAGGGACTTGTCTTTGACTGTGGTAGCCATGAACTTCTCTTCTCCCCCTCTTGGTGGCCTCCACATAGTTGCTTCTAGAAAGAGGCACTACAATCCCCTCCTTCTAAATGGCTGTGGAGGTTTATTTATGAGCATCAAGCTCAAACTTAGACTCCCTTATAAAATATCTAATCACAAGAAAGTTTTCTATCTGGTCCTATTTTCTTTTCTTCCTTAATATGTTCGTGTGTACCTGTGTAATTAGCATTCTAATGTGGACTTAACCGATTTGAGGTTGCAGCTATGGGTAGGTCATGGGAGTAGAGCAGCAGTAGAGAAGCAGTTTTTTGACAGACATCTTGCACCCTTTTACAGAATTGAACAGGTAAAAGTTGTATTTATTGTATATAATTTTCATACTCTTAGAATTTGGGCCATTTGATCCACGGATATCATCTACCTAAGCAAAAATGGTAATGAAAAAGTAAACTCAAGTATGTTATAAAAAGATATTGAATATAATTTTGTCAAAAACGAACTTAATTAGAGAACCTCATACACGTGACAAGGAAGAGGGATTACCAGTGTTGCACAAATTTTCTTTGATAAGAATCATAGCATGGGTATAATGACCGCAATCAAAATTAAGCTTCTGTCAGTGTATGGTTTTCCCATAGGTGAAGTTCAAGGCAAGGCCGCAAGGACCTGTGGATTTGCAATCCATCGTAGATGTGATATAGGGTAGAGTAAAACTAATAATTTTCAATGACTGACTGGTTTTTGTGATATTCTTGCAAGTGTTTGAAATCTAAAAGTTGGAAATTCTTTTCAAGAAGAAAAACTTCTGAAGTCTTCCTACTCTATTAATTTATTATGTACTTCAGTATGGCTGTAGTTTTTTCTAATTTTTTTTTTTTAATTTACGATGGTCACATTTTCTTCCTGTTCCTCTCTCTCTCTCTCAAATAATAGCTGAACTTCTGTGCTATACCACTATTGATCTTGTAACTAATGGCAAGATGCATGGTGTTGGCTTGCATTTCAGTTGATAATAGCAACGAAGCCCGAAGGAAGGCATGGAAGGGCACCGCGTATAGTTACTGAGGATAATATTCTATTACTCTTTGACATACAGAATAAGGTCTTTTGAGCACTTGCTGCTTCTTCCCACTATTTGTTTCTATTCTCACTTATTTTATCTGAGTTCTTTACAAGCTTTTTTCGTGCTACAATTTCTATAGGTCAATGAACTTGTTGCAAACTATTCTGGATCTGTCGTATCCCTAAATGATATATGCTTGAAGCCACTCGATAAGGATTGTGCCACACAAAGTATTCTGCAGGTTTTATGCTATTTCAGTTCTGATTGGATAAAGCTTGTACCACTTTTCTTACAGCTTTGCTGCAATGAGATTGACTGTTCATTGAAGTTTCAAACGTTCTGCTCTTTTTTCTTACCATCTTCATTTTGGAAGCTAATATTTCTATCATAGTCGTACTCAGTTTTTCAAATGCGTCCAAGTCTTTTTTTGTTTGCTTCATTTTTTTTCTTTTTCACATGCTCTGAACTGTTCTTATTTTATTTTATGAACAAAACTTGTTTTATAGTACTATAAAATGGACCCTGAGAATTTTGACGACTATGGAGGAGTGGATCATGCTGAGTATTGCTTCCAGGTAACTTATTGCAATCAACATTCTCATATTTCTATTCTTGTTTCACTTACTACGAAGTTTCTAGTTGATATTTTAATATTTGGGTCTTTTGTTTATACTTTTTAATTGTAAATTTTTTAATTTGGGCCCGTCAAAACTTGTTTTCAGCATTATACTTCCACGGAGACATGTTTCAGTGCTTTCAAGGCTCCGCTTGATCCCAGCACATCCTTGGGTGGATTTGTGGGGAACAATTATACTGAGGTTTTTAGTTGTATCTTCCTTTTTACTTGCACATGTTTTTACGATGTCTTCATAATTTTGTCTTGGTTCACTAATGCCAGGCCTCAGCATTTGTTGTCACATATCCAGTCAATAATGCAATCGATGCTGTTGGCAATGAGAATGAGAAAGCAATAGCGTGGGAGAAAGCTTTTATCAAGTTAGCTAAGGTTCAAACAATTTGCTTGTTTAGTTCCGTAGATGCTCTGAATTCTTTGCAAGTATCCCAGATTGATGCATCACCTCACATTTTTTACTTATGTGAAATGTTATAGTCATACTATAAAATACTCCCTCCATTGGGTACAAGCAGCAGTACAACTACTAACAGACTACTATCTCAATTTAATTACATGTTTACCGCTCCTTTGTGTAAACTTGCTTGACAAGGGGTCTTACATACTATTATTTTTGTCCCAAGCTTATTCTCAAGGTTATGATATTCTCATTTTCTTTGGCTGCTGTAACTATGTATACTATCCTTTTCTAATAATAATTTTACACCAGCTCCTCTTAACAATTTATTCAGTTAATGATCCTACGAGATATCTTGGGAATCATTAAGTGCAACCTTAGGAATCATTAACTGCTTAGACGGAATGAGCTCAATCTATGGTGATCACCTACTTGTGAATTAATTTCCTATGAGTTACTTTAACAACCAAATGTAATAAGATCAAACGGTTGTCCTATAAAAATAGTTGAGGTGCGAGTAAACTGCCCTAAAAAAGTGATTACTTATTCAAGACAGATGGAGTAAGTTTTAGACCCCTGTACCGAAAAGCAAAAATGAAGAACTAATAGTAAAGAAGGAAAAATTCCTTGCCTTTTCTCTTCACCAAAAAAAAAAGAAAAGAAAGTAGAATCCATCAAGCTTAGAGAAAAGATAACAAAAGAGGTGATAAGGAAGCTCATCCCTATATCCTTAAAAAACATAAGAAAATAGGTTAAGACAATTGGTTTTGAGATGAAACCTCATGTTATCGAATAGGGTTTTCAAGGACTAATCCCTTTTAATTTTATCCTAAGAATTGTTCAAAAAAACATTATATCCGTACATAATGTAAAGTGGGTTAAGCCAATTGGCTTGAGATGGAATCCCATGTTATCTGGTTATTGAAACTTTATCCTTAGAATTGTTGAAAAAAAATAATGTTGTATCCATACATAACGTAAGATGGGTTAAAACATAATTTTCCTCCCGAAACTTAATCTTCTGTTTTGCCCTAACCTCTTGAAGTTTTAATTTTGGTCATTGAGCTTTCACTTTTTGTGTTGGGTCTTGGAATAATTGAATGCACATGGCTCCAATTTACATTGACAGGAGGAACTGCTGCCACTAGTACAGTCCAAGAATCTTACTCTTTCTTTTTCATCCGAAAGCTCAATTGAAGAGGAACTAAAGAGAGAAAGCACTGCAGATGTCCTGACCATTGTTGTAAGTCAGTGAAAACTGGTATTTATCTATTTTAATTTAAGGCAAGATATAAGGAAATAATACACTTCTGCCGTAGGTATCAGTCAATTTATCAACCTTTTGTAATTGATTCTAAGCATTTATTCAATTGAATCACTTTCTTTTTGAAGCCTTCATTCTCTAACATTTCAGGTAAGCTACCTTGTTATGTTTGCCTACATATCAGTGGCTTTGGGAGATTCAAATATTTCGTCGTCTTTCTACATTTCATCCAAGGTGCGTGTCGTACTAATGTTAACTTGTAGTTTACTTTGACTTCCCTCTTATTTATGGAGCTTGGTAATTAACTGGTCATTATTCTACATCGTTAATATTTACCAACATCTTTGCCTCTAAGGGAGCAGCAAACGTAAGAGCTTGTGATGTTTAGGAGAAGTTCTCCGAGAAGAAGAGATATTATACACACAGTAAAAACAGTGAAACTCCCTAAAAACATGGCTGAAACAAAATAAGCACGAATGAAGAATTTGAAGCACAAAGTTGTTCTTGTTCATTAAATTTTGTTCCACCCTCCATTTTCTCATGGCTTCTGTTTAAAATGAGAATGGAAAAAAAAAACAACTCTAAAAAAACTCTAGTTTTCTCATCTTGCCTTTTTGTCATTTCTTGATGACTGCATAGCTTACATGGGATTGCCACATACTTTCTAATTAATGATCAATTAGCTTTATAGTTGCAATTTTTAAATACTTTTTTAACTTGAAATCATTATTGATATATTTAATTTTTATTTTACAACTTTATGTTTATTTCAGAAAATCTCATCTCAATCCTCTTTTTGCAAAAAAAAAAAAAAGAAGGAAATTTGGGAAACCAAAAGTGTAAACATAATCTACATCCAAATTTGGATTATATCAAACTGTAGCCTATACATTAGAAGCGCTGCTAAAAGAAGCTTTCTCAGTTCCAACTTATGCCATCAGTTTCTTTCTTGTGTTGTGTAGATCCGGAAGAACTTAATTTGTTCTTTGGTTAGCTGGAATAAATGGTTTCATTTTATAGATTATTTTGGGTTTTCTCAAATGATAGAAATAGTAATCTCCATGTTTTGGTTGGGCCCCTTTGCCTTAAAGTTCTCATGGATTAATGAAATCAAAATTATTTTGGAATTTTTTTTTGGATATTTTGTTGGAACACAACCATTCAACATTTGAGAATAAGCAACATAGGTTGATTGATTTGAATTTTGAACAAGCATTATGTTTTTTTCGGTGGTCTCCTTTGCTAGTAAGGGCTGTTATTTTTGTACGCCTCTCCTTTTGTTGATCTTTCCTTCTTTTTTTGGTTCAATATATAAATATAAATATAAACATAAATAAAAAAGAAGTTATTTGCAATTGTTCTATCGAAGTTAATTATTGATTTCTCCCTTAAGTATATTTGGTTAAGATGGGATATATTCATATTCCCATTTTAGTTTAGCTTGCTTCTTTCTTCTGTTCGCTTTTTTTTTTTCTGCTCTCCTTTGGAGTTTTTATCTTTAAATATTTGATTATTTTCAGTATTTCAAAGAAAGTTTTTGTTTCTGGTCAAAAGAAATGTTAAATTTAAAAATTGTAATAAATAAATTAATATATTTCTATTATTTAAAATCAATATTTATTGACATTTGTAAATTTAATTTTCTTGACTTCATCAATTATCATTTAAAAAACAAACGTTATTTTAGTTTTAGAAGTGTTATGATTTGGTGCTTTCTTTTGAGATATGATTTGGTGCTTTTCTTAGTTTCTTATAAAAAAGAAATAATCATAAATGAAAAATAAAAGTTTTGGTATATGGCATAGATGATCATGGTTAAGTTAAAACTTTAGAGTTTAGACTAATTGGTGTGAGTCGTGACTTGACTTCCCATTCTTATTTTTGTAGCCTGTCTTTAATTTTGTAGTTTCAATAAGGAAGCATAATATGTGCCTCCAATCTCATACCAAGCTCTCTATTAAAAAATCTCAGGTGTTGCTTGGCCTCTCAGGAGTTATACTTGTCGTGCTGTCTGTTCTAGGATCTATTGGATTTTTCAGTGCCATTGGGGTAAAATCAACCTTAATAATTATGGAGGTTATCCCATTCCTGGTTTTGGCGGTAGGTAATTGTTATGCTTTGAAGTTTATACTTGTTATTGATTCTCTTGGTATCAGTCTTTTGTTACTTACAATGACATAAAAGGTACTTTATAACCATTTTATTGTTGTTTTGAGTTCTCCCATTGTCAGAAAGATGGATAATGGTGTCTTGTATTTAAGATCAAGATCATTGGTTATAAGATCTGTTAAGTATACATGAAGTGAACCCTTAGATAATTCTCCTCTGAAGTACATATGTGTTACATTAACAATGTGAAATACAAACATTTAAAAGTAAAAGGATCGGTACATGCCAAAGGAGCCCCGACAGTCTGAGTGATCTAAGTCAAAGAGATGGTTGAACTGTAAATTGTGGAAGATTTAGAAACTCTCCAAGATCTATAAACAATATTACAATATGTGTAGGGTTTCAATTTTTTGCTAGAGGGAATTGCATGCATTATTATGATGTAAATGATGTCCTTTTTAGAGAGTTACATGAGTCCTTACGGCTGGTCAAGACACTTTCATCAAGGTGTGTTGAATTTTTAGTTGGTACTAATAGAAGGCTGCACTATATCACTGCATGTTAATTACACGTATTGGAAATGGAAATTGTATTTTTGGTTTCTTCTTTCCTCTGAGTTTTCCCTTTTTCAAAATATGTGTTCATTGGTGGAAGTTGTCATCTGACATTTTCTCTCTTTTATCTTAATCAGGTTGGAGTTGATAACATGTGTATATTAGTACATGCTGTAAAACGACAACCATTTGAGTTGACTTTAGAAGAGCGCATAAGCAGTGCACTGGTTGAAGTTGGTCCTTCCATAACACTAGCTAGTTTGTCAGAGATCTTGGCATTTGCAGTTGGAACTTTTGTTCCCATGCCAGCATGTCGTGTATTTTCCATGTTTGCTGGTGATAAGATTTTTTTTCCCATATCACTTTATTGCCAAATGCCAAGAAATATTAGATGTCTTTGTCATCTCAATTAACTACCTTCTCTTTTTCTCTATTTCTTCTTTATTTAGCTTTGGCGGTGCTTCTGGACTTCATTCTTCAACTGTCGGCATTTGTTGCTCTCATAGTGTTTGATATTTTGAGAGCTGAGAATCACAGAGTTGACTGTTTTCCATGCATAAAAGTTCCTTCACATTCTGATGAACGTAACCAAGGTTCTTATGAAATTTTCTAAACCTGCATTTTCTATTAAATTTTTCGGCTACTTTATAACCTATGGTTGCTTGTCTAAGTTAGACCTACATTCCTTCGCATCTGTGAATATTTTTAGTTCTGATTAAACAATTGGAAAAAAATTCTAGGCTTCAATCAAGGGAGACCTGGGCTTCTTTCTCGGTACATGAAGGTATGTTTGTTGGTTGTGCAAGAAGTCATGTTATGTTAGAATGAATAAAATTTCAGCAAATAAATATTTGCTATTATTCTGCCACAGATTGGAATACAACACTGATATATTTTTGCTGGTTTATTCTGTTGTAGGATGTTCATGCACCCCTTCTTGGACTTTGGGGAGTTAAGATAGCTGTTATTGTCATCTTTGTTGGCTTGACTTTAGGAAGCATTGTAAGTTTCTCGTTTCAAATTCTCTTTCCTAATGATGGACTATATGCACGTGACATTGGTTGATGCATGTTTCTGTATTAGTTCATCAACGTAAATTGCATGTAGTTAAATGTAATGCCTGGCAACATTTAACTACTATAACATATCCACTTTTACTCAAGTAGTTTGCATACTTTATTTAATCATCATAGGCATTATCCACAAAGATTGAGGTCGGATTGGAACAAAAGATTGTCCTCCCACGAGATTCTTACCTTCAGGTTTGAGCTTCATGTTTAGTTTTCAGAGTCTTACTAGCGATTTTCTTCTAAATTCTTTCTCATTCCTTGCCATCTCATTTTTCTTCTTTTCTTGTATCAGGATTATTTTGATGATCTCGCAGAACACCTACGAATTGGGCCACCATTATATTTTGTTGTGAAAGATTATAATTATAGGTACATCTGTCTGTGATTTTCTATTTACTTGTGTTAAGACCATGGAACTTTCACATATCTCCACAAAGATATGATATTGTCCATTTTGGACATAAGTCCTCAACTTTGCTTTTGGTTTCACCTGAAAGACCTCAATCATGAAGCATTCCTAACAACTTATTTCAATCATGTATATGCATATGTGCATGTACAAGTGAGAATGTACAGTTAATGAAATTTAGAGAACAAACAGAGAGGGCACAAGTAGAGACATGGTGGTTTCCTAGAAATAGCCATATTTGACCATCTAAGAAACGACAAGGGAACATTTGGGGGAAGCAGAACAAAAAATAAAACTTTTATCCCGGTGAAAAATACTCCAGCAGAATGTTAGTTGTTTTGACGTACAAATATGTCAAGTATTTTGAAGAATAGATACTGTATTTGAAGTTTTTTCTTGTTGCTTTCTTTCCCGGAATCCCAACTATTTCTGAAATTGTTTCAAGATCGTTCTGAAAACCAGTTTCTTTCTTTTGTTTGGTTGTTTATAAGAACTATGACTAGGTGTTTGTTTAAGACTAAGTCTATTGACCATTATGGGCCAAACCTAGTGCTCAAATAAGAGGTTGAAAATCATATAATCCTTAGAGGTAATGAGTTCAATTCATGGTGGTCATCTACCTAGAAATTAATTTTTTACAAGGTATTTTGACAACTAAATATAGTACAGTCAGACGGTTGGCTCGTGAGAATAGTTAAGGTGTTCTGGAGCTAGCCACTCACAGATTAAAAAAGATGAAGTCTGTTTCCTACTCGAAATCCCTGTTCATGAGCCCCAAATTCTGTCGGAAGACAGCTTTAATTGTTCTAAAAATTTATCAATTGTGGAAACAAAGTAATGAAGACGAAACCAAGATAAAATAACTTCTTAAAAATAGTCCCCTGAACATGCTTGATGTTTGTTCTTATGAAACTGATCTTGAAAGTTGAAGACACCTGTCGAACAGACCCACTATTTATTTCAAATTTGATGCTACAGTAAACTTAGTTTTATTTTTCTGCTTTCATCAAACTGTGTAGAGTCAATTACTAATTTTGAAATCCATATCAAATCTGATGTTCAATACTGCTACTCAGCTCAAAATCTAGGAATACAAACCAGCTGTGCTCCATCAGTCAGTGTGATTCAAACTCTCTGTTGAATGAGGTAAGCCAAGTCTGAGTAGATTACAATTAGGAATATTAATTGCACAAAGTTCCTTTTCCTTTAGTTCCCTTTGAATTGGCCAAAAAGTGGGTGAAAGGCCTGTTATTTTTTGAAGCCCAAAAGTGGAAGATATATGCATGTTGGGGTGGGGTAAAATATATTCATCATGTTTAACTATGTGCATACAGCATATGCATACCATGTGTGAAGCTAAAGCATTTAAAACTTTTGTGTCTGTTATCTTGTTTGATGGTAAGGTGTGCCTTTTACCTTTCTTATTTCTTTCTTTTATACTGTGGATTGTTTACTCTCATGCCCTTTCTTATTTCTTTCTTTTATACTATGTATTGTTTACTCTCATGCGGAGTTCATAATTTGTTGAGCGTTAGTCTCTTTCATTACTTCAATGAAAAGTTGTTTCTTGTTATAAAAAGTACACATCTATTCACCTTGTTACGTTCTCCTTTAGATATCTAGAGCGTCATTGACACCAGAATTGAGCTACATTGCTAAACCAGCAGCCTCATGGCTCGATGATTTTCTTGTATGGTTATCGCCTGAGGCATTTGGTTGCTGCCGGAAGTTTACAAATAGCTCTTATTGTCCACCAGATGACCAGGTTAGAATTCCATAGGCATATTTTCTTTCCTTGCTAATGCTTTATTTTACTCTTGATGTATCTGAACACAGAAAACACAAAGAATACAGAGAAACTGATATATTGCAATATTAATGAAGAAAATTACAATATTGATAGCCTTTTAGAGGGTTATCTCTCCCCCAAAGTCCCGCAATGGACACTTTACTGAATTGATCCACACCTACTAGGGTCTTTAACACTCCTATTTATAACCAAAATACTCCTAACTAATTATCATTTTACCCCTCACTAATATCCTACTAATAACCACATATAACCCATAATATAGCATATTAGTACTCTCACCGATTGCACCTTGACCCACAACTTGAAGTTTTCTGCAAGCTCCAACTATATATTTTGACCCAGTGTTTTAAAAAGCCCAAGGCGCAAGGCGCACCATAAGGCGCGGGCTTTATTACATCAGGCGCACTATATAAAAAACACAATTTTTTTTATATATATGTGTGTAACACATTTCCATAGACATAAATGAAGTTTTAACCAAGAATAATATACGAAACATACATTATATTTAACTATTAACCTTTATTTCATGGAAAGAAATGAAGTTTAACTAAGAATCTATACAAAACATACATAAGATTCAACTATTAACCTTTCATTTAAGCGAATGTTGTCTTTGTGAGTTGAAAAATTAAGTTATTTAAGGTATTAAAATGTCTTGAATTAGTTATATTGCGCTTTGAATGACCTAGTACGGGGATTTTAAAAAGGATAAAGGTGAAAATATGAAAAAATATAAAGAAAATAAAAAAGCCCCCAAGGCGTGCGCCTTTTGGGCGCCTGGGACTTCACTTAAGGCGCGCGCCTGGCCTTTCCCAGGCGAGGCGCAAGAGGTGCGCCTTGGGCCTAGGCGCGCGCCTAACGGGGCTTTTTAAAACACTGTTTTGACCTAATGCTCATATAATTCTTTTTTAATGGCTACAATTATTCTGCATGGTTCTATACGCCCCCCTCCCCTCAGTTCTCTTTAATACAATTGTCTGACATCAATTCCTGACTACTAAAGTATGTCAATTTCTTTCTCCAGCCTCCTTGTTGTTTTCCGGATGAAGGTTACTGTGACTCAAGTGCAGGAGTGTGCAAAGATTGTACAACTGTAAGGTTCTATTCTTTAATCCATAGTTTCATTTCTTTTAGGCAGCATTTGGTATGTGGTGTGGTAAGGTAAGAAGTATCAGAATAGGATAGCTTGTTTGGTTAGTGGGAATAAATTTTCTTAAGTGTTTAGATTTCTATTTTTTGCCTAAAATAATATAATTTTATAAATTAATTACTTAAAATTAGTTCATACTAATTAAAATAACTATTTTTTAATTGAAAATAAATAATTAAAATTAAATCAAGTAATTGGTTTATATATCAATCATTTATCATGGGTTTAGAATGCGGATGCCGAGCCAAATAGTATGGGTTTCTAAACGCCAATACCAAATGCCAAATGCCCATAAGATCACTGCCTACTGTTGTAGTTGGATCGATGTAAACAGACGAATGCCTATGCATTAATCAATGCATAAGGCTGGATTAATGCACAAAGAAAGGTCATGGCTTAATTTCTGTTTTCTTTTCCAGTGCTTTCGCCACTCAGATTTGGTCGCTGGCCGTCCAACTACAGTACAATTCCAGGAGAAGCTTCCATGGTTCCTCAATTCTCTGCCATCTGCAGATTGTGCAAAGGGTGGTCATGGAGCTTATACCAATAGTGTGAATTTGAATGGTCATTACTTAACTTTTCCTTTGTTTTATCGTTTTTTTTCTTTGATAGTTTTATTTTGTGAATATTTTTGCAGGCTAGCATGCATTAAAGTAAATCCTTGTTAATTCCGCTCATTACATTTTGCTCAACTTATTTCAGGTTATGAAAGTGGTATCATAAAAGCTTCTGAGTTTCGGAGCTATCATACACCACTTAATAATCAAGTATGCCAGTACAGTAATGAAATTTCATGTTTTTCAACCATATTATCTGATTATTTCGTCGAGACCTTTTTTAAAACCCTCATTTTTTGCAGGGTGACTATGTAAATGCACTTCGAGCTGCACAGGAGTTTAGCGCAAAGATTTCTGATTCTTTGAAGGTTTGAATTGCTGCTAAACTTTCAATTGTCTTGGCATGCCAACTAATTTTCTGCATGCTTTTCTGTATTAGACCGCACAGCTGCAGAATTTAATATGAAATAGATTCTTATCTACACCGAACTATATGAAATACTAGATGGTTAAAGAACATCTCATTTTTGGTATAATGTGTTTTTGTTGTTGAAAGAATGAGGAAAACTCGCATAGGGTTTATTTATTTATTATTATTATTGTTTTTTTTTTGGTATAAATTAAAGATTTCTGACTAAGAAAGCTACTGCATGTAATAGAAAACAATAATACAACAATACGTTATAAGCAGGAGATTAGAATATAAGAAGCTAAGGCACAGAACAAACTTTAAAGTGGTTAGTAGAAGTTTGAAGTGAAAATTCGAAGTGTATATAATGTAAAAGTAACATGAAAAATTTAATTAAGACCTTATACCTGGACTAAGATAAAGGATAGCCTAGGGTTGGGGAAGAGAAAACCTCGCGAGGACTTCAATTGGAAAACCTTCCCATCAATATTGTTAAAAAATTCAAAGATAACAAAAAAAAAAAAATAATAATAATAAAATACGTTGGGTGTCCATCATGAAAACGTTAACTGTGCACTACAGCAAAAGTATCTAAGGAGGACTTTCTATCTTAAAAAATCCAATAATTTCTCCCAAAGGTAAGCTCTAGTTTGCACAATTTCTGAAGATTTTAGCCTCATCTTTGAAGCAGCCCAGTGGGAACTTTCAGAAACCAACCAAATTTGAATGTGAATGCGTTTTGGTAGACACAAGGACAGTCCGAAGGAGTACAAAATGGAAAACCATCTATTAGATAATATAGGGTTCCACCTCAAAACGAATTGGTAGTAAGGGGTGATATGGGCTAGATGTTGAAGACTCTTCACGTATCTCCAACATGCCTCCTCAAGATGGTGCCATATAAGGAATTCATCGGGTCAAGGCACCAGCATCCAGAATGCTTATAATTTGTCAGATTATACTTTATTTCAGTTGGTTGGCTGTAGAACTGCATTTGTATGGTTTACATCTCTATATTTTACTGACAGTTGCTCTATTGCAGATGGATATCTTCCCATACTCTGTTTTCTATATATTTTTTGAGCAATATCTGGATATATGGAAGACAGCTTTGATGAACATTGCCATAGCACTTGGTTAGTATTGTAGGGAGGCGAGGAAACCCAAAGCATGCTGCTTTTTTTTTCATGGAATTTTGTTGCTAAGATATTTTGATAATCATTTTGTTTGATAAATTTGATCATTTTCAAGGTCATATCACTTCATTAAATATTTCGTACACCTTTCTAAAACACATCATACTAAGAATCTCACTGAGGATTTTCTTTGATGCAATTGTAGGTGCCATATTTATTGTCTCTTTTGTCATCACATCTAGGTATGAATCTCATTTTATGTTTGGCTGACGTATTAAGTACAGCACATTCTTTTTCTGCGTGAAAAATTCTCTCCTTTATTTGATCATACTTTCATCTGTTGATTTTGAAATGCAGTTTGTGGAGTTCGGGCATCATTATACTTGTTTTGGCTATGATTATTATTGATCTCATGGTACCCCTTTCTTCTGTTACAATGACTACTTCACTACTGTTTCCTTTTTGAAGAGTCTAATCAATTTTTGCCTTATTCTCATTTATTTTCTTTTACATCCTATTTATATATGTTTTGTGTTTGTTAAGTCTGAGTTCTTTTCATAAATGTTGATTTCTTTTTTTCCTTTTTGGCAGGGAGTAATGGCAATTCTGAATATTCAACTAAATGCTGTCTCTGTTGTTAATATATTAATGTCAATAGGAATTGCGGTCGAGTTTTGTGTCCATTTAGTTCATGCCTTTTCGGTTAGTATCAATCCTAATACCTTCATCAGCCTATTTTAACTTAATAGTTAAGTCTACTAATTTTACTTATTCAAGTCTTTATGGGGGCTTAAGTAGTCGTTATCGTTAACCCATGGCGTAGTTTTTGGTGGACGTGATTGGTACTTGTCGTTTTTTTTAAATCAGACCATTGATTCGAATGGTATTTATTGGGAAAAGCTGTGGAATGAAATAGTTAGCCGTTGTGCATCTTATGTTTTACCCTCTATTGTTTTTAAATTATTAATTTATTACTGCAACATATTTGGCCAAATGTCCTCTTGTAGGTTAGTTGTGGTGACAGAAGCCAGCGAGCACGGGAGGCTTTGAGTACAATGGGGGCCTCTGTTTTCAGGTTGGCATTGCATTTTTCTTTTCCAAATTTTGGTATTACAATATATTCAATACTCGTTATCAGCATCTGAGGATCAAATTCAATAAAAGATAGATGGCTTCCATTCTTGGAAACTTTGATTGTTAGAAGAAATGATTTCCAAAGATGATTTCTACTTTGTGCAAGTGTTACACTTGGCTACTCAACATTTTCTAGAAGTGATGTATTTCCACTTGTAGTTACTCTTAGAATTAGTTTCCTTAGCTTCCATTTTTATCTGAAAAAAACTAAGACTATTTACCACCCATAAACAGGCAGGGGAATCGGGTGGGGTCCCATTCGTTCTGATATCATTTACATTGATTTTTCAATCTCAAGGGATAGTTCCAAACTCGAAGGATCTTGGAAATTTTTGGGATGTCACTGCAGGCCATGCGAATCGCATGGTCGAAAGTGGCATCTAGACCAAAACCTCGAGACAGAAAAATTAATGTAAACGATATTTGGATAAATGGGCTCCACTCGATCCCCTACCTGTTTATGGGTGGTAAATAGTCATAGAAGAATGATGTACCACCAGCCAAGGGTACTGGTGTATTTCAAGGATGGATGAGGATCATAATCCATAAGGTTCTCTTTGACAGTTTTTTCTTGCAGTAATTTATGATTACACTTATTTTGCAGTGGGATTACTCTCACAAAGCTTGTCGGGGTCATTGTTCTGTGCTTTGCGAAATCTGAAATATTTGTGGTATCTGCTCTCTAATCCTTTTTCTCTCATACATATACATGCCATTCTCTTTTTGTAACCTAAAAAATCCAAAATTCTGGCTGTGAATTCTGGCAGGTTTATTACTTCCAAATGTACCTTGCATTGGTCATCATCGGTTTCCTCCACGGCCTTGTGTTTCTACCCGTAAGTTCAAAATCTCTAACCGTTCTTATTACAACCGACATCGCACCTTTTTTATCGAGGGGTCGTTGAGCCACATATTTCTTATTTGTTCGGCCCTCGCAGGTAATATTGAGTATGATTGGACCACCTTCAAGATCTTTGGCTATAGGTGATGTTCATGAAGAAACTGAGCTCCTTGTTTCGTAAGGCATGATGTTGTATGTCCTGTCCCTCTCTTTGACAGGAATAAGTTTCTGTTTATTCTCATATACACACAAAGTACAGTTAGGGATAATCATCTCTGATCTTGCTAACGAAATTTGGAAGCTTTCTGTAATCGCGGTTCGAGCTGATGTTATGTTACATATGTACAGGATAATGCATATATTTAATTACATGTATTGTTACAAAAATGAGATTAGATAATTAGTTCAAGATTCATGGTCTGGCCTTTTATATTGTTTGTTAGTTGCCAAGAACGTTTGATGCATATGTTAGTTGCATAGAAATGGAGGATACTAATGCTACTAATGGTATGATAATAATTAATTAAGAAATTTGTTATGTCGAATAAGATGGGAATGAATTTCAAATTAGTTATTTTAACAATCAAAATGTAGAAAAATTAAACTGTTTTCTTGTATAAATAGTCCGTGTAAATTGCTTAAAAAAAACTTTTCAAAAAATAAGTTGCTCTAAAAAAACGTAAATGTGTAGTGTGGATGGAATGAAATGACGAGGGCTCCAATCTCATAATTTCAATATTGTTGTAATTGATATTCCTAATGTATTATTTTATTACGTAGAATTTATTATTTTAATGGAATTTAATTTAACTGGGTACTATAACTTCTAAATATTTAAGATATTTTGACTCTATTTAAAATAATATTGTAACTCTTGGTGTTAGCTTCTTTCTTAATATATTATGACATTTTTTGTGGAAGGAAGAGCTCTTTTCGCATTTTGCATTCATAATTGTTTATACATTTAAATACTACATTATAAATATTCATTAATATCAATATTATAAAAAGTATGATAATATTTAATGACTATATTTGTTAATTTTTTAAAAACGATTATATTTGTTATAAAAAAATTTTAATTTGAGAAATTTTGTAAGTTTTATTTTATTTTATTTTATTTTATCTTTTTAAGATCAAATTGGAGAGGAGATTATAAACCTTACATAGATTGAATTTGTAAAATTGTGGGGTTAAATTGGATTACACATAGCCAACCACACACTGTCAACAACCTTTCAATTATATATGCAAATACTTACATGCGTAAATATTTATTTTTATTTACCGAAAGAGAAGATTTTTATGAGAACCATGTCAACTTTTACATCAACTAACTTGTAATACAAAATTGTAATTTGATAGCAATAATAAGAACTAATTGCGATAAATCTTTGTTGATTTAATTTATTTTTTAGTTTAAAATATGTTAATTGGGATTGAGCTTCTAATCAGATCATATTTGGTTTACTACATCGAAGATAACATATTATCATCAATTTGAACGGTTAAAGCATTATACTCTATAGTTTTGAATGTTAAACTTGATAAAATGGTATACATTAACATAAAGATATAAATACATGAATGGTGAATTATGGAACTAAAATCATTTTAATCTAGCGAACAAGAAGTCATGGATTCAAATATCCCACCCCAATTATTGTAATATATATATATATATATATATATAATTTTTTTAAAAAATCATTTTAATCTACTCATATATTGTAATAAACGAAGAAAAAAAAAGGAAAAGTTTTCTTGTTAATCATCTAATATTACGCTATACTTTTGTATACATCTATAAATAATTGTTTCCTAAACAAAATACTATATTTTCATAAGCTCACATTGTTAATTACTACATCCAATATGTTTTTTTTTTTTGAGATCAACATCCAATAGGTTAATAAGTAATAACATTAGTACACAATCTTCATAAAAATAACTAATATGCATATACTTAAAAATCCGTGATTAATCAAAACACTCTTCTCTTAATTCATTTGATATATTAATCAAATCAAGCATATAGCAAAAATAAATTATAAAACATAATCAAAATAGAAAAAACAACAAATGACTAATGAAATATTTGATTTTTTTCTTTTAATTTAACAACATGA
The DNA here is from genome assembly GCA_036507275.1 of Sicyos edulis. Taxonomy (NCBI): domain Eukaryota; kingdom Viridiplantae; phylum Streptophyta; class Magnoliopsida; order Cucurbitales; family Cucurbitaceae; genus Sicyos; species Sicyos edulis. The sequence goes on from CM071846.1 coordinate 4,539,902, forward strand.
GGACATGAACTTTATTGATGAAATATATGTACAAGTTTTCAACAACAAATTTCCTTCTTCTTTCTTACAATACAAATTTCTTTTCTATTCAATTGCTAAACGACTTTACATTTACCCACATTTTTTTTTTTTTTTTTTTTGCAATACAAATTTCTTTCCTATTTTTAATTTCTAATTGACTTCACATTTACCCTATTGCCCTTCTTACTTCAATGAGAGATATCCCTACAAATATTCATACAAATTCTTTTCTTCTTCTTTTTTTTTCCAAATCAAGTTTAAGGCCTCAATTAAGCCCTAATCTCAGATCCAAACCAATCTCAGAAGAATATGAAGATGAAGATTCTTCAATGTCTTCCATCGGAGGAGGCAAATTCAAGTCCAAATAACCTAATCTCGAAAACGCTTTCACGCAAACGCTGCACTGAGATTCCGCCGCCGTTCCTCCGCCACCGCCGACGGCGAAGCATCCTTTCACGTTCTTATGGCTCGCTCTGTGTCCTCCCAATGCCTGATGCGATCCAAACACTTTCTTACAACTCGAGCACTCGAACCGGCACGACGGCGGACCGAACCGCCCAACCGTCGCGGCCGTCTCTGCCTCTTGAATTTCTCGAACCGTTTCCGTAACCGCCGCTTCGATTCGATCGATCGCGTTAGGGCTAGGGCCATTCGCAAGCATGATCAAACACGCCGCGATTTCGCGATCTTCGTCCGTGGCCGCCGCCGTCGATTCCGATCGGCGGAGATTCGGCGGCGGATTGATTCCCCGCCATTGACGCTCCGGATGGCAGCGCATGTGGCCGAACAGAGCCTTCCATGACCAGAACTGCTTCCCGCACTCGCTGCACGGCCGAGTGATCTTCGGAGCGGTCTGATCCGGTTTCTTAGCGTACTTCGGCTTGGCAATGCCGGCGGCGGCGGCGGAAGACGACGGAGCAAGAAGACGATCGGTCGGCGATTTGATGAGCTTGGAGCGCTTCCGGCGAGGTTTTTGGAGCGCCGCAACGGATGAATGAGAAGCAGAGGCAGAAACAGGGGAGAGAAATGTGGCCGGAGAAAAACCGGTGAAGGGAAAGAGGTGATTGGAACCGGAATTCATGATCGGAAGAGAAAATTGAAAGAGAGAATTGGAATTAGTTTGAAGAAGAAGTAAAAGAGTATAAAGAAGGAGGAGCTCTGGTTTTTGTAGCCTTTAATTTCAGTTACACACAACAGAGCGAGAGAGATTTGAATTTAAGCGGTTATGGATTTTTTTTTTTTTTTTTTTTTTTTTGGAGTTGGTTATATTATTGGGAGAAGGGTGGTTAAATGTTGGCCATGTTTTATCTTCTTTTTTAACTGACTTCATTCTTATCTTTTCAGCTTCCTATTTGTTTTAGTTTAGATAATGGCAATGGTAATTAAGGGCATTTACGATATTTCAAAAAATTAAAAAATTAGTATTGCTTAAATTGCATATTGCTGCCACAAGAGCCTTTAATGTGAATTTGACTCTTCTCCTTAATTGTTTTTTTTTATTTTTTTTTATTGCATGTTATTTTTTATTTTTTATTTTTTTAGACAATTTGTTGCATGATATATAGGACTTAATAATTAGGAGAAAGAAGCAAAGAAAAATGTGTCTTTAATGATGGGTTAAATGTTTAATTCTTCCACTCCCGTTTTGAATTGAAAAGAAGACGAAGAGCAGCGCATTATATTTTATGGGGTTTTTTTTTGTTGAGATAATTGTTTTTTAATTTTTTTTATGAGCTATTAGATTTTGAATGGTTAGAAAAGTTCATAAATAAATAAAAATTAATTAATTAAGATATGAATGTGTATCAAATCATAAGTTTAAATTAATCATTTTCTACTAGTCAATTCATTTATATAAATATGCAAATCATCATTTCAATAGCATGTACAAAATCTTTGGAAGTCTATTTTATTGTTTTTTAGTACAAATTGGGGAGGGGGATAAATAAGTTTACAACCAAAACACTGAAATCATTGCAACACCAACCTATTCGGTGAAGTCTATTTTATTGTTGAACTAAAAAAGTTCATAAAAATTTATTCTTTTTTAAACAACAATTTATTCTTTGTATTTCTTAGTAACAAGTAATTCTTCAACCTTAGTGTGTAATAATTTTCTAGTTTTTTTTTTTTTTTTTTGAGAAGCAATAATTTTCTAGTTTCTATCTTTTAAAATATGTAACAGTTTAATGTTATCATGAAAAAACCTATCAAAATTAAATTTCAATTTTACCGATTTAGGCTTGATAGTTTACAAATACATTAGATCTTGAACAATATTTTATCAATACATAACATAGAATAAATTATTGCAATTTTTAAATATAGTAATTAAATTGTTACATAGTTCAGTTTAAAATCACGTGACTAAACATTGCGAACTATAGTATTAAATTACTTTTTGCTATCTTCTTGCAGACATTTGTCACACTACAATATGATGTGTTGGAAGTTTACTACGAGAGTAGTGCAAGGAAAAAATAGTTGGAGTACCATTTGGTTGAATAGTTGCGTGTGGTGTTATTTTAAGTATTAGAAATTGGAGTTGTGGTAATAGTTTGTAGAGATATTACAGGTAATAACTCGTTTGATATGAATTTTGGTAGATAAGTTGCACCCAATAACTTGTTTTGATATGAATTTTATAAAGAGATTACATAAATGAGTGGCTTTGAAATGAAAAGTTATTTCTAGTGATTAAAAATGAATAGTTATTTTGAGTGATTACAATATTTTGTTGAGATGTATTTTGTTTATAAATGCCCATTTATACTTCTTTCACAAAACCAAAAATTAAATATCAAAAATTATATATATATATATATATATATTTCATACGTTTTCTAGATGTCATACTTTGAGTAATCCACCAATTTGAGCATAGCGAAGTGAATAAGATATCAATGATGATTCTTTCACCTATATTTATTAGTCTTAATCTTTAAATATATATATATATATATATATATATATATATATATATATATATATATATATATATATAATTTTTCCATAAATGTAGATAAAAAGAACTCATTTAGATCGTTAGACACGAAATGAAAAATTCTTGCCTAGTGGTCGCATGAAATGCTCTCTTTACTGTCATTAAGTTTTTTTACAAATAGAAAAGATACATTCAAACAAAAATAGATATTTTTTTATAAAAAATAAATTGCAGTAAATTTTATGAGTCAGCTGAAAACTTCAATCGATGAATGAGAAGAGAAATATTATTCTTAAAAACGTCACACAAATGCTATTTAACACAAAACACAGCAAACTCCATCAAAATTCAGAGATTTCTTGAACAAAATTATATAATTTAAGAATAAATTTCTATTTATAACTCAACATTTTCTCAAATTATTAATCCACAAAATAAAAACTAAAAAACTGCCCAAAAGAGTTATTCGGTGAGGAACATTAATAAAATCTTGAAGCATATGAGTAGAGGTGTCACTTTGTGTTTTTAGTTGAGTGGTGGAACTGAGAGAAATGGAATATACAATTTGCACAATTTAAAACAAAAATAACACAAATAATAATAATAATAAATAAATAAATCTGATCCAATATTCCAACCACCGTCTGCTTGCCGCCGTGCCTCACCTGAATTATTGAGTTTCAGGCCGCCGGAAAACTCTTCATCCACCTACCATCCATGTTCCTTTCATTTTCTTGTTTTAATTTTTAAGCATGGGGTAGGTAATTTTCAACTAAGTGTCATGGTAAAATTTAAATATGTGCCTAGAAAACAAACCCGAATCAAAAGAAAGAGGCATTGAAGTAAATCACCCACAATTGGTAACCAGTTGATTTCATTGTTTGGTGATAGTTCAATTCAACATCACGATCACAAATTTGATCTGAATATCGATATTTGACTCGATAGTGTAGAGTTTGTGAACATACGAAGTAGTGTGGAATCATTGGGGAATTTAAGATGGAATAGCATTTGAAACAGTGAGTGTGATCATTGAGGGATTGGAGGGATTTATGTGTTTTTATTTTCAATCTTCCAGCGGCGTATGTTTTTTATTTTGAATATTTTCGGCATATGTTTTTTTAGTACTTTTGACATATATTTCTTCTTTTCACCTTGTGGATTTAAAATAAAATAGTGATGATTTAGATTAATGTCTCTTTCTTTTGGATTTTTCAGCTGGTTTGTTTCTACATATATGTTTTTACATGTATCTGGGAACATTCTTACTCTTTTTTTGTTAACATTTGGAGAGTGATATTTGAACTAGTAACTTCTTAGTCATATATTATGTCACGAGAGCTATACCATTATTGATCATTTAAACTTTATCCTAGTTCACGTAGCTTTCCACTATGGCGATTGCAAATCAACATGAAATCAATCAAAGACAAGAAAAACTAATTCAGATCAGGAACACATTCACCAAATCAATAAGATTAGAAAAGGAAGGATTTATATATAGAAGTGGATCTGCCCGGAACAGTAAAAGAAAAGGGAAGCTGGGGAAACGAGTGGGATTCTGTTGCAATCTTTTCTTGCAACCTTTGCCAAACACATGAGAAATATTATTAGAGGGAAAAATATGCAGAATATTACATGAATGAAGAAACCAGCAAGCACCTGGTTGGTGGCGATGCGGAGTATTGCTGGTTCCGAACAAACTCGATGCAACTGGAGTATCGAAAGTTATCTTCGTCCTACTTGAAGAACAACAGGGTGAGTAATAAAAATATGATATGTTCATACTCTTATAGTTATGTTTCCAATCCATCTTGATGAGCCAATGGCGCTTTGATATTCTTCACAGGATTTCCCAGCACGTTCAAAACCCCGACCCGCTGCAACTCTTTTGCTGCCATGAAAAGAGGAATTTTATGTTATTTGGATCAAAAGTAGAGCTATGAACATTTATTTAACCAAATTTTCATTATTAAAGAACATAAAAAAGAAAGGCGACGATCCACAAAAAAAGGTATGAATAACTTTACAAAAAAACTTAAGAAAGAGAGGCTAGAGAGAAATATAGCATTTGATAAGGGCCCAAATCTCGATCTTTCCACTCCTCTAAAAATTCTATTATTTTTCTCCCCAAAGACCCACAAGATGGCACATACGCCAGCTTGCCACAAGAGGCCCTTTACTCTCGAAAAAGAGGGGAAAGAAGCAGCACCACGATGCAAAGACAAGACCGAATTCCTCGAAAAAAAAATTTGTTTCACTTTCCACACCATCACAGCTAACTACAAACTAAAAATTAAGAGGTTGAGAGAAATGTATGAATGGTAAAGGGTCACAAATGAAGAACCACTGAGCTGAAACAAAAAGAAGCTTCAAACTTACTTCGAGGAGATCAACAGAGTTTTGTTATGAATTTAGCTATATTTTAATAGTTTGCAAGTGAACATTTATGCTTTAACATTTCAGCGTTTTTCAAATTAAATTAATGTGAAAAAATGTTAAGAAATTGATCATGCAATAATGATACTTTTTTCTTCCAATCAGATGCTGACAATTGTCTTTCTGCATTTATGCTTTCGCACTTCAGTCTTTTTCATAAGCGTAACTGTTCTCCCAAGCAATATTCATAACAAATTTCAAACTTTTTCCTATTCCATTTTTGTGATTTAAAAGTTTAGACACTTCTTTCCATTTTTGCTAAGTCAAAATCTAAAAGAGAGGAAGTTTAAGATAAGATAAAGGAGGATATTAACTTCTTTTTTTAATCCGTGAACGATCGTCAAAGCTTATCCATACTTTAACTATTCTAATGAGAAGTACTATATGACCATATAACATTTAGATGTCAAAAAACCCCGTAGAAAATTAATTCTCAAATAGGGTTACCTTCATGGATCATCACCGACGGAAGTCAACTTAGGATAGATATAGTGACAGATATTAACAATCAATACATTACAAAAGTTTTGATCTTTAACTAATTGAATTACTACAAGTTTTCTGATAACTATTTAATTTATTTTTGTTTGTTTTTTGAAAATTAAGGACATAAACTCAACTTCCACCAAAAGTTTTCTAACTTAATTGCCTCATTTAAAAACATTTTTTATAACCACCAATCAAAAAAATATCATGTAGTGGCCTAGTGGTAAAAAAGGTGTTAGGGAACTAAGAGGTGATGGATTCTCAATCCATGGTGGCTGCTACCAAAGAATTAATTTTCTATAGATATCCTTGACATCCACATGTTGTAATTGTCGTGATAATAATCAAAGTACATGCAAGCTGACCTAGAAAGCCACAAATATTAAAAAAGGGACATGTTTTCGACACTTTTCTTAAAATCAAGTGTATTTTAAAGGAAGGTGGAAAAATTACAAAAACATTGCAAGGAAACAAACATAATTTTCAAAAATAGAAAACAAAAAACACAATGATTACCAAACAAGACTTAAATTATCGAATTCTTAAAAAAAGACTTCAATTATCGAAAAGACTTTAATTATCGAACCTTGATTTGTCAAAATTCAAGACTTCCTCAGCCCAAAAAAGAAAATCACCATGGAAAGTCAAAAGTTAGAAGTAATAGAGAAATACACAAGGTGACAATGAACAAAAATAATGGAATCAAACGTTGGATTTTGCCAATAACTCATTTTGCAGATTAATAGTTTTTCCAAGATGATCACAAAAAAGGAAAGAGGATTTATGTCAAACCAGATATTCGAACTACCTTCCTCAAGCGAGAGCTGAATGGATCTTTTTTCTAATTCAACTGCATGCCTGCTAAGTTCAACTGATGACAACGACCGAAGCACTGATAAAATTGCAAACATTATTCATGGAGTAAATAAGGTTCATTCAAACTATTTCAGGAATAAGATGAACCACTTTCTTAAATGAAAAGCATACGGATACCTCGAAGATAATCGTGTTGATCTGATTGGTCCAACTTATTCAATAACAACTGCAACTGCCGATATCTATCTTCCCACTGCAAGTTTTTCCATCCTGTTGGGATGCCTACCGAAGGAACAGAAAAACAGTCAGAATGAAAATTTGATTTTGCTATGGCTAAATCAATGCCTTACTTACCAACATGATGAGGAATTGAAGGTTTTCCGGATGCATTCATGGGAGACGCCATTGGAAAAGGAGGAAATGCTGGGAAGCAATGATTCTGTAGCTCCTTGACCTGGGGTTTTAGATGCCCGGTTTCAGCAAATTGACCAAGTTTGCTTGGATTTGGTAGATCAGCTTTTATGCTCGAACTATCACAAGGACTACTCTTTCCTACATCTGCATCAGATTTTCTACGGACGTAAACGAGATGCCCATTTGTAGGATTAGAGGTTGTAGAATGGAGATGAGGTGGACTTGCTGGGCTGACTGGTGAGGGTTTCTTGTTACCAGAAACCTTAATGAAGTCACCGCTGGGAGCTGTGACCCTATTATCATTTTGCAAGTCCTTCGATGCTGTCTTCTTGGTAAAAACTTGCAGTTGCTTTTCATGAGAAGGCACATCCTTCCCAGAATTTCCATGCCCATATTCACTGAACTTTGAGTCTATGGATTTCTGAACCATCTGAAAAGTTTAAAATTATGAAGAGATAATACATATATTAGAGAAATCAAGGAACAGCAACAAGACAAATTTGATGGTATTTAGATAGAGATATACATGGATATATGAAAAATAAGTGTCAGGGCGTAGATATATAACCATTTAGAAATCAGTACAAATCAAATTAACACTCAAAAGATAGGCATGGATTTATGTACAATAAATGTTAGCTTATGAACAATAAATGTCAGTACATGGATGTATATCCATTTTGATAGAAGCTTTCTAAAGGAAAGATAATTAATGTGAATGTTTTATATTTGAGAAGCGAAATTTTCATTTTGTTAGACCGGTTGCGGTAAAAAACCATCCAGCTAAAAGAGCTTTCAGAGTAAACAACTACTTTCCATGTCTTGAAAAACGTACAATAAAAGAAGAAGACGATGGGTGTATTTGTGCCATCATTAATAAGGGGGAGAACGAGAATGGGAATGATTCTCCATGTCTAGGCCATCCTGAATGATTCCTCCCATAATTGTGTTTTTCAAAAATCACCTTTACATTCTCCCCGTAACTACTTTTCATTCTCTCCACAACAACTTTATATATATTGTATCACTATTTTTCACTTTCATCATACTCGTTATTTTATTTCCCCCGTAATTATTCCGTTCACCCCAAACACAAATAATCGTTCTTCTCATAATTATTCTCTTCATCCCAAATACAAATAATCATTCTCCCCTTGGGTATGTTTGGGCCACCAAGAATAAGGGGGAGAATGGGAATGAGGATGATTCTCCGTGTTGGACCACCAGGAATCATTCCCCCCTTAATCACGTTTACCAGAAATCGCCTTTTTTCATTATCCTCCTAACTACTTTTATTCTCTCCAACAACTTTTTATACATCACATCACTATTTTTCACTCCCATCATACTCATTATTTTATTTTTTCCCATAATCATTTCCTTCAGCCCAAACACAAATAATCATTCCCTCCATAATCATTTCCTTCACCCCAAACACAAATAATCATTCTCCCCATAATCATTCACTTTCCTATTCTCCCCCTAATTCTCATTCTTCCCATAATTATTACCATTCCCCTTCCCCCAAACACACCCTTAATCATTCTCTTTCTGTTTCTCCCCTAAAATCTCATTCCCCCATAATCATTCTCATTCCCCTTCCCCCAAACATCCCTCAGTATATTACCAAACCAAACGTCGGACTTCCCAGTTCCTCCAACGACCATAGAGTCTCCACTCACGACCATTTTTTCCATTTCAGCAAACTTTCCTAAAGGGAAAACTTCCCATAATTCCTAAACGTTCTTCATACTTCAACTATTTATAGTTGTGACAATATGATATTATGAATTTATAGGAGAACCTATAACAATTAAGCTTGAGGTTTGAAGTAAACTGTTTTTTGTGTGAGGGTTCAGGTCAACTTACACGCATCTAGACTATTCTCACAGGACAAACTATCTAACCCTACATCATTTGGATTTTAAGGAAACCCGTAGAAATTTAATTCCTAAGTAGGTGGTTATCATGGATAGAATCTATAACCTCTTAGATCCATAAGGACCTCTTTGCCACTAGTAACATAATAAAATCAAAGAACACAAAAAATATTAGACAACAATCGGAATAACACAAGCTGTCCCAAGAGAGTTTCGCAGCAGTTCCACATTTCCAACATTTTATCTTCAATTTGTAATACCGACTTTTAAACTCCATAATCAATCAAATTTAATGTTAGCCTTTGACACTACATTAGCAAGATTCCAAACCATGACTTCAATTTATTTCATCTTTCGTGCGTGTGGTTAGAATAGAATGATCGAGGTATTTATCAGGATATACGGTTAAGCCAGAACCCTAGAACATACTTTGACCTAGTTGAATGGAAATGGAGTTCCAAGCTCATATCCAATGCACTGAACTCACCTACAGAAATTACACTGAAAGCATACAAATTCAAGGAGAATAAATTTACGAGTATCTTGCTCCTGGCTTCTCTCGCGATTAAAACACGAAAGAGCAGGATAAATGTGCAGCTTAATCTTTATGAAAATTATCAAAAAGAAAAGAAAAAAAAAACGACCTCCATCAGTTCTTAAAAAACGAAATTAGCTCAGAAAAAACCTAAATAAGATTCAAAACGAAGCAGAAGAGTCCATATTACATAATACGACCTGATCATCTTCTCCATTTCAAAATGAACAAAATAACAGGCAAACCTACTGGTGAAAAAAGCAAATTCGTCGAACAAAATCCAAAGAAAACTCAACCTCCATCAGTTCTTAAGAAACGAAATTAGCTCAGAGAAAACCTAGATAGGATTCAACACGAAGCAGAAGAATCCATACAACATAATACGAGCTGATCATGTTCGCCATTTCAAAATTAACAACAACAAGCGAATCCATCGGTCAAAAAAAGCAAATTCGAAGAACAAAATCGAAAGAAAATTGCGTCAAAAGCGTTCGGTTGTTACCTTAGCTCAATGGAACCGCTCCGATGGAGAAGGGAGGGCCATGTGGAATCGGAAGGAAGAAGAAAGGGTTGAGTTCTCAAGGTCGTAGGGTTTCTTCACTGACCACTCCCATCAAATCACTACAAAAAATGCATTCATATTTGGTGTGTAATCGAAACCAAAACTGGACGCAAAATGTGTTTATCGCTCTGCAAATTTTGGCAAGATGAAGGATGTAATGCTACAGCCCTACAGAACGACACGTGGAATAGAACTATGGTTCCTTGGTCAATGGCCAAGGTGTAATATATGAGAAATATTTAGGATATTTTATCTTTTGTATTTAAAATCAAATAGAAGGTGGCTTTTATTGAGTTATATAAACATTATTTTTTAAATTATGCTTGGATATATATTACTTACTATAAAAAAATTAAAAAAAAATCTTTCGTACACATTAATACACATTTTGCATACGTGACACTATTTGATATCAAATAAATAATTTTTATTTTTATTCATAAAATAAATTTATGTGATATCAAAATGTAGAGTTCTCTACCATTCATATATAGAGAAGTTTTTTATAAAAAATAATCAAAATGAACAAAATTAAAAGTATATTTGGGGAATAGAATGGTAATGATTTTGAGGAGAATGAAAATTAAGGAGAGCCTAAGAAATATAATGATTATTTGTGTTTTTGGTGGACAGAATAATTATAAAAAAAATAAAATAATAAATATGATAAGAACGTAAAATAGTAATATTATATATAAAAGGAAGAATTATTTTACACTTTGTAAGTTATCCCGGTCATTTATTATTGTGGTTTGAATTTTTATCATGTTACATTAGCATGTATAAATCTATAAACTATTTAAGGATAAAAAGTGGTATAAATTGCAAGTACAATATTCCATATTTATGAGAATTTTCACCATAGAAATAAATTTTAATTACAAAGACCAAATTGGCTACATTTTAAAAGGATAAGATAATATTGTTAGTGAATGGAATATGGAAAGCTTGATCAAGGTAATATTATTCTGAAAATGCACAAGTATTGGCAACAACAATTCTAATACAGGCTACAGCTAACTCATTATTATTAAAACTTCAATGAGTTTCATCTTTTCCTCCTACAAAGCCACAAACTAAAACAGCTCTTTATCTCATTACATGGCTAAAAGGCTATGTATAAACTGGTATGTTGGTATGTTACCAGTTTTCAAACCCACATTTAGCACACATTAAGAGGTAAATTCTGATTTACACTTTCTAATTTTTTTTCTTTCTATTGAAGCCACCCGCTAGTAGATAGCCATTTAACTTAATAGTTGGCTTTACTACATATTCAGGAGCACCTGCACTCTGAAGATAATAAGAATTTTACAATTAAGCTCACTCACAGGTTTCGAACTTGAACCCTTCAAGGGAGCATCTCAACGAGGCCGCACTCAGCGACTACACTTCCTAAAATTAAAATACAAAGATCACAAATGGTTAAGTAAATGTTAAGGAATGTGTTCACACTTGGTCATATACTGCAAAAGTGAGTTCGCTTTTCTCTGGGCTCTACTTGTTCCACTTCTTGTGAGCTCTATCAAATGCTCATACACACCAAACTGCAGTGCAACCAAAATGGAAGGTGAATTGTTGAGTCCAAGCTCTAGAAGTAATGATGTAGCACATTCCTTGTTCTTCGGAGTACCGTCTTTTATTATGTCGACTAGAATTTCTATGAAAGGGTTGTTACTGATCTCGGCTCGCCCCTCAGGATTTGATGTGAGGAGTAACAAGATTGATAAAGCTTCATCAATCATTCCTAAGTTCTTGTCCTTGAGTAAAGAGAGAACGGGTGGGATGATACCAGCTTTGATGGCTCGGGACTTGTTTGATTGATTTAATGACAGGTTGAAGAGTGCAGTGGCAGCATCCTTCTTTCCTCGGATTGTACCGTTTCGAAGAAGATCTACTAACGGCAGGATTCCCTTAAGAGATCCGATGAGAACCTTGTTTTCATCTAACATCGACAAGCTAAACAGGGCAGCAGCAGAATTCTCCTTCGCCGCCTCTGTTCCATACTGCAGGATCTCAATGATAGCAGGAATGGCTCCTTCTCTTGCTATGAGTCTTTTATTCGAGTCGTCGATAGACAAGTTCAAAAGCGCAGTCACGGTGTGTTCTTGGAAATTGAGATCTGGATAGGAGAGAAGCTTAACCAATGGAGGGATGACTCCGCTATTCGCAATCCAAACTCGGTTCTCGGGATTCTCCTTGGCGAGGACCCGGATCTTGATGATAGCCTCTCTCTGGACATCCAACCGACTTGACGATAGATCGTTAACTAGGGAGGACATTTCCTCAGCAAATTCGGGTGGAGTTCCACCCAATCCAGCAACCACTTCCTTTTTTGGTAGTTCATAGTCATTCTTTTGACACCACTGCAAAATAAGGTTCTTGAGGGCATAATTTGGAGCTAGGGACAAATGCACCAAAGTTTGTCCAGTTTTCGGGCAGGTCCGGTGATTAGAATTCAACCATTTCTGTATACTTTCTCGATCATAAGTCTGTTAAGAGACCAGGATAATCCACTCAGTTTACAAATTATGGCAGAGTTTTGTAAAAGTAACACTCTGAAAACATAAGATTGTAATCTTAATGTCAAGTAATCCGGTTTTGTTTCAAGCTCGAGATGCAAGTATTTCAATTCCTATGAAAGAAAGTATTAATCTTCCCATTATGAGATGGAAATATCATTCATATACTTCTAGATTTTGAGATGGAAATGTCATTCATATACTTCAATTATGAACAACAAAAACTAAAGCATCTATCCAATATCCATATTAAGAATGCAAAAGAATTGTTGCATAAATCAAATTACCTGCCCAGTTGCCACAATGACAGGTTCTGCCATGATTTCTAAGGTAATTGGACAGAGGAATTCATGAGGGATTAATGTAGACTGGCAACGCTCCAGACGTTTCGATACAACAGGATCATCAGGAGCAACATTAGTGTCCATACCTGCAATTCGTTTAAACTTGCATAGGAGGTCTAAAATTTGCTGGAGGCTTTCCGAATTCGATCCACCTCTACGTTTAACTAATTTTTGAACAGCTATGGTTTCTTCTTCCAAATCTGCAATTTTATGTAGTTCCAGTTTATTTGCCAATCTTTCAAGTATAACAGGGTCAGCATTTCTCTCATCGTGTTTTGAAAACACAACCATCATGTCCATTGCTAATTCCATGTCTTGTGTATCTTTTCGACACTTGGCTCTTTTGAGTTGCGTAGACATGAGCTCAACCTAATAAGTTAGTAATTAGTTACACAAGTAGTTGAAAAGAAAGGAATGAAGCAATTTTAGTCAAGTGTTTAACAACAAAATGAGAAAGATCATAGACGTGCATCAAGTTTCTCAATGAGCACAGTACCTCAAACCATTTGTGAACTACTAAAATTTAATTGTAATTTGTAAAACACCCAGACTTTTGGACATTATTGTCTCTATAGTAGATGCACTTCCAAAAGTTGTATAAAAAAATGAGGTTGTTAGAGAGAGACGCTCCCTCCCAGGGTTCCGTGAAAGTCTCCCTGTAGATCGGATTGTGAGGGTTTGTGGGCACCATAGAGTGCGTTTGTGGGCACCAAGGAGCTCAGGCAGAGCTTTCGGGTGAGACGTGGGGAGTTCGTGGTGAGCTTCCTGTGAGTTGGTCGAAGGAGAGTGAATGGGAGATGGAGTGTTGCTCGAAGAGGAGAGTGAAAGAGAAAGGTCCTCGTTCTTTGGCTTGGTAGAGGGTAAGAAGAAATGTGCAATTGATGGAGTGAAATGGAAGAAAAGAAAAGGCTTGGGAGAAGAAAGAGCACCATTCGACCGTGGAAAATGGGGTTTGGATAAGGGGGCGGTGAAGAAGTGGAGTGGAAGGTTTAGATCGTGGGTTAAAAGACTCTGAAGGAAAAAGTTGGGTTCATAGAGGTGGCTTCGTGTTCCATTGTTTTGAGAAGGTGGATGGTTCCAAGGCTTGCATATCAGACAAAGCTTTCTCTGTTGAAGAAGCGAACATCTTTTGCCGGCGATTGGAACACTAGACGATGTGAAGGAGGTTGCGTCTCAGAAGATAGGAAGGGACTTGTGCAGCGCATTGGGTTGGGCTCGAGAATATCATTGCTCGCGTCTTTAAAAGGTATGTGTACACTTCTTTTGGGGTTTTGATGAACCGAACCATGAACCATTTGGATTCGTTTATTCTGGGTTGGGCAGCAGCCCACCAGTCCGGTTTGGATGAACCAAGGCAGCTCTTAGATCGAACTATTTGAGTTCGATTTTCGATTTTGTTTGGTGCTAATTTGATTTCTCTTCCCTGGCTGAGGTTATATCTTATATGGGTTTCCTTCCACATGAAGCAGTATGTTAGTTGTTATTTTTGTTTTTCTATCTGTGTGTTGATGGCTTGGTCTTGGTTTAGGATGTCTTTGTTAAGGTTGCTTTGGTATATTTTCTGGCTGTTTTGTTCTGAGAGGTGTTCTCAATGGAGTGTGCTTCTGCAAAGATGTGAAGAACAAATTGATAAAGGTTCTAAAATGAGTTGAAAAATGATGTCCTGGAGGGAGCATGGTTGCTTTGAAGCTAACCATTTTCACCTTTCATTGGTGGGGTCCTACCCTTTAGTCAGTGATATCGACGACAGATTATCCCCCAATGACTATCGAAAAAACTCCGTGTATGGAGTGATGATAGATGGCGCGTCTGTCCTATTGGAGTTTCAATTCTCCATTTTGGTTAAGACCATGGAGCGCAAGGTTGTTTTCACAATTTCGTTAGGCCTTACTTTCGGTTCTAATTATCTGAGTGATCGTGCTCTGACTTGTGGAGACAGATCAGTTTATGGTCCCATTGATTGGGAGACGCGGTTGTACTCGATTATGGTTTAATGAAGTGATTTCTGTTTCAAAAAAAAAAAGATTTGTCTTCGATAATAAACCTTAATTACCTTTTCCCTACTGCACATAGACACTTTTCCACTAAGCCTGGACTTTGAAAAAGAATATATATATATTGTTATCTACTTCTTATACAAAATCTAAGCCTTCACAAAAACCGTTATGAGAAAACAAGCATAACTGACCCTAAACAATACATGTCTTCCTATTCTAAGTTCTAACCACTAAGGCAATGCTAAGGATGCAATTAAAATCACTTGGTAAAGAAGACTAAAGAATTTTGAAGAGGCCTTTCGAGTAAAATCCAAAAAATTAATAATCAGGAAACCTGAAGTTTCTTTTTACATCAGTGAGTGGTTAAGTCAGTTTAAACGCGCCTAGACTCATGAACCTAAAGTCAACATCTTCCTTTCTTTTCTATTTTCACCGAGAAATTGGAGCTTCGCTCCACTATCCCCATCCCAATGCTCAGACCTAGGAGACAACGAGAGATTACAATTAAGTTGACTTGTGGGGTTCGAAGCCAAGACTTCTAAGTAAGCATGTCATGAAAGCTCCAGTTAACCTCACTTGTGGTTGTGGAGCTCGAACTTGAGTCCTCAAAGAAAATATACCTTGAAAGCCCCGAGGCTGAACCAACAAGGTTGCCCCTTGGGGACAAAGTGAACTAACACCATTATAGAAATGATTCATTACACAAACAATCAAAGTATCATGAAGTGAAAGGTTGAAGAAATATACTTGCTCTTTCAATTCAACTGAAATTCCAAGCTCATCATAAGGCATCCCATCGAGAGCCTCCTTCAATTTATCGTAAACACCATGAAACCTAGCCATCACAGCCTCGTTCTCAAAAGCCTAAAACACAAACAAAACAAAACAAAACAAAATCACCAATCAAGCATAACTCAATCAAAACCAAAACTAAGAAAGCAATTTCAAATCAAACAAACAACAAATCTCTTCCAAGTTCTAACCAGATAAATCTTACTCCCATTGTGGCAATTCTTCAGTAACCTTTTGGCCATAACAAGAGCTTCTTTCAAAAACCCAAGATGAGAACTCAAAGACTCAACAGGAACCATATGATGAAGGTCCCGAATCTCCTCCAACAATGACAGAAGCATCTTCAACCTCCTAACCAAATTCAAACACTCCTTCAACTGCGTCTTGCGAAACCCAGAAAACCCTCCAATGGATTCGATTAGTTCGTTCGCTTCAATCAAATCCTTAACCAAATCTTCATCAGAAATCGACGAACAAGGACTCAACCCATTTCTGGGTTTCTCCATTTTTCCCCTGTTTTTCTACAATTCTCTATCCGACCCTTTTGAGATTGATTAGAATTCTGAAATGGGTATGGGGATTTTGATTTAAAGACCCACTATTTTCCCAGAAAATTAAACATTTTCCCGAGAAAAAGAACTGTAATTACTTTGGGGACAAAGCGCCATTCGCGGGTTTTATAGTTACTATATAAAGAGATAATTATTTCAAGTCTTGCAAGCTAGCTCACGCGTATTCATATCCTTTTTTTTTTAATCGGAATTTCATCGATCTTTATTTATAAAAAAAAATGTGTGTGGATGATAATTGAAAATTAAGCTAATGAAAACCTTGATTGTATGTATAAACGAGATTTCAGTTGAATAGAAGTCTGTATATTGTTTAGTTTAAATGATTTTGGTTGAATATAAATATCAAATTCAGTATTTGTACTTCTAATAAAATTTTCAATTAGTATTTATGGTCAACAAAACATGATTAAGCAACATAATTGTCAAAAGTATAAATATGATTATGAATGGATATCATGAATTTGTATTTCCATCACTTATCATTGTTGCTCATCTAAAAAATAGTTTAATTATTGATTTTGAAGTTATGTTTATCTACTTTTATAAAGTAAGAATAATACTTTTCATTTAAGAAAATTTTAAATTACAACAAGTTGTCCATGAATTTAGTCGTTTGGTTTGAAAATAGGTTAGAAAATCAATAATATCTTCGTTCTCTGAAAAAATACTGTAAAATTACCCATGAAATAGAGATTCAATAAAATATTGAATGAAAATGAGTGTGACATGGTAAACATTTTTTTTAACTCAATCCATACAAGGGATCTCGTCATTAATGCCATATCGATTTTCTATCTACATTTTAATGATTATCTTGTCTGGTGTTAATCCATTTCAACTTCATGATCACAAGTTCGAGTTCAAAAATTAGTATTTGGCTCTCATATTATTCGAGAGTAGTTATGCCTTCTATGTCATGATTGTTGTTCCCTTCTCCCACTATGTACTAAAAAAAATATATATTTAAAAGTATAGAAGCTAAAACTAAATATTTTTTAAATTATTAGTACTAATGTGGTATTTTAAGTCAATCCATTTTTCATTGAAATTTAATTGATTAAATGTGTATACTAATAATTAAATGTGTTAAAATTGAAGTATGTATTTTTTTTAATTGATGCTGAAGAAAAATGTGCTGATGTATAGTGTTAGGAATCACATGGCACATGGGTATTGTGCCTTTTGAACAGTTGAGGGATCATCTCTCATGCAAGCACTAAATGAATAATCTTTTTGAGTATAAGAGAAGAAAGGTTTATTAATTAAAATTTGACTCCCCTATAATACAAATAAATATCATTTGAAATATGTATGTATTTTTATATATGCATATATATAAATATATACTCTTGGTCTTGTTTTCTATAAAACAAAGGAATAAAAGTAAATAAATAAATCTCTTGGATCTTTGTGATTCCATTTTTAAAAATTAATTATTATTATGAGTTTTTGTTATGAGCTGATATTAACAAAATTATATATATATTAGATGAGATGTCTTAGTCGGCAAACCATATTATATGTCATATTTTTCATGATGGAAACTCACTGTATTCCATCTTGCACAAATTCATTCTAATCTATTTCCAACTAATTTAATAAGATAAAAGAATTTTGTAGCTAAAATATTATTTTGATAAAAAAAAAAAATTGGTTTATTTCATTTAATATTTGTTACCTTTAATAAATCTAAAAAAAGGTTATATTAAATAAGAAGAAAATTTTAAGTTCACATATATTTTAAGAAAATTGAATTGAATATACTCTTTTTCATAAAATAATTAAAAGGTAAACAAGTTTTAAAATATTTGTATTGCATTATTAATATATTATTATCATTAATACTAATTATTATAATTGCTAATTTTTTAAAAGTGACGTATTTATAATTAATTTATAAATTTAACTAATCAATTAATTTTTCTTATATTTTATTTGTGTCCCTAAAATTACTCTTAATTTATATTCTCACATAACACAATCATCTTTATCTTGTCAGCAACTTTCAACATTAATAATCTCTAGCCTAATTTTAGTCCACTTTTTTTAGCTCTTACATCAGTGAGAAAGAATCTATAATTTTTTAGTCATTTTCATTGGTAACTTTAAATTATTGATTTTTAGGCGATTTTAATCCTCTTATTATGAGCAGGAACTAAAAATATTGCTAGGGGAAAGAAAATATATTAGTAATAATAAAACTCACTCATACTATAATTTTTTTTTCATTTTTTACAATTCATAAGTTCAATAATTAAACCATTTATAAATGTACTTTTAATTTTACTTTGTTCCATTTTATTATTTAAACATCAGAATTTTTTTATCTCATGTTTTTAAAAATTAAAAAGGTTAAAATTTGATATCCATAATATATTTATTATTAAAAAAATTAATTCAATAATTCAATGTAAAGATGAAAAAAATATGTAATATATATATTTATAACGTATAGAGAAAATAACATTTTATTTAAGAAATTAACCAAAATTTATCATATAGACTAATCTTAATAATTTTTAAAATACAAAAATTAAAATTAAACATTTGAAAGTTGAGATACCAAAATAATATAAAATTCAAACTATATACCGATTAAAATAGAACTTTTAAGCTTACTAAATTATAAAAATAAAAAATGGAACTTACTACTTTTTATTAAAGAAAAAAAAATCCCCGAAGCTATATTTTTTTTGTCGGTAAATTGAAACCTACCTTTGCTTTTCTTTACTTTTTTTTTTTTAAGATTGAAACTTACATGGCATATTTTTTTAATAATTGATTTGTAAAATAAAATGAAAATTGTGTTTGGAAGTGAGTGAAGAAGACGCGTAATCACGTGTGGGATTTGAGAGAGTTGTCCCGTATTTGTTGTAGAGTTGACCGAGTCGTGGTTTGGTTTTAGAAGAACGGAGGGAGCAGCCGGGCAGGACATAGGGCAGCTTTCCGTTTCGATTTCGGGCAGTGGGCTCCACCTTCTCCTGGACACCCAAATCTACTAGTGGCCTCCATATTTGATATTGTTCATTTCACTCCGCTAACTGCCAAAAAACAGGGTTTTTAATTAGATTTTATTTATATATATAATTAATTAATTAATTTCTCTTTTTAAAAAATAATAATAATAAGTTTTTTTTTCACTATAATTGGTGTTGATGTTTTTCAAATAAAATAAATTAAGTTTTAAAAGCTGTTTTTTTTTCGTTTTAGAGGTTGTGAGATTTGACCGGTTATCTTTTTTTTTTTTTTAAGTAGGACTTATCTTTTTCAAAATTTCGAATAATGAAATTAAGAAATTATAAATATACATTAATATGAGTGAACTATTATTTTTGTTAACTACTTTAATTATGCTCATTTAATACACAATTTTATTATTTTTTTAAATATATACATAAAATAAACAAAAAAATTATACATTAAATTTATATTCATAAGCTTACTTAAAATAATAATAATAATAATAGTTGTAGTAACAAAGTTATGTCAAACCGAATTGACACATTAAATATGTTACCGTACAATCCTTACTATACTAAATAATAAAATTATATTTTTAAAATTAAAAAAATAAATATTAATTTTATTTTTTTTAATTCACTAAAATAAAAATAAACAAACAATTGGGTGGAAAAAACTTATTTGTACTTTTAAAATTGATCAAAGAATCCAAATAAAGCTAATCATAAATAACTTTAAAATAATTTTATTATAGAAGAAATAGTGACCAAAAGACAATTGAGGTAAATAATCATTATTTTTAGTATTAGACCTTTTCCTTTTTTAATTGATGGATGAGAGAAATCTTCTACCAATCATTTATTGACGGTTGGGTTGTGGGTTATCATTAGATATGATAATGTCTTCCTATCTTTTCAATCTATAATCTTAATCATCATTTTTTTAATAATTCATTCTCAATTTGGGCATATGACTTTATGGATCGATTAATGTCGGCATCAATTCAATATCAATACTTTTTTCATAATTAGTATTTTTGTAGTTACTCGCTGCTTTCCTACCATGTCAGTCATGTAGAGTTATATATACATATATTTTTAAAAAAAAATTATTACAACAAAGTATAAAGTAAAAAAAGAAAATGTGACATCAGGGATAAGGGTGTAACCCGAGTTGCACCCCCATCATGATGTCACCTATGTGGAGTCACACGTATTATTATTATTTTTAATTTTTATAATAAATATAAAGTAAAAATAAAATAAAATGTGTGACACCAAAAATGTCATATTAGTGACATCATGATGGGGTGCAGCTAAATTCTTCTATTTGTTAGATGGAATTGTTTGTAATGTGGTATTGTAGGAAGAGAAATAAGTTATTTTGTTTGTTAAGTTTTTTTTAATGTAAATTTAATAACAATTAACTTAGTAATTTAACTTCATAATATTTTAATTATTGATATATATGACTATGGAATTGTTTGTACTATGGTATTGTAGGAAGAGAAATAAGTTATTTTGTTTGTTAATTTTTTTTAATGCAAATTTAATAACAATTGACTTAGTAATTTAAATTCTTAATATTTTAATTATTGATATATATGACTAACGAGAGGAGATTTAAAAAAAAAAAAAAAAGACTAACGAGAGGATTAACTTAGGTGCATTTTGATATATTAATAAGGTTTCAATCTTCTAATCTTCTATTGTATTTGAAAATGTTTTAAGTGTATGTTTTATATAATTTAAGATAAGTTTAATCGACTAAAATTTGTACTAAAAAAATTATCTAAATATTGAGCTAAATTTAATTAATTGATCATTTTTTCCCCAAAAAATCGAATTCTCTTTTAGTGTCGGCGTCCAATGGAGAAGAAAGACAACAATTTCAATAGTGGCTTCTTTTTTTAGTTCTCGAGTGGTTTATTATTGAATTAATTTGAAGTAATTATATTAATTTTTTTAAAGCACTTGAAGCAATTAGTGTTACAATGCTAAATGAATAAGTTACGTATTATTGTTGTATGAACTTAGCTTAATAAATAAGATACTATGACCTCAAAAAAAAAAAAAAAACTATATGGCTTAAAAAAAGATATCAACTAGTTAAAAAAAACAGTTTGTTTTTTTCTTTCAAAATTAGTTGATATCTTATTCATTAGGCTATATTGATTTTGCACATTTAGCCAAAATTAGCAAAAATATTAACTATCTAGCTAAATTTCATATAAATGGCGTTAATATTCAACCATTTAAAATATTAAAAAAATATTAAATAGTTGATTACCTTCATACCCTCGATGGATTCATTAAATACATTTTATTAAACTAGAATTTTAAGACGTTGCACGTGATAATTTTTTAAATAATAAATTATATATATATTTAATAAAATATGTCAATTGAGTGCATTAAATATAGTTATTATTATTTTTAAAAACTTAATAACATTTATCGCATTAAAATTAAATTTTATTTTTTATTTTTAAAAATCGATACTCTTTAGTTTTTTTCTTAATTTATCTATTAATAGACCAATTATTTTTTAATTATAAAATTTATAAGAATTATATCATTATTATAATTATAAATATAAATAACATCTATAAACTTACCTTTAACTTCAAATAATTTTATCATTCTTCGAAAAAACATTCCACATCTCAAAGTCAACAATTAAGCAACAAAAGATCCCTACAATTTATTGCAACAAAAGAAAAAAGAAAAGTGAGATGAAAGTTAAGTAAATAATCCAACAAAAATGAGATAACTAAATTTTTTATTATAAAACAAAAAGAAACCAAGAAAGGTAATTCAAGCAAATAGAAAGTTTTAAATGTGTTTGTAAACAAAATATAGAGAACTGTATATATGTATATATATATATAGTAAGAAATCATTGTTACCAAACTTTTGAAACTGATGCACTTTAATCTCAGATCTCTGAGTCTTCTTTTTTTTAAGCAAAAAATATCCGTACAAAATTTACTACAAAGAAAAATTAGATGAAAATTGAGATAAATAATCCAACAAAAATGAGATAACTTATCATAAAACAAAAAACAAAAAAAAACAAAGAAAAGTAAATCCAAACATCAAAACAAACAGAAGGTGTTCTCGTAAACAAACTGTAGAGAACTATTATAGGATTAGAAAATTCAATTTATTATTTTAATTACAATATAAAATGTCAAATAAAATTTATGAGATTTAGTAAAAATATCTTATAAAGATGATGAAAATTTATAATTATAATATAAAATGTCAAATAAAATCTATGAGATTTGGTAAAAATATTTATTTTCTAGGTTAGGATGAAAATTTAAATGATAGTGTTCATTTGATTGTTGAAATCTCTTATCTTCTAATTTAGTCATAAAATCTATGAGATTTGATAAAAATATCTTATCTACGTATGAAAATCTAGATATTGTAAATATTTTCTACATTAATATCTTATCTACGGATGAAAATCTAAATAATATAATAAATATTTTCTACATTTTTTTTTATATTCCAATAAATGACATGTTTGTAATTTAGAGTATGACTTAAGAGATAAAATCGTAAAAAAATGATTTTCACCATAAGCCACTAGTATGATTAATTTGAAGGGAGAAAGTCTTCATTAAAGGTATCTAATTAAATAAATTGGAGAGACAAAATTGCATTGATTGACGTGATTTACTCTTCCAATTTCCATCAACAATCAAAATCTCAAAATCTCCTAAAATCAAAAAATGACATGACTCACATACCAATATTGAAGTTTATTCCATCAAATTTTTTGTTTTTTCTTTTTTTGCCTCTTACGAGTTTTAATCTATATTTATTATTATTATTTTAAAAATTATTTTATTGATGCATGTCTAGTATTTCATCAGTATTTCATTAGTATGTTGAATGTTTTGATATTCAACTGTATTATGACTATATTAATACTGTGAAATATATATTATTATATTTATATAATAATTATACTTATATAATACATTTGTAATATTGTACTTGATGAATGTAGACATTTCTTAGTTTTATTAAGCTTATACACTATTATTATATAATATCAACTTCATACACTAGTATTTTATAATACCGTTGATTTGTACGATCAGTATTATATGTAATACTTAACCAATACGTCTGTAAAATTATGCAATTATTTTAAAATTTGAAATTCTTTTGAATGTTATTTCTTCGTATTAATTTAGTGTGTTTGAATGAATGTAATATAATACTTTATAATATATTTTTTGAACGAAAAATAAATTTGATCAAAATTTAATATAAGTAGTCTTTTCAATGTGTATTATATGATATCACATTAATATGTGGGTAGAGTATAATATTGTGGATGTGAACCAATCTTCATTTAATTGTTGGAGGAAAAAAAATGGCAGGGCATGAAACATTAAGCTGGACGGCTTTTTAAAGAAGGGAAGTTGTGAATGATTGTGTGTTTCCCGTTCAACAGGTACAAAGTCGTAAAAAGAACGCAATACATTTTGATAAAAATATATATCAATGCTGAAAATCGATGTATACTCAAAAGAGAATGTGAGATAAAAAAAGAATTTTACACATGTCATTTCAATTTTAAGAGATTGTAGACATTAATTAAGAAATATAGTTTTAAATAAAAAATTTAAATAGAAAACTACAAAAATGGAAACTATAAAACATGGAATTCGTGGAGGGTATATTTGAAAATAATTTAAAATTAAAAAATATATGAATAAATTTACAAATATTTTAAAATCGGGATAGTTTTGTAATAAGTTTCTAAATTTGAATATCCATCGAAATTACTCTATATTCATATAACAATAATTGACAACTTATTCATTTGGCTGAGAGACAATGAGTTAAAATCAGTTAAAAATAAGAATATAAAGCGATGAAATTAATCTATAATAACCACTTCTCTAAAAATTAATTTTCTTTAAATTTTTTTGATATTCAAATAAACAAGATATTGACTATGGGTAAAAATTAGGAAATTTACTCTCGGCAACACATTTTACCTATTTTATTATATTTATTGTATAGTTTTAAAAATAATTCGTCCACAGTAAAAAAGTGATAAATCTCAATTTAGATTTCATAGTCTAAAAGAATTACTTTTGATTTTGTTCTATGAATAAAAATATTTTGTTTTTTTATTATACATGTTAAATCCCATAAAAATTCTTGTTAGATAGCTTATTTATATATATATATTTTGAGAATCTAGTTTATTTGAACTTTGAACAGACCCTTAAATCACATAAAGTTAAACTAAAAAAAGAATAATAACCAATCTAAAAAATACTATATTTCGAGAAAAAAAAAGATAGAGAAAAAAAATCTTTAAAAAAAAACTCCAATCCGCCCAAGACAATATTGTAACCCCAACGATGAAGTTGATTGATTATTAGGAAAAAAAAACTGCCTCTTTAAAAAGAAAGAAAGAAAAACTGTCTCGACAATAAAATATATAATCTAGTTAATCGAGCATTCCACCGAATCAGAAGTCAAGAGAATCTTATAATTATGACAATAATAACAAGTAAATATGGATCAAATTTAGGGTTGAATTGTAATTTAAACCACTTAAAATTAAAGGAATTAAAGACTAAAGTTATAAAGATGGAGAGATGCAACATGTTCCACTAAAATATACATTATTGTCTAAAGTGAGTGGGAGTGTATAATTCTTTTAAAAAGCAAGTTGAAATCTTTGACCCATCAGTTTTTTTTTTTTTTAAATAGAGAAAAACATAACAAAAACGTCCAAACCAATAATTGGGAGAGATTTTCCCACAAAAAATAATCGTTCAGCGCAATAATTGGGAGAGATGAACTAACAAAAATTAGTATCGTTTTTTTTCCCTCAAAAAATTAGTATCATTTAAACATAATTTGATTAGGAATTCTGCAATTGAGTTGTTTATTTTAGGAGAATGAGCAAAAAAAAAAAAAAATCTAAAAAATGAAGTTAATAACTTATTAAATTCCATCACATTTTGAGAAACTCTCAACAAAACGTTGATGATTGGATTGGTAATTAAAATAAACTTTTCAAGATTCTATTTTAATTAGCGAAAGGTTATATTTAAATTCGCCGGTAATTTAGTTCTTAAAACAATATTTGATGTCACTCCATCAAAATAAACAATTTTTAGACGTTAAGACCCCGTTTGATAACCATTTGATTTTTGATTTTTTGTTTATGAAATTTAAGGTTATTTATATTCAAATTTCCTACCATGTACTCTATCTTTCGTATAATATATCTATATTTCTTTAAGAAAGTAGGTACAGACTAACTAAATTTAAAAAACAAAAACAAGTTTTTGGAAGCTACTTTTTTTGTTTATAAATTTTGGTTTTATTTATTAAAAGATGGATACGTTGTAGATATCTAAATAAGGAAAAATGTATAGTGAGATAGTTATTGTAGACTTAAATTTCATAACAAAAAAACGAATAACAAAATATCAAACATTGCCTAAATTAGAAGTTTCTATTTTTTTCGATCTTCAATTTAGTTTTGTAAGGTTCAATTTCAACCGACACTTGAAAACTGAAACTATTTTTTTTAAAGAAAAACGTTTGTTGAAATAATGAATGCAAAAGAGAGCACATAAGAAAAAAAAAACTTTTAAATTACATAACAAACATGAATCCTAAATAGAATGATCGAGTCTCCCCCACCTCATATTGTTAATTAAATTAAAAAAAAAATTTGATGAACTCAAATACATTTATTTTAATATCTGTAATTATCCGAGCTAGTTTGTGCATACCTCGACTAATGTGTCACATAACATAGCGTATGAATTTATA
This sequence comes from Sicyos edulis, assembly GCA_036507275.1. Lineage (NCBI taxonomy): Eukaryota > Viridiplantae > Streptophyta > Magnoliopsida > Cucurbitales > Cucurbitaceae > Sicyos > Sicyos edulis. The sequence continues at coordinate 4,566,017 of CM071846.1, forward strand.
ACATTTAAATGTAAGGAAACTCATAGAAGATTCTCTTGGACTATTTAAGCCACTCCATATACATTTGATTTCTTTAAAAAGGGTGATTATTTTTTATTATTTAATATATGATTGAAAATAGTTGGATTAATAAGAATTTCAAAACTATTGTAGAGGCCAATTTTAAGGAAATATAAAAACTAAAATGAAACATATAAAAATGAAATACAAAATTCAATAAATTGAAATAGAAAAACTAAAATGGAGGAATAGGTACAAAAATGCAAATAGAAAGAATTAAATGGGAGCCCCTACATGAATAAATAAAAGGAATGGACAAAACACGGCGTTTTGTCTTTGGATTGAAAGGCCAAGGACCCCATCGCCATTTCATCGCTCTATTTTCTCAACCGCCCTAAATACCACATAGAAGACAGCTAATAGGATTTTGCACTGTTTTTTTTTCCATTCTGTTCTCATGTCTTGTCGGTCTCCTCAACTCTCAACACCCTTTCCATTCTTCCTTTTACTTCCATTATGTCAAATCATATTTTAGTTCCATTCTTTTTGGTTTAATACCCCCCCTTACACACACAACACACTTAGGGGCTGTTTGTTTGACATATCTAGGTAGTTTTTGAATTAAGGAATTATATTGAGAAGTTATGTTGAGGAGGTAAAAATTGAGAATTGTGTCAAAAACTCGTTTTGATGTAGTTTTTGTATAAAGGAGTTAGAGTCAAAACCTTATTTGGATGTAGATTTAAAAATGAGTAATTATTTTTAGTAGTTAAAAAAGAAATGATTAAAAATGAATGGTTGAAAATGAGTTATTTTGATTGATTTGAAAAGAATGATTAAAAACAAGTGGTTAGAAATGATTGAGTAGTTATAAATTAATGATTAAAAATGAGAGTTATTTTTAAAAGTAAAAATGAGGATGAGTTAATAAAAACTCGTTTGGATGTAATTTTTAAAGAGAAGTTAGTAAATCCTAGAACTAACTCCTCTCTAAATATGTCAAACAAACAACCCCCTACAAAATAACCAACTCATGATTAAGAAATATTTAAAATAATGGATAGTTTTTACATTCTTTTTCGGTAGACCAATCATCATATAGGAACTTTGTAGTTAAAGATGTTTGGCTTGGAGCAATCTTTTTGTTGGATGATCTCATAAGGATTTTCTTAGGGTATAGGTGAGTGAACAAAGAGAGCATGGTGAAAGGGAAAGGGTATGTATCGGTATGTGTGGAGATAGTTTGCATGATTAGGTCGTATAAAAATATCGAGGTTGTGAGGTGTCGAACCCAAATTTTAAATCTCTACGTCTAGAATGTTATGGATGATATTACAGTGAAACTTATTTTTGTAAGATGTGGTTTTTGTACGAATCTTGAAATGAGATGGATCATGACGATAGATAAGACAAGGTTAGAAAATGCTAAAAATATGATACCTACTATATATATATATCTTATGTTGGCTGACTTATCTAAATTTCCTATGAATTGCAAGTAAGTTGGGAACAAAGCATCTTAAATTTCCATGCATGAAGTTTGTGTGAGTGAGACAATAATAACTTTTTTTTACAATATATGAAATGAGGAAATCTAATCTCTAACCACATGGTCATTAATACAATATGTCAGTTGAGCTAATACTCATTTTTTGGCCGTCAGTAATAACTTTTAAACCATAATGATGTGATTAAATTGAAGTTTAGGTATTTTAATGGCTGTTGTGATACTTGCAAATGAACATGATCTTTGATGCGTTTTTTAATTTTTTTAGCTTTTGTTTACTAGGCACTACATTTTAAAAGGTATTTGGTTCTTACAATTTTCAATTTTATGTTTGTTAGGTAGTCTTTTTTTATTTGTTTTATTCTGTGTCTAAATTGGTTGATTCAATTGAAAATTTAGGGACATATCGATTTAAAAAAATTGAAATTTCTTGACAAAAACAGAGAAAATACATAAAGGCCCATAATCAAGCCCAATTCATAACCCACATATCAACATTGTATTTTTGTTTTGTTTTTATTGACAAAATATCAACATTGTTTTGTAGTTTCATTGCTCCAAATCAATTTAATACTAACGTCACATGTTCGATTCCGATGATCGATATATGTCCTTCTTTCCCATATATACTAAATTTTTTTTTTAATTATAAATGAACTTTACGCCTCAAACATTAACTATAGAAAGTTGAAATACAATTCTATATGTATATATAAAAGAAATTGGGTTAATTCCACTCTATGGTTAGTGTGGAACATGTATAATATATCAAATGTTGGTATCTATTATATTCACTTTTTAGGGTTTTAAAGTTCAGAAACTTTTTTTAGATCAACCATTATGGGGATGGAAGATCAAATCATACCCATTTTGATAATTTGTATTATTCATTAAGTTATGCTTGATTTGATTCAAACTTATTAACAACAAAACAAACGTTTAGACCAAATTTAATTTATATATATATATATATATATATACTTTACAAGTATTCTCACCTTTCCATTTATTGATTTTCACAGTTTTAACGAAAGAATTAGATTCTTAACTAAATTAAAAGAAAATAATAATAATAAAGTTAAAAAAAAAAAAAAAAAAAAAATCTGTTTTCGATGTTCCTAAACTTAACTGGATGGAATTATAAATTTATTACAAAAAAGAAAAAAAGAAAAAACGAAAAAATCTTAACCTACAATTTGTCATGCTTTGATCAATTATGCCAATTAAAATTATATAAATGTGGTAATAAAACAATCCAATAGTTAACTAATAGTTAGATTTGAGTAATGCAAAAAAAAACACTTTTTTTTTAATTCAATAACTCTTTGGGGGTGTTTGTTTGACATATTTAAGTAGTTTTTAGGTTAAGGAGTTATATTGATGAGTTATATTGAGTAATTAAAAATTGAGAGTTGTGCCAAAAACTCGTTTGGATGTAATTTTTGTGTAGATGAGTTATAGTCAAAAGCTTGTTTGGATGTAAATTTAAATAAGTAGTTATTTTTAGTAGTTAAAAAAGAAATGATTAAAAATAAATGGTTAAAAATGAGTTATTTTGATTGATTTGAAAAGAACGATTAAAAATGAGTGGTTAGAATTGATTGAGTAGTTGTAAATGAATGATTAAAAATGAATAATTAGAAATTAGAGTTATTTTTAAAAGTAAAATTTAGGAGGAATTGGTAAAAGCTTGTTTAGATGTTGGTTTTCGAAGAGGAGTTAATAAATGCTAAATCTAAATCCTAGCTAAAAACGTCAAACAAACATGTTTAGGCCCCGTTTGATAACCATTTTATTTTTTATTTTTTGTTTATGAAATTTAAGCCTATACCTATTCAAATTTCCTACCATGTGCTCTATCTTTCCTACAATGTATCTATCTTTCCTTAAGAAAGTAGAAGAATACTAACCAAATTTCAGAAACATAAACAAGTTTTTGAAAGTTACTTTTTTTTGTTTACAAATTTTGGTTTTATTTATTAAAATATAGGTAAGATGTAGATATTCAAATAAGGAAAAAATGTATAGTAGAGTAGTTGCTATAAGTTTAAATTCCATAAACAAAAAACAAAAATGTTATCAAACGGGTCCTTAGATGTTGGTTTTCTAAGAGAGTTAATTATGTAGTACTCTTTTTGTTTTTAAAATGTTAAAATTATATAAGTAATATATTTTTTTAGCAACGATTAAATTATATTAAATTAGATTACCAGTAGGAATAAAAAGTGTCATTTGAGTAAATTTTCAATCTTACCCTTACCAAAACTAAATTGATTTTTTAATTGGGGGATAAAACAAAATCCCTTCCGTGAAGAACAAATTCCCGTGATGGTGGAATTCACAATCGAAGAGTTTCACTGAAAATGGAGAACAGCGGAGTTGTGAAGGAGTGGTTCGATCTCGTCGATTCAGACAAATCTGGAAGCATCACAGCTCCTCAGCTTCAGGTTTGGTTGATCTTCTTCTTCTCCACATCTCTTATCAATTTCATCGCAAACTCCCAATCGTTGACGAATTTTCCGTTCCTCCATGATCAGAAAGCTCTGGCCGTCGGTAACCTAAACTTCTCCCTCTCCACCGTCCAGCAAATGATCAGGTTTTCGTCCTCTCCTCTTCCTATGATCTCTATCAAGAGTTTTCTGCTGATTTTTGTGTTCTTGTTTTTGTTTTTGTTAGAATGTATGATTTTGATAGAAATGGAACTATGAGCTTCGAAGGTGAGTGAAAATAACATGAATACGTTCGCCTTTTTGTTTTGGGTTTGAGAAGTTGTGAAGCTGTATTGATTTTCATGAGTTTTATTGTCTATGATGCCTAATCTCTGAAATCTTTTGATGATTTAATGCATTTTTTACTCAGAGTTTGTAGTTCTCAACAAGTTCCTCCTCAAGGTTTGTATTTTGGATACACTTTCTGCCTTATGAAAGTTTTGAAAAATTGTACAGTTTCTGAAAGTTACTTTTCAAGTACCGAATGACTCTATATAATGTATTTTTTATTACCTTTTTCAGCTTCAGCAAGCCTTCTCCGACTCTGAAAGGTGATTCATAATCTCTTCTTTGGATAATTTTGATGACTACTTGATTCATTTTAAAGAAACTATTAGCTGTAAATTTCTCCAAGTTTTGCTGAATTCAATCAGCATAAAGTATAGACTAATGATGTGATTGTTGTTGAACTCAAAAAAGATTCTCGAAGATTTATACATTTGGAACCATTATTCATACAGCAGAGGCTGCTCCCTTTAAGCCAGATTGGATTACCCTTTTTTTTTATTATTATAAGAAACAAACTATTTCATTGATTAATGAAAGTGATACATTGATAGGAGAGAAAAAAGGGATATAATATAACGAATGGGAAAGAGAGGAGCCAACTACATAGGCCAATACAAAAAAGTGGGTAAAAACAAAGATTTACAACCCTATACAAATGTCTCATTTAGAGGACCCAGTTACTAGAAAAGTGAGAGGTTCACCTTGTATCAGGACACGTGGAGAAAAAACGGGTGAGCAAATTGCCCCTCATCTTCGACACGGGAGGAGGAAGGCACGATCCAGAGTTTGGGAGAGAAGCTTATAGAGAGAATGACGATTGATTTACATCCCTATATCTTCTATTGGCTGAATAATTTATACCATAAAGAACAATTACTAATTAGTCAGAAATCCCTAGCGTTTAGCTTGTTTGTATCTTGATGGATCTAAGTATGCCTTCTCTTTGTTTGTTGTTACAGAGGTCGGGGTTATCTAGTCCCAGATGATGTATACGAGGTATGTACTCTGTTTAGCTAAGTATTACCATTATATATCTATTAGGATCAATTTGGAAAGAAAAATATTCACTCTTGTTTTTTTGCATTTCAAGTTGTTTATCTGCTGAAGTATCCTTTCAGGCATTGGTTAAAATTGGCTTCACACTGGACTCTCCGGCTTTTTATACTGTCTGCGAGGTAAACCATTTTGTCATTTCAATAATGAGATAATTAAACTTTTAGTCTTATAGTTGATTCTTACTTCTTACTCATTCACTCTATATGATTGCCAATGCCAACAATATCAGTGAAAATTGCTTACATGGCGAGTTTGAATTATAAGATGGATTGTTAACAAGCAATCCCCTTCCCCTACCACTTAAAGTAGTAATCAGCAGGAACCATTCTTCCATTGGATAGTTTTTTTCCATCTCTCTCCAGTTTGTCTTTTTGGTTCTGGTTTGCTTAAGAACTAAACCCCACCTTTCTATCTATGCAAGAGATATTGATAATGAGTCGGATGAATGGGTATCTATTCTCTGCAACTATTTGGAAATCTGAACTTCTATTATTTTTCTAAATATATTTGCAGAGCTTTGATCAAAAGAAGAACGGGAGATTTCGGCTCGACGACTTCATATCTCTCTGTATATTTGTTCAATCGGCTGGGTAGGTCCTTTTGCGAGCAAATTTGCGTTTATTTTTGGATAAGAAACAATTTCATTAGTGATACGGAATTACATAGTAGAGTAAATTTGCGCATTTATGAAAGGAAAAAAAAATATTTTTTCACTTCAGATGAAATACTCCTAATTGTTAACCATAATGGATTGACTTAGTGATCAAGAGGGTTTTGGAGAACCAAAATATTATGAGATAAATCTATGGTGACCGCCTTCTTAGGAATTAATTTCCTATGACTTACACTCCCTGAGTTACAAAAAAGTAAACTCTTTGTTATTTTGGTTGGTGGATGGAAGTGGCTTCTAATCCAATTCATCTTCTCCTAGCTCCTTGAGAAGACAGACATTAATTCTTAAATTTTAGCATGTGACCTGATTTGCATTAAACCCGCATTCTTAAATCTTTCTAGCACTACTAACATTGTTTTTTTCTTTATTACCTTGAAGTTTAATTTTTTTTAATCTTCTCTGATTGGTTGCAGGAATTTGTTCAATTCCTTTGATACCGCCAAACAAGGCAGAGTGACGCTAGATCTCAACCAATTTGTCTATTGCAGTGAGTATCTGAACTATTACGAGGCCATATACTTTCATCTTTTGCCAGCATGTGTTTTAATTCATTTTCCTCGAGATATAATTAGTAGTGCTGTTATTAATGGATTTTCCAAAATGATTTTGTGCTGTTTGTTTGAGGATTAAATTGTAAGCAAAAAGACGAAGCAAGCGTAATCTTGTATTTTTGTCATCATCTGATTCACTAATTGAGATGCACAGAAATTGGCTCGAACACCCACGATACATAAATGATCATCTGATACACTAATAACACATTTAGTTTCAAGCACCTGTGTCCCAACAACTGATTTGTTTCTTCTGACTTTTCCCTTCAGCTGCCAATTGTAGGATATGAAATTGTGTAAATATTTCGACTAAGAGGGACGAGCAGCGCTTACTGCCCCAAACTTTGATGCAACCTTGTGGATCAAGCATGGTGGTGTGTATGAACTGGAAACTTATTTTTCATCCTCTTTGTTTATCTATAGATTTTAATCCCTTGTCTTTGATGCTGGAAAAAGGCTTATATTATTGGAAGAAAGTAATTCTTTTCTGTTGGTCTTCTATTTTCAACAATATTTGGTGTGAGAAATTTAATTGAGATGTATGTACTCATTCAGTTGTACGATTAGTCATTTGTATATTATTTATTTTTTTAGCTTATTATTCTTAAATATAGCATTCTATTATATACAAAATTTACTTTTGAACTAAGTAACCCATATCAGATCATTATTCATTTTCTATTATTTTACAACGTAACATAAGGCAACAAGAGTAGAGTTCTAGAAGCTTATACCATCATGCCAAACTGACTCATTCAGTTCTACCATTAGTCATTGTTATATTATTTATTTTGTTTCTTATTATTCTTAATACAAAATTTACTTTTGAATTAACTAACCCATATTTTAGTTTTCTATTATTGTACAATTTCTAAACACGAGCCAAGAATAGAGTTTTTACAAACTTAAATTTTCCTTCGTTGTTGGATAAAAAAAAAACTTTTAAACATGCTTCCTTTTTGGATGAAAAAAAAACTAATTTACACGCCATTTTGAGCATTGTTTTATTTGGCTAAAACATTTTCTTTAATGGTGGGGTTGTGAAGACCTGAAGCCCTTGTTAAGCATTTAAGAAATTATGAAATTAATTATTTTTACAACAAAATTTAAAATCTATTCTTGAATTGGTTTATTTTTAAATAAATATGAGAAATGATTTCGACGACTCCCTCCTAAGGGAGTATATGTGGCACCATGGTGCCATAAAATTTTCTTTTAATCAATTTTAAGGAAGAAGTAAAAAACAGCAAGTAAAATTTTTGTAGTATCAAATGGTGTCATTGTCACGTATAACCTTAAGGAGGGAAGTATTTCTCAATAAATATATGTTTGAAATTGAATAATTAACTTTAAAAAGTGTATCATGATCTTAACATTGAATTTTCCATCGTCAATTGTTGTTCAATAAGCTACCAAAAGCAGAATTCTAGTAGTATCTATGACCTAATAACTATGACATTATATATTTGAGTCTCTTAATCAGAAACACTAAAAAACAACATTTCTCCACAATTTGAGAAGACATATATAACAAAAATGGGAGAGAAATTTTATTAAAACTAATCTCACCCTTTGAAATATTACCTCAAACCTTATTAGAGAAATAATTTAAAAACCAATAAATATAAATTGTTTATGAAAAGAAAAAAATGGAATGAACAAATAAATAAATAGACAAAAACCTGGGAGAGTGGGGGAAAAGGAAGGAGTCAGTCCAAGTAGGCTATGACAGCATTGACAACATCTTGGGTGGTGCAGTTGCCGCCAAGATCCTTAGTCCTGCAGTGGCCTTCCATGATGACTCTTTTGACAGCGTTCTCAAGCCTATCAGCAAATGAAGGAAAGTGAAGATGCCTCAGCATCATGGCTGAAGACAGCAGCAATGCAACTGGGTTCGCCTTCTTCTGTTCGATTATCTTCTCGTTCCCCACGTTCCCTGCTGATGTTCCTTGTTCGAATATCGCATGCTCTGCCCCCACGTTCCCTGTTGTTTCAATCGACTATGTTACGCGTACTAAAGCGCAATAACCTATGAGAGTAAAGCATAACAAATGCATGGAATTAAAAGGGTGTAGTAAGTAGTAGTTTATACCTCCAGGCATGAGACCAGTGCCTCCGGCGATACCAGCTGCAGTGTTTGCCACTAGATTTCCATACAGGTTGGGAGTCACCTGTCCATACAAATAAAAATAAAATATAAAAACGGCTTCAGCCAGAAACACTGCACAAAAACTACATCCAAATGAGTTTTTGGCGCAACGATGTAGCATGTGGTGGGGGTGGAAAACAAACAGACAGAAAAAGACCAAAGTACCCCAAAGGGAACAGATATATGAGGTTTAGAAAGAAAGAAAGAAAGGTACATACCATTACATCAAATTGGTCAGGTTTTGAAACAAGCTGCATACAGCAGTTGTCAACAATAACCTCATTGTATTGGATACTGGGATAACTGGCTGCCACTTCCCTGCAAGACTCCAAAAACAAACCATCTGCAAGTTTCATGATGTTGGCTTTGTGCACCGCCGTCACTTTCTTCCTGTTGTTCAGATAAGCATACTCAAACGCATATTTCGCAATGCGTTCTGAGGAAAACTGTGTTATCACCTACAGTCATTCAAGGTGTGTATTTCAGGTTACTACATTACCATTACATTGAAATCAAGAATCAGAAGAAATATAATTGACATATTCAGAGTATGGCCCCCTGACCACAATGCTGTACATATTTTATTTGCATGAATCATTCATATAATAGGTTAAGCTTTTGCACCTGTAAATCTAATATAATCACCCATTCATTTTTATTTTCAGCTTGCAGACTGTCGACCCTATAACATTTGAATGTCAAAGAAAATTCTATTCTTAAGTAGGTGGCCAACCATAGATTGAATCTGTCACTCCTAAGGCACACCTCAATCTCAAAAAGGTTAGATTCAATGTTGACCCATCTTGAAGAGCATTTTTTTGTTTATTTAAAATCTAAGTAAAATGATAATGTTTTACTCATTTTCTCCATTTATTTTTAAAATTTCAAATTCAATCAACACAATAACTCCAAAGTTAATCCAGGAGTGAATGAAGATGAAAATTAAGTTTGATATTTAGGACTCTATATTTCTATTTAGTTTCATGATTTTTATGGTGGGGAGATTAAGATATATGTTTTTAAAATAGGAGAGCAATAGAACATACACATATACATGGTAGAAATGATACATCACGTACCTTGAGGCTTTCAACAACACCAGGAATGACCTCATGTTCGAGGCCGGAGTATTCACCCTCGGTGTTCTCCCGAACGACGGCGATATCGACATCCTGATGGCGGGTGGGCAATCCAGGGAAATTGAAGCAATGAACGAGGGAGGCATACAGGTCCAGATCCTTCCTCAGTTGAACATTGAGGGAGCTGACGCCGCCGCCCATCGGAGTGATGAGGCCGCCTTTGAGGCACACCTTATTCTTGAGGATCGAATCCATGACCTCGCGGGGGATCTGCTTCATGTCGCCATGCACCTCGTAGCGCTCGAAGCGTATCGGCGCGTGCAAGGCCTCCATCACTTGCTCCACCGCGTTCGTGATGAGAGGCCCGATCCCGTCGCCGGGAATGAGCGTCACCGGGCGGATGGCTCCGTCGCCGGGCCTCGGCATGTAGGCCACGGATCTGGAGTGGCTCCGGTGAGGGGAGGCGACGCGGCGGAGGATCGGAAAGGCGCGGCGGGCGGCCATTGGAGATTTGAAGAATGAAATTGAGAGTGATGAATAATATTAATGAATGAAATATATAGGTAACGATTTTCGGGGATTCTATTTTTGGGATCCTGTAACGTAACCACGCTACTTTTGCACTTTTTGCTTTCCCACCACCATTCACAACCTAATTTATTATTATAATTTTTAGTATTATTATTTCAAACAAACAAAAAAAAGTTCTATTTATTTATTTATATTTTGAGAAAATACCAAATGTTTTATTTATATTTTAGCTACACAATTCTATTTAAAAATAAAAATTGCACAATCACGTATAAATTAAGAAGTTTCTTACAATTAAATTCATACATTTTTAATTCGATTTTTTTACGAAAGTTGTATTGGGAGTATCCGGCCACCGACTCATTCAATATTACTTTTATTCTAATTTTAATAAATTGATAGCAACCGAATGAGTCAGTGGTGCAGTGATTTCCATTGTTTGGTTGTAAATCAGTTCAACATCAATGTCGCATGTTTGAGCCCGAAAATTGGTATTTGTCCCCTCTTCACCAATATGTACTAAAAAAATTGATAAGTTAGTTTAATCAAATAGGTGTTTGGATGAGTTTTGAATAAGAAGTTAGTTTAAATAGTTGTTTTGAGTAGTTAGAAATTGAGAATATTGTAATAGCTTGTTTGGATATAGATTTTTGTGGAGGAGTTGCAGTAAAACACTCGTTTGCATATGATTTTTTTTTTTTGTAAATGAGTTAGTTACAATAGCCTACGAATGTGAATTTGAAATAGAGTTATTTTGAATAGTTAAAAACAAATGATTAAAAATGAGCGGTTAAAAATAAGTTATTTTAAGTGTTTATAAATGAATAGTTATAAATGAAAAATTATTTTGAGTAGTTAGAAATAAATGACTAGAAATGAGTGGTTAGAAATTAGAAGTTTTTTTTTAGTAGTTAGAAACAAGGAATTGTTTTGATTAGTTACAATAATTTAATTAGACGTAATTTTTTTTAAGAATAATTAGTAAACGCTCAATCTAAAATGGAAAAGATCAATTTTTTTTTTGAAACTTAATGTTTTAGAAGTTCAAAATCTATAAGAAAGTTTGAAAGTTCAATTTAGGTTTAATCAGTATTCTAATTAAATTTCTAACCATGGGCTTTTGTGGGTGTCGATAATTTTGGATAATAATTTTTTAAAATATTATAATTTAAAGAGGAAATGTAGGTGTCAAGCTTTGACAAAGGATGTTTTATATGAATTGAACTTCCAAAAACATAAACCTTCCATAAGTATACAAACAGTTCTTTGACAAAAATGGCAGACTCACAAAACTCTTCTACAAAGGCATTCTTCCCATATTATCATAGGGTTTCCCTTAAAAAATGGTTTAAATTAAAACTTTATTTACATTTTCTTAAACGCAATTCGAAGTAATTTTTTGTATTACCTCTGCCTCTAACGGTAAATCCATAAATGGAGAATTATCATTTTGAATAATCAACAAAATTCAAGTGCATCCCTAAAAAAAAAAAGATTTAGGTCCGTTTCATAACTATTTTATTTTTTTGTTTTTTATTTATGAAATTTAAGCTTACAACAACTATCTTACTGTACTTTTTTCCTTATTTGAATATCTATATTTTTTGATGAGTGTTATTTCATTAATCGATAGTAATGCAGTTGAACACGATCACAAATTTGAAGTTTAAAAATAAATTATTTAATTTTTATTTATTTGAAAGCATTATTTGTGGTCTCACTCCCTCTATATGTACTAAGATGCAGTGAAGCAAAGTTCCCTGATAAATAAGAAAACATAGCAAAATGAAAGACAGAGAGAATAAGACGATGTCGGCGGCGAAGAAAGTGGGGATCATCGGCGCCGGAATAAGCGGACTGGCGGCGTGCAAGTTCACGCTGTCGAAAGGAATGGTTCCGGTGGTGTTGGAGGCGAGAGGCGGCATCGGCGGCGTGTGGACGGAGACGCTGCAGACGACGGCGCTGCAGACGCCGAGGGAGATGTACCGGTTCTCCGATTTCCGGTGGCCCAAATCGGTGACCGAAGATTTCCCGAAGCAAAATCAAGTTCTGGATTACCTCAAATCGTACGCGGATCGGTTCGGATTGGAGAAGCACATTCGATTCAACTCCAGAGTTTTGAGTATCCATTATGATGGCGGCGACGATCGTGAGATTGATGCCTCCGCTCTTTGGGGCGGCTCCGGCCACGCCTTCGGTCAACGCCGGAAATGGAGGCTCAACGTCGTTCATGCTCCGACTAACGATCCACTCCAGGTCTGTCTGTTACCTATTAAACAGAACTATTTTTTTGGGATTTTATTCAACAGAACTATAACCCTTTTATGTTTTGTTTTGGTTTTTTATTATTTTTTTGAAATTTAAATACCACTATTTTAGGAGGCGTTTGGATTTTGGTGTTGAAAAGAGGAGAGGAGAGAAAGTTGAAGAGAAAGAAGAAATAGAGTGATTTGGTGATATAAAGTTGTTGTTTGGTGATTGATGTTTTGGAGAGGAGATGTTGTAAAAGTATTTATTTTATATTAATTTTTTATAACGTAATAATTGTAAATTTTAGATTAATTGATAAATATAATATATTTTATTATATATTGTGTGGTTGAAAATTAGAGGAAGTTTGATGTGATATTTGATAAGATTAGATAAAAGATATTTTATATTATATTATATAGTTGAAAATTAAAAAAAAAATGTTTGATGTGACATTTAAAGATTAAATAAAAAATTTGATGTGATATTAGAAGAAAAGTTGGAGAGAGGTTGATGTCCTAAAAACAAACATAGGGTTGAAATTTGTCATTCATCTCCTCTTCTCAACACCAAATCCCAAACACCCCCTTAGCCGTTTGAAATTTTTGGTGAATTGTTAACATGAGTAATTGCCTCATGATATTAGTGTAGATTCAATGATTAAAAAAGTCATGAATTTGAATCTCTATCTCAAAATATTATAATCTAAAAAAAAATATTTTTGTGATTACCTTTTATAAACTATTGATGTCGTTATATAAAACTCCTTTTCAAATCCAGATCTCAATATTATTTAAACGGGACATAGATTATCATAACATTTTATAACTTAAAAAAAAAAGTTTGCAGAGGATTGCTTTATTAGTGAAAATCTGACAGGATTATTGAAATTTGCTTGGGATGGCAGTCCAAATCTTGGTTTATTGACCATTGTATTATTTGTTCTCTTGTCTACTTTCGCAATAATATATTAAAGGGACTAAAAACAAAAACATAATTTAATAAAGGGACTAAAAACAAAAACGTAATTTAATAACTTCAACCGTGCCTAATTAATTATTAAGTTTTTAACAAGAATAATTACTCAATAATATTAGTGTACATTTAATGATCAAGAGGTCATAAATTCGAATTTTTCAACCCAAATTTCAAAAAACAAAAATGGATATTAATCTATGTTAAGGTAGTTGTTATAGACTTAAACAAAAAACTAAAAATCCAAATGATTATCAAAACCTCCCATTTGATATATATAGTTGTGAGAGACTCCGAAATTTTAACCTCATGATTATTAAAGCATACATGATATCAAAGAAACTATATATATTTTTTAATATGAACATTAATATTATCAAAAGCGTGATATGAAATTGATTTTATATTACTCACAATTTCTTTATGATAGTGGTACATTGTTAATAGCTAAACATTTGAAGATAATTTTATCATTCAACAAAAAAAAACATAAGACTAGTTAAAAAAATTGCATATAATTTCTCCTTTTATATCCCCTCCCCACACCCCAATAATATTTTTCTGTCATCTCATGTCTCTACCCCAAACAAGATTTTCATGTCATCTCATCTCAAATAATTTCTTATCATTAACTAGACATCCAAATATTATCTTGTGACAATAGTTCAGATGTATATAAGTTGATATCGATAGTCATGAATTAAAAAAGTAAATTATATCGTTATTGGTGAAAGTTGGAGTTTATTCTTTATGGTTTTGAAATCTAGAATTTAGTTCATATAGTTTGAAGAAAGTAAAATTGTATTTTTATGATTTAAAAAACTAAAAATTTAATTTTTATAATTCGATAAAAACTAAAAAAATAGTCTTTATCTTTCGTAATTGTGTTGACGAATTAAGTACATATAAAATAAGTTATTTTTTGTTGAATTAATCACTTAACCACTTACACTTTCTTGACTCGTGAAATCTAACTTTCAAATATTTAATTCGTCAATAAAATTACTAACAACCAAAACTATTTTTAGATTTATTGAAATATAGAGGCTAAATTTAAGTTTAAAAATTCATAAGATTAAATTATAACTTTTTTCAAACCATAAACACTAAATTTTAGATTTTACTAACACTCCCCCTAAATTCTAGATTTTAAATGGATTACATTCTAATTTTTATCCAAGAGAAGGGCTAATTTTATGATGAAGAAAGTTTAGGTCATCATTAACCATAACCTATCTTTTCATGCTAATGTATGTAACCAAATTTAGGTCATTTTTTATTTTTGAGAAATTGTTATGGAGAACAACTTTTAAGCCACATAATCACATATTATAATTATCGAACTAATTTTTTTTTATAGAATTTACCATCAACAACATATTTTACGTGTTGTATTATATTTGTAGTAGAATTTTTAAAATAATTCATCTATATCATATTTATTTCTATCATTCAAGTAGTGATAGAACTCAATTTGAATTTCTATTACTCATAGAAAATTCAAGCAATGATAGAATGATTGAATTCTATCACTGATAGAACTCAATTTGAATTTCTATCTCTCATAGAAAATTCAAGCAGTCATAGAATGAGTCTATCATTGATTGAATTATATCACTAATAAAACTCAACTAGAGATAGAATTCAATTTAAATTTTCTGCTACAAATGAATTAATTTTGATTTTGTGCTATAGATTAAAATATTTGGCTTTTTTTTGTTATACATGCAAAATCCTTTTTTTTAATATATTTTCGTGACTATTCGTTCTACCTTACACGCATCTCAACTAATGTCATGGGACATGATGGGACATATGCAACACTACAACATTTGAATGCTAAGGAAACTTATAGAAAATTATTCAATGATTGAAGTGTGGACATTTTAGTAATTTTAGTGTGAGTCGAAATTCAATTTATATCACTAATACATTTTTGTCTGTTCATAGTTGTAATGAATTTGTATTGAACAATGATATTGGGGATTTGCAGGAGCTGGTAGTGGATTTTGTTGTACTCTGTATCGGAAGATTCAGCGACATTCCAAACATCCCCAAATTCGGTGCCAATGCCGGCCCCGAAGCTTTCAAATCGGGTCGGGTTCTTCACTCTCTCCAATACTCCGCCATGGATTTCGACTCTGCTTCCCATCTCATCAACAACAAGCGGGTCACCGTCGTCGGGTTCCAGAAATCCGCCATCGATCTCGCCATGGAATGCGCCAACGCCAATGGTAAGTCGATTTCCCCCTTTTTGAACCTCCCATTTTGCTATCAATTTCTCTCAATTTGTTGTTGTTGTTTTTGTCGTCGTCTTTGATTTGCAGGGCCGAAGAATCCTTGTACTCTGCTCTACAAATCTGCGCACTGGAAGATTCCAGATCAAAATCCATGGGGAATTCCTTTGTCGTTTCTCTTCCTCAATCGATTCGCTGAGCTTCTTATGCACAAACCTGGCGAGGGCTTCCTTCTCTATCTCCTCGCTATGCTTCTTTCCCCAATCGTAAACATCTCAACTCTTTCGCTGTGTTTAATTTCTTGTTCAAGTATATTATATGATGGATTGAATCGGTTGAAGTAAATTTAATTATATTTACCGAGACTCCTCTCACCTCTGGAGTTAGAAGTAGAATTCAATTTTAATTGGGAAGAAAAAGACCCGACATGAGTGATACCTTACCAGATTGAATTATATTAAAACTACCCTTAGATTGTTTAGTGGACAAAAGGATAATAAGGAATCAAAAGATCATGGGTTCAATCCACGGTGGCGACTTAAAAATTAATGTCTAAATGTTGTAGGGTCAGGCTTATGTTTCATGAAAGTCTAGGTGCGTGCAAATTGTCATGGACACTCGTAGGAAATAATATTAATTCACCCATTAATCCAAAAACTTACGGGTTGGAGTAGATTTGAGAAATGTGAGTAATTTTCAATATCTTTATAAGATATATAGCTACTCACTCACTACCAAGCGGTTATCAACACACTATCTAATATGGTGCTAGAGCTCCGTTAGTTTACTTGGTTCCTAAATTCCAATGCAATCCAAGTGGTTTAAAAAACCTGAGATATTTGATCTATGAATTCAGATCTAACTCAAGTAAGTAAACTTAAGTGGGTAATTCGGATCCAATCCAAGCGGATAAAATTTATGTAGGTATTTCAACCACAAATTTGAATCTGAGCAAAGCAGATAATTCAATCCTCAAAATTGGATTCAATGTATGATGATTCTTAAAGTGACACCATCTTGAGGGAGCATGTTGAAAATACTTAAAAAAGGTGAAGGTCTTCTAACATTTTTGTACGATATATGAGCAACTTGACTCTTTGCCAATTAGTTTTGAGTTTACTTGGTTTATTTTTTCTTTTGTGAATTGGGGGTTCGCTTCTACAGAGATGGTTATTTGCAAAGATTGTGGAAACCTACGTGAAGAATAAGCACGGATTATCCAAATATGGAATGGTTCCAGGCCATGGATTTCTACAAGACATAAGTTCATGTCAACTTGCAAGTTTGCCTAATAATTTCTACGAAAAAGTGGATGAGGGAAGCATTATATTGAAGAAATCTCAAAGTTTTGGGTTCTGTGAAGATGGTATTATAGTTGAAGGAGAAACCAAACCGATTCGCTCAGATTTGGTGCTTTTGGCTACTGGATATAGAGGCGATCTAAAGCTTAAAGAAATCTTTACTTCCTCTACTTTTCGAGATTACATGTCGTTTCATGATTCGGCGATCCCCTTCTACAGGTTAGTCTTTCGTTTCAACACTAATCTTATCTCATATTCAGCTTTTGAATTGTTATGAAATTGTCTTCTGAGTTTTTGAGTTTGTTCAGCCTGTGGAAGATTAGATTAGTATGCTGATTGAGTTATTTTAGTTTTACCAAACTAGATATCGGTAGGAATTAGTTTGGTTTACAGCTCTAAAATCATGATGAAACAAAATGGGTTCCATTCTAGAGTAAGTTTGTTTTTAGTAGAGATTGGGAGATTTAGTGAATTACCGTTAGACTAAGCCCGTTTTAGCGTAGAGAAAGTATTATAGTGTAATATCTACCATAATTTTATTGGTCAAGAGTGTCATAAGTAACTAAGGTGATGTATTCAATTAATAATGTAACTACTTACCTTAAAATAATTTCCTTCATATTTTCTTGATATCCAAATGTTGTAAGATTAGATGAAATATTTTATGAGAATAGTTGAAATGACCGTAAAGCGATAAAAGACATGCACGGAAAAATGCAATTACTCATGTAAAAGTGGTCTTCAACCAAATACATGTTGCCTTGATGAGGAGAGGAAAAAATTATTCAATGTGGCAATCTCTAGATAATGATTGAATGTGATTTCTATTCTTAATAATTATTTGCAAAAGACTATTCGTCCCACACTGTGGCAGTCTCCTATAATATCTATCTACGTAGGGAGAGCAAAGAGATTGAAAACTTTGATTCTAAATTCCTTGTATTGAGTTTTTGTTTGGCTCTATAGTTATCCTAATAGAATTCTTTCACTTTCATTTTGCTCTTAGGCTCGATTTGACAATCATTTAATTTTTTTAAATTAAGTTTGTTTTTTTCTTAATTTCTCTACCATCATTTTCATCTCATAGGAAAGTACTAATTTACATATTCTATTTTTTTGAAAGCATATGTAAAATGTAAATAGTAAAATCTAGGTAGAAGTAGTATTTGTCACCTTAATCTTTTATTTCTAAAACTCGAACAGTTATAAAATGGGTTGTTTTAAATAGTCTTCCCATAATGATATGTTTCCATCACAATATTAGAATAATAATAAATAAATAAATAATCTCACAAATCCTGCATAGTGGAAATGATCTCATAAGCACTTCTATGTAATATGTATACTGTCTTATAACTATTTTTCCCCTTTTTTATTTTTTATTCTTTAGTTTCATTATAGTATATTTTAGCGGTTAAAAACAAGACTAACATATTATAATGTTAGCATTTCCGTATGTACATAGAATGCCAATCATTTACTTGTCTTTGTAACATTTGATCAGGCAATGCATTCATCCAAGAATCCCACAGCTAGCTGTAATTGGGTTTACAGAAAGCTTTTCGAACTTGTTTGCATCGGAGATGCAGTGCCGATGGCTAGGAGAGTTTTTCGAGGGCACGTTCAAGCTACCGAGCATCAAGGACATGGAGAAGGACATAGCGAATTGGGAGAAGATTATGAAGTATTACTACTCAGGTCCTTTCCCAAAGAGAGTTTGTCTTACCACTTTACAAACTTGGTGTAATGATCAACTATGCAAGGACATGGGATGGAACCCCAACAGAAAAAAAGGCTTCTTTGCTGACTTGTTTGTGCCTTATGGCCCTTCAGATTATGCCTCCCCTTAAACAAAAAAAACAGGTCAAAATAATTGCCCATTTTCAATTATTATGTCCAATAGAAATTGCATTGCCATGGCTCAAATAAAAGCAATATAATACAATTTGAACCCTTCATTGGGTTCTTCTCGTTTTTTATTTTTTAAAATTTATTTCTTTCCACTTGTGAACCAAACTAGGTGAGATTAAATAAGATATGATATGTTCTTTCTAATTTATTTGTTCAATGAGTTGATAAAGTTTATTGCTGCACGATTGTCATTTTAGTTTAATTGACAAGTCTTTTGGGTAAAGTAATCTTTATAACAATATTTGATTTCAACTACTATCTGATACATAAGAGTATCAACACACCTTTTGGCATTTATATTTTGTTGGTTGGAAACTGTTATCGATAATTTTTTTATAAATCTACTTTTATTTAAAATATTGATATTTAATTAATTACTTATTATTAGGTTATATATATATATATATATATATATTGAGATTTTTAGGTTATTATATCTAAGTGAATATCATGCACTTTTTTATTTTAAAATTTTATAAAAACTAAGAAAAATTCTAACATTTCTAATCAACATTTTAAAGCCATTAAAACAAAATAAAGAGGTTATATCCTATACATTATATTTTTTAAGAAAATACAAAATGTGTTTTATAATTAAACTCAAAATTTGAACACGCGGTTCTATTAAAATAGTTGGGAATCAATAATTATTAGTTAATTATAGATATGAACATATTTATGTTAGTTGAATTATTGTTGTCGTTAGTTTTGAAGTAGCTGGTTTTGGTCATGTTTTAGCATTTTATATTGTCAACGAGAAATAAGTTAAGTAAAATAAAATCCAATTAACTTTTGTTAGAAAATTATTAAATAATTTATAAATATACGTGGTAACTAAGAGTTGAGGTTAAAAATATTTTTTTGGGTAAAATATTATTTTGATCCTTGAACTATTATGTAAGTTTGATTTTGTTGGATTAGAAAAGAAACTCAGAGAGAAAAAATGGATGAGGCGGAAAAAAAATTCCCTTCCAATCATGAACACAATTGATTTACAAATGAAATTCTCTCTCGAGCTGTCGGTGAGAGAGAGATATTTCGCTGGACTCAAAGATGTTGTCCTCGGAGAATGGTTGGAGATTTGAAAATGTGCGTTCTTGGGAGAGCGGGGGATGGTCGTTCTTGGGCTCGAATGCGAGCGAAGACGGAGCTCTATTTGAGCTATTCGTTGTGTGGGGAAGCAGGTGAACAATTATTTTGAGGGGCCGAAGAGGACCTGCCATCTGACACATGTCATAGTCTACCAGCAAGCAAGTGGTTGGCTCGAGAAAAATGAGGATGGCACTTTTGCAGATGTGGCTATTTTTATTTTTTTTGTGGGTTATTCAGAATGTAGTAGTAATTGTTTTTTCATTTTGTTTTAATCTGCTTCTATCTTGTTTGTTGGGTAGGCTTGTAGAGACTTTTAGGAAAAGCATCTTTGGATTTTGGTTGTTGCTACGCCTAGGATTTGAATTGGTGGACAATGGTGAGTCTAAGTACTTTGATGGAGCTGTTTTGAGAAAGGGGAGGATTAATGCGGCTTTGGAAATTAATTATTTCCCTGTTACTTTGGTAGGGTCCCGTTCTTTAGTCATGGAGATGGACGCCAGATTACCCTCCAAAGTCTATCAAAAAATTCCCATGTTGAGGAATTTGATGGTTTGTATGTCTTTTCCAAGGAAATCTCGATATTCTCTAATGGTTAAGATAGTTGCTTGGATGGCTTGTTTTATGTACTGGTTTGCCATTGTTTTCGGATTCTTGTTCTCGGGGTGGCCTTACTCCTACATGTTGGGACGAGCTAGTTTGTGGTTGTTTGGGATTTTAGGCTGTATTGTTGTTTCTGGTTAATGAATGTAGTTTGGCTTAAAAAAAAAAAAAGGAGTTAAGAGTAAATATATACCATTTGTAGGTTGCATAATGGTAAATTCTCATTATGAATGTGCAAAAAAATCGATAATCTGAGCAATTCGGACTATCCAACTTAAATTTTACCACTTAATTAATTTATAATATTATTTTTGTGCTGGATTGAGTTATGATTTTATAAAAAAATTTGGGTTGGATCTTTTAGTGATTCAACATAATCCAACTCAAATTAAGAATAATATTATATAATATGTGTAAAATTAATTAATATGATAATTTCTTAGCATATTATCAACGAATCTAAGCTAACTTATCATTAAGTATAGTATCATATATTATTTTTTTTATTTTTACATATTTTATGGGTTATGGTTGAACCTTAAATAGAAATTGTATAATTTTGACTTTAATTTTTAAAAAGTTCTTAGAGAGAAAGAAAAAAAAAAGGATTAGTACCGCTGGAGAATTCAATCCAACTCAAAATATATGAATTTGGTTGGATTGCTCTTAACATATAGGAGATGAATAGACGGATTGATCGACTAAAAAATTTGAGTTAATTAATTCATAAAATTCGTCTAATCCAATCCAACTCGATCCATGTAGGCTTCTAATTCTGCTGACCATTATTAATGAAGAAAACGTTCGTGTGAGAGAAAATTGAAATGTTTGAATACTTTTTTGTAATAAAAATTTGAATACTAATACAATTAGTTTTTATATTTTGTATATTTATGTAAAAATCTTTATGGAATTTGGGTCGGAATCAAACCCGGCTTGAATCCTTATTACAAGCCCAAAATTAATTATTAAGGAAGTCTAATGATTATGCATAAAAAAAGGCTCATGAATCTGAAGACCATAAAAACTCTATAAATATAAATTTTTTTTCATGGTAAAAATCCAAAAGTCTCAAATGTAGTCAGAAATCAAAAGATTCAAGCCTCTTTAATAATCATTAGATTTTTAATTTTTAAAAATTAAGTCTATAAATATAACCTTGGCAGATATATTTTCTTGTTTTATTATCTATTTAGTACATATATATATTAAAAATCATATTTTGAAAAATCAAAAAGAGACTTTGTTAAAAAAAATTGGCTAGGAATTTAAATAGTCAAATTTTTTAAAAATATGCTTGATATATAAATGGGGAGAAAACAAACTTAATTTTTAAAAATTAGAAATACAAAATTAAATAGTTATGGAATGAAGTTTTAGAAGCTTCATTATAATTAGGAAGCTTCAAACGACAAAAACTTCAAAATTTTGATTGTTTGTTCACCAACAACAAGTTGAAGGATAATTAAAAAAAAAAAAAAAAACTAGTAGAAGGATATCTTCTGTTACCGGAAAAAATTTATAAAAAATATCTGTATATATTTTTTTAGTACATATTGAGAGAGGAGGACAAATACCGATTCTCGAATCTGTAACGTTGGTGTTGAACTGTTTACAACCAAACAATGAAACCATTGTGCTGTTGACCTATTCGATCTATACGTATCTTATTTTTAATTCTTGCAACTTAAAATTATTTGGTAGCAAGAGCGATAAATATTCAAAATTAAGAGGTCACAAATTTAAATCTTTTATAATAGATGATTGTAAATTTTTTAATAAAAAGACATAAATATTTTTTTCTTTCTCAAAGAAAATGAAAAATAGAATCCAGAAATTGTTGATGAGTTAATCTCATATATTTTTAAAATAGAAAAATGAAGATTTTTTTTTTTTTTTTTTTTTTTTTTTTTTTTTTCTTTTTCTGTTGAAAGAGGTTTCGAATCATGTTGGACCAAAATTAAAAGGCCCCATGTTCGAATATCTGATTATGTTATTGACAACAAAAACTTGTGCTTTTCTATAACGTATTTTTTAAATCTGAATTTATATTTATAGTTTTTTTTAGATCATTATATTTATAGTTTTCTGAATTTATACTTATAAAGTGTTTGGAGGACTTCTATTATCTTAAAAATAACAATGAAGTTTAGTGATTTCAACCAAAAAAAAAGGCAATGAAGTTTAGCCACGCAATTTTATTTAAGAAAATGTCTTTTTTAATTGAATTAAGATATTTGTGTAGGAGCCTGTTGAATTTTGGGTAAATAATAATTATTTGTACACTAAAATATTGCTATAAATTATAACTTTTTTTTTTTAGTACAAAGTGGGAGAAGAGGATAAAAAAAACCCTACATAGAGGGACAACGGCTCTATATGATTTAGAAAATTTAGAATTTAGTTTCTTTTTAATACCAAAAAAAACTCATAGATAGTCTCTAACGCAGGAATTGTTTACTTAGGACTCCAAATAATTCAAGAAACTGAGAATTAAAGAATGAAAATGACAATTTTTAGTTTTCATTGATACAAACATATATGGAATAGAATAAAAATAATTGATATTCTATTAATCTAGGTTGGATGTGTGCGCATGAAGCATGAGATCAAAGGCTCGAGGTTTGTGACATGAGGCATGAGGCGTAAAAGGCATGCATTCAGCATTATAATATCATACCTTCCAAAGAATTAGCAGCGTGTTGGTTTCATTATTTGGTGAAAATTTAAGTATCTTATTTTCATTTATTTGAAAGTAGTAATATTCTTTATGTAGAGTTCGAATTTATATTCAAAAAAGAATATCGTACCTTTGACCTAGAACTAACCCTAATTACCAAAAGAACTAAGGATCAACCCAAGCTAGAATCTCGAACAATTCCAAATGGACATTCAACGATAATAACAAGTAAATATGAGGGAGAAAATTCGAATTTATAACTTGCTTTATCGTAAAGTATATATTTCATATTAGTTGAGCTATGTTTTTGTTGTCAAAGTAAATATGACTAACTCAATTTTTTTTTTATGCTAATAGAATAATTCAATTAAATAAGCTAAACGTCCAATAGAATTTTAGAATGGCGTGATTTGATCCATTTGTGCCATTTTCAAGTAAATGGATGCTAAATTAAGTTGAGAATAATTCAATTTAAACATGGTAGTTGCAATATTATAGCTGGCTAGAAAGGAATAATGCAGCTTATTCAATGAATATCATGATTAGTCTTATTCTATACTTATGTCAATTATTTGTTCGGTAATAAAAAAAACATCACTCAAAATGTGACACACTAGATTACTTTTACGAGTGCAGATTACCAGCTTAAAATTGTTTCAGTCAAGCATTAGGTGGATCTATTAAAGAATTATGGGCCATGATCTATTCAAAAATTTTGAAATAATGTATTTATCTATATATTTATAGAAATTGGTCTATAGTACATTTAAATATATGTTTTTGTTATGCATGATCCTCAATTTTTTAATATCCTTTTATGAAAAAAGTCTTAATTATTATGAAATATGATCCATACAAAAATTTTAGCTCCCCAAATATTATTTATAGTTTAGATTCACCCCTGCAGTTTAGTTTGTTTAATTTTGGAGTTCATAAGCCAAGAGACCATGGTTCGTGAAATCTTTTTTTTGAGTACATATTGGGGGAGGGGGAAAAATACCGATCATCGGGCTCGAACTTGTGACTGGTGATGAACTTGTTTACAACTAAGCAAGGAAACCATTGCGCCAGTAACCCATTCGATATAGTTCGTGAAATCTAAAGATAATTACAAATACATTTATTTTGTAATTAAATTACAAATGTAGTTGTTGATGTTGAGTATAGTCATATTTTATTTTTATAATATCAATATTAATGAACTTTTGTAATTTATAATACAGTGTCCTAATCATACTACTTTAAAGTGTGACTTAAGTGGGAAATCATTTTTAGACGATTTTACCTCTTAAGTCATACCCTAAATTACAAAAATGTCATTTATTGGAATATAAAAAAAAAAATTCAAATAACGTAGAAGATATTTATAATATCATTTAGATTTTCATCCGTAGAAGATAAGATATTTTTATCAAATCTCATAAATTTTATGACTAAGTTAGAAGATAAAGAGATTTCGACAATCAAATGAAGATATTTACAATATCATTTAAATTTTCATGTAGAAAATAAGATATTTTTACCAAATCTCATAGATTTTATTTGACATTTTATATTCTAATTAAAATAATAAATTGAATTTTCCAATCCTATAAATAGTTGTCTACATTTTGTTTACAAGAACACTTTCTATTTATTTGGATTTATTTTTCTTTATTTTTTTTGTTTTGGTTTTTGTTTTATAATAAGTTATGATGGATTATTTACTTTCATCTAATTTTTCTTTTGTGCAATAATTTTTGTAGGGATTTTTTTTGCATAATTATTGTTGCCTTTCAAAAAAATACTTAGAGATTTGGAAAAGAAGTTTGAATAATTATAAGATTATCATCGGAAGTTAGTGCATGAATTCTTCAATTTCAAAAGTTTGGTAACAATGATTTCCCACTATATATATATAGTTCTCTATATTTTGTTTACAAGCACATTTGCAACTTTTTTTTTGCTTGGGGTTACTTTCTTGGTTTTTTTTTTTTATAATAAAAAATTTAGTTATCTTATTTTTGTTGAATTATTTACTTAACTTTCATCTAACTTTTCTTTTGTTGCAATATATTTAGCTTTTTTTTTTTTTATATAAGATGTGAGATTTTTTTTTTGAAAAACGATAAAATTATCATTTGAGGTTAAATGTAAGTTCATAGATGTATACTAATAAATATATTTAGCTTATTTATATTTATATTTATAATTATAATAATAATATAACTCTTATAAATTTTATAATTCAAGAGTAATTGGTCTATTAATAGATAAATTGAGAAAAAATTAAAGAGCATCGATTTTTAAAAATCAGAGATAAAATTTAATTTTAATTCAATAAATTTTATTAAGTTTTTTTTAAATAATAACACCTATTATTTTTTAAGCTCAAAATAAATAATTAACTCCTTTTAACATAAATATAAATTTTAATAAATTTAACTAACGTGAAAAAATGGTTATAAAATTCAATATTATATTGAAATTATTATTTGATGATTTAAATTGAGCCTAAAAATGTAATAAACAATTTATAATTATATATATATAATTTATTATTTAAGAAATTATCACGTGCAACTCCGTGCTAAAATTCTAGTATTAATAAATATTTATAATACAATATAAAAGATATTATTGATTGAAATAATGATGGTTGATATAATTAAAATTACCTCAATCCATTGGTTTAGTGTTTTGAATTGATTGGTGGTTTAACATAATTTAACCTATATCAAATCTCAAATTTCAAAGCGGACAAGTGAAGAAAAATATTAGTTGATATAATTAAAATTATCCGAATTTATAAATTTAGACTTTTTAATTGATTAGTGATTTAACATAATTCAATAATTTTTTTTTTATTTGGTGAGAAAAAAATAAATGTTATTTTGATTTTGAATCATATCATTAATGAATTATAATATAACGTGGATTTGATTCGATTCCGCATTATTGAAAAAATAAAAGGCAGAACAGAATGTGTAATTCAAACGAGACCTTAATTGAAAACGACGAAAAGGACACCGTAGCTGTCACGTGATTCCCACACATTTCCTCGTCTCATTATTTGTACACTTACTTCTTTCTTTTTTTGGAAATACGTCATTTTCCACTTTCATACACAGGAAAAAATAATTATAAAAAATAATCATATTTTAATAAATCTATAATTATATATTGGTATTAATAATATTCTTTCATAATATTATATTAATAGTAAATGATATTGAATTAATGAGTATTTATAATACAATATTAATAATTTGCGTACCTTTTAATTATTTTGTGAAATAACACCTTCAATATAATTTCCTTTAATTCTTGACTTAACTTATGTGTGGTATGTTTTTTTAGATTTTTTAAACATACTTCTAGGTATAAAGATTTGAACATGTAACATTTCAGTTATCGGGTCATCATGCATTATTTTAGTTGAGTTCAACTCTTTTAGAAATTAAATTCATATCAACATCAAAATAATTAGAGAATTTATCATCAGCAGCACATTTTACCTTTTGTATTACATTTGCAGCACAATTTCTAAAATAATTTCATCTATGTCATATTAATTTCAAACTGATTACTTATTGATCATAAAATTATATATCATATTAGAACTCCATTCTTTGTTGGCATGATAAACCAAATTTAATAGGAAATTGAAAAGCTAAAACCTTATTTTATAAGAGAAGAGAATCAAAAGGCAAAGATTATCTTAAAAAATAATTCATCAACACAATTCGTTTCAAAGACAAAAATCTCACAAAGAGACTCTTAGGAAAAGAATTTAGACATTCACTAATAGGAGTTCTTGTGCTTCCTATAATATATGGGCGAAATAGATGGCATTACATAGCTGAATCTCATTCTTGAGATAAATTTTTAATTTGATTTGCTTTAGATAATTCAACTACCAAAATGTTTGAATTTGACATCAAAATGTAGGGATAACCAAAAAAAAGATGACTAGCATATCCCTTCCTTGGTATTTGTTATTTTTCATTGCATTAAAAACTGACACTCGTATTAAAAATTCATTTTTAATTATTTATTTACTCTAATTTTTAAGTTATTTTTTAAAAATCGTTAATATAATATTAAACTCGAAAATTTAAGGCACACTACAACACAACCAAATTTAAAAAAGAAATACTAGCGAGATAGTTGCACTAATACTAAATGATTTTTATGTGTTGATATGTTGATATTGCCTAAAGTTATTCAATAAGATGTTGCAAGTGTATGAGTTAAGATTTAATATAGTATATAAGAATTTTATATTTGATGTTGTCCTAAAACACGTAGTTTCGTAAAAAAAAAACATTTATTTCCATGATAAAAAAAAAATGGGTTATGCCAACAAGAGCAATAGTTCAATAACATTAATGTAGATCCCATGACTAAAAGATATCTATTCGAATTTTTCTACCCTCAATTTTTGTAACTAAACAAAATTGTCTAAAATATAAGGTTATGTAATAAACTCTTGACAATATGTGACTCACATACAAATGAGTCTTGAGTTTAAATTAATAATTTAAATAGTTTGCCGTATACGATAGGATTGGGTATCTTATCTAGTGACACTACTAGTACAATTCATTTTGCAGTGGTTGCAAATGTCTTGATCCAAGTCATTCATATGGACATATACAAGTGAGAGTATTCTATGCAAATAGTTTGAATAAGATTGAATAACTAAATATTGACCTTTTGAGTTTACATCTTTATTAATAAATGACAATATTTTATTAGGATAATCATATGCTGACTTGATCTGAATCTTAAGTAAGTTATGAACTTCTGTCTGTGAAAATGTTCTTTGATGTGCATGGGTAAGAATAACCTGTGAAACTAATTCAATAAGCGTTCTACATTAAGAATTGTTGTAGCCAGGAGTAGAGATCGTAGGTTTCACAAGAACACAAATTTCCATGTCTCAAACATAAGTATCCACCTTTTCTTGGCTTGAAAGGGCGTAGAGATTATAGTTGGACCATAAACAAATTGATCATTAGATGAATAGTAAGACTTAAAGAAGAATAAATAGTTACATGGATAAAATAGATATTTGATTCCATGATTATTATGAATAAACTCATGAAGGATCATACACATATAATTGGTTATATTCATAAAATCAAGATTAATATTTATATTTACAAGATAATTAATATTTAGTCATACAAAACATAAAATTGATATTTATGATATATATTTTTCAATTAAAAAATAACTTTATTTTAACCTTCCTTCTATAAATTTTCTTATATTTACATGGTCATTTATAAGATTAAATATATTATCTAATGGGCCAGTGGCTCAATGGTTTCAATATTTGGTTGTAAATCAGTTTAATACTAGCCTCACAGGTTCGAGCTCATGAATTGGTATTTGTTCCCTCCCCTAACATATACTAAAAAAAAAAAAGATTAAATTTATTTTATTACAACCATTTTCAACTAAAATTAATTTTAAAAGTCCTATGTATTGTAAAAAAAAAACTTTATAGTCCTATATAGGCTATAATCATGCATTTAAAAGTGTAAGAGTCAAAATAAAATCGATTACAAATTATATTGACAAAAATAATATTTCAAACTATTTTTTATAGAATAATAAAAATGTTGATTTGAGGGAAAAAAATTCAATCAACATGAGTAATAAGGAGTTGAAGAAAATGGAAGGTCCCTACATCTCGCTAATTAAAAAAAAAAGTATTAAATTTTCAAAAAAAAAACAATAATTAAGAGAACAAGTTTAAAATTTAAAAAGTAAAAAAAAAGGATCAAAATAACTTTGGAATAAAGCATAATTTTAGTGTCATATTATATAAAATTAAGAGATTAAAGATTGGAATAGCAAATCTATTTAATTAAAAATAATAGATAAATACAATTTTAGTCCAATTAATTTTGAAAGTCAATTTGAATCTTGGATTTTTGAGATTTTTTCATCTTTGATTTACATTTTTTAACGTTTACAAGTTTAATTTAAATATTATACTTTTAAAAAAAATAAAAGCAAATTAGTCTTTGATAGACCGAGGATTGGTGTCGCGGTTGGTTATTTTGTCTGGTGTTAACTATTTCAACTCCACAGTAAGTTTGAGCCCGAAAATCGGTATTTGATTCTCATATTATATGAGAGTAGTTGTGTCCACTATGCATCCAACAATGAAATCATCGTATCATCAACTTTTTTAGTATATATTAAGAGTTTTTAGTAAGTAGCATATACATACTTGGATAATAATATCTCATTAAAAATGTTTTTGAGAGAAGTAAATTAATAATAAAAAATAGTGATAGGATATATAATAAATTGTGAGAGAGAATAAAAGTAGTTATGAGAAATAAATCAACACCTGAAATCATCTCATTCTCATTCTCTTTTTATTTTTGGACCCAAACACACCTTAAATAACATAATATTGGTCTGCCAGAGAATATGAGATTTCATCTCAAAATTAATTGACAACGAGGAAAATAACTCATATCCTTTATAAATGTGTTGAAGACTGCTCTTCTTATCAACGTCGGATAATTGGACCACAAGAAACATAGTCAGATCAAGGAGGGAGAGAGGGCACAAGCAGTGAAGCAAAGCTCCCCAATATATAAACAAACAAACATAGAAACAGAGGAAACAAAGGAAACAGAGCAAAATCGAGAAAACCAAATCGGAGAAGACGATGTCGGCGGCGAAGAAAGTGGGGATCATCGGCGCCGGAATAAGCGGACTGGCGGCGTGCAAGTTCACGCTGTCGAAAGGAATGGTTCCGGTGGTGTTGGAGGCGAGAGGCGGCATCGGCGGCGTGTGGACGGAGACGCTGCAGACGACGGCGCTGCAGACGCCGAGGGAGATGTACCGGTTCTCCGATTTCCCGTGGCCCAAATCGGTGACCGAGTATTTCCCCAAATATGATCAAGTTCTGGATTACCTCAAATCGTACGCCGATCGGTTCGGATTGGAGAAGCACATTCGATTCAACTCCAGAGTTTTGAGTATCCATTATGATGGCGGCGACGATCGTCAAATCGATCGCTCGGATCTTTGGGGAGGCTCCGGCCACGCCTTCAATCATCGCCGAAAATGGCGCCTCAACGTCGTTGATGCCCGGACTAACGATCCGATCGAGGTCTGTTTTTCTTTTTCTTTTTTTAATAATTAATTATCATTATTATTCAATGACAAAATTTAAGCCGTTAATCTGTTAATACAATTTTAAATGTTATGAGAAATCTATTAAAATAGCAAAAATATTATTTTGGTGTGAGTAGTTTGAATTTTGTTTCTTTTTCTAATGGATTTTTTGTATATCTAATTTTAGTTATTCTACTTTAAAAGCTCGAGGTAAGTTTTTTTATATATACATTAATTTTTCTTTGAGAAAGTTACTTTCTTAGTTTTTACATTTTAGAAACCTATCTATATTTTATTCTTATT
Source organism: Sicyos edulis (assembly GCA_036507275.1). NCBI lineage: Eukaryota > Viridiplantae > Streptophyta > Magnoliopsida > Cucurbitales > Cucurbitaceae > Sicyos > Sicyos edulis. The sequence continues at coordinate 4,596,820 of CM071846.1, forward strand.
TGTGTTCAAATTGTCGATATTATTGAATTGATTCCAAATTTATTGTTTTTTTTAACTAAATTTAAGTTCTTTTTTCTGGGATAAATTTCAATATAGAAAATAAAATGATATGTTAACCTTACCTAATAGATAAGCCATCTATTTTCTTTCAAAAGTTAATAATTTGATTCCCCACTTGAATTGAACCATATTTAAGAAATTGAATAATCTTAACATGAAACTTCATCTCAGTTATATATTGTACATAAACCACTAGTATTATAATTCCACTTCCCAATGGTAATTAGATTAAGAAAAAAATGATTCATCTCATCACTCCATGGTGGTTTGAGTTGGAATAATATTTGATTTGCAATCTAATCCAACCGGAACTAAGAACAATATCATATTAAATATATACGTGAGAGTGTCAATTTCACTAATAAGAGAGATTTGTAACATTTTCTCAAAAAGGGGGAGAAATTTGTAACATATTTGTAAATAACGTATATTTATAAGATTAAATATAGTATCATGTTTTTTGTTTATTTATTTTTATATATTAACAAGATATGAATTAAATTTAAGAGAGAAAAATGGGGATTGACACCTAAAAAATCTAATCCAATTTAATTTGAAAATATATAATTATATTCAATGATTCTAATATATATATACACTGTGTATTTGTTTTAAAATGAGATGAGGTGCCCAAGGTATTGTTCGCCTCGTCTCATTTCATCTTCTCTCTCATCTTTTTTTTATTTATAATTTTAATATTTTTCATCTTTATTTATATATATATATATACACTTATTTACTTATTTTATGTTTGATATATTTTTATTATAATAATATTTAATTATAATAATTATACTATTATTATATAATTAAATAAATTTGAATTTAAAAAATTAAAATAAATAGATATATATTATCTCTTAATATATGACGTTAAATTTTCATATGTTTATTCATTTTTTAATCGTCTTTAATAACAAAAAAATAGTTATAAAATTTCAATTGTTTAGAGATGCACTATAAATATCGTATTTAAAAATTTATAATTAAAAATTATTGTAATAAAATAATATGTTTCTTTTTAATATTAACAATAAAAATACATTAATTTATTATTAAAACAAAAATTAAATTTAAATCATTTATACAAATTGAATTTTTATTCGTAGTTTACAATAGATTTAAAAGTATGAACTTATTTTCAATAAACTTAAAAATATTGAACTTATTTTGTTTGTTAAAAAAATGAGATTCAAATTTTATACTCTTGTGTTCGGTTACATTTGTATGAGTTATAGAGATTGAGATCTATTCTACCTAATAAAGAAACAATAAATTCCGAAATTTGAGGGATATTTTATTGATTCAATTAATAATTATTATCAAAATGGATGAGTTCTATTTTAACTACAAAAAAAAAAAAAAAAAAAAATTAGGGGTGTTTACGCTTCCGTAAAAGTATCAATCACTAATAAGATAAATATATTTAATTTATTATTGCATGTATTTTACTAACAATTATTTCACCTTCGGTAACTATGAATATGAATGTATAAAAGGTATAAGAAAATAGTTTTTTTTAAATAAAATAAAAATTGCTTTCAAGATTTTATAATGACGAGTTTAACCAAATGGTTTTATTTTTATTTTTTAATAAAAAGAATATTGGTATTTTTAAATTTTTTTTAATTATTTAAGTCTAACAAATCTTTTAAAAAAAGTTATTAATGATTTACAAATATTTTTTATTAGTCAAAATTTATTTTTGTGAGGTGAATTTTTTTTTAATTAAACAATATTTAAGTATGAAAGATTAGAAACTTTTAATCTCATGGTTATTATGTCGTACATAATATCATTAAAACTATTTTGTTTTTTAATATAAACATTAATATGATTAAGAGTGTTTAATATTAATTTTATATTACTTACATTTTATTTATGATAGTAGTTATATTTACATACTTATTTGAGAATAATTATTTAAGAAAAAAAACAAAACTATTTTATTGTTAAAAAAATATATAAGAACAGATAAAAAAACATATCTTAACATGTATCTCTTCCCCCTCCACCCCAAACAAAGATTTTCTGTCATCTCATCTTCGTGCACTACAAACAAGGATTTTCTGTTATCTTATCTCATCCCAAACAAGATTTTTCTGCTATCAACATTTCATCTCATCTCATCTCACCATAAAGTTGAGCGAGTTGCTGGATTAACTAACAAAGATTTAGCTTACCTATAGTACCTCAGATAGACAAATATCTAAAAAGTATACGCTATAACCTTTTACCTTTATTTTACTTAGTGGGTGTTTAGGATTTGGTGTTGAGGCTTTTACCTTTATTTTACTTAGGGGTGTTTGAGATTTGGTGTTGAGGAGAGGGAGGAGAAATTCCAACCCTATGTTTGTTTTTAGAACATCATCCTCCCCAACTTCTCATCAACCTTTCATCTAATATCACATCAAATCTTTTAAATGTTACATCAAACATTTTTCTAATTTTTAACTATATAATATAATATAAAATTATATATTATATAATCTTATCAAATATCAAATTAAACTTTCTCTAATTTTCAACCACACAATATAAAATAAAATATATTATATTTATCAATTAATAAAAAATCTACCATCATTACATTATAAAAAATAAATACAAAATAAATATTTTACAACATCACCTCTCCAAAACATCAATTTCTAAACAACTAATTCTTATCTCTAAATCACCCTACTTCCTCTTTCTCTTCAACTTTCTCTTCAACTTTCTCTCCTCTCTTTTCAAACACCAAAGTTTTTTTTTAGTTCTGGTTTATTTATGACCTAGATCTCTCTCTATATACACACAAAAACCCACACACACACACATACACATACATATATATATATATATATATATATTATTTTAATGATTCATTGGGTTGTAATCAATTGATTTTTTTTATTTTTAATAATTTGAAATGTTTGATATTTGTTAATACAAAAATTGATTAAATTATTATTTTTCTCAATAATTTGAGTTTCATTCAATCTCTATATTTAATATTTTTATCTATATACTTCAAATGAGATTTAAAATTGATTATTATAATAATTTTGAAGTTAATTTAATTAAAATTAATTTAAGAATAATTTTAACTTAATAAATGACTTAGGGCTTGTTTGGCCCGCCCATATCAGCCCGGGAAGGGAAGGGGCGGGCCCTGCCCAGCGTTTGGGCCGCTTTACCCGGCCGGGTTAACCAGTAGCGTAAATGGCCCACCTTGGCGTCGTCTTCTTTATTCACTTTTTTTTTTTTTGCTTTATTTCTTTTAAATTCACTTTCCTTCTTTCTTAATTTTTTTTTTCTTCTAAATACAAACTTTCCTTTATTTCTTTATTTATTTATTAGTATCAATTTTTTTCAAAATACAATATTTATCTATTTTTTTCTTCTAAATACATCCTATTTTTTAAAACATATTTGTAGTTTGATGTTTTTATAATTATAATTTGATGCATTTGATTTGATCATAAACTTTATTTTAAATAAAATAATAAGCTTGTTAACTTTTACTAATTCATTCATTTAAGTTAATGGATTTTTTAGAACCACTTAATTGATTAAATTTATACTATATGCTATTTATATATATTTTTATTTTAAAATGCAACAATTATTATTATTATTATTTTTATAGATATATCAAGTTCTTTAAACAATATTTGTAATTGTTTATATATTTGACTTTTTATGGACAATGTATGCATTTAAAAAAATTTATATACAAATATATATTAATTTTATTATTTATCAATTTTTTTTAAATTTATACATTTTATAAAATAAATAGAAATATATATTTAAATAATCCTAAAATAATTACTCAAAAAAATTAAAATAGTTATCTTTTTATTACATCTATCTTGATTTGAATTTCTAAACTTAATTTCATTATAAAAAATTATATTTATCTATTTTTTTTAACAATTATGAAATTTATATATTTTGATAATGAAAGTTATTAAATTTTTAATTTTTATTTAAATAATAAATAAAATAAATATAAAATGATATATTATAAACATTATATTAAAAATATTAAATATCTATTTTTTTAACAAAAAAACATTAATTCACTACTTTTCTCATTCCACCTAACACCAATTTACTATCACTTCTTTTATCTTCCCTTCCCACCAACACCAATTTACTCTCACTTCCCTTCCTTTCCCTTCCCTTCCCTTCCGTTCCGTTCCGTTCCGTTCCGTTCCGTTCCGTTCCGTTCCGTTCCGTTCCGGTCCTAACCAAACAAGCTCTTAATATGAGTATAATTTTAAATGTTTAAATAAGGGATTTCTGTTGAGAGCCCAAATCAATCATCCAATATTGACACATATTCTGAGGCAAGCGTACTGTCGACGATATCTATACGTCACCTAAAACCATATAGGCCTTAAAGGCATAATAGATAACAATTTTGTGCTTTATTAAATATTTAAAATTATATGGATTTAAATAGAATTAATCTTAAAAATAGTATTTAACCCAGGAATAACAAATATTCGATATTGAGATTCGATCTTCACATCCCTTTGAATTCATGTATTGATGAACATAAAATACTTTTTGGTTTTAGCAGTTTTTTTAGTTCAACTACACTTTTTTAGCAGTAAAATCTTTTTATAAACACCTTTCATAAACTATTGTTTTTTTTTTTGAAACACTTTCATTAACTACTGTTGTCGATATAAAACTCGTTTTCAAATCGATATCTCTTTATTATTTTAACGTAACAAATCATTAAATCACGTTATTATTATTTTTTTTGTTGAAATAATCATTAAATCATGTAGGAGTTAGTGTTAGGATTTACTAACTCATTGAATACCTACATTCAAACGAGTTTTTTTCAATTCTTCTTCATTTTTAACTATTCATTTTTAGTCATTCATTTATAACTATTCAATCATTCCTAACTACTTATTTTTAATTATTCATTTCAAATCAATAAAATAGCTTATTTTTAACAACTAAAATTAACTACTCATTTTTAAATCTAAATCACTATTTTACACTCGCATCATTTTCATTATTTTTTATTTCTCATAATCATTACTTTTATCTCAAATAAAAATAAGCATTCTCTCCATAATCATTACATTCAACCCAAACACAAATAACCATTAGAAGTTATTGGTTAAAATTTATCCCAAGTTTTGGGTGATCTTTTTTATTTTACCATTACTGATGAAGTTATTGGTTAAAATTTATCCCAAGTTTTGGGTGATCTTTTTTATAAAAAAAATTTAAAACAAATTTTTTTTTTATTATATTCATGATTGTCTAGGTTGCATGCACACCTATTCCGTACTATCATTATTTGTAATAAGAGGTCCTACTAGGATTTGAACCCATGTCATTGAATTCAAAGTCCAAAATCCTAACCACTACACCATAGAACCAATTAATACAATAGTACTTTTAAATCTATTATTGGAACACAGTTAGACATTTAAATATAGCCAACAAAAGTTATAGTTCTACGATCGGTGCATCTCGATGACAAAATATTCATAGATTTATATTTTCCTTTCTTCCATTGTTGTAATTTTTTTAAAAAAGGTCATCTAAATATAGTTTTCAAACTTTTTTTTAATATAGTTTTCAAACTTAATCAAGAATAATATTGTAATAATTTATTTTCCAGATTCAATCTAATATTTGGCGTGAGCATATAAATTCATGAACTTTTAATTAACAAACATAGATAGCAGTCTAGTAGTAAAAGAGATAATCGGTGATGAGTCTATTCCTTAAGGGTGTGTTTGAATTCCTGTTTATCTAAACATGCGTGCCTATTTATCTAAACCTATGTGTCCGCTTATTTAAACTTTACATATATTACTTTTTGTTACATAACCAATTCCTCAAACACCGTTTATCATAATCCATGTTATAATAACTTGCCCTCAAACATCATTTATAATAACCTACCGTTTATCATAACTTTCCACCTATCATAACTAAACCGGTGCTCCAAACACACCCTAATGATCATCTACAAATTGATTTATTTAATAATTTATTAGACATCCAAATATTGTGTTATGCAATAGATTAGATGCATGTAAAATAATTACGACAGTCACAGATTAAAAGGACAAATTATATTGCTAGTCCCTATAATTTGATGAAAGTTAGAATTTTGTGTTTATAGAAAATTAAAATTAGTACTAATGGTTTGATAAAAATAAAATAAAAAATAGTCCTTATCACTCGTAATTGTTGACAAATTAAGTATGTATAGGTGATTATATACATGTAAAATAAGTTACTTTTTGTTCAATTAATCACTTAACACCTCACATCGTTATTATTGACGTATGAAAACTAACTTTTTCACCTATTTAATTTTCCAACAAAATTATGAATGACCAAGATTTTGTTTTTTTTGTTTTGACAAAACAAAGAGTATTTTCTTAGGTTTTAATAAAAAGTAGGGACTAAATTATAGTTTAAAAACTGCATGTGCTAAATTTTATATTTCTCCAAATTATAAACACTAAATTCAAGATTTTACTATCACTTCTTATAAAATTTAAATTTTGAAATAATAGAAACTAAATTCTAACTTTCATCCAAACACAAAAACCAAATTTATAACGAGAAAAAATTATGCCATATATTAGCATCACCTATCTTTTCATTAGGGATATACATAGACGAATTGAGTTGGATTAAGTTTTTGAATTATATTACTCTGATTTTTCATTTTTAAGATTAATTGATATTCCATAAATATACATGGATACTTTATTATACTTCTCAGATTATATATCCTAATAGTGTCTATTCCTAACTAGTATGTTTGTTTTAGATGTCTTACAAATATACTAAAAACATATCTCATTAATTTATCTTTTTTTTAAAAGATATAATTAATTTATCTCACACAAACTATATATAATATTCTTAGTTCGATTTGATTTGGGGTGAATGAGCCAAAATTTAGCCAATCCAACCAAAACTATAAAATCATAACCCAATAAAAAATTTAACTTAACCCTTATTATTTGGGTTAGGTAGTATGAGTTTATTGTTTTTTTTTTGTAGACTCTTACTTTTCATCTATGAAACATGTTATTTAGGATTGAGTGTCCATGTCGGACACGGACACACCTTACACACGCGAATTGAAGTGTCCAATTTTTTAATTATTTTTTTAAATAATGGACACGGAAAGGACATTGAGAAAGACAACTTGACTAATTATTTTTTAAAAAATAATTTTTTTAAAGAGAAATGTAAAACCAATTTGATTTATTATATTGAGCTCACTTATTAAATCCATGCCTTCCATATTTAAATAATAAAAAAAGAAGTTAAATTTAATATAATATTGAACAAATAAGAAATTTCTTCGACACTCTGCTATCATTTGCCACCACCTCCAAGAACACTCTAGTTTTCATCTTCTTCCTCTCTTTGTCAATCCTTCGCCTTAAACATCATCGAGTATCCCTTTAAATCCTGTGTACATCTTCATTTACATGCGAGTGTCTTTCCAAATTAAATTTAATATAACATGTTTTGTTTTCGTGCAATTGTCCATAGATTATGTTAGTTATTATTTTATTCTAATTATATATATAATCAACATATCTCAAACGTATTGTGTCCTAATTTTTTTAAAATTGATGTGTCGTCCTGTCTTGTCGTATCGGTGCTTCTTAACTTTTCATGCTCATACGTAGTTCAATTTATGCCTTATTTAATTTTATTTTTGGAAAATTTATCAAACTAATCAAATCTAGAAAATAATTACAACTAGGATCGTTTTCTTGCAAATTTGTATTAATGATTATTGGCTCCATTTATAATTACTTTTGGTGGAAGAGTTCATCCACATCCATTACAATTTCCCTTTTTCCCCTTCTATTTTTATTATGTTAGAAAAGAGCAAAGCAAAACCTAATAGTTGTTCATTTACAACTCATGAAAAAAAAAAAAAATGAGACTATTCATAATCCATTGTTGTGTTCTTGTAATGTATTTGTGCATTGAAGAATAATGTGGGGAGGGATGTGTAGGAGCTGGTGGTGGATTTCGTCATTCTCTGCATCGGAAGATTCAGCGACATTCCAAACATCCCCAAATTCGGTGCCAATGCCGGCCCCGAAGCTTTCAAATCGGGTCGGGTTCTTCACTCTCTCCAGTACTCCGCCATGGATTTCGACTCTGCTTCCGATCTCATCAACAACAAGCGGGTCACCGTCGTCGGGTTCCAGAAATCCGCCATCGATCTCGCCATGGAATGCGCCAACGCCAATGGTAAGTCGATTTCCCCCTTTTCGAACCTCCCATTTTGCTATCAATTTCTCTCAATTTGTTGCTGTTTTTGTGTTTGATTTGCAGGTCCGAAGAATCCTTGTACTCTGCTCTACAAAACCGCGCACTGGAACCTTCCAGATGATCGTCCATGGGGGATCCCTTTGTCGTATCTCTTCATGAGTCGATTCGCTGGGCTTCTTATACACAAACCTGGCGAGGGCTTCCTCCTCTATCTCCTCGCTCTGCTTCTTTCCCCAATCGTAATTATCTCAACTCTTTCTCCCAACTTAGGAATCCGAGTAAATTTAATTATATTTCCTAAGTAGATTTTTTTTTTTTTTTTTGATGTTTTGGGCCAATTTGCACACACTTACACTAATGTCATCCGACGACATATAATCTCACCCTATAACATTTAGATGTCAACGAAATTAATTCTTAGGTTGGTGGTCACTATGGACTGAGTCCATTATCGCTTAGTTCCTCAAAGCCTTCTTGACTACTAAGACATTCTACAAGTTGATTTTAACTTTAATTGGAGAGAAAAACGGTACGGTAGGGAATGATACCATGCTGAATTATATTAAAATCACTCTAGATAGCGTAGTGTTCAAAAGGATAATGAGAAACCAAAAGGTTGAGTGTTCAATCTATGATGACCACATGCATTAACATCCTACAGGTTTACTTGAAATCCAAGTGTTGCAAGGACATAGTCGCGTGCAAATTGACTCTAGCTTAAAAAAAAAAAAGATAGTACCAACTAATCCAAAAACTTAAACTTATGAGTTGGGGCAAATTTGGGAAAGACACAACATCTCTATAAGATATATGTCTATTTCTCTCACTACCAACTAGTTTTGAGAAGAAACCTACACTATCTAATATGATATTAAAACTCCATGTGGATATTTATTCCCCAAATTCCTATCCAGTTCAAGTGGGTGGGTTAACAAAACCTAAGCAGGTATTTAATCTATAAATTTGAATTCAACTCAAACAAGTAAATTTAAGTGGGCAATTTGGAACCAACCCAAGTGGATAAAAAACCAAACAGATATATAAAATTTGACTAAGCGGGTAATTCGGTCCACCATCTTCATGGACATATCGAAGATATTCACTTTCTTCTACATTGGAAAGAGAGTTTTCTTACCTATTTATAAGGTATATGAACTATTGGTTTAGAGAAGAAACCCTCACTATCTAGTATTTTTGAATTGGGGTTTTGCTTCTACAGAGATGGTTATTTGCAAAGATTGTGGAAAGCTACGTGAAGAATAAGCACGGATTGTCCAAATACGGGATGGTTCCAAGCCATGGATTTCTACAAGACATAAGTGCATGTTTACTTGCAAGTTTGCCTATGAATTTCTACGAAAAAGTTGATGAAGGAAGCATTATATTGAAGAAATCTCAGAGTTTTGGGTTCTGTGAAGATGGCATTATAGTTGAAGGAGAAACCAAACCGATTCGCTCAGATTTGGTGCTTTTGGCTACTGGATATAGAGGCGATCTAAAGCTTAAAGAAATCTTTACTTCCTCTACTTTTCGAGATTACATGTCGTTTCATGATTCGGCGATCCCCTTCTACAGGTTAGTCTTTCGTTTCAACACTAATCTTATCTGCCATTCAACTTTTGAATTGTTATGAAATTGTCTTCTGAGTTTTTGAGTTTGTCAAGCTGTATGCTGATTGAGTTATTGTGGTTTTACCAAACTAGATGTTTGTAGGAATTAGTTTGGTTTATTGCTATAAAATCATGAGGAAACAAAATGGCTTCCATTCGAGAATAAGATTGTTTTTAGTAGAAATTAGGAGATTCGCTAATTACCTTTAGACTAAGCCCGTTTTAGCCTAGAGAAAGTATTAATGAGTTCAATTTATAATGTTGCCACTTTAAAACAATTTTCTATTTATTTTCTTAACATGCAAATATTGTAAGGTTAAATTATATGCCCCGTAAAAACAATTGAGATAAACGCAAAGGGACGTTAATAAAAGTGGTCTTCAACCAAATACGTGCTGTAGGATCTGCCCTAATAAGGAGAGGACAAGATTATTCAATGTGGCAACCTGTGGATGATGATTGAATGTGATTTCTATTCTTAATAATAATTTTTTTTTAAAAATTATTCGTCCCACGCTGTGGCAGTTTCCTATAATATCTACGAGCAAAGTGATTGAAAACTATGATTCTAATTTCCTTGTATTGAATTTTTATTTGGCTCTAGTTGTCCAGATAGAATTCTTTCGGTTTCATTTAGTCTCTTTTCCAGCTCGATTTGATAATTATTTAATTTTTTAAAATTAGTTTTTTTTTTCTTTTTCTACCATCATTTTCATCTATCAAGAGAAATTTTTTTAGTACAAGTTGGAGGATGAGGGACCACAACGATCGACCCATTTGGTATCTCTTAAGAAAGTATTTAATTTTTTATTAAATTTTAAAACCAAAAACAATATTTTGAGAGGTATATATATATTTCCTTTTATGAAAGCACATGTAAAAAGTTAATAGTAAAATAATAAAATCTATGAGCAAGTAGTATCTGTCAGCTTAATTTTTTATTTTTAAAAATCAAACGTTATAGACGGGATTGTTTTAAATAGTCTTCCCATAATGATATATTTCCATCACAATATTAGAATAATAATAAATAAATAAATAATCTCACAAATCCTGCATAATGGAAATGATCTCATAAGCACTTCTATGTATATAGTCTTCTACCAATAAGCACAAAATGAGGTGCATTATGACATGTGTGTCAATAACTTTTTTTTCCTTTTTTTTTTTCAGTTTCATTATAGTATATTTAAGCAGTTTAAACCAAGATTAACATAACTTTTAAAATGGAAGAATCAAGTACATGTAGAATCCCAATCATTTCATTCAACCATTCCCATTATTGAGATATTGGTTGATGAACTTATCATTTGCTTCAATTTTCACATTATATTGTTAGCATTTCCCTATGTACATATAGAATCTCAATCATTTACTTGTCTTTGTAACTTTTGATTAGGCAATGCATTCATCCAAGAATCCCACAGCTAGCTGTGATTGGGTTTACGGAAAGTCCTTCGAACTTGTTCACCTCGGAGATGCGATGCCGATGGGTAAGCGAGTTTCTCGATGGCACATTCAAGCTACCGAGCATCAAGGACATGGAGAATGATGTAGCGAGTTGGGAGAAGATTATGAAGTATTATTCAGGCCCTTTCTCAAAGAGAGCTTGCCTTGCCACTTTACAAACTTGGTACAATGATCAACTATGCAAGGACATGGGATGGAACCCCAAGAGAAAAAAAGGCTTCTTTGCTGACTTGTTTGTACCTTATGGCCCTTCAGATTATGCCTCCCCTTAAACAAAAAAAAAACAGGTTAATGTTATGAATAGATATCCATTCAACTAGAAACCTATATTTAGAAGGCTCCATTACCCATCTTCCTTTAGAATAGCATGATTAACCTATTTATGGTCAATATAGGTTGTAACTCTCACTTTGTAAACACTATAAATTAGTGTTGTGTAAGCTTTGTAAAGACACCACTAAAATAAGAATTCTTCTACATTCTCTTCTCTCAAAGTGTTGTTCACTTATTCATATTCGTATATGTTGCATTTTGATATTAGTTTTATAACACGTTATCAGCACGAGTCTCTACCCGTTCAGTTGCTAAAGATGATCATTGAGATTGGTATTTCATTGTGGTATGGTTTCATATTCTATTTATTGATTAGAAATATTGGATAAGAAAGTCTTCTCTTTTAAAAGTCTCATTGTTCTAGATTAATTGTATTCAATATACATATTTATTGAATTATTTGAAATGCCTTTTTTTTTTTTTTCCTTCAAGTTTGCTACTTTTCTATTTGGTGGTTTAATTTTTATTCTACAATTTTAAGATCTTTTTATTTTGAAAAGTTGGATGACAAAACAACAACTTAATATATTGGAAATTAAAGATGAATAGTAACCGAAATGAGTTGCTTCATAAATCTCAATCCTTGGACAAGTTTTTTAACTAAATGTTCTTATTGGCTATTTCGAAGCTTTAATAACAATTCTATTTTGTTATTTAGTTTTGAACATTTTTGCATGTTCCATGTTAAATATTTGAGAATTTTAATTTTTCGCTATGTTTCAATTCAATTGTACTATAATGTTGGGTTATGATACAAATTCTTAATAATTTAGTTTGTGACAATAATTATTATGAAAACCTCAATTTTTGTTTATCTATATTGTCTTTATTATATAATAAGTATGTAATATGTATAAATAATTAGTTGTTAAGATCTCGATGATTGGAGTTGCCTAATTCCTTGTATTCATGAAAATATAGCATATTTTGATATTTAATTTATTAATAACTTAAATTATATATAAATATTAGAAGTCTAATAAACTATTAGAAGACATTCATGAATTCTAATATTTTAGTTGATATAACTTTCACTTTGCTTCGGATTACAAACATTTTTATGTTGATTGATTTATTTATTTATTAATTATGATATATGCTTTTAAATTATTGCATAAAATATGGGCTAATTTATTTATTAAAATCTTATCGCATAGTTGTAAATATTTTTATGAAGTCCAAAGTATATATGCATAAATATTTGGTTTATATTATAGCAAACTTTGAGATATATATTATTCTTTTCAAAGTTAATTATCATTTTGATATACTCAAATTTGCATATTAAAAAAAAAATGTTCATTTTATGTTAATGCACCTGAAGTTGCATGATTTCTAATTAAGAAAAGTTCATCATTAAATGCACATGTTACATAAGTTTGGAAATATGAGATGATCATCACTTTGATTAAGATGTGCACATATAGTGCATTATTATACAATGTGCTATTGTATTAAATATATCAAGACATAAAGAAAATTGATTATAATGATGATCAGATTAATTAACAATACCATTCCATGGAGTGAATATTGTATTCATTTAAAATAATGAAAGAAGAATAGTGTGTGAAAGTAACTTTACAAAATTATTCGAGTATCTTAAAGAGAAAAAGTTTACACACATTTAAATGATGTAACTATTTGGATTTATTAATTATATATTTTTTGTAGTTTGGTTTCAACTTCCAATGTCTCACTTTACTTTTTGTATATTATTGTGTTTCCAATATCATGATTGCTTGTTTTAGGTTGGATATATGTTTGAGGTAATATGATTAATTCAAAGTTTTTTTTTTAGTAATTTTATTACTTGATTGATATATGTGTTTTTATCATTGCTTATTGTATAGTATAGTTGTTTCGATATTGACATGAAATATTGTTTTAATTTTAAAAAGTTTTGACTTCAAAACTCTCTACCTACACTCTAGTTATTTTTATGATATATGCTTATATTATTGTATAAAGAAAATTTTGTTTTATTTATTAAAATTTTATCAATTAAGCATGACATACATTTTAAATATTTATAATATAATTCTTATATTCATAATGTACGATTATGATGCTTATTAAGATGTTGTTTTCGTAGAACTATTTAATATTTAACAATTTAAGAGTTATAAATTTTTTAGAAATTCTAAGTTGTTAATTTCTTAAATGAATTATTCTATTTATGAATATTTAATGACTTAAACCATATACTTGTGTCATACATTTGAATTACTCTCAAAGAATTCAAAACATGATTTATTATATACATTTATGTTTGACTTATCTAATAACAAACTTTAAAAAGTATATAGCTAATTATTCATTTTAAGTTAAATCTTTTTTATTAGATGCACTCAAAATTGCATTAAAAGTACTATGTTATGTTAATGTACATGATGTTACATTATTTACAAATCAAGAATAATTTATGATTAAATGCAACATGCACAATTCTTAAATCAAGAAATGTTCATTAGTTTGATTAGATGCACCTATAGTTGCATAGTTAAACAACAAGTGATTTCGAGTGTATGAGAATTTATTAAATATGTTCTTGATTTGTAAAAATACTATTCCCCGAAGTGAATATTGTAGTATTGAATAATGAAAATGAATAATATTGTATGGAAGTAAATTTTCAAATTTTCAATAATCTCCTGAAGAGATGATCAATCTGTTTACCCATTAAATATGACATATTTGGTGTTCTAGCATAAAAATTGATTATTTCAATTTTGTCTAATGATTATTTTGTCTAAGTTGTGTAAACGGAACACCTCTGGGAACTAACCTAGAAGTTGAATTAATCGAAATGGAATACTGCCATAATACATAAAGTCAAATAGACTTAATAGAAACTTTTGAAAATACAAATATTATTTTGCCTAGAAGAGCAAATTTACCCTTGATATGTTTTTCAAGAAAAAATTATAATTAAGTTGTAAAGAACTTGAAGTTCAAGTGTACTATTTTCATAAAGAGTCATATCATGTCAATGTGATTTAAATTAATCAATGAGAATATCACGATCAACATCTATTAAAGAACCCGAAGATTCTTCAATTTATTAAATTGTGATGAGATACTTGCTCTTCTAAAATTAATTATTATTTCATCAGCTAAATTGTAATTGAATTCTTCAAATTTCGTGAAGAAATTTTAGATGGCAGGATTGACACATCCGGCAGGTAGTCATTATTATCAAGTTAAAACCGTGTATTTGCAAGATTGATTGCTCAAATAATTAAGTTAAGAAGAAAAATCTTATAATTTTAAAATTAAAAAAGGAATTGTCTTAGTAATGCTAACCAATTTTCATCTCAAACAACGGGTAATTATATATTATATATAGTTTGAGATAATTGTTAAACATTTTGTAGTTTATGTTCATTCACAAAATGGTTAAACATAACAATTTGTGAGCAACAAAGATTCCAATAAATATAAAAGTCATGTAACTTTGTATAGAGTGTTGTTTATATGCATGAGCTAAGTACTCTACTATAAGCATTCCCCAATACAATTAGCTCATGGCTAGAAGCCAATTATTTTCCATCTACAAGTTTTTATTGTGTAGTAAATGTTCTAATTGCTCCACCACAACATATTAAGATTAGTCTCTAGATGAGACTAGAAATATAAAGTTTCTTAGTTATAAGATATCTTGAACCTCGATGGGTAATATCTTTCTTTGCACAATTTGCTAATTAATATTAATGAGATGAATTTTCCAACATTAGGGAGAGAATTGAGAAAAGTTGGAAAAGTATTCATCTAGATTTTCATACAAATCAATGTGAACCAGAAGTTCAAAGGCAAATTATATATTGTCTTATTTAAGTATTTATTCTACATATCATTGTGAACCAGAAGTTCAAATGACAATTCATTGGCAAATCAAATGCTAGATGCATTTAGAGAGGCGATAAAGAAAGTGATTAAGATGCAAATGCATCATCAAGAATTGATATTACAACAAGTTGTCACAATTAATCATTTATCACATGCTTGAAGCATAGTAGAGTAATGAGTTCCAAAGATAAAAATTATCGAGAATACGAATTTCCAAAAGAAGTATTAAAGTTGACTAATCAAACGAATGTTGAAAATGTATATGAGAATAATAAAGAGACCTCGATAAGTTATGTCATGACATGGAAAAAATGGAACCAAATTGATATAATTGTTGACAACATTCTAAGCTATAATGTTGTTCTTGATATTATTTATGAAAGTGAGAATTCTGACATAGATTTGTCAAAGATTGTCGACACTAAGATGATTGACCATAGTAGAAAGAAGAAATCTAAATAAAATTACACTCACTTTCAAAACAAAGAGTTATGACCTTGTACTCCATACATCTTCAGATGTAAAACATGTTGGATGCAAATGAGTAGTTGTTTGTAAAAGAAATAAAAAAAAAAGGTCATGAGATAAAACAAGACTTGGTACACAAAGGTTCTTGTAAATACTTGATATTGATTGTGAGGAGACATATTCTCTTGTGGTGGATGCATTAACTAACATCAAGATATCTAATCATCCTGACATATCTAAAGAGATGATGAACATCTTATAAATATAATTTTAAGAAAATCATAGTCAGGATTTGTTATTATTTATGTATTTGTTGATGAAATAAATATAACAGAAACTCATGAAGAACTTCAAAGCCAGTATAATCTATTAAAAAAAAAAATTGAGATGAAATGTCTCGGAAATAAATGTTGCATTGGCTTGCAATTTTAATATTGTGCAGATGGATTATTTAATCATTAAACATCTCATACATAAAGATCTTAAAGAGCTTTTACATGAATAAAAGCACATCCATTGAACATTTCAATGAAGTATCATATTTTAGTGTGATAATGACATTTATATGTATATTAATTATCCAACCCATATAAAACTATATCTTATACAGATTAATTTTTCATGTCAAAGTTTTGCAAATCATGAGGCTATTCGAGAATTTATATGGTCAAGATCACTTACTCAACACATCAGTGAAACATGTGGTTTGGCTCACAAATTCAAAGGATAATTTGATAGTGTTCTTTACAGAAACATTACTTGTTGGAATATTCGCTAAGTTTGTGCACAATATTGGAATGCAGCAACTCAGATATCTTAAATGATGTTTTCATGAGGGGGAGTAGAATCTACTGCACTTTTTTTTTTCCCTTGACTAAGGTTTTTTTCCCACTGGGTTTTTCCTAGTAAGGTTTTTAATGAGGCAGTTATGGATATCTAAGAGGGAGTGTTATGAATAGATATCCATTCAACTAGAAACCTATATTTAGAAGGCTCCATTACCCATCTTCCTTTAGAATAGCATGATTAACCTATTTATGGTCAATATAGGTTGTAACTCTCACTTTGTAAACACTATAAATTAGTGTTGTGTAAGCTTTGTAAAGACACCACTAAAATAAGAATTCTTCTACATTCTCTTCTCTCAAAGTGTTGTTCACTTATTCATATTCGTATATGTTGCATTTTGATATTAGTTTTATAACAGTTAACAAATAATTGCCCATTTTCAATTATCATATCCAATACAAATTGCATTGCCATAGCCCAAATAAAAGCAATATAATGCAATTTGAACCCTCCCCATTTGGTTCTTCTTGTTCGTCAAGCTGTTTTTGGTTTCTTTCCACTTATGAACCAAATCAAATGAGATTAAATAAGATATGATATGCTATTTCTAGTTTATTGTTCATTGAGTTCATCAAGTTTGTTGCTACATGATTCTTATTTTTAGTTTAATTGATAAAGTCTATTAGGTAAAAAAGTCCCTCTAAGTAATCTTTGTTTCTTGACATTTATATTTTGTTAGTTGGAAATTGTCATCGATAATTTTCTTACAAGTCAATTTTTATTTAAAGGATTGATATTTAATTAGTTACGATTATTAGGTTGGTGAAGTGTAATGCATTTTTTTTTCAATTTCTATAAAAACTAACAAATAATAGGTCTCGTTTGATAACCATTTTTTTTTCGTTTTTTTGTTTATGAAATTTAAGTCTATAACAACTACCTTACTATACCTTTTTCCTTATTTGGATATCTATATGTTACCCATATTTTAAAACAAAATCAAAATTTAGAAAAAAAAAAGTAACTTCCAAAAGTTTTTTTTTTTTTGAAATGTAATTAATATTCACCTACTTTCTTAAGGAAATATGGAGCACATGCTAAAAAAATTGAGTAGAAATAAGTTTAAATTTCATAAACCAAAAACAAAAATTCAAATGGTTATCAAACGGGACCATAACAATTCTAATTAAAAATTTCAAAGCCATTAAAACAAAATAAAGAGGTTATATTCTATACTTCGTATTTTAAAAAAAGGAAAAAAAATCAAAATGTATTTTATTACTAAATTCAAATTTGAGTCAGAGATATTCAAATCTAGAATTTGTAGTTATGGCTAAACTTTTTTGTTGGTTGAATTATTGTTGTGGTTAGTTTGTTTTGGTTATGGTTTAGGTGCAAATGCCAATCCCTGCCTAAGCACTTTATATTGACAACAAGAGATAAATCAAGTAAAAATAAATAAATAAAATAAGATTCATTTAACTTTTGTTGGAAAATTATTAAATAATTTATAAATATACATGCTAATTAAAAATCGAGGTTAGAAATATTTTCTTCATGCTTTGTTTTCTTTTTATTCAGTGAGCATAATTTTTCAGTCACCAACTCATTTATGTCAAAATTATGTTTTTTTTTATTATATGAAAATTTATGTTTTTGTTAGTGGAAATAATATATTAATTTTAGTTCAACCCACGACTAAGAACGGATTCAGGCGTGAACAATAGTTAGTTATATATTTATACCAACACAAAGTTAGCACAATTATCATGTATCACTTTCTCTAACTTGTGTAGGCTAATTTTTGCCCATAATATTGCTACTTTTTACCTACGGTTCAACTTAAATGCAATTTACTAACATCATCCATAAAGATAAAGAAAAACTAGTTTATTATTATTTTTAGGACAAAAATAGTTTATTGCTATGTAAATAAAAAATATATTCATAAAAAACTATGTAAATAGAAAGTGTATTATGCATTAGAGTTAATAGTTATGAGAGACCGGGTTTTGGTAGATTTCAGTTGAATTTATGGATTGTGTTTACAATGTTGGAAAAGTCTTGTAATACCTTATTTTAGTTCCCAATTAATAATTGGGAGGTAATCTATATATCATTTTATTATTATTAATGAATGATTATATTTTAAAATAAAAAATAATTATGAGCGACGGACATAACTCATATTCAATTAGTTAGTAAGTAATATATGATATCATTGAAGTACTATATATATATATATATTGAAAGTATCATTGAAGTACTATCTTCGATTTAATAGTTGTCAGTAATTTAAGATTAAAATAAACTTGTAAGATACTTGAAGTTAAATGAAACCAATACCAAATCACAAAAATCAAATAAATTGGAATATTTGAAAATTCTAAAATTGATATCTAAACCAAAGTGGCATCAAACACTTCTAAAAAAAAGGAGAAAAATGGGCATCAAATTAGCTTTAACGAGGATAAATCACAAAATTCAAACGCTTTTTGAATAATAAAAAAAAGTTACTATTTTGATTAAATTTCAACCCAAAATTTCTCTAGATAAATTATTCTTTACCTAAATTCCAATTAAAAGAAAAAAGAAAAAAAAAACATTGATACATTGCAGTTCTCTCAAGCAAACCCACGTGGATTTAACTCAAATACTGTTTTTAAACATCATATTAACATAATACTTCAAAATGTATTTTACTTAAGTCGTAATTTTAGATCTTTATTTTTAACCATACTATAATTTTAGTACGGCGTTGCACGTAATAATTTCTTAAATAATAAATTATATATATATATATATATAAAATTATAAATTGTTTCTTATATTTTTAGGCTAAATTTAAATCATCAAATAATAATTTCAATATAATATTGAATTTTATAACCATTTTTTCACGTTAGTTAAATTTATTAAAATTCACATTTATGTTAAAAGCAGTTAATTATTTATTTTGAGCTTAAAAATTAATAGGTGTTATTATTTAAAAAAATTAAAAAAAATTATTGAATTAAAATTAAATTTTTTTAAAAAATCGATGCTTTTTAATTTTTTTTTCTCAATTTATCTATTAATAGACCAATTATTCTTGAATTGTAAAATTTATAAAAGTTATATCATTATTATAATTATAAATATAAATAAGCTAAATATATTTATTATTATATATGTATGAACTTACCTTTAACCTCAAATGATAATTTTATCGTTCTTCAAAAAAAAAAATTCCACATCTCCAAGTCAACAATTAAGCAACAAAAGATCCCTACGAAAATTATTGCAACAAAAGAAAAGTTAGATGAAAGTTAAGGTAAATAATCCAACAAAAAAATAAGATAACTAAATTTTTTATTAAAAAAAAAACTCAAGAAAGTAATCCCAAGCAAAAAAGAAAGTTTCAAATGTGTTTGTAAACAAAATATAGAGAACTATATATATAATAGGAAATTATTGTTACCAAACTTTTGAAATTGAAAAATTCGTGCACTAACCTCATATGATAATCTTATAATTCTTCAAACTTTTTTTCAAGATTTCTAAGTATTTTTTTGAAAGGCAACAATTATGCAAAAATTATTTCACAAAATAAAAATTAGACGAAAGTTAAGGTAGATAATTCAACATAACTTATTATAAAACAAAAAACCAAACAAAAAAAAAATAAAGAAAAATAAATTCAAACAAACAGAAAGTGTTCTTGTAAACAAAATGTAGACACCTATTTATAGGATTGGAAAATTCAATTTATTATTTTAATTAAAATATAAAATATCAAATAAAATCTATGAGATTTGGTAAAAATATCTTATTTTCTACCTGAAAATTTAAATGATATTGTAAATATCTCCATTTAATTGTTCAATTCTCTTATCTTCTAATTTAATCATAAAATCTATGAGATTTGATAAAAATATTTATCTTTTACGGATGAAAATCTAAATAATATTGTAAATATCTTCTATGTTATTTGAATTTTGTGGAAAATTCAATTTATTATTTTAATTAGAATATAAAATGTCAAATAAAATCTATAAGATTTGGTAAAAATATTTTATTTTCTACATGAAAATTTAAATGATATTGTAAATATCTTCATTTAATTGTTGAAATATCTTAGCTTCTAACTTAGTCATAAAATCTATGAGATTTGATAAAAAAAAAAATATTATCTTCTACGGATGAAAATCTATAAATATCCTCTACGTTATTTGATTTTTTTTTATATATATTCCAATAAATGACATTTTTGTAATTTATGGTATGACTTAAAGGTAAAATCGTCTAAAAATGATTTACCCTTCAAGCCACACTTTAAAGTAGTATGATATTTTCAATAAAATATAAATTTGATCATGGTGTCAAATTTATCATTATTATTTATTTGAATAATCTTTATTATTTTTTCATCTATTATTTTTTTATTTATATTCACCTTCTTGCATTACAATTGTGATTGTTATTAAACCAATTTGAATTAAAAAAGAGCTGACTTGAAATAAAAATTAATTTAAGTTTCTTTTTAAAGTATATAAATTAGAATTAAATATTTAATTAGAAATCAAAATACAACCAACAATCTTTAATGCCATGTTTGGATGGGGAAAGGATTGATAATAACATTGGTGGAAAGATGAGTTGTAGAAAAGCTATGTTCATTAAAAAGTTTGAATGAAAGGTTTCAAAAAATGTATGAGAAGGTGTTTGGATGTGGAATTATAGACTCTTTCTTTTTTTTTTTTTTGAAAATTCTGTAAAATTGTAAATTGATTATAAATGAAAGTTATTTTGAATTATCAAAAATTTAAAATTTATTAATAATTAGTTTGGTTGTGGTTATTTATAGAGGGATCGCAGAAAATACCTCATTTAAATGTAAGTAAAATTTTCCTATACATGAATGTGTAGATGATCCCTACATTTTGGAGATGTGTCACTCTTGAATGTCACAAAAAAAAATTATAATAAAATTATTTTTTAAAGTGTATAATTTTTGTGGCAGCTAGGTGTCACATCCCTAAAATGTAAGGCTCCCCTACACAAATGTGTAGATGCGGTTAAAAATAAGTAATTATTTATAGAGTATTAAAAATGAGTGGTTAGAAATAAATGATTAATTTAAGTAATTAAAAATTAGTTATTACTTTAAATGATAAAAGATATTTAATGAATAATAATTTAAATGATTATCCATGCATGCCCTATATTAGCAAAATCAAAAGTTAATTTAAAATCAAACCATAAAATGGCTGAATAAACCAAACAAACCACAAAAACCACGTGATCGCGTATAAACTAAAACAAACAAACTCATTAAAAAACGACAACTTCGGTTCTTCTCCACTCGCTGTAAAGCGCGTGAGAAACAAACCCATCATGATTTCCCCTGTGATTTGTTCTCTTCTCACTGGGGAATCAGAACACGCGCCATGATTCTGCGTCAAAATAATAACAAAACAATAAAATAGATTTTGGAGGGCACGTGAGATGCACGTGAACATGGAAGGACAGACCTGACCCAACAAACTAAACACCAAATGAAGAAATTACAAATGCCATGGAGTGGGGGGTGTTCCCCTGTTACCGCTCACATGCTAGTTTCAGAGTTTCACTTTTTCTGCCCAATCAGAAAGAGTCTTCCCCCTTTTATAGAACCGTTTTCTTTTGGTGATTTGATTTACTCTTTATTTATATTCTTTTTATTAATCTTTAATATTTTTGGATTTTTCAACCCCTTCATTAGTTATATGATCCAGGTTCATTTAATAAATACTATTTTAGTCCATTAATTTTAAAGTTAATTTGAACTTTGGACTTCAATTTTAATCTTTAAATTTTGAATTTTATTTTATTTGTCTTTAGATAAAAAAATAACTTAAAATTGATCCTTAAATATTTTTAAACTTTTTTTTACAAACATAATATTCTTCTATACATTTTATAAATATTGAAATATTAACATTAATCGATCAATCTCTATTAATATTAACTTTAAATTTATTATATATATATTTTTAAAAATATTCAAAAACTAAAATAAAACAATCCAATAATAAAAATAATTTTTTTGAAAGATTAAAATATAATAAATCTCAAAACTAATATAGGACTTTTCAAATTAAGTGATAAAAATGGCACCAAAGTCTTGCATACAAAAAATATCTAATAAGATACCAAGCAAAACAAATAATTTTGAAAAGTCCAATAAATAAATAAATATATATATTGTTATGAATAATAGCTATCTATTTTTAGATAATGTAACTACCCCACTCACCACTAATGGGTATTCTTTCCCTATTACCCACTACCCCTTAGTTTTAGCCATGATTGATTATCTAATAGCCAACTTAACATCTTCACAACACTATAAATATAAGTGTTGAAATGCTTGTAGATGATACCATCGAATAAGAATTCTCATAATTTTCTCTCTATATTCTCTTTTCTACTTATGATCTTTACTTACTTTCATATCAGTTTATAACACGTTATCAGCACGAAGTTCTAATCACTGAGATCTTCATTTCATAAGAGAAAGAGACATGACACTTGATCAATTGGATGGAAAGGAAAAACATCCGTTGAAGATATATGGTATTTTATTCATTTGTTAAAAAATATATCAATTGTTTTGAAAAAATTTCTTCACAATGATGTGCGGCAATAGATCGACAATACTATGGAGGTTATTTTTTTTACCTGTGGAGAACAACAGAGTTCAAGCTAAAGGAAAATTGGTCAGGTATATATCTTGTTTTAATTAATTGATGCCTCATAATTTCTTTTATTTCAGCTTTATACATGAACTGTACTAATAAAAGAAAAATTAAGTATGTATTATTGCATAAACATTTTATTTGGTTAACTAATCAAATATTTCACTTTCTAATTCATAAAAAAAAAAAAAATCTATATGTAGCTCTATTATTAATGCTTAGTCTTTAAATTTATTTTATGAAATTTAGTCATTGATTGAAGAGAATTTGACCAGCTTTAGAAATTAATATGTATCTATTTCTTTACCATAGCTATGAGCTAGTGCTTAGATTAATCCAATCTATGAAATATATTTTCAAGAGTCCTAGTATTACTATTTATATGATTTGAGTTATTATAAGCATTATTGAATTATATACGTGTATCTATGATAATCCCAAAGATTTTTTTTATTAGTTTCGATCTAGGATTTGAGGTTAAGTTTTGATCTAGGAGATCATTAATTACTTTTATTATTTCTCACAAAAGTAGATTCAATGAATGGTTTCTTCTTGTAATCAAGTTTTTTTTTGTGTACTATATATATATTTTTAAAAGAAATTTAACATAACAAATAGATGAATATTATGTAGATCTTAATTCTTTCCCTCCATATGATATCTTATGCTTGATGAGTCTTACATTGTTCAATAAACTTAAAAGTTTTTAGTTGTTTGAAGAATATATTTACTCATTTTCCTAAAAATTGAATTGTTTTTATTGAAAGCTTTTAGAAGAATACAATTTCGAAATGTTTTGAATAGAATTAGAAGACTAAATTATTGGTGTATGAGCACGATTACACGAAATTTTAGTATTTTCTAGCCTCATTTGAAATTCTACTTTACTTTTTCGTTCTCTTAAACGTGTGGCACGAAGTTTGTTCCAATTTTTTAGGCTAAAACAATGTGTGAATTTTAAATTTTCTATTTTTGGGAAGGAGAATATTACAGTGTAAGTAGTTTCACTTTTTATTGCTTTTGTTACATTATGTAGTCATTGTATTTTCACACTTCACCCAATTTATTTGTAAAATCAGCATTATTTAGAGCTTGAGTTCTCAAATATGATTTTAGTTTTTTTTTAAAGCAGACACAGTATTTTTTTATTTTTGTGAGTATTATTTCCAAAATTTGAGGTGATTAGTTTACCATTTTAGAAGGTAAAAAAAAACATGATATATTTCAGTTTAATGATGGTTAGATTTGTATCAAATATTATGGTAATAGATATTTAAGATAAGTTGCATGATTTTTACTAATATTGAATTTAAATTATATCATAAAATATGTTTCGTTATATGTATGGGTTAATCATTTCTTAAAATATGTTGAATTTTATGCATTAAATAATACACATAATTTAAGTAATGTTATACATCTTAAGTGTTTTTAATATAGTTATGGTATCATTCTGGTATCATTCATGTTCATTATTCTCTAGAAATATGTGGTTAATCATTCACCTCATAATTAGTTTATATTTGATGCGCTTGAAGTTGCATCGACAGTAATTATTTTATATTAATGTACCAGAAGTTACGTGATTAAAAATTAAGAATTGTATATGATAAAAGCATAGGTAGTTGCACAATTCTTGAATTGAGAAATGTTCATCACTTTAATTATATGCATCTGTAGTTGCATGTTTGTACAATAATAAATAATTTTGATTTAATGAGCTCAGGTAAATATGGTATTGTATTAATGATATCAAGAAAAGTGTTATTATGTGATGAGAAAGTATTAAGGATTAATTGTCAATATCATTCCCTGAAGTGAATGTTATAATGAAATAATAATGTTTGGAAGTAAAACTTCAAATTTGCAAGAATCTCCTAAAGAGATCATGATCAATTTTTTTTACCCATTGAATATGACATATTTGGTGATTTAAGCAAAAAAAAAATGATTAATTTCAACTTTGTCTAAGGATTGTTCTGTCTAGGCTGAGGTATTTAAGTTGTGATGAAATGGAACACCTCTACCTAGAAACTAACACGAAAGTTGAATTAATTGAATTAGAATCCAAAGTCAAAATTACATAAAGTCTAGTAGGCTTTCTTTAAACTTTCGAAAAATAAATATTATTTTGCATAGAAAAGCAAAGTTTACCATGATATACTTTAGAAAGTATACAAAACTTTAAAGAACCTGAAGTTCATGTATTAAGATATGTGTATACTAATTGGTATAAATAGTTATATCATGACAATGTGTTGTACACAAGTGTTGCCTATATATATATTAGACATGCAACCTACCATAAATACTCCCAATACAATTAGCTTATGACTAGAAGCCAAATATATTCCATCTGCAAATTTTTAATGTGCATTAATCGCATTTAAATTGCTCCACCACAATATACTAAATCCGGTCTCGGATGAGACTAGAAATATATATTTTCTTAATTATTAGATATCGTGAACCCTTGTTGGGTTATGTTTATTACACAATATGCTAATTGATATTGATGAGCAAAAGTTTTCCAACATTAGGGGGAGAATTGAGAAAAGTTGGAAAAATACTCATTTAGATCTTCATACAGATCAATGTGAACCAGAAGTTCAAAGACAAATTATATATTGTCTTATTTAAGTATTCTACGATCATTGTGATTTGTGAACGGAAGTTCAAATGATAATTCATTTGAAAATCGAATGCTAGATGTATTTAGAGGTGATAAAGAAAGTAATTAAGATGCAAATGCATCATCGAGAATTGATATTACAACATGTTGTTACAACTAATAATTTATCATATGCTTGAAGCATAGTAGAGTAATGAGTTCCAAAGGTAAAATTTCTCGAGAAAGTGGATTTCCAGAAGAAATCTTAAATTTGACTAGTCAAACGAATGTTGAAAATGTATATGAGAATAATAAAGAGATCTCGATCAGTTATGTCATGACATGGAAAAATGGAACCAAATTGATATAGTTGTTGACAACATTACGAGTTATAATGTTGTTCTTAATATTATTTATGAAAGTGAGAATTTCGACATAGATTTGTCAAAGACTATGCCGACACTTAAATCGATTATCTATAGTAGTAAGAAGCAATATAAATAGAATTACACTCACTTTCAAAACAAAGAGTTCTGGACTTGTACTCCATACCTCTAAAGATGTAAACACATGTTTGATGAAAATGAGTATTTGTTTATAAAAGAAATGAAAAAAAAAAGGTCATGAGATAAAACAAGACTTGGTACACAAAAGTTCTTGTAAAGACCTGATATTGATTGTGAGGAGAAATATTCTCTTATGGTGGATGCAATAACTAACATCAAACTATCTAATCATCCTGACATATGTAAAAAGATCATGCACATCTTATGAATATAATTCTAAAGAAACCACAATCAAGATTTATTATTATTTATGTATATATATTGGTGATATAAATATGATAGAAATTCTTGAAGAGCTTCTAATTTCAATAGAATATATATTATGAAAGAATTTGAGTTGTAAGATTTCAAAAAATAAAGTGTTGCATTGGCTTTCAAATTAAATATTTAGGAGATGAAATATTTAATTATCAATTATTTCATAATTTTTTTTATATTGAGATTTTATGTATATAAAAACATATCTCTTGAACACTCGAATGATGTTTTGTAACTTAATATAAAGAACAACATTTTACATGCTCGAGAAGATGTTGATCAATAAATACTTGGTCCTTGATCAAGTGTCGTATCTTATTGCAATAACTGCACTTATGTTTTCTAACAAATTGAACCTTGATTATCTAATTAGTTATGCAAATAAGAGAAATTTATTTGATCCTCACAAAGCTAGATCTGAAGCTAATTATCTATTTACATGTGAAGGAATCGTTATATCATGAAGATTCGTAAAACAATAGTATTTACAAAGACATTGATTACTGCAACATTCGAGAAATTGATTCTCAAAGTTGGAATGCAAACTCAAAGTGATGCTTTTATGAGGGGGAGCAAAAGTATTGCACTCTTTTTCCCTTGACTAAGGTTTTTCCCAATGAGTTTTTCTAGCAAGGTTTTTAATGAGGCAATACTTGTTCAAGTACATAAACTTGTATACAATAGATAGCTAAGGGGGAGTGTTATGAATAATAGCTATCTATTTTTAGATAATGTAACTACCCCACTCACCACTAATGGGTATTCTTTCCCTATTACCCACTACCCCTTAGTTTTAGCCATGATTGATTATCTAATAGCCAACTTAACATCTTCACAACACTATAAATATAAGTGTTGAAATGCTTGTAGATGATACCATTGAATAAGAATTCTCATAATTTTCTCTCTATATTCTCTTTTCTACTTATGATCTTTACTTACTTTCATATCAGTTTATAACATATATATATTTTTTGGAGGAGGAGACAAATACCGATTATCGAGCTCGAACCTGTCATGCTAATTTTGAACTGGTTTACCACAAAACAATGAAATCATTGACTGGATCCATTCAATTAATTTTGCTTGGTACATCATTATAATTCAAACTTGTTATGTATGACTTGTAACTCAAATATAACGAGTTTGAGTACTCAAAAAAAAAAAAAAAAGAGTTTGAATCACATCTCAATTGTTGGTCATTAAAATGTAAATTGATGTAATTGAAGTTACTACTCTTGTTACCTTCTTATTTTTAATTACTTTTTAAAAAATTTAATAATAAAGAGAATATAAATTTGAAATCTCTTATTCCAAATATTATTGAATTAAAAAATATGAGTATTTAGATTTATTTGAGAGCACTATACCTTTAGATAGGGCTTTGTAATTTCCCTTCCTCAATTTATACCCAAAAAAAATAGTTGAACTAAATTTTTTTGATAATTTTGGTAAAAATTTAAACCTAACTTAAATCTTTTGACTTCAAATTACTCATTTAGCTATATTATTTATCTGCAAAGTATTATTAAAAACATGAGTGTAAAATGGTAAAAGATACAATCTAAACTGTTGTTCATTGGATTCAAATTATTCATATTAAAAAATGCTCAGTAAAAATTAGGTTAATTTTCTATTATCATTTTTTATTCGTCAATTTGTCTATTATCTAAACATTAAAAAAAAAAACCCACGTCTTTCATTTAGGGTGTTTAGAATAAAAATGTTCGTGCCAATGTTATTTGTGTTTGGGTGAAGAAAATAAAATAATGAGTATTATAAGAGTGAAAAATAATTATTAGGGATAGGAGTGTTCATGTGTCGCTAGGTGTCATTTTGGTGAAAATTGACACCGAATTCGACCTATCAACTTGCTTTAAAATGACATCGAAATCAATTTATTGGTTAAATTGAATAATTCATTTAATTTTTTTTAATAAAAATAACAAATTTACTATTCAATTTTTTTTAATGAAATCTTGAAATTGATTTTCTCTCACTATATATATTTATTTATTTATTTGCTGGTTCAATCCCTGTGATCTTTAGGCCGGCGTAATCTTTGAAGTTTCATCATGACGATAGATCATTGCAATTGTTGGTCTTCAACGATGAATTCCTAGCAAGCTTGACTACGTCTTTGCCTTTTATACACACCACCCGTCGCTCCTAATTGAATGGGCCGGTAACGTAAAAATGGATCAACACCAAACCAAATAACCAATCGCGTAATTGAACCATTCAATAATTTAGAAGGAATGTTAGAACCCAAAATGATTGGGAGAATAGGAAGCTATTGTGCCAAGTAAAAAATGATTATAGAAAAAATAAAAAATAATTATGGTGAAATGAAATTATGACGAGAATCATTCCTACGAACCAAATACAAAGAAGGATTATCTTCCCATCTGAACCTTTTGCTCCCAAACACCCTTAGTTTCATCCAATAACGTCTCAATTCATACATTAGGGTTACAATTTAACCCTTTAATAAACACTACGCTAAATATTGGTAAAAATAACATCATAACTAAATTTTATTTTATTGATAAATTTGAAGATTTGATTAGAATTATTCATATATTATTTGGTTAGTCAGACTTTGTGCAAATTCTGATTTTATTGAAATTATTAAACTAATGAGTTTGTTAATACTTTTACCTTCCGCTTTGTTAAAAATGATAGGCAAATCAGAGTTGAGAGCAAACTGAGCATGAAGACTGATACTATTAAAAAAACGACTATTTTTATTATATTCTAATACAATTAGAAAGATAATTTTAACTGTAAAAAAAGATAATTTTTTTTTTTTGAAAAAATAGAAAGATAAAATCATTAGAGTCAAAGTATTTTTCAGTAGGTCATGTGGTGTTTTGAGTTTTAGTTGAACGAAATTATATTCCAAAGTTTTCAACTCCAAAAAAAGTAAATAAATAAAGTGATAGCCTTAAAATTCGCATGTATTTGGTGTATAATTGTATTTGGTGATAGCCTTAGAGTTTTGGGTTTTGTTTGGTGAAATTCCAAAATCTCTCCTCTCTCTCTCTCTCTCTTGACAGAATATTAAAAAGTTAAAAGTTTAATTTTAGGATAAAAATAATTACAAATCAATGATTAAATACATATAATTAGCTGTTTTTATATAATGAAATGATTTTATTTTTCATTTTATTTTGGCTAAATAAATTTGGATAAAATTTTTGATCCCATTTAATAACCATTTCGTTTTTGGTTTTGTGTTTTTATTTTTAATATTTTAAAAATAGATTCTTTGATAACTAATTTTGGTTTTTGTTTGTAAAATATTAAAGAAATACTAACTAAAAAAAGTAGTTTTTAAAAATAAGTTTTTGTTTTTGTTTAAAAAAAAGTATGAATAAAAGAAAAAGAGTAAAAAACTAAAAAAATTAAAAAGGTCATATTTGGAAACAAAAAATAATGATCATACATGTTTTTTGGTTTTTAATTTTTAAAAACATAAAACTAAAAGCAATCATCAAATATATAGATTTTAATTTTTAAAACAAAAAACAAAAAAATCAAAATTGAAAAGCTAAAAACAAAATGGTTATTAAACGATGTCATAGTTACCGAATTCGAAACAATTTGCATTACAATGTTAACATTTACAAAACTATATTAACAACTTGACAAAAGAAGTAATACTCGAATGACATCATATTAGCTGGTTGGTTACGTGTTTGAGTTTCAAATTTTGTTGAATTTAGAAAGAAAACTATATTAACGGCTTCGAGTTATATGTTAGATTCCTCGTACTCATACAATAGAAAAAAAAACTTTTAGTTCCTATATTTTTTTTTAAAAAAATAGAATTTAGTTCTCGTGATTTAAAATTAAATCACAAGAGTTTAATCCTATGGTTTGAAAAAAATATATAAATTAGTTCCTATAATTTAAAAAACTAGAATTTAGTCTCTATTGTTCGATAAAATGTAAGAAATAATCTTAATGTTTCTTATTGTTGACAAATTAAGTACTTAAAAATTAGTGAAATTATTGATGTGTCAACAGTGAAACTATATGTTAAATGATTGATATAACAAAAGAATGTCATATTATTCATGTATGAATAGTGAGTTTCCAACTCAATACACACTAGACAATTACATACAATAAAAATTATATTTTAAATTTTATAAAATCATAAAAATTCAATTCAATTTTCGAAAAAAAGTTAGAGTTTAGCTCCCATGGTTTTTTAAACCAAAATTTAGTCTCCATGATTTATAAAAATATACAACTTTTTGCTAACATGAACGGTTGCTCAACTATATTAGTACATGTTCAATATAGGTAAGATTTAGATAACCAGACAATCAATTTAGATAATCATCATTTATTATAAACGTGCACAGAAACATAGGTCATTTACAAAAATGGGCCCAAACACACTATAAACTTAAATTTGAAAAAAAATTAAATTTGAAGCTTTTTTTTTTTTGGAAAAATAAATTTGTGATTTAATCATACGTTAGTTCAGAAACCCACGCAAAGATTTTGGGTACGATTGTTTCGAGGCCAGAACTTAGAGTCAAGACTTATAACATTCAACATTCTCTTTCTCTCTCTATCATCTTTTCGGTTTTATTTATTTTATTATTTTAATTTTTGGGGAAACTTTATATATATAATTTCTGATACTCGTCGTCTCCATTGTCGTCCAAACAGGCGACTCCGGTCCTCTGCAAAAACCAGCCACCGCCTCCGCCGCCGCTCCCTATCTATTTTGTGTTTATCCGGTAGCCATGGGCAAGAAACGGCGGACCGAAGCCGATACAACACTCGCCGGTCTTCGCCTGCTTCTCTCTAACGACGTTTCCTTCCGTCGCCGCCGTTTCTACTATGATGTTCTTCAGATTCTCTCCACCTGTGTTTTCTTCTGTTTCTTCGCTCTGCTTCTCCTCACTTCCTGTCCTGATATTCACCTCGATCACCTCCACTCAACTATCTTCCATGGCGAAAGCGAAAGCGAAAACCAAAGCTCTGTACGGAGGATTCTCTCCTCGTTTTTCGATTTCTATGTAGCTTATGCGTTCTCTCTTACGTTTAATTGTTTCTATTTGTTTTTAATTTCAGAGAAACCAAGGCATTGAGGATTTATCGAGTTCTGATTTGGAAATGAAACCATCCATAGGCGTTTTGGTGAGTAATTTGTGTTTATTGTTCGATCAGAGAATTTGAGCTCTGGTTTATGCGTTTTTGAGACTTGGAATTGTTGATTCTGGAAATTTCTTGTGCCGTGTTTGTTTGAACAATGTGCAGAGAAATGGAGGGAGATTTGAACGGGATGTATGGGCTACAGATCAATCGAGTTTCTTCTATGGCTGTAGCAATGCCAGCGAGAAGTTTACAAGTAAGGAATTCAAATCTCCAGTTCAATTTCGATTGTTATTATCTAGAATTAGGCTTTTCTTTGCTCAACTTTTAATTTAATTGTTCTTCGTTGAATCTGTGATGTGTTCTATGAATAAAATTGCAGCGGCCACTGAGAAAACGGATCCTGAGAGATTCTTGCTGATTACTACGAGTGGAGGCCTTAATCAACAAAGAACAGGGGTAAGTCCTGTAGCTTGTATACTACTCAATTCTTAATTGCAGTGATTGTTTTGGTAATAAAACTGGAATTTAAGAACTTACTGAATTAGGGGAAATCGATCGTCCTATTCAAATATTCATCGAGTTCACTGTTGAAATGCCTTGAAGTTGAACTATGTTGAGCTAGGATTACTTAGTCGGGCAGAAGGGATATATATTTCGGGTCATATATTGTACTAGAGTTTTATGAGAATGCACTACATAAACGTTCTTGATATGCTAGTCCCGTTCGACCAAACATTTATATTTATCTCCTCTACCTATGAACGTAGCTACCACGATGTTAGTGAACTACATAAATTACTATATCATCTCTATCTCGCATTTTTCTTTAATTCTTGATTGTTTTCCGTTTATTCATCAAATTCACAATACTTTCTTGATTTATGCCAAAAATCTGGCTTTAGTTTCCGTTAGTTCTATATATATATATATTGAAATAGTGAATGTGCTGGCTCTTTTTTCTATATAACCGACTTGGTGAAGGGTTCAACTGGGGCATGTCTTACCTTGTTTTACTCCTTAATAATATTAGGATCATTGGTAAAATGAGACTCCACAGACAAAGTTAATTATTTACTACTTTAAGTTAATGTCACTTGCCTTCTATATCAATGTTGAAACATGCGTTTTTTTCTTCTTCTGGGAATTGCAAAAATTGAATTTGGCTGTTCTTTTCTCGTTCTCCCAATGACATGCCTAGAAATATGGATGCAGATAACGGATGCTGTTGTTGCAGCTTATATTTTGAATGCCACTCTAATTGTTCCCAAGTTGGATCAGAATTCTTTTTGGAAGGATAGCAGGTTTGTTATGAATACTTTTCTAATTGTCAATTA
This sequence comes from Sicyos edulis, assembly GCA_036507275.1. Classification (NCBI taxonomy): domain Eukaryota; kingdom Viridiplantae; phylum Streptophyta; class Magnoliopsida; order Cucurbitales; family Cucurbitaceae; genus Sicyos; species Sicyos edulis. Next base: position 4,630,294 of record CM071846.1, read on the forward strand.
TGTTGGCTAAGGTAAACTTGGTTTAATATTGATATGCAACTAGTGTTTGATGCAGCGATTTTGCAGAGATTTTTGACGTGGACTGGTTTATTAACTTTCTCTCGAAAGATGTTCAAATCATCAAAGATTTACCAATGAAAGTTGGAAAACGTATGACTCCCTATAGGATGCGTGTTCCGAGGAAGTGTGATCCCAAATGCTATGAAAAACATGTTCTTCCTGTTTTTAAAAAGAAGCATGTAAGCATACAATTCAGAGCAAACATATGCAATTTTTAGCAATTCATTAATAAAGTTGGGCCCTGTTTGGTTTGTATTCTAGAAAATTGAACGTTTGAGGCGTTTATTATTCGTAAATCCAACAAATATCTTAATGCCTTGTTACTATGGCATGTCGATATAAGTTTATTAGGGCTGATCAGTTGCTGTATGTGATGTCCGTGCCATATGAACATTGATTGTCCTTTTAAGTTACGTGACAACATTTTTATTATTGAACATTTGGGTCAAGTTCTTAAGGTTTTTCGTTTCTTCTCTGCAGGTGGTTCGACTTGGAAAATTTGATTACAGGCTTTCAAATAGGTTGACAACTGACTTACAGAAGTTAAGATGCAGAGTTAACTATCACGCTTTAAAGTTTACTAATGAGATAAATAAAATGGGCCAGAAATTGGTTGAGAGGATGAGGATGAGAAGCAAACATTTTATTGCCCTACATTTGAGGTAATGATGTTTTAACAAGATAATAGCTTAATACAGATTTAAGTAATGTGATTTGATGAATTCTGCTTTGACATAATTAATTTACTTATTATGTTTGCATCATTGTTATGGCATGACTTGATTTACATGAACTCAAATCTAAGCTATATGCCCTAGAAGATTCAAATCTTCCTACCCCATTTTTTGTATTACCTATCCAAACATCTAGATTTAAATCTTTGGAGCACTTTTTTGAATGACAATTTGGATATCTGTTGATGCAAGTTTGGTGTATCATCCTATAGGTTTGAGCCTGACATGCTTGCATTTTCTGGATGTTATTATGGTGGGGGACAAGCTGAAAATGAAGAACTTGGACAAATTCGAAAGAGATGGAAAAGTTTACATGTAAGTTTCATTTTGTTCATGAAAAGTATCATCCAACTGAGGCATGAAACACTAATCCTGGATTGGAACCTCTGTTTGATTTGAAGGTGAGAGATCCCGACAAGGAACGAAGGCAGGGAAGATGCCCTCTCACTCCGGAAGAGGTCGGCCTGATGCTTCGAGGGCTGGGCTATGGAAGCGATGTGCACCTTTACGTGGCATCCGGGGAAGTATATAGAGGAGAGGAAACTCTAGCTCCACTGAAAGCAATGTTTCCAAATTACCATACTAAGGAGACTCTAGCCAGCAAGGAAGAGTTGGCTCCCTTTTCGTCCTTTTCGTCTCGTATGGCTGCGCTCGACTTCATTGTTTGTGACGAAAGCAATGTTTTTGTCACAAACAACAACGGGAACATGGCAAAGATTTTAGCAGGACGAAGGTACATTACATTCACATCGCACCATTCTTCATCATCCGAGTAACATGTTTAAGCCACCAATCCAATTTCAAACTTCAGCAAGACCTTTCTAGCTTTACTCAGTTACTAATGGTGTACACTTCTTTAGGAGATACTTTGGTCACAAACCAACAATTCGCCCGAATGCTAAAAAGCTGTATCGACTTTTCATGGACCGAAACAACATGACATGGGACATGTTTTCATCCAACGTTCAATCTTATCAAGTTGGCTTCATGGGAGAGCCAAATGAGGTGAAGCCGGGAAAAGGCGAGTTCCATGAAAACCCAGCAGCTTGCATATGTGAGGATTCAGACTCAAAGGCTAGGACAAATCAATCTCATATCAACCAAATTCACAATCGCACAGAAGATGTTAAGGAAAACAACAATGGCTACAAAGAGACGAAAAATTCGAGAAACGAACAAAACACGGCAATAGAAGACGACCAAGTCTGGACTGGCTTAGAATATTTAGAAATTGGAGGTGATTTTGGAGACAAAAGACTGCACAATATCACTGACTCTGATCTTGGTGTTCAAGCCAAGGCTGAACGACCAGACTTAGAAGAGCTATTTTCAGACTAAAAAGATGGTTAGTTCAATCCAACTTTGACCAATTTTTTTGGGTAGTTTTTTGTTACCCTCATTACAAATCCATAAACAATCTTCCTAGTCGTAGGAATAGAAAGTTTGCATTCTGTACATAATAGTGGTGAGAAAGAATACAGGTCTACACAGGTTTTCAAATATGTAAATTTAGATAGGATTTCAAGATTGTTTCCAAAAAAAAAAAAAAAAAAAGGATAGGATTTCAAAAGATAAGGTTCTAGTTTACCTTTTATTTTCCCTTTTAAGCATTCTAGGCTAGGCTACATTTGCATTATCATTATTGTTTAATTTAACCCTCATAAATTTGACATCTTTATGTTTATTTTTTTAGAGTTGAATCACACGTAAGTGGATGTACATATTAATTACCATCAAGTTATGTTTACTTTAATTATTTATTTATTTAAACGACTACATGTGTAAGTTTGTGTCAATAAGAGCAGTAGTTCAATGACATCAAATTAATCTTTATGTACTCAACCCTTCAACCCTATCTTTACATACCGGGCACACTAGTTATCTCCACTAAAGCTTCATCTAGATATATTGGTAAATTCTTTAGAAAAATTGTCTTCCACCCTAGAATCTGATAAGTGAGATTTTGAGTAAGTATTTACATAGTTTTCATTTGTTCGAATGAATGATTCATGAAAATAATGGTCACTCACTATTGATATCGACACATATGGGATCAAAGTTTCAAAGTAAAATAATGAGTTTCTTCATAATCTTTACTGTCAAACAGCTTCTAAAAATTGAGGATTACGTTCAAAGAATGTGGGAAAACTGCTCAAATGACATGCGTTTGTGTGCCCATGACCAAAAAATCAAGAGTATAAAACTCCCAATTGTTGAAATAAAAAAATATATGAAAAAACGGAAGAAATGAGTTCTCTAGAAACTAAAAAATGTATGAAAAACGGAAAGATAAGGATGACAACCCTACCCGAATCTTGACATTGATATGATATTATCCATTTTGGGCGTAGACCCTCATGACTTTGTTTTTGGGCTTCTCCAAAAGACTTCATATGAATGGAGATGGTTGTCATCACTTGTATACCCATGATTTTCCCCTCATCTAATCAATGTGGAATACTTTGTTTACATCTCAAGAAATGAGTTCTCAGAAATTCTTGAAATCCATGAAAATTGCTAATCCAATGGCAAAAGATCTATACACAATATTAAGCTAGCTTTAGTTATGCTCTTGTTGGCTTCAACTCTGTAATACTAAGTTAATTATTATTGGTTCTCTTGAACCGGTTAGTTATCTTATTTGGAAGTTGTTTTTCTTTTTAGTTTGTGAAATTATGCTGATTTTATTAAAAAAATAATAATAATAAAATTAAATTAAATCCAAACAGCCCTTCTTTCTTTTTTCCTGCCTCCAATCCTCACACCGGCTCGTAGTTCAGTCGTCCTTCCTTTGTAAGAATTTCTTAAATTTAGCTTATTAATTTGTTGATGTGATTTAATTTTATCCATTCATGGTCATATATATTAGGTAGTTTGTATTAATTGATTTGCATATTTATCTATTCTCTAGAATTCTGATCCATGAACTCTTTCATAAGGCCGTGTTTGTGAATCTGTTTTCTTTTCTCTGATTTCCCAATTATAATTAATAATTATTGTTTAATGAAATCATAATTAATAATTATTGTTTAATGTTTCAGTTTCGAGATTGATTTGAGTGGTTGTTGGACGATGAGTTCTTATAATGAAATTAATGATATAATGAATGATATGACTCTAAAGTGGCATAGAGAATACTTTGCAGCCATAGACGGGACTGAGGCAAGGTGCTGTGTTTGACAACAATTAAAAATAAAAACATAATAACATAAATAATATGACAGCCATATATTGATTTTCGGGTTCAAACTTATGATCGTAGAAATGAAATGAATTAACATCAATCAAAATAACTAACCGCGCCACTAACTCATTCGATAGATAAACTATATATTTACTAAAATAAAAATGAAGTATTAGCTAGTTAAAAGGTTCCATTCATCTTAAAGTTATGTGTTCAACCAATAATTGATGCGAGTTTGATCACTTTCATTTTTTGAGGAAAAAAATTAAAATAAAAAACTAGATTTTAAAAGTTACATCTTTTCTAGTTATATTTTTTTAAAAAAATTAAAATCCAAAACAGAGAACTAAAAATATAACGATTATTGAACCCTTCAAGCTCGAGTGGTAGTTCGTGTCAAGAAACATAGGTCTATTTTTGCAGGCCACCGCAATTTGGTTAAGTTAGTTTATTTTATATCAGCTCTATGTTACTTACTTGAGATATACAATTACAATTACTTATCAATTTAGTAGTTGTTTATTCATTTAATTAAAGGGAGCGACTGGATTTAGGAGTTGAGAGAGGTGAAGAGAGGAAATTATCCAACCCCAAGTTTATTTTTTTATTCATAATAACCTCTTTCAGTTCTTCTCTAATTCCTCCTCGATCTCATTAAACATATTTAATCCTATAAAGTATCAAATCAAATTTTATTATAATAAAAATTAATAATAAAAAAAAATCTCAAAACACTAGTTCCCAAAAAAAAAGAAAAAAAATTCAAACATCTATTTTCAAAACACAAATCATCAAAAGAAATTATAATATCTTCTCTCCAAAACATCAATTTTCAGACAAATACTTCATATTTCTAATCAGTTCATTTCCTCTCCATTTTCTATTCCTCTCCTTATTCTCCCAAACTCCAAAATCCAATCACCTCCTAAGGGTTGACCAAATTGTCCACAAGTGCAACATTTAAAAAAAAAAAAAAAAAATGTAGGTTGCTTTGGAGATGAATTTATTATCTCTCTTTTTAAATTTTTTGTGCAATATTTACCCACTTCTATAACTACACATTTTTCTTTTTCTTTATTCATGTTTTTCTAAACCCAAAAATATGTGGCCACAAAGATGAGTAAATATGACTTGGGTTATAACTAGTAACACTAAAATTTCTTAAATTACTTTGAAAACTTAATGCATAGTAGAGTTGAACGCTTGATAGTCGAAATGCGTATAAACTAGTCGGGTCTAGATATCGTGTACACATCTGTGAGAGTGTTTGATTTCTTTCTACCAACTTCATTCTCTCTCTTAAATTGTTCTATCAATTTTGAAGTAAAAATAAAGCAAAGGGCAAAATCACACACCTTTGGATTTGGGGTCTTATTCTTTCATCTGTCTCGTGTCCTTTATCGTTTTGCCTTTTTAAATTAGGAAATGATGATAAAAGGAATATATATGTGTGTTTTAACTGTTGAATAATATTGGAATATGCTAGACCATTCAACTTTATCTTAGATGGCTAAGGAAGGTTCTAGATAATTCACATATGTTCTAGATTGGTGGAGAGAATTCTAGAACACCATTTGTCTAAGAATTGTGGAGAGAATTCTAGAATACTATTTGACTAAGATTGGTGAAGAGAATTCTAGAACATCATTGGTCTAAGAATGATGAAGAGAAATCTAGAACACACTTTGTCTAAAATTGTTGAAGAAAGATCTAGATATGTTTTCAAGAAATATCTACTCATACTTATCCAAAGTGAAGTTGTGGAAAAATCATGGCCACATGATTTACTTGACCACCAAGGAAAAATGTGGACCATTGGATCATACTTGGAGGCCAAGTTTATGAGTAGTATAAATAGGTGATGCCATTAGTTGGCAAACCATCCCAAAATCTCCCATGACATCCCATATCTAAGTGAGTGAGGGTGTGAGATAAAAATAGAGAGAGTTTCTCTTATAAGAGAGTTTGTTGCTACTTTGTAAGAGAGAAAGTTTGTAACTCCTATTTTTATAATGAAGTTCTTCTATCCTTGCCCGTGGTTTTTACCCTAATTTGTTTAGGGGTTTTCCACGTAAAATCATTGTGTCGTTTCTTTCTCTTCTTCCTCTTCGTTATTATTGTTATTCTCAATCTATTGTAGCTGCGACTGCTTCATTCGATGCAAACAATCATAACAAGTGGTATCGAGTTGTTCTTGGTGTAAATATCTACTTATCGTATGCTCTGTGGTTGCCACTAGAAGTGGATCCTCCACATCAGAAAATAAGTTAGATATTTTCACCGTTATTGAAAGGCACGTGGATTGTTTACGGTTCGTGGTAGAAGCAATGGCAGCAAGGTTCGAGATTGAGAAGTTCAACGGGACAACTTTCTCGTTGTGGAAGATGAAGATGGAGGCTATCTTGAGAAAAGATTATTGTCATGCAATCATCACTCGAAGATGGTGGTCATCACAGATGATAAGTGGAAAGCGATAGACGGAATGCTATTGCAAATCTCATCTAGCACTAGCAGATAGAGTGTTGGAAGCATGGAGGAGAAGAAACTTGCGAGGAGATTTGGGATCATCTCACAAAATTGTGCGAGGCAAGTCACTTCACAAATGAGCTTTTTTTTCCTTAAGAGGAAATTGTATTCTCTCCGGATGTCTGAAATTCTACTTCAAAGTCTTCTGATTCGTATGATCAACTTGTCATCAACTTGACAAATAAGGTTTTGGTGGTGACAAGAGGCGTTCAACGGAACGTGGCTTCAAAGTGGGAGCCAAAATCAAGGAAGGAAAAATCAAGAAGTAAGAAGGATGTAAGTGCCACCATTGTGGTAAGAAAGGACATCTAAAGAAAGATTTTGAAATCTAAACAAGATAGATTTCAATCCTCAAGGAAATGTAGCAAACACCTCTAACATAGGTGGTATTTTATGTTGTGAAGCAAAGACAACTATCAAAGGCGAGAAAAAGTTTGGTGATGAATGGTTCATCGACTAAGAAGACGGTTATGATCATGCCTTGAAGATTGTCGGTATTGGAACTATCAAGTTGAAATTCCATGATAGTCTTTGCTCGTACAATTCAACAACTAAAACACATAGAAGACTGTTAAAGAACTTGCTCTCATTAGGTCAACTTGCGGACCTTGATTGCAACGTTGTGGTTGAGAGGAGGCTGATACTTATGAAGGGAGAAAAAGTTGACACAAACTTGTACATGCTTTGGTGGGAGAGACTTTGCAAAAGAAGAGGCATTTGTTGTCTCAAATAGTCCAAGTGAAAGGTTTCAAAAGATGTGGCATCGTAAACTTGGGCACATGTTGGAGTAAGAAGTTGAAGTTCTTGTTGAGCAAAATCTACTCTCGGGGCTCATTAAGGTATGGTTACCTTTGTGTGGGCATCGCGTGGCAAGTGGGCAACACAGATTATTGTTCAACACATCAAATTCTAGAAATGAAGTTATTCTAGAATTGGTTTATTCTCGATGGACGGAAAGCATCGGTTACATCCTTAGGGAGAATTTGGGCACTTTGTGTCATTTATAGGCGATGACTCAAGAGGTGTTGGGTGTATCCCATCAAGAAGAAGGTAGATGTGTGTTCGGTCTTCAAAGTAATCAAAGCGCTAGTTGAACCTCAACCAGGAAAGAAGGTCAAGTGTTTGCGGATGGATAATGGAGGAGAATATTCAAGCAATGAGTTTGCTTGAATTTTGGAATCAACAAGGTGTAAATGGCATTAAACTACTGTCTACACTCCTTAGCAAAATGGAATTTCAGAGCGGATGTACATAACCTTGTTAGAGAACAAGAGTAATGTTGAAAGTTGCAAGCTTAGAAAAATCATTCTAGGCGACAAGCAAATACCGCTTTGTAGTGTAGTGAATCGTGCTCTATCAAGCGCAATTAGGTTGAAGAAATCGGTGCGAGATGTGGACTAGAAAGCTGTTGATTATTCAAACCTCCATATATTCGGACGTCAGTTGTATGCGCGATGTACAATACCCAAGAAGCTACAAAAGCTGGATACAAAATCCGGAAGATGTGTGTTCTTAGGGTATCTTGATGGTGTGAAGGGGTACACTGGGATCCCACTACCCACAAGGTTATCATGTGCAGGTTCTTGAAGAAGAAGCTGTGTATGCTCCAACCGAGAAGGATAAAAGAAAAGGAACTTGGTTTGCGAGTTGAACGAATCTATGTACGGTCTCATATAGGCGCCGAGATGTTACAAGAGATTTTCCTTCATCGTGAGCCTTGTATACAACAGACTTGGTGCAAACCCTTGTGCATATTTCAAGAGGTTTGGTGGAAAGATTTCGTTATCATCTTTGTTGTATGTTGACGACATGTTGGTAGTGAGCCCCAACAAAGATCGTATTAAAGAATTGAAGGCTCGATTGGCTAGGGAGTTTGAAATGAAGGACTTGGGGCCAGCAAACAAGATTCACGGGGATGCAAATTCACCGAGCAGAAATAATAGAAAGATTTGGCTATCTCGGAGAAACTATTTAAGGAAAGTCTTACGACGCTTCAACATGGAAGAGGCTGTAAGCCAATTTCTACCCCTCTTTCGTTAATTTCAAATTATCCTCTAGTATGTGCCCTAGCAGTGAAGCGGAGAGGATGGAGATGTCTCGAAAATCACCGTATGCATCAGTGAGTGGGAAGTTTAATGTTCGCCATAAGTTGTACCAAACAAGACATTGCACATGCAGTGGGAGTAGTTAGTCGGTATATGGCGAATGCTGGTGGAGAGCATTGAAAATGTTGTTGTAAGGATCCTTAGATACACTAAAGGATCGATATATGTTACATTGTGTTGTGGAGGATTAGACTTTATTGTCAGAGGACAAGTTCAATTGGTGTCGATCCTCGAATGGCCTAGCAAGGAACATAAGTAACATGGAAATGGTAAGGAAGAAATATTGGTGTGGAGATTGATTGATCTTCAATCAAATCTCCAAGTGGGAGAATGTTGAATAATATTGGAATATGCTAGACCATTCAACTTTATCTTAGATGGCTAAGGAAGGTTCTAGATAATTCACATATGTTCTAGATTGGTGGAGAGAATTCTAGAACACCATTTGTCTAAGAATTGTGGAGAGAATTCTAGAATACTATTTGACTAAGATTGGTGAAGAGAATTCTAGAACATCATTGGTCTAAGAATGATGAAGAGAAATCTAGAACACACTTTGTCTAAAATTGTTGAAGAAAGATCTAGATATGTTTTCAAGAAATATCTACTCATACTTATCCAAAGTGAAGTTGTGGAAAAATCATGGCCACATGATTTACTTGACCACCAAGGAAAAATGTGGACCATTGGATCATACTTGGAGGCCAAGTTTATGAGTAGTATAAATAGGTGATGCCATTAGTTGGCAAACCATCCCAAAATCTCCCATGACATCCCATATCTAAGTGAGTGAGGGTGTGAGATAAAAATAGAGAGAGTTTCTCTTATAAGAGAGTTTGTTGCTACTTTGTAAGAGAGAAAGTTTGTAACTCCTATTTTTATAATGAAGTTCTTCTATCCTTGCCCGTGGTTTTTACCCTAATTTGTTTAGGGGTTTTCCACGTAAAATCATTGTGTCGTTCTTTCTCTTCTTCCTCTTCGTTATTATTGTTATTCTCAATCTATTGTAGCTGCGACCCTGCTCTATTCGATGCAAACAATCATAACATTAACTTTCAAATGACTCGTAGATAAAATAACATAATAGTCTCTCAACTTAGTTTTGAGATTTTAAAGTTTGTAATATTTTGATCTCTAGATTTACCGATGTCCCATTTTAATTGACTCCAATTGATTAGAGAAGTCTATTTTTCCATTAAAAGTCAACAAAAAGAAACTCTCTCAATATTCATTCTCTTCTTAACCTTCATTCTTTTTATGTTTGATGTTTTTTTTGACAGTTTACGTTTGACGTGTTTGTACTTTAATTTATACTATATTCTCCATTTTTTCACCGACTATATATTTTTGTTTGACCTTTCATTTGTTAGAGAAATATTTATTTAGACCGAGCGATAACTTGATTGTTTCATTGTTTGGTGGTAATCTAATTCAACATTATAGTTACAGAAGATAATTAGTATTTCACTCTCGTTTATTCGAGAGCAATTATATCTTTTCTTTTTTTGTAGGATTTGTGTTCTCTCCCTTCCCAACTTATACTAAAAAAAGAAAATTTACTTAAGAAAAGAAAAATTGGAAGAAAATATAATAAACGATGGAGAGAAAAGAATAAAGAGGAGAGAAAAAAAGAGTTTAAGAGAGAACAAAACAATGAAGGGTTGGGCGAGAGGAGTGAGAGGAAAAACTATATATATATATATGTATATGTATGTTTATATTAAAAATGAGTTATTTTGAGTAGTTCAAAATGAATTATTAGAAATGAACGGTAAGAAATGAAGAATTATTTTGAGTCGTTAGAAATGAATAATTAAATTTTTTTAAATTTAAATTTTAAAATTGAACATTTGGAAGCTTAGAGACTAAAATATGACAAACTTCAAAGCCTAAGATTCTCAAATTGGACTTTGAAAGTCAATAGATCAAAATGAAACAAATCTTAAAGTTTAGAGACTAAAATTATAATTTATTCTTATTTTATTTTTTTTCTAAGGAAATTATAATAGATGTACATATTCTAACAAAATAATGATAAATGTAGTCAAATTTGAAAATATTTGTATTCATAGTAAAAAATGAATACAATATTATTATTATTACATATGACTATGTTTGCTAAATATTTTTAAAAGTAATTATATTCGTCATTATTTTCTAAATTTACTAATTTTATAAATTTTCCTTTTTTATGTCTTTGGTGACTAAACTAGATTATGCATATTATCAATCATTATTATGAGAGAGATGTATTATAACACGACAAACCTATGATTTAGACCAGTATTTATAATTTAGATTTGTTTTGACGGACACAACATTCTTCTAACATCACATGCAATTGGATAAAGCTACATAATTTTCTTGACTATTTTTTATTTTAGTGATTTGATCACACTACCTACTTGTCTCGACAACTTTAAAGAATAGAGATTATTCTCACATATCCCACACACATATTCTTTTAGCATGTTTTGTTCTTATTTACAAATATAATGTAAAAAAAAATCCCTAAAAGATCACACAAACATATTTAGCTCTAAGATTTCTACGATTGAGTCTTCAAAAAGAAATACACATCATACCTTGTGATAAGATATTGATAGTTACCATTAATTTTTTTAAGCATTTTTTAATCATGACTCGTATATATTTTTATGATCTCTTAATATTCAATGGAACAAATCACAATTTATTCATGCGACCTTCCTAGGCAATTTATAATTTATCCTATTATTATGTTAAAGTTAACTGGTATGCCCTTAAATCTCAATAGGAGTCAACAAGAGCAGTACTCTACCGGCATCTTGTATAACCTAGTAACCATGAGGTTACAGGTTCGAATTTCCCTTCCCCCAATATGTTGTATCAAAAAAATAAAAAAAACTGGTATGCCCTTAAATCTCAAGAGGTGACCAGTATATAACTTTGGAATTCATTATTTTAAGGTTGTTACATTATTAGTGCATGTCCCATCTCTTTCAATTAATCTTGATTTTGTTTAGTGGGCATCTCTGTCATTTCACTAAAGTGATGAGTGTGGTGGTGGGGTAAATTATATCATCTTAGCCATGCAAATAGTTGTCTACTTTATGAACTTTGCCTATTATAATTGAATACCTTTTATCAAATTTGATAAGGCTTTTGCATATTGAGATTGGGAAAATTATATTACAATGACTACAGACAAAATCTATTGTATTGGCTTTTATCTAATGTCATATTTCTTTTTTTCTTTTTTTTTTTAATCATAATTAGTTTTTGGTATATTCTTTGACATGTGAACCACTGGTTGTTTTAAGGCTACAAAATTATAAAAGCTTGCAATTACATTTTACAACTTGTGATCCACTAATTCCTTGGCACATACTTGTTCTAGTGGATTTTTCTTTAGGTGACCTACTTAGAAAGGGAGAGATGAACAAATTTCTTTTTGTATAAAAAGAAATTTTTATCTTTTTTTCTCTCTTCCCTTTTGGACATTTCACCTTGAACCTTTTCTTCTTTACTTTAAAACCATGTGGATCTATGATGGACATGTTTTGAAAATCACTTTTGTCATATTGAAAAAAAATCATGTTTTTATGATGATTTTGAAAGAGTGAATTTCCATGGATCAGAGAGATTATTTTTAAAAAATGACCATTAAATCATTTTGGCCAAAATCATAATATCTAAAATAATTTCTAAACATACTATTTATCTCTCTCTCTAACAATGAGATCTATCTATTTAGAAAAGAACCAAGAAATGCTTCCAGCAAAAATTTAGTGCATCTTATTTATAAGTTAAGAATTTAGTTTTAAATTATGGGGAATGAATTCTAACTTTTAAAATTATTAAGATTAATATAATCAAAATTATAATTCGACTGATTTGATTATGTTACATTAAATATGAAAGACTAAATTATAAATTTGGTTCTTATAATTTGAGAAAAGGTAGAGTTTAATTTTTATGGTTAGAAATATTAGAATTTTTTTTGTAAAATTAGAAATATTAGAGTTTAATTCAGATGGTTTGATTAAAAAAATATTAAAGTTAACTAGTTCATATAATTTAAAAATTATAGATTAGTCTATATTTTGAAAAATGAGATTACAATCTAGTCCTAATAAAAAGTACTTACAGGCCCAATATGTATGAAAAAAAAAAATTACAATCTAGTTTATATTTGAAAAAAATTAATCTAGTCCTTACAACCCTCTTTTCTTTTCTTTTTTAATTTTATTAATGTACATAAGTAGAAGACTTAAACTATAGGGTCCGCAATGAAGTAGATTAAATTCTAACTTAGAATTTTAATTTTTTTTCAAAAAAAAAAAACTAACTTTTTTTCTTTAACTTTAAGTACTTTTTAAAAAAAAAAAATTACTCCATATGAAATAGGGTTTTCACTTTCTTATGTCTTATTTGATGGCACTTTCGTTATTATTATTTTTTATTATTTTTATTATTATTATTATTATTATTATTATTATTATGAATCAGATGGCACTTTTGATTTGTTATTGCATATTGTAGGACATATCCTTTAATTGTTGTAATTTTATATTACAAATATCAAGATATAAATGCCAATTTCAAGACAAGATACGCTAACAAATTCAAAAAAAATCGAGACCAATTATGTAGAAAATTAATAGTGGATCTGTCAATAACAACCTACTCCACGTGTACAGGATTTTTACGTCTTTACTAGACAATTTTATCGGAGATCAGTATGCATAACAGTCATCTATAAACAAATTAAGTAGAAAACATAAATTGAAAAATGATTTATGAATTTTTCTTTGAAAGAAAGTAATAAAGTAAAAAGAGATATCTTGTATGAATTTATCCCAAGAAAGAGAGACAATCCAAATAAGAGCTTCAACCAGCTTTCGAATTTTTATTGGACAAACAAACTTGTCTCATATTAATAAGTTAAGAGTAAGATCTTGAGTATATAAGGAGAGAACAATATCTTCATTGATGGAGAGTCAAGACTCTCGGTATTAAACAAAAGAATGACAAATCTCGTAGTTTTCAATCGATAGTTTTATGACTATTGAAACATAGCTTCTTTTTTTTTTTTCCTTATTCTTAATTATTTTTTAATGACAATTTGTTTTTAAAAGTTCAAACAAAAGGGTAAGAGGGAGAGTAAGGCATTGTCTTCTCTCTTTTGATGTTGAGGTACATTCTTTGTTCACTTTATACTTTCACTAATACAAATAACCATGTTTCTTTTCATAGGGAAATTGCCATTTTCTTTCTTTATGTAGTTTATTAAAGATTTGAATCCAAGCATGCTCTATATAACTTTTGGAAGTAGTGTGTATATAAGTGAAATAAAACAATTGCCCAATTTAAAATACATTGAATACTTCAATCAACTTCTTTGAAAACTTGCCATATTTTATGTCCTAAGATTTGAATTTAGTTTCTATTTGATATTTAATTAAAAGAGGAAAATGTAATAGGGAAAGTGAAGTTTGAAAAGTGAATTCCACACCACTATGAAATTCTTCATCCAAAGATTGCATTTACTAAAAAGAAGACATTTCTTTATTAAGAGCATTTCTCTTCCTTTTTTGCCACTTCACTTCATTCTCATCTCTCTTATTTGTAAATAGTTTGCTTGTTTTACCTTTGCTGCTTGGCTTATTCAAGTCATTTACTTTAAAGGGAGTCATTTACCTTTTTTTTTTTTTTTTTTTAATATACCGTTGAATGTCTAGGACATTTTACTCGTTCCCTCAACTATTTAACTTCAATTAATTAATATATATTTTGAATTAAACTCCATTTTAAATATAACTCGATCGAGCTAGGACTGTTCTTCAAAAATTGTTTCTTTTAGCGTGTAGAGTTGAATTTTAGAATTACTCAAGTTTTAACTAAATTTGTATTCTTTTTTTTTCCTCTAAACTCTTCAAAGTATCAAATAAGTCATTAAACTAATTCTAATTGTATGTCTAATAAATCTCTACCCTTTACAAAGTAAGAATATCTTTAAACTTTACAAATTAATAGATCTCTAACATTTCCCTAATTTTTTTTTTGTCTTATATGTATCTTTAATATTTAAAGGTTAGAGTTTATCGTATGATGTTTAATAGATCAATTAATTGTCTTTTGTATAAAAAATAACATAGATATATAATAGTATCATGTACAATTTAATAACTATGAGGTTATAAGTTCAAATCACATTTCTCCAATGTTGAGTAAAAAAAGATCTAACTATTTTTATTTCTATAATCATGTTCATTCTATAAATTTAAAAATATGTTCAAATTGTGTCTTTCTTTTATTACAATTTTATTATTGAACATGTTTTGTATATTTTAAGTTAAATTATAAATTGCACTTTAACTTTCATATTTGTACCTATTAACTGAGAAATTAATCTCATGAATAGATCCATTCCATTAGGAAAATACAATGTCATGTAGTAAATATTCCACATCCAAAAGTGGAAAATGAAAATGGTCAAATTGAAATAACATGGTAGTTTGAATTTTTTTAAGAGTTTTTTCTTTATAACGGACTTAAGTTTAAAAAATAATTACATATTTAGTATCCAAATAAAATATCACTAAATCTATTTTTGACAAGTGAATTACTTCATTTGTTTTTTAATTAGATAATTACATACGGACCTTCCTCATTAATTATTATTTATTATAATTCGGTATTTATTATTAGCAAAAAAACAAAAGAAAGTTTGTAAAAACTTTTTTTTTTGAGTTTAGGAAAGTGCGAAATCAGAAGAGTCTGCAGACGCTCTTGAAGGAAAAAGTGAGAAAATAAATTCAGGGAAGTTTGCAAAAACTTTTTAACTTCTTTTCTTAAATTTGTGTCTCATTATTTTTGTTTCCTTCAACTTTATTTCATCACATTTATTTTTTTCTATTATCATTTTTTCTTCTCCATACTTTTGGTCATCATTTTCCTTTCAAAATTTCTTCACGAAATCGTCTTTTTTATAGTGTCTAAAATTCATTTTTCAGTTTTCCGACTAATCCAATATAATATTTTTTTTTCATTTGCCCTTTATTTTCGATAAACAATAATATGAGTTTTGTTTTTATTTTGAGATCGACTATATTTTTAATTCACAAGTTTATGCATTTAGGAGGGTTCTCTTTATCATGTGTATATGGTATTTTAGAGTTTATTATATCGATAAATTTCTCATTTTTTTTTTCAACTAGAGAAATTGATTACATCCATGACTATTTTGTGGGTTTGAGAATAATTATTTATGGACGATTCATTGTCCATTCATTATCCACTTATACTTTCAACATCGATTCTCATTCTCTTCCTTTAGAGCTCCCATAATTATTTCCATAATTTTCTTAAGCAAGTTGACCAAATTGTAATGGACCAAATTAAGTACACAAAAAGTTCGCAAGAAATTGGTGAATAAATTTTGTACTAAAACTTCTAATCTAAAAACAACTAGTTTAGACTAAAAAAAAAAAGACCAGTTTAGAAAGAAAAGAGGAGAACAAATTTTGTTCTAAAACTTCTAATCTTAGAGTTTAAGAAATGATTGATAGTGGGGTTTAGATTCAAAATATATATATATATATATATATATATAAAGCACAAAGGAAATACCAAAAAGATGCCTTTTTAAAACTTCGTTTAGTTGATAAACCACCATGTATAAAGTCTTACATATATTTTATAAGCTCATTAAAACTTTCATAATTTCTATTTTATTTGTCCTCTCAATTTTTAAATATTCCAACGTCTCCAAAATTAACATAATAAATCTGATGAATTCACTTCGAAGCTTCATCCATTAACAAAATGTCATACTTTTATTTTTTAAAAAAAGTTTATCAAAAGAAAAAAAAAACGATAAAAAAAATTAAATTAAATTAAAAATGCGTTTGTATAATGTGAAATATACTTAGGTCAAACTTAATAAATAATTTTTTGTTATTTGTAGCATTGACGAATTAAATATACGTGACGATTAACTTTTTTATTTTTATTTTTTGAGACAGATTAACTTATCTATATATATATATAATCAATAGAGTAATAGCTCAAGCGGCATCAATATACACCTATTGATTTAAGGTCTTAGGTTCAAGTCTCTTTCACCTCCCAATTGTTGTAATCTCAAAAACTTATCTATAGTCTTTTTTTTTTTTTTTTTTTTTTGAGAAGAGTCTGATATTTTGTTGTCGATGTGAATTAAATAGTTATGACAAAATTAACTATGAAATTTTAACTTCCTACAAAATATTCCAATTACAAATACAAATTACTTTAAGCATCCGAACTTCTCGAAGAAAGAAATAGATTTTAGCCCCTAAATTAGGTTTTCAATAGTTTTGTTGTAGCTTAACTAAAAAGTAAATAATTCAATTATAGTAATCATTCGTATAAATAAATAAATATATATATATATATTTAATCTCATTCGTATAAATATTAATTTTATATGAATTTATTTTCAAAATAGTTATCGATATCAAAAATATATATATATATATATATATATATAATAGGATAAATCATAAATTTGGTCTCTATGATTTTTGAAGAAAAATTAGAATGTTATTCATGTAATTTTAAAAATTAGAATTTACTTCTTATACTTTGATCAAAGTTAATGATCAATCATTGTATAGTTGAGCATGTGAAAAATAAGCTATTAATATGTAAATGATGTATTTTTTTTTTCTTCTAAATAGTCACTTATCATTGACACATGAATATCTAACTTATACGTACACAATTTATTAATGATTAGAAACCATAAAAATTACTTTTTAGATCTTACCAAATCAAAGAAATTGAATTTTAATTTCAAATTATATGGACTAAATTCTAATTTTTGAAATTATAAAAATGTTTGGTAATCATTTTTTTTTAGTTTTTGAAATTTAAAGTCACATTAATTACTTTATCATATATTTTTTCTTACATTAATATTTATATTTTTAAAAACCAAATCAAAATTTAAAAAAAAAAAGCTTCCAAAAAATTATTTTTATTTTTGAAATTTATAACATGTACTTTTTCAAAAAAAATAGATATATCGTTAAAAATTTAAATAAAAATAAGTTACATTTTTTTAAGTTTCTTCAAATCCTAAAAATCAAACTTATACTTTATCCTATACAATTCGAAAAATAAAGATTTGTTATATGATAATATATATATAAATAAACAAACTTAAAAAGAAAGTCTAAAAATTAATGGGTCGGGATATAAATAGTGATGATGGATATGCATGGAAGGGTGACGTCAATTCTATTTCCTCCCACGTGGGTTTGGCATTTTAAGCCACAAAGAAAATCTATACCTATGTCGGACAATTCTTTATATTTCAATTTTCCCTTTTTAGAAAAATAAATTTAGTTTACAGAATTTTTTTTTTTTTTTTTTTAAATTACAACAATTAAGATAGGAAGACTCGAACTTAAGATTTTTAGGTCGCTAGGTATACATTGATGCTGCTTGAACTACTGCTCTATTGACAATTTAGTGAACAGAACTGAAAATACGATCCTGTCTCTAATCGTCCAATTATTTATTTTGATTCTTGATTTTTTTTTTTTATAGAAAACAAATATTGAATGAAAAAAATATATAATAACCTATCGAGAGAAACAAAAAAATTACAAGATTAATTAAATTCATATAAATATAATCACTTTATAAAAAATTTAACAAACCATTATCCTAAGTATTAATAATAAATAAATCTAAAAAAAATATTAATAATAAATAATATTATATTAATGATACAATATTAAAACGTATTTATAGTATTCAAATATTTTAAAATTTCATTACATTTAAAATTATTTTATTAGAATAAGTTTTTTCTTTAAAAAAAAAAAAGCTTCTTGTGAGATTCATAAGATCAACAAGAAGAAAAAAAAACCTTCTCCAATGATTCATACTTTCATTTTGAATTAAGACAAAAAACATAATTGTTACTTATATAGATTGTTATATGTCATAGATGAATAAATAGTAATGTCTTCTTATCAAACAGACATAATTGCGTTATTATTTATTTCCCCATAAATAATAGTTAATTTAGATGTTTCAAATTGATTGGATTTTTCCAATCAGACATATATTTAATAGTAATGTCTTCTTAGCGAACCTGGATTAATTATTATAACAACATGCTTGTAACGTTTATTGAATTTATTTACATATAAAATTTTGTCCTATGTCCAAAACGTTGCACATCCACCATATATACCAATATTGGCAAAGAATTTTCTAGAAAAATTTGGTAGGAAAAGAAAAGGATGAAACCTACTATATGCATTTATTTTTATTTTTTTATTTTTGGCGTGTGTTGCTTTGGAATCTTAAATTAAAAAATAATTAATTTCATTTTGGTAGGAAAATATTCAAAAATTTTAATTTCTCAATATTATTCCTTTTTTTTACAGAAATTTCTCAATATTATTCTAAAACTGAAAAAGTGAGATTTAAAAAATAATAATAATAATAAAAAACTGAAAAAGTGCAATTGAAATTACATAAATACGTAGATTTTTAGAATAGAGCAATTTTGATTCTTGGCCTCAAACCTATAAAATTGGCGTTGAACTCATATACAACTCAATAATGAAATTATTATGCCACTTGACTCATTCGATAAATAAGAACAATTTTAGTAATGTATTGACGTTAATTATATTTTGAAATTCATACCTACAGCTTAATTTCGATCACATATTATTTTTCTTTGATTTTATTTTTATTTTATATTTGTTAAAAATCTTACTCAAATTAAATGGTAGATTTCAAATTATAGGGCATCATCTACGTTGCTCTTCTTTAGAATATTCAAAGTATCTCACCCGTTTTTTCCCCCTTTTTTTCTTTCTTTAATCTTAGTTCTAAAGTGTCAGTCTTTTTAGGAACATAAATTGTCAGGTTAGTAGAATCTATTGTATAAAATTCAAAAAGAGAATTTGATTGAAACTTTGAAAAATAGGAAAAAGAAAAGAAAAATCTTTAAAAAAAAACTTAATTTATTGAGGGCTAGAAATTATCACTGTCAAAAGTGCTGATAACAATGTTATTAAAAAGGACAAAATTCCAAATAGAAATGTCTAACTATGAGTTAAATATATATTTTTGAAAAATATATAATAAGATGTTTAAAATAAGAAGAATGAGATAAAGGTAAAATAATTATAGGGATTTAAAAAGTAAGGCAAAATATGAGACAAAAATAATTATCCGCGTTTAAAGGTGAAGAAAATATTTATAGAAAGAATGGTTGTCTGTGTTTGAGACTATGGAAATAATTACGAATTGTTGATTATTGTAAGAGTGAAAATAGATAAAGAGAATATTGAAAAAAAAGTTAATTGAAAATAAAAAGTGGTTTTGTAGACAATAAAAATAATTATGGAAAATTAAAATGAGGAGATAATAATTATCATGAAAATCAATGTCTTCATAATGATTCTCATTTTCTACTTCAAACACCTCTTAAAAAGTTACATAAAGATTAATTTCGTGGGAAAAGAGATCGAAACAAAGGAGAAATAGAGATCGGAAGCTATCTTCGATCCCCTCCCATCTTGTGTTTCAAACAACATTCAAACACATCATTCATTCGTAAATTGTTTTTTCATGTTAAACATATTTTTTTTGAGATTACAATAATTAGGGGTGGGGGAGACTCGAATTCAAGACCTCTGGTCATTGAACATACATTAGCTGCTGAGCAACTATTCATGTTGGCTCATGTTAAACATTTTTAGACATCAATAAAGGTTAATATAATATTGTTATTGAGCAATTATTATGAAGTGATTTAGTGATAAAAAAATTTCTAAAAAAATTAAAAGGTAATGAATTCATGTATAGTAATCATCTACAAGTTTCCAAATACTTAAAGATTAGGCGACATGTCTCAACAAATGAATATAAAAAAGAAAAAGTAAATAAGCAAAATTTAAGGATATTATTTTTAAAATTTAACACAAGTTTTCCCTCCTAGACAAATTAGATTAACCAAAGGGGAGTGACATTAATGTATATCTTTAAAACAAAATCCATACCCAATTATTAATACTAAAAAAAATACATGAACAAAATAATAGATACAATAGAAAACTATCTCTATAATCCATAGATTTGAAATATAATTTTAATTTGCTTTTATATTTTAAAATTAAATATTTTTATAATGAAACATTTTTAGTCATTTTGTGTTTTTTAATTTCATTTATAATTATTTTATTTTTAAAATTAAATTCACGTGAAAACTAAAACAATTATTTCATTGATATATTAAAATTAATTTAATCATTATTTTAGTTACTATTATTTAATGTAATGGAATGATTTTGTTATTTTATAGATTAAAAGTGAGCATATCATTTGAAATGACAAGATAAAAACATTTAATTTTAAAATATAGGAATCAAATTAAAATTAGATTTGAAAGTTAGAGACTAAAAATATATATTTTTTCTTAAAAACAATTGATATTGAGTGACTTTTTTTAAGAATAATTGATATTGAGTGACTTAATAATTTAGAATACTTTAGAAATTATCACATGCTATGTTCAATTATTCATAGCGGTTATCTATTTAAAAATTTTGAATTTAATTAATATTCAAATGTTATAAGGTTAAGTGATATCAAACAATAGTGAGTCGAGCAATAATATATATATATATATATATATATATATAAAAGATAGTTTTAAAGTTAAGAAAATAGGATAAAGAAAAAAGAAAAAGAAAACCCCATTTTTAACAATAATATAAAGGGTGCAGCATTAGCCAGAAACTTGGTTGTTTTTTCACTCCATTATTTCCCCCAAAAAGAAACTCCATTGAAAACGAAACGCTAGAAAAGAAATGAACTGAAATGACAGAAACAGCCCCCCTGTAAAGAAAATATTACGAAGTTAACATCGAGAGATTTTTTAAATTATTATTTTCTTGTTGCAGAGAAGCTGTGGCGGCTGAGTGGTCAACATTCCGTCAAACCAAATACCCCAATTCTAAATTTTCATTTTATAATTCAACCTAACTTAAATAAAATTATAATATAATATAATCCAAATTGTTAGTTTTTTTATATACTTCAATAATAAATTTTATTTAGTATAGTCAATTTAAAAATTAATTTTTAAAATTAAGATAATCTTGAAGTGATTTAATAATCAATTTTCAAAAGAGAGAAAGTAATCGAAGATTCAAACTTTAAGAATATGTTTACTTTAAATTCATAGGTTTGCAATTTACATGTCACCTTATATTTTTAATATAAGAATACAAGTCTAATATTATTAATGTCATTATGTTTAACTTATTCAAATATGTTTTTTTTAAAACATGTCGAAAATGAAGACAAGTATCGGATTCTTGAGATCGAAATGTACCACTCATATTAAACTGATTTACAAACCAAATAATGAAACACCCACCCATTTGGTAACTCAGTCGGATACCAATGAATGTTGAAAAAGATAAAAAAGAACAGATTTTTATAGTGGATATTCACTCCAAAGGCAACATCTTCATCTTCATCTTCATCTTCACAAACCAAACCAAAAAATTGGATTATTAAACAAAGGCAGTGCATAATGTGTAGTAGTCCTGACAAAACTCCATAACCAAATCCACCATTCCACATTTCGCCTTTCATCATTCCCAGAGCTCAAATTTCATCTTCCAGATATCAAACAACAACAACCCCTCCCGTACGAAAACTCCACATTCATCTCCTAAAACCCAGTTCTCATGTTCAATCGCTAAACCCCACTTGGGATTTCTAACATTTTCCCATTTATCTGCAACATTTCGTTCATTTTCTGCGTTTTTCTTTCATGGGTTGCGCCACTTCGAAGCTCCACGGCCTCCCTGCGGTGTCTCTCTGTCGGGAACGCTGCGATTTCCTCAGCGAAGCGATTCGGTTCCGTCTCGCCTTCGCCGAAGCTCACTCGGCCTATGTTCTCTCTCTTGAAGCCGTTGGAAAATCCTTGCACGGTTTTGTTGAACCGGGTTTTGCTGAGCTCCCTTTCAAGCTTCCTCCTCACAGAAAGGGCGACCCGGATTTTGTTCTTGAAGGTTCTAATTCGGATTCTCACCTTGATTTCCACTCCGATTCCGACGATGATTCCGACATTTCTTCCCCTTTGCACGAAACCCATGATGGGAATTTGCAGATTCGTTATATGCAGAATCAAGCGATGATGCCGTCGGTGGTTCGTCAGCCGGTGCCGGTTAATTCAGAGAGGGTTCATCATATGGGTGAATCTTCTTCTTCTTCTTCTTCTGGTTATTATCCTTATTCTTATTCGAATATTGAATCTAACCCTTATTCCAATAATGGGTATTCTAATTTTGGCGGTGGGTACGGCGGTGGTTATGGCGGTGGGTATTACGGTTCTTCTTATGGGGGTGTGCCAAATATGCTACCTCCACCTTCCTCGTCGAAGCCGCCACCGCCGCCGCCGTCTCCGCCGAGAGCTTCTGCTTGGGATATGTTTAATTTCTTTGAGACTCCGGCGGTGACGAACTACTATGGGTCCTACACGCCGGGAAGGGATCCGAGGGAAGAGAGAGTGGAAGAGGGAATTCCTGAATTGGAGGATGTACGGTATTACCAAACGGAGGCTTTGAAGAAGGTCCATGGTAACCGGAATCTGGCCGAGGGCGGCGGCGGGAAGGGCGGAAAGGAATTGAATGGGGTGGTGGAGGACCGATCGAAGGTTGTTGACGAGAATGTTGCCGCGTCTGCTTATCGGATGAAGCCGGGCGGTGCGGTTGAGGATGCCGTGAGAGTTGTTGACAAGAAGATTGAGGATCATGGAAATGGAGCTCCTGCTGTGGCTGCAGCATTCAAAGGGGGAGCTGGTTCAAGAGATATTTATGAAGTTGTGAGAGAAATAGATGTTTTGTTCAAGAAAGCCTCTGAGTTTGGAGATGAAATTGCCAAAATGCTGGAGATGGGGCAGCTTCCTCATCAGCGTAAACATGGTAAATTCAATGGATTCCTGTTTTTGTTGTCTTTGTTTAGAACTGCTTAGTCTCTGCTGTATGTTTTTTTTTTGTCAATGAAGTGAAACATGATGAATTCAGTGGAGTTATGTTTGATTACTCTTTTTTGTTGTTGTAAACAACTTAATGTTGCTTATGAGTTTGTGTTTTCTAAGATATGGATGGATTTTATGTTTATCAGCATTCGCGGCTCGACCGCGTGTTTCATGGAGGAAAGCCAAGTCCTCTGCAATGCCTAGCGTTGCAGAAGTCGTTTTTGTTGAGGATATGGGGATGAGATCCGGAAATCTTTCTTCTACTTTGAAGAAGTTGTATATGTGGGAGAAAAAGCTCTATCATGAAGTGAAGGTATGTGTGCTCTTCTTTGTTGATTTAAGCTACTTTTACAGATTCCATTGTGTAGAAATCTGAGTGCTTTTGTTCTATATAGTGCTTGTTCATTTTTCTCTATTTTCGCATTCATGGAAAAAGAGTCTATTTTTTCTTCATCCATATCTATTAATATGATGTCATAGCTTAGTTTGTGTGTTGATGAACCATGAGTTGGCCTAGTAGTAAAAAAATACATTTTTGTACGATCTGGATAGTCTACTAGGGCATTGGGAATCCAAAAAGTTGTCAGTCCAAAAAGTTATTTTCTATGGTGGCCACCTACCTAGAAAATAACTATGTACGAATTTTTTTGACATCCAAATTTTGTAGGAGATGCGCGTTAGCTGGTTTGAAGACTCCCAGTTTTCAAAATAAAATTAATTGTATTGATGTAGGAAGCTTATTGATGTCATACCATGTTGCCATGAGTTTCTTTGAACATTGGACATAAACTTTTGCAAGGTTAGGAGGCAAGAATATTCGCACTCTGTTATTCTCTTACCATCTTCACTGAAAATTTTGTGTTTATAAATTTCTCTAGGGGGAGGAAAAAATGCGTTTGACCCATGAGAGGAAGCAGCATCAGCTTAAACGTTTACACGAGAGAGGTGCCGATGCCACGAAAATGGAGGCCACCCAAACATCCATAAATACCTTGTCGACAAACTTAAAAATTGCGATTCAGGTTGTTGACAAGATTTCGGAGACGATAAATAAGATCAGGGATCAAGAACTCTGGCCACAAGTGAATGAACTGATTCAAGGGTATGTGGATTCTTCAATTCTTTGTTTGCTTTATTTCAAATATCCAAACTGATTTCCATTCGAAAGGTTCATTTTCTTTTCTCTAATTCGATGATTACAATGCCGTCGATTATTTCCATTTTAATATGATACCGAAAATGCAGGAAACTTGTGGTTATGCTAGTTGTCTTAGAGAATTTGTTTGTTCTTCTTAATGTCTCTGGATGTTTCTGTTGTATACCCCTTGAATACATGGTGTTGATTATAATAGAACGCTATTAAGTATTATGTAGCTGTCGTGTGGACTCCAGCCTGTGTTTGTTCGTTTATTCGAACATCGTCTCCTTTATCATTAAACATGGAATGTATCTTGATTGCAGGTTAACTAGGATGTGGAAAGGTATGCTCGAATGCCATCATGCCCAATTCCAAGCAATTAAAGAATCGCATGGTTTAGGCCATATTAAGTCTGGTGGAAAGCCTAGTGATCTCGATCTTCGAGTGACGTTGCTACTCGATCACGAGCTTATTAACTGGACAACTAGATTCTCAGGTTGGATAAGTGCCCAGAAAAATTTTGTGAGATCCTTGAATAATTGGCTTCTGAAATGTCTCCTGTATGTGCCTGAAGAAACACCTGATGGAATCGTTCCTTTCTCACCTGGTAGGATTGGTGCACCGCCCATTTTTGTAATCTGCAATCAGTGGTCACAAAGTCTGCACAGATTCTCAGAGAATGAGGTAGTTGATTCGATGCACGTGTTCGCTAAGAGTGTGCTTCAAATATGGGATCATGATAAGCAAGAACTGCGCCAGACGATGGTAACGAACAAGGATCTCGAAAGAAAAGTGAAAAATATCGACAGAGACGACCAAAAGTTGCAAAAAAAGATTCAGGCATTAGACAAGAAACTGATTCAGGTAACTGGACATATACAAGGGGATGGAACTAGCAATAGCAACCTGCAGGCAGGTCTGCAGTCCATTTTGGAGGGCCTTGAGAGATTCGCATCCGACTCCATGAAAGCGTACGAGGAGCTCTTGCAACGTAGCGCTGAAGAAAGTGCCAAGACAAGAGCATGAAGGAGGTTGATTGCTTCTTACAACTTTAATCGCCATTGGACTGCCAATGTCAACACCATTTAAGAGTTGGCCGATATTCCCCTAGTTCGTACTGACTCGAACTCAGCCATACTACTCGAGACCAACGTTACTAAGTTTGCAGACAATGCAGGTGCTAATATCACAATTTCAAATGGCAGTTTCTGTTACATTCTGCAGACTACTCCCTCCTAGAAACTCAGCACAACCATAGTGTCTGCCAATCAAATTTTACCGAACTCAACCGTTCGGGTTCTCAGTTACGGGACTTAAGAAAGGCATGATCTGCACAGGAGGAAGCTCTGCGATTCGGAGCATTGAGCAATGAAGGATTCGACTGAAATCCGGGCTCAGTGGCAGAGCTGGGTGGTGTTATGCATAACATCTAGTTAGTTTAGTTCAGTTCATAATTATTTTTTGGTAACTTGTTCTTGTATACAAAGTTTTTGCGTTTTGGGATTTGTAGTGTAAAGAAATTTAGATGAAATGGAAAGAAAAAGTTATGATTTTGGTTGGAAGAGAAAGAGGATAAATGTAGTACAGCTAAGAACAGACAAATGATGAGTCAGAGGGGTCTGCAATGTAATGACATTCATGCTCTGTCTCTCTTAATTAATCGAGATGGTTTTATTGTTTATTTAGTTGTTTTCTTTTGGATACTGACAACAGAAATTCCTATCTGGTCTGGTTTTGGAATAATCTCTAACTTCATTTTTCAACTTGCTTTTTTTTCTTTTTTTCTTTTTTCTTTTTTAAGGGTTCCAAACAGAGAAGGTTTGGTGGTTGTGGCTATTTTAGAGGTTTTATATTTTCACTTCAAATTATATAAAATTGGCAAGTAATCTGGATTTTGTTGTTTCGGAAACGACTTATGTGTGTTTGGTGGATGTGTGTTGTTCTTTTTTTTTCTTTTTTCTTTTTTAATTATTCAGATAATGTGATTTAAGCAATGTAAATTCTTTACTAAAAGTTCTGTAAACTCTAAAAGAAAAGTCATAACTCTAATAGAAAACTCAGGTAAGAGTGTTCAAACAAATCCAACTCAATTTGATGGATTAGATTAAAAATATTTTTGGGTTGAATTGAGTTTAAATTAATGAAATTTTCATAGATTAGGTTAGGTTGGATCATGCATTGAGTTTTATCGCTTTAATTGGGTTGAGTTGGGTTGGAAAAGTGATCAAATTTTTGGGTTGATCTAAAATTCTCTTCAACCCAATCCAATCATGTTCACCGTATTTAAATTTAAAATTTTAAAAATGTAAAATTATAATTAAAATATATATATATATATATGTTAAACTACAATCTTAGTTCCTATACTTTGAACTTTTTTCCATTTTGATCTTTAGATTTTAAAAAATCTAATTTTGATCCTTAAACTTTTAAATTTATTTCATTTTCTTCCCTAAAATTTTAAATATCCAATTTTAGTCTCTAAACTTTGAAAAAAATTTAAATTTTGTTCTTGTGATAAATTTGAAGTTAATATTTATTGAAATTATTTAATAATTTAATAATTTTAATACAAGTAATAAAAATATATGAACATATTTCTAAAATTATATAAAAAAAAATACATCATAATTTTGTTAAGAAAATTAACAAAAAAAAAATCCAATAAGGACTAATTTTAATTTTTTTAAAAAAATTACACAAAATAAAATTGAACATTTGAATATTTAGGATCAAAATGAAATTTTAAAATTTTAGGGGATCAAAATAAAACTTAAAAATCGAAGGATTAAAATTAGACTTTTTAAAAATTTAGAACTAAATGAAACAAACTTAGAATATAAAGACCAAAATAATATTTTAATATAATAAACAATATTTATTTGGTCCGCGGAATAGTTTTATGGTTTATAAATGTATTATTAAACTATATTGAACAATTGTTCAAATTGGAGTCAATTTAAGAATATATATATATATAGTCATATTTCTTAACTCATTTCTTTAGGAGAAATTATAATGAATAGATTATTTTAATAATATCGAATAGGTTGGTGGTGCGATTGATATTAGTTTGATATTAAACTATTTCAATTCTACGCCATAAATTTGATTTTGGAAATTGATATTTAGCTTGAATATTATAATTCAATGTTCATGCTTTATGCTTGGTTGTCGATATTGTTGTCGTAGGTGTTACAATGTTGTTGTCTAAGCTTTTGGTGGTTGCATGTCTTGCAATTTTACAGAATAGTTGGGTTACTAGCCATTAGATTGATTATGTTTTATTAGGATAAAACAACTAGGGGAAAAGTACAGTTTTCATCTCCGGGCTTGGACGATAGTTTCAAGTTGATTCCAATATTTTAAAATCGAACCCTTTTACTTTGGTTATTTTAATAATGTTCTATTTGTCTTTGTATCCTTTTAAGTTTAGTTTTATACTTATTTTCTTTTATAAACTTAGTTTAAGTTAATATCAAAATAACCACTTCATCAATAAATTGAAATTTAAAATTAATTTAGTAATTGTTGAATTTGAACATTATCTAATTAACTAATAATTTTTTTATCTCAAAAATTGAAATAGAACATTATTAAAATATCATAACTAAAAATGAACATTATTAAAATATAAAAATAAAAATATTTGATTTTAAAATATACCTACCAAATAAAAACTACACCTCAAACATAGGAGCTAGAAATATATTTTTACCTTCCAACAACAACAAAGTAGTTCAACAATATTAATGTACATCAATATCTAAGAGATCATGGGTTCAAATTCTTCATCTCCAATAGTTGTAACTTAAAGGTATATATGTATATATATCTAACAACTATTATTCATTTCCTTTTTTTTTGTATTAACTAGTTTATTCATATTATATCTATGTTTCGTTTATTAAAATATATTTTAATAAAAATATAATAATGATAATTTGGTCAAATGAGTTGTATATGAAATTGGGTTAAAAGTGTAACAAAACTCAAATCTACCCAGTTAGGCCCAAAACCCAACTAGCCTAAGTTCCAAGTGGTTGGGCCGAAAGAAACTCAAATCCACATACTCATGACAAGGTCTATAAACCTGAAAGCTCTTTTTAATTTAGGGAAATTGTAGTAGATAGTCTATTATAAGAAAATATTTACAAATCTAGGTAAATTTTATAATAATTACAATTTTATTTTTTGTATTTATTATTAATTAAAACACAATTCTTCTATCTACATTTTACCCTTACGATTCGCTGGCATACAAAACAAAAACTTCGGTATTTTAGGAAAGCTTAGTAGTCTAGTTGTAACAAATACCTCCAATTTGTTTGGCTTTTAATTACTTTTTTATTTCAAACTTTTTAGTTTCTTGATGAAAAAAATAGAAAATAAATTATTTTATCTTTTCTATATTGGAATTACGAAGTCTACAAATATTAACGTAGCTGATGTTATCGATATAATTAATAACAACATACTTCTGGAATATTTGTATATGTTCAATTGATAAATACTCTATTTATTATATTTGTATAATTCTTAAATTGATAATACTTTATTTATTATAAATAATACAAGTATGAATTTTGTATGAGAAACTTAGAAGATTAGACAAATTCATAAAATAAATACAAATATGGTCACTTTTTAAACAAATTAGCATTCATAGTTATAGGTATTAATAATATATAATATTGTACTTATACACAATAATGTATTAATAATACATAATAATGTATCGATGAATATTAATATTATACTATAGAACTAATTATTTAATATTAATAGACATTGAAAAATAGTCGTATATTTAATTGTAATTGATAAATTATTCTCACAAATTAATTACAAATGTTTTCAAAATTTTAAAATATTTTCATTCATGGTCATTAATACATTTCAATACTGTATTATAAATCTTCATTAGTACAATATTATTATCATTAATATAGTATTATGTATCATTAATACAATATTATTATTATTATTATTACAATATTATGTACCATTAATATAGTATTATTAATACAGTATTATGTATTTTAATACAATACTATTATTACTAATATAATATTATGTATCATTAATATAGTATTATTATTATTAATACAGTATTATGCATCATTAATACAATATTATTATCAATACATTATTATGTATTTTAATACAAATCATTATTATTAATATAGTACTATGTATCATTAATACAATATTATGTATTATTTAAATAATGTTATTATATTAATAACTATATTACTATTTTTTTTTTAACGACACACACACACACACACACATATATATATATATATATATATATATTTTAATTTGATTAATGTTGTAACTTTTCCAATAATTAAATTTGATTTTCATAGTATAAATAATTTCCATTTAATAAAAAACTACCTTAATAAACCAATACATAAATATATTATTAAACACTCATTAGTACAAGTTGTTTTTTCCAAGTTTTTTAGTCACTTTATCCCATACTATTGACAAGAGCCGCAAAGGAAATGAGGAAAGAAAAATATCAACAAAAAGAAAGAAAGGTAAATGGCCATGTCTCCAACAACAATTGTCAGATTTTGGGGGAGGGGTAATAACGTCTTTCAATTATAAAATGAATTTGTTATTTTTAAATCAAAAATTAGTTTTGCAATTTTTTTAACGAATGCACATATTTGTAAATATTTTATTTATATTGCCTAATCTTGTAAAAAGCTCTTTAATTTAAAGGTTCATAAACTAAACTCTCATTAACCATGATAGATACCTTAGTGGTAAAAAAGATCATATATTCAAATTATAGTAACTATTTATCAAAGAATTAATTTTCTCTAAACTTTTTCAGTGCTAAACACTCAAGTGTTAGTTAGACCTAACTCTTCAAGACTTCTAGACGAGTAAAAAAAAAAGTTCAAAAACTCTTTCTAAGCAAAAAATTGATCCAAAGATCACAAGTCAGCATCTCCCACTATTAGTAAAACAAGCTTAATAACAAATTATCTGGTCTTCAAGACGTATACATTTGAGAGAAAATCAAAAAATAAATATTAGAGATTGTTGCAAATTAATACAAATACAAATTTCTTTGTACATGACTTATCATCTATTTCTTTGTTGAAATCATGTTGACCTATACTAAAAAGAAAATAATACACACAAGTCACATATTCCACCCAATGTTAAAGAAACACATGATTTCTATAATGAGAATATAGGGTATATGATATTATTTTCTCCATGTATCTCAATTTCCATATGCTTTCCCAACTTAGATTATACATTTCATTTTCAAGCAAAGTGGCTCATTCTACAGCTGTAGAAGCAATAATTAGATGAGAATCATGATATATCTTAAAGTTTTTTGTTGTTTTTTTTCTCCTTAAAGGGTGGTCGTCCCACATGAAAATGTGTAGATATTAACCACTCGTGTGGGTTAGCATATCAAAATGCATCAATATAATATGTCAGCTGGGAGACATGGCTTCGACATCCACAAAATTATGTCTTCATTATATCAAAATTTCAATCATAAAATTCATCTCACCAAAATTTCTTGTCTCTCAAACTTATATGTTGAAATATTTTCGGAACACTTTTCTTGAAAAGAAAAAAAAAAGTGACTCCCCAAAAACCCCTAAAAGTTAATTTTTATGGTAAGTAACGGTCGTAGATTGAATTTATCATCTAAGATCTTTTTTTTTTTTTTTTTGAAAAGAACAATATATTCATCAACCACCAGCCAAATCCGAGCAAACTTGCTCCTGAACAACCTTAATAAAGAATCGCCAGGAGATTCCCCAATCCAAAAATAATCTATGTCCCTGAATGTGAAACGTCGAGAAAATAACTACCTAGTAAAGCCTGGGAAGGAGAGAGCTTTGCAAGCATATCAGCCACGCGATTACAATCTCTCCCACAAAAAGAAAAGAAAATATCCCTAAACAACGGGATCATAGCCCAAATATCAGCCACGACATTGCTGATTTCGGTTACATCTTGGGAAATGCCATTAATAAGACTAACAAGCCATTTAGAATCAGATTCCACCAAGATAGGAGGGATGAGGTCTAGGCCACTATCCAACATATGCCTGAGACCTTCCCGAACAGCCACTCCTTCCATGACAATTGCAGATGACGCTTTGAAACCGCCTTTAGAGCCCCACAGCATCACTTTACCCTCACTATCACGAGCCATCCAGCCCACGCCTCCTTCGCCTCGATTTTCCATCCATGAGCCATCCACATTGAGCTTAATACAATCTTGTTTAGGTGGGCTCCAATCGATGCTATCACGACTCTTAATTACAGTCTTTGAAATCTGGGTTCCTAAAACCATATTCAACCCATAAGAATTAAGAGAATTTAAAATGACAGTCATAATACTCTCTTTTTTAGCCTTAGAATTGCTATGCAACACAGAGTTTCGAAAGTTCCAAAGTTGCCAAATTATAATTAAGGCTTGTTGCATTATGCCTTGAACGCACTAATGCCCCACGATTAGTAGTCGGGGTCTCATTTGCCCGATCGTGAGTAAAGTGGGGGGGCAGCGCGTGGCAATAACGTAAATTAGCATTATGTAATTAGGTTTTAATTAGAGCGCATATATAAGCTCGAATTAAAACCCTAGCCGTTTTCATGACATTTTACCTCTGTAATTCGCCTCTCTGAATAAAACTCTTTCTCCCTCTCTGCCCGTGGACTAGCCAACACAACGTTGGTGAACCACGTAAATCCTTGTGTGATTTCTGCTTCTCTTCTTCTTTCACATTTTACTTGTTTTCGTTATTGATTGTTGATTTCCGTTTCATAACAAGGCTTTTGGTCGATCTTCGATAGGGATCTTAACACAAATCCCTTGCCAAAATAATTCCCCCGAGTAGGCATTCCTGAAAAAAGAAATAAAGTCAGTTAATGCAGGAAAAATAGACATCCACACATGGACTGCAAACTTGCAATCCTTAATCACATGCAAATTTGTTTCATTCAGCATCCCACATAACATACAACAGTTACGAATATCAATTCCCTTCGACTGAATGTTGGCCCTTGTCGGGATCATATTTTTAAGAATATTCCAAGCACCCAACTTAATCTTGGGAACTGCCTCAACCTTCTAGAAAGAATTCCACAACTTAGTTGACATCGAATTATCAGAGGTAGAAGCCTCTCCAACTCTAGATAAGTTCATAGCTAAGTGGTAGGCACTTTTCACACTAAACACCCCGTTTGAATTTGCATTCCAAATAATTTCATCATGCCTATCCATTGACCCCAACGGGATACCACAAATAGCATCAGCCTCTTCTTTCGAGAAAATCGCCTTAATCAAATTTGTATCCCACTTATTTCCTTCATGAATAATACTTGCTACTTTCCACTCTTTCCATGGATCCTTAACGGTGAGGGCTAAAGAGTAATTCTCTTTGCCCAACCAAGGGTCTCTACCTATGACAATTCTTTTTCCATTCCCAACTTTCCATCTATACCCCTTCTGAAAAAGATCTCGCCCCCATAAAATACTTCGCCAGGCAAGGGAAGGGGAGTTACCGAGATGCGCTTTCATATAATCACCATCCCTGAAATACTTGCCCTTAAGAATCTTAAAAAGTAAAGTATCGGGATTACGGATAATTCTCCAGCTTTGCTTGGCCAGCATCGCCTGGTTGAACAAGCTCAGACTCCGAAAACCCAACCCGCCTCTATCCTTACTCTTTCCTAACTTTGACCAGCTTGCCCAGTGCTGCCTTTTCTTATCCTTGTCAAAGCCCCACCAGAAATCTGCACAAGCCTTGTCAGCCTTCTCACAGATCCCTTTTGGGAGACGAAAACAGGACATAGTATAAGTAGGAATAGCTTGAGCCACAGCTTTTATGAGGATTTCTTTACCCCTTTTCGACAACAGGTTCCCCTTCCAGTTATGAAGGCACTTTTTAACTCTTGACAACACAGAACCAAAGAGAGCGTTCTTGCTTCTATTATTTTGAGAAGGCATACCAAGATAAGTTTCCAAATTCTTGTCCATTCTAACACCAATGAGTTTACTAAACCTGATCCTGGCTTCTTTTTTAACATTCTTACTAAAGAGCATAGTAGATTTTTCCAAGTTGACAACTTGACCCGACGCTCTTTCATACACCTCAAGGATTTTTTTTATTTGCACACAATCCGACTCGGAGGCCCTAAAAAAAAGAAGACTGACATCAGCAAAAAATAAATGTGAAATAGATGGGCAATACTTATTAATCTTTAGTCATTTGAAATGGTTCAGAGATTCCCCCCTATTGAGGAACGCCATCAATCTTTCAACACAAATGAGAAACAGGTACGGAGAGAGCGGATCTCCTTGCCTCATACCTCTCTCAGGAGAAAAGTCCTTGTATGGGTAACCGTTGACTAAAGCTGCAAATCGAACAGAAGAAATACAAGCCCGAATCTTTTGAATCCAAGGGTCACAAAAGCCCAACTTTTCCATCATCTTTATAATGAACTCCCAACTGACACGATCATAGGCCTTGCTCATATCCAATTTAAGGGCCACCAACCCTTCCTTCCCCTTTCGCTTTTGATTAATGGAATGGATACACTCGAATCCCAGAACAATATTATCCGAAATTTGTCTATCCGAGATAAAAGCAGCTTGATTATGAGAAATAACCTTGTTAAGCACTGATTTCAGCCTATTGGCTAACATTTTAGCGATAATTTTGTAAATTACATTGCATAGACTGATTGCCCGAAAGTCCTTCATTCTACCTGGCATTTTGATCTTCGGAATAAGGGCTATGAAAGTGTTATTTAAAGGAGCAATATCAACATTTTCATTAAGCACTTTCAAGCAAATCTTAACCACTTCCTCGCCCAACTCGACCCAATATTTTTTATAGTACATTGCATTAGTCCCATCAGGGCCAGGAGCCTTGGAAGGATTCATGCTTTTTAAAGCGCTTTCCACCTCGACCTTAGAAAAAAGCCGCGTAAGAAGAACATTATCCTGGTCTGACACCACCTTCTTCACCCCTTCCAGAACTAGCTTGATGTCTTCCTCCGAGGTTGGCTTGCTCTTGAAAAGATTAGAAAAATAGTCTTGAACTACCTTGCAAATACCAACCTCATCCTCAACCCATATGCCATCCTTGTTTTTTAACTTGTCAATCATGCTCCGTTTTTTTCGTTGGGAGGCCTGCATATGAAACCATTTTGTGTTTCGGTCGCCCCACCTCAACCAATCCTCCCTAGATCTTTGCTTCCAGTAAACTTCTTCTTCCTCAAGAAGAGAATCAATTTGACGCTCAAGAGCTCTTATATCACTTAAAGCGTTGTCATAACTGCTTGCCTTTAACTTTGACAATTCCGTCTAAATTCATTGTCCATGTTAGTTCTAAAGGTCTACTATATCAATCACTTTGCTAATTGAAATCGATCAAACT
Organism: Sicyos edulis; assembly: GCA_036507275.1. Lineage (NCBI taxonomy): Eukaryota > Viridiplantae > Streptophyta > Magnoliopsida > Cucurbitales > Cucurbitaceae > Sicyos > Sicyos edulis. The sequence goes on from CM071846.1 coordinate 4,665,528, forward strand.
TCGAGTTTCTCTTTCAAAGGTCTTCATTGTTTTCTTTCTCAATGATACTTGGATGTGAATTTGAATTCTCTACATGTTTACGATTAGCCACACTCAATATACAAGTTTCGAAGTAAATTTACAATTTTTCTCTAAAATCCCCAACTACATTGTCATAGTTTTTCTGGAATAATTTCTCGCAAATTAAGGTTATATGTGCACTAAACTAATATATATGTTTCACATTGATATGATATTGTCCATTTTGGGAAACACTCCTCATAACTTTATTTTTAGGCATTTCCCAAAAAGACCTCTTAACAATGGATTGCTCAACAATCGATCCTTCCCTCAAACAAAGTACACTTCGAATCTTATGGACTTTGTGTATATCGGGGAGACCTCCCCTCAAACAAAGGACACTGAGCCTGACGAGACTCGCCCCTCCTTTGTTCTACATCGGGAGTCTTCATCCACATCGCTAAGTCAAGAACCTTAGCTCTAATATCACTTGTTAGGAACAACGAACATCCACAAACCTCCACATTGATATAATATTGTTCATTTTGGAAAACACCCTTCATGCGTTTGTTTTTTGGCATCTCCCAAAAGACCTCATATTAATAGAGGTGTTGTCCCCTTTTTATATACACAAGATCTTTCTCTTATCTTACCGATGTGAGATAACTTTGTTTGCTCAACAATATATTAGTTTCATTATAAATTTAAAATTAAAATCTTGGTGATCCTGTCTTTAGAGAAGTCTGTCTAAATGCTTATATGCTTAAAATTACAATATTCAACACAAACACAATGCTCCGAATCTCTTTGGGAAGAAGTCGTTTGAAATGCGGTCACTTGGTCTCACAAATCCTACCCTTTTCTTAAATACGATATTTCTTTCTTGAAATAGAAAGTGTTTTTTAGATTGAATTTTTATGTATCTTATGTACTTTAAAGGCTTTTAGATTAAATTTATTTCTGATCAAGTAGCATTGACTTACATACATTTAATTTGATAAAAGAAAAAAGTAATTTCAAAAACTTGTTTTACTTTTTGAAATTTAGTTAGCATTCACCTACTTTTTAAAGAAAAATAGATATATTGTAGGAAAAAAATGGGAATTAAAAAATTTGAGTAAAAATAAGTTTAAATTTCAAAAATAAAAATAAAAAAATCAAATAGTTATCATCTTTGTTTTTGTCAATATGAAAAGTCTTGTTGCTCTACCATTCTTTCATTCTGATTTCTATTTGATGTCATTCAAGTAAAAATAAAATAAAGAATTCTCTTTCTCCAAAAAGAAACAAGAAACCTTAAATTTAAGCGTTAATCATGATGACAACAAATCTGATTTAAATGGATGTTGAAAATGGATGTGTTTTAAAGAGAGTTTAATTTTCACTTTTAGAGTTTTACATTAAATTCAAATATTCGAGTGCTAAATTATTTAAATAATTTAAGATAAAAAGTTATTCGCACCTAACTAATTAATTTTATAATTCATCCTAATAACAAGTCAATAACAATAATAATTATCATTATTATTTTCTTTGAAGTACAAGGGAAGATTATCGTTATGAATTTTAAATTTCTAAAACTTATTTGATCAATTTATTATCATGACTTTTTATTAGGTTTGTTATTACAACATTTCAAATGTTGATAATGTGTTAAATTTCATTAAATTTTTTTATAAAAAAAATCTTGTTAATTTTAGATTCTAATGAATTTTAAAATTTTCTCTTACTATTTTATTTTATATTCGTTCGTGTGCGGGCCAAATTGCACATACCAAAATCGTAGGAAATCATATTTCTAGGTAGGTAGTTACCATAGATTGAACCCATCACATTAAACACCGCACAACCCTCTTTGACTACTTAACCCACGGTTCTTACAATTTTATTTTAGGATATTTGAAACATAATTTTAATATATTCACAAACAATTTATTGATAAAGATCTTTTATATATATATAGGAGTATATAAAATTTAACGGTTTTCATAGGAGTATTTTTTAAGCAAAACTTTAACGGTTTTCATCTAAAGTTAATGGTAAAAATATTTTTAAAACATTTTTTTTTTGTTGAAGTTTAAAATATTTTTAAAACAAAGTTGTTTATTTGATATAAACTCTATAGTTTAGGGCATGTTTTATTATTTAGCCTATAGATGTGTTCCTATAATTTAGAAGACATTTTTTAACTTAAAAAAAGGAGCTGAGTACCATGGTTTACTTGGGGCAACCTCATTTAATATTCATGTCAAGAAAAAAAAAATCATTTATTATTAATGAAGTGATGGACAAAACAGCTGTTAAGATTAAGATTATGCCAATTGTCGTATGAAAGGAGAAAAAATAAAGAAAAAAGGCCATTAATTCACATGGTTAAGTTCCATAATAATGTAATTTCAAAAAAAAAAAAAAAAAAGAGTTCCATATTAATGTTGTACTAATACTAAAAATTGAACTAAAACTAGAAAAGAAATTATATAATACACCTTTTTTGTTCCAAGTTTGATTTTTCGGTACTTGTTAATTCAAGGTTGGATTTTTGAAAATAAAAATAAAGAAGCGTAGAGAATTGCATGTGCATCTATTCAAATGAGAAGTTGTAATGACAGTTGCAGCTGTGAGACAAACGCACCCAATCTTTAAGATTCAATATATTATTTAAATATATTTCATGAAAAACAATTAAATCTAGTGACATAATCTATACTTTTTCTTTTTAATTTAAACGTTAAATATTATTGAATTAATATACAAAATTTATATTAAATATGTGCTTCTCACGAAATAATTACAAATGAAAAATATTAAAGTATTTAAATTTATAATCATTAATATTGTATTATAAATATTTTAATATAATATTTTGTAATATTAATATAGTAGTATAAGAAAATATATCAATACAAATAATTATAATTACTAATATTTTTTAAAAGTAACCACATTTATAATTATTTTTTCAATTTTAATTTTGGCTCCAAATCATTAAGTGTATATTGATGTGTTTGAGCTACTGTTCTCGGTAACAGTTGTAATCTAATTTAACTCTAAGTTATAAGTTTAATTTTGAAAATAAATAATTAGCTCTCATCTTATTTGAGAAGAGGAATACTCTATATATAAGACTTGTGTTCTCTCTCCAATTTGAACTAAAATAAATTCTAATTGACTCCTAAACTTTAACATATAATGATTTATAATTATAAATCTAGCTTTTTTTAATTATGTAAAGAAAATTAGAATTTTTTAACTAACTTAAACGCATCTTTACATATATATATATGTATGTATATATGTATATTTTTTTTTTTTTTTGAGATTTGACTCTACCATATTTAATTATTTAGAAAATTATAGAATTTTAATTTTTAAGTAGATGACCCTCCTAAATTTGAATTTATAAATTTTTTATTTTTATTATAGTTGAGAAAGTCAAATTTTAGTATAATTTTAAAAGTTACGATTTAATTATTATGATTTGAAGAAAAAAACTCTCATAAATAATTTATATGGTTTATAATTGTTGACAAGTTATCAAGCATGCCATATTTAGTTATTTATGTCTGATTTTAGTATTTTGCTGGTAGTGTGAGTAAAAAATTTGAAGGGTGTATTTATCTTGAGATCTTAAGTGTCAGACTTGCTTGTAATATTAATTTATAGATATTTTTATATTTTCAAATTCTTTGAAACCTACTAACTATATCTTCAAATTCTTTCATGAACTTACCCATATATGATTTTTTTTTTTTTTTTTTGAGTACAAGTTGGGAGAAGGGGGATTACAATACCAATTCCAGGGATGGAACTCGTGACTGTGGAATGAGAATGGATTAACTCCAAACCAGATAACCAATCACACCACCGACCTATTCGGTTATGACATTTTTTTAAGTTAAGGGCATTTTTGAAAGATTTGTAAGGTTCAACCGTATTTTTAAATAAAACTTTAACCATTTCATCCAATTTTAACAATAATGACATTTTTTAAACGGTTTTCCCAGTTGAGATGTAACAAAACTCTCATAATTTAGGAGTATATATATAACTAATATATTAGAGCTTCACTCAAAGAAACAAAAATATAGTTGAAAGTGATTGCAGATTAATTTAAAATTTTTAAACTCCAAATCTTAAAAAGAGCATACCTTTCGAAACTCGTGTCCTCGACCAAATGCACTTGGGGACGACTTCATTAATGACATTGAAATTAGCCAAAGGGTAATTATTTAATGGAGGGTTAATGACCTCTTCACGTATACTTTTTTTTTTCTTCATAAAACCTCTTCACATAGTACTAAGGTCACTCCATGTTGTACTAATTTATTCTCTACTCTTATCTTTTTGGGAAATAAAAATTAAATCACATGCTTTGTCAAAATATAAATGATGCTCATCGTATACACTATATCCTAAACTATATCGTAATTTTAAATGAGTTATAGTTTTTTCGATCCATTGTCATTATTTATCAATGGTGGGATGTTGCCATATAAGTCCATAATTGTCGGAAAATTTCACTCACAACACAACAAACACATTTTAAATTTCATTTACTAAAAAAAACAACAAAGGATACATTTTAATCCCATATTTAATTTTGAGATTTGCATAGAAGCCCAGATCTGAAAAGTTTAGTAAAAAGGGACAAAAATAAAGATACATTTATAGGCATCTATATCTAAATTGAGGGTATTTTAATCATACAATTATAATAGGACATAGCTGTATATATTATAAAAAGATGGGCAATTTGATTATTTTTGTTCATATAACAAAGCTTTTGCTGAGTTGTATGTACCCTGTTTGGCTGGACAAACATATCATAACCATAAAACTTAACTATTTGATTTATTAGACAGAGAAGAAACACAATATATATAAATATACAATATTACTATTTCTTTTTTTAATCTTCAACAATAATATTCTATTATTAAGTCTATATTTGTTGTTGTTTCATAAAAACAAAAGTCTATATTTGCTTTTCTTAATAAGGAAAAAAAGAATTTTGATTCAATTTTTTTTTTTTTTTTGAGGAAAAGAAGTTTGATTCAATTTAGTCTCTTATTAATAAAAGAATATACAGTAATACTTCTCAATTTTGGAGTAAGATTTCAATTATATGAAGATCGAAAATTTTCAACCTTACATTTGAAGTTTGGATCTTTTATTTTTATTTTGTTCAGAACACATTATGTGTTTTCATTCTATATTAAAATGAAGAGTAAAAATCATCATGATAGTTTATACGTCAAAACTAGGATACATATCTTGTTCGGGATACCATCCAGAAAGTCCCATTTCTCAAAAAAAAAAAAAAAACTAGAATACATATATGATATCGTGTTTATAATATCATTTGTTTAAATTGACATGATAGATATCACATAATATATGTAACATTTGATTTTGTGAATGATGGTGTAAATTACGATAAATTTTCATTTTGAATTCAAATAAATATTGAAAACAATATTTAATCTTATACATAAAATTGAAATTTAACTTTAAATGATAATATGTACCCTTTATAAATTTTACAGCTATAATTATTGTGTGAATTTATATTACTTATTTTGATAACCGAAAATTGGAGTACAATAATATATTAGGGAGCATTCATATTCATTTTAAAGTTTATATTAAAAAGATAAGAAAATATTTTATAATTTAGCTCACTCAAATTTCGAATTCTCCACCTTTCAAAGTTGAAGATCAAAGATTTTACTAATGAAGTAGCTCGATCGACAATATTAATAAAAGATACTGGGTATAATTTAATTTTTTTAACAAAAATATGTACAATATATCTAAGTATATTATTTCAAGACTCGTTGAAAGAAGTTAATGTTCAACCAATATACAAAAATAAATTTATGAATATATAATTTTTAGTCGTTGATCATTATTAACTTACTAAGCAATTAATGGAAAATCAACCTATACTAATTATAAATCTCAAAGTCTAAGAATTAAAATTAGACTTTAAAAATTTTATAACAAAAATAGAACAACCGGTTAAGAGACCAAAATGGCATTTTAGCTTATATAAATATCTATATTAACTAATTAAATAATATGCTAGAGGTTTGCGATTGGCTCGAGATATTATTAATGAAAAAAATAATAGTAAATAAAACTCAATACATAAAATATAATGAAAGAAAGGGGGTACCCCCACACGTGTGCATGTGGAAAGCAACCATCTTGTCTCTATATACTCACAGCTCACCTCTTCAGTTTCTCAGCTCCAACTGTACAAAATCTCAGAATTCATTTTAAACTCTTTTATTTTTTCAATAAAAATCATCCTCATTTTTTATTTATACAATACCCATTTATATTCATATATATATATTTTGTCTGTTTTTTGTTGAAAATATTTTTCTGTATGTTTACAACGAACCATACAATTATAATAATGGTCACATTAGGTTTATAATTCCAAAATTACAATTCTCCGATGTGACAAAATTTAATATTTAATCTTCATAGAAATAAATTAAATATGTTGCAATACTTATCAATACTAATAATTATAGTTGTTAATTTTTTTTATTATATATATATATTAATTTGATTAATCGGATAAATTTCCCTAGTTTTTATTTGATGGAGTTTCTAACTGTATGAACTATTTATAAATTTTGTAATTTTAAGTATAATAACTAATGTAGTGATTAAAAAAGTTATATTGACAGTCCATAAGGAGTGACACAGTGATTGAAGACTTGAATTTTGAGAGTGTACTCTCCTCAAGGTTTAGGTGCAAGACTCAACTATAACATTACTCCTTTAATATATTCGAGTGCCCTTAATGTAAATTATTTTCTTCATATTTTATGGAATTTGTTATATATTTGCATTATTAATTGATTGGAAGATGGTTTTAGAAAAAAGACAAAATGGAAATACCAAAGATCGATAGTGCTGTCTTGAAGAAAGGGTTTAATGATTAATTAATGTTAGGGTTATGAGTTGGAGACGTGAGTAGGCAGGAGACACCCCATGAACATTGCTGAATTTTGTGTTTTTGGATCCAAATCTCAACTCTAATCACGTTTAAACCTCACTAATTCATCTTTTCTTTTTCTTTTTTTATTTTTATTTTCAAATGGATCAGATTCTGGTTGTCTCCTTCTAACCCATTTGGTAATGAAGACTAAATTATACCTTAATGTGCGAATTCATTTCTGATTTATGTCCTTTCACCTCTTGAAAGTTTCAATTTTTCTCAAAAATTTTAATTGGGTTCATAGACACTAACCTTGGCGGTGATCATTCAAATACGAGATTATTTATTGGTGGTCGAAAGGAATTTGAAAATTACAAGAACATAAATTCAATCTATAGCAATTTTGTATCATTTTTATAGTTTGAATCAGTGATTCAGTTCAGCATCACAATCATGAGTTCGATCTTTAAAATTAATATTTAATTTTCATATTATTTGAGACCAGCTCTGGGCTAACTCATTTAGATTTATGAATTCCTAATTTTAGTCTCATTGGATAACTATTTAGTTTTTGTTTTTTATTTTTGAAATTTAAGCATATTTTTACTCAAACGTCTTACAATGTGTTTTACATTTTCTAAAATGTATCCATTTATCCTTAAAACAAGTATGTGGATGCTAACCAACTTTTTAAAACAAAAACAAGCTTAAGAAGTTTTTTTTTTCTTTCAAATTTTGGTTTGATTTCTATAAATATAGGTAAGATGTTTGACAATTAAATTTTAAAAACTAAAAACAAAAAGTCAAATAATTATCAAACGTAACAAAACCTTAGAGCTATGGTTCTGTTACCAATAAATTTGAAAGTTAAGTTACACAATTCATAAACGACAATTGCATTTTAAAATTTTGTTCCAAACTTAAACAAAAACATTTGAAAACTAAAAAAGACTCGGTATGTCTATTAATATAATCTAGTGATCGAAAACTTTCAAAATAGTTGAAGTACATGTATAAATTGATCTGAACGTGTTTTTATGTAGTATATCAATCTATGTATCTATGTACATATTATCGTTACAAACATTTATGGCAAAGAAAAATGATTATATCTCGGATAGATATTAATGTTCTTAAAAATATGTATTTTCAATCCAACGTAATCGAAAGAAAATTACATCTAGGTATCTAAATAAACACCTTTTTTAAAACTTTATTTGCTATAATATATATATATATATATATTTAAATGTATCAACAACATTTCAAAAGGATAATTTGAATTGATGATCTCAAAGTCATAAGTCTATAATTTATGCAGCTATTGTTGGCAACTGATATAACAACTGTGACAACCAATTTTGTCATCCATCATAATTTCCTTTCCTCTAATTTACCCTAACTTAAAATGTTTAATATTATACTATATATAAATAAGAATTATTCAAATAGATGAGATTCCGGTTGTCTCCTTTCAACCCATTTGGCATATGAACTTAATAAAATCTCATACACACACAACCACATATAAAAAGAAACACAAAAACACAAAAACAATTTCAAAAACTCCCAAAGTCTCTCTTCTTCTTCTTTCTTCAAATGGGAGGCTCTTCCAATTACCACGCCCGCTCGAACAGCCTCCCGACCCGGCCGCACCCACTGGTGACGGAGTGCGACGAGCACCTATGCCGGCTGAAGGCGCTGGACTCGGCCCCTTGGACCTCTCCGGGCATAGCAACGAAGCTGGGCAAGCTGCAGGATTTACAGGAGTGTGTGAACAAGCTGCTGCTGCTGCGCCGAACAAGGGACGCCTTCGCAGCGCAGCGCCGGGAGAAATGGGTCGACGAGATCTTCGATGGTTCGTTGAGGTTGCTCGATTTGTGTAGTGCCGCGAAGGATGGAGTTATTCATACTAAAGAGTGCGTCAGGGAGTTGCAGTCTTTGGTTAGGAGACGATCTTCATCTTCTTGCTCTGGGAATGGTGTTGCCAATCAGGTTTGTGTTTTCTACATTTTGTCAACCATTTTGTAGCTTTATTAAAACACATAAATTATAATTAGATATTTGAAAATATAGAAACTAAAATCAACCATCCTCAATCTCAAAATACAGAGATTAGATAGTTTTTTTCTTTTTCTTTTGTCTAAGGATTCGGAGTCTACTTTCTATTGGGTGTATTTTTAAATTTACTTTGGTATTCGTTTTCTTTTCCAAATCAACTTTGTGTCAAATTAAAATAGTCACTTTATCAATATTGAAATTTAATATTAATCTATTGATCATTTCAAGATTCAATTATAGAATTAATGATTTTGTCATCTCTATTATTGAAATATCATGAATAAAAATAATTGATTTTAAAATACAGGTAGGGTAAATGTAATTTCCTTTTGATCTTTCATTTTTTTGGGGTGATTTATTCAATATTTGTTGATCTGAGTGCACTGGTTAATTAGTTAGCCTAGTTTGTATAATAGGTGATTTACTTTGAAATTTGTGATCTTGGAGAGATTAATCAATTTTATCTTTAGATTGGAAATTGAACCTATAGGGCTAACAACTACAAACACTTAGCTGAATTAATCAATCTCCTTTTTACATGTTTTATTATGATACTATATTTATATTTTAGGTTAAAATATCATTTTGGTCCCTCAATTTTGGGGTTTGTTCCATTTTGGTCTCTAGACTTTCAAATGTTCATTTTTAGTCCCTTGACTTTGTAGTTTGTTCAATTTTGGTCCCTTGACTTTGCTATTTGTCCAATTTTGGTCCCTCAACTTTCAAATGTCCAAATTTAGTCCCTAGACTATCAAAAAAGTTCAAAAATGGTCCTTTCGTCAAATAAATTTTTTTCTCGCTCCTAAATTTTTTTTTCTCTCTTCCATCTTTCATCAATTCTTCTTCTAAAAATTTTATCTCTCTTAAATCCACCTCGCTAATCCTCTTCTCTTCTTTTTTTCTCTTATTCTCTCCTCAATCCATCTCATCAAATTATTTAACATGAGATAATTCTTTTAAATAATAATTTTTCTACTTTGATTTGTCATTTTTTGTTTTCTAAAATTCATAGTCTACCATGGAACAAAAAAGAAAAAGAAAGAAAAATAAAGAAGAAAAAAAGAAAAGAAAAGAGGGGAAGAGAGGTAAAATTTATAGAGAAAGAAATTATGAAAGATGAAAGAGAGAGAAAATAATTTAGGAGTGATAAAAAATTCATTTGACCAAAGGACCATTTTTGAACTTTTTTTTATAGTCTAAGGACCAAATTTGAAAATATTTGAAAGTTGAGAGACCAAAATTGGACAAATAGCAAAGTTGAGGGACCAAAATTAGACATTTGAAAGTTGAGGGACCAAAATTGGACAAACAACAAAGTTGAGGGAATAAAATTGGACATTTGAAAGTCGAGGGACCAAAATGGAACAAATCCCAAAGTCGGGGGACCAAAATGGTATTTTAACCTATATTTTATATGCCTACTATTCAATGCAAAAGCTAATAACTTTCAATGACAGGTAGAGAAATATTTAGCCTCAAGAAAAGTAGTGAAAAGAGCAATTCAAAAGGCTTTAGCCAGCGTCAAGACTTATGGGACAAAGTTACCAGCTTCAATCTCCATCAAAGACCCCGAAACCATGGTCTTAATAGCCCTATTATTTGACGTAGAAGCTGCAAGCGTGAATGTTTTCGAAGCCCTCATGTGCTACGTTTTGGGAAAGAAATCAAAAGCCAAAGGCAGCGGTTGGGCGCTCGTTTCGAAGCTTATGCGATCGAGAAGAGCGTCGATGATGGAAGATGTTGTAGACGGAGAGGCAAACGAGTTTGCAACTGTGGACACTGCAGTCGACACAATGGAGAGTAGGTTAGCCTCCGATAGTACCGCCATGGGCGGGGGAGGCGTAGAGGGCATGGGAGATCAGTTAGGGAAGTTGGAGGCATGTGTTCAAGATTTAGAAGGAGGATTGGAGGGTTTGTTTAGAAGATTGATAAGAAATAGGGTTTCCCTTTTGAATATTATCAATAACTAGGAAGGGAGCTAATTAACGATGGGAGAAAGAATATTAATTCAAAGTTAATGGATTATTATTCCATTGATGTGTGTATTTTTTTTGAGGCCATGTATGGAAGGTTTGTAGATGAATGTAATGTCAAATTTATGTATATTGTTTTTTGCAAAAAAGAAAAAAGAAAGGGCTGCCCCTCTCTCTTGGATGATATCTTTTATCTAAATTATTCAACAGATATTTGAGGTTGCACTTTTTTTAGTACATATCGGGGGAAGAGGACAAATACTGATTCCTAGACTCGAACCTGTGGCACTGGTGTTGAAATGGTTTACAACCAAATAATGAAACTGTTGTGTCATTGACTCATTCGGTAATGTTCAATTGCACTTTTAAACTATGGATACATATCAGATTTAAGTTGGAATATTACATTTCTTTTACCAGTATATTAGTCACAAATGAAATTAGTTCTCAAGATTAAGATTAATTAAAAAAAAAAAGGTTATATTGTCTTAAGGGGTAATCTTGTGATCAAGATTTAGAGTCTCCAAAATATATGTTGATGAGAGCATTCATTTTTAAAAGCCATAAAATTCTTTGATTATTAGAGGTACATAATCCACTTGAGGATAAAATTACTCTCATCTTTTTTGGTTGTCCCTCTATCAAGGACAAGTTTGCCAAGTAAATTTTCTTTAATATTTACAAAAAAAAAAAAAATTAAATGAAAAAAAGAGTTAAATTTATATTTACGATTTCACTCATAAAGGTAAATAAAGAAGAGAAAAAAAGACTAGGATGAAAAGAGAAGCAATGGACATCTTAAATTATTGGGTTCATTATGCAAATTAAATTTTGTTAAAACAAGTTGTGTATAGAAGAAACAAAAAAAAATTAAAACATTTGTTTTTTTCCTTTTTCTGCCTTACCTTAGTACATAAATGGAAAATGCAAGGCCAAGTAGAGGGTCTTGAGTCCTCCCATGTGCTTTTTACAAAGCCATGTGCTTGTTAGGGGACATGACAAGTCAAAAAACAAAGAGACAAGAGAGACCTATTAAATTTGCCAAGTCAAGCTACAAAAATATCAATTTTATTAGAGTGATGGCACTCTATTAAATTTGGAATTTTTATTTATTTATTTAGTCTCATTTCATGTTGAAAGGAAAACTATTTGATTGTGATTTGATATTAATTGCATCTATTTGAACTTTTTCGAACATTCATGAATTTATACAATATCTTGGCCCGTTTTATACGATATTTTAATGTAAAAAAATTAGTATGTTTTGATTTTGATTTTGGCTTTTTACGTGGTTTAACATTTTAGAGAAACTAATATTAGTTAAATCTAAAAAATAATTACAAATATGATATCTTTTAAAAAAATTTAAGTACACTAAGGGGTGTTTGTTTGACATATTTAGGTAGGAGTTAGAAGTGGGAGTTATCAACTCCTCTTCGAAAATCTACATCCAAACGAGTTTTTATTAACTCCTCCTTATTTTTACTTTTAAAAATAACTCTCATTTCTAACAATTCGTTTTTAATTATTCATTTATAACTACTCAATCATTTCTAACCACTTATTTTTAATCATTCCTTTCAAATCAATCAAAATAACTCATTTTTAACCATTCATTTTTAATCATTTCTTTTCTAACTAGTAACAATAACTACTCATTTTTAACTCCACATCCAAACAAGGTTTTGGCTCTAACTCCTCTACACAAAAACTACATCCAAACGAGTTTTTGACACAATTTTTAATTTTTAACTACTCAATATAACTTCCCAATATAACTCTTTGACCAAAAAAACTGCCTAAATATGTCAAACAAACGGCCCATAATTGGTATTAACAAGTATTTTTTACTACATTAAAAATATATAATATCATTAATGAGTATCTGTAATGCCATATTAAAGTGTTATTTTGGGAAAAGAGACCCTTCAATACAATTTTCCAACATTTTATAAAACTTAGTAATAAAAAAAGTGTAGATTTGAATTTTTAAATAGTAATAGTTTTTTTTTATTACAATAATTGGGGGTGGAGGAGACTCAAACCTAAGATCTTTAGGTCATTAGGTGTACATCAATGCCGCTTGAGTTATTGCTCTATTGATTTTAAATAGTAATAGTTAATACTATATTTTAAGAGAAAAAATAATATATAATACTATTTTTTAAGAGAAGAAAATAATTTTTTTTTCAAACTAAATTATATTTAATTTTACAAAAATTATACTTAGTTTAAAATTGGGGTACTTTTTAATCACAAGCTCACACTAGGCTTTTTCAACTGGTTATGTTTGTTAAGAAAATATCTTATGTAATCTATTAATCAAGAGGTTAGAAATGAACTTCTTCATTTTTTAATATTATTAACAAAAAATAAAGAAATAGAACTATACGGTCATAGATTTGGGTCAAAGGTAGATGTCAAACATTTGCTGATTTGCTACAAGATGAACCTGGTGCTCTTGATTTACTCTATACCAAATTTGAACCATAACAAATTTGGTACATACAAATGTAACGAGGCCCACAATGTGGGTCAATTCAATTTTTTTAGTATAAATTAGGAGAGGGAGATCGCAAATCTCATAAACGGTCTTTTTTAAAATTGAATACGTGTAGTGTTTAATTGGATTACCACCAAACAATAAAAATTTATTCCAAATTGAAGGCACCAATCGAGGCGGGAGATTTCATAGGCGAAATTGTGAGCTTAAACTTGTCGAATTTGTTGGTTTCGATCTGCCCTTAGACATCGATTTATTCTATACATCTTCTTTAATTTTATCAATGATTTCACACTATAATTGTTGTGCAATATGGTGGTTTATGTGTGAAAAAGAATTGTTTAATACTTGCGAACTGTAAATTAGGGAGAGACTCGTATTAATAGAAGACGAGCGCATTTCACCACCAAGGCATCTTGAAAGTTAATCATATTCCATGAATATGATATCTATCTAGTGTGATGTATGGAATATATTACAAAGGTAGAGTGTTAGAGTATTTCTATTGCTCGGTCATGTCATATAGGTCCGAGTTGGACATCCAATTGCTTCAATTTGAATTATCCGGAGGATGCCTTACTATTATATCAAAAAGATGGATAATCAAACCTATTTCTCGATTCAATAGAAGCCCAAAGAGATGAATAGAATCCCAAATAACGAGAGATATGTAAAAAACAAGTTCGATTACGCCTATTCCTAATCCTAAATGGAATGTAAGGACATAGGGATCCATATTAAAAGGAAAAGAATTTGAGTTGGAGTTTCGCAAAGATTAGAGGTTAAAATATCCAAAATCCAGTCTCTAAATACATATTGCTTGATACAAAGAAAATAGATATCGCTTAATATTCGTTATTGTTTCCTTTCTAATTTTCATGGGTCCAATTTCATTTTTCCCTACTTGAATTACTAAATTTGTTATGGATAATTGGTCTTGATAGATCTGTTTTTTAAACTTATATACTTTTTTTATTTTCTTTTTCTTTTCAATTTTTCAAATTTTCGTGAAACATAAATAAAAATATTATTTTATCATTTTTAATCAAATAAAACATTGTCCACGGAATCAATTATCAAAAAATACAACTTGATAATCAAGAAGTTACATGTTCAAGTTTGATCTTAATGTAGTAATTATGGTCCAATGAATATGATTATTATGAAAAATAAATAACGATTATGAAAAAAATGGTTGTCAGTGTGGCTCAAACGTAGATAAAGGAATTATCCTTCATTTTCTTTATTCCTTTAATCCCAAAGGGGGTGTTTGGTGGAGGTATTAAATTAATCCGGATTAACTTAATCCTTCTAATTCGTGTTTGGTGGACGGATTAACTTAATCCCTCAGATTAAGTTAATCTTTCACAAACTCCAACAATAATCCTCATATTTTCTCTCTCTGTCTCGTTTTCCGAAATTATCTTTAATTATATTTTTCAAATTATTTATTCAACTTTTAAAATTTAGATTTAAAAGTTTATTCATATTTTTTTTTTATGTTTTATAGTTCATTTAATATTTTTAAATTTAATATTAAATGTTAAATTATCTAAAGAAAAAAATGGTTCAAGAAAATAAAAGAAATATATTTCATTTACAAGAGACAATTATTTGAATGGAACAAAACAAATTCCTAAATTATAAAACTCATTTTTCTACTTAGAATATAATTAGTTTTATTATTATATACATACAAAATTTTACTTGTGTTATTTTATGACTTGTTTTCTAAGCATCTAAATTGGTTGTTATATACACCTATTTGTGAATATACTTTTGTTATTATTATATTGACTACAATTTTAATTCAAATGAGTATTAACCAATAAAATAGGTAGAATGATTTAAAAATACATGAAAATTAGGTTTATACTTTCATCAAGTTAGTATAGTCCAACATATTTAAACTATTTTAAAAATATGAGTAAAATTGAATTTCAAACTTAATTACCATTCACACAAGTTAAGGTGTACTAAATAAATTAAATTGATTTTTTTAATTTTAAATTTATATCAATCTTGTAATTAAGTAATTAAAATGATTTTTTATATATAATTTCCTATATCTTTCTAAATTTTTTGAATGAAAATAAAGTTTTTTATATTGTTTTTAATTAAATATAGATATTAAGTTAAGATTGAAATAAATAATAAAATATAAATTCATCAAGCATATTTTATTTAAATTAATATTATTGCTACATTTTCAAATGAATGTCATTTTGTCATGAAACTATTGTAAAGAGAAAACAAATTAAAGAGTAGACATTTAAAAAAATATATATAAAATGTTAAATAAAAACTCAGTTTAACTTAATCCCTCCACCAAACAACATTCTGCTTAACTTAATCCAGCTTAACATAATATGTCCACCAAACACAGATTAACTTAATCTTCAGCTTAACTTAATACTCAGCTTAACTTAATACCGACTAACTTAATCCTAATCCATGCACCAAACACCCCCAAATACTCTCTAAATATTCCAATTTTTGTACCATATTATGTATATACCTAGGTGCATTTATAAGATTTGAAAAGTTCATCAACATAAAATTTGCTGATATAGCGTCATCATTATTAAATAGCAAAGATGCATATAAATATTAACATATGATAGGCAAATATGATGACTATAAAAATCACATTGTATATTTATAAATTAGCATAAAGAAAAAATTACAACTTTGAAACTGATCCACTCTCAAAGATTCCACCATTGCCCTTTGATAGATAGATAAATTACATCTTTGAAAACAAACTCTCTATAGTCAAAGGTTCCATCATGCCATTTTGCTTTACAAAGGAAAGAAAGAAAAAAAAAAAAAAAACTGGTTGGTGGAGAGAAGATAAATCATTCCACAAGCTTCAAATATTGCATAAATAACCAACTTATTAAAAAAAATGATAATATTTTTAATGTCGATGTCAAGAGTGAGTTTAGGTGATTAGTGATAATTGATTTTTTTTTTTTTTATTAAGAATCATAAATTGCAAATCTTCCAATCTTAAATATTGGTTTTATCAAAAAAAAAAAAAAAACTAGATAAATTGATTGTATTATCCTTACAAAAATACAAGAAAAAGTATGTAGTAACCAAAATTATTTTCGGTCAGTTAAAGAGATTTACAGCTATATTTTGTTTGATGAGAATAGCATATTCTAAATTTTGACAAAAACCATGGTTTTAGAAATTAAGTATATTGCTAGGTGTGGTGAAATTGAGAATCCATGGACTTTGAAATTGGTTCCAAAACTGGTCTTGAGTCCAATCCATGTTCATCTTTGGAACTTGAAGATCAGTCAGCATTTCAAAGCCTTTAGGAATCTGTAGACTTGTCGACGACGACCCTCCGACCGCTACGGTCGTTGCTATCGCCACGTTCGAATCGACTTCTTCTTCTTCCTCCTCTCGATCTTCCCCGCAACTCGTCTCTTTCTTCATTACCACATTCAGTTCTTCACTTGAATTCAGCCTTGGAAATTGGGTGCAAAATGAGTCATCCAATTCACCAGCTTGTTCTTCAGCCACTAAAGCAGTTTCATTGTTCATTTGCAAGTTGTTCTTTGTTTCTTCTTCCACTGCTCTTTGCTCCAACACTTTCAAGGATGTTGCTTTTCTGTATATCTTGCATAAAACTGTGTCCTGAAAATCAAATCACAAGCTTTTGTTTTAGTTTCTTTTTCTTTTTTTTTCCTTCTTTTATAACTTTAATTTTACTCTTAAAAAACACACAATGACTCTTACTTTTTCAACTTTGAAATCTTATACTTTTTATATTCTATTCGTGTTAAATCATCAATTTAACTCAAATAATACTTTAAAATGATAAGTTAAAATAAATGTTTTTTTTTTCTTTATCATGTTCAGCATTATTGAGGGATTAAATTATAAATTTGGTCTTTAAGTAGCTAGCATGTTGAAAATAACAATCTAATGCAACTATTTTAGAAATTGACAATTCAACTTTTTTTTTAACCAATCAACCATTTAAAATTTATAATCAACTAAATATAAGAGATCACGTCATTTAAATATGAATAGTCAATTTCAAGTGCTTTGATTCTTCATTACAAATGAAATAGATTATTTTTAAAAATTCTATCAAATCATAACAACTAAATTTTTAATTTAATCTTATGAGTAAGAGATTAGAGGTAAGGTAAAAAATTAAAAAAGAAAGGTTAGGTGGATGAATTAAGATAAATTTAATAAAAAATTGAATTGTTACCGTTGGGAGAGAAGAATGATCAGGAAGGCGATATTCATTCATAACCCAATCCGTCTTGGTTCCTCTAGGAGCTCTTCCTTTGTAAAACACAAGAGTTTTCCTTAAACCAATCAACCTCTTAGGATCCGACAAGCTCAAAATTCTCCGGTCGGAGCCGGTAGCTTTCCAGTACCCAATCCCGGTGGTCCGGTTCGGCCTGCCGCCCCCGCAACCGCCGAGCTTCCTGTCCCTCGGTACAAAAAAGTACCATTCTCTCTCACCATTCTTCGCCAAATCTACCAAACGAACAAAAAAAAAAACCTTATAAACCTCAAAGAAGTGTTTAAAAAAAAACAGAGGAAAACAGAGGAAAAACAGAGGAAATGAAAGTACCAGGTAAATCCCAAGGGTCGTGCTTGTAAATGTTGAGAAATCCAATGACATCGAAGCTGGGTCGGCGTTTTCCAAACACCATTTGTTTGAGATAGAATTCGAGAAGCTCTTCTTCTGTGGGGTGGAATCGGAAGCCGGGGAGCGGGCCGAGCTCGTGGGATTCGTCCGCCATGAAAGCCTATGGAAGAAGCTTGTAAAAGGGTTGGTGGGTTTCTTTGTGCTGATTTGTTTTGTTTTTCATGGAGAAGAAGGAAGGCAAGACTTGAATATATAAATGGATGGGAATTGTGTTGTTGTTGTTGCTTTGTGTAAGTGGTGATTTGAAGTTTGTGGAGTGAAAGAGATTATGGGTGGCCAAAGACTTGGTCTTGGAAAGAGAAAAGTGGTAAGTTTAATTGATTTTTTGTTTCATTGTTTGAAAAGGTTTCAAGCTCTATATGGTGGGTCATGGCTTGTTTGGTTTCTTCTTCGAGTTTGAGGGGACAAATTATTGGAGGAAAATTGAACAATGTGAATGTTTGGGTTTTAGATCGTGTGATAAAATTATACACACTATGTATTTCGAATTTAAATATGAAAGGTGTTGATGTCAAAAATGGTTATACAGTGAATTCGTGCCTGCAAAGTGGAAGAGATCGTAAGACTCTATTAGTGATCTAAGATAATTTAGAGAGCATTTAAAGATAATTTAAATGCTTCGGATAGATTACCCAACTGGATGAAACTCGTTTCCTTTAAACTTTTTTTTTTTTTTTGTTTAACTGCAACCAACTCATAATGGTTGAGACCCAACGTTCATTGTTCTACGTTAGGTGCTAGGTGTGTCAGTCCTTCTTTCGGTCTTGTCTCTTACCTCTTGTGCACAACAATTTAAGCTACAATGTGCTTCAAAAAGAATTTAAGGTACAATGTGCTTCAAAAAGAATTTATGTTCAATGTAAAACCTACCAAGTGAGTAGAAGACCTTTGACTTGAAGTGGGTCGAGTGTTGACTAGTCAACCCATAGGTTGGCTAGCCCTCTAGCTGACCATAATTTGTAAGCCTACTAAACCATGGTTCGCTCAAAGGCCGAGTTTCGGCCTGGCTTGGTCGAACCCTAGGGGATTCAGTTTCACAGCTTCTCTAATTGAAGGTTGGCTTTGTCTTCAATGTAAGGTTATTCGATTTGTGCATCATAAATATTTTCTACAAAATCGACTCAACTTGTTTTAAACTTCGAGGTTGGCTTGTCTCCAACCTTTCTCTTTAGGGGTTAGCTTGACTTTAGCCTTCTCTTCTTGGATATGGTCACTTTTGGTTTTGAGTCTTTTCTATTTTGAGCTTTTTTGTCTACCAAATATCTCAGGGTCAAACCTTTTTTATTCAATAAATTTTAAAATATTTGTGTGTCTGGACTGTTCATACTTTTTGTACGTGTTACACGTGTTGCAGATGTTGTGCATGTAGGAGCTGTTGCATTTATTGCACATGTTTCTTGTGTTGAATATGTTGCGATGTTGTGCATGTTGCCCAATGTAGTATGTGTTGCGGGTGTTGCCCATGTTATGTGTGTTGCACTTGGTGCCTTGTTCGTTATTGTGCATGTTATGAGTGTCGTGCATGTTGCAGTTGTTGTGTGTGTTGCGCGTGGTGCCTTGTGGTTATTGTGCATATTATGAGTATCATGCCTGTTGCAGTTTTTGTGTGCATTGCGCGTGGTGCCTTGTTGTGGTTATTGTGCATGTTATGAGTATCGTGCATGTTACAGTTGTTGTGTGTGTTGCACGTGGTGCCTTGTTGTGGTTATTGTGCATGTTATGAGTATCGTGCATGTTGCAGTTGTTGTGTGCGTTGTGCATGGTGCCTTGTTGTGGCTATTGTGCATGTTATAAGTGGCGTGCATGTTATAGTTATTGTGTGTGTTGTGTAGGTTGCATGTGTTATGCATGTTGTGCCTATTGCTCGAAACCAATGAGATTGGTTGTTATGGAAGGGACTAAGTAATCATTATCAAGTAGTAACGGATCTCTTTATTATGTATTTATTTCTTATTTCGCACTTGATCTCTTCCTCATTTTTTCAGTCTTATTTGAATTTAATATACGTCGGGTGCCTTTTGAGCTCGAGCATGTGCATAAGGGTTATACTCATTGTTTGATAAGATGGAGTGGCATTACCATCATGACATTTATCGATCCATGGCGATCAACAAACTCGTAGAATTCAAGTGTTTGGTTTGAGGAGGAATGAAGTAATGAAGTAGGGTATGTGTGCAGCAAAAGTTGTATTCGTCCTATCCACATAGGTTCCAATTAAATTTAAAGACACTTGATTGTTGGAATAAAGACACTTCATTTTTCAAGAATTTCCTTTTTGATTACTTTTAATTAAATTTAGTGGTCTATTTTTGTTTTTGAGATTACACCAATTTGGAGGTGAAGAGACTCGAACCCAAGACCTCTGGTCATTGAGCATGCACTAGTACCGTCGAGCAATTGCTTATATTGGCAAATTTAGTGGTCTATTAGTTTTGGTGCGATCATGGATCTTTCTTTTGTATGTGTTTATTTTTTTTAATTCAGTATATTTAATTATTAAAATAATGAGCACGTTTGTGGATAGAGGTAAAGTGGTGGATGGTGAGTTTGTACGAACTAAACAAAAATAAGATATTTGAAAATGAAATATCCATGTTCAAAAAAAAATATTAAGTTAATTCAACTCTATCATCATAATAAAATTTTATATTAAATAATTATTTTCATATCATGTGACAAATTCGAGTTTTGGGGATAAAACCTATGACGCTAGTGTTAAATTGGTTTACAACCAAATAATGAAATTACTTGTGACTAGCTCATTTGATTATCTTAAATAATTCTGTGTCATAATAATTTGTAGCTTAAATATAGATTATCATAATTCATATTTATAATGTTATTTTTATTATTCATTTTGTGATAGTTGTTCATCTAATAATATGCCCTTTATGGTTTCAAATAATAATAATAATAATAATATGCCCTTTAAATACAAGCTGTAATTTTTATTATTAATAACCCTTCCTTTATAATAATTCAAAATCTCCAAAGGCACCATTAGCTAATGCTGATTTCCCTGCTTGATATGGACAATTACATTTTCCCCCTTCCTTTTCAGACTAAAATAGTTTTCAGAAAAATAAAAAAAAACAAATGTAAAACCATCCAAAATCATTCCAAGCTCCTTTTTACTGTCAATTTCTTTATTGCGCGACTCACGGTATTATCGAATCTTTTGTCTATGATTTTTTAATTTTTTAGAACTCGTCTTTGATATAGACATATAATTAATTTGTTGTCCTCGTGCTATCGATGTGAATGGATGAACTAAGAATTATGGATTCGAATTTTTCAACTTCAATTATTAAACTAAAAAACAGAAAGCAAGAATTCAACCACATAAGTATTTAGGATGGTTACCTCCCCTCTAAGTGTTATTTAACTTTTATATATTCACCGAATCGGTGACATGATTGATTATTTGATCTGATGTTAAATCCAGATTGTATAAACTTTGATATTATATTAAATAGTATGAATATTCATCTCAAAATTAAGTAATAATGAAAAAAATAACTTACCTATTTTATAAAATTGTAGAAAATATTTTTACCTTATCCTCATAGGGCATCTAATATTCTCCATTTTAAATAATTTTTTCTAACAAAAAGTACATTAAAAAATTAGTGATTCGATTCAATCGGCCAACATAGTAGTGACTTTTCATATAAAAATATGTACGGTTGAACCCGACCCCACCGAACTTAAATCTGCCCTAATTAACTTTGTGTACTCTTTTTTTTTTTTTTTTTGAGATTAACTTTGTATACTCTTAGTAAGGGCTGTATATCGAACATTTTTCAATATATTAAAAAAGCTAAAAATAAATAAAAAGAAAATTACATTAGTTAAAATTATTTATATATGAACTCAAAAAAAATATTAATATATATGTTAAGCCACCAAAAATCAATGTCAATTGTCATGATCATTGCTGGCACTCTAAGTGGTCAAAAGCTGATTTTATGACATTTTTGTCAATTTTTGGGTTTTTACCGAGTCAAATCTTAGGGTTTTTTTTTTTTTAATAAACAAAATTGTATATTGATCGTAATTTGTAAATATCTTTGAAAAGACCTCGAAATTGTAAGTTCACATTGTAAGAAAATTATAGCAACAATAGTCACGAATAAGATAAGAATATCCAAACTGAAAAAAGAACACTCATATCTGCTTAATTTAAGGTAAATGATTGAAAGGGATGGTTGGAAATTGTTCTAGAAATTATTTAACAACGTCTATTTTAAAAATACGTTAAAATATTATTTTGATCCCTCAATTATAAGTTTTGTTTCATTTTGGTCCTTCAATTTTTAAAAGTTCAATTTTGATCATTCAACTTTGGTCCCTCAACTATGATTTTTGTCCCACTTTAGTCCCAAGACTTTTAAAAATCCAAATTTAATCATTTATCTATCAATAAAACTTAAAAATAGTCTCTAACTTTAGTTTAATGTTAACCCATGGTTAAAAAATCATAATATTTTATATATCAACTTACCCCTATTTCTTTCTCTCTTGATAGATCTTTCTCTCTCCTCCATACATTTTTTTCTTCCATCTTTTTTTTATTTCTTTTGGGAGAGCTCAAGCATGGTAGGAGGGTACAAACACAAAAACTAAAACTTTTATTAAAAGTTAATTAATTTGGTCATATTTATCAATTTTAATTCGGATTGCAAACTTAAAATCTTGAAGCCAAACCCATTTAAGCTTGTGCCTGCAATTTTAGGGATTCCGACCATAGCGACCGAAAAAAAATAACTATTTATTAGATTGGATAAATAAAAAAAATATTATCCCATAATTAATCTAGGTCAATCCAATCTAAAATCGAAGAAAATTTCTTAACCACCAGCATTTGGGCATGCCATTGAAGGGGAAATTGAAAAAAAACTGCTTTAAAAGGTTGTAGAGTACACCATTGGAGGGTTGAAAAAGGGGTTGAAATCGATGAGTGAGAGAATTTTCAAAAGGTAGCTTTTAAATTTGAGGATTTTGGAGGGTATCCATTCAAATTGACATCAAATTCACAACTGGGTTTGTTCCATTTTAGATGAATTTGGTTGATTTTGTTCTTCATTTTGGTCTTTTTCTCTCCTGATTCATCTTTCTCTTTGAAAGTCAAAATGTTAACTCAGAATGACTCCCATTTCCAAAGGAAAATAATTGGAAATAAAGCTTAATGAGAGAAAAAATGAAGAAAACAAAGTATGGAGGAGAGAGAAAGATCAAACCAGGAAAGAGAAAGAGATAGGTGTAGAGATGAGACATAAAATATTATTATTTTTTAATCATGGGCTAACATTAAACTAAAGTCAGGGACTATTTTTAAGTTTTATCGATAGTTGAAGGATTAAATTTGGATTTTTAAGAGTAGGGACTAAAGTGGGACTAAAATCAAAGTTGAGGGACCAAAGTTGGACTAAACTCAAAGTTGAACTAAACTCAAAGTTGAAAGATCAAAAAAAAATTTAATAAATGAATAGTTTATATATATATATATATATATATTATGCATTTTGGAGGGTCATTTACCCATTGGCTTTGTGGAAGCACAGCTGTTACAGAGGAAGGAAAATATTGAATGCCCAAACATATTCTTACTAAATATTTTTTATGTTTATAATTTTTTTTAAATAGTTTTAAGTTTATTTTAAGTTTACTTCCTAAAACCAAGTGCATTTTAAGTTTTCATTCACATAAATTTGATATCATGCGGCATTAAATTAGTAGTTTTTTTAATGGAGAGATTGCAAAGTCCAAAACTTTCTCCCTATGTATGAATAATGTTGGATAAATTTTTTATTATTTAATTATAATTAATTAAATAAGTGACCAACCATCCACTCTCCATTATTTTGTAACCATCGATATCTATTTTTTCTTTTATTGTTTTATCCTCCTAATGATAAAGAAGTCGAGAAATGTTACTCTAACAATACACTGAAGAGTAAACATATAATGAATTTCAAACGATCCATTTGTATTCTTCTTCATTTTTGTTTTCTATACCTACTCTTCCATTTAAAGAAAGTACATCATTTTAAATTAAGAAGAATAAATGTGTAGAAAAACCAAGAATTATGTTACAGTTGTGTTTGTTATTGCATTCTCAGTTACAAAAAAAAAAACAATTATGATCCAAGTAGGTTCAATCTATTAAATATGTTTGTGTTGTAGGCGGTTAATTTCAATCACTTTTAGACTTAATTGTTTGAGTATCTAACAAATAAGATATTCCAACCTCATAAATCTCTCTGCGTTAAACTGATTAATTTTTAGAATCTTCGAGTGTATTCAAAACTCATTCAATATTTGTTTTAACTCATAAATCAAATTTTAAATTTTCTAAAAAAATAAAAATTAAAAATTTTGCATCCCATTGCCACATGTCGCAAATTTAATGGATGGGTTGACATTGATATTTTGCCAATTAATAGTTGTATTAATATTCTAAAGTGGGTGGAGCCCACACGGTATATAGACAGAGAAAGTCAGCAGATTGTTGACATGGTTTCTATGTCTTTGCTAACACTTATTTTTGCTGTCTCTCGTAAAAATGATAAACTTAAATTTGAAACATAGTTTTTATTTGATTGTTTTAAAAATCAAATATTTTGTTTTTAATATTTTATGATATTTCAATATTATTCAACTCTTTTTTTTTTTAATTATAACAAGAGTGAAGAGACTTAAATTCAAGATTTCTAATCATCGAATATACACTGGTGTTGCTGAGCAACGGCTTATCTTAGCATTGAACTCTAATTCTTAAAATAAGGAAATAGATAGTTTTCTATTTGATTGTCTTCAAATCAAACATTTTTTTCTAAAAAAATGACCTTTTTTTTAAATCTGGACTTTTAACTTGGAATTCCAATTTGTGGAAATTGAATTCGGCCGAATTTTCCACCACATAATTCTTTCGATTTCCCTTTTACCATTTCAGCCAAACAAAAATCTCATTAAATTTAAATAGACTAAATTACTATTATTATTACTGATTCAACGTTTGTGATATTTGTTAGAAAATATTTCATATTATTATGATTCTGGGGTCGCCTTTTTTTTTTTTTTTTTTTTTGTAACTTCTTGGGTCACATTTTGACAGCCAAGTCATATTTCATTTAGCTATATTTTTAGTTTCTGAAATATATATAATATTAGTGATATTAAATAGAGATTCCATAAATTTCATCTTAGTGTATGTTCTTATTATTATTATTTTAGTATAAATAGGAATAATAGGACTAACAAACCTTACACATGAGATATAACTCGACTCCAATTCGTGATTGTGAAGTTGAAATAGATAAATATCAAGCAAAATAAACAACTGAGACACCCCATTCAATATATAATTCTTATTACTAAAGAATGATAATTTAACCTTTTTAATATATGCTTGTGGATGTTGTTTGACAACGAGATAAGGTGACATGATTTATTAAAAAAAACAATATGTTGCTTCAAAAAAGGTATTTTATATATGCTACTTTGATTTTTATATGCTATATATTATATATCCACTATAATGATACACTTTAAAATTTTATTATGATAGAACTTATTGTATTTCAATATTATTATTTCAAATAACTACAATTTGAATTATTTGTCTCTAGTGCGTTTTCCTTCAAAAAAAAAGAAAAGAACAAGAGGTGGGTCGCATTCCCTTACGATTTCCTATACTCGCCGCTAAATTCATTCATTATTTTTCAAAAAAAAAGGGAAAAAAAAACAATTCAAAGAAAAATAATTCAACTCGGTGGAAACAATTTTCAATCAAAAATTTATTTTTCAGACCATGAATGTTCCAAAGTTTTTGTTAGTGCAAAATTTTTCCTTGTCAAACGAATGTATGACCGAATTTTATTATTTTAGAATTGTTCAAAATATTATAAAGCTCAACGAACTCCAACAACACCACAAAAAGCTGATTGAATCTTGGAGTATGAATGCATATGATTATTATTATTTTTTAATTTTTAAAACATGAAGGTACATGAATTGAGTTAGGGGGTGTCTGTTTGACATATTTATATAGGATTTAGGTTAAGAAGTTATATTAGATAGTTAAAAATTGAGAGTTATGTCAAAAATTCGTTTAGAGGTAGTTTTTGTATCATGAATTAGAGTCAAAATCTAGTAAATTTAAAATGAATAGTTATTGCTAATAGTTAAAAATGAAATGATTAAAAATGAATAGTTAAAAATGAATTATTTTAATTATTTAAAATTAATGGTTAAAAATGATTGAATAGATATAAATGAAAGATTAAAAAATGTATGATTAGAAATGAGAGTTTTTTTAAAAAAAGTAAAAATAAGGAGTTAATAAAAACTTGTTTGGATGTAGGTTTTTGTGGGAGAATTAATAAATCCTAAAACTAAATTCTAAATAAATATCTCAAACAAAAGACCCCTTAGTTTGGAATAGATTTTTTATTCAATTTTTAAGGTTGATGAATTCACTAATCCTATTTCTTTGAAAAACTCAATCCAATTCTTTTTTTTCTTTTTTTGTTAAATTGGATTGGATATTGGATTATTCTTTTTGAATACATTTTGTTATTTACTTTTAATTTTTAAATAAATCAAAACTATAACTTCTAATTTGGTTAGTAAAAACTAAGAAAATAATTATATGCCTACATAATTATTTTATAAGTAAAATAAAATCTTTTTAAAATTTAATCATAAATTTTGATTGGTTTGTAAATTAATAAGGTCAACTCCTATATCAACTCAATTGGCAAAATTATTAGGCTCTATTCGATAATTATTTGATTTTTTTATTAATTTAAATCCAATTCAATAAAAAAAAAATAACCATATTTAAACCACACACTTGAGTTGATTTGATCGGGTTGTACAAACATGCTTCGGAGTAAACCCAAACAAAAATTATGTTCATCTTCTGGGGAGGAAGAGTCAAAATTATTACAAAAACATAAAAAAAAACCCTTTAAAATAAACATCACTGCCACTTTCATAAGGAGCTAACTCTCATAGATGGAGCTATCGCTTGGATGTCTTCAACAATATTACCAAACTCAATAAATCCGAGACATTAGACTTTAGACCATAAGTAGATATAATTGAATGTGTGAGAGAATTAATTCTTAATTTTCACATTATGATTACATATTCAATTCTGAAAATTTGATATTTGACTCACATTCATTTATTTGAAAGCAATAATATTTTTTTTATAAGATTTATGTTCTTCTGTCTTAATTTGTACTAAAAAATCACACATAAGCATATATCAAATCAATTAAAGTACTTTTAAACTATTATTAATAATAATAAAATATTCTAGATGACTACTCTTGAGCAATCTATTTGAATTATATTACTTTATAAATTCATAGTAAAGATATGATAATTTAAGACTTTTTATATTTTAATTTCATCATTTCTTGATTGAAAATTATATGTTGCTCCGTTGAATATTATTTGTGACACTGATTACCTTAATTAAAAATAGTCGATGACACTAATTGAAGAGTATCTGTCTCACTGTTTGAAAACTGTTTATGACGTTGATAATATCGATTGATAACTATTTAATATGTGTGTCATTTCCTCCGTTTAGTAGGTTCACCTTAACTTTTTTAGTCTTTGCAATTTTTTTTTTCTAAAAAATGGTTAATGATATATATTTCATTGCACCAAAAAGTGAAACAAAAAAAAAACGCGTATTTAGGAAGTGCAAAGTCCCAAAAGTCTATAAGAAAGTAATGAAAAATAATTGAAGAAGAAAAAAGGGGGTGTTTTGTTTCTCGGGAAAGTGGTGGGCAAAGAAAAAGAAATATCATTATGATTACTCCGCGTCCAAACACGTATTTCCAAATGAAGAGAAAAATAAATAAATAAATAAAATTAGAACTTGGAAATTGGACCATGGGGCCCACTTGACTAGCGCATTGACTTCAAAGTCTTCTCTTCTAACTAGAGATGTCCACGAGGCGGGAACGAGGATAGTTTTACCGTCCTCATCCCCACTACTCATTTCAATCCTCATTTTCATGAAATTCACCGTAAAATTTTGCGGGGGACAGGGCGGGGATTCACTGCGGGTAAATCACGGGAATCGGGTTTCCCACGGCGAATTATTCCTCATTTAACTCTTTTTTTTTCTTTTTTTATTCTTACCTTCTTGCAAACTTTCTCTATTGTTAACTCAATTCACTAAATCTTAAATAATTTTTTCAATATTAAAAAAAATCTTTATTAATTTTTAATTAAATAATTAATTAGGTAAGGAAAATATTAAACCAAATAAGTATTTTTACTACTTTATTGATTATTAATGTATTTAGAAAATTTAAAATATATATACATAAAATATGGACGGGGCGGAAAATCCATGGAGCCCATCGAAAAAATGGATATCTCTACTTCTAACTATGAAAGAAAGGAAAGGAACTTACCTGTTGCTAGAACATGAGGTGGCTCTTGTGGTACACCTACGTGGCACTCTTCTATTTATTTTATGTGGCAATCCTTTTTGCCTTTTATTTTTATTTGTCTCAATTTTAGGTTTTTTTTTTCCTTCTTCTCTTTCCTTTCTTATTATTTATTATTTTTTTTAGTACAAAGGGGAGAGGGATAACAAAGGGACAACAAACCCTACATAGAGAGCACAACAACTCTCGAATATTATGAGAACTAAATACCCTCGTGACCGAGGAGTTGAAATAGATTACCACCAAACAAGATAACCAACTGCGCCACTGACCTTCGGTTCTTCTCTTTCCTTTCAATGATATCATTTTTATAGATTTTTTACATGAGAAGATATCATTTATTTTCAATTGAGATCAAATTTAGTGAGGTTTGTCCATAGGAATTAGCAATGAGTTTTTACGGCTCCCCTTTAAATAATTATATCCAAACGAACTATTATAATCACTCAAAATAATTATTAATTTTTAACCATTCAAAATAATTATTCATTTCTATTATTTTGTATTATCATTCATTGATAATATTTCTCAAAATAATTTCTAATTTCTAATTACATTCAAACGAGTTATTTAGTCTATAACTTTTACAAAAATCGTCATCTAAACGAATTATTAACTGCAACCTCTCTACAAATAACTACATTCAAAAGAATTTTTACTAAAACTCAAATTTCTAATGACTAAAAATAAATTTTTATTTGTAATCATTCAAAACAATCACTTTACAAGTTCACATCCAAGCACCTTGTTGAGAAACTAATTATTAAGGTTATGGGTGATTTCGATTTGGTTTTTGTTGGTTTTGTACCAAACACATATTTTCGGTTTTCAAAATATGGATCTGGATCCTATGTACAATAAAGTTCGATTTTGGATTCGATCCAATGTCTTTTCTTTTTTTTTTAATTTATCAAAAACAACATTTCACACACACATATATATAAACTTTTCATAAACAACCATCTTTTTTAAAAGTCGAAAGTATTAAGGATGTTTTTTCCTTGAAATAGAAGTGAAAATTTTACAACACCTTCCATTAAATACAAGATAAACTTTTAGAAAGATATGAATAGCATTCTTCACAAAAGCTCTTCCTCACCATCTCTGCCAACGAACTCACAAACAACCCTTTGAATGCTATTAATAGCAACAACATCCGCTAGCCACGAACAAGA
Source organism: Sicyos edulis (assembly GCA_036507275.1). Lineage (NCBI taxonomy): Eukaryota > Viridiplantae > Streptophyta > Magnoliopsida > Cucurbitales > Cucurbitaceae > Sicyos > Sicyos edulis. The sequence continues at coordinate 4,695,366 of CM071846.1, forward strand.
TTCAAAGCGTATCAACCAACTTCTTCTCAAGCAGCTGCCATTGTCGTCGTTGGAATGAACAAAAACCGACGTCTATCTCATCGTCGTCTTTACGCTGCCAGCCAAACTGATTTCGTCTACAACAACTCGAGCGCCAACAAAATTGAGGAATTCGAATTCTCGAGAAAAATGAGGCCGTCGATCGATTTAAAAACAAACCCTACGTTGGAGATTATTGACAAAAATGTCATTCGTTGTGCATTATATTAGTAGTATCCTAGTACATTATTACATCTGTATTTATTTATAATACAGAACTAAAAAAAAAATCTTCTTATATACAACATCATGTATGAGTTTGTATTAATAGTGTAATTATAGATATGCATATTAGTATGGCATTAGAATATAAAATTAGTATTATTATAATATAATTGGTTTACATAACACGGCATTAAAGTTTTTTTTTTAATCATAAAGGTAGTTATCATAATATGAGTATTTATGATAATACATGATATTTTTTTTCTGATATTGGTATTTAAGATTTTAATACATGAGTACTTATAAATATGTTAATTGGTTCCATGGTCTAGTGGTTAGGACATTGGACTTTGAATCCAACAACCTGAGTTCAAATCTCAGTGGAACCTAATTTATTTTTAAATGCTGCCTTGCACCTCTATGTGTAAGAGGTAACTGGTTCCTGCAACTATATTTGAAATTTCTAAAAAAAGTAATTATAATATAAAATTGTGATAAAATTTAATTAATTAAATTTTAATTGAGTGGATTAGCTTACAAATAATAAAAAATTTAGCTAGATAAGTAAATATACACCGAAGACAATTACTCTTCTAGTACCTATACTCGATTATTTATGTCGGAAATTTAAGTTGAATAATTTTAGTTTTATAAAATGAACTCATTTTGTTTATTTTCAAATAATCAATTGGATATTGAGAATTTAAAATAATTCCCCTAAACTGGGACTTTGCATATACTATTGTCTTAGGGCTTTGTAACTTATTATTGAGGTTAACTTGTGTCAAGGACATTACAACTTATTTTTCGGTTGACTTGTTTCGAGTATTTTAACAGCTTGTTTTCAAGGTTGGATTTGTGTTAAGGAGTCGGCAATTTACTCTCAAAGTTGACTCTTTTGGTTTAAGTTGACTTTGTTGATGTTAGATCGATCTTAAAACTCATTGATCAATCTTTAATTTGTTGATCTATGTTAATGCTTATCTTTAAGAACGCAACGCATACTTTTTATTTGAATTGCTTGTTTATGAAATCTTTGACTTTGGAAGTACTTTTAAGCTTCAAAAACGTATTTAATCCTTAAATGTGAATTCTCTTTGGTATTTCAATTTTTTGGATTTCTGAAGCGATGGAGTTTGAGCTCTAAATTAATTGTTTCAGTTTTATAATAATTAATTTATACTTTTCGTGAAGATGTGAGAAATTTGAGTTTCCCCATTCTTAAATATCGTTTATCGAAAAAGAAACATAAATGGGAATTACTTTGTAATACTTGGGCAAATGAATCTTCAAATAAAAACATAATTCTAAGCCCTCGTTCGATAACCATTTCGTTTTTTGTTTTTTATTTATGAATTTTAAGCCTATTTCTACTCAAATTTACTACCATGTACTCTATCTTTTCTACAATATATCCATCTTTCTTTAAGAAAGTAGGTGCATACTAACAAAATTTCAAAAATAAAAACAAACTTTTGGAAGCTACTTTTTTTGTTTACAAATTTTGGTTTTTTAATTAAAATATTGGTAAGATGTAGATATCCAAATAAGAAAAAAATTATGGTAGGAGAGTTGTTGTAGGCTTAAATTTCAAAAACAAAAAACGAAAAATAAAATGGTTAGGAGCCTAAGCTATCGGTTAGAATAATTCACTTTCTCAAATATCGGTTAGTAAGTTGTTGCCAGCATTCTAAATATTTTATTTAGAAGTGATTTATAAATTTTTTCCTTAACATTTATAAATTTTGTATTTTATATATATATATATATATATATATATATATATATATATATAATTTGTTTCTTTATTTTTAAAATATAATATAATATTTGATAATGAAATATAATATTTTTCTTAATTTGTAAGAGATGTTGTTTATGTTTATCATAAAAATATATGTTTTTCATGTATTATAAATATAACTACTATTTAAAAAATAAAAAATAAACCTAACTATTTTTTATGTTAATTTATTATATAGTTGAGTTTTTATAATGCATTGTTATTTTATTTTAATCCTCAAACTTTCTAGTGACTAATCAGTAAAGATCTTATAATTTAAAATGGGTGATTTCAAACATTTAATTTTGTATAGTGAAATATTTGCCTATTGAAATGAGATATTGAACAATTGTTGCTAAATTTTATTAGTCTAATAGTTACTAAATTTAGTTGTGAGCAATGATAATAAAATATGTGATTATATGCTATGAGGTGTAAAAGTGTGTCTTTTTTTTAGAATAATGTAAAATTATGTTGACGGGGCAATGATCCATACAGTATCAATTTAGTTTTTGATATTTTATAATTCTATATATATATCTAAATGATAAAAAATATTATTTTAAATAAAATTTTGGTTTAACAAAAAAATCATTTTAATAGAATGAAAAACAAAAAGAGTCAACGAATTAAAAGAAAAGAAAAAGAAAACAAGAAAAGGATTTTTTTTTTTTTTTTTTTTTTTTTTTTTTTTTGCCAATTGTATGAGAAAGGGATAAAAAAACCAATACTGAATGAATGGTGAAAAAAAATCAATTAAAAAAATAAAATAGAAAAAAAAGGAAAAGATTGTTTAGGCAATTCCTGGAAAGAGGCAAAAAAAAAGAGAAATAATAAATAAAGACAAGTGACACCGTCTTATAAGACCACATATCAGTTTTTTGGGCTCCCTGCCTAATTTACTGTGGGTAAATATTGCCCTAAAATAAATAATGAGTTAAGACATGTGGCAATATTTTATAGGGTCACATATAAGTTTCTAGGACTCGCCGCAGAATTTCGTGTAGGGGAATATTGCCTCTAAAATTATAAAAATGATAGTAAATAATAATAAAAATGGCTAGGGTCAAATATTAACAAAAATAAGGGGTCAAAAGGAGAGAAGTGAGTGAAAGAATTTTAAGGTTAAAAAGATATATTGTACCTAACTTTGGCTTTAATGTGCTTACTAATTCCGTTAAAAAAATGTGCAACTAATTATTTTATTCTAATTAAATATTTTCATTCCTTTTTACTCTTCAAATGATTCTCTTTATTAATTTTTTTGGTAAAAAGAAGGTAGATATCATTTGAGCATCAAGGATCCACACAAAAGATACCAATAATAAAGTTGCAACTAGGACTTGTAGGCATCAACACTATAATTCACTTTGAATTGGTCATTTAGATTTTTATTTTTCTGCATATTGTAATATAGTGTTGCAAATAGATTAGAATTTGAGACGTTTCGATCTGAAAATAGATGTCAATTATTGTTTAGCTCATTTGACTTTCCAAGTATGAGTGGTAGTTGGATTTGTATAGATTTGAATTCAGCATTGGTATTTAGGGTTGTAAATTTGTATAATTTAAATGGTTCTCCTTTTATGAAATTATGGCTAGATGACTTTTTTAAAATTTGGTTATGCATAATATGTGTTATCTTCATTTCAAATGTTTTAAAATTTCCTTTATGAACTTCTGAATTTTTTTTTCTTAAACTTTATATTTTGTTTCAATATCTAAACTTGGCATAAGAATATCATGTTAGTCATCATCAACTTTCGTCAAGACATGTATTTGGGTCTATCTTTTTTTAGTACAAGATGAATTTTGGTTAACTTGATAATAGATATCTTGATCAAACCGAACGTGCTAAAAAATAGTCTTAACATTTGTTGAAAACAGATGAAAAAGTTAACCTAAAAAGAATATCTAATAGATTGTAGTCTTAAAATAAATAAAATTAGTTGTAGACAGTAAATTTTAACATTTCTATTTTAATTATAGTAATTTTTAAAAATATATCTTATACACAATAAAAATATAAAATATTTAATTTGATTGAAATTCGTCAATTTTAACTTTCATTCGATTGAAACTTATCAGTTTTTGGCCATCAAATTAATGTTTGTTATATTTGATTTTTTTAAAAAAAAAATTGCTACTCATAAAAAATCTCCTAAAATAAAAACATGTGAAAGTGTATAAGAGTTTACAAATTTCAAAATGAGAGAAAAAAAAGTCTTCTCCACAATCACCTGAGAAATAGTTCAAAATGGTCTCAACTATTAATAATCTATTTAGTAATAATAATAATAATAATGATATTAAGTTGACTAAAGTTCAATTTTATAGTTTTCTTATTTTTTGTGAAAAAAAATATATCGATTCCAACTATAAATTTATATAAAGTTAGCTGAACAGATTAATAATTCCATACAGAATTAACCCAAAATCCCAATTTAAACACAACTTATTCTTCCTCTACAGCATGAGTAACAATCAATTCTTTTAGAGATAACTGCTTTTTTTTTTCTTTTTCCAAATGTGTTGAGAGTTTCATTCAACGAACCAGGTAACATTAAGTAACAAGTAACTCTGAAAGTTGACCAGTGATCTATTACATTTTAGATCCTTGCTTCTTCCAAACATACTTTACCAGTTTGGAGAACTGTTGCCTTACCACAGCCATTTTCAAGGTTACAAGCTCTGAACCTCGAAGCCACGGATGTGTTCCATTTGCGATTCGGATGAGTTCTAGCTTGCCTTCTCAGATAGGATGTGGATGAGCTCTGATCGAGCGTTTTCGAGTGCATTCAATAAGTTCTCAGGCTTTCTTCCACCTGCCTGAGCAAAATTGGGCCTGCCACCCCCTCCCCCACCACACAGTTTAGCTATAGGTCCTATGAACTTCCCTGCCTGTACTCCTAGATCAACAACAGTTGGTGTAAATGCTGCAACTAAACTCACTTTTCCTTCGCCGGGACAGGAGCCTAGTACAATTGCTGCTGGATCTTGAAGATTGTCTATCAGGAACTCAGCCGCAGCTTTCAGTGAATCGGCATCGGTGTCGTCCATACACTCAACTAGTACCCTGAGAAAGAGACCGTTATTTGTTAAACTTAGATGGATTGTTCTCTTTTGTAAAGTTCATCTGAAGAATGTTGTTTCAAAATGTCTAAAACTTGATAAAGAAAACCAAGGAAATATGGAGTTGGATGTTCATCCAGCTAACGCAACACCTCTTGGAGGTGTTTGGATTAGGTTTTGGATGAAGAATTAGTTTGAAGAGTTTTTATTTATTTATTTTTAAACAAGTTATTTTGAAGAGTTAGAAATTGACAGTTGTGCCAAAAACGCGTTTGAATATAATTTTTTTTTGTAGAGTTAGAGATAAAAGCTTGTTTGTAAGTGGATTTGAAATGAATAGTTATTTTGAGTAGATAAAAAAGTTATTAGAAATGTATGGTTAAAAATTAGTTATTTTGAGTAGTTAGAAATGAAAAGTTATTTTTAGTAAAAATGAGGAATTGTTTTGAGCAGTTATAATATCTCCCTAAATTCAACAAACAAACACCCCCTAGAGACTAGACCACAAGAGAATGGATACTTGGTAAGGTTTATAATTATTCACCTGATCTCTTTTGAAGTTCCAACCACAAATGCCTTATTAGCAATGCTAGATGCTTTAAAAACTGCAGTTTTTTCTCGCAAATTAGAGATTTCATTTCTCGCCAACCGCAATTCCTCGGCAAGATTTTCTACCCGGGTTGTAACATCTTCAGCTTTTACCTGCACACAGGAAAAAGTAAAGTTCTCTTTCCAAAAGAATGTTGTACGAATTCAGTATACCCGCCAATCAAGTTTAAACTTAGTTATGATACTGAAAAGGTAATGCAATTATAATACAATTTCCAGTGTCATGACTAAGTGTCTAAGCGAAGAGCGTACTTTGAGCATGGTGCACAGCCGCTTCATATGGTAGTCTCTGGCATTAATGTACTCGATGAAAGCGTCACCAGCCACAGCCTCTATTCGTCTAACGCCAGATGCAATGCCCTGCTCTGAGATTATTTTAAAGCCTCGTATCTCTGAAGTATTGAATACATGAGTCCCACCACAGAGTTCCATTGATACACCAGGAACCTCAACAACACGTACCTAGAAAGATAAAAGAGATCCATGTTAAGTAACAAATTTCATGCGGTTCATCACGATAAACATATTTACATCAAACTTAGAAGCGATTGCCAGTTTCTAGCTAACAACTATAAGATTCTCTAGTGTTGTTTGAGAGAAAAATAAATCCTTCTTTTAGCCAGAAATTAAAAAATAAAATAATATTTGAAGCTTCACATTGCTATAGGTTTACTGAACTTTTAATTACATTACAATATGGTCAAGCGAGTCGTCTTTTGTAAATAATAATGTGCATGTTTTGTGAAAATGATCCAAACTAACCAACCCTTAACAGAAACAAAATGAAAATGTGATTTCAGGTGAGGTTATAATGAGAAGTTCAGACCTCTTCTCCATACTTCTCTCCAAACATAGCAACAGCCCCAGCTCTCTTGGCATCAACAAGAGGCATAACTTTAGTTTGAAGAAGCACAGCATCTCCAATCCAACCATTGATCAACTCTTCAATTTTTAAGATCTCAGTGTCAGCAAGAGGTCGGTGGTAGCTGAAGTCAAATCTGAGCCGGTCAAAGGCAACCAAGGAACCAGCTTGTGATGTTTCTTGGCCTATAACCCTCTTAAGTGCAGATTGTAGCAAATGCGTAGCAGTATGATGAACCTACAAAATTTTAAAAGAAAGTCAAAGGTGTTCCTCATAAAGCTATTTCTACAAACTTCGTATAAACCATCATGGAGTGACATAGTGGTTAAGAGGGTCTTGAAAAACTAAGAGATGATGAGTTCAATCCATGGTAGCCACCTACCTAGGAATTAATTTTTTATGAGTTTTCTTGTCATCCAAATGTTGTAGGGTCAGGCAATAATGTCCCGTGACAATAGTCGAGGTGTGCGCAAGCTGACCTGGACAGTCACGGATATCAAAAGAAAAAAAGAAAATAATAAATTTCTTATAAATGCTACCTTGGCTCCCTGCCTCAACTTTGTATCTACTTCTGCTTCCACTTCTCTTCCAACCTCTAGAACTCCCTGTTTGATGGTACCCTTGTGAATAAATATGCTGCCCGCGGATTTTTGTACATCTTTTACCTCCACTACTACATTTTGTCTGTTTTCACCTTCTGAAATATAGATGAAACCATGGTCTCCAATCTGACCACCAGATTCAGCATAGAAAGGTGTCCTATTCAACAAAATTTCTACGTCATTTCCTTCTGAAACCTGTAACACAGAAGTACCATTCACAATAAGGCTCTCCACAATTGCTTTAGCAGAGAGCAAATCATATCCAAGAAATTCTGTGTGGGAGATGTTTCCCATGATATCTGCACCTTCTCCAACTTCCAATTTGACAGCATTGTGTGCAGCCTGAGATTGTCGCCTCTGGTTATCCATTTCAGTATCGAAACCCTTCATATCAACCACTACACCACGCTCTTGAGCAACTTCTGTGGTAATCTCCACTGGAAACCCATATGTATCGTACAACAGAAATGCATCTTTACCAACCAAACAAGGAACCCTTCCATCTTCTTTAGCACTTGCCAATGCATCAGCTAGCATTTCTTCAAGCAGCTTTTCCCCTCGCTCTAGTGTCTGTACAAACCTAAGTTCTTCCCTTTTCAACTCCTCAAGAATGCGACCTTCCCTACTCTTCACGTCCTCGTCAATGTGGGAGCTTAATGCAATGACCTTTTCGGCAATGAGCGGTGTAAATGCCCCATCAATATTTCCTCTTCCATCCCCCTTTATTCCAAGAAGTCTACCAGTACGAACGACTCTTCGGATAAGCCTGCGGACAACATATCCTCTTCCAATATTGGATGGGACGACTCCATCAGATATCAGGTACACAACTGCACGCATATGATCTCCAATGATCTAGAAGCAATACAAAGCATTGAAGTAACAACATACTTTAAGGTTTGTTTTAGAATGGAGAAGAATCAAAGTGGAATGAAGCCTAAATTCTTCTAAGAGATACACATACTTTAAGGTTTGTTTTTGATTGATTATCAGCAGTGTCATATATCACATTTGCTAACTCTGAGGCCGTCTGTATAATGGGGTAGATCAAGTCAGTCTCATAGTTGTTTGGAACCTGCAAGAAAATGGGAATCGACAAACGTTGACCAACATGAGCAGCAAATGATTGTACCATAAAATAGTATAGAGTTACTTGAAACACAAGATTTTCTAGTTCAGTGAGTTATCCTATAATAACTTAAAAAGTGTGTTTCACAAAAAAAAAAACAAAACTTAAAAAGTGAGGAAAAATAAAAACATCATGTTGAACCTCATAAGTAACTTTACAATGAGTAGCTATAATACTTTTTGGAGAATGCGAGCCATGCGCTCTAAACCTAGTCCTGTATCTATATTCTTCTGTTTCAAAGGTTCAAGGGACCCATCATCCTTTTTGTTATACTGCATGAAAACTAAGTTGTAGAACTCCATAAACCTTGTATCATCTCCCAAATCCTGTAAAAGAATCAACTTTTCAAAAACTTAAAGGGGAATGAAATACTAGTATGAACTAGACAACTAGTTCATAGACTTACTGAAATCAACAAAAGAGAGAGAAAAAACCACATACAACATCAGAATACCCCTTTTCAGGTTGGAAATCATAATAAATCTCAGAGCATGGGCCACATGGTCCCGTGATGCCACTAGTCCAAAAGTTGTCTTCTTCGCCCATCCTCTTTATACGATCGACTGGAACGCCTACCTGGAAGGAAATTAGTTATACATTAAAAGTGTTTGGGGCAACAGTTGGGTTATCATAAACAGAGTTATTTATTTATTTATTTTGAAACAAGGTAAACGTAATCCACGCCCGTCCCTAAGCCAGGCACCGAAGACATCGAAGGGGTAATGTCATAGGTGAGTCTCAAACCTAGGACTTTGAGGGGAGCATACTCTCAAAACCATAAACGGAGTTATTATGATAGGGGAGATTGTAATAACCTACATTTGTGATGCAGGTTAATATAACATAAAGATTACCTCTTTTTTTATATTTGCGGTTGTCTAAGCCAACTTGCCACACCTCGACGGATTACCGTCTGACCCTAAAACATTTGGATATAAAGGAAACTCGGAGGAAATTATTTTCAAGGTAGGTGGCCACTATAGATTGAACTCATCACCTCTTAGCTCCCCAAGACCCTCTTGACAAATAGGCCACTCCATAATGGTTAATAACGGAAGGATTACTATAACATAGAATTTAATTATAACATGGTAAGAGAATTATTATAGTTGAGATGATAGGTTATGGCATAACCACTGGATATTATAACTCGTTGTCTGACGAAGGCCCAAGCGCCCCTAAGTATAAAGGTTGCCTAGATTTCTAAAATTATTTTTTTGCCTCCATTCATATACAAATAATTAAACGAAATTTATCAAAAAATCAAAATAATAATTGTAGATTTTGAATACATTACATGACAATAATCTTCTGCTACAAGGGAATTTCTAATAATAAGAAAAATATGGCATGCATTTTTATCTACATGGAGAGAATTCAGAGAAGTTTAAGTAGGTAACATGTATATTTGACAGCAGAAGGTGTCATGGGCTCCAGACGTAAGAGCAAGAAATAATCACCAACGTCCCTTACTTCATTGAACATGCTACAGCTTTATGTTGCAGGAGCAAGTAATAAAAATACGTTTTTTAAAAACAGAAACATACAATCAAAGAGAGAGCATATAGTCACTAAGCATAATAAGTTGAAAGATTTCATTTTACTACCTCGTCATGCCATATTGCAAAAGCTTCATCATCTTCTTCATATATACTAATCCATAGTCTGTTGGCTGGCAACCCAAACCTGGAAGGATAAAAATACACTAGAGTAAGTTTTTCTTATTGTTAGCGATAGTGAAAGAACTCAGCTTAAGTTAATCAATGCTCAATCCAACTGTAATTCGGCTTTTTTAATATGAAATTCCCTCTATCATCCAATGAAATCTAAAGCACTATACTCAATGACATGTTTATGTATTGATCACACTGTCTCAGATCACCATACTTAGAATAGAAATTGTGATTAAATAAAAAGATAAGGTTTGAAGGGAGATGGGATACTGGTAAATAAATAATGATGATACACATTCAAACTGTCAGGATGAAGTTGCTAATATGGAAAAAAAACGCTAGAATTTTATGCTCAAGAAACTTAATAGCTTGGATGTTCTCAGCAGCATTATGATATTTTATTTGATGAGAAATCTCGACATGCTTCAGTTTCAAACGAGCTTGATATTTTTTAGAACTTTTTCTAGAATACTCAAACATTGTGATGATGTAATTCATTCATACTCGATGGTTGTCAGTTCCCATGCCCACTTAATCGCTTCTTTCTTGAAGTAATCACCAAAACTAAAGTTTCCAAGCATCTCAAAGAACGTATGATGCCTAGCCGTTCGACCTACATTCTCCACATCATTGGTACGTATGCACCTTTGTGAAGTTGCAGCACAAGGTACCAGTCTAGGTACCTGAAAATCAGTATAAAAAAATAAAGAACAAGCTAAAGATTTTGATATTCAAACTAGCTCAAGATATGACGTTAACAATTATTTTTCAAGAATAAAAACAACAAACTAAAGAATACATGAGAAAATCCAACAAAAGAAAGGGAGAATGTGCATTATTATACGTGTAGGCTGTAAAGGATCTTTGCTGCTACAAGTTCCTGTTCTACTAAACATTCAGATACAGAAGTCACTACAGGAAGACATGACACCATTTTCCAAAAAAATTGGGAGGTGCAAATGACGTGAAAGTTGTAATTAAAACTATAATAATTAAATGTTGGAGTGTTCAACAAGAGGAGAGTGTTAGATACCCAGTCTACAGAGTCCAATTTCGTACTCCTCAGATCCTCACTTTTCCCATAACATAAGAAACTCGATGCTCCATGCAATCATTAAGAAGCCAGTCATAAGAAACTGTAGCATCAAAGTCTTCCGATAAGCTAATTCCAATTCAAAGAACAGTGAGATTGGTCACTTCGTACTATATTAACAGGTACTTTTTTTATAAGTATCTGAGAATCGGCTACATGTTCTCCCCAGATACTTTAATTTAACAGCGAATATAAAGATTTTTTAATAAGGTGTGAAGCAAAGAAACTCCAGCTGTAGCCCGAGTCAGAAGGCCTTTGACAAGTGATAGAGAAGCGGAAGAAAATTTGAAGAAATTATGACAATCAACACCAAAAGAGAATGTTGTATTGTGGGTTATTGGCCACAAATTCCTTGTTTGGATAAGAAAATATTTCATTGAAAAAACGATCAGGCCAGGCTGTCATTTAGGTAGTTACAAGAAAGCCTTCTAGTTAGCACTAAGAAAAGAAAACCCATAGTCTCAAAAAGGTTTTGATCAATTGGCCATACATGCCCTAGTAAGTCTACAACCATAGCACCATTAAAAATTTGCTATGGCTTTGGAGTTTTCTGGTTGAGAAACAAGGTTCCATTAATACTAAGAGAGAGCATCGAACCAAAAAGATAACAAAAAGCCCTCTGGTGGGTGTCGTGTCGATCATAGAAGGAACTACAATAGTTCTTTTGTAAGATGTTGCAAGAGAAAGAAACAATGCAAAACATGTCCTAGAAATAACAAATTCCCTATCCAAGATCCTTAGTACTCTTGCTCCTTCCTAGATATATCCCTCAAAGCGTGACCTTACCACATTACACCAGAGCCTAGGTTGTCTTTGAAAGGATGGACAATGTGCAACTGAATATTACAGTCAAAATAAAGAGAGAAGACAACAAGCACACCATAACAATGTTATCTTCAAATGCTTCCAAGCAAAAGGATGGTGAAAGAAAGATAATCACAGCCCATTTTAACAAAACAGAACGTAACATGAACTTTAATCATGTGCATGTCATACTTTTCCAAGGAATGTAGGCTTGAATTGAAGCATTCCTGCAATTGTCAACAAAACAGTGGGATCTTCTGGTACCAAAGAAGCACTGGGAAGAACCTTGTGTCCACGGGAAGCATAAAATTGAAGGAACCTACGACGAATAGAGTCCCCAGTCATTTGGAGATCCTTGGACTTATCCTCTACCAATTCCTCATTCACTGGTTTCACAGATGCTGAAACAGTGAAATGTCAAAAGGTAAGAATTTCATGAAGGTTCGAAAAGGCAGATGATGATCAGCAAGTCCAGATTATAAATTTTAATCAAACTAACTGATATACTTCTTGTCTTCAGTTGTGTGCCCCGAGCTTCTTTTGGAAGAAAATGTCTTTGACAATGCATAGTGGAAGGGAAAGGGGCAGAATTCTTCGTAATATAGCCTGTAATATCCCGAAAGCTGATATTCAGAACATAATAGGTCAGCCGGAAGAACACAACAAAGGAGTTAAGGATCCTACTAGAAGTAGCACACACCAATATTTCTTCATGATTCATGAAAATGAAATCACAACAGTCTAGTATCAAATGAACACAACCAACAATACTACAATCCAAATGAACTAGGGACTCGCCAGCAGGATTAAAATTCTGATGTTCATGTTAAATCAGGTTAAACATTTTGTGCCCAACAAAACAGACCCATATCATCTTGCACGCATATGGAGTATACTACGTCATTTCTTGGTGAACCATTTAATCAAAGCAGATTTAAATTACATGGTGCAATAGCTCGTTTGAAACAGGCAGCAACAATTTTCTGGTAGTCAAAGCAAATAGCATGTGCAGTTACAGATAACAAAATGCACCAGAGAATATTATTGAAGTTCAAAGACTCCAAACAATAAAGTGAGTTTCATAAATCACAGCAAGAATCCAATAACTCAACCATTGTTTGAGCGGATAGACTGCTTCGAAACAAACTCTCGATAATTTTTACTTGCATTCTGATACAGAGGATTCGGATATTTAATGTTGAGAGATACATTGAACTATTTGATCCCCACGATAACTTAGTCGGGGTCTCGCTGCCAGAAAGACGGGGTCCAGGGGCAAGGCTACTGGTGAGGAGGGGACGAAATAGGTAATTGGGTTTATATTTTCGTATATGATCTTTTCTGTAGTTGGATCCATTTTGTAATAAGATTCATGAGATTGCAGTGTATAAACTCTCCTAAAATCTTAATTTTGTATTCTCCTTAGTAAAACTCTTCTAATTTTTGTATTCTTCTTAATAAAACCGTTCTCCCGTCTGATCGTGGATGTAACTAACACATACTCAGAGAACCACGTAAATCTATGAGCATCTTTCTCTCATGTTTTCTTTACAATTTCATTGCCGTTCTGATTTAGTAACACTTAAACTAACAACAACCACATAAAATTCCCGCCTCAGAATCTAAAACGCTACACTGCATTTCACGGATTGAAATCATTCGGAAGCTCTAAATTGGAAAAATGATAGAACAGAATCGGAGAAGTACCGGAAGAGAAGAAAAATTTCCGTCTGGGGCGAGCAAGGGAGGCAGGTTTGTGGCCGCACAGATTTGAACGTCGAAATGGAGTAAGAGATTTGTCGCCATAACTACGAAGAAGATGATTTGGAAGCTTCAAGGTGAACTCCATTGACGTGCAGTGCTCCAGAACCCTGGAATTTATCCCATGAATTTGGAAGTGAGGTTTTTATATATTTGGAGTGAGGAGGAAGGAGAAGATAAGTTTTGATTGAGAGGACCAAATGTTTTGGTAGCGTGGGAAATTATCATTTTTTTTTATGTACAATTTAAAGAATAATTTTTATGAGACAAAAAATAAAATCAAACTAATGGCTAACATGGCAACTTCTTATTTTAAAAGAATGTAAATATAATAAAAACAAAAGGTGATGTTTTTGTGAAGTTAAAGTGCTGTTTTTGTATAAAAAAAATAGTAAAATGATATTTTATTCTCTATTTGAAGTCATCGATTTTTTTTTTTTAGTACATAGTGGGGAGGGAGACCAACAAACCCTACATAGAGGGCACAACTGCTCTCAAATAATATGATAACCAACTGCGCCACTGACCCTCAGTATTTATTATTAAATTAAGGGGGTCATCGATTTTATTATAATGATAGTTGATAGTTTTCCAATTTTTTCCCTTTCACTTACAAACAAATTGAATTTATTATTAAATTTATTGAAAATTATTAAATGAAAATTGATTTATGGACAATTAAGGGGGTCTTTGGGCCACCGAGAATAAGGAGGAGAAGGAGAATGAGGATGATTCCCCGTATTTGGGTCATCGTGAATCATTCTCCCTATAATTATGTGTTTTCAAAAATTACTTTTTTCATTCTCACATTTACTATTTTTTATTCTTTTTTCGACAACTTTTCATACATCACATCACTATTTTTTACTCATATCATATTCATTATTTTATTTTTTCTATAATTATTACTTTTTACTCAAATACAAATAATCATTCCCCGATAATCATTACCTTCACCCCAAACACAAATAATCATTACTCTCATAATCATTCTCCTCCTTATTCTCCTCCTAGTTGTCATTCCCTCCTTAATCATTACCATTTCCTTTGCCCCAAACACATCATAAATGAAATAAATCAATACCATCAACTAACAAAATTAATTGAAGTCTATCAATTAAAAATTGATTGAAGACAGTTATTTGAAAAATTAATTGAAGAGTACCACCTAAAAATGAGGGTTGAAACATGAATATTTTGGTCATCTAAAAAGAAATGAAATTTTTTTGTGCTATTTACACAATTATTTTTTAAAAAAAAAATAATCAAGAAGAAAAAAGCATATAATATTTTTCATTCATAAAAGAACAACTTCGGAAATTATACCATTAAAATACGTATAAATAATATATATATATATATATATATTTTTTTTTTAAACGAGTAAGTAAAATATTTATTATCTACTTTATTTAAAAATCTCATACAACTTAGTTCAAGATAAAAATGAAATAAAAAAAATATACATATCATAATTTTTTTAAAAAATTATGAAATAAATTAAACTTCTTTAAGAAATAAGTTTTCGTCACGCTAAAATCTTACTTGTACATAATATTTGTTTTCATTCATTTATTATTTTAGTTTAATCTACGAACATCGAAGCCATCTTTAAAAAAAAAAATCTTGAAACCATCACCTCTCTAAAATCTTAAAAATCATGTTTGTACTTTTTTATTTCATCTTATATTTTATAAATAATAAAAAATAAAGAAAATATTGAAAAAAAAATTAAAAAAACTCATAAAATCTATTATCTACCTCTTCTACGAATTCTGATGAAACATAAGTTTTTTAAATATTAATTTAAAACATAATATTATATTAAATCTATTGTTCTCTACAATAATAATAATGATGTATAGATTTATATTTAAATTTAAAAAAAATACATAATTAGTAAAATTGATAAAATTTAAGTAGTTCGTATGTCAAAATATAAGTAGTACTTCAATGACATCACATATCACACAGAATAAGCAACAAATTACATGTTAAGTCATATTTATTATAATAATAATAATATGAAAAATTAATAATTATAAAAAATTACCTTTCATTAATGGAAGAATGTGATAAACACTTCTTCAAAATTTTAAATACTCCATAAATTTAAAAGAAAATTATAAATTAAAGTTGAAGCATAAGGTAAATAGGATTACACAAAGAAAACATAATAAAAATAAAAATAAATGAAGAAGAAGAAAATGTTATGTACAACAAATTAAATACATATTAAAAAAATTGTTATTTATTCGACGACAACCGCTCCCACGAATACAACTCAGTGCATCAATGCTACCTTCGACGACAACTGCTCCCATAGACACAACTCAGTGCATCAATGCTACCTTCGACGACAACCACTCCCACGGACACAACTCAGTGCACCAATGCTAAGACTCCCAACCCGAACAAAATCTGTACATATGTGCAACATCAAAAGAATTATTAGTAATTTGAATTTTGAAGAACAATAATTTTTGTGGTATTTATAGAAAAAGTTGGAACCCAAAATCTTCTTTAAATTTGAAAAAAAAAATTCAATATTTCATTTAATTTTATACTTATTTAGTTTGAAGATACTAAATTTTAATAATTAATAATAATAATAATAATAAGTCACGTTTTAAGTAGTAAATATAAAGATAAATAATATTATGCGGATTCTCTTATCTTCTAACTTAATTTATGAGATTTGCTAAAAATATATTATCTTATAAATGATGAAAATTTAAATATCTAAATAATCTAAATAATATTATAAATATATCTGCAATATTTTTTTTATATTTGAATAGAAGATTATGACATGTTTGTAATTTAGAGTGTGACTTAAGGGTAAAACCGTCCAAAAATAATTTTTCTCTTAAAATCATTTAAGATAGTACGATATGATATGATTTGAAAATTTTGAACAATAAAACGAAAAACTTTGAACTAAAATAAAGGGAAAAAAGAAGAGGAAATTTAACCTAAAAATACAGAGGAATTTTTTTCAACAGAAGAAAGGCATACACAGTATAAAGCCCCGCTTGGTGTCCAGTTTCCAATTTGCAAGCCAATAACTCCATACATGCTTGATTGATTCTTCATCGCATTGAAGAACTGGAACAGTTTGGAATCCAAATCTTCATCGTTCCCTGTTCTTGATTCTTCCTCATGGAGAAGAAGAAGAAGCCGCAGAGCAGTAGAAGAAGCTCGGCCGGCGGCGCAAAGGTGTTCGGGACCAACGCATTTCAGCTAGGCGATGATGGTGCCTCGCGATTAGTTGGTGGAATTGTTGAAAAAGGTATCTCCGACGCAGGGAAAAGCAACGCATTTGTCTCACTTGCCCCTCCTGTTCCTTCTGTTCTTCCGTTTCCGGTTGCTCGGCATCGCTCTCATGGCCCGGTATCATTTCAGTTTGACACTCTCATTTATTTGTAGTGCAGAGTGTTTCTATCGTTAATTATGGATCCTGAAACTCTGAGAATGTGTAATTTTGTTTTTGAATAAGTTTTGCTTAGTTTTGAGCTAGCCGGAAAGACAGTATATAGAGGCAGGAGGAATTATTATTATTATTATTTTTTTAAAAGACATATATATATATATATTTTTTTTTTCTGAAAAGGTAAAATCGAAGCTTCACTCCACAATACTCAAAATAACTATACTAAGCACCAAGAGACGTCGAAGGAATAGAGACATGAGAGGTGTTTACAAATTTTTCATAAGTGGGAATCAAACATGAGATCTTAAGGGGAGCACATCTTCAAAATCCGAGTTTTCAGCCACCGTGCCACCCTTTGGGGACTTTTTAAAAGTCAATATTGTGTAATATGATTTGAGGAAAGGAAATGAGGATCCCCAAGGGGCGACTTTTTGTTGGTTGAGGCTTGGGGCTTACAAGGTGTACTACCTTGGAAGTCTCAGATTCGTGACTCATGAGTTGAACTTAATTATAAAATTCCTTGTTGTTAGGTGCGGGTGCCCCTGGTACATGAGAGTGAAGCTTCGATTCCTAGTTATAAAAGAAAAAAAAAAGGAAGGAAGGAAGTGAGAGTGGCATAGTAGACATGAAATTAACAGAATATTTGAATGCTGTATTTGAGTTTTAAAGTTTTTCCAGGAGTAAATAAATGAATTTGGACTGGAGAATGCTAGTTTCTGGCTAGAACTTTAATTTCCTCATAACAATGGATTTTGGATTCCTAATGTTAATAATATTTTGGTATGTTTTTTCAGCATTGGGAATCGGTAACTAGTAAGAGGGGTGGGGATAACATCAAGGATGGCCGGCAGGAGGATGATGAAGAAGATGAAAGTTTGATGGGCATTGACTCGATCGCAAATTTCGCTAATCCGATTCAAAGGAAAAAGAAAAGTAACTTAGACTTTGGCAGGTGGGGAGAGTCTGTCCAAGGCCACAACCATGGTGCAATAAACAAAGAGGAAATGGAGGCCCCAAGTTTAGAAAAAATTGAAAATCTAAAATGTGCTGGGGAAGAAACTAACGCTAACGATAATATGTTATGCAAGCCCTTGTCAGCTAATGTGCTTGCACCTATGAATATTGAACATGGTTCGTCTGACTTTGTAAATAATCCCACTGAGAACAAGAAAAATGAATCTAGTTTTGATTTTGAGAGGTCAAAGAATACTGTGGAAATGAAAGGGTTAGATAAGCAATATCTTCCAGAGAATCTTCAAGATGTTCATGAAGTTAACGAGGGAATGCCACTCGATGGTACTTCATTTCCAAATATGGCTATGAGGCCCCATCATTTGAATTCAGTGACGGTTCCTTGTTTTGAGCCCAATATTAAGGGAGAAGATGCATTCTCAACACTGGATAGTCAGATTGATGCAGAGAACTGTGCGCGGATTCAAAGAATGTCACCTGAAGAGATTGCCGAAGCACATGCCGAAATAATGGAGAAAATGAGCCCAGCACTTGTGAAAGCCTTGAAAAGGAGGGGTGAGCGAAAATTGAAGAGGGGATCTTCCAAGCCAGACATGAACAACAATTATGAGCTGGGTAATCGACAAAAGGAGAGTACACTTGATAAAAATAGTTCTCCCAACATAGATAATGGCGCGACTTCTGTAAATACAACCTTTAAGGATACAAATAGGGGGCTTCGGAACATTTCAGTGCAGAAATTTGATTCAAGTAGTAGCGCATGGAATTCATGGAATGAAAGGGTTGAAGCTGTAAGGTTATTAAGGTTTTCCCTTGAAGGGAATATAGTTGAAAGCTGTTCTTTCCAGCGGTCAGAGAACGGTAAGATTTATTGCATTTATGGTCTTTTTTTTTCCAGGAGGGGTAGGATAGTGCATCTGATTAATAGAATTTCATGCTGCTCTGTTTATAATTTTTATGATTCATAATCTCAAATTATGGAGAGCCTTCTTATGGACGAGCATGATTTGGGCATTTAAGGTTTTTCATTGGTTCTGTAGAGGACTTGATAGTTATTTAATGTCAACAACTGGTCTAATAGTTCAATTGACTCAAGTTTTAATTAAAATTTCAAGGAAAAAAACTAATGGGATGGTTGATATAAGGTTTTGGATAAATGGTTAGGGTATTAAATGTGTGGGAATGAGATTGTAATGTCGTTTCTTAATATTTATTCATATGATACTGTCTAATAAGTGAGCCAAAATTGTCCCCTAAGGGTGGTACAGTGGTTGAAGACTCAAACTTTGGGGGTATGTTCCCTTCAAGGTCCTGGGTTCGAAACTCACCTGTGAAATACTCCTTCGATGTCTCCGGTGCCTGGCCTAGGGATGGGCGTGGTTACCCTTATTTCAAAAAAAAAAAAAAAAAAAAGTGAGCCAAAATTAGTCTACTGTGATTTCAATTTTTCTCCAATGTCGTGATGTTGAAAAGATTTTATTTGCATAAATATAATGACTTGCTTGCATTTTTTAGAGTTTTCAATTTTCTATCTTCAAATTTGCACGAGAATGAAACAAACATTGGCATGTAAGAACTCAGACTTGTTTACAACGACTCTCTTCAAGAGAATGACATCTTAGTATTATGAACCATTTTTAACAAAAGATACTAAAAACAGTTCTTTACACATTTTATAAAACTAAAATTTCATTTTACAATTATTTAATTTGAACTGCTAGAGATTCTACATAGGTGTAGCTGCGGCAAGGACGTGAGTTGAGAAATACTGCATATAATTTTTTGGATAGATAATGAACTGTTATATCAATGTCAATGTGGATTTTCTTGGTTGAGACTTGAGAGGGAAACAAACTTTTTATTTAAAATGTAAGAAGTTACTGGGTACCAAACTCCCTTTTAGGAGTATACGAAGATCCTCTACCCAACTAAAAACTTCAAAACAACCTTAACTTGTAGTTTATTTTTTAATGTATGACTGTCCGGGCTAAGTTTGCGCCTTGACTAATGTCACGGGAGTCC
This sequence comes from Sicyos edulis, assembly GCA_036507275.1. Classification (NCBI taxonomy): domain Eukaryota; kingdom Viridiplantae; phylum Streptophyta; class Magnoliopsida; order Cucurbitales; family Cucurbitaceae; genus Sicyos; species Sicyos edulis. The sequence continues at coordinate 4,715,424 of CM071846.1, forward strand.
GGGACATATCGCCTGCCCCTTCAAAACTTGTAGTTGTATAATTGTATTTGTCAAAACCCATTATTGTGGAATTAATACAACTCAACTCAACTAAAGAGTATTCACTTAAAATATTTACGTGGACCTTTTTGTCAATTGTCATTTTCTTTTGAATATTTTAGTTTCTTTCAGGAGGGCCAAAAATGATTCTCATCATTGTCTTTTTATTTTGGTCACTGGGAAGTCTTTTTTTCTTCACTTCATTTTAAAGCTTTCTATTATCACTAGAACATATAAAAATGTATTAGGTTTACAATGTATGGATTTCATCTCTCATATCAACTAACCTTATGTTTGTCCTGGTGCAGGTGATTATGCAGCTCATGGGTACAACACTGAAAATGTTGCTTCACGAGATATTCTTCGAACTGAGGGGGAACCAAGTGCTGCAGGTTACACAATTAAAGAAGCTCTGGCACTTACGAGGAGCGTGGTCAGTTTTAGTTGCTTCATTGTCATAAAAAATTTTCTTTCCACAATGAACTGTTAGTTTTTCCCCCCACTTTTGGCCCCTTCTCTTGTTGCTTAATAATATGCTGTTAGAGAACAAAGTTGCTCTTTTTAAAGAAAAATAACATTAAATCTATTACATTTTTTTTTTGAACTCCTTAAACCTTCTGTCTTTTCACTCTAGCTTATCATTGGTGTCAGATACCAGGTCAACGTGTCTATGGGTTGCATGTTATTTCAAATGTGCTTGACAAGGTATTACTTAATACACACTCAAAACAAGTTTCCACAATGGTTGATTACAATGCAATTTGGGCTTATGTTCTTGGCCCTGAACCAGAGCTCGCTTTGTCATTGAGGTAAGACTTCCTGAATACTTGTACTATTGACATTCACTTTCACATGTTTTTATCTATTAATTGATTGGTTCATGCTACACCTGACTGCTGCTGCTATCAATCCTTTCAAATTTGTGAAAGTTGATCTTTGGTTTGTAATTTAGAATTTATTTTAAGATGTGATTAATTCACCGTGTCCTCATTGTTTTACATTCTTTATCTTATGTCTAGACAGTTTTATGATTTTCTGTTTGCCAAGTTACTCAATTTGTTGTTGATGCATAGGATGTGCCTGGACGATAATCATAACTCTGTTGTTCTAGCGTGTGCTGAAGTTATTCAGTGTGTATTGAGCTGTAATTCGAACGAGACCTTCTTTAATACCCTAGAGGTAAGATCATTATAAGTTTTATAACATAGAGCCTTTCCAATTTTTCTCTAATTTTAATTTTTAGTCGGAGTCTATTTTCTTCAGAAAACATCAACTTTTGAGAAAAATTTCTACACTGCTCCTGTATTCCGAAGCAAACCAGAGATCAATGTTGGTTTCCTTCAAGGTGGATTTTGGAAGTATAGTGCTAAACCTTCGAATATTCTTCCTTTTAGTGGAGATATTGGGAATGTTGAAGATGAAGAGAAATATACAATCCAGGATGATATTGTGGTCGCACAACAAGATATTGCAGCAGGTCTTGTTCGAATGGGAATTCTTCCTAAGCTTCGCTATCTTCTTGAGGTATGCATTTATATTATCTGGATTTTGTACTTCTAATTTGACAGTTGAGGATGACTATAGTGCTTTTTTCCAAGGTTATGTGAAAATACCTTAATGGTTCTCAAAACAATCTAAATTTGCATGTCTAATTGTTGATTGATATAATTAAATTGATCCTAACCTATCAACTTAAGTTTTTGGATTAATTGGTAGTTAATTATCTAATATGGTATTAGAGCATGTTAAACCCAAATGAATATTTGGTCCCAGAAAAAGGAATTAATATCAATCCAAGAATGGTCGACCCCAAGAGACATCATCTTGAGGGGGCATGTTGAGAATTCCACATTGAAAAGGTGATATGATGCCACACGTTTGTAAGATTGGTGGACTTATTGCCAATTAGAGGTGTTCAAACAACACGAACCAACCCAACCCAATTTGACGGGTTGGGTTGAGTTCAAAATCATGGTTGGGTCAAGAGTTGACCTAAAATTAATCCAACCCAACCAACCTGAAATAATGATTTAGTTTAAAAATATATATAGTTTTACTTATATATGCGTATATTTATTTTATTTAATTATTATTGTTAGACTTTTTATTTTCTCATATTCTTTAATATTTTTTCAAGTCTTTATAATTTATATATCATGATAAAATATATAGTCAAATTATGTAATATATCTTTGTTGGTTTTAATTATATATTTGTTTTATGGAAGTCGACTTATGTCATCTATTTTTGTTGTTTTAGTTATCTATTTGTTTTATATTTTATAGTTGGAATCTTCTATATGAACCAAGTGGGTGACTTTTTATTGTATATTGTATATTTTATATTTTATATATTTAATATTTATATTCATTTCATTACCTTGATTGAAGATTGCATTTTGTTTATGTATAATGTGAGATTAATTTAATAAAAGATATTTATATTATATTTATAATTTATCATTGGACCGGTGACCCAACTCAACCCAACCCGAAAATTGGGTTGGGTTGGGTTGTCTGTTTAATTGGGTTGAGTGGAAATCCTCTTTCAACTCAACCCATGTTCACCTCTATTATTGTCAATTGGTTTTGAGATGGAACCTCATGTTATTAAATATGGTATCAGAGTAGAAGGTCATGTGTTCCAACATCTGTCAAGTTGTTTCATCCTCAACTAATATTAATTTTCACTTGTTGGACATTTTCAAAATTTCAAGGCCACAAGTGAGAGAAGAGAGAGTGTTGGTTGGTTGGGCGTTACCCCAACCTATCAGCTTAAGCTTTTAGGTTGATGGGTGATTTAACATAATTCAACACTAATTGATTAAGAAAGTAAAGGCGACCTCAATGACTAGTGAACTATTATTAATTATATCTGTCACTGAAACCATCATGGATTGACTTAGTGTTAAAAAATGTGGTAAAAAAGGGTCTTGAGGATCTAAGAGGTTTTGAGTTTAATACATAGTAGCCATCTACCTAGTTTCCGGCAAGTTTCCTTGACAGCCAAATATTGTAGGGTTTGGTAGTTTATCCTGCGAGAATAGTTGACATGCCATAAGTTGGCTTGGACACTCATGGAGATAAAAATAAATAAATTAGATTTCTCATTGAAGTAGATATGTTGAGTAAAGAATAGGTATCTATGTTAATGCTACGCACGTGAGATTGATAACATTATTGCAACTAATGAAAGATTCTACTCTACCTTAGGGCTCTCAAGTAAACGGGTTGCTGATTTTGTTATTCATAAAGATATGGAAGCTGAAGTATGTTTGTTTATTGATTTCTTTTTTGGCCTCCTTTATAACCCTAGGCTGGTTTAATATCTATAATAGTTGTTATGATTTTACATGTTATTTCCCATTTTACTTCACCCGTTTGTTTTTTCTGCAAATGATTTCCAATATATGATGAATTTTATGATTTCAGGCAGGCCCTTCAGTAGCCTTAGAAGAATGCGCACTTTCAATACTTGTTGCAATAGCAAGGCATTCCCCAACATGTGCAGAATCAATTATGAAATGTGAAAGGCTTGTTGAGTTGATTATCCACAGATTTACAATGAGTGACAAGATTGATATCCTTTCCTTAAAAATAAAATCTGTTATCCTTTTGAAGGTACTTTCTAGTGCTTTTATGGGTTCCAATATTTGTTTATTTCTGTTAATTGGTTGATCTTTTGACTGTTGCATGAACTGATTTTGGTTTTTTGCCACACAACAGGTTTTAGCTTGTTCAGAAAGGAAAAACTGTATTGCATTCATAAAAAGTGGAGCTTTTCAAACCATGATATGGCATTTGTATCACTATACTTCCTCTGTCGACCATTGGGTCAAGTCAGGGAAGGAAAAGTGTAAACTTTCATCAGCTTTGATGGTTGAACAGTTGAGGCTGTGGAGGGTTTGTATTCAGTATGGATATTGTGTATCTTACTTTTCTGATGTTTTCCCTGGCTTGTGCTTATGGTTGAACCTGCCAAATTTTGACAAACTTGTAGAAAATAACGTCCTTTGTGAATTTGCAACCATTTCTATGGAGGTATACCATGTATTGGAGGCTTTGGCTAGAAGACTCCCTAACTTTTTTTCACAGAAACATTCAGACAGTCATGAATCAGGACTTGCTGGTAATGAATCTGAAGTCTGGTCGTGGAGTTGTGTTGTTCCCATGGTTGATTTAGCTATACAATGGTTAGAGTCAAAAAGCAATCCATTCATATCCAAATCCTTCGAGTCACAAAAAGGAATTAGGAGTGGCTTTGTGTTTGAAGGTACATTACTGGCGCCATTGTTGTGGGTTTATTCAGCTGTCCTGAAAATGCTGTCTCAAGTAGTTGAAAGGATCATCCCGCCGGGTATTATTCCCCTAGAACGAAGTGGTCAGACTGTGCCTTGGATACCAGAGTTTATACCACGAATTGGACTTGAGATAATTAAGAATGGCTTTTTGAGCTTTGCAGATGCATATGATATGAAACTTGAAACCGATCCATCGGGAAGGAACTCTTTTGTAGAGGATCTTTGTTTTGTGAGAGAACATGGTGAATTTGAATCATCTCTGGCTTCGGTATGTTGCCTTCATGGGTTGTTGATGTGTATAGTGAATATTGATCTTCTGATCAACCTAGCCAAGACCGAGAACCATGATTATCCTTCCAAAGATTTTAATTCTTCCTCAAGGGAAGGGGAAATTTTAAGGGTGGGGATGTTTAAGGCATCCCTCGTCGAACAGAGAAGCATGCTTGACATTTTCACTAAGTTAATTTCTTCGGAGTGTGGCTCTCTGCAGATAAGAGAGACTTTTGGCAGAGGAGGTCCTGCACCTGGGATAGGAACTGGCTGGGGTGTGTCTGGCGGTGGATATTGGTCCCTTGGTGTTTTATTGGCACAAAATGATGCAAAATTTCTCATGTCCCTCATTGAAGCTTTTCAAACTTTTCCAACTTCAAATATACCGACTGATCAGGAATCCTTGACCGTACAAAGCATAAATTCTGCCTTAGGTGTGTGCTTAGTTCTTGGGCCAAGAGATACAGGTTTGCTTGAGAAAACTGTTGAATTTATCATCCAGCCTCCTATTTTGCATCATTTCAATCTGTATATTCAAAGTTTTCTCCAACTCAATGGAGGAGTGAAGCAATTTAGTTGGAAGTACAATGAAGATGAATGTTTGATCCTATGTAAAGCATTGAGGTCTCACTATAAGGATAGATGGTTATCTCCAAAGGGATCCAAATCCACGAAGAATGAAAACAATTGTAGCGACAGAACGTTTAAGAATGGTAGTGTTTCTTTGGATACAATATACGAGGAGGAATCAGAGGAGACAAATAAAATGGTTGAAGACTCTTGTTTGATTGTGCAATGGGCTTACCAAAGACTTCCACTTCCCAGCCATTGGTTTTTCAGTCCAATCTCAACTATCGGTGATAGTAAGCAAGTTGGTCTTCAAAATTCCTCTAATGCACAAAATAATACGCAGGACTCTAGTGATTTGCTTGCGGTTGCGAAGAGTGGTCTCTTTTTTATTTTAGGCGTTGAAGCATTTTCCACTTCTCTACCTGATGGTTTCCATTCACCAGTCCTGAGCGTGCCGTTGATTTGGAAATTACATTCCTTATCTGTTGTTTTACTCACTGATATGGGAGTTTTGGATGATGAGAAGAGTAGGGATGTTTATGAGGTTCTGCAAGATCTCTATGGTCAGCGTCTCAATGAAGCCAGGTCTAATAGACTTTGCCTACATGACACGAAGAAGAACACAAAACATTTACTGTCACAACCAGGAAATACGAGCAATTTAGAGTTCCTGATGTTTAAATCTGAGATCCATGACAGCTACTCAACATTTATCGAAACTCTAGTCGAGCAGTTTTCTGCCGTATCCTTTGGTGATGTACTATATGGACGCCAAATTGTACTGTATCTTCACCGATATGTTGAAGCTCCAACACGACTTGCTGCCTGGAAAGCACTAAATAGTGCTCGCGTTTTTGAACTTCTTCCACCTCTTGAAAAGTGCTTTGGCGATGCTGAAGGATATCTACAACCGATTGAGGTTCATTCTATCTCTTTAGTCTTTACATCTTTACAGGATTTTAATCAATTTTATTTTAGAATCAAAGATGTTTTTTTTTTAAAAAAAAAGAAATTAAATAAAACTCAATCCCCTCAAGGGTCCTAGGTTCGAGACTTACCTGTGACATTACTCCTTCGATGTCTCTTAGTGTCTGGCCTAGTCTAGGGACAGACATGATTACCCTTGATTAAAAAAAGAAGAAGGGGATTTCCCTCGTGTGAGTAGAATAAGATTGGCTTTTCCTTCGTATGCCTTTATGCTATGGAAATGGATTCTAAAATAGTCCCTAAAAGGCCTCTTAGTTACTTTAACTTGAACTAGATGAATGTTCACGCAAAGTAGACAAGACGGGAAAAAAGATAGAGAACTCCATGCCTACGAATATATGATTAATTTTTAGGTTAAGAAATTAGCAGAATTTGTTTGTGCTTGTTTCCGTTTTCCTTTTTTGGGAGGTGACGAAAAAGAGTAGTGATTATGATTCTTATATCCATCTTTAAAGAAATTTGCTCGAGTTAATTAAAAATAAATGAAATTTTCACGTGAATATGAGATCGTCCTACAAGTTGTTGTACCTTTTCAGTTCAGTAAGAACATTAACAAGTTGTTAATTGAATTCATTTACTGGTTGATCTAACCTGACGAGATCTTTCCTTCACAGGATAATGAAGCCATTTTGGAAGCTTATGTGAAGTCATGGGTTTCCGGAGCACTCGACAGATCTGCAAGTCGAGGTTCAGTGGCCTACTTACTAGTTCTGCACCACCTCTCATCCTATATATTCGTCTCTTACCCTGTCGACAACTTGTTGCTTCGGAACAAGCTCTCGAGGTCTCTTTTGCGAGATTATTCCCAAAAGCATGAGCGCAAGGTATGGAAGTTAATCCAAAATAGTTCCAAATTTCAAGTAACAGTCATTACACCCAATACGATGTCATTGGATAACAGTAATGTGCCTACAGGGCTACACACCATTGCACATACTGTCGTTGGTTTAAAAGAATTGGCACATAGTGATAGTATGATTGTGTTGTGATATAAATTAGAGTTCATACTGATAAAACAAAACTTGATCACAGGGAATGATGTTGGATCTTATCTTATATACCGAGTCGTCAACGAATCGTGCTACTGGACAAAAGGGTGTTGATACATCAATCGATGTGAGCACCGTAGAGAAGAGGCTCGAGGTGTTGACGGAAGCATGTGAAAGGAATTCCTCTCTTTTGACCAGAGTTGAAGAGCTAGGTGTCTCTGCAAAACAAAAATTGTCTGCATTGTGAAGTTTGCAGCATAGATAATGTGTAGAGGATTAAAGATCTAGATGGAAAATCCTTGTAATGGAAGTTTCTGAAATTTGTACATGAATTTTGTGCACATATTAAACTAGAATGCAACAGACACCTGTAACATTGGTGAGCCAGAACCTAATATCAAGAGTTTGTGCTGTGATCTTGTAGATTTGCATTGATGTAATCAAAACGGTCCTAAAAAATTTAAAATATGAGTTTAATTTGAAGCGGTAAAAATTAATTTTTCACGAATTTTCTTATCGGATAAATGTTGTAGAGTTAAATGAATTTTGTTGTATGATAATGTAACCATGAGGCTACATGTTTCATTCCCCCGAGTTGAATTAAAAAAAGAAGAAAGAAAGAAAGAAAACCAGCAATTTAAATTGTATGTACTTTTATTGTGAATACTATTAAGTAAATATTTATAAAGCAAATATTGTCAAATTTGTATGATGTGGTAGACTATTTATTATATTAGTTAGGGTTGAGAGTTAGAATTAAAGTAAATTATAAGTTTGATCCATACGGTCAGAAGAAAGTTAGAGTCTAGTTCATATGATTTAAAAAAATTAGAATTTAGTCTATAATTAAAAGAAAGTTAGAATTTAGTTCTATAATTAAAAAAAAATAGAATTTAGTCTTTATAATTAAAAAAAATTATAATTAATATTTATGGTTTATAAAATCTAAAAACTGGTGTTTGTCGTTCCTAGTCATGAGCAAATGAGTATACAAAAATTAGTCATTCATGTATAGCGATAACAATGTGAGTTAAGTGACTAATTAGAAAATAAAAAATATATCATATTTGCACGAGTAGCCAAATTCCATGTATTTTAATTGGCAGATGAGATCTAAGAACAAAAACTATTTTTTAGATTTTATCGACTAAATTTTCATTTCTAAATCCAAATTTACAATTTACCCAAATATAAACTATCAATTAAAAAAAAACTAGCAACTAAAATGATGTATAATTTAGAACACATGAAATATGGAGAAAATGAAGAAATAAAAAGAGAAAAATAGGCATAATTATATTTGAAATAATTATTAATGTGGTAAATAAATGAATGACATGAATTGTTAAATAACTTGAACAGCCAAGCGTAATCCAGCATTGATTCTCCCGAAAAGGGAATTCAAAATAAGGGAAGAAAAAGAACTTTGGGGAGTCCCACATCGAAAGATTTGAAGATGAAGAGGCGCATGAGTGCTATAAAAGGAGGGCATGGCAGTATGGGCAAAGCATCTTTGCGCTTGGGGCAATGACGCAGCTAGTGAGGTTCTAACCGAGGCGCGTCAATTGCTGGTTGAAAACTATTTCCAAACCCCCTCTTAGGCCTGGGTTTGGCCCAGGCCTTCGAGAATTTCTGGAAGGGCTCCCTTCGGGGTAAAGCCCTACAATTTCAGTCTTAAAATTTTGTTTGGGCTTTTTCTTTGGGTGTATAGCCCAATTTTATTATGACATTTGTGTTTCTTTTCTCACATTGGTTGGATTTGAAGGGTATATGAGTGAGGCTTAATCCTATAATGAGTGGTAAATTCGGGGAAGAGAGAAATAAAGGAAGTATTTGAAAATAACTCGGTATTTTATTTTTAAAGTTTCAGCGTTTTTTAAAGTTGTATTTTTGTGAAAATTAGTTTTTAAAGTACAAAAAATCATACTTTTATGGTAAACTTGATTTTTGAAAAATAAAATTTAAAATAGTTATCAACAAATTTGAGTTTTTTTTACATTTCTAAAAGTTTTCAAAGAAAATCTTATATATATATATATACACACAATTTTAATAGTATCAACACCAAAATGATGCGATTAATTGTCATTACCCCACTTTTTCTTTCCTTAAACGGGTTCACAACCTAATTTTCTGACCCATATACATAACTTTATCTCTTTTTTCATTCAGATTTAGACACGTTGCAAGTTGTTTCATCTGACGGTCAGATCCACTGTACTGACACCATGCCACGTGTACCGTGTTTTGTAAGATTAGCTTTAGCATTTGGACACGTAATCGTAGACCACAAAAATAAATCTACAACGCTATGTTTGTTTTGTAAAACTCCTAAAATACCTTTCTTCCTTTTGTATCTTGTGATTAATAGGTGTACAATGATGTTGTTAGTTATTATTTTTATTGGTTTTTGTATACGAAGCTATTTGTCCTAATTAATGAGATTGAATACCTTATTAATCAATTAAAATTAACTATAAATCCAATTGAATCCATAACTTTAGTGTTGAATTAAATCATACAATAAAATCAATATGTCAATCTATTCTTCAATAAAATTTGAGAGTAGTTAAATAAGAAATACAAATAGTATTTTATCCATATAATTATTAGGAAGGTACTAGTATAATATGTTTTTTTTTTTAAATAGTTAATACAATATTTTGGTTTATGAATTCTAAACTTTGAAAAGTCCTATTTTCAAGAGTTGGACATAGTAATTGAAAATTGGGATTTTTAGAATATGTTCCTCTTAAGGTCCTAAGTTTGAGACTCATTTCTGACATTACTTTTTTTATGTCTTTGATACGTAGTCTTGAGATAGGCATGACAACTCTTAAGTTAGTCGTTTAATTTTCAAGTTTTTTTTTTATTTGAATTTTTGAACTTTTTTTTTAGATTATTTTATTTTATTTAGTGAAATTTTAAATTGTTTGATTTTAGTTTCTGAATTTTTTATAAATAAATTAGTCCTTATTGATTGTTTTTTTTTTGTTAAAATATGCAACATATATTTTTTTATATAAATTTTAAAAATATATTCACATATTTTTTATATTAAAATAATTAATATTAATAAATTTGAATAAATATTAATTTTAAATTTATTCAAACTCTTCAAAAAAAAGTACAACTATTCTCGGTCAGACATTAAAGATTAAACTCATGACTATTTTGTTGAATAGTAATTTATCGACTGAATGGGTTTAGGGTTTATGTTGTAAACCAATTCAATTCCAAGAACATAGGTTCGATTTCGACAATCGATATTTATCCTCCTTTCTTTAAGTGTACTCAAATATATATATATATATATATATATATATATATAATACCTAACCATAAAAATATCGGGTCATCAATCATTCATTCTAGTCCTTATTACTTTTTATTTAAAAAATTCGAAACATAAAAGAAAAAAAAAATTATTTGTCGCGCTTTTCCGGCGCCACATTGCAGTGTGTGCAGAGCAGATATTCTCTCTCTGCTTTCTCTCAGCTCTCTGCATTTAATGGCGGAAACACTGCACACCTCAACTTTATTTCTTCCAATTTTCAACGCTTAAACTCCATTTCTTCGTTCATTCATTGGGTAATTTGTATAGATGGGTTTTTTTTTGGAACTTATTATCAAAATGGGTTCCTTTTTAAATATTTGGTGGAAATAGGTTCATTTTTTTGTCCTTTTGTCATAGTTGTCAACTTTTTTGTCATTTTGTTATTTTTTTAAAAACACCTATATAAAAATTATGCCACCTAGATTTCAACTTTAGATAAATCTTAGTCAAACATTAATTTTAACCAAGTCTTTCCTTTTACTTCTCAAACTAATTTTTTTTTACCTCTTCTTACAATGAATTATTATTATTATATAATTTTTTAACATAATATCATTGTTTATTTCATTTTGTATACAATTTTGTATATATATTTATCAACTATTTTAAATTACGTAACACTAAAAGTTATATTTTTATTCGAAAATAATTACTATTACTGTAAATTATTCAAAAGTATTTTTAATATTTTTAAAAAAATTATGTTTTCAATGTAATACATTAAAATAATATTTTAATTTATTAGATAAAAATAATTTTTAAAATCACATTCAAATAATTTGGAAAAGGAGACCACAAACTTACATTATTACTTTAAGAATCGAATATGTGATTATGTTGTTGAATTGAATTATCACCAAACAATGAAACTATCAGACCACAAGATGCAATATAAAATAATTTAAAACAACTTGACAATAATATTTATATTAATAATAATAATAATTTGTTATCGTTATATTTTTAATAAATTTAACCCAACTTAAATGAGATAGTTAAAATATAAAATCAAAATTTTAAAATAAAACAACGAAGTATTAATAATGCGGTAGTAATTATATTATTTGAATCATCAATTTAGGGGTTAATTCAATATTTGTTTGGAAAATTATGTCTAATTTCACAAAATAATTTGAGATAGAAAAATTTGAAAATATTTGCATTCATTATAAAAAATTAAAGTATGGTTAATATTCATTATACAATATAGTTTATAATATATAATTATGTATTAATAATACCGTATAATGAATATTAATCCTACCGTGTTTGATTATGATTGTTTTTTTTTACCAAGTATTGTAAATACTTTTTCAATTTTGTCTATTCCTAAAAAGACCCCTTAAAATATTTGATAAATGTATATAAAAAAATTGTATAAAAAATTAAATAAATATAAGATGATATTATATTTGTCCCCAAGAGAGAGCTTAGCGGTTGAGGTGAAGGACTTCCCGGTTTTCAAATAAAAAATGATATTATATATATATATATAATAACCAGAAGGAAAAAAAACAAAAAGAAAAAATGTTTGAAAAATCAAAGAAAATATTTTGTTAAAATTAATGTTTTGACTATTATTTATCTAAAGTTGAATTCCAAGTGGCATATTTTTGTGTGGATATTTTCAAAAAAGTAGACAACTACTACAAAAGGACAAAAAAATGAACCCATTTTAATAAAATATTTGAAAGGGAACCCATTTTAACAAAATATTTAAAAGGGAACCCATTTTGATAATAAGTTTCAAAAAAGAACCCATCTATACAATTTACCCTCATTCATTCATTCTATAGTATATACTTTTTTCACTCTGAATTCCACTTTCCCACTAATGCCCAGAAATCCCTCCTTCAATGGATTTCTCCCTCAAATCTTTCAAATCCAACGGCTCTTTCAAGTACGCGAAGAAGCTCCCCGGAACAGATCATGAACACCTCCCCATTCTTTCAGATCAGGACCCGGATGTTCTTCGCCGGCGACATTCGAGTATCCCGGCGGCGTCCGACCGGCGAGACGTCATCCTCAAGATCGACCAGGGTGATGCTTCCAGGATGAGCTATGATTTCTTGAATGATGGTGATCGGAGTGAGGATTTTGAGTTCAGGCAACCCAGGAAGGATATGGAGGATCCGCCTTCCAAGCTTATTGGACAGTTTCTTCACAAGCAGAAGGCGTCGGGAGAGATTTCGTTGGATATGGATATGGATATGGAAATGTTGGAGCTACCGCTTCATAAGCCTCTAACTCCGGTTGCGGAATCTCCGATGCGACGGAGCTCGAGAGAAATAAGGTCTACTTCAGAGGTTTCTGAGAATGATTCGATTCGAAGACGGTTTCGAGACTCGCCGGCCGATGAAGAGCATAGAGGAGGACAGGATCAGCAACCGCAGCAACGCGATCCTCGAAACGGCAGTGGTCACAATGAAACCGGCGCTGAGGTTTTGAAATGCACATCTAATTCGTCGTTTCAGAGAAAATCTAGCTTCGTTGGGGCTAAACCTAAGTCCAGATTGCTCGATCCGCCTCGGTCGGGCCGCGTGCCGAAATCGGGGCAAATGCGGTCGGGGTTGTTGTCGAAAGCCTTGGATGAAGAAGAGGACGATCCATTTGTGGAAGAAGATCTTCCAGATGAGTATAAGAAGGCGAATCTAGGTATTCTTACTCTGTTACAATGGGCGAGTTTGATTTTGATAATAGCAGCACTGGTTTGCACTTTGACAATTGGTTACTGGAGGAGGAAGAAGCCATGGAAGCTTGAGTTATGGAAATGGGAAGTTATGATTCTAGTTCTGATATGTGGAAGGCTGGTTTCTGGATGGGGGATTAGAATCATCGTCTTCTTCATCGAGAGAAACTTTCTACTGCGTAAACGGGTTCTATACTTCGTTTATGGAGTTAGAAAGGCAGTTCAGAATTGTCTCTGGTTGGGTCTGGTTTTAATTGCTTGGAACTTTCTCTTTGATGACAAAGTTCAGAGAGAAGTTAAGAGCAATGCCCTTGTTTATGTCACCAAAGTTCTTGTATGCCTTCTTGTAAGCACTTTGGTTTGGCTTGTGAAAACGTTGATGGTCAAGATTCTGGCCTCTTCTTTCCATGTGAGTACATATTTTGATAGGATTCAGGACGCGTTGTTTAATCAATATGTAATCGAGACACTGTCGGGGCCGCCGTTGATAGAGAATCGAAAGAATGAGGAAGAAGAAGAGAGACTTGCAAAAGAGGTTACTGAGTTGCAGAATGCAGGGGTCATCATTCCCCCTGATCTTAAGGCAAGTTCCTGTGCAACTCCAAAGGGTGTGCGAGTGATTGGAAGCCCTCATGGAAAAAGCGCTAAGCTCTCCCGGGCGCTGTCGAAAAATGGCGATGAGGGTATAACGATTGATCACTTGCATAAGCTTAGTCCTAGGAATGTGTCTGCTTGGAACATGAAGAGGTTGATGAACATTGTTCGATATGGGGCTCTTTCGACTTTGGATGAACAGATAAACGATTCAACTAATGAAGAGGATGAATCAGCAACTCAGATTAGGAGTGAATTTGAGGCAAAAGTTGCTGCCAAGAAGATTTTTCAGAACGTGGCTAGAAATTGTTCCAAGTAAGTTCATTCATTATTAAAGAGTATAAATGCTTTTTCCAGGGTGATGGTTTTTTTTTATCATGAAACTCGCTGCTTTTTTACTTTCTTGTGGAGGAATTTTTTAACAACTTTAATGCTTTTTTCAAAACTCATGGGAAAAGATGCCCTGTCAAGTGGATTGACAAGGAAAGAAGCACAAGATGGAATAAATAGTCTGTTCAAAGCGTATTCACCTTAAGGGCTTGTTTGACTAGGAAGGGAAGGGAAGGGAAGGGAAGGGAAGGGAAGGGAGAGTAAATTATTGTTTGGTGGGAATGGAAAGAAAGTGATGGGATTGTAAATTTGGGTTTGGTGGGTTGGGAAGGGATGAGATAATTTTTTTAAACTAATACATATCTAGTATTTTAATATAAAATTTATTTAATTTATTTCTTAAATAAAAAATAAAAAATAAAAATTTAATACATTTTGTCAATCAAAATTACTAAATTAATGAAATAAAAAAATTTCAATAATAAAAAATGATAATTATTTAAAAATAATAAATCAAAATAAATAGATAAATATAATTTTTTATAATAAAATTAAGTTTAGAAATTCAAATCAAGATAGATGTAATAAAAAGATGACTATTTTAATTATATTGAGTAATTATTTTAGGATTATTTAAATATATATTTCTATTTATTTTATAAAATGTATGAATTTAAATTTTTTTGATAAATAATAAAATTAATATATATTTGTATATAAAAATTTTTAAATGCATACATTGTCCATAAAAAGTCAAATATATAAACAATTACAAATATTGTTTAAAGAACTTGATATATCTATAAAAAAAAAAAAATAGTTGTTGCATTTTAAAATAAAAAACATATATAAATAGCATATAGTATAAATTTAATCAATTAAGTGGTTCTAAAAAAAAATCTATTAACTTAAATGAATTAGTAAAAGTTAACAAGCTTATTTTTTTATTTAAAATAAAGTTTATGATCAAATCAAATGCATCAAATTATAATTATAAAAACATCAAACTACAAATATGTTTTAAACAATAGGATGTATTTAGAAGAAAAAAATAGATAAATATTGTATTTTGAAAGACTTGATACTAATAAATAAATAAATAAATAAATATATATATATATATATATAATAAGTTAATATAAATAAAAACTTTAAGGTGGTAGAGTTGGTTAAGGATATTTACTTAATTTAAGATAATTTTAAAAGATGGAAAATTCAAATCTTATATAAATTTTTATTTTAGAATAATACTTTAAATTAAGAAAAAAGGAAAGTTTGTTAAAAGAAATTACTAAAAAAAAAAGTAAAGAAAAAGAAAAGAAGCAGGCCCGAAAGAAAAAAAAAAAACAAACGTGAACATACGCCCTGGGTTAACCCGGCCGGGTAAACCCGGCGGCCCAAACGCCGGGAAGGGCCCTCCCCTTCCCTTCCCGGGCTGATATGGGCAGGCCAAACGTGCCCTAAATGTGTCTGCCATATTGTAATTTTTATTTTGATATGGTGTCTCCCATAAATGACTTTCTCATGAAATCACCTTTCCATAAAATGGTTAATCCAAAATGATCTTTTCGAGCCAATTTACATAAATTCAGAATTAGTTTTGAAACCAGCCTATTTTTTTTGCCTATACTTTTAATTTAAGTTGATGCGACAAGTTGTAAACCAAGCTATTCTGCTTTAAATTCCTGGTTGGTTATTTCATTTTAATATCTTATTGTATTTTATATTCCTTTATTTTACCGAATGGGTTAGTGGCGCAATTGATTATCTGGATTGATGCTAATCCGTTACCACTTCATTATCACGAGTTTGATCCATAAAATCGGTATTTGTAATCCTCCTTTCCCAATATATATATTTCTTTATTTTAGCGAGATGAATCTCATATTAACTGATTCATTATTCTGTTTAGTTTTCTCTATAAAAGAAACCTCACTACTGAAATTATAATGAATATCCTTGTTATCCCCAAAATCTAGTCGTTGCAATTAACGAATCATTTATGCTTTGTATCTAAGCATGCTTTTATTCATCATGATAGTTAAGAGAATGGAATCAACTTTCTCCATTCACACCTAGCTATCAGCTATGGTTCTAATAATGATAGGTAACAAATTGAAATAGTTTTCATCTACTAATGTGTTTTTACATGTATTTTGGATTTTAAATAGTGTTTTTTATTCGTTTGCTTGAGCAATCTCGTTGAGCCATTTGTCTCCCTTGATTTCCTTGTCAACTTCGACTGAATTCTTGATTTGTTATTGACCTTTCTTCTCCTATCTGTTAGATACATCTACCTAGAGGACTTAATGCGTTTCATGCAAGAAGACGAAGCTTCAAAAACCATGAATCTCTTTGAAGGAGCATCTGAGAGCAAGAAAATAAGCAAATCATCGTTGAAAAATTGGGTGGTAAGAGCTATCTTATGAAAATCTAAATAGATTCATGTTCATACTCGACATGTTTACTATTGTGCATGAACTTGCCCTAAAAATGCATTTAATTGTTCAAATAGACATCCCTTTTCTTGTATCCGATGGGTTGTAAGTTTCTTCTTATCAATGAAATTTTTTAGTTTTCTATTAAAAAAAAATATTCAAATAGACATGTCATTATTAATCATCACAGTGTTAGTGTTCTCTTTGTATTGTATTACATTGGATTAGTTCTAATGATATTATGCATAAACTTGTCCCAGGTCACTGCCTTCAGAGAACGAAGGGCACTAGCTTTGACCCTGAACGATACCAAAACAGCTGTGAACAAACTTCACCGCATGGTGAATATTTTAGTTTCTGTTGTAATTCTCGTTATTTGGCTTCTAATTCTGGGTATAGCCACCGGCAAGTTTCTCCTATTTGTAACCTCTCAACTTGTCTTGGTCGCATTTGTATTTGGAAATACTTGCAAGACTATATTTGAAGCAATCATCTTCTTGTTTGTGATGCATCCATTTGATGTCGGCGACCGATGCGAAATTGATGGCGTTCAGGTAATTCTCTTCCATGCAAGTTTCCTTATACATTGCCATTAGATTCTCTGCCCTAAAGTAAACTGTATTCCATGAATTTCAGATGATTGTAGAAGAAATGAACATTCTGACGACCGTTTTTCTAAGATACGACAATCAGAAGATCATATTTCCGAATAGTGTTCTCGCAACCAAGGCCATCCACAACTACTACCGCAGTCCCGACATGGGCGATGCCATAGAGTTCTGTCTTCACATATCTACTCCGCCAGAGAAAATTGCTGTCATGAGACAGAGAATAGTAAGGTATGCAGAGTCGGCAATAATTCCCACGATTTAACGAAAATGCAGACAAACCTTTAAGTTTCTTGACCTGTTTATTGCTTTGCCTTTGCAGTTACATTGAGGGCAAGAAAGAGCACTGGTGTCCTGGGCCAACAATTATTCTCAAGGATGTAGAAGAGTTAAATAGGATGAGAATAGCAATATGGCCTACTCATAGAATGAACCATCAAGACATGGGAGAGAGGTGGACGAGGAGAGCCCTTTTGGTCGAAGAACTGGTTAAAATCTTCCAAGAGCTCGACCTTCAATACCGTCTGCTGCCGCTTGATATCAATGTCCGTTCGTTGCCGCTGGTGAACTCTACCAGGCTTCCAGATACTTGGACAGCCACTGCAAGTTGAGTGAGGCAGACAACGAGATCAATGGAAGATGCTTACGGTTAGTACAATCCATACCATACGGTGCTTCTTATTTATCTGCCAGAAATAGATGATCTGTTGTATGTATATGTTTATTGAAGGTGGTTAGCACATGTAGGATTTCTTATTGATCTTTGTATGTATCTTTAACTGCAATCTAATATTATCAGGCTCGAGATTCACTTGTGATATTAATTTAAAAACACTTCAATATTTTCATTCCTTCGATGTCTCCTATTATCTGGCACTGGGATGGGCATGATTACCTTGGGTATAGTAGAACAAAATTCCGATTTTCCAGTTTCCAAAAATAAAATCTGTTTTCCTCCATCTCTTCAATATGTGTAGTCCATAGGATCTTAGGGGCAGTGTTTGGAACAGTGTTAAATTCATCTTAAACATAACCAATTCCTTACAGCTTTCCCTGTGATTACAAAGCAATTGATGTTCTTCGATCGAATCTCAAAGGACGAACCGTGTTCTTTTTGACCTAGTCTTTTAGAGTAGACACCTAACCTTGCACTTTGATTTCCAGATGCAAAAATCACTATAACTTCTGCTGGAATTACTCAACTCTCATCCTCAAAGTTGAGACTCAACTCCTTCATCTACTGCAACATGAATCTTAATTTGGTGAGAAATCGCCATATCTATTTCTTAGATATGGTCTCTTTTGTCAGCCTTGGATTGAACCTTAATTTCTTCTTTTTTTTTTTTACCAGATTTTGTTTGAATTTATGCACTCTAATATTGTATACACAACAATAAATTTCATCTCACGAGACCCCACGTGAAAAATGTGAGATGCTCGTCATGTTAGATGAGCTAATTTCACTTATTCTCGCATGGTTTTGAGATGAAACTCTTTACCATTTAACATTTGAGTCTAAAATTCAATATATATTCGATAAAAAAAGAAGAAGAAATTTAGTGAATTCAAAAAGTCACTATCTAACATATCATGTTGAGAATTACACATTATTGGTTGGGAGATAAAATTTCGTGTCATGTAATAGAGGGAATATATTGTTCTCTATTCTACTAGAATTTAGATGTCGATTCAACCTTTTCACCTATATTATAACGTAAGGAGAAACATAGTCCGATATGCAAAGTATTTGGTACCATATATATGGAATGAGGTAGGTTTAATAAACTATTAAAAGTGTACATCATATCCATAAATAACAAATGAAAGAGCTTTGATTTGGAGTAGCATCTTAGTACAAGTTTGAACCCATGCATTCTTATATACAAATTATATAGACTCGATCTAGAAACTCCACGAATGCAATTTTTATATATACAACCATCTCATCTTCCCCACCCCATCTTCTGCAAAAAAAAAAAAAAAAAAAAAAAAACCATATAAGCACTTCATTAGAAAAGATAGTAGGAAAAATAACCAATTCCTATGGGTTTTGTTGACCAAAGATTCTGTTCCCAACATACGATTTAACAATTGAATAACTTTTGTCTTTCACAAATTTCGTCCAAAAGTGAGCTATTAATGTCATTTCGTACTAAAAAAGTAAAACTATGTACCGTACATATGCTATATAATCCTTTGAATACATGAGAATAAATTTTTTAGGTAACTTGGAAGATTAGTGAAATCCAAAAAATAATTATAGATATAATTGTTTTTTTAAAAAAATTAGTATGTAGTATAGTTATTGGTATTGATATTGGTATTGATGAGTATTTATACCACCTTTCTTATAAAACCATTAATAATACATGATATTATGTTAATGAATATTAATAATATCGTATTAAAATATTTTAATGGTTATATATACAATTATTTTAAAATTTGTCATGATTCGTCATTATTTTATGAAAATAGTTAATTCAATAAAAATTTTCCAATTTTGTAACATTTTTCAAACAAATTTTTTTTGGAGGATAAAGATCACAACGTTTGTCCATATTAAGATATAACTGACTGGCTTTCAAAAAAAAAAAGAAAAAGATATAACTGACTGAAAATTAAAGTTTGGAGTATAAATGGATTGATATAAAAAATATATATAAATTGATTTTTTTTTTCTTTACTTTTTACGGTTTAACATTCTAATAAGGAGACTAATATACCATTAATGGTGTTCTTCACTTGAAATGGATGGATCCTCTTTGATGGTAAGGCTCAATACAAAGGCCACCAACTGCATGCAATATAATTTATGCACAAATTTAATTTCACGTAAATAACATATAATAACGAACTATATATACGAAATTGAAATAGAAATGAATTTGAATTTTGTTACCGTAAAAAACGCGAGAATCAAAATAGTGAAGCCAGGAAAGTTAAATGGTGGGTTCTCAGATAAGAAAAGAGCTGCAAAGATTGATGAAGTACTCCATAAAGTTTTGAAATCAGAATTGTACTAAAAAGAGTTTTTTTTTTTTTAGTTATACATTGTACCTAAAATTAAGATTAAATTATTATTTTGTTAAAATTCATACGAAGAAAAAATAAATAAAAAGTTTATTTTGTACAAGTTGGTGAGAAGGATTACACATACCAATCCTAGACATCAAACAATGATCGTAGAGTAAAAATGGATTAACACCAAATTAGATAATCAATCACGTTATCGACTCATTTTGTAAATAAATAAAAAAAATAAAAATTCAGTTCTTACTGTTAAATCAAAATAATAAATAATTCATGCTGTTAGTAAGTATTGAATTAGGAATTAAGTATACGACAATTGATGTATTTATATGTAAGTGGATGTACTCTTTTTCTTTTTTTGTATTA
Source organism: Sicyos edulis (assembly GCA_036507275.1). Taxonomy (NCBI): domain Eukaryota; kingdom Viridiplantae; phylum Streptophyta; class Magnoliopsida; order Cucurbitales; family Cucurbitaceae; genus Sicyos; species Sicyos edulis. The sequence goes on from CM071846.1 coordinate 4,735,974, forward strand.
TGGTACCCCAATTTTCTGGAGTATAATACTCATTGTTTCGATACTAATATTAAATAGTGCAAAATTTCATCGCAAAATAAGAGAAGTAAATAAAGGTGTACACAACTGCTAATCTTTCCCATATAGAATATGATGCCCAACATTATTGAGGATTTGACTTAAATAATTGATTACATATAAAAACAATTTCAAAAAATTTTAAGCCAAAGTGAGTACTAAAAAAGATTAAAAAAAAAATTGTACCCCATTATATTACAAAATATTAATTCATTTTTATTCCATCAATTACTCTAACACACTCATCAACAAGAATACAAGTGGAATTACTAATTTTTACGTATTTAATTGGTGAATAAAATTTATCCTATCATAAAAACTAAATTCAAACATTTAAGATTATATAGATTAAATTTTAAAATTTTATAAATCATAAAAGCGAAATGAATAATTTAACCAAGATTTTACATACCTGCTAGAGGGTTGAAAATTAAGGGAGATATAGCATAAGCAAAGCTTTGACTGCCAAATATGCAACCTTGAGCTTTTCCCTAACAATCCAAAGTGTTGTGAAATAGAAAAATGAAATTGAAGAAAGAAAAAAAGAAAAAAAATAAATAAATAAAAGAGAATTTACTGTCAACAACACATTCTACCTCTTATATTATATTTGTAGGAGAATTTTTAAAATAATTCATGTATAGCATATTAATTTATATCACCCAACTAGTGATAGAAAAATCAAGCAGTAATAGAATAAGTCCATTATTATTTATTGAATTCTATCACTAATAGAACTCAATCAATAATAGAAATTAATTTAAATTTTTTACTCTAAATGAATTAATTTTGATTTTATGCAACATATGAAAATATTTTACTATTTTTTTGTTATACATCCAAAATCAAGAGTTCTTAATATTTTAGGTCAAAGTGTAATAAGCATTTTACCTGTTCGTGAGGCTCAACTTGCCTTGATACAATACTGCTTGCCTGTTTAAGTTTATAAAAACTATATATTAATTAAAACCCAATATTTAAAGAAACTTTGGTATATTTCTCTTCACACTGTTTTTATACATATAATATATACATAAAATTAATAATCAATCATTAAAGTAAAACTTACCGTCGGAATTGCGCACCAAGTAAGAAGGAAAAGTGAAGATGAAACATACATAATCTGCACTCGTTAGAAATATTTTAATCTTAATAATAAAATTCAAAGAGATATAAAAAGAATATGTGATTTCATTGTAAGTTGGTGCATAAATTTCTAAAATATTGGATATTTATTAGTCTTGTATTGAAAACCATCTTTTTTTAAGGATACAAAACTATATTTGTTCTAACTTCATTTTTTAACTAGTTATAGTATATATAGATTCTTTACCAACAAAGTGGAGGTTCAAACTCTTTTGCTTAATAATACTAATAAACTACTAAATTTTATAGTTGTACCTGTACTTTAAAATGTCACTATATTCTATTTTTTAGACTGAATTTGATAATCATCTAGTTTTTTTGTTTTCTTTTTGAAATGTAAATTTAATTTTACTTATATTTCCTATGATATGCTCCATCTTTCCTATAATGTATCTAACTTTCTTTAAAAAAAAATATGTGAATACTAATCAAATTTTAAAAACAAATTTTCGAAAACTACTTTTTTTTTTATTTTCAAATTTCAATTTAGTTTCTACAAATGTAGATATCCACGTAGAAAAAAACATTTAGTATGATGGTGGTTGTAGGCTTAAATTTCAAAAATAAAAAACTAAAAACAAATTAGTTATCAAACTCGGTCTTAACTTTTCATTTTATTTTAAAACATATAATCTTATGATGGTTGTTGTAGGCTTAAATTTCAAAAATAAAAAACTAAAAACAAATTAGTTATCAAACTCGGTCTTAACTTTTCATTTTATTTTAAAACATATAATCTTATACTTTTAATATTAAACTCGTGGGTTCAACATTATTAATATATTGTCATAAAATCTATACCAAGTTACAAAAACAACGTTTTTTATTTTAAAACAACATTTTCTTTTTGAAACAAAAGTAACTACGACCGTTTTTTGACCAGACATCAGAGACATCGAAAAAGTAATGTCACAAATGAATCTCGAACCCAAAACCTTGATGAGAGTATACTCTCAAAGCTCAAGTTTTCAATCACTAAATCACCCTTTGGGAACCGAAGGTCACAAAATTAAGGACTCATAAACGTATGTAGAAAGTTTCTAGAAAAGGTGCTAAAATATAAGTTTAAGATTATATGAGATATTCTTAATATGATGCAAGGTTGCTCCAACAAAATAAAAAATATATATATATAAATGTATAAATGTATATGGTTGTGGAGGAATACTTACCCAAAATGACCAGGCTATACTTAAAATTAACATCTGCATTCAAAGGGCAGAAGGGTCAGAAGGTTAAAAATTAGGAAGAGAATTATTAAGATATAGAGTCCATACTTGAATGAGGGTGGCAAAGAGAGCTAATGAAAGCAAGTTCTTATCTCCCATCACAGCTGATAAGGAAGATGTCACAATGGACTGCAATATTTTATTCCACATTAAAATTACTATACTAACGAATATGATTTCAATACAGGCTTAACTATATAAATAAAAATTCCCCAAAACTTTTGCTACAAATACGTATATCATTTGAGTAAAAATAAACCCATTAGAATGTTAAATGAAAAAAATAATTGATGCGTCCAATTGGTGTGTTGTTCTTTCAAATTTATTCTATACCAGAATTTAATATCATTGTTTACTTTAATTCTATAATATAATTGGGCTCTACCAACATCCTAGTCATTGCAACGTCAATTTTCTATTTAATAATATTAAAAAGTTCAGAATAATTTAGAAACTTTTATGAAGGTGGAAATCATGAAAAGTCGATGTTGTCTACAGCTGCTATTCTTTTATATATTTAATTCATAAATTTTTTTTATTGAAAGAAATGGTAAATTTTAAACGGTTTTTGTTAATTATAATAATATAATTTAGCTAAAAATATGGATGTATAGTAGGTACCTGTGAAATAGCCCCGAAAGCTCCAACAAGTATCAATAAGATAGAAAATTGGTCTTTGTTGGTGTGAAAACGAGACTTGAAGTAGAACTGCACCAATATCCACATTATTGGAAATTAAAATGAAATCTAAATTTGATAATTAATAAATCTTCTTAATTCTTAATTTAATGTTGTAATTAAACATTTGGAGAAAGAAAGTGTACCAACAATGATGCTTGTGTCCAACCCAGTGCCATGTTGTTGAAGAAACAAATCATTATCATTCGTGTAAACGTCGGGCTAAAATCAAAATATTTCACTTAATTTTATATAATATACTAAATCATAAACGACAAAAGCTTCTTCGAGGTTTGAGATCTTAGTTTTATTTATTTATAATAATTATTATTTTTTAATAGAAAACTTAGAGCTTTGCTCTTTAAGATATTAGCTGTTATTGAACTATATCATCCAAGTTTTATGATATAAATTACCCAAACTAAAATTTATGACAATTTTCAAGTTTAGTTTTAGAGAGATGAACACTGTCACATATCTAATCAACTTTAGGGTTTAAATAAATTAAAATTTATGCCACTTGCCTAAGTTCAAAAATAAAATTAAACTGTCGAACTATTTAAAAAATAAAAATATTATTTTGATTACTCAATTTTAAAATTTGTTCCATTTTAATTTTTCAAATATCTAATTTTAGGGAATGCATCTAAAGGGGCCGTTTGTTTGACATATTTAGATAGTATTTGAGTTAAGGAATTATATTGAACCATTAAAAATTGAGAGTTGGATAAAAAAAAAAACTCGTTTGGATATAGTTTTTGTGTGGATGAGTTAGAGTCAAAATTTTGTTTGGATGTAGATTTAAAAATGAGTAGTTATTTTTAATACATAAAAAAATATGATTAATAATGAATTGTTAAAAAATGAGTTATTTTGATTGATTTGAAAAGAATAATTAAAAATAAGTAGTTATAAATAATTTAGCAGTTATAAATAAATGATTAAAAATAAGAGTTAATTTTAAAAGTAAAAATGAGAAGAAATTAATAAAAACTCGTTTGAACCTAAAGTTATTTTTAGAAAAAGTTAATAAATCTTAAAACTAACTTCTACTTAAATATGTCAAACAAACAGCCCAAAATTAGTTGATTATAAATTTGAAATTAATATTAATCAAGGAAATAATCAAAGGTAAAAAAGCATCTAAAATTTATGAAGGAAAAGACTAATCATTTTAAGAAAAAAAATAGTCTCAATCATTTCAAGAACTCAAATTTAATCTTTATAATTTGAAATAAAAAATTATAAAAAAATAGTTTAGTTAATTTGTAATATTGGAGGAATAAAGTACATGAATGTGACATCCATGTGTAAAACATGTAAATCATATGGGTGGTATGTTACTGAAAGGCTTTTAAGAATCTAAGAAATGGTGTGTTATGCTAGTCACATACCCAAATATTTCCTCTGGACTTTAGTATATGCAAGTTGGTACAAAAATTCATTATTATAAAAAAAGATAGTTTCTGTTTTTACCAACCAATGACTTAACCCATACTATTATTATCGATGCATATAGAACTAATTTCTACTTATTTAAGTTGAAACTAAATTCTGACATTTAGAATTTTGATCAAATTTCTAGTTTTTAAAATTAGAAATATTAAAATCTAATTTTCTTCTTTAATAATTATTAATTTGGCGGAAAAAATAACAGATTTTTATTTTTGAATCAAAATGAAACTTCAACCAAAATTAAATTAGGAAAATAAAAAATTGAGAAAGTTACGAAAGTACCCTTAATTACGTACCTTCTCCTGAGCAGGGAAACAATTTCTTTGAGAGAGGGAACTGTTTTAAATGATTTCAGAGGCAATTCAGGAACACGATCGCCGCCGCCGGATTCTGCTTCATCTTCGCCGATCTTCAAAATCGGCTGAGAAATTGACAGATCCATATCATCCAAAACAGTTTCTTCCAGAAAAATCCTCATATACAGAGTGGCACCCAACGCCACACACGTAGAGACCTACAATTACACAGAAACAGAGCAATTCTCCAATCCACAAATGACCACAAAACGCAAAACGCAAAATCGAGATCCGTAATCGAAGGAAGAACCTGAAAGATTGCGGCGATGGAAAGGAATCGAGCCGCCAAGTTAGCGCACAAGAAAGACGCGGAAAAAACTCCCGTTACGATTCCGAACGCCGCAATGCGCTTCTCCGATGAAACTTTGTCTGCCTGAGAACAAAATTGAGGGCGGTTTCAGTCATTTCGGTGACGTTCCGGTGATGTTCAGCGGCGGAGATTTGAGAGTACCGCGTAGGCCAGGGCGAGGGAAAGTAGGCTGCCGCCGGAGAGCACGGCGGTCAATGTTCTGATCACATAGTACGCATAAAAAAGCTCGGTGGTTCTTTTAAACGCCAATATCGCTACAATTACAATTACAATCAAAATATAAATCATTTTTATTTAGTGGGGTCAATATTTTTTTTAAATAATTAATTGTTCTGTTCCATTATGGTTTAAAAATTTTATTTTATCCTTCCGAACTTTAAAATTTGTTCTACTTTTTTTTATTTTAAAATTTTTATCCAGAAGTATTTTCTTAATTCAACATCAATAGTTGGGAATTGAGAAACTCAAATACATATTTGTGTTATGAAACATATGTATCATGCTCACTTTACCTCTTCATTAATATTTAAGGGTTTAAAAATTTATTATTTTTTAGTCTTACCTTTATTTTGTTTTTAACAAATGAATAACATGGTTGTGACTAACTTGCAATGACCAAGTGGTTAAAAGGATGTTTGAAAATTAAGAATGAAAGAGTTTTATTTATAGCGGTCACTTATTTAATAATTAATTTAATATCAATTTTTTTTAATATCTAAAAATTTAGATATAAAATGATATGTCTTGAGACAATAGTCGACATACGTGCAAACATGAAAATAGGTGTGTTTCGACCCCTATTTATAGAAATGATCGAGTTGGCTATAATACCCCAACCGATATTTGCTCCACCGTTTATTATAAACGGTGGTACCTAAATTGCGTGTCCGTTTATCTAAAGCTTACATATATTACTTTTTGTTATACAACCGGTCTCTCAAATACTGTTTATCACAATCCCTCCTATAATAACTTGTCCCTCAAATACCATTTATAATAACCCACTATTTATTATAATCCACCATCTATCATAACCTTCCGCTTATCATAACGAAACTGGTGCCACAAACACACCCTAAGAATAATCATAATACCAAAAAAAATTGATGGCCCAAACAAAATCCATCCAAACTGACTAGTTTAGTACGGTCATTTCAAGGGCACGTTTGGCCCGCCCATATCAGCCCGGGAAGGGAAGGGGAGGGCCCTTCCCGGCGTTTGGGTTGCCGGGTTTACCCGGCCGGGTTAACCCAGCGCGTAACCCGGGCCAACCTGGCGCGTGATGTTCACACCTTTTTTTTTTCTCTTCTGCCGGCCTGCTTCTTTTCTTTTTCTTTATTTTTTGTTTGCGTTAGTTCTTTTAACGAACTTTCCTTTTTTCTTAAGTTAAAATATTATTCTAAAATAAAAATTTATATAAGATTTGAATTTTCCATCTTTTAAAATTATTTTAAATTAAGCAGATATCATTAACCAACTCTACCACCTTTACGTTTTTATTTATATTAACTTATTATATATATATATGTGTATATATATATATTTTATTTATTAGTATCAAGTTTTTTCAAAATACAATATTTATCTATTTTTTTTCTAAATACATCCTATTTTTTAAAACATATTTGTAGTTTGATGTTTTTATAATTATAATTTGATGCATTTGATTTGATCATAAATTTTATTTTAAATAAAATAATAAGCTTGTTAACTTTTACTAATTCATTCATTTAAGTTAATGGATTTTTTTTTAGAACCACTCAATTGATTAAATTTATACTATATGCTATTTATATATATAAATTTTTTTAAATGCAACAATTATTATTATTTTTTTTTATAGATATATCAAGTTCTTTAAACAATATTTGTAATTGTTTATATATTTGACTTTTTATGGACAATGTATGCATTTAAAATTATTTTATTGTTTATCAAATTTTTTTAAATTCATACATTTTATAAAATAAATAGAAATATATATTTAAATAATCCTAAAATAATTACTCAAAATAATTAAAATAGTTATCTTTTTATTACATCTATCTTGATTTGAATTTCTAAACTTAATTTCATTATAAAAAATTATATTTATCTATTTATTTTGATTTATTATTTTTAAATAATTATCATTTTTTATTATTGGAATTTTTTTATTTCATTAATTTAGTAATTTTGATTGACAAAATGTATTAATTTTTTATTTTTTATTTTTTATTTTTTATTTAAGAAATAAATGAAATAGATTTTCAAAAATATATTTTATGAATTTTATATTAAAATATTAGATATGTATTAGTTAAAAAAAATCATCTCATCCCTTTCCAACCCACCAAACATCAATTTACAATTACATTACTTTTTTTTCCTTTTCACCAAATAATAATTTACTCTCACTTCCTTTTTCTTTCCTTCTTTTCCTTTCCCTTCCCGCCCTAGCTAAACAAGCCCAAAGAAATCATCTTTTTTTTAACAAAAATATAGTAACTGTCTTCTTTTTTTTTTGTTTGATTTACAGTGTGCAGTTTTAAAAAATCAATAATACCGACCGAAGAAATACAATTCTAACTGAACCATGAGAATCCTACTCTATCTTTCCCTCAATCATTTCACTTCGTTTTCCTTTCAAATGTCAAATCGCTTATAATATTTTATATATATATATATATGTACGCGTGTATAGACGCGCTATCTTTTCCTCAATCATTTCACTTCTTTTTCCTTCAAATGTCAAATCACTTTTAATAAAAAAAAATATATATACACCTTTTTTTCATTTCCAAACACTTTTCAAATTTTCATTTTACCTATTCATACTCCCCCAACATTTTTAATACTTTTATTTCTTTTTGAAACAGGTATCCACGGGCCAGATACCAAAGGATATTGAAGGGTAACGTCAAAGCCAAATTTTGAACTTGAGAATTTAAGGGGAATATATTCTCAAAATTCAAGTTTTTAACCACTAAAAACTTTTATTTTTTATTTTTCGTTTAACCTCTCTTTTCAATAATTTTCATATTTTTCTTTCTTTTCTTGTGTAACCTAGGGTGTGTTTAGAGCAAGGAGAATGGTAATGGTTAAAGGGGGAATAGTAATGAGGAGGAGATAAGGAAGAGAATAATTGTGGAGGTATGATTATTTGTGTTTGAGGTGAAGTTAATGATTATGAGAATAATGATTATTTTTATTTGAAATAAATATAATGATTATGATAAATATAAAATAATGAAAATGTGAATGTAAAATAGTGATGTGATGTATGAAAAGTTGTTGAAGAGAAAATAAAAAGTAATTAGGGAGAGATAAAAAAAAGTGATTTTTGGAAAACCTGATTATTGAGAGAATGATTCCCGGTAGTCCAAACACGAGAAATCATTCCCATCCTCATTCTCATTCTCATCCTCTCTCTTATTCTTGATAATCCAAACACCCCCTAATATTTTTACCTTCTTCTAAACTCATTTTCTTTTCTCCCTAACATTTCCTTCTCCTCTCAACGGATGGCACCAAGTTCAACTTGATCTCTATTTCCATTTGCTTTATTTCGCACAACACATGATAACAAGTTTAATCCCATTTAATTTTCAACTTTTTTTTTTTTTTTTACAATTAAAACCGAAACTGAACCGAATAACAGAAGTAAACTTATCATTTTAGTTTATAGGCTGCAAACCATCCAAGCTGCAAAAATTTAATTGTTTTTATTTATTTTGTTTAATTTCTATACATATTGAGAAATAAATGAAATTTTGGATACGTTCGAAGCAACCGTGAAATTATTATAAATAATAAGTTATAACGATATTATAATTGCCTGTGTTTGGAGCCTAGATTATAATAATCGAAATTACATTAACTTGTATTTAGATGTAGCAAAAAATAAATTAGATGTAGTTTTTGTATAAAAGATTTAGAATGAAAATCTTTGAATGTAAATTTAAAATATGAGTAATTGTTCCGAGTAATTAAAAAATGAATTATTTTAATTGATCTCAAATAAATTATTAGAGATGATTGAATAGTTCTAAATTAATTATTAGATATGAATGATAAAAAATGAGGCCATACTTTTAAAAGTAAAAAGAATGAGAAGTGATATAAATTTTTGAGAAAAGTTAGTATATCTTCTATCTAAATCTTCTTTAAATAGGGCAAACAAACACTCTATTAGGGGTGTTCAAACAACCCGAAACCCGAACAACCCGAACCAACCCAACCCAAATTGACGGGTTGGATTGGGTTAAATAAATTTTTGGGTTGGGTTGGGTTGAAAATCAAGAAATATTCATGGGTTGGGTTGGGTTAAGGGTTGACCTAAAATTAACCCAACCCAACCCGACCAACCCGAAATTATTATTTAGTTTTAATATATATATTTTTATACTATAACATAATTATACATGTCTATATTTTTTATTTATTTCATTATTATTGTTAGATTTTTTATTTCCCATAATCTTTAGTATTTTTTCAAAACTTTATAATTTATATATCATGATAAATATATAGTCAAATTATGTAAAACATCTTTGTTGGTTTTAATTATATATTTATTCTATAGAAGTCGAATTATGTCATCTATTTTTGTTGTTTTAATTATCTATTTGTTTTATGTTTTATAATTGAAATCTTCTATATGAACATGATTGTATATTTATATTCATTTCATTACCTTGATTGAAGATTATATTTTGTTTTATATATAATGTATGACTAATTTGATAAAAGATATTTATAATTATAATTTATTATTGAACCCGATGACCCAACCCAACCCAACCCGAAAATATAAGGGTTGGGTTGGGTTGGAAAAATGACCAACCCGAAAATTTGGGTTTGGTTGAAAACCTCTGTAACCCAACCCAACCCAACCCATGTTCACCCCTACACTCTATTAGTAGAGTTGGACAAAATCTAGCTGAATTATCGCGATAAAATTTATAATGAATTTATTTATTTTATTTTTTGTTATATTATTAATGATGAATATATATATATATATATATATAGAAAATTATTATACAAATAAGATCTTGTCTGGTTGAATAGAACGTTAATTTGATGTGTTACCTAAGATGTCGAGTTTAAGTGAGTCTGACCTAGGACAATTTTTAAATTTTCGAATAAAATAATAAATAGGAAATAAAATTTATCTGCGAAATTAAAAAAATTGGAAGTTTGGTTTGTGCCCTACCCAGCGGCCAAACACAGGCGCTCTGTTCTATTGGCGAAGAGACAGATTAAGTTTCACGGGCCTACACAACTCATAACAACAATACCATTCAAATATAAAATGACAAACCAAAAAATTACAAAAACTACTGACAAGACTACTCGATTATCAGCAGTGATTGTGAATTATTTACGGTATGAGAATGAATATAATTTTTAATCTTCGAATCATCATTCAGACTCATTTTCTCCATAATTATGTTTTTCAAAAGTTGCCTTTTTATTATACTCCTGGCTATTTTTCATTCTCTTCCAAACAATTTCTTATGCATTACATTACTATTTTCTCTTTCATTGTATTAATTATTTTATTTTTTGTATAATCATTTTCTTTATCCCAAATATAAATCATTATTCTCCTCATGATTATTCTTTTCATTTCAAAGACAAATAATCATTTTCTTTTTTATTCTCCCTTTTATTCTTATTCTTAATTCCCCTCCCCAAACATGCTTGATTTTTTTACTTTTTAAAAGAAGTTATGAGTAACTATTAAAAATAAAGAACATAAAATAGTTATAAATGATTATGATGAAAAATTCTCATTTGGATTAAAAGTGGTTCTCATAGAAGATTATTATTAAGAAAAATTCTTAGTCATTTAAATAGAAGAGTTATGAGTGATTTGACATACTTGTTTGTTTGGTAGGAGGGTTAATCACAAATATTTCATGTATTAAATTTATTTTTCTAAAATCATTTAATTTTAGTTTTAAAAATTAAAAAAAAGATTTGTTTGTGAGATAACCAAATGTTAAGAAGTATGATAATTAAGCTTACTTTAAATTTCAATAGATTGATAAACGAATTATATTAGACAAAAAATTAAAACTTGTTTTAGATTAAATTGAAACTTCAAAAGTAAATAAGGTAAAATCGTAAATATAAAAGGTCAAACTAAACATGTAAGTCTCTTTTCAAAAAAAAAAAAAAAAAAGTTTCAAATTTGGTTGTTTTTATCTTAATAATTTAATAATGACCACTATATGAAAAAGGAGAATTATTAAAATATTAGGAATAAAAGAAAATGTGAAACACAGACACCAAATTGAAATTGTACTTTTTTCCCTAAAATTAATTATTTGATTACATAGTGGATTCTTTTTGCTGATGTTTCCATTGTTTCAATAATGTTGGGCCCAAATGTCAATGTGAAGCACAAAAAAAGGTAAAGATTTTAAATTGACCATAGAGTAAGAAATTTGAGTGGATTTTGTTTAGGTGTACCTGGTGGAAAAGCAGAGAGGAGGATGGGAACAGTTAGTAGATTTTTTCTTCCATATTTGTCTGATAAACCACCAATCCATGGTGTCAAAATCATTGCTCCAAACCCAATGATCTGTAATTTATTTGTGTTACTAACCAAATATATATATATATATATATATGAGAATGAAAAAGAAACCAAATAAAAATAAAATAGATATGTACCTTCATAATAAATTAAGAGAAATATTTATTCCAGACATGACCTATAATACATTTTTCCTTTAAAATACAATTTTGTTCCATGTTCATTCAAATTTCAACATCCATTTGAACTCTTCCTACTTTCAAAAGCTTGACAAATAATTACAAAATGCCTTTTAAATTTAATAGAGAAAAGAGGAAAGTTTTTAAGAACAATTAACACAAACTTAATTTTGAAGGTTTTTTTTTCTTCTTTTTTTAAAGTATAAGAATCACTCAAAAGTTATGAATCCAAATGAAATTATCATGAGTTAATCTAATATTTTAACTATATAATTATGAGTTTAATTTATGATGTGACTTATCATCTAGAAATTAATTTTTGTTGACATAAAAAATATCATAGTATCAATGTGTTGATGAAAATAGTGAATATGCATATGAAAGAGATCAAAATCATAGATGTAAAAAAGAAAAACATTTTGGTACTAGAATTTCATCTTTGTTTCATGGTTATCCATACCCTTTTAAAGAAAACACATTTTTAGTTCGTTTCTTCCTTTTTAACTTTCAAATCAGACTTTCAGAAAAAAAACAAATCAAACAATTCTTATCTTTTTTTATGCTCACATGTTTTCTTTAAATTGAACTTTTGAAAATCAAATAACCAAACATAAAATCAAAATACCATAATCAAAGAACAAAAGAACATGACCCAGATAGTATTCAAACAATATTTTTGAATCTCAAAATAAATGGAAAAAACTTATGGCTAAAACATAGAAAAGAGTATGTAAAAAGAAATTGAAATGAGAGATATGGAAAAAAGAAAAAGAAAAAGAAAGAAAAAACTGACGGCGTCTTGGAAGCCGGTGAGGTAAAAGGCGAGAGGGCACTGATCATGGCGGCCGGGACAGAGTGAATCGGTGGTGACGTCAGCAATGGCCGGAATGACGACGGCGCCGCCGAATCCGGCGAGAAGCATCGTCGCCAACAAGTGGCGCAATTCTTTTATTAACTGCGCCATCGCCGATCTACTCTCTCACTCTGTTTTCTGAGCTTTTTATCTGCAAAAAAAAAAAAAAAAAATCGAATACAACCAAGGAGCGTCGTTCCTAATGCCTTTATTATTAATTATAACATTCTCTTTTTCTTTTCCAAATAATTTTTTTTATTTCGTCCTTTTGTTATTGGAGTGACGAATAAGTTTGGTACTTATTTATTTAATTCGAATCAAGCTGAATTTATAGAATTTTTTATCTATACTTTCAAAAATTATTATTAAATATTGTCTTTTTTAGTACAAGTTAAAAAAAGACTATTTTAGAGTGTCGAAGGTTTGCATCTATTTTTGTGGACTGATTAAATAGAGTGATTATATTAAATCTCTCTTGATAATTATTTGGTTTTAAATTTTTTGTTTATGAAATTTAAGCCTATAAATTTTAAAAATAAAAATAAGTTTTGGGAAGTTTTTTTTTGTTTTAAATTTTGGTTTTGTTTATTAAAATATAGGTAAGATGTAGATATCCAAACAAATAAAAAAAAACTATGGTAAAGTAGTTGTCGTAGGCTTAAATTTCAAAAATAAAAAACGAAAAACAAAATGGTTATCAAACGAGATCTTAATAATTTTTTTTTTTTTAGAACTTAATATCTCGTTCAGATGTAGTTGTTTGTAAAAAAATTTGTAGATTAATTATATCGATACTTGTTTGGATGTGGTTATTTATTGAGTAACGGTAGAGAATAAGTTTTTAACTTTGTATGTGGTTTTTATGTAGGGATTGTATAAGAGGTGGGTTATTAATTTTTAGTGATATGATATTTTATGATTTTTTTTTTCAATCTAAAATAATGTAATTTATTTATTATAATAAATCTCAAATTATTCTTTTAACATATTTGAAGACTTTCTTGGGTAATATCTTCTCCTTTATTTTATTTTTTTTAATATAATATAATATCATTTCTTTTATTTGTGTTTTAATTAGTATTACTAAGTTGGGAATTTGGTTATAGCAACTTTTTAATTACAGTTTACAATTATAGCAACTTTTTAAAAATAATTCGTTTATAGAAAATTCTACTTATTTTTAAAAAAAATCTCTATTTACCATTTTTTATCGAGACTTTTATAGAAAATATTTTTATTATTGTGCTATTCATGGAATATTTTAGCTCTTTTGTAATATTCATGCAAAGTCCCTTATTAAATTTCGGGAAATTGTATTAGATAGTCACTTTTAAGAAAATAATTACAAATCTAGTCATACTTGAAAGTATTTGTAAATCTATTTTTTCTTTTAAATTTAATTAATAATATATTTTTATAATGTCTAATATGCCCTTGTTCTCATGTTCTTTTTTCTCCTTTCCCTTTTACTACGCCTGTCATGCAGCCACTTTTGAGGTTACAGTTGTTCTTTTTCTTTTTTTTTTAAATTGCTTTTGTTTGAGCCGCTTGTCATGACACGTGGCAAATAACTATTTCTAAACTTGTTTTTATTATATTTTTAAGTAATTTCTTTAAAAAGTCAATTAATTAATTATGTTCCCATTCATCTTTTTTCAAAATTTCATGATTTTCATTACTTTATTTTGTTTTTCCTTTCAAATACTTGTTTTTTACTTCATTCTTTTTTTCTATCCGTAGTGAATTTCAGTTTTCTAGATTTGGTGCTCCACATATCAAATTATCTAAGATTGAGAGATTATAATTGATGAACAATTTTAACAAAATAATTATAAATGTAACCGAATTTAAAAATATTTACATTATAGTTATAAATACAGTTCAATATTGTATTATTAATACTCACTAATACAGTATTACATTGTTTTAAAAAAAACTAATACAATATTACATTATTAATACAATATAAACTATTCTAACGGAATAATTACAAATAAAGTCAAATTTGAAAATATTTGCATCTATATTTATAAATACGGTTAATATTGTATTATTAATATTCATTAATACAGTATTATATATTATTAATACAATATGAACTATTAATAAAATTTGCATATATAGTTATAAATACAGTTAAATATTATATATATATATATATATATATATTTGCCATATTAAATATTATATTATTGATGCCTACTAATACAGTATAAACTATTATTACAAAATATTTATAAATGTAGTCAAATTTGAAAATATTTGCATATATAGTTATAAATACTATTTAATATTGTATTATTAATACTGATACGATATAATGTATTAATTATATGGTGCAACATCTTATGTTTTTTTCCCAAATCGTTCAATTGAGATTTATGGTGGTCACGTGGCTAACTTTCAATCTTTTTTAAACTTGTTTCTTATTATTTTTTGTCCAATATAAATAAATATCGTATTTATATTTTAAAAAAATAAATACTATATTTATATTTAAAAAAGATAAATACCGCATTTATATTTAAAAAAATAAATATTGTATTAATTATATTTTTAAAAAATATTGTATTAATTATATTAATATATATATATATATATATATATTGTATTAATTATATTTAAAAAAAGATAAATATTGTATTAAGATTCTAAAATTACTCCAAGATAAATATGTATTAAGATGTTAAAAAGATGCTAAAATTACTCCAATATAAATACTATATCTTGGAAATTATTTTATAATACAGTATTAATTTTTTTACTAGAATAATACAGTATTAAGATGCTAAAATTTCAAAAAATTTCATTCGTTCACCATAACAAAAAATGGTCAAATTTGATTTTTAGAAGACGAAATTTTTTTATTTGATAAAAAACTACACTAATAAATCAATCCATAAATATATTATTGAATATTCTAGAGAGATGCACAGGGACAAAAAAGAAAATGTCGAGAAGAAAATGAAAAGCGTACACAAATTGGAGAGGCAGTTGAATAGTTTCCTTAATTATAGGGAGATATTTTAAGAATAATAGTTTTGTTTTGTAAAATATTTTCATTCAACGGCATTTATTAGATTTGGGGTAATAACGTCTTTCACTAACAAACCGAATTTTCTAATTCTAAATAAAAAATTAGTTTTGCTAAATTTTTTACGGATGTCCATATTTGCAATTAATTTTTCTATATAGCCTAACCTTATAAAAAGCCCTAAAAAATTTCGTTATTTATAACCCATTATTTGAAGAAGAATATAATTTTTCTTCAAAACTAAAAAAAAGTTTGCACTATTTAAAAAGATTTTATTATTATTATTTTAAAGGAATTTAATGCCTTTTTATTTTATTAAGTGTTGGTTTAACAAGAAAGGATGTTTATGTAATTTTGCTATAAAACGAATTTTCTCTTTGGGAGCAATTGTTTACTTTTGCTAATATTTTTAAATAGAAAGACGCTTGCAATTTTTTTCCTATTTTGGTCTAAAGCTGTAAGCAGCCCTTAAATTTCCTTATTTTTATTAATTTGTGAGAATACATTTTTTACCAATAATTTTTATGATATGATTTTTTTTCTTCATATTTTAAAGAATCACAAATAAATTATGATACAACTCTTAGTTTTAAATGACGAAATATAATTTTAAAACACGATAGTATATGAATGACAATAATTTCCAATTAATGTATGAATTAATGATATTAGGTATATAATTAAAAAAAACAATAATTATGAAACTACAATTCTAAATTATGAAATATATTCTCAAAATACCATATTACGTGGATGAGAATAATTTACAATTTAATATTTGAAAATTAATACAATTAAAATTACTCATAATTTAAAATTATAAAACATATCACCTAAATATATTATGAAACATATTCTCATAATACAACAATGTACGAATGAGAACAATTTACAAATTAATAGTTGAAAATTAATACAAGTAAAAGTACTCATTCTACGGAACAAATTGAATTATGAAATAAAAAATAAAAAAAAATTATAAATCAACTCACCATTTAAAATTACAAAATGTATCATATAATGAATCAAATATTAGGTAGATGAAAAAAGATAAATATTTTTTTTTTAACAAAAAAAAATTATGAAACTATGGTTAATTTTAAATTGTGATGTTTTTTTTTAAAAAGATAAAAACCTGTGATACATAATTTTGAAATATGATTTATGTGTAATTGAATGGGCTAGTGGCGCATCGGTTTCATTGTTTGATTGTAAACTAGTTTAACATCAGCGTCACGGTTCGATCCCTAAAATTGATATTTGTAATCCCTCAACTTGTACTAAAAAAAAAGAATATGATTTACGTGTATGAGAACAATCTACCGTCAATTAAAAACTAAAATTCCGAGAAAAAATAGCTATGAATTAAAAATTTGAAAATAATTAAATAAATAACTGAAATTTTGAAGAAAAAATTGAAAATTTTAATTTTAAAATATTGAAAATATGAAGAAAAACATAACGAAAAAATATTAGAAAAAAAAAACTGAAATTAAAAAAAAACTAAATGTATTAATCCTTACCCTCCACAACATCGAGCAACAAACAGTCCTTAAAAATTGAATACTGAATTTTTGGTTACAAAAAATTGAAATTTTGAAAAAAATTAGAAACTGGAAAAAATAATTAAAAACTGAAATGTTGGGAAAAAGAAAAACTTAAATTTAAAAGTAAAACTTAAAACTTAAATTTTAGAGAAAAAGCAAAAACTGAAATTAAAACAAAAAAACAAAAAAGAAACGGAGGAAATATTAAAACGGAAGTTTAAAAGAAAGAAAGAAAAAAGAAAAAAATGGAAATATAAACAAGGGAGGAAAAGAAAAGCGATAAAGAACTGCCCACCTAATGCTCAATAAACTGCTCAGAAAATTAAAAAAAAAAAAAAAAAAATTGTAAAGCCTCTTAATATCCCAACAGCTCCACAAACACCCTCTAACAAACAGACCCTAATAAATTTATTTTAAAACTATGAACATAGTAGGTGTTAATTATTAAAATAATCCTACATTATTGAAGGGTATTATAGTTTTTTACTTTCATTCTCATTGTTTCATTTGTGTGTATGTGTATTTTTCGAGCCTCCACCACCTTCTACGTGAATAAACATAATTCTCTCAATCTTTTCTACGTTCTATCAAAGGTATCTTCTACACTTCTTGTTACTTCACCTTCAAGCTTGAAATGGTATCGTACCTCAAAAAAGCTTTTGATCTCTTCTATAAGTCCCCGTAAATTTCTTTGTTCTTCTTATTTTTAGAGATGACAATTTTTTTTTTCATGGGATCGGGTCATAAAGGAGACCCACCCTGAATGGAGCCTAAATCTTAGTTTAGGTAGTGAAGGGGAGAGTGAGCGGAGATGAAAAATTTCCCGTGACATAAATGGAGACGGGAATGTAATCTTTATCCATGTTTCCTCTGCCCATATATTTATTTTATTTTATTTTTAAAAATGATTTTCCCTCTTTTTTACTAATTTAATCTTTAGTTATAGTTTTTTTTTTATAAAAAAATTAGTTATCGAATTGTAATTAATGTATATTTTCCGTAAAAAATTAACTATTTGAAAATATTATTACAAAATACTTAAAAAAATTAAGATGACAAAAAGGAAAAATAAAAACAAAACGAGGGAACCTGATCTAACCAAATCTCAGCGGAGAATCCCCACTCTCATTCCCGTAAAAAAAAATTGGTGAATTTCGCAAGGACGAAAAATAATTTTGGTGGCAGGAATAGGGACTGGGAAGCAACCGGCCTCGACCCATAGACATCTCTACTCATTCACCTTCTTGTTCTCAGAAAAATTGAAACAAGACTCCTTCCAAACCTGTGAATGTTGCAATCTTCTATAATATAATCCTCTTCTCCAAAATTTCTTCCCAAACCTTTCTCCCTTTCCAATCCTTGAAGGATTTTTTTTTTAATCTTCAAAATCAACCTTCCAACCTCCAAAAATCTTTCTCCTCTAAAAACCTTATGGTTATCTTCCTCTATATCCTCTTTTTCTCCTTCCTTTTCTCTCATCTCCTTCTTTATTCTTCTTCTTTTACCTTCATTTCTTCTATGTCTAATAAAAATTGTTTTTCATTATTTTAGGGTATTATTGTTTTATGTTGATATAATTCACGAGTTTGTTTTTTAGCATCTTCCAAAAGGTCTCATATCAATGAAGATGGTTGTCATCATTTATATACCTAATCAATATGAGATATTTTGTTTGCCTCAGAACATTTAATTAGGTTAGAATGTTATTTAGTGATTAGAGTTCAAAGAAAGGTTCCACCATTTTCTATATGAATAAATCTAATTCTCTCAATCATTTCTGTACTCTCGATCAATGATTTTTTTTCTATGCTTCTTGCTGCTTCACCTCCAAGGTTGACCAATCTTCAAACAATATTGATATGTTTATATTTATCGACAATGTTTAACCGTCAAGAAAAGCGTAGTCAAATGTTCACGGTTGTTATCACGAGCGATTTATTAGCATTTCTCGAGCTGAATGAAAGTGAGGTGAATGGAATTTATCGTTAAATGTCACGGATTTTTTTTTTACTTAATTTGAATACTTTCGATTTCCAGTATGTAATTTTATGTCTATAAGATATTTTAATTGGAGTCATTTTAGTTGTTACCGTACTGCTGATTTTTAATGAAAAATTGTTTTGTTTTAGAAAAAATTGATTATGTTAGGTAGTATTTGGTATTAAATTGGAGAACTTATAATGACAGGTTTTTATAGGAACAAAAAAAAGTATGAGAAAATTAATTAATTAAAAAAAAAAAAGTATGAAACTTATGTTAACTTATAACCATCTTCGCATTGATATGATATTTTTTAGTATTTATTTTTTGCTTCACCCAATAGCCTCATGCTAATAAAAAATTAGATTCGAATTATTTTTCAAATTTAACTTGAACGTGACACTTGAATCATAGATCCTTTTGAAGAAACTTCAAGGGAAAATTTGTGGCATAATGATGAAATTTGAAGTTAAGCCACTTAATGTGTATTTACGTAAGAGCACTTTTTTAATATGCTCATAAATCAATTATATAATGCGTTTAAAGATTGAATCTAAGTTTCGTTAACGTTACAATTTTAAAGTCTAAGAAAAATCAAAATACTGTATTCTATATGGAGTTAAGTTTTCTTGTAACATTGCTCCCCTCCCAATGCAGAAAAAAAATCTCTTATAAACAAAAAAAAATTAAAAAGAAAAAAAGAAAACTTGTGGCTTTTACAATACCACATCAACAACTGCATATGTGAGAGGTGCACCCAAATCTTTCTCATAAAAGTTTGGTTACAGCAGCAGAAAAATGGCTGGTTGTGGAGGAAGAAAGATAATAAAAGAATATCAAATTGAAAATGTATGGTGTATAATAAGAAAATTAAAAATTAAAAATTAAAAGATTAATTAGAGTGTGATATGATGAAAAGTAATGATTTGACTATTTCATTTAATGCATATTTAATATAAACAAAATTAATCTGTATTTGTATGAACATATCTATGTCACTTTGCTTTCATAATTGTCATATCTATATTTAGTGTGATTATTTATTTAGTGTCTATTCTTCTTATTATTATTGTTATTAAGAAAGAATAGTTAATTTATCTTTATTAACAAATTATACATTATGTTCATAGCACAATTCATAAAATAATTCATGTATAATACATTATCTTTTATTAAATAATAGAATTTAATCCTTAATAGAATGAATAATTCATATATAATACATAATTTTCTATTAATGATAAAATTCAACCACTCATAAAATTCAATCAATGATATAACTCAATTTAGATTTTCTATTATAAATGAATTAGTTTTGATTTTGTGTTATAAATGAAAGTACTTTACCATTTCCATTATACATGGAAAATCCCCTAAAAATTATTCTTTTAAATTTTTAGTTTGATCAAATTACATTAACAGTAGCATAATTCTAATGATATCTTGTGCAATTTAGTAACCATAAGTTATGGTTACATGTTTGAATTCCCCTACCAAGTATTGTTGTATATAAAAAAAAGAAAATGAAAAGATAAAATTATTATTTTGATTTTTTTTTAATCTCTACCTCTTTACACTTTATCTTCTTTTTTAATATCTATTTTACCCTTATATCTTCTTTTTAAACTTCATAGAGTAGCTCAATCGGTCAAATAGAGCATGAGCATACAAAATGTCGCGGATATAAAAAAAAAAAAAAAATCTATTTTAATCTCACCCTCCTCAAATTGACTCTACACGTTACAAACATAAAAACCAAGAATTGTTTTTGGTTTTATGATGTCCATAATTAAGACGAATATTATTTGCACATACGTTGTCAGATTTTGTTTTTCCAGAATAAACATCTAACAAAGAAAATTGCAGAGATATTCTTTTGCTTTTCTATGATCTCTAAAAAACTTCCAAGATTTCCTCTCTATACTACCGCCGTTTAATCTCACCGCCGGTGAGCTCATGGCCATCGCCGACCGCTAACGTCTGATTGCTAAGCGCAGTTATCCGGCGACAACCTTCCATTCATTATCATAAAATAAAAAACACAATTAAACAATTTTATTTTTTAAAAAAGAACCCCACATCTCAATAAGAAGAAGAATTATCCGATTTTTCTAGAGAAAATAAGTAAATTAATTAAATTCCAAACAATGGAAGCATCAAATTCCCTCAATAAATCCAAAACCAACCCCCCAAAAATTGAAAATGCATTGGATTCCTTCTTTGTCTGAGGAGTATTACAGTAATATTGCAGGAAAATTTATCTGTTTAATTATTTGCTTTTTTATTTGTTTGTTTTCGCTGTTGGATTAAATTTGGAAAAGACAAACAAATTACACATTCTAGTCTGTTCTCTTCCCAGAAAAAAAAATCAGTACTGAGATATTGTATTAATAATGCATGATATTTATAATGACAAATATTTTAAATTTACCTATATTTTATAATTATTTTGGAAGAATACATTCCATACAATTTTCCAAAAAATAACTGATTTGAAGGTTTCAAACTTCATTTGGATTTTTTTTTTTTTTTGAGAGAATTCGGATAATGAAATTTGATTGATTGGTTGTTCTGCATGACATTGTTGAAAATGGAGATTGAAAAAGGAGAAAAAGAGTAGAGGTAGTAGATAAAAAAATGATTGTTTTATTCTTTAATATCTTACCTAAATTAAGTAAATTTTGAATTCTAAAAAGTAAATAAATAAATAAATTTGGAATTTAAAAAGAAACAAATTTGAAGGATGTAACTAATCAAATTAAAAATTTAGAAGTCTTTAGCCATAAACACCATATTTAGGGATGAATTATGCAAATTTCCCTATTATTTATAATAATTGAAAAATCTTTATTTTCTTAATTCAGTAAATTTATGATTAATATTTTAAAGTTATTTTATATTTAATAATATAAATTGTTTTTTTTTTTTTGAAAATACAATAATAATATAAATTCATGACTTCTTATTTATTGAACATACACTAATACCGCTCAACAACCGTCCATGTTAACGATATACTTTGAACTTTACTACTTATATTTAAATGTATATTTAAATACTATATATATAATTGCAACCTAGGATACACATACATTAACTAATGTCTTTTAAAAATAAAATATGACCAATTTATCTCTCTCTATTTTTTCTTTAATTATTTTACATGGTCCTAAATTTATTTTGTTTAAAAATTGTCTCTATCACATTTATTTTTTGTCTCTAATATTTTTGTTGTTATGTCTCCAGGTATTCTATCTCTCAAACATTTTATCTCTCTGATTTCTTTTAAATACTAAAAACAAGGTGTTTAAAAAATAGAAAACGAAAGTTCAAAAAAAAAAAAAAAAAAAAAGAAGAAGAAGGTAAAGGAAAAACAAAAAAATTTGAAATTGTTAGTCTCAATTTCATTTTTATTTCTTTACTAAGACCTCAACAAATTCAACATTTTTTTTTCTCTAACAAGAATACATTTATATCCATCGACATAATATTGAATTTTTGTCTAAATAAACTCTAGTATTTTTAATACAAAGTTGGGGAAGTGAGATTACAAATACTGATTCTGTTATAATTGTTTACACGAATAGAGTAGGGTCGCAGCTAAAAAGAAGATTGACAATTGCAATAATAGTGAAGAGGAAGAAGAGGAAGAAGGACACAATGATTTTACGTGGAAAACCCCTAAACAAATTAGGGTAAAAACCACGGGCAAGAATAGAAGAACTTTATTATAAAATAGGAGTTACAAACTTTCTCTCTACAAAGTAACAATAAGTTTTCTTACAATGAGAAATACTCTCTATTTTATCTCACAACCTCACTTTTAGATGTGGGAAGTCTTGGGATGATTTGGGATGGTTTGACAACCAATGACATAACCTATTTATAGTACTCATAAGCTTGGGCTCCAAGTATAATCCAATGGTCCACATTTTTACTTGGTAATCAAGTAAAATATGTGGCCATGATTTTGCCAACACATCACATTGGATAAGAATGTCTAGATATTTTTTGACAAATTGAAGTTCTAGAGATTTCTTTGAACAACTAGAATAAGTCTAAAATCTTCTTTTGCGCTTTGATCTTCTTTGGGCCTAAGATCTCTTTGGGCCATGATATTTAACAAATTCTAGGATCGAGCACGTGATCGGAGAATGGATTAACACCAGATCGTGCTACCGACCCATTCGATAAAAAATGAACTCTAGTTGAGAAACTATTAAATATAATTATTATAGAGTGATTTAATAGTCAAAAGGGTTTCAGAAACTAAGAGACGATGAATTCAATCGATGGTGACCACCTAAGTAGGAATTAATTTTTGTCGAGGTGCGCATGAGTTGACCCTGACGATTTACGTTTTATTTGACAGTAGTGTCCTCTTCGAGCATGCAGACAATAGCAATGTAAAGGTATAAAATCAAACTCGTTCCTAAAGGTTTTACTCAAATCTATAAGTTACTACCATACTTCTAATAAAACTTTCAATTATTGCGAGCAATGTTTGGGTAGTCTTTATTAACCTAGGTTAAATCTTTATCAGCAAGGACAAGAAATATTCTTTTGGCTAGGGCGGGAAGGGAAAGGAAGGGAAGAGAAGTGATAATAAATTAATATCTTATGGGAAGGAAAGTGAAGAGAAATGATAATTAATTGATGTTTGGTGGGATGAAAAAGAAAAAGAAGTGATAGTATATTGGTGTTTGATGGGATGGGAAGAGGATGAAAGTTTTTTTAAAATATATATTATATATATATAGATTTTGTTTTATTTTCTTTTTGTAACAATTTTTTTATATAATAAATATTTAATACTTTTAATATAATATTCATAAAATATGATTTATCTCAAAAGGAAATAATAAATATTACATGTTAAAATAAAATAAAATATATAAATATAAATATATTCAATTGAGTTAAATGGATGAGTTAATAAAAAAAAAAAAAAAAAACTTCAAATGTCTTTTATTTTTAAGGAGGGTTAAAATTTTAATTTTGACAATTTAATTTTTTTTTTTTTTTGAGAAGCCTTTTGACAATTTAATTTGGAACAATATTACAACAGAAATATAATTAAATAAAACACTAAAGAAAAATAAACACATAAACAATATATAATAATTAATGCAACTATATAAATTAACCAGTTGGGTTGGTTAAAAATATGGATAATTTTTCATTCAAAAGAGAATTTTGGTTCAAATTTTAATTTTATCAATTTTTTAAAAAATAAATCATACTACCTTAAAGTGTGGCTTAAGGAGAAAATCATTTTTGGACGATTTTACCCCTTAAGTCATATTCTAAATTACAAACATGTCATTTATTAGAATAAAAAAAAAATGGAAATAATGTAGAAGATATTCACGATATCATTTAGATTTTCATCCGTAGAAAATAAGATGTTTTTATCAAATTTCATAGATTTTATGACTAAGTTAGAAGATAAGAGATTTCAACAATCAAATGAAAATATTTTCAATATCATTTAAATTTTTATTATCTTTATATCCTAGAAAATAAGATATTTTTACCAAATCTCATAGATTTTATTTGACATTTTATATTATAATTAAAATAATAAATTGAATTTTTCAATCCTATAAATAGTTCTCTACATTTTGTTTATAAGAACCGTTTCTGTTTTCTTGAATTTACTTTTTTTTATAATAATTTATCCTATTTTTGTTGGATTATTTAGCTTAACTTTCATCTAATTTTTGTTTTGTTGCAATAACTTTTGTAGGATCTTTT
This sequence comes from Sicyos edulis, assembly GCA_036507275.1. NCBI lineage: Eukaryota > Viridiplantae > Streptophyta > Magnoliopsida > Cucurbitales > Cucurbitaceae > Sicyos > Sicyos edulis. Next base: position 4,761,084 of record CM071846.1, read on the forward strand.
TGGCATAATTGCTACCTTCTAGAAAAAAAAACTTGGAGATCTTGAAAAAAATGTTTGAAAACTGAGGCTAAAGTGCATGAATTCTTAGTTTCAATAGTTTGGTAAAAATGATTTCCTACTATTACTATATCTATATTTTGCTTACAAACATATTTTAAACTTTCTCTTTGTTTGGTTACCTTTCTTAGTTTCTTTTTGTTTTATAATAAAAAAATTTAGTTATCTTATTTTTGTTGGATTATTTACTAACTTTTATCTAACTTTTTTTTTAATAATTTTTGTAGGGATATTTTGTAACTTAATTGTTGAGACTTGGAAATTTGGATTTTTTTTTTTAAGAATGATAAAATTATCATTTGAGGTTAAATGTAAGTTCATAGATGCATAATAATAAATCTATTTAGCTTATTTATATTTATAATTATAATAATGATGTAATTCTTATAAATTTTATATAATTCAATTGTAATTGATCTATTAATAGATAAATTGAGAAAAAAATTAAAGAGTATTGATTTTTAAAAATAGAGATAAAATTTAATTTTAATGCCATAAATTTTATTAATTTTTTTTAAAATAATAACACTTATTATTTTTTAAGCTCAAAATAAAATATTAACTATTTTTTAACATTAATATGAATTTTAATAAATTTAATTAATGTGAAAAAATAGTTATAAAATTTAATTTAAATTGAAATTATTATTTGATGATTTAAATTTATGACAAAAATAGAGGAAATAATTTATAATTATTTGATGATATAAAATTTATTATTTAAAAAATTATCACGTGAAGGTGGTGTTAAAAAATGTAGTAATATTAAAAAGAGGATATATATTTAGAATTGTAAAACTGAAGCTATAAAAAACAAAAAAAGTATAACAATTAATAAATCGGTAAACGTGAAATTTTAAAGAAAAACTAAAAACTAAACCGATGTTTAGAAATTTAAAATCCGAGTATGTGGGGGGCTATGCACCGAACTTAAGCCAGGGGAAATTTCTTGGTGGGCCCTAAACAGAGAGAAAAAAGTGGAGAGGTCATGAATTTGTCAAAATCATTGTTAATTTACTTGTTACTCAAATCAAATCAAATCATGTACTCAAAAAAAAAAAAGAAAATCAAATCATACAGAACGGATACTGAATATCTAAAGGGACTAAAAACTATCGAAGTCAACTCAAATTAAAGGCAATCGTATATATTCATTGATTAGAAAGTCATGAATTTGGATCTCGGTGTTCTATTTATTATGATCTCAATAATTTAAAACTATTGAAAACAATTTGATGGAGGAGTGTGTGTATATACATAGTTTTTTCTTTTTTAGATTACATATATTTATATAGTTACTAAATTAAATTATACAAAATATTCCTAAACTAAAACAAATAAAAATAACTCATATTATTAATATTATATGTTATTAGTATAATATTGTGTATTAATACAATATTATATATTAATTATATCGTCTAATTTTTTGTACAGTATAACTATGATTACTATTTTTTTTTATCTAATATTATAAATATTTTTTCAAATTGACTTTCTTCTTAAAATGCCTCATATTCCTCAACTAAAAAAAAGTAAAAGTAAAAGTAAAATAAAATAATAGCTGTACATGGAAAGTTTTATATTTATCTTTGAACTTCAAAAATATTTTGGAAACTTTTTGTTAAATAATTTTTACCTTAATTATTATTCCTTTGTTTTCACCCTTCGGCCTTTTTTTATTTATATTTTTTTATATATGTATGTACAATTATTATTTCTTTATTTTTCACCCTTCGGCCTTCTTTATATAAAGCATTTTATGGATTTTTTAATTATCTCTTCTCCCACATTTTTTTTATTTATATATTGATTTAAAATCTAAATAAGTTTACACATGTTGTATTAAAAGAAAAAAAAAAAGTTTACACATGTAACATTTTCTTAATAAAAGTCCAAAAAAATAAATATTTACTACTAATATCGGCCATCAAGAAAAATGGGCCATTGTCGGAAAGACTCAAATTTCGGGCTTTTCATTAAACTGGCCCTGTTTGATTTTCTTTTTCTTTTCTTTTCTTTTTTTTTTTTGTGAAAAAGTTTGATTTTCAAATCTTAGGACGAAAAAGTGTTACTAAAGCCAGTGGATTAAAAACTTATTTTTTTTAGATTTGATTAAAAAAAAAAATTCAAGGTAAGAAAAGTATTGTTTTTCAGAAATAATAACTACTTTTTGTATAATTTATTTGATAGTATGAGTATATTTTATTGAAAAAGTAAGTATGGTTCAACTAGCATATGTAATATATTAATAATTATAAAATTTGTGGTTTGGATCTTCCAGTTCTAATTAAAAATAAAAATAAAAAAATCATTTGATTATCTTTTTTTAAAATTTTCTTGAAACTGTTGAGGCACACAAAATCTCTCCCAACAAGGATAAACCAATTAAGGAAAGTTGGTTTAACACTTTAATATAAAAAGACTTGCATAAATGAACAGACCTACATAAATGAGCAGACAATACATTTGAATGAAAGGAACCTTGAGATCATGCAAGTATGATTAAGATAAATTTAAAAACTTTATAGTTATGCATCTATATCGACAAATTGTATTAATCTTTTTGAGGAAGGTACCTTTTTAGCCTCTAAATTTACAGTGTAATGCCTTTTTTTTTTTGTAATATATATTGGGAGAGGAGATAAATATCGATTTTGGGCTCGAAGTCTACATTGTTTCATATAATTAATGATTTTCTTTATCATAAGTCTTAAAATTGAGTATTATTAGAGCGTTATGGATTAAAATTGAACATTTTTTTTTAAATGTTAAGGTGTTTAATTTTAAAATATAGGGACCAAATAAAAATTATACTTCAAACTTATGGATTGTAAATATAATTTTATTTTTCCTTTTCTTTGTTTTAGTAGGTTAGTAATATGAACTTCAAAATTAAGCTATGTTTGGTTTAAAACATTACTACTTTAATTTCTAAGGGAAATCATCAATCTTATAAGCATTTAAAGACAAAAGTGTCGACACCAAATGGGTGGTTGACGCAATTGATTATTTGACTTGGTATTAATTCATTTTCACTTCATGTTTGATCCCTGAAATCAGTATTTATAATCTTCTTTCTCCAACTCGTACTAAAAAAACACAAATGTGTCCACGAGGTAGACAACATAAAAATGCATGAGAAAATTGCGCACGTTGGGTGCCAAATTTGGACTTTGCACCCTGATTTTGGGTCATTATTGTAGAAAAGTTTTTATTTTTAACCTTAGCATGTAAACATAGCCTAACTAATTAAACGTCTTTTTTTTTCTTTTCTAACTGCAAATTATAGTCTAGAATATTGATTTAATGACCTTGTAAGATCTTGTTTTGATTTATCATTGTTATTAGTACGTAGTATTGATGTGGCTAGAAATTTCATTAAATAGACATGTATGGGAAAATACAATGACAAAATACATTTATAATCTTAAAGTGATAATGTCTAACCTTAATACTTTAATGTTAGACATGTTTTGCATTGATTGTAATTGTTTTTTTTTTTTTGAGAAACATTGGTTGTAATCTAAATTAAGTTATACATATATTAGAAGATTAAAAGACTCAAATCACAAGTCTCATCATTTTTAATATATTCAAGATGTTTGTTGAGTTATAGTCTAATTTTAAATTAGGTTAAATACCGTTTATTTAGCTTCTTCAAAAAAACCTCTCAACAAAAAAAATAGCTTCTTCAAAAAAAAAAAAAAATTCTATTGAGCCCATTCTTTTCTCTGCTTCTAAAATTGTGTATACTTTTCTAAAAGTAAATAATGAATAATTACTTTGTCTCTATCGTGGTTATACTTTTTAAAAGTGATAAAAAATTGTTCAAAAAGATTGTGGCACAGTTGTTGAAAAAATTATTATTATTTTTTTTTTTTAAAAAATCCTTGAAATTAAATATTGTAGACGAGAATGAAGCTTATAATTAAATATCCCGAAAACAAAAACATATAAAGAAAAAATATAACTGTAAAATAACAATAATAAATGAAGAAAAAGTATATCTTTTCAGAATCTGCCGCACGTGCCAGTTTTTCACTTTCAGAAAAGAATATGAGGGCCATACGTAGCACGTGGCGCGTTGCTGTAATAGCAATCGAACAGTTTGCGCCATGTTAACTATTTTTTAAACGGAGAAATTCGAACTTTGAAGTATTCTAGTTTAAGTACGGCTTCGAACTAGTACTAGTGATCTCTTAAAGAAATATCTTTCAAACTGCTGAACTGTCGACTAGTTTTTTCTTTTTTTTTACTAAATGCCATTTATTTTTATGAAATAAATTAGGAAAACATCATGATTAGACCGATTATCCACATTTTGAAATATTGGCAAAATTAAACAATCATTTAAAATAAAGATATCTGTTTTAATAAGAAATTATGCAAATACCCACATACCTAATCATTATATTTTAAATAAATATTTTTAAATAAAATTAAATATTCCTAAACAAGTTCCCAAAATTAAGGGTATTTTGGTAGAATTTAACTTAAGAAATAATATTGAATATTTAAAAATTTAGAGTTATAACAAAAAAAAAAAAATCGTTTGGATGTAATTTTTGGGTAGATGAGTTAGAGTCAAAATCTTATTTAGATATATATTTAAAATAAGTAGTTATTTTTAGCTAAAAAATAAAATAAAAATGAGTTATTTTGATTGGTTTGAAAATAATGATTAAAATTGAATAAATAGAAATGATTGAGTAGTTAAAATAAGAGTTATTTTTAAAAGTAAAAACGAGAAAAAGTTAATAAAAATTCATTTGAGTGTAGATTTTGGAGGAGAAGTTAATAAATCTAAAATTAAATCCTATCTAAATATGCCAAACAAACGACCAGAGGAGTCTTCTCAAGTACCATATTGATTCTCACATCAAATCATTCAATTTCTCCTACAAACTTTCATCCATTTTCTTCCTCATTCTTGTTACTTCATTATTAATCTACCATTTTTAAGAAAGGAAAACAATCAATGGTTTTTATGAACACAATATTTTATTATAATTGATACAATATTTTTTTATAATTTATATAGTATTTTTTTAATTAATACACCACTAATAAAGTATTCATTAATTAGTGTAAAAAAAAGAAGGTATTTTTAATTAATACAGTATTTTTTTAATTAGTATATTTTTTTTAAGTTTGAGGGTTTCAAGATGGTTTTCATCATGGGAAGATGAGAGAGGTAGCAATAACGATCGCGACCTTGCGAGCTTGTATGAAATTGTTGGAAATGGTAGTGATTTCTCCCAATCTGCATTCAGTTTTGAAATATGAAATGGATTAAGATAAATTGTATCGGTTTGATTTCAATGGATGAATATTTAGGAGGCAGTTCGACCTTGCGAACCGGGAGGCCATGGATGAATCTGCGGAATGGCGTCGGATGTATGATCGCGAACAAGATAGAGCTAATAGTTGTAACAGTGAGCTGACCAAGGTCAGTATCTCCTGGGCTAAGTTGCAATGGAGATGGATAAATTCAATGTAGTTTGTTCCTCACTGGATTGAGATTTTATTTTGATGACCTGTGCTATTAATTTTTTAAACAGGTTGTTTGATTAACGTATGCTTGAGTTTTGTTTATTCTTGTTGTTGTTGCTCCTTCTACGATTTCCGGTTTGCCAATCAAAAGATTCAAAACCGGATAAAAAACTTGTTAAATGCTTAATGTGAGAAATGGGTTTTTATTGAATAAATAACTCTCTGTTCTTGGTTGAATTCCATTTTCATTTTATTGAATAAAAAACCTCAAGAATAGGCATAAAAATATCGAGAAATTAAAAGGAAATAACAAAATAAAGGACACAACGATTTACGTGGAAAAAACAAAATCACGGACGAAAGAATTTCTACTACGTGGAAATTGCTACAATCACACAAAATTCTTTCTCCCGACCCCAATTACATAACCACTCTCTTCAAAGCTTATACTAACTCATACCCTTTGCTCCAATCTCCTCAAGAGAATACAAAAGGAATTTAACTACACCAAGTTTAAAGTGCTTCTGATCGGGATGCTTTGAAACTAAAGTCTCATGCTCCTTTTATAGTGTTTGGAGCACACCACTATGTTGCCTTTTTACAATGTGAGACAGTTCACTTTTAATATTTTGCCAAAATTTTAACAAATAGTGGCCGGAAAATGAAGAAGAATGACCAAAAAAGAAAGAAGAGTCGCCAAAAGAAGAAGAGTGGCCAGAAAGGAAAGACAATAGGTGAAAGAATGGTGAAGAAGGAAAAAAAAATATTTGAGAAATCAAAAGAAACTCTTTGAAAATAAGAAATAATGAAAAAATATTATTAGAAAAATCCAAAATAGTAACTAACAATTATTTAATTTAAAATATAAAAAGAAAGTAAAAATATAATTGCAATTAAATTAAGATTTAACTAGATTTATAAAATAACGGGCGAAAAAAAAAACTAGATTTATAAAATACTTTTAGAGAGCAACTATCCAATACAATTTTGGATGAAATCAAGAAACTGCCGTTAATTGATTAAAAAAAAACTGTGGTTAATGTTTAAGAAAAGTGATATCAAATTCGCGTGAAAATTTGTGGTCCACGCCTCACGCGCCACCCTTTACCACGAATGTGCACCGCCGTCCATCTGGCATTTGTGACAGCCGACGTGGTTAAGATTTTTGTATGTTTTTAGCCAGAAACACAATGGACACGTGTATTGAATTTGATCGATAGTTTTAGGGGGTGTTTAGGTGCAGAGGAGATGACCGAAAAATCTTGTTTGGAGTGGAGTGAGATGAGATGAGACGACAGAAAAACATTGTTTGGATGCAGGAAGATGAGATGATAGAAAAATCTTTTTTTGGATGGGAAGAAAGTAGATGAGATATTAGAATATCTGATTTTTTATTTTATTTTATTTTATTTTTATGAATTCTTATTTTTTCTTTAACAATAAAATTATTCTCAAATATTTTTTTTTCATTTTTTGAAAATAATTATTCTCAAATATTTAGCTATTAACATAAGTATATAAATATAGCTACTATTATAAATAAAATGTAAGTAATATAAGATTAATATTATACCATTGTTGATGATATTGATATTTATATTGAAAAGAAATGGAGTTTCAATGATATTATGTACGACATAATAACATAAGATAAAAATTTCTAATTTTTCACACTTAAATATTTTTTAATTAAAAATAATAATAATGAGAAAAAACTTCACACCACAAAAATAAAGTTTGACTAATCCAAAATATTTCTAAATCATTAATTAAAAAAATTAAAAATACCAAGTTTCTATTTATTAAAAAATAATAAGTTTTTAAAAAAAATCATTTGGTTAAACTAGTCATTATAAAATTTTGATAGCAATTTTTATTTTATTAAAAAAGAAACTATTTTCTTTTACATTTTATGCATTCATATTCATAGTTTTTTTTAAGCAACATTCATAATTTTAAACCTATGTTAAACTATAAATAAAATAAAATTCGATGCGTATAAATTATTTAAATTTGATTGTTGTTTTAATAATAAATTGACATACATATTGTTAATATTTAAAAAAACACATTATTTTATAACAATAATTTTTTAATTATAAATTTGTAAATACGATATTTATAGTCTATGTCTAAACAATTGAAGTTTCATAATTTTTTTGTTATTAAGGATACAAAGAAATAAAGAGTATTTAATTTTTTATTAATAAAAATATTAAAATTTATTGTCATATATTAAGAGATAATATATATCTATTTATTTTAATTTTTAAAATTTAAATTTATTTAAATAAACATTTGATGTAATAATGGTATAATTATTGGGGTAGGAAAAATTGAAAAAATATTCACAATACTAGGAGAAAAAAAATAGTCATACTGTACGGTATAATTAATACATAATACTATATGGTATGATGAGTATTATTGATACCATATATTTAACTAGATTTGCAAATATTTTCATATTTGACTAGATTTGTAATTGTTTTGTTAAACTAGACCATCCATTACAATTTCTCTAATTATTATAATTATATACCGGTATATTAATATATTTAAATAATAATAGTATTATTATAAAAAATATATCAAATATAAAATAAGAAAACAAGTAAAAAATATATAAATAAAAAGATGAAAAAATATTAAATTAAAAAAAAAAAGAAAAAAAAAGAAGAAGATGAGATGAGATGAAGTGAGATGAGGTGAGGTGAAAAACACCTTGGACCAAACAAGGTGTTAGGCTTCAACACCTCATCTCACCCCAAAACAAACACGTCATGTGCATACACTAATTCCTATTTTACTTTTATTTGAAAATTATTTATAATTTAAGATATATGTGGCAAAATTTAGCGTCACAATAATATTTTTTGTCTTTTTATTTTTAAAAATATTTGTATACCATCAATTACGTTACATGTTTTAAGTTTTTTTAATAATACGTAAGAAAAATAATTGTATAGTTTTCTCTATGATTATAATTTATTTTTTCACACCCCCAATGTTCATGTACTTATTATCCCAATCATTTTCCCATAACATTATTCCTTCTATATCAATTCATTTCTTTTATAACTAACATTTATTTTCCATAACTAATATTTTGTTCTTTATAATCATTATCTGCATTCTAATTTTAAATGATGGTTCACCTCATAATTATTTACTTTATTGAAATGAAATTAATGGTTTTCTATAACCATTCTCTTTATCTCAACAAGCAATCAACAAAATACAATCACCTATGTTATGTTATAAGATCAAGAGATCATGTTTTTTTTTAAAAAAAAATATCAAGAGATCATGAAAAAATTCAATAATAAAATATTTAAGTGTGAATCTCATTCCGAATTTGAATTTTTTAAAAAATCTAAATTAACAATAAATTTTATTATTTATCTAAATCTCTTAAATTATATCACCCTTCAAAAAACCATTAGTTATTTAATGAAATTTTGACAAAATATTAAAAAATAATTGTCTTATATTTGAAAGGTTTTAAGTGTAAAGTGGAGGTGTATTTCAAACCCTGTTTAGTTAAATTTTAGCTTCAAAGTATCTCATTCTTAGTTGAAATCATTTCAAACTCCATTTATTTAGTTAAAGTCCTTGTTTTTAGTGTAGTTAAATTCCTATTCTAATTCTTGAATAAGGTGCTTTGTAATTTGGGTATGAGAGATATTGCAAGTTCTTAATTTTATCTTTAATGTGGGAACTTTTTCACGTAAATTTCTTTTTGTTTTTATTTTGTTGAGTTGTTTAATTTCTCACGTATCCTTTAATACTAGTTTGAGATTTTCGAAAAATAATAACCAACGATGCAACGAAAAGAAAATGTCCATCATAAAGTTAAATGGAAAAAAAATATATATATATCTCCTTATTTTTCTTCTTCAAATAAACATTATAGTATTTCATTCACTAATTTCAAACCAATCATGTACATCCACAAATCATCCTATTATAATTATAATAATTCGAACAATCTCATTCGTAATTACACATCATCCCCACTGAAAAATAAAGGGACAATTACATAAATATTTTTAATAATAATAATAATAAAAAAGTATCGGTCAAGTGTTTTTGTTCCTATCCGGCAGTCAACTGGCGGAGCTTCATCGAAATAGCACCTCTCCAATCACTCCCACTGCCGGACTCCACGGCCGGAGATATCTCCGGCGACGGCACCGATCCACTCAATGCATCCAAACCCGTTTCTCGTAAGCCTCCGCCCGGTGGACGGCGGCGTGAGCATGGGCTGAAGGTAAGCCAAGGCGGCGTGTTTGACAAGTGGGTTTTTGATATTCCAGGCGGAGGACGGCGGCGAGGGGGTTTCCGGCAGGAGATCCTTAAGGCTGGTGTAGGATTGAAGAGGGGGGGTTGTTTGGATATCGGAGAATTCGAGGGAGTGATTGGAAGAGAGGGAATTGGTGAGAGGGGAAGATTGTTCCATGAAATTGAGAATAGAATCTGAAGATTTGGAGAGAGATTTTGGTTTGCTGTTTGTTGTTTGGAGTGGTGGGGGATTTTGATGGGGTTTTGGAGCGTGGAGCTACGTGCCTTTCAGGAGCGTGGGATTTTTTTCAACAATGGAGGAGCGACTAAATTGTAATTACGCTAATTTTCTATTTGGTCGGAGCGTGTTTACGTATTCTTAACCAAATTAAATTTTTTTAAAAACAAACGACCTTTTATTTTCTTAAACTTTTAGTTTGGATAATCAATTTAAGTTAAAATATCATTTCTATTCCCCATATTTTGAGATTTATTTTATACTAGTTCATAACTTTTGATATTCGAATTTTATTCTTGTACTAAAAAAAAGTTTTAAATTACTTCTTACGGTAAGTTTTTTTTGTTATTAAAATTGTAACATTATCAAACAAATTTGAATTAAAATTAATTTTAAAACTTAATTTGATTTTTTTTAATTACCTGAATTAAAATTAAACATTTGAAAGTGCTTAGAATAAAATAAAATTTGAAATATAGTAATTAAAATGAATTTTTAATTCCAAATGAGTTAACTTGGTAGTTATAAATTTTTTTAAAATCTAAGAATGATGGGTCAATCGATGATAATCACGTATTTAGAAATGATCCATGTGGTTTTTTTTAAAACTATATATATATATTCAAAAACCATTCTTTATCAAATTTGCCCCAATACATGTCACGTCAATATTTCAATAATAAACCTAAGGTTTTTTTTTTTTTTAAGAAACAGGAAGGTTAAATTATTATTTTTTTTTGAAAAAAAAAACTCCTAAATTATGTTTGAAAAAAACTCCTTAAATACTTTGAAAACGTTCATAATTTGAGCGTTAAAAGATGTTTGAAAAACCATAATAGAGTCCACCACGGCAATTGCTTATTGGTGTATACACAATGTTCATTAAGTTTTGGATTTGAATTCCCCTATTTTCAATTTCAATTGTTGTAAATCCAAGAAAAAAATCATAATATTTTTTTAGTACACATCATGGAATTTTAGTGAATATAAAATCCTTAAAAAATTAAGAGATAATACTGTAATCTATGATCATCACTTAAATTAATTTCCTATAAAATTTTTTGAATAGGTCGATGATGCGATTGATTATCTGATTTGATATTAATCAAGTTTTATTCTACTCCTAAAATCGGTATTTATAATTCTCGTCCTCCCACTTATAAACATAAACTAACTTGATATCATAAATAAAAATGCACTTGCCATTAATTATTGGGTGAAATAATTAAAGTTTCCTCTGAACAATATCTCTGAACGATATTAAAATAATAATAATAAATAAATAATGCTTTTGGCCTTAAAATGTTGAAAATTATCGTCACCATGAAATTTTTTAGATGAAAAATGTTAACGTTTTTTTATTAATAACCCTGGACATTCAAGGGTGTTTCATAATTTGACATAAACTCAAGCATTTAGATAATTAAATTATTTAAGCCCTAGTAGTAAAACAATTATAAATTATCCTTCAACTTCAATATATATTAAAGAAATTTCTACACTAACCATCGACAATTAGGATTGTGAGAGTTTCGAACTAAATTGTATAAAACCTCATTAGAAACAATTCTTATATTTTTCATTCAAAATGTAACAATGAAGATAATTAATAACGTTTTTCTATAAGAGTGTATTTGTTAAACTTAATTTCAAGGACATTTGAAACGAATTTCAACACACTTTTCATCCAAAACTTATAAACGACAATGGTATTTTTGTAAAACTTCGCAAAATTAAAGAATATTTCTTACACAAATTTTATAGGTTAGGAGCATTTTCTATAATGTAAATGTGTTGACGTAAATTTGTTAGAACTTAAACAATTAAATGTGTTGAATGTTTTTTCTTTTTATTGGAGTACATTAAATGTGTTGAATGTTAACCAACAAAAACAATAGCATTTTGATTATTTAGTAACATGAGATTTGTTATTTGAATCATGATCCAATCTTTTATTGTACTAAACAAATGTGTTCAATATTATAATTGATTTTTTAAATTTTTTTTATATCACTTTGTATAAATATAAACATGAAATTTTACGCCCACATTTGAGATTTAATACAGACACATACCCTTACACACACAAACACACACACACATATATTTCGTTTTCATATTTTTAAATTCATATTATCATTTTTGTCCTAAATAAGAATGCTAGTTATTTTTTTATTTTTTTTATTTTTTATTGTTGATAAGTATCCCAAACTTAGTAGCAATAATTTTCCCCCTTAACGCATAAACCATATGGTTAAGAAATTAAAAAAAATTAAGAGAAGCAAATCTATAAAGAATGAACTCATCTAATTTCTTTACTATTTTTTAACTTTTCAATACATTATATCAAATATCATTTTGAACAAGTGGCAAATCTAAAAATAAACACATGTAGGACTGAGTTGTTGAATTCTAAAGTTATTTAGTCTAATTTGTATGATCAAATGTTCTTTTAATGTTAAAGTTAGATAGTTAATACGCGTGTTAAGGTAAGAAGGTTTTTTGTTTTTTTGAAACAAAAAACAAAAGCTATAAAGTTGGTTATGGGTGTGGTTGGTATAATTGTTTAATGCATCCAATACTCTTATCTTATAGTGTAATCATTTTGTTCCTATGACTTTACTTTTTGTTTTATTTTTCAAGGAAATAAAAATCAGTTCACATTGATATTGATTTGTGGATGACAATATATTTGCACTTTCTAAGTTAGAAAAAGGAAATTTCTATCACATTTCACTTTGATTTTTTAGTTTAATATAATTTTTTTTTTCAGTTTAATAATAATTTAAACTTATGACTTTTCAATTAAAATATACTTGTGGATTAATTATGTCACTAGGGAACTATTATAAGGATTCATAAGTTTTTGCATCAAGAATTTTTTTGGAAAGTGTTTTTACCGATTTCATTAATGTACGTACCAACTCGAGCAATAGCTCAAGTGGCATCAATGTATACTTCTCAAAAAAAAAAGTGGCATCAATGTATACCTAGTGATCTTGAGGTCATAGATTCCAATCCTTCCACCTCTGAATGTAATATTCTAAAAAAAAAACAATAGATCAAAGAAGATATGTATTATGTGTATATACTTTTGAAAGAAAGATCAAGGAATAAATTTTAAACAGAAATCTAATCTTAAAGTTAAAAAAAGTAAAAATCTATTTCAAATTTGAATAAAAAATCGAGATGGAATCCAAAACAACGTAATATAAATGAACAATACTTACTAAATTAAATTAGAAAGAATGACTTTCTGCACATCAACTTTTTTTCCAACTTATCTAAAAATTATTATTTCAAAAATAATTTTGAAATGCTCATGAAAAATAAAGGGTACTATCCCAAACTTGGAAGATAAACACAAATATTTTTATAGGAGGGACATGCTCTCTCTCTCTCTAACGATTTTGATTTTGATTTTTTTTTATCCTTCGTGAGTTAAGGAACATGTAAAAACGTAGACCATTACATTTTTTGGTGACTGTCCGATGAGGTACACTTCGACTATAGTCATAAGACATATCTAATCTTTTCCTACAACATTCAAATGTATAAACAATTCATAGAAAATAACTTGTCAGATAGACCACTACATTATTTGGAAAAGCCTTCAAGAAAGCAATTCATGCAGGGTTTTCAATAATATAATTTGTTGAGCCAACAAGAGCAATAATTTACCAACATTAGTATACATCTAGTAACGCTATGAAGTCAAGGTTTGAAATCTCCTACATCCAATTATTTAAATCTCAAAAAAAAAAAAAAAAAACTATAAACTGTTGATTTTATTTTGATCTCAAACTTCCCTACATCTTTTTTTTTTTAATTTTTTTTTTAAATTCAGCCCTAATACAGAAAGATTTAAATATCTAATCTCTTTTGTCTTATTATAATAAATTATGTACTAAGATTACAGATATTTTAGTTAAACAATTTGATCTAGACTATTTTTGTTGGAAGGATCCAATCTTCTATGTTGAGGATAGGTCTTGCTTTTGGAGAAAGATTGTAACGGTTAGGTTGGTTGATTAATGATATAGTCTTTCAAAAAAAAAAAAGTTCTACGCCGAACTTAGGTCACCTCTAATTCCTGATAAATTTAAAGGTTCATTATTCATAACTAGTTAAATTTAGGATAAAATATCATTTTGGTCCCTCAACTTTGACATTTGTTCCATTTTTGTTCTTAAACTTTTAATGGTCCAATTTTAATCCTTGAATTTTAAAATTTGTTCCATTTTAATTCTTGAACTTTCAAAAATCTAATTTTAGTCAACTTTAAGGATTGATTCAGTTTAAGTTCGTGGTCTTAATTTTTTTTTTAATTAGTCCTTTTTTTGTTTATTTATTTTTCTATAAAAAGTTTACCATCTTTCGATTATATTTTTATCTTTAATTGTATTAAAATTATTATTATTTAATAAATTTCAATTAATAGTATCTTCAATTTTACTATACATATCAATTACTAAAATTAGAGTTTTGAAAGTTCAGACGCCAAAATAACTAAAATTAGATTTTTGAAAGTTCATTTAACAAAAGGAAATTAAATTAAAGTTTAGGAATCATGGAACAAAGGTCAAAGTTGATCAGGAACTGGACGATATTTTGCCCTTAGATTAAAGTTTAGTATATAAACTTCAAAGTAATTTATGTTGAAAATTCTAAGAGTCCACAATGTTTATATAAGAAATTTGAACTACTCTTCTAATCATCAATTAATTTTAAGATAAAATACCATTTAATATAATATCAGAACTCATTAAACTTAAGTGGATGTACGGATCTAGCCTAAAGATTGGATGTAGTCAAAGAAACATCATCTTGAGGGTGCATATTAGAGATAAACACACCTTATCCCACCTTAGGAAGGTGAAGAGTCGTCACTACCTTTATAAGAAAAGAAAGCTCAACTATCTAATATGATATCTTTTTTTTTTAATTCAATACTATTTGGAGATGGGACTCAAACCCGTAATTATTAAATTGAACTTCGTGATTGATGAGCCCTTTAACGGCTCAAATCTCTCTCTCCATTACTCGTAAGTTCTCGTTTCCTAAGTTGACAAGTGTGAATTACTTCTCTTACGGCTAATTGATTTTGAGGTGTAACTCATGTTATTTAATAGCAAATATTAGACGATGGATGGATCGAGACAAAATTGAAAAGGCACGGCTCGCTAGGAGTATACATGGTTCAGATTGAGTTAAGTTAGGGGGATTTATTGAACCAACCAAAATTTTTGGATTGGTTAATCTGTCAACTTGTTTAATCTTATGAATTCGAAGAACTCAACCCAACCTTTATATTTAGTTTATGTTCTTTCCTTACTCTTCTTCAGTCATCCCTTTTTTTTTCGGATACCCATTTGATGCTTACTTGATTGGTAATTAAATCTATTTTGTTTTTGGTTTAAGGAAATCAATTAGAGATGTTAATGACCTTTGTGGTATATAATGTGCTTTTTATCGGGAAAGTATAATGTAGGAAAGTTATTGATACATTGAATTTGAATTCCATTTCTCTCATAGTAGCCTTGTGTTCCATAACTTTCAGAAATTTCTCGGTTTAGGTATTTGCTTGCTAGAGATGTTTTTTCTTTCTTTCGCGTGATTGACTATAACTGATAACTCTCAAGAATTGAAGGTTAAAGTAGCTTAAAAGAATATATTTTTATAAGAATTTGTTAATATTTAAGTAATTTAATATTGAATTTTGCCCCATCATACCTAAATGTCGCTTAAACGAAACATCCTTTAGTTTTCTGATTATGATGCATTTTATGGATTCGTTGTAGTGAAATGTGCTTAAATGTGCGAAGTTTTATGTTTTAAATAAGAATTGATATTTTCTAGTTTGTCTGTAGCATTCATGATGGAGCTAAGCGAAATTCACACAAGAAGGAGTTCGCCAAAACGAACCTCAACTCAGCCAAGCATGCCTTGAGGAGATTTAGCATGACACCAGAGCTTGAAGAATAGTCAAAGCTTTGCCACAGCGAAGGTATTCTGCGAAAGAACTCACTCGTGAACACAACGAAGCCAAGATGCTCTAACAACCGACAATGTGGATCGTGGAGCAGAAATGTCAGATAAAGCAGTCACTCGTCTGAAAAGCAAACGAAGAGCAGTCCAACGTTGTCAGGATCGTGAAGCAGGGTTTGCCGCTTGGAGCTGGAGTATAAATAGGTGTCCATCCTTCAGAGCAAATTGTCACCCATTTTAGGGTCGATCACCCTTAGAAGAGTTTTTCCGTCAATCAATTTTCGATCACCATTTCCTTAGTTCTTAGCTTAGCTTAGTCGTAGAGTGTAGTTTTAACGAACCTTGTTATTTGCTGTTTTTAATGAAGATAACTTGTTCATTCTATTTTATTTTGCTTTTATTTATCGTTATGAGTAGCTAAATTAATCATTGGAAGGAAATAGACAAATAGGAGTACTTCGCCAAAGCGAAACTTTAGCGAGATGATAAACCATTATGCATGCTGTGTTAATTCGAAATACATCATGTTTAATCCGATGTGTATTGTCTTTATTTCGCTTCGAGAGAATAGAAATAGAGCCATCTTGCATGTATAACATTAGGTTCGCAAAGTTTGCTTAGAGATGAGTTTACTTGCATCTAAATTGAGGCACTTAGAGATAAGGTTCGCCTAATGTTGTGTTGCTTCGCTTTAGCAGTGTTTGAGTTCGAGAGAACCAAACCAAGAGCTTAGAGAGTAAAAGAGAAAGCTATCAGTTGTTGCTTCTTCACTGTGAATAGTTTCGCCTAAGCGAAACTCTTTGAAAATGTCTTATTCCCTTCTGATGTATTTCGTAAGTTCAATTTACCTTAAACTACTTAGTTTAGATTAATTTCGCCACAACAATTTCCCCCGTTACCCTGACTCTCGATGTCGCTTAAGCATGACACTAATAACTATTCCCTGTGGAGATGACCTTTACTTACTTAAAACTTGCTGCAACAAAGACTGTGTATACTTGCACAACCTTTGGGGATCACACACACATATTTCGCTTAATCAGAAGTAGAGACTTCGCTCTGTCGAAGTCTTGAACAAGCCACGTCATCATTCTTCTCAATTATCATTTTCATAAAATTGTGTGTTGCGATTTTAACCCAACAATAACCAACTTACTTGCACTTCGATTATTTCAACTTACCATACAATTTATTGACTATTGGGAAGTGTTTAGATGAGGAGTTATCTTGAGGAGTTAGAAATAAAAAGTTGCACTAAAAACTCGTTTGTATGTGGTTTTTTTGTAGAAGACATGGAGACAATAGTTTATTTGGATGTTGAATTGAAATGAAAAGTTATTTTGAGTAGATAAAAATGAATGATTGGAAAAGAGAGGTTAAAAATGAATTATTTTAAGTAATTGAAAATTAATGAATAGAAATGAAGAGTTATTTTGAATAGTTGGAAATGAATGATGAGAAATGAAGTGTTATTTTGAGTAATTATAATAACTCATTTGGATGTAGGTTTTTTAGAATCAATCTAAATCCTCCTTAAATTTGACAAAAAAAAACACCCCTCTATATCCTGTTCTACTTCTTGATTATCTAAAATCAGCAATTTCAGCATTAGAAGGTGGTTTCCCTAGGATAGTTGTTGTTCACACATAATGAGGTACAAGGGCCTAATTGTAGTAAGTTAGGAGACTATATAACTGGGGGTGTTTTTACTTCTCCCAATTTGTGTTTATGTGATTGGTGTGTGAATTCCCAAACCAAAAACCTGCAAGGTTGGCGCTATGCTTGAAAGTTTGGGCTTTAAAGGTATGCTCTTCTTAAGGTATGCACCTCTTAAGGTCTCAGGTTCGAGACACATCTCAACATTAATTTATAGACACTTCCCTTGTCTCCGTCCTACTGTCTTCCGGTATCTAGTCTAGGGACGGGCGTGGTTACAAAATACCTGTTGGCCTAGGTGCTGCTGTTTTGAACTGACTGCACTGCTCGAAGTCTGTTATTGTTTGTGGTACCTTTCATCATTTAAAGTTATGGCTTCGATTCTCTTCGCTGTGATGAGATTGGCCTTTCTATGTATCCATCCAAGTACGCTGAGAAGAAAGAATGGTTGAGGTTTTCTTCAAATATCAGCAGGTTAATGAACAGCCATGATTTACAGTGACAATCCCAATGGATTCTTGTTGATAATATTATTATCTATTCAATGCTAGAGTTCACCAAAGCTGTATTTGTAAGGGATAAGTTCCCTGCCAATAAAATAATGCCAGTTTGCTGAGGAGCCATTTCAACTGTGCTTTGAAATGATAAGATCAACAAGAATTCTATCTTGTTGCCAATGGACAAACTCTTCCACGTGGCATTAACCCAGAGGATCAGTGATGGCAGAAGCTGTCATGGATTGGGATGAAGATGATGATGATGCCCCATTTAGTAATTTCCGGATCTACATGCTATAAAAACAAGCAATCAAATGCAAATATTTTCTCTGACTCTTCAATTTTGGGGGAGCTACATTTTCCAAGCAGCTATCTTTTGAGAGTAATGGGTGCTCAAAGCAACACTTGGAAAGTAGACTCCTTGGACAAGGCTCTTCCAACTTTAAAACATCTTTTTGATCAGGATCCATGTAGCAACAAAAGCTTTGGCTTCAACAATGGCCTTGAAGATGAAATTCTTTCTATAATTTCCTTCTGCACCTCCATAACCACCCATTCTGCTCCAACTTCTCATGAATTGAAGCGGTTCAAGCTCACTCATCTTTTCTGTTTCATCAAGACTTCAAAGAACATGCTGCATGACAATGTTTTATCCTCTCTGATTTCCTTGGTGTCAGCTAATCTATTTCGGCCACTCCCGCCGCCGTGCGATGCTGCAATCAGCTCAAGTGTCTCTGATGATCAAGTCGCTATTGCCGTTCCTTCGCTAACTTGGCCGCAACTCGAAATTGTTTACGATATGCTCATGTGGCTGCTCATCCACGTTGATCCACAGACACTTGAAAAACATATAGATAACAGCTTTCTTCTTGGCCTTCTCTCACTCTTTGATTCAGAGGAATGGAGGGAAAGAGAGAGTTTGAAGAATATATACCACAAAATATATTATAGATTCGCCATGTACCGATCATTCATGCGCAAAGCAATGAGCACCGTGTTCTTAGACTATATTTTCGAAACGGAGCGGCACAATGGCATTGCAGAGATGCTTGAGTTATGGGGGAGCATAATTAATGGTTTTGCAGTTCCTCTGAAGGAAGAACACAAAGTTTTCTTGAAAAGGATACTAATTCCACTGCACAAGGCCAAAGGAATGCAAAGTTTCAACAAGCAGCTGGCTTACTGTGTGTCTCAGTTCTTGATGAAGGAGCCTGAGCTTGGTGGGTGGGTAGTGAGAAGTATCATAAAGTATTGGCCTCTTGCTAACAGTCAAAAGGAGCTAAGACTCATTGAGGAATTGGAGGATTTGGTGGAGAAATTGGACCCCAAACTGTATGTGGATTTAGCTCTGCCCTTTTGTTCCCACATAACAAAATGTTTCAACAGTTTAAACGCCCTGGTAAAGTTGAATCCCCCTCAGCTACTCATTATGAGTTTATATCATCACTACTAAAAACTATTTCACTCAAAATTTCCTTTTTTTTCTTCTCTTTTTTGATGCACTTTTAACCTTATCCAAAGTGAAATAGTGTGGTAACCACAATGTAGTATCCTATTCACTCAATTAGATGGAGTTTGTAAAAAGTATTCTTAGTCTTTTCTTTCATACATATAGCTTTGATAGTAATTTGTCTCTTAATGAAATATACCTATTTGGTTTGTTGATCCAACAGTTCTTTTGTTCATTCCTATGAAGAAGAACCAAACTTGTGTAAATTAACAGATTTTGAAATGGTAGGTGAAAGAATATACGTTTAACCATCGTGGAGAGGTTGGCCACCTACTTAGAAATTAATTTTCTAAGAATTTATTTGATATCTAAACGATCTAGGGTTATGCAATATCTCTCGAGAAGCATGAAAGTTGATCCAAACAGTCACGGATATAAAAAAAACAATAAGTACTTGACCTATAAGGACTCAAAAGATAAGTTTATTGTTTTGTTGATACCACATAAGGTGTTGATTGTAAATATCAGTGCGTGGTTTTTTGATTCAGGTGGCCGAACGAGCATTATATATATGGAATAGCGAAGCCTTCGTGAAGATGGTGTCGACAGCCATGGAAGAGGTGTTTCCAGTAATAATAAGAGGAATTGAAATTAATGTTAGGAATCATTGGAACCATAACGTTAAGGATTTGGCACTCAATGTCAAGGATATACTTGAAGAAATTAATCCAATTCTATACCATAAAATTCTCCACAAAAATGAGTCGTTAGAAACACAAGCAACAACCGAAATTGGGAGATTGTGATTCAGTTGTAGGTTAATTTGTTGCTGTCAAAGAGGTTATAGAGTCCGTGTAAGTCAATAAGAACCTAACTCAAGTGATATAATGTATAATCTAATAATCAAGAAATCACGAGTTTAAACCTCTCGTCCTGAATGTTATAAACTCAAAAACAAAACAAAACGGTTGTTAGTTTGATGTCTTACCTGAACTATTGTTGCACTAGAAATTCTGTTTGTCTGAATAAGTTCTAGAGAACAGCATAATGAGCCAGAAGTAGTCTTGGTCAAGTATATTAATTTAGATTTATAATGTTAAATAACAAAGTTATCCCCACATAATGAGAGAGGGCACTTATGTTGCAACAAGTCGTTCGTAATGAGGCGTCCCTGACTAGTCTCCCAAAGAAAAAACCGCACCTTCTTAGGGCATTTAGATTTCGAGAGGTGAAGATAGAAACTTTATTGGCAACCGTAGAGGAAGAAGCCAATTTCCATGTTTCCAATGTGGGACAATTGAAATCAAAGAAAAGTAAATCGCTAGTGGTAGTAGATAAAATTTTTGTTTCAAAAGTTACAGAAGAAGAAAGACATGTGATTGAATTTCTTAGCTAGTGTGATTTTTAAAAAAACTTTAAAATTTATTGAGAAATTTCTGGGTTTGTGTTGTGTTGTGCAACAATTTTTTTTCTTCTTTGAATATGTTCTTCCTTATGAATTTTAGTGATTGTTTGAAGAAAATTGTGCTGTTGTCAAAGAGAGGAAACTGAATAGTGTTTATGGAATATGTGTCTTTTCAATCTACTTTTTATTTTTTTTAAAAAAAAAACATCAACACCAAAATTAATGTATTATAATTTAATATTTGTCTTAGTCATAATCCTAATCAACATTCTGTTAAATTACTAACGGTTCCGTTATCTCAAGAACTAAAATTAAGAATTATTGAAATGTCAAAAAGTAAAAGTGTTTGATTTTAAAATATAGTGACTAAACTGAAACCTCACTCGAAACTTAAAAGACTAAAAAGATATATTTTCATAGAAAATAACTATTAACAAAAATAAAGATGGAAAATCTTTTGAAAAAAAGCGGCGACGTGCTTTTATAAGATAGAAGTCACGTGACATGATAAAAGAATTGATGAATAATAGTTGAATGTTTACGATTTGAACTCAACTCTCATGTTTGGTCAAAAAATTAAAAAAAAAAAAACTCAATTCCATGTAAGACTAATAGGCCTTCAACCATCGCGTTACCATCTTAATTTTGAACATTTTTATTATATATTAAATATTTCGGTTCGGTTCGGGTTCAATCGAACCAAAAATTCGCCAACCCGAGAAGCGAATCGAAAATTTGGTTCTCCCTTTTTTTTCAACCCTAGTCGAATTGAAAAAATACCTAACCCAACCCTTACAATTTCGGTTGGATTCGTCGGTTCATTTGTACACCCCTAAAAATTTAAAATTTAAAATATAAATGAAAAATCTAAAAAATCAAACTTAACATAAGTTCAAAACATATACCAAAGAGTGTGTAAAAAAAATAATAATTAAAATAAATTAATAATAAATTTGATTGTATATTATTAAATCAATTTACCATTCGAAAGATTTAGGGGTTGTTCACTTTGTTTTATATATTTTTAATAAATTTATTTATCATACTTTTTCATTATTTTTTAATTCCTTATATACAATTATTTTATATTTACATTAATTTTACAATTCTTCTTTCTTTATTTTATTTGATCTTTGTATATTTTATTTATTTTTTTCTTACTCGTTATATGTTTTTTCTTTATATATATAAATATAGTAGGGAGTTGAGAATTTGAATTATTTTCTAAATACATTCAATATGAAAATTGAGATATATTTATTATATAGATGAGTTGTTTTTTAAAACAAGTTTATATAGATTCTTTTTATTTTATTGATTTAATTTTAAAAAACAATTCAAACTTATATTATTTTATATAATATAAATGATAAATTTATTTTCTTGACAAAATTAAATCTACAAAATACTAATAATTTTTATAAATTTTTTTTTAAAGGTTAACAAGTTATTTTTATTTATTAGTACAATTATTTTTATTTATTAATTATAAAAAAACTATAATAATATATCACTTATATTTATTTATAAAAAATATTTAAAAGAATGATTGAAACGAAGAGTTTGAATGAGAGGTTGGATGAGAGGTTTGAATGAGAGGATTACAAGAGAGGTTGGAATGAGAGGAAGTAAAGAGAAGATAAAAAGAGGGGTTGAACCCTTCCCCTTCCTCCCTAAAAAATCCATATTCAAAAATCCCCTTTTAATCTTGCCCACGTTACTGTGGCCGCAGCAGTTTCAGAGATAAGATCCCCCAAGCAAAAGTCAACTTGAGAATTTACCGCGAAGAAGGCAAAGAAAAATAAAAAGGAAATGAAAAGTTCATCAAAACTTTTTTGGTTGATTTGGGAGGATAATTTGAATTGTTAGTAGAGAAAAGAACCAAAAGAATACTAACCCAACCCTTACAATTTCGGTTGGGTTCGTCGGTTCATTTGTATACCTCTAAAACGTATATCGTAAAGTAGCTCATATCTCTTTTATATTGATGTTGGTGGATCTCAATTTCACATTTGGACTTTTATGGACTCTGATACCATATAAGAGAATATGGGATTCACCTCAAAACCAATTGACAATAAGGGGAGTAGCCCATATCTCTTTTATATTGATGTTGGACTCCCCACTTTTTTAATGTGGGACAATTGAGATCTCAACAATATAAATGAAAAATCTAAAAAATCAAACCTAACATAAGTTCAAAACATATGCCAAAAGAGTGTGTAAAAAAAACTACAATTAAATTAAATTAA
Organism: Sicyos edulis; assembly: GCA_036507275.1. Lineage (NCBI taxonomy): Eukaryota > Viridiplantae > Streptophyta > Magnoliopsida > Cucurbitales > Cucurbitaceae > Sicyos > Sicyos edulis. The sequence continues at coordinate 4,784,407 of CM071846.1, forward strand.
TAATAAATTTGATTGTATATTATTAAATCAATTTACCATTCGAAACACAGTCTTGCCTACGTTTCTATGACAGTAGTTTCAGAGATAAGATCGCAAGCTCTAGGGTTGAAGCCCATGTAACGTAAGGTTTGCTGGTGTTGCTAGAGGTTGGGAGCACCAACTCACCTTACAAACCTCTAACGGCCATTGTTGGACAAGCAAAAAAAAGTCAACTTGAGAATTTACCTTCAAATAATTCTTAACCTTTTTTTAGTATTATAGTATAGTGTTAAATTTCTAGGTTGCGGATGTTTAACCATCAGATGCACTAAATCATACTTGAAGAAACTTGCATTTGTTTATCAAAAAAATCCCCTTATCTCTCTCTATTTATGCATGATTGTGTGTATATCGTATATTGTAACGTATGATGCATATCCATACAAGCTCAAGAAATTGAGTCGCCTGGGCGAGGTATTCTGTGTGTATGAAAGCCTACACAGTTAAGCTAATGTTATGGGCAAAATTAAGCTCAAGAAATTGAGTTACTCGTAGTGGAGTAGGGCACACGAAAGATGGTCTTAGGATTAGACCGGCTCGGTAGAGTAAGACCCAAAGAAGTCGACCCGAGGTCCAAGGCAAGCACGCAGGCCCATCAGGTCGCCCGGGCGAGGCCACGTAGGCCCACTAGGTCGTCAAGGCATTGCCACATAGGCCCGCTAAGCTTCCCAGGCGAAACCACCAGGACGCCCAAACGAGGCAACTTGGACACCCAGGCGAAGCCACCACCTATATCGTAACGTATATCGTATATTGTAACGTATGATGCATAATTTTATAAATAATATTTAAAATTTAAAATATAAATGAAAAATCTAAAAACTCAAACATAACATAAGTTCTAAACATATACCAAAGAGTGTGTATAAAAAACAACAATTAAAATAAATTAATAATAAATTTAATTGTATATTATTAAATTAATTTACCATTAGAAACACAGTCTTGCCCACGTTACTGTGACCGGAGTTTCGGAGATAAGATCGCAAGCTTTAAGGCCAAAGCCCATGTAATGTTAGGTTTGCAGGTTTTGCGGGAGCACCACCTATCCTTACAAACCCCTACCGGCCATTGTTGGACAAGCCAAAAAAGTCAACTTTAGAATTTACCTTCAAGAAGGTAAAGAAAAATAAAAAGGAATTAAAAAGTTTTATCATGATTGTTGACTGAGAAAATTCGGTCAATTACAAGCTGTCACGTCGTTATCTCAAGTTTAATGGCGAAATTAAATTAAATTTTGGGACAATATTTCTCAAGATTAATTTAAATAAAATAAATTGGTTTATCTTGAATTTGGCCAAAATAAAACCAAACCAGGTAAACCGAACCATGAATTTCAAGCCCAAAAAAAGCCAAACCCATGGGCCAGGCCCAAAGGCCCATTAGGGCCCAAGCCCACGATGCATGAGAACTCTATAAATAGAGGAGCTCTCTTCATTTCAACGGGGGGAGAAATTTGAAGCTCCAGAGAGAATTCCACCAAATCGAAGACTCTCCAAATTTCCAAGGATCAAACGGCCTTTGAAATCCACTTCAAAAGCAACCAAATACGAAGAACGTTCATCCTGTTCTTCATTCAGAGAGAAAGAATCAGAGGATCAAGCATAGAGATTGAACCACTTTCGCAAAATCATCTCAAATTCAAGTTCAACTCCACGAAACCAAATTTCTCCGGAAATCTCGTGTGAACAAATTGGCACGCCCAGTGGGACCTCTCTACCTCTCATCTCAATCTCTCACATAAATCAAGCCACAATGTCTGGAAAGGCCACATCAAAGACCGCTGCTCCAGAAGGCATAATCAAAGGAAGAAACACTACCTCGAAGGTACTTGCTCCAAGAAACTATACTGGACCTATCACGCGTAGTCGTTCCAAGTCCGTCGAGAGCAAAGAGCCTCAAGTAACACCAGAGGCGATCGCAAAACGAATTGCAGGACTACTAGAGGGGACCTTTGATGAAATCGTCATCAAAGATAACCCATTATTTGACCAAGTCAGTCCCAGCGTTGATCAACCAAAGGAGACATCTAATCCTGATGTGATGTCTGTTATGATGGCTGGGCATAGAGGCGATGATCGAATGGCGGAGTTTGAAAGAAAGCTCGAGCAGATGATGAAGACAATTGAGGAAAGAGACTTAGAGATCGCTTAACTCAAAAATCAAATGCAGAACCGAGAGACGGCTGAATCAAGCCAGAGTCCACATGAGAGAGTCAATGAAAAAGGAAAGAACCCTCTCTTTGAGGCACAACCACAACTACACTCAACCTCAGTCGCTTCCTTATCTGTGTAAGGACCCGACCCAATCTAGGGTCTAAACCTAAGTCCTTAACTCACAATGCATGAAAATAGTATTCACAATCTCGGGCATGTAAATTTAAAACAAAACTCCTTTAAAACAACTCGGAAGAACAAGGTTATAAGAGATAAATTCATTAAAACAGTCTTAGGGTACCCTAAAGTCAAAACATAAAAACTCGATAAAACAGGTTCCATTTATCACGCCCTTAAATAGTTCATGCAGAAAGAAGAAATTTAGACGACTCTAAATGAGAATAATGCGGTGGGTCCCATGGTCATCTTCACTCGTCGATCACCCATCTCGATACAATCTCGTAGTACTGTGGGATTCCACAGTGGAAAGGGTGAGTTTTGCAACTCAGAAGAGATTCCCCACCCTCGGGGTAAAGACATGCATCAGTCAAAAGCATCACGAACATGCAAGATAGCAACATAATCAAGGGGTCCACAAAACCCGAGCTCACGGGCGAAAAGGGTTAGGAACCATGTCCAAGATCCACGCCACGCAGAGCGGTGCGAGGCCACAAACCAAAGACCTAAAGGCCAATAGAGACCACAAATCTCTAAGGCAATGCGGGATACTGCTCCAGCCGAGGATCCTGCGAGTAGAGAAGCACGGTAGCTAAGGGACCACAAATCCCACAGGTCTCATACTCACGGTGAGGTGGATCCAAAGACGCTCACCAAATGGCCACAAACCCAACCACATACCCGGAGAGCACCCTAGGCTACTAGTAACCGCCGATAGGGCCGTGAGCTGGTGGGCCAACCATCCACGGAACCCGACGGCGAGGGACCACAAATCCCCATCGAACGTGCGGCCACAAACCATGCACATCCGCTTACTAGCATCCTCTATCCGGTCTCCGTGTCTCGTTTGCGTCCAAACGAAGCACCAAGCCGTGCATCAAACATCATGCAAGCCCCCAATGGGACATAAGGACTGTCATGCGAGACCGACTCTATCAATCAACATCTGATGAGTTCATGCATGGCCATATAATCAACATAATCTACATGCTTGCCTTAACATGATATCAATCAGATGTTGCATGCTCTCAATATAATCAATGCAAGCACAAACAACACAGATTATGCCACATCAAACACGTAAGTGAATACAGTCAATCCAACACATGTAATAGCCACGGGCCTCGAGAAGGGGGTAACGGGTCCCTTACCTTGGCCAATCCACTAACAGCTCTCCAAGAATCCATTGGAAGCTCCAACTAGCCAAATAAAACTCTGAGCCCTCGAAAACGTGTCCTAGAGACACCCGGTGGCTACATGTGCCTCACAAACTCGGCTCGACGAACAAAAAATGGTTCGAGTCAAATCTGGTCAATAAAAGTCAATGATTCAAAATTCATCATTTTGCCCAAGCCAAACACCCATTAAACTCAATACCCAACATGCATTATACTACTAGCCAAACAGCTTTTAAACCACAATCCAAACAAACCTTAATTTCACATTTGGGATAACTCAAAACCCCAAACCAAACACCTTTAATTCATTATTTGAATGATTTTAAAGCACTAGCCAAACAAGCATAAATCACTACTTGAATGGTTTTATGCCACAAACCAAAACAAGCTTAATCCACACTTTAACTAACTTTAAACTAGTAGCCAAACAACATTAATCCATTACTTGAATACTCATAACCCAAGAAACAAACAACTTTAATTCATCACTTAAATAGTCATAAACCTGCAACAAACAACCCTTAATCCTTATCTAAATAACCATAAACCAACAAACAAACACCCCTATCCATAAATTGAATAGTTTAGAACCTATAAACAAACAACATTTGTCCATCACTTGAATAGCCATCAACTAGGAAACAAACATGTTCAAATCTCCATTTAAATATCTTAGCACCAACAACCAAACACCTCTTATTCCCAACTTAAATAGAGTTAACCCAACAACCAAACAAGCTAAAACCACCATTTAATTAATTTTAACTCCATTAAAAGACTTAAATCCATAAAAAATAGCCATACACCCCCTTCCAAACACTAGTCTTCTTCTTCATTGCAACTAAACCCATTTTGAACCTTAAACCAAAAATGGAAAAAGAGAAGGAGCTTCACCTAACTCCGTGTTTGCTACCCTCGACTGGCGGTGGCGGCACCTTCTAACCAGCCCTGCTTGCGAACCTCACGCGACGAAAACATCCGTCGACGACAAAACCCACACCGCAACGAGCTACACGCGAACACCAAGCTCCTACGAACCCACGGAAGCGCTCAATGAGCCCACGCGGTGGCGCTGCTACTCGCACGACGCCGACGCGACACTAAACAAGCCCTCAACGACGCACTCTTCGGCTTGTGGAGGCGAAGCAACGACGAAACTCGAAGGCTAGCGATGACACTCGGCAAAACCAGCAAGCTGGACGGAAATGGACAAGGGAAGGAGACAATGAATAGTGATTTTTGAGCCCTAGGGATCCACAATCCATTTAAATAACAAGCCAAAAATACTAAAATGCCCTTTATTTTCAACATAACAACAAAAGCCCTTTTTAACCTCTTTTATTCTTTTATTTCTTAACTAAAATAAGGCTATTACAATATTCCCCCCTTATAAAACTTTCGTCCTCGAAAGTTGACTAAGGCTCAAATAACCAGGAAAACGAAATCACGAAACCTTTTCCACAACACTTTGTCAAGATCAACCTCACTGAAACTTAGAACTTCACAATTTCGATCCAAAACTGAACAAGCTGGCACAAGAGAGAGAACCTCATTTAATTCCAAAAGCTCATGCCCAACGACATGAGAGAAGGTTGATACATACTGAAAAAGCAATAAACATGGAAAAAATGCAGAATACACAACAATGGAAGCAAGCAAACAACATGTCCCGCTGCGTTAGCTCACTCGAGAAGCACAAGCAAGCAATCGACTCGACTCAACTCTTCTCGATCACAATCTTCGCATCCCCGCATTGATGCCACTTTCTGAACACAAGACTGTTAACTTCAAATTCTATGTCTTTGCGATGAACAGAAGCACAACTTTTCTAATGGCATGAGCTGAAAGCATTCCAACACGGACCTCCTAAACTGCCCCATAACACAACGGGGACAACTTAGACCTTACAACTTCTCTCCTAAACCTCGTTCCAATGGATAAGTGAACAACATCTTTCCTAAACGATGCCTCAAATGGTGCCAACTGGACAATAGATTGATAACTGATAATCAAGCAAACTCCTCGAGATACATCTACTGCTCTCAACCGCATAGCGAACAAAACTCATTGGAACTCAATATAACCTCTAAGATCTAGCTGACTCTCTCGGTCTGACCATCTATCTACGGATGAAAAGCTGAACTGAACTTACAGGTAGTTCCACTGCCTTCCTAAAGGCTCTTCTAGAAGTGCAAGGTGGACCAAATATCTCTATCTACAACGATACTCACAGGAACCGCATGCTACCTGAAAATCTCTCCCAAGAACAATTGTGCTCACTTCTCAATAGAACAATCCAGCTTCCCTGGAATAAGGTGGGTGCTTTGGGTAAGTCGATCCACAATCACCAATATCATGGTGAAACCTCTCGGTGTCTTAGGAAATCCTGAAACAAAACTCATAGAGACCTCGTCCCACTTCCACTCTAGAACACTTAAATAATGTAATAACAATGCAAAATCACCTGTTCACACCCAACCAAAACTGGCAATACAACAATCTCGCCGCTCGATACTTCGTAGTCACAGAATCCTTAGGTCTCCATGCATCTTGGTACCCTCATGGTGCCAAGCAAACAACGAACTATACACCTCTAACAAGAACTCGGGTCTGATTTTAACATCAATAAACACATAGAGTCTATATCTGAACTGTCACTCACAAACCGACCCAACAACTATTATCACCTTGCTGGCTCGCTACAAATCTCGACCAATAACAACTAAGCGGGAAACTGTGCCAACTGAGCTAAAGCCTTTCAATTAACACAACCCTGCTCGCTCGAACTAAGGCTACAACAAAGCAGAGAAACAATAAATACCACTGAAAATGAACCTCTCTACTTGATGCATGAATATCCACAAAACATTACCACAATGGTAAGAAATCTTGCAACCATAATCCTTACAAGCTCGAACCATCTGCGTTATCTCAAATTCTTTCTTTTCTGGTGAAGAAACTTCTGACTCTTATTTTCCACTAACAACTGCAACCTCTCTTCGAACAAGCAACGCATTTAGGATCTCCAAGCACACCACAAATGCTAACTTCAGAACACGAATCACAAATCTGCTCACACGGCTTAAGCTATCTGGGTCCACACGCTACATTTTCCTCTATCTCAGCAAGAATACAACACAGACCCTTTCAAAATCATCACTATAAGCCACCAAGCTAACTGACCTCTTAGGTACTAACCAGACGATGCCAAAATCAAACTTCTTCTTGAATTACTGAATCGATCTCATACACAATTGATCGTCGAACACCCGACCTCTCTCTAGGCAACTGTGTTATCGATCCTTAGTAAATCATGCTGATCTAATCCAACCGCTCCTTTGCATTGGTCCTAGAAAAATCCACATAAGTTCCTTGACGAGAAACCACATAACCTGAAAAAGGTTATTGATCCCAATCACAACTCACATTTAGAAACTTGAACGCCACTGAATTTCTCAAAGTATTCCCAAAACTTTTCTCAAGTTCCCAACATGGTCCAATGCTAACTTTGAACAAGCTCATAACACAACTATGAACACGATCACAAATCCGCTCAGAAAGTCCCAGGGACCTTCTGATCGACAAACCCAAAATGCTACGATGCACCTACCAAACATTGGCAACCAGAAAACAAACTGGCATTCGAACATCACTACTCTTTAAAGCTCCTCGGATAAGTCATCGATCTTGAGCAACAAACATGTGACTTAACTGCTAGCTTACAGAACTTTCAGAAGCTAAAACACAATCCATATAACCGACATTCTTATTTACAACCACACCGAGACGCTATACAAGGACATATTGACGAACTGATCCATCGTCGAACAACTCCTGCAACTTAAGCTCAAGTTCCTTTAACTCCATCGGGGTTACCATAAATAGAAACCTTGAGATGGGGTCATTCCCCAGCTCGAACTTGCCCAAAAGAACATTACTCGGGGTGGAGGCAACCCTGGTGGATCCTCATGAACCACAACAGCGACCTTGCTCACTACTGAAACTGAACAGACAGCCCACACAAAATTTTCTACTCTTGAATACTGGGGCTAGACAACTCACGCTCTTTTAGCTAACAGCTTCCTCACCTTCAAGGCTGAAACCACAAGAGACTGTCTTCTGATTCTTGCCTCTAAACTAGAAGCTTGACTTTCCAAGACGCTTGAAAACACCCACTTACAACTATCTTCATCCACAACACGGTCCTCCAACAACCACTTCAAACCAAGAATCAAATCTGATCCACTCGCAGGCCACCAAGGGCGGCATCTAGTGATTCCCCAAACACAACCTGCTAACTGGGCTTGACCTTAAACTTATCGAGTCATTAACCATGTCGCTGACTCCTAGACCCAAATGATCTGGTAGTCCCAAACTTTCTCTTTTGCAAACAATATTGATCGAATCTTGGCACACCTCAAAAGTTCAAACCGTATATCTCATAACTCACATTGCACCATTCCCCTATCGAAAGTAAGGAAACTGGACTAACACCCTCTGCTTATCAACATTTGGCAAGCCAACTGAGAACCACTCTATAAGGTCACTAAACTTTGAAGCGGTCGAACCCTTTTAGGTCAAAATCAAGCATAGACCGTCACGGACCTTCTTCTTCTCAAACTCTCAAGTGGAACATCACGTTGAATCTTCGCGCTTTCTATGCAAACTTGGGGTTGAAGATCATCCCGAACGATGACAACCACGCCTCAACTACTAAGGAGATTTTAGATAGTCCAACAAAGTGGTACGGATCCCACTTCCTAAACTCTCATAAGATCTTTGAAAATTCTGCAATTTCCATCACCGCGCCTACCACGAGCATACAGAATCTGGCGTAGACACCTAAGCAACATTTTGCCCGATATGAAGAACAACCTTCAACTGCTACTTAGCATGCAAATCAGCCAATAACTCAGCTTCCGGCTCAACTCTTGCAACTGCAATCGTCCACAACAACTCTGGATGTCTCTATTGCTCCAACTCTAGGCTGCACCTAAGGATCGGTGCACCTCCTGAGCTTAAAGCTCACTCTACTCAACAACTCTTGCACTTTTAACATCACTTCTAGTATCTCTACTAGGAATCTCAACAGTTTACAACCTACTTAGGGACATCTCAGTCCCCACCGAAAGCTTTGGGTTAGCATGCAAGTATGATAGTAGGAAATAACATACAATAAACAAACAGTGCTAATCATAACTAAGCATGCTTTAAAATCCTTAATCCACTACCAAGTTACCTGATGGAGATCGACGGCTGAAGACCATGGGGACCAAGACAACAGCCTACGATGTAAGCTAGTCTACAGAATCTATGACTCTGCGCTCTGATACCAACTGTAAGGACCCGACCCAATCTAGGGTCTAAACCTAAGTCCTTAACTCACAATGCATGAAAATAGTATTCACAATCTCGGGCATGTAAATTTAAAACAAAACTCCTTTAAAACAACTCGGAAGAATAAGGTTATAAGAGATAAATTCATTAAAACAGTCTTAGGGTACCCTAAAGTCAAAACATAAAAACTCGATAAAACAGGTTCCATTTATCACGCCCTTAAATAGTTCATGCAGAAAGAAGAAATTTAGACGACTCTAAACAGAATAATGCAGCGGTTCCCATGGTCATCTTAGCTCGTCCGATCACCCATCTCGATACAATCTCGTAGTACTGTGGGATTCCACAGTTGGAAAGGGTGAGTTTTGCAACTTTCGAAGGATTCCCCACCTCGGGGTAAAGACATGCATCAGTCAAAAGCATCACGAACATGCAAGATAGCAACATAATCAAGGGGTCCACAAAACCCGAGCTCCCGGGCGAAAAGGGTTAGGAACCATGTCCAAGATCCACGCCACGCAGAGCGGTGCGAGGCCACAAACCAAAGACCTAAAGGCCAATAGAGACCACAAATCTCTAAGGCAACTGGGATACCGCTCCAGCCGAGGGATCCTCGCGAGTAGAGAAGCTGGTAGCTAAGGGACCACAAATCCTGTGGTCTCATACTCACGGTGAGGTGGATCCAAAGCACGCTCACCAAATGGCCACAAACCCAACCACATACCTGGAGAGCACCCTAGGCTACTAGTAAACTGCCGATAGGGCCGTGAGCCTGGTGGGCCAACCATCCACGGGAACCCGACGGCGAGGGACCACAAATCCCCCATCGAGAACGTGCCGGCCACAAACCATGCACATCCGCTTACTAGCATCCTCTATCCGGTCTCCGTGTCTCGTTTGCGTCCAAACGAAGCACCAAGCCGTGCATCAAACATCATGCAAGCCCCAATGGGACATAAGGGATCGTCATGCGAGACCGACTCTATCAATCAACATACGAGTTCATGCATGGCCATATAATCAACATAATCTACATGCTTGCCTTAACATGATATCAATCAGATGTTGCATGCTCTCAATATAATCAATGCAAGCACAAACAACACAGATTATGCCACATCAAACACGTAAGTGAATACAGTCAATCCAACACATGTAATAGCCACGGGCCTCGAGAAGGGGGTAACGGGTCCCTTACCTTGGCCAATCCACTAACAGCTCTCCAAGAATCCATTGGAAGCTCCAACTAGCCAAATAAAACTCTGAGCCCTCGAAAACGTGTCCTAGAGACACCCGGTGGCTACATGTGCCTCACAAACTCGGCTCGACGAACAAAAAATGGTTCGAGTCAAATCTGGTCAATAAAAGTCAATGATTCAAAATTCATCATTTTGCCCAAGCCAAACACCCATTAAACTCAATACCCAACATGCATTATACTACTAGCCAAACAGCTTTTAAACCACAATCCAAACAAACCTTAATTTCACATTTGGGATAACTCAAAACCCCAAACCAAACACCTTTAATTCATTATTTGAATGATTTTAAAGCACTAGCCAAACAAGCATAAATCACTACTTGAATGGTTTTATGCCACAAACCAAAACAAGCTTAATCCACACTTTAACTAACTTTAAACTAGTAGCCAAACAACATTAATCCATTACTTGAATACTCATAACCCAAGAAACAAACAACTTTAATTCATCACTTAAATAGTCATAAACCTGCAACAAACAACCCTTAATCCTTATCTAAATAACCATAAACCAACAAACAAACACCCCTATCCATAAATTGAATAGTTTAGAACCTATAAACAAACAACATTTGTCCATCACTTGAATAGCCATCAACTAGGAAACAAACATGTTCAAATCTCCATTTAAATATCTTAGCACCAACAACCAAACACCTCTTATTCCCAACTTAAATAGAGTTAACCCAACAACCAAACAAGCTAAAACCACCATTTAATTAATTTTAACTCCATTAAAAGACTTAAATCCATAAAAAATAGCCATACACCCCCTTCCAAACACTAGTCTTCTTCTTCATTGCAACTAAACCCATTTTGAACCTTAAACCAAAAATGGAAAAAGAGAAGGAGCTTCACCTAACTCGTGGCGCTTGCTACCCTCGATGGCGGTGGCGGCACTTCTTCTAACCAGTACCGCTTGCGAACCTCACGCGACGAAAACATCCGTCGACGACAAAAACCCACACCGCAACGAGCTACACGCGAACACCAAGCTCCTACGAACCCACGAAGGCGCTCCAATGAGCCCCGCGCGGCGCTGCTACTCCATCGCACGACGACGACGACACTAAACAAGCCCTCAACGACGCACTCTTCTGGCTTGTGGAGGCGAAGCAACGACGAAACTCGAAGGCTAGCGATGACACTCGGCAAAACCGGCAAAAGCTGGTCGGAAATGGAATGGACAAGGAAGGAGACAATGAATAGTGATTTTTGAGCCCTAGGGATCCACAATCCATTTAAATAACAAGCCAAAAATACTAAAATGCCCTTTATTTTCAACATAACAACAAAAGCCCTTTTTAACCTCTTTTATTCTTTTATTTCTTAACTAAAATAAGGCTATTACAATATTCCCCCCTTATAAAACTTTCGTCCTCGAAAGTTGACTAAGGCTCAAATAACCAGGAAAACGAAATCACGAAACCTTTTCCACAACACTTTGTCAAGATCAACCTCACTGAAACTTAGAACTTCACAATTTCGATCCAAAACTGAACAAGCTGGCACAAGAGAGAGAACCTCATTTAATTCCAAAAGCTCATGCCCAACGACATGAGAGAAGGTTGATACATACTGAAAAAGCAATAAACATGGAAAAAATGCAGAATACACAACAATGGAAGCAAGCAAACAACATGCCACTGCGTTAGCTCACTCGAGAAGCACAAGCAAGCAATCGACTCTGACTCAACTCTTCTCTGATCACAATCTTCGCATCCCCCGCATTGATGCCACTTTCAGAACACAAGACTGTTAACTTCAAATTCTATGTCTTTGCGATGAACAGAAGCACAACTTTTCTAATGGCATGAGCTGAAAGCATTCCAACACGGACCTCCTAAACTGCCCCATAACACAACGGGGACAACTTAGACCTTACAACTTCTCTCCTAAACCTCGTTCCAATGGATAAGTGAACAACATCTTTCCTAAACGATGCCTCAAATGGTGCCAACTGGACAATAGATTGATAACTGATAATCAAGCAAACTCCTCGAGATACATCTACTGTCTCTCAACCGCATAGCGAACAAAACTCATTGGAACTCAATATAACCTCTAAGATCTAGCCGACTTCTCTCGGCCCGACCATCTATCTACGGATGAAAAGTTGGAATCGAACTTACACAGGTAGTTCCACTGCCTTCCTAAAGGCTCTTCTAGAAGTGCAAGGTGGACCAAATATCTCTATCTACAACGATACTCACAGGAACCGCATGCTACCTGAAAATCTCTCCCAAGAACAATTGTGCTCACTTCTCAATAGAACAATCCAGCTTCCCTGGAATAAGGTGGGTGCACTGGGTAAGTCGATCCACAATCACCAATATCATGGTGAAACCTCTCGGTGTCTTAGGAAATCCTGAAACAAAACTCATAGAGACCTCGTCCCACTTCCACTCTAGAACACTTAAATAATGTAATAACAATGCAAAATCACCTGTTCACAGCCCAACCAAAACTGGCAATACAACAATCTCGCCGCTCGATACTTCGTAGTCACAGAATCCTTAGGTCTCCATGCATCTTGGTACCCTCATGGTGCCAAGCAAACAACGAACTATACACCTCTAACAAGAACTCGGGTCTGATTTTAACATCAATAAACACATAGAGTCTATATCTGAACTGTCACTCACAAACCGACCCAACAACTATTATCACCTTGCTGGCTCGCTACAAATCTCGACCAATAACAACTAAGCGGGAAACTGTGCCAACTGAGCTAAAGCCTTTCAATTAACACAACCCTGCTCGCTCGAACTAAGGCTACAACAAAGCAGAGAAACAATAAATACCACTGAAAATGAACCTCTCTACTTGATGCATGAATATCCACAAAACATTACCACAATGGTAAGAAATCTTGCAACCATAATCCTTACAAGCTCGAACCATCTGCGTTATCTCAAATTCTTTCTTTTCTGGTGAAGAAACTTCTGACTCTTATTTTCCACTAACAACTGCAACCTCTCTTCGAACAAGCAACGCATTTAGGATCTCCAAGCACACCACAAATGCTAACTTCGAACACGAATCACAAATCTGCCACACGGCTTAAGCTATATCCGGGTCCACACGCTACATTTTCTCTATCTCGGCAAGAATACAACATGCACCCTTTCAAAATCATCACTATAAGCCACCAAGCTAACTGACCTCTTAGGTACTAACCAGACGATGCCAAAATCAAACTTCTTCTTGAATTACTGAATCGATCTCATACACAATTGATCGTCGAACACCCGACCTCTCTCTAGGCAACTGTGTTATCGATCCTTAGTAAATCATCTTTGATCTAATCTGCGCCACCGCATTGGTCCTAGAAAAATCCACATAAGTTCCTTGACGAGAAACCACATAACTCGAAAAGGTTATTGATCCCAATCACAACTCACATTTAGAAACTTGAACGCCATTGAATTTCTCAAAGTATTCCCAAAACTTTTCTCAAGTTCCCAACATGGTCCAATGCTAACTTTGAACAAGCTCATAACACAACTATGAACACGATCACAAATCCGCTCAGAAAGTCCCGGGGACCTTCTGATCGACAAACCCAAAATGCTACGATGCACCTACCAAACATTGGCAACCAGAAAACAAACTGGCATTCGAACATCACTACTCTTTAAAGCTCCTCGGATAAGTCATTGATCTTGAGCAACAAACATGTGACTTAACTGCTAGCTTACAGAACTTTCAGAAGCTAAAACACAATCCATATAACCGACATTCTTATTTACAACCACACCGAGACGCTATACAAGGACATATTGACGAACTGATCCATCGTCGAACAACTCCTGCAACTTAAGCTCAAGTTCCTTTAACTCCATCGGGGTTACCATAAATAGAAACCTTGAGATGGGGTCATTCCCACTCGAACTTGCCCAAAAGAACATTACTCGGGGTGGAGGCAACCTGGTGGATCCTCATGAACCACACAACAGCGACCTTGCTCACTACTGGCCGAAGCAGAAAAAGCCCACACAAAATTTTCTACTCTTGAATATGGGGCTAGACAACTCACGCTCTTTTAGCTAACAGCTTCCTCACCTTCAAGGCTGAAACCACAAGAGACTGTCTTCTGATTCTTGCCTCTAAACTAGAAGCTTGACTTTCCAAGACGCTTGAAAACACCCACTTACAACTATCTTCATCCACAACACGGTCCTCCAACAACCACTTCAAACCAAGAATCAAACCGATCCACTCGCAGGCCACCAAGGGCGGCATCTAGTGATTCCCCAAACACAACCTGCTAACTGGGCTTGACCTTAAACTTATCGAGTCATTAACCATGTCGCTGACTCCTAGACCCAAATGATCTGGTAGTCCCAAACTTTCTCTTTTGCAAACAATATTGATCGAATCTTGGCACACCTCAAAAGTTCAAACCGTATATCTCATAACTCACATTGCACCATTCCCCTATCGAAAGTAAGGAAACCGGACTAACACCTCTGCTTATCAACATTTGGCAAGCCAACTGAGAACCACTCTATAAGGTCACTAAACTTTGAAACGGTCGAACCCTTTAGGTCAAAATCAGCATAGACCGTCACCAGACCTTCTTCTCAAACTCTCAAGTGGAACATCACGTTGAATCTTCTGCCTTTCTATGCAAACTTGGGGGGTTGAAGATCATCCCGAACGATGACAACCACGCCTCAACTACTAAGGAGATTTTAGATAGTCCAACAAAGTGGTACGGATCCCACTTCCTAAACTCTCATAAGATCTTTGAAAATTCTGCAATTTCCATCACTGCGCCTACCCTGAGCATCTGTAACTGGCGTAGACACCTAAGCAACATTTTGCCCGATATGAAGAACAACCTTCAACTGCTACTTAGCATGCAAATCAGCCAATAACTCAATTTTTTAGGCTCAACTCTTGCAACTGCAATCGTCCACAACAACTCTGGATGTCTCTATTGCTCCAACTCTAGGCTGCACCTAAGGATCGGTGCACCTCCTGAGCTTAAAGCTCACTCTACTCAACAACTCTTGCACTTTTAACATCACTTCTAGTATCTCTACTAGGAATCTCAACAGTTTACAACCTACTTAGGGACATCTCAGTCCCCACCGAAAGCTTTGGGTTAGCATGCAAGTATGATAGTAGGAAATAACATACAATAAACAAACAGTGCTAATCATAACTAAGCATGCTTTAAAATCCTTAATCCACTACCAAGTTACCTGATGGAGATCGGCGGTGAAGACCATGGGGACTAAGACAACGACCTCACGATGTAAGCTAGTCTCTGAGAATCTATGACTCTGCGCTCGATACCAAGCAGAAGGACCCGACCCAATCTAGGGTCTAAACCTAAGTCCTTAACTCACAATGCATGAAAATAGTATTCACAATCTCGGGCATGTAAATTTAAAACAAAACTCCTTTAAAACAACTCGGAAGAATAAGGTTATAAGAGATAAATTCATTAAAACAGTCTTAGGGTACCCTAAAGTCAAAACATAAAAACTCGATAAAACAGGTTCCATTTATCACGCCCTTAAATAGTTCATGCAGAAAGAAGAAATTTAGACGACTCTAAACAGAATAATGCAGCGGTTCCCATGGTCATCTTCAGCTCGTCCGATCACCCATCTCGATACAATCTCGTAGTACCTGTGGGATTCCACAGTGGAAAGGGTGAGTTTTGCAACTCGAGAAGGATTCCCACCTCGGGGTAAAGACATGCATCAGTCAAAAGCATCACGAACATGCAAGATAGCAACATAATCAAGGGGTCCACAAAACCCGAGCTCCGGGCGAAAAGGGTTAGGAACCATGTCCAAGATCCACGCCACGCAGAGCGGTCCGAGGCCACAAACCAAAGACCTAAAGGCCAATAGAGACCACAAATCTCTAAGGCAACTGGGATACTGCTCCGGGCCGAGGATCTCGCGAGTAGAGAAAGCACGGTAGCTAAGGGACCACAAATCCCACAGGTCTCATACTCACGGTGAGGTGGATCCAAAGCACGCTCACCAAATGGCCACAAACCCAACCACATACCTGGAGAGCACCCTAGGCTACTAGTAAACTGCCGATAGGGCCGTGAGCCTGGTGGGCCAACCATCCACGGGAACCCGACGACGAGGGACCACAAATCCCCATCGAACGTGCGGCCACAAACCATGCACATCCGCTTACTAGCATCCTCTATCCGGTCTCCGTGTCTCGTTTGCGTCCAAACGAAGCACCAAGCCGTGCATCAAACATCATGCAAGCCCCCAATGGGACATAAGGACTGTCATGCGAGACCGACTCTATCAATCAACATACAGTAGTTCATGCATGGCCATATAATCAACATAATCTACATGCTTGCCTTAACATGATATCAATCGGATGTTGCATGCTCTCAATATAATCAATGCAAGCACAAACAACACTGATTATGCCACATCAAACACGTAAGTGAATACAGTCAATCCAACACATGTAATAGCCACGGGCCTCGAGAAGGGGGTAACGGGTCCCTTACCTTGGCCAATCCACTAACAGCTCTCCAAGAATCCATTGGAAGCTCCAACTAGCCAAATAAAACTCTGAGCCCTCGAAAACGTGTCCTAGAGACACCCGGTGGCTACATGTGCCTCACAAACTCGGCTCGACGAACAAAAAATGGTTCGAGTCAAATCTGGTCAATAAAAGTCAATGATTCAAAATTCATCATTTTGCCCAAGCCAAACACCCATTAAACTCAATACCCAACATGCATTATACTACTAGCCAAACAGCTTTTAAACCACAATCCAAACAAACCTTAATTTCACATTTGGGATAACTCAAAACCCCAAACCAAACACCTTTAATTCATTATTTGAATGATTTTAAAGCACTAGCCAAACAAGCATAAATCACTACTTGAATGGTTTTATGCCACAAACCAAAACAAGCTTAATCCACACTTTAACTAACTTTAAACTAGTAGCCAAACAACATTAATCCATTACTTGAATACTCATAACCCAAGAAACAAACAACTTTAATTCATCACTTAAATAGTCATAAACCTGCAACAAACAACCCTTAATCCTTATCTAAATAACCATAAACCAACAAACAAACACCCCCTATCCATAAATTGAATAGTTTAGAACCTATAAACAAACAACATTTGTCCATCACTTGAATAGCCATCAACTAGGAAACAAACATGTTCAAATCTCCATTTAAATATCTTAGCACCAACAACCAAACACCTCTTATTCCCAACTTAAATAGAGTTAACCCAACAACCAAACAAGCTAAAACCACCATTTAATTAATTTTAACTCCATTAAAAGACTTAAATCCATAAAAAATAGCCATACACCCCCTTCCAAACACTAGTCTTCTTCTTCATTGCAACTAAACCCATTTTGAACCTTAAACCAAAAATGGAAAAAGAGAAGGAGCTTCACCTAACTCCGGCGGCTGCTACCCTCGACTGGCGGTGGCGGCACCTTCTAACCAGCCCTGCTTGCGAACCTCACGCGACGAAAACATCCGTCGACGACAAAACCCACACCGCAACGAGCTACACGCGAACACCAAGCTCCTACGAACCCACGAAGCTGCTCCAACGAGCCCACGCGGCGCTGCTACTCCGCACGACGCCGACGACACTAAACAAGCCCTCAACGACGCACTCTTCGGCTTGTGGAGGCGAAGCAACGACGAAACTCGAAGGCTAGCGATGACACTCGGCAAAACCAGCAAGCTGGACGGAAATGGACAAGGGAAGGAGACAATGAATAGTGATTTTTGAGCCCTAGGGATCCACAATCCATTTAAATAACAAGCCAAAAATACTAAAATGCCCTTTATTTTCAACATAACAACAAAAGCCCTTTTTAACCTCTTTTATTCTTTTATTTCTTAACTAAAATAAGGCTATTACAATCTGTCCAACAGCTACACGACCTGATCACGAACACTATTAGAGCTCAAGGTGGTGGGCTAGTTCAAAGTTCTCTTTTGTACTCCAAGTCATACACAAAGAGAATAGACAGCCTAAGAATGCATGCAGGATACCAACCGCCTAAGTTCCAGCAGTTTGATGGAAAAGGCAACCCCAAACAGCATGTTGCTCATTTCGTAGAGACTTGTGAAACCGCTGAAACTCGAGGAGACCTTCTCGTCAGGCAGTTTGTCCGAACGTTAAAGGGGAATGCGTTCGACTGGTATACTGATCTTGAAGCTGAGACTATAGATAGCTGGGAAGAGTTGGAGAGAGAGTTCCTCAATCGGTTCTATAGCACGAGACGGACTGTCAGCATGATAGAATTAACAAATGCGAAGCAGCGGAAGGGCGAGCCTGTCGTCGACTATATTAACCGTTGGCGAGCTCTAAGTCTGGACTGCAAAGATCGCCTCACTGAAACATCCGCGATCGACATCTGTATCCAGGGCATGCATTGGGGACTTCTATACATCCTGAAAGGAATCAAGCCTCGCACCTTTGAGGAGCTGGCCACCCGAGCTCATGATATGGAGCTGAGCATTGACGCAAAGGGAAACAAAGATTCTCCGGTCTTAGAAACCCGTAAGGAAAAAAGAAGGATTTCAAGCCCACGAAAAAAGTTACAAAAAATGTGGCAAAGGAGTCAATGACCATCGGTGCAACTCCATTAAAGTTTTCCTCAAAAGCAAAGGAAACAAAAGCTAAGAAACGACCAGTTGTAGAGCAACGACGTCGTCTAACGCTTCAGGAAAGACAAGAAAAAGTCTATCCATTTCCAGAATCCGATGTTGCTGACATGTTAGAGCAACTGCTGGAAGCAAAACTCATCCAGCTGCCCGAGTGCAAGCGTCTCGAGGAGTTAGGCAAGGTAAATGATCCTAACTACTGCAAATATCACCGCGTCGTCAGCCATCCCATAGAGAAATGCTTCGTCCCGAAAAAGAGTTGATTACGAGGTTGGCTAGAGAGAAAAAGATGAATTTGGACTTAGAAGAGATAGCTCAAGCAAATCATGCCGCTGTGGTCCCTCAGCCTAAAGTACAACCACCCAATGATGCAACACCGCGTTGGTCTCAATGCCTTATTCAATTTGGTTCCTTTGAGCCAGTTGTTGTTCAATGTCAAAACCGCAGCCTTCAAAGGGAAAATATTCAACAAGCTTCCATTCAAGAAAGATATGTTTTAGAGCCAACTGTAGATGATAATGAAGGTTGGACTGTTGTAACCCGTCGCAGGAAACAAAAACAAACTTATGCTCATAAAGAATCACGCTTATTTCAAGAGTCGAAGAGGAAGAGATTGCCTAAGAAACGAGGCAGAAGATGTGTAAGGAAATCTAAGCCCATTATAGAGGAGAGCGAAGATTTTCTACGAGCACGTCATGCTATAACGTTGGCTGATTTCATCCCGAAGGAATTTTTGCGTGAAGGAAAAGATGAGGTGATAGACATTGCTTCATGTCATGCAATTTGCGCAAGTGATGACTCGACGAGCTCTTCAAAAGCTGTCATTGAGCCTAAAGCTACGCTCTCTTTCAACATTGAAGATTTGATATCACTTCCTCAAACAGATAAAAACTCTCTGATTGAGGTATTATTAGACTCAAGTAGCGAGAATGTCAAAATACCTGTGACACACGCTAACAGTTCGACATGCATGTCCATAAGTTTCACAGATGAGGATCTGTTGCTGGGTTCAAAGCCTCACAACCGTCCTTTGTACGTCTCGGGCTATATACGAGAGCAAAAAGTGGGACGAATCCTCATTGATAATGGGTCGGCTGTCAACATAATGTCGAAGGTAACCTTGAAGCAACTAAGCATCCCCATGGAAGAGCTTTCTGACAGCAAGTTATTAATCCAAGGCTTCAACCAAGGCGGACAGCGGGCGATCGACATGATACGACTTGAGGTCATCACTGGCGAGCTGAGTGCAGATGCTTTGTTCCATGTTATAGATTGTAAGAAAACATATCGACTACTATTGGGACGACCCTGGATTCATGAAAATCAAGTTGTTACCTCCTCGTTGCATCAATGCTTCAAGTTTTACCAAGATGGGGTTAAGAAAGTAGAAGCTGACACAAATCCATTCTTGGAGGCCGAGTCTCATTTCGCCGATGCAAAATTCTATGCAAAGAACGAGATTGTGGAGAAAACAGTGCCACAGGAGGTCCCTGCGATAAAAGAGAATGAAAAAGCTAAGCTAAAACCAGAGGCCGACATAAAAAAGAAATGGGTAGTGAGAGAAGAAAAGTCATGCCCTGTAAAGATAGAGGCTTCAACGAGTCTAGCAGCTCCTAAGGCTCCAAAAGATGAGAAACTTTCAACTTCACCCATCTTACGCTATGTCCCTATATCCCGACGAAAAAATGGTGAAGCACCTTTCGCCGAATGTTCTAAAAGTTTGAAAGTAGGTGATATCGAAGTATTGAAGGAAAGTTTCACCACTCCTTTGACAAAGGTGAAAAAGCAATGGAGTCAGAGGAACGAAGGAGATGAGAAGAAGGTGGTTTTACCTGAGAAACGCACAAGCGATGGATTTGACCCCAATGCGTACAAACTTCTGGCTAATGCAGGATATGATTTCACGACACATACCGAGTTCAAACGCTTAAGCATATTTGATGACCAAGCCGAGCTTTCTTTGATGAAAAAGAAACTGTTGAAGAAAGGTTACTCTCTACCAACGTCAAGAAAAGGAGTCGGATATAAGTCATCGGAACCAATTCGCATAACAAGAAGAGATAAAACAAAGATGGAAGATGCCAACCACATAACGATTCAAGAGGTTGAAGAATCGAAGAAAGAGAAGAATGTCGGTCGCAAAGTACCCACCCTTAAACACATTGGATCATCAATCGCTCGTGTTGCCGCACTTCAAAGGTTGGAGTACAGTAGCAGGAAAAAATAAAGAAACATCTGTTATCACCAATAAGATGAAACCCTCAATCTTTGACATGATTAAGTAGGCCCGTGAGAGCAAAAACAAACTCTATCTTGGGGTGGAGGCGACCACCCATCTTTCAAAGGTTAAGCGGACAAGTAAAGGGAGAGGAAGATACAAATTCAACTACAAATTTGAACCGACAATCGCTTTTTCAAAGATTAAACTTAACCACGACAAAAGACCGGGGGCATCCCAAGTCCGTGTTTGACCGAATCTCTCATGAAAGCTTAGGAGAATCACAAAGACAACTTACCAAGCAAGATGAGGAGCAACAAAGATATCTGCAGCGTTGTTCCGTCTCGCATGAAAAGAAAGATGTTTGTTACCATTGAAACGAAGGTTCGTTGAGAGTAAAGCGGCGTGATGTTGTCTTCACTAATCCGGGAAAAGAGAAAATAAAACAAGAAGAAAGCAAGGCTTTATGTCACCACATCACCGCCCTAGAAAGAGACAGAGATTGAGGTAGGTGAACAAGATGTTAATGAAGCACCGATCCTGTTAGAAGATGACATTCACTCCACGGTAGATGAGCTTAAAGAAATAAATCTTGGCACGAAGGCGATTCGCGCCCAACTTTCATAAAGCACGTTGCTTACGCCCAAGGAAGAGACCGAGTATCTAAGTCTACTTACTACATACAAGGACATCTTTGCCTGGTCATACAAGGAAATGCCAGGACTTGATCCAAAAGTTGCGATCCATCATCTATTTCATAAAACCGGATCTCGACCAATCAAGCAAACTCGGTGGCGATTTAGACCGAACTTATCCCACAAATAGAGGTCGAAGTAAATAAGTTGATTGAAGTGGGTTTATCCGTGAAGTAAAATACCCAACATGGATCGCCAACATTGTTCCAAAGAAGAAAGAAGAATGGACAACTTCGTGTCTGTGTTGATTTTCGCGATCCGAACAATGCCGTCCGAAGGATGATTTTCCATTGCCTATTACAGAAATCATGGTTGATGCCACTACTGGACATGAAGCTTTATCCTTCATGGATGGATCATCGGGCTACAATCAGATAAGGATGGCTCTTGAAGATGAAGAAATGACTGTCTTTCGAACTCCAAAGGGAATATACTGTTACAAGGTCATGCCGTCGGATGAAGAATGCCGGTGCAACCTATCGTGAGCAATGCAGAAGATTTTTGATGATATCTTTGCATAAAAATGTTGAATGCTATGTTGACGACCTCGTCGTTAAATCTGTAAAGCGACGAGATCACTTAGAAGAGCTTAAGGTAGTCTTCGATCGACTAAGAAAGTATCAGCTAAAGATGAATCCTCTCAAATGTGCATTTGGAGTTACTTCTGGAAAATTTCTAGGGTTCATCGTGAGACATAGAGGAATTGAGATAGATCAGTCCAAGATCGATGCGATATAAAAAAAAATGCAGCCGCCAAAGAATTTACACGAGCTAAGAAGTCTTCAAGGGCGCCTAGCTTACATAAGAAGGTTCATTTCAAACCTAGCTGGTAGATGCCATCCTTTCCAAAGATTGATGAAGAAAGGAGAAATCTTTGAATGGGATGAGGCATGTCAAAATGCCTTCGAAAGCATAAAGAAATATTTGCTTAACCCTCCTGTCTTGGGCGCCCCTATAGCTGGGAAACCATTGCTTTTGTACATCCAAAGACAAGAACGATCATTGGGGGCATTATTTGCCCGGGAAGAAGAAGGTGGAAAAGAGCGAGCACTATATTACCTAAGCCGAACTCTCACGGGGAGCAGAACTAAACTACTCTCCCATTGAGAAGATGTGTTTGGCTCTTTTCTTCTCCATCGATAAGTCGAGGCATTACATGCAGGCGTTCATCAGACGCTTAGTTGCAAAAGCGGCACCCAATCAAATATATTTTGTCCCGACCGATAATCTCGGGACGTCCGGCTAAATGGGCATTGCTTCTTCAACAATACGACATTGTTTACGCCCCGCAAAAAGCTATAAAAGTACAAGCATTGGCGGACTTCTTAGCGAGACCACCCCATTCCTCGTGATCGAAGTTGTGTGAAGACTTCACGATGAAGAAGTATTCACTTTGTTGAAGTCGTAAACCCGTGGACAATGTATTTTGATGGTGCAGACGAAAAAATGGTGCAGGTGCAGGTGTTGTCTTTATTTCACCCGAAAAGCATATGTTGCCTTATAGCTTCACACTCGGAGAACTATGCTCGAATAATGTAGCAGAGTATCAGGCCTTGATAATCGGTCTCCAAATGGCCATCGATATCGGCGTAAGGTATATAGAGATATTCGGCGATTCGAAATTAGTGATAAGTCAAGTCCTACTCCAATATGATACCAAGCATGAAGACTTGAAGCCGTACTTTACATATGCTAGAAAATTATTGGAGAAGTTCGATAGCTTCATCATAGAACATGTTCCAAGGTCGGGAAATAATAGGGCTGATGCATTGGCTAAGCAGCTATCATATTGACAATCTCTTATGAGGAAAATATGAGCATTACACTCTGTCAAAAATGGGTCATACCACCGACCGATTATGAATATCGTGAGGCTAATGCAATATCTGCTTATGTGATTGAGGAGAAGGACTGGCGTCAACCTATCATTGACTACCTTCAACATGGGAAGCTCCCTACAGAGCCTCGACGCAAGGCAGATGTACGAAGAAGATCCGCTCGATTTGTCTATTACAAAGAGACTCTTTATCGTCGCTCCTACGAAGGACTCCTTCTTCGATGCTTGGGAAAACATGAGTTAGATATAGCACTAGAGGAAGCACACTCAGGAATTTGTGGTGCTCATCAGTCCGGTCCAAAGCTTCATTTTCAGCTAAAAAGGATGGGTTACTATTGGCCTACTATGGTCCAAGATTCGATGGAGTACGCAAAGAAATGTGAAGCTTGTCAAGTCCATGCGAATTTTATACACCAACCGCCAGAGCCTCTTCATCCAACCATTGCTTCATGGCCATTTGAGGCTTGGGGACTTGATCTTGTAGGCCCTATAACTCCAAAGTCATCAGCAGGTCACTCTTACATTTTGGCTGCGACCGACTACTTTTCAAGGTGGGCTGAAGCGATTCCTCTGCGGGAAGCAAAGAAAGAAAATATTGCAAATTTCATCCGAACGCATATAATCTACCGTTACGGCATTCCTCATCGCATTGTAACAGATAATGGAAGACAATTCTCCAATAGCTTGATAGATAAGTTGTGTGAAAAATTCCACTTCAAACAACACAAGTCATCTATATACAATGCAGCAGCAAATGGGTTGGCCGAGGCGTTTAACAAGACCTTGTGCAACCTATTGAAGAAGATAGTCTCCAAGGCAAAGAGGGATTGGCAGGAAAGAATCGGTGAAGCATTGTGGGCTTATCGGACTACGCATCGCACACCTACCGGAGTCACACCATATTCTTTGGTCTATGGAGTAGAAGCCGTACTTCCATTGGAGAGAGAAATTCCATCACTTCGAATGGCCGTACAAGAAGGGTTGACAGTTGAAGAAAATGCAACACTCCGCCTCCAAGAGTTAGAAGCATTGGATGAAACAAGACTTGAAGCTCAGCAAGCATTGCAGTGTTATCAAGCACGAATGAGCAAAGCTTTCGACAAAAATATCAAGCCTCGTTCGTTTCTAGTTGGGGATCTTGTACTCGCTGTTAGAAGACCTATCATCATGACACGACATACAGGAAATAAGTTCACACCTAAATGAGATGGACCCTATGTTGTTCAAGAAGTCTACACTAACGGAGCTTACAAGATTGTGGATAAGGACGGATTAAAAATTGGCCCGATCAACGGAAAGTTTCTTAAGAAGTTCTATGCTTAAGAGTGTAACACTCCTTATCGTAAGAGTATAAACTACATAGTGCTCCTGGCCCGCACGAGCTTAAAATGTGAATGGCAAATAAATAAAAAAAAATCTACTACTATGAACTACGTTATGACTTGATCCTTTTTATTTTAAAGGTACGTAGGCAGCTTAAAGAAATTTAAGTTCAGTCCCAAAAAAAAAGTTTTATAAAAAAAAAAAAAAAAAAAAAAAAAAAAAAAAGGGTTAGCCAAAATCATTAAAAAAATAAAAATAAAATAAAAAAATCGGCAAAAGGAATGACAATGAAGAAACTGATAAGATGTCCCCCTGTGCAAGATTGACGATAAAACATTGGAGGATAAACTTGGAACGTTTAAATCTCGCAGATGTTCATTTTGTTCTGGGATGGTAGGGCACTTCTGGATGCAAAATCCATAATCCTAACATTGGAGGAAAAATTTGGAACGTTTAAATCCTCACAAATGTTCATCTTGTGCTCCTTGGATCATAGAACATTTCTTGGGTGCAAGATCAACGATAAAACACTGGGAGGATAAACTTGGAACGTTTAAATCCTCGCAGATGTTCATTCGCCAAGTGCTCGCAGATGTTCATTCCTCAAGTGTTCTTCATAATGGAAGATATTTTTAAGTTCACCAGGGGCATCCCCATTTTGTACTTCTTGGATGATGGAATACTTCGGGGGTGCAAGATCTGCAATACTAACATTGGAGAAAAAACTTGGAACGTTTAAATCCTCACAAATGTTCATCTTGTAATCCTTGAATCGTGGAACATTTCTTGGGTGCAAGATCAACGATAAAACACCGGGAGGATAAACTTGGAACGTTTAAGTTCTCGCAGATGTTCATTCGTCAAGTGCTCGCAGAATGGAATATATTCTATTTTCTTAAGTTCATCGGGGGCATCCCCATTTTGTACTTCTTGGATGATGGAATACTTCGGGGGTGCAAGATCTCCAACACTAACATTGGAGGAAAAACTTGGAACGTTTAAATCCTCACAGATGTTCATCTTGTACTCCTTGAATCATGGAACATTTCTTGGGTGCAAGATCAACGATAAAACATTGGGAGGATAAACATGGAACGTGTAAGTTCTCCCAGATGTTCATTCGTCAAGTGCTCACAGATGTTCATTCCTCAAATGCTCGCAGATGTTTATTTGTCAAAGGCTCGCAGAATGGAATATATTCTATTTTCTTGAGTTCACTAAGGGCATCTACCACAAGAAAATAAAAAAATAATAATAAAAAAATAAAATAAAATAAAAGTATTTACCTATATTTACCTTGGTGATGATGGAACCTCGTGTATGCAATTGATAAAAATTGTAATCCTACAAAAAAAATTAGTTAGTAAAAAAAAAAAAAAAAAAAAAAAAAGTGTGTGAAACAAATAATATACAAAAAAAAAATTCGAAAAAATTCGAAAAAAAAAAAAAGTTACAAAGTATAATTTATTTATTTATTATAAAAAGAAAGTTTAATGTTTCTGCATTGTAAAGAAAAAAAATTCATATATGGATATGTAAGTTTAAATAAATAAATAAATAAATAAATTGTAAAAAATATATATATATTGTTTCAAATTGCTTTAAGAAAAAAAAAATAATAATAATAATAAAGGATTTATTCCCGGTGTATTTACATGTATATACTATTTATTTACTTATTTAGTTTATAAAAAAAAAAAAAAAATCTTCTGGACAATAACAGTCTTATGGTGGCACTTAATTAGGGATTCTAAAGAAAAAAAATAATAATAATAAAAAAAAAAAAAAAAAAAACATCTTCTGGACAACCTACCGTAACAATCCTGGTGGCACTTAATTAGAGATTCCAAAAAAAAAAAAAAAAAAAAAAAAAAAAAGCTGTTGGGCAGCAGCAACATTGTGGGATCCATCCTTAAAAAAAAATAATAATAAAAAAAAAAAGGAAGAAAACTAATAATAAACAAAATGTCGTCACTTTTGTTTTATCTCAAGTCTCACAAAAGGAAAACTCCAATTCGCACTGAGATGCTCTCCAACGGCTGGCGGTGGTCGGTTTTGATGTTATAAAAGCAAAAGCAAAGAAAAAAAAAAAGAAAAAAAGCTCACTTTGTGTGCGTAGTGCAAAGCAAGATGAGTCGACTTTCAACAATGGCGAACTATGGTGTAGGAGCTTTTGGTGGTCGAAGAAGAGATTGATGCTTTGATGGGTGCGTTCTAGCTAGTATTTATAGAGAGTCTCGAGCTTCAAATATAAGATTGTGAAGGAATATCTCAACTTAAAATATTTGAAATTCATTTAAATGGCAAAACCATAAAATCTTTTCTGAGATATGTTTAGATTCGCTTAAAATATCTTCTCAAATACCGATCTTAAACCAAAATATTTGATTTTTATATACATATTTAAGATCTTGATATATGTTAGTTAAAAAAAAAAAAAAAAAAATCAATTTCAAATATACACAGTATGTAAATCTTAGTTTAAAAAAAAAAAAAAAAAAAAAAAAAAAAAAATATAAAATATATAAATGTTAGTTTTTTTTTTTTTTTTTAAATAATAATAATAATAATAATAAAAATAAAATGAAATGAAATTTCAAATTTCAAGTTTTATGGTCCAAATAAAATGAAATTTTGGCCAATTCAAAATCGTGGGGGCAATCAAGTTCTCTCCAATTGACCAAATAAATTGAATACAACTTTTATCACTTTAAGTTGGATTCAAAATTTATTTACATCAATTCCAAACTCGATAAAATTAATTCTATCCAATTTATAGAATTTTAATTTTTATCTCAAACATTGGCATGATTCCAATTTTACCAATTCAAATACAAATTGAGTTAAAATTTGGTATTGCCATAAAGTCGATTCGAAATTAAGTAGAACATAATTCTACTAAATTTCAAACATTTTATCAAATTCTTCCTAGAGTTTACAAGTCAAAGAAACTGTCCACTCTATCAATCCGTGAAATTAGATTGAAAGTGGCTCTTGAATTTTACTTCCAATTTAAGTAGAATTTGCTCAAAATAATTGGTGTAACTCAAATCTTACCCCAATTTCATATTTGATGAAATTAATTCTATCAAAATTATAGAATTTAAATTTTATCCAAATATAGGCGTCGTTTAAATCTTGCCCATTCAAATGCAAAATTGGGTTAAGGATTTCACATTGCCAAAAAGTCAATTTGGAATTGAGTGGAGCATAAATTCTACTAATTTCAAAATTTTCACGCCAAATATAGAAAGTCACGATTTTGACCAAACTCCAGAATGTGATTGATTGGCATCGAAAGAATACGTCAAAACAATCGAAATCATGACCTAAACTCATACACTTCGGTTAAACTGACGATTCATATAATTAAAGTCTGAAGCAAGAATAAGCAAGCTCGTACTTCGACTTGACACTATGGTTTTCGAGATTCATCCACACATACTTATGCATAAATCTCGAAAAGGGGGCATTTGTTGACTTAGAAAATTCGGTCAATTACAAGCTGCCACGTCGTTATCTCAAGTTTAATGGCGAAATTAAATTAAATTTTGGGACAATATTTCTCAAGATTAATTTAAATAAAATAAATTGGTTTATCTTGAATTTGGCCAAAATAAAACCAAACCAGGTAAACCGAACCATGAATTTCAAGCCCAAAAAAAGCCAAACCCATGGGCCAGGCCCAAAGGCCCATTAGGGCCCAAGCCCACGATGCATGAGAACTCTATAAATAGAGGAGCTCTCTTCATTTCAACGGGGGGAGAAATTTGAAGCTCCAGAGAGAATTCCACCAAATCGAAGACTCTCCAAATTTCCAAGGATCAAACGGCCTTTGAAATCCACTTCAAAAGCAACCAAATACGAAGAACGCTCATCCTGTTCTTCATTCAGAGAGAAAGAATCAGAGGATCAAGCATAGAGATTGAACCACTTTCGCAAAATCATCTCAAATTCAAGTTCAACTCCACGAAACCAAATTTCTCCGGAAATCTCGTGTGAACAATGATTTTTTTGGTTGATTTGGGAGGATAATTTGAATTGTAAGTAGAGAAAAGAAATTATGAAATGAAAAGTATTTAAAACTAGACCGGTTCAGGATGTCCCAAACAGAACTCTCTATTTTTTTGAAATAATTCCTTATTTTCTTTTAGCATTATAATTTAGAGTTAAATTATAAGGTTATGGATGTTTAACCATTAGATGCAGTACATCATACTTGAAAAAACTTGCATCTGTTTATAAAAAAAATCTCCCTATCTCTTTCTATTTATGCATAATTGATATCCCAAAATCAAACATAAACTTGTATACTCACAATAAGAGGCATGCGAGAAGGCAAATATCCATACAAGCTCAATGACCAGTACTCTGTGTGTATGACAGCCTACACATACCTTAATAGCTAATGTTATGGGTAAAATTAAGCTCGAGAAATTGGGTTACTTGGAGTGGAGTCGGGCCCACGAAAGATGGTCTATTAGATCGGCCCGATAGAGTAAGACCCAAAGAAGTCAACACGAGTTCCAAGGCAAGCGCACAAGCTCATCGGGTCGCACAGGCGAGGCCACGCAGGCCCACTAAGCCGTTTAAGCGAGGCCACCAAGACCACCCAGGCCACACAGGCCTGCCATACTTCCAAGGTGAGGCTACTAGGATGTCTAGACGAGACCTCCAGGACGCCCAAGCGTGACAACTTGGACACCCAGGCGCAGGCTTCACAGGCCCGCCAGGCAAGGCCACCAAGCCGCCTAAGCGAGGCCACTAGGACGCCAAGGTCAGGCCTCAATTCCATGTAAAATTAATAAACTCAATTCCATGTAAGACTAGTAAGCCTTCAACCACCGCGCTACCTGTCTTAATTTTTAACATTTGTCTTATGTATTATATATTTCGTTTCTGTTTGGGTTGAACCAAACCAAAATTCCGCCAACCCGAGAAGTGAATCTAAAATTTAGTTCTCCCTTTTTTCAACCCAAGTCGAACCGAAAAAGTACCTCGATCTTTTATCAGGGCTTGCCGAAGGTCTTGGCAATGGAATAGAAACTTTGGTAATTAAATTCTAAACCAAACATTTGGGTTTTTCTTTTATCCATGTATGAGAACTAAAAAGGGATGTCGTTAGATGTTTATAGCTTTTGTAGGAGTTTTTTTGTCTGTTTAGTTACTATGCTATTGTACGTGGCGGGGACGGGAAAGGGGAAGGGGATTAAATTAAGTGGCGGGGACGGGAATGGAGAAGTCATTCCCCCGGCCTGGCCTAGCTCCGTGGACATCTTTTGCTTACACAGAGACAACTTGAATGATTCGTAAATATTATTTCTTCTAAATCTTATATATATATATATATTCTTTAATGCAATTTTTATATCTCATAAATTCATCCCATCTAGTTTTTCCCTTTAGAAATAGGTTTCACAAGACAACTCTTTTCTTATCGTGTGTAATTGTGGTGTTCCTTTGATCCTATTTGCAAGTTTTTTGTTCACCGCAATAACCTTGAATATGAATATGTCATTCTTTCCTCTTCCAACGTCTATCTATATACCATCTAATTCCATCCTATTTTTTGAACCATTCTATTATTTTACGTAAACACATCCTATTTGCAAGTTTTTTTGTTCACTATTAACTTTGAATATGTCATTCCTTCCTCTTCCAACATCTAATATACCATCAAATTCCATCCTCATGATAAGACTTTACCTTTCTTTTTAATTTTTCTTTACATTCTTAAGGGTAAAGTCTACTGTTCACTATTATTATTGGCTTCTCCATCAATGACTCCCAGTGGTTTGTAATGGGAGGTGGTGCTACCACACAACCTGACGTTGCATGGGCTTTGACCGTTTCAATCTGGGATTGTAAGTGTTTTAATGGTAAATTGAGTTTTTTTAATTTATTTTAATTGTTTTTTTTTTTGGGTTGGTCTAAAATTATCTCTCAACCCGAACCATCTTATGTTTTTCATTTCATTAAATTAGATTTCCATATTTCTAAATATTAATTGTAAATTTAGGATGTTTGTTTAATTAGATTTCCATATTTCTAAACATTAATTGTAAATTCTTGAATCCAACCAGCTTGGGAATTCGTTTTCTTAATATACAAGACACATAATACTACTTAAGTCATTATGTGTGTGTTTTTTCTTTCCAAACAAATAGATCTCCACATTAACTCAAGCTTGATCCCAAGATGAATTCTTTAGATCTGTTTTTTTGTATAAACTAATAATCAAAGTAAATAAGTTCAAAAAGAACCTCAACGCTTATCATTGTTAGTTAATCTAGCAGTTGAAGAAGATCAAACCAAATGTAGTGGTATAAAAATAGTTGAGATAGTCGTAGGCTGAATCAACATTTAAAATGTCAAATTGGACAACATAGGCAAAAAGGTTCTAAAGATATATAAACGAAAAGTAATTGGTGAACGGTGAAGGTTCTAATGTTAATTTTTTTCGATTATAACATTTGTGTGAAGATTTGAAATAATGTCTTGTTGTTGGTTAGGTTCATATATATTGGCACTTGCGAAGTAAGTTATCATTGGCATTGAGATGAAAAGATTTGGGATATCTTTTTTATGTTTCTTACTTTTTATATTAGATATTTTGAGTAATTAGAAATCAATTTCAAATGCGCTCTACTCTACCTATATAACTTCTATAAGCAAACCATCGCCCGAAACTCGATATAACGAATCCATACCGGAAGTGTACTCGAAAATAGATCACATGAAAGGAAAGGTTTAGAACTATAAGTGCACCACACTATCTCAGCATAGCCCCCTGTACAATATTGCCCCACTTCAGCTGCTTCATCTCAAGTTCTGTCACCCAAAACAACCTATATAAACCCTAAGGATCTTCCAGCTTCAACAAAAAGCTCAGCGACCTTGATTTTCCTGAGACTGCAACTAAAACTTGGATGTTTGCTCCAATCAATAATAAGAGCAGCGACACGCAAGCAAAAAATCAAAATGTCCATACATATTTTTTAGAAGAATGCTTGCCAAAGGAAATTGATCAACATCATCCTATACATATTTGGATAGTTTGTTCCTGATAGAAGGTTCTAGATTAGAAAAAAACATGTCCCACCTTCCACCACTTTCCAACATCTGCCAAATGGACATTGAGATGAACATTAATATATTGTACACTAGGACCATTATATTATTACTAATATGAACATAATTATGCAAAGAGACATTAAAACATTCAATTCTCTAATCAACCATAACCATATATCTGATAGCGAAAAAGAAAAAAAGAAAAAGAAAAAACCATAACCATATATCTGATGTTGCCCTTCCCTTTAGATTAGTCAATCAACTAGTTAACAAAGACCCATCCACCCCACACCTGACGCAAAAAGACCTATCAACTATTACCATCTTTTATGGGCCCCATCATTGCAATTATTTTGCATTTGTGCTTTTCAATGAAAAACTAACAATTATTGAAATGAATAGAAGAATATAAAAGGTGCCCCAAAAGGCCAACAAGAGTAGTAACTCAATGACATTAGTGTATACCCCATAACTGCCCAAAAGATGATGAGTTTGAATCCCCCACCTAATTGTTGAACTCAAAAAAAAGGTGCCCCAAAATGGTCAGGCCAAAACTGGATTGTATTAAAGCTTTGATGTTTTTTTTTTAATTCAGCAGTATTTGAGGTAGGAGGATTTTAAACCGTGACTACGAATCCAAAATTTTAACCTCTCGGTTATCAGGTCATACATGAGCTCAACTCATGTTGGCAACTTTGATGATTTTTTCTTGGTAATGCTAAATGGAGATTTGGTCTTTCCTTCCTTCTCTCTTCATCTTTCTCAAAATTTTAACTACAAGGCTCACTTTGCCTGCCTAAACCATAGCTCCGCCAGTTTATAATGCACTCCAGAGTTGGTCTTGTTTCAATACCAACAATTTATGCAATATTTTCCTTAGAATGGGGGAGATGGGGAATGTTTAGAAGTAGTTTAGTTACCAACATGTTTATACCCATGCAGAACCTGGCACACTTCATTATGAAGATCTTGATTCCTTATTTCCTGCAGGAAATAAGCTCAGTTTAGGAATACATCGACCCACGTAGAAACGTCGAACAATCTCAAATATTGATTATAAAATTTAAAAAAAAAAGTTTGCATATGCTTACATGCCAACTGGCAATGGCTCTGCACATAAAAACAATTGAACCAAGTGTTCTTGACGGATTTGATATAGCCTGATAGTAAAAAAGTCGTAATAATTATTAATCAGAAACATATAGAGTACTTGCAACAAACTCAAGGGACTCACCAGAGCACAAAGACCTCGGAAAGCATCCTCCTTTTCTACATCATCACGTACCCTGCCAGAATAATAGAAAACCTCAAACCATGATAAGAAATACAATGAAAAGAAAAAAAATTGTTTCGCTTTTCCTTTGTGATACAAAGATGTGATTTAAATAAAAACAATCTGAAGTAAACAATTTTGTCTAGCAATTAATCAGTAGGCCCTATCCTCCAAGTACACAATCATGGTTTAAAGTTGTCTTACTACTATAAGCCATTTCTACTTGAGAAACAATTTTCTGAGATAAAATGTCAAAAATTAGAATGTAGTGTTTCATAAATTTTAACCCAGCAGTAAGGTAGTGGTGGAATGTCTTAGGTGCAACTACATCTACTATGTAATAATCTTTAAGCTTTTAACAAAACATTAATAAAACCATCATCGTTTGGCCTAGTGAACAAGAGGGCTTAGAAAAGCAAAAAGCTAATGAGTTCAATCTTGAGGGCCACCTGCATAAGAATTAATTTCCTACGAATTTATTTGACAATCAAATGTCGCAGTGTCAGACAGGTTGTCTCATGAAAATAGGCGAAGCATAAATTGGCCCAAACATTTACATATATATATATATTGTTGAATTATGTTAAACCACCAATCAATCCAAAAGCCTAAGCGGATGGATTGGGGTAAATTTAATTATATCAACCAACACTCTCCCTCACTTGTGGGCTTTGAAATTTGAGAAATGCCCTACAAGTGGACTTTAATTTTAATTGGGGATGAAATGACTTGGCAGGGATTCGAACTTATGACCTCCTGCTCCGATACCATGTTGAATTATGTTAAACCACCAATCAATCCAAAAGCATAAGTTGATGGATTGGAGTAAATTTAATTATATCAACCAACATATATGTGTGTGTGTGTGTGTGTGTGTGTGTGTATGTATATATATTAATAGTGGAGAAAAGCATACCTGGATAAAGTAGTGCACCATGGGTTCATGAAATGTTCCATATGTGGTGACACTAGCTGAGGACAAACCCACGCAATCCTTCCAAGTGTAATTGCACTATTTTCTACCAGAGATATATTTAGCTCCTGCATAGCACAGAGAAATTAAATAAATAATAGTGAGTAGGTTAAACGCACGGGCATACACATTCAATATCCCTCTCCTCATAATACAATGGACACTCTTTCGCAGCTCAAGTTTTCTCTCATTGAACTTGAATCTGTATGAAAATATCTACCTTTTCTCACATATGTTTCAAGTTCTTAGTGGATAAGAGGCTTATCTGCTATCACTGCCATAACACACAAATAATGAGATATGTTTGGGAAAAAGTAGGGGACCATCACCTGTGGATGTTGAATAATTGGGACCAAGATTGAGATCACTGACATAACGACAGGAGAAATTTCTTGGTGGTGTACCTAACACAATAACAATGTCAAATAATCCATTAGCAACACGAAGATTGATGTGGTACGTGCAAGGCAGTACCAGAAACCTAGAAATTTAGTCAACACACTTTTTGGAGGAAGTGAAACATCAAAATAATGAAAATAGACGGCTCAAAACATACCACCCAAAAAGATAGAAATTTAGCAGCACATGGCACACTTAGGGTTATTCTCAGATGTCCCCGAAGGGACTCTTTTCAAGCTATTTTCTGAAATAATTCCTTGACGAGTACTTTCTTTTAGCATTATAGTAAAGTATAGTGTTGAATTCCAAGTTGCGGATGTTTAACCATCAGATGCATTATATCATACTTGAAGAAACTTGCATTTATTTATATAAAAAAATCTCCCTATCTCTTTCTTTTTATGTATGATTGTTATCCCAAAACCAAACATAAACTTGAATAGTCACAGTAAGAAGCATGCGAGAAGACAAATACCCACATAAGCTCAATGACCGGTACTCTGTGTGTATGAAATACTACACATACCTTAACAGCTAATTCTCCAATTGCCCAGCAGGCATTGTTTGCCACAGAAACAAGTTCGTTCCGCTTAGAAGTGTCCTGAGCAATAAACATATCAGACTAGTAAAATAACTTCAAATTATAAACGCAAACCATAACGTAGCTTATTTACCAGTTGCTTTGCTGCAGTGGTAAGAAATTCTGTCAAACGTGGTTGCAAATGGGCATGGCATACCTGACAACAAAATACGAATAAATCATTAAAAAAAACATTTAAGAGACGAAATTTCTAAGTAGTAAACATAACGCTGTGTATGAATCTGATACGATCCGGACCTTGGAGTTTTGGGAATATTAGTATTAGTATTTATTATCTATTAGTTAATTGCTATTTTAATTGTATTGGGCTTGGGCCTATTATTAGTCTTTTAATTAATTAGGGTTTAGGGTTATAAATAAGGGATGATAGGTCTTTGTTAAGCATCCATTGAAATTGTCGTATTTTGTACTCTGGCTCTTAGAGAGATCCTCTCGGGAGATTTATCTTATTTTAATAGAAAAGTGTGGTAGATCTTATCATTTTGGTATCAGAGCCGTTTACCGATCCGGGAATGGTTTCGACTAAGATGGAAATAAGGATGCAAGGTTGGGAAGAAAGCTCGGCCGAATTGTCCAAGAAACAACAAGAAACGGAAGCTCAGGCTTGACTCATTGGAAGAACGATTAGGGCAAAAGATTGACTCGAAGTTCGAACAACAAGATGCAAAATTTAACTCACAAATCGAACAAATAAATCGGAATATTCAGATATTGATGGAACGCATCCCGGGGCTGCCGGTTAATGAATTGAACCTAGTGGCCAAGGAAAAAGCAACCGCGAGCGAAACCCTAGGGGACAACAACGTCGTCGGGTCGGCTGCGGCAAAGGGAGACGGCGGTTTGGCGGGCGGGCCGACTAGACGCACGGGTGGCAGGGAAGGTGGGGGCGGTGTGAGCGGAGAGGGTTGGGCCTCGGTCGGGGGCGCGGCCGACGACGCTTGGGTAGGCTAGAAGGCCGGCCGCGGACTGGGGACGCGATCGCGAGTCGCGAGCTCGAGCGGCGCGTGGCAGTCGTGGGGCGTCTTTGGGGCGGGCTCGAATGGGGCAGGCTGGAGAGCAGGCGGCTCGAGTGGGGCAAGCTTGGGCGAGAGGGGCGGGGGCGTGGGCGACAGGGGTATCGGGCTGGGCATGGGCGTAGGCGACGCGGGCAGGGTGGGCGGCGGCGTCTGTCCGAGGGGAGCCGCCGGTGGGTTCTGGCGGGGCGCGCTTGCTCGGGGTGGTGCGGGGGGGTTGGCGCTGTAGGGACCCGGGGGTAGGCGGTTCGGGCGCTAGCGGTACGGAGGTTGTGGGCGCGAGCGCGGGGGCGAGCGGCGTCGGTGGCGAGCGCAGGCGAGGTGTGGCTGTTGGCGGCGCGGATGGCGGGGGCTGGGGCCCAGGCGGCGGCGGAGTCGGAGGCGAGCGGGGGCGTGGCGGCTGCGGGCCGGGCGTGTGGCACGGGGGGCCAGGGAGCGGGTGGCACGACGGCGGTCAAGGGGGACCGGGTCGGGCCAGGTCGATCGGTTCGAGTCGGTCTGGGTTCGTCGGGTTGGACCAGAGAGATGGGTTCCAAGGGACGGGGGACGGGGAAAGGTTTCCGGGGCCGGACATCGATCGAAGAGAGGACCCACGGATTGACGGCGGGGGAAGCGATTTCCCGAGAAGATAGGAGGTGCGCATTGGTTACGGCGGACCAATAGCGCGCATGACGCTTGGAACGATCGAGGCCGAAATTGGGTTGACGATTTCTGGGACCGGAGTTCGGCCAAAGGGGAGATCCAAGGGTCGTGGGAGAGAAAGCGAGTTCGGAGGAAAGGAGGTTGCGCATGGGCTATGATAGCCGTTGGCGCATGACGGTTGGAACGAGCAAGTGGGGAGTGACAATGTCCGAAATAGGGGCGAGATTTCGGGTGGGGGGAGGAGAAGACAGATTTGAACGAGGAAGCTGAGAGAGTAGGAGGAAGGAGGGACCGGGATGTGACAGGAGATTCAGGAAATTGGAGATGCGGTTTTCAAGGGTCTTCTTGACGAGGATCCGGTGGGATGGTTAAGTCGGGTCGAGCGTTATTTCTCCGGTAAACAAGTTGGCCTGAATATGAGGGGTTGAGGCAAAGCGGGGTTATGTTTAGAAGGGGAGGCATTGGAGTGGCTTCAGTGATGAGGAGGACCGTGCTCCTTTTCGTTCGTGGAACAAATTCAAAGATGGGTTCTTTGGAGCGTTTCCAACCGGTGGCCGGAGCCAATAAGTATGCCAACTTCATGAGTTTGAAGCAGAGATAGGAGCGGTGAAGGAATATCGCCGGAGCTTTGAGCGCTTTGCTAAGGGAATGCGCGATATCGTATGAGTGCATTGGAGGAAGTGGGAAAGTGGGTGAAAGAGGAGATACGGAGCGCGATGCGTAAGCTACGACCGATGGGCATTGAAGAGAAAATGTTTATGGCCCAAGTGATTGAGGATGATTTTGCTTTCCAGCCGCCCAACACGAGGGAAGTACTTCGGCCTTGATTAAGGCTAAAGCGAGAACGATTGTATCGGAACGGGAAGCACAGAGATTTTGTCCCATAGGACTACAAACCGTTCACCCGATGCCTTATAAAAACTCATGAAACCGAAATTCGAGCTAGGAAGGACAAAGGGTTATGTTTCCGCTGCGATGAACAATTTGTCCGAGGACATCGTTGTAAGAAGAAAGAGCTTCAGAATTTGGATGTGTGGGTCGTTCGGGATGCGCACGATTACCAGAATGTTGAGGTGACTGAATTTTTGCCAGAAGATGGAACTGCAGAAGGTGGCATCAGAGATGGAACACCTTGAGGACAAGGTGGCTCTTGGGGGGGAAAGTATTGATACGATCCGGACCTTGGAGTTTTGGGAATATTAGTATTAGTATTTATTATCTATTAGTTAATTGCTATTTTAATTGTATTGGGCTTGGGCCTATTATTAGTCTTTTAATTAATTAGGGTTTAGGGTTATAAATAGGGGATGATAGGTCTTTGTTAAGCATCCATTGAAATTGTCGTATTTTGTACTCTGGCTCTTAGAGAGATCCTCTCGGGAGATTTATCTTATTTTAATAGAAAAGTGTGGTAGATCTTATCAGAATCTTGTGCTACCTCCTCCAGGAGTAAGCAATTAATGAGATTCCAACATCGGCAGAAAGCTCATTTGAAAACAAATAAGCATAATGGGATCAACTTTTTCAAAGGAAAAACACACACTCATGTACAAACTCTGGGTTGATATAATTAAATTTACTCCCCAACTTAAACTTTTGAGTTGATTGGTGATTTTTTTATTTAGAATCAGAAATCAAAGTTTCGCCTCACTACATATATGAGGGCAACTGCCTATCCTAAGACCTAGATTCAAGAGACAACAAGAGATTTTACAATCAAACTTACTCATAAGTTTTGAACCTAAGACCTCGAAGAGAGCATCATGAGAGATCTCAAGCCTCTACCAACGAGGCTGCCTCTTGGAGACGATTGATTGGAAATTTAATATGATTCAACTCAGACAAACATGTCTATATATTTCTCGCAGGTTTGTTGATGTTCAAATTTTGAATAAAAAACTAAAGTTAAACCATGGGAAGACAATCCAAGAGATCAATCGAAGTTCTTACTCTTCCAAGATCCCCAAGCAATGCAAAGGCACTCTGTCGGACATCAGAAGCTTCATCCATGCAACATTGCAGGAGCAAGTCCCTTAGATTGCTTTGAGAAACCTGATGGAAATTGAAAGGTCGTATGCTAGCAAGTTCAGAATATATTGGCATAGTTTAATGACTACTAGAAGGCAGAGAATTCACATTTCCTCTAAGAAAATAAATGTATGAAAGCATAGCAATAAACAGACAAAAAAGACTCCTACAAAAACTATCAACATCTAACAACGTCCCTTTTTAGTTCTCATATATGGATCACAAAAAAGAAAACAAATTTTCAGTTTAGAATTTAATTACCAAACTTTCTATTGCACTGCCAAGACCCTCTGCAAGTCCTGACAGAAGATCGAGACAGCATACAATAAACTCTTTATCATATTGAACCTCAGTAGAAGTGGGATTGACCTGCAATAGTAAATCAAGTTAATATCTTAGCCTCTTAGGGAGATGTATCAAGCAATTCAAGCATATAATTGCAACAAGCAGTGATAAATGCCTATATTCAAACTTAATTTTACATATCCTCAAGGAGTAACCACACTTAGTACAAGGTAACATGAGAAGAGTGGAGACGAGACAAAAAAAAAAAGGGAAAACCTATGAAGACGAAAAATGAAAACACAGGAGTCAACATATTGCACACTCAAGTCATTTCCAAATAAAAGTTAAAAAGAGTCTAAAACCTATGCTGATATTAATAAAGTTGAACTCACATGACAGTTACAAGAACAATAAATTTAAAGTTAAGTCAAGAACAATAAATTTAAATAAAGACATGCTTACTGCACACCCAAACTACTGAGGACCTTCTCGCATTGCTTTAAAGGGGGGAAAGAGGATAAAATCATCCATTAATTAAGTAGTGAGCCTAAGCACAAATATGAGATAATTCTTAACCGACCTTCATTATATTCTAGCACAAAGAAACACAAAGATATGAAGAGCAAACTAAAGCATGCATTAATGAGGGTAAAATAAGTATTTATTGAAATTAATGATCAGAAAAACCTTTGCCATTTGTTGGGTCTGAATGATGCTCATGCATCTCTGATACACAGGCTGAGCGAATTGGGCAAATCCAGTCCTCAAACCCTAGAAAAAGAAAGAAAACAAAAATCAACATTTTCTCAAAAATATAGTTATGGTGACTAATAGTTAAGCAAACCAACTCCTGGCTGAATCCATGAAGTACAAGCATTCAAAAAAATGAAGCTTTCTCACGCAATGAATTCTCCCATATCCTTGAAACTCCAATCAAGGTAAATATACTCATAAAATTGAAATTCAATGAACAGAATTAGAAGGTCCTGTAACTAGCTTGAGATATTCAAACGCTCTTCCCCTCCCCCTGTAATTTGTGTGGGAGGCACATAAAACTAG
Organism: Sicyos edulis; assembly: GCA_036507275.1. Taxonomy (NCBI): domain Eukaryota; kingdom Viridiplantae; phylum Streptophyta; class Magnoliopsida; order Cucurbitales; family Cucurbitaceae; genus Sicyos; species Sicyos edulis. The sequence goes on from CM071846.1 coordinate 4,824,633, forward strand.
TAGAGATAAAGGAGGTGGATAAAACTAATAGAGAGAAAGATGGAGGGAGAGAAACTCATCATCACCCAGCTCACATTCAATGCAAAGTAAGAGAAAATACAAACATTTAATGCCAGAAACCATCAGTCCAAAAATGCTGAATTTTTTTATACGAAACAAATTTCATTGATGTATTACAATAAATTGTCAAATAAAATATATGGAAAATGCTAATAAATGGGACTCAGCATAAAAAGACAATTGAGCCAATAAACCAAAACACGAGTAGAGACCTGTGCTATAGATGTGAAGCACTCTAACAGTGGAATAAGATCTTTGTCTGAGTTAGAATGTTGCTGCCATTTGGCAATTAATGGTGGCATGAGAACATCAAGATAAGCAGGCTGCAATCACAAAAAGTGAAGCGATATCATTCTTTGATGAAGTGCATGCAGAATAAAGGAGCTGATAGGTTACCTGATTTAGCTCCGCTCCAACGGCATCTGCCAAGGTTCCAATAGCATCATACACTATCCGCAAATTCTGCCTCTGCATAATACATATAAGCAAGTCAAATACATACAAGCTTTAAGAAAAGAGTCTTCATAACTGTTCCTTTTATAATATATATATAAAAAAATGTCAGCAGCACAAGTCTTTTTCAACCTAATCATTCAAGTGGAAAAAAAAACGTTAGGATACCTGGTACTTTCCAAAAGCACGAATTAAATGCTGTAATATATTTTCCAAATGTGGCGCCAACTCCTCTGCAGCTTCCTGCAAGTTACTAAACCCTCCATCATGAACTATACACGGAATAATCCATTAGCAGGTAAAATGAAGTTTCAATAAAGAACCTCCTCCAACGTTGCAAAAGCAGAACAAGCTGCTTCTTGCACCCTCTTGTTATTGTCCAATAATCTTCGTAAGAGTCCTATGAGAATCTTGTCAAATAGTTCATAGCCTTTCTGGCTTCCAATTCCCTAAGATGAGAGAAAAAGTGAAATAGGATACACATCAAACACGTGCTTCGGAACAGTCCCATGAGAACATTATCAAATTGTTCATAGCCTCAGGGGCTCTCTACAGTCCCACAGTTTTCTCAAAGCATTCTAATTGTTTCAATTTCAATCCCAAAAATATCTTCGAATTTTTGTTGGTGAAATAATTAAATTTATCCCAACCTATCAATTCAAGCTTAAGATTTAGGTTGATTGGTGATTCAACATGGTATTAGAATAAGAGGTCATGTGTTCAACCTTCGTGAAGTTATTTCCTCCCCAATTAACATTGATTCCACTTGTTGGGCATTTTTCAAATTTCAAAGTTACTTTTATTTACCTCAACCTATCAACTAAAGTTCTTTTTTTCATTGGAAAGGTTTTTTGTAATTGACTGGTTTTTTTGTAACTTTCATCTCATCGATGAAAGTTTTCTGTTTCTTAAAAAAAAACTATCAACCAAAGCTTAGTTTTGAGTTGATTGATAATTTAACATGAAACAACAGTTGTCCATCTTCAGCAAGAAATATTCAAACACGAACATTAATATTACCACATAATTAAGAAAAATAAGCATACTAGTTTTTACGAAATTTAGATAAATATTGAAAAATAAAATAGATAAACACCTGCGAACACATACCTGTACAATGAACTTGCTGTAACGAGAAAGTGTCCAACAAGATATACTCCTTATTAGAGGAAATTTATCATCTAAAAGAGGAATAAGAAATGTGACAATCTGCAATATAACACAACTTATTATTCATTATAGTACTTTCTAGGTCAGAAGGCAGGCACGATTAAGATATCAGAAATCACAACCCACAAGTCTTGAACATTGGCTGCTTATAATATATCACCTCAGTCAGATGAGGATACAGTCCACTAATGCAACCGTCAGCTATGGCACCAAGAGCCAATACAGCAGCTTCCCTATCTTTCCAGGCTTCATCACCGTTTGCAGTTAAATTGACCTAACAGGAATGTCAAAAAAGTTCATAAATCTGAACGAAATATCTATTTTGAGCTACGGTGAAGGGTCTCTTCATTCCTTCTTCGGCACAAGCAAGACGAGGTGTTGAAGGGAGGGGAAAATTTTGAGCTACTAGGGTTGGGAGCTTTTTTAAGAAGAGAAATGTCTATTTAAAGGTTTGAGACTATGTAGAACTCTTGGGTACAATATATCAATCCTAATAATCTATAGCAATTACATTTCCCTTAAACTAAGTTCTCTAATGCATTGAAGCGAGTTGAAGGCCAAGGCCAATATTAATGACAAATGGCAATTAATGAATATAACACATCAAGTTATTGCTTCATAAATAAGCAAAACCCAAAAATCCATTATAGTGATTTAACTGCCCAGTGAAAGCAGTTTTGGACGAGCAGACCACAAAAAGAAACATACCTCCTCCAACTGTTGAGGGAAAAAATATTAATGAAATGCCGATAATTGGAAGAGGAATACAAGAAAAAGTTCACTGCAAATATTCTCCTAACCGACTGATGAATAGAAAGAAAATATAAACAAAAATAGTGAAGTGAGAAGAGAAAGAAATATTCCACAGTTGAGGTTCTATGTCTTTTACCCGATCTTTTTTATAGAAAATAGAGAAAATATTTCATTAATGTATGGAATAGATACAAAAGAAATCATATATGTGATATTAACTACAAAAGAAGTCATATATGCGATAGTAACAAGAAACGATGCCACAACATTGGAGGGTAAAAATAAACAAATTTAAGTCCTATCTTTTGCCTGATTATTAGCTACCTGAATAATGGGCAACAATATAGGAAGAATTTCATCCCTAAGCATATTTGAGAGACTATCAAGAGCGGCAGCACTGCATTTGCGCAAGTTCCATACATTAACAATGTCATCATCCTGAGTTAAGCAGCAAAGTTGATGTTAGAGGTGGAGAACATGACTTCCTAATCCAAAAGAGGAACCCATAAGCCAAAAATAAGAAAATAATAACACAACATACATCATCTTCTGCATTATCAGATCCGTGTAGTCTTGACGAATGGAACCGAGGTTTTAGATCCTGTAACGCAGAAATTCATGCAAATTATAATGAAGATGATGTATGTAGTTGTAGATAGCACATAATTCATCAAGAAAAACGTCGAGGTAGTGAAACACTGCTATTTTCCAGTTAAGACATCCAAAATTAACAATGAAGGAAAGAAATTGTACCTGCTCTCGATCTGGAAAAGATCCATCTTCCTGTAGAAGTGTGGTAGTCTCATCATGAACCATACTAATTGGAAAACATACTTACGCAAATTTTTTTTTTAAAGTATGACAATTCAGCGGCGAAAAAAAGGTATGACAATTCACCTCAGCCGCAATAACAGACTCATCGTCATCAGCATAAACCATATTTGACAGTAATGTCTACAGAAGTCAAAACATGCACGTAAAAATCATTACAAATATCTCAACAAGGTATCAAAAAGAAGAAGAAAAAAATGTCTGAGCATGTGTCATACTGGAATTAATCGTGGCAAGAACTCTCTTAAGTTCTCTATAGGTAATTCGGCATCACAATATGCAGACCTGCCAAGAAGAAAAAGAAAAGGTCTAATTATGTACTATAATGGAATTAATCGTGGCAAGAACTCTCTTAAGTTCTCAGTAGGTAATTGAGTATCACAAATATACAGACCTACTAAGCATAACTTAAAATGAAACCAATCTAACAAAATGAGAGCAGCCAGGGGAATTCTTTTTTCATATTCGTGAGTGTTCGGGTCAACTTATGCACACCTCGACTCGATGGAAGAATGTTTTTTTTTATAGGAAACAGAAACTTTCATTGATGAGATGAAAAGTTACAAAAACGATGGGAGAATGTTTTAAAAAGAAGTCATCATCCAACAGCAGTTTCAAAGGCCAAGGATGGAAGAAACAAAAGTGTTCAATAAGATCGCGATTTACCATGAATTTGGAATTTCAATGGGGAGAAGAAAATATAAAGTAGCAACCCCCTAATGATATGAAATTACAACGAATAGGGGAGAGACTCCAACCAAAAAAGCTGCAGTAAGAGGAATTCTTGTATATAATGAAGTAATATTTTGAAATCCAAAAACACGTTTTCCCCTTTACCCAAATTTATGCAGAATAAGCAAAAAGTAAAAGGATTCAGAATATAAAAGAAACTAATGAAACAGAAGAAAAAGAAAGTGAAACAACCAACCTCATCTACAAAATCAAAGTTGTATTATAAGTACTAAGCTATATCAATCAAGACAGACACAGAATTATATAATTTACAAGGAGACAATTACCAAAATTCACAGGCTTCAAGAGAAACTTCTTCATTGGTATCCTTATTGACTTGCAACATGTGTTCGATTACATTCAGCAGGTGTGGCTACAAAATCACATGATAAACAGTTTTTTCATACAAAATTTGTGCAGCAAAAAAAGACACAGATGTAGTTTAAGAAACGGAAAAGAAAAAAAAAAAGGTTGTCCAAGAAAAGGATAAATTGAGACAGAAGCCAGCTCATATTTACTGCCCAAGGCACATTAGGAGGAAAATAATTCAAATATGGCACAAAGTTCAACCAGTGAGCAAATAGGAAACAAACCTCCAAGAAAGTTGGGTGTACTTCAATTAGCTGCACAAATGCTAGACAAACCTACTCAACATAGGCACAAAGAAAGGAAGAGGATGTAAGGCTAACAATATTACTACGACTACAACATACTTCACAATCTAAAACTGCACACAGTAATAGATGTCGAACAGATAATTTGTTGCAACTGTCCTAGGGCTGACTGCATTATGCAAGGTACCCAGCCTAGGGGTATATTAGTAATAAGGGTATTAGTAGAGTAATATGGCAGGGAGTAAGTTAGTGAAGTGTCTTAAATAGGAGCGGAGGATTGAAGAGAAGGCATCGATGTATTTGAAGAGTCTTGGGCTTAACGCATACTCAAGAGGAAGGAGATTTCTAGGATTAGGCCTAGGGTTTCCTTGTAACTTTCATCTTTTCTATCAATACTATTCTGATACTCTCTTTTTCTTTTGGCACCTTACCCATCCATATTAGCTTTGTAAGATCAAAACTTAACTTGAAGCTTCGACAATTGCTATAAGATTAAAATGCCTGATTTACAAGAAGATAATGCCAAAACATTGCATAACCAATTTGCCATATCCTCAGCAGGTCTAACCCGCAGAAGTGAGTTTCTCCAAGATAACAACTACAAGTATGAATTGTGCATTTAACTATAAACCTATTGACAAAATTACCTTAGATGAAATCTCTTCAAACTAAAAACCTTTCATGTAAGGCCGTATTCGTATATTCAAAATAAAAGTGCATCTGACACAAAAATTGCCCCTTACGGTCAAGTAGCCACTTCCACTTGCACAAAAGATATGGCAGTAGATATCTTATCTCATTCACAAGAATGCATCAACCTCCCACGTATCAAACTTCACTTGGGGAAAAAGGCAAAACAGCTAAGACAGAACCCACCCAATGATTAAACATGAAGCAGCAATAATAAAAGTAAAACATAATCCAGACACACTTAGACTAGCACTGACCAGCTTTCGTACTTCTGGCGTAGGGTCATTAGCAAGAACAAATAAACCTAGAAGGTACTGGTCCATGGAAATATATAGAGCCTGCAATCATATATATTGTAATCACCATCAACATATAGATCAGAATAAGGTTCAAAAGAAGTAATTAAACAACAAAGTATATCACACACGTATTACTTACAGTGGGCATCAGCATAATGAATTGATTCACAGAACTCAAGGACTGCTTTCTCAAGGTAGCATGGGGTGACTGAAAGAACTGTTTAAAAAATATACAAGCACAAGAATCAGGAAACAGAGTTTTAATTGGTAAACAAATAAAAATTAAACTGAAAGAACTTAACAGCTTCGAATGGACAATGCTTCGATACCATTTTCCATAGTAACTATGAACTGAAAAATAGATATGCACAAGCGATGCAAGATGACCATACCTGAAATAATCTAGGAAGAAATATGTTGATTGGGCGTTCAGACAATCCAGGTACATCAAAATCAAGCACTTGAGGTATATCTTCACAAACCTAAGCCAGGAATTATAAATGTCAAAGCTTGTTAACACCCACCTGAATATCAAATCGCTGATTTGCTGCAACATAAATTAAATATAAAGCTATGTTGCTGATATTTTTTAAGAGAGGTTGCATAAAAGATTAGAAAGTTGAAGGCGGAGTGAGCTTATTGAACTGTCTAGTATACCCAATTTTACTATAAACCAAAAGATTCAATCGCTATGAAATTTTTTCAACTTTTCCTAAACCAAATAATTCAATTTAAAAACAAAACCAACCTTCCTCGAGGGACAGCTAAACATTGAACTTCACCATACCCGTATGGAATAAAGAATGAACAATCATGGAGGCAAAATCTTATTCCTTGCATTTAGAACTCTTAAAAATTGACAATGTGAGATTTTAGGATAGAGAATCAGACCTTGGACAAAGCATCCATAGCACCTTCCACGTGACTCTGGTCTTTACTGTCCAAGCAACTTAAAAGTGCTTGCAACAACTCAGGCCACCCCAATCCTCCCTCTAGTTGAACAACAACACTGATAATGGTCCCGACCGTAGACCTGATATGTCTGTCAGCAGCTCCCATACAATGCAACAATTCGGATTTAATATACTGCTTAAAGGCAGGAGCCATTGATTCGTATGCGCTTTTAAGGTTGTTTTTCAGAAACAAGCCTGCAGCTTGTCGAACCTCAACTGATTGGTACTGCATAAGTTCCAATACATAAACTCAATTTCAAAATACCAAAATTACCATCTTGCAAATGCATGACAGGCTAAATCTAAAAGCAAACATGGTACAGAAAAGTCTGTGGTCAAACATTTATAGAACCCAACACAAAGCTTCGACTCTTTTCAATTTTATTGTCACTCAATGGGTAGCAGAGATCAGATAGCAAACTAGTTAAAAACGCTACTAGCGATGAAATGCAGTCAAGAGCAAAGTTCGACAGATCGGTTGCAACAAATTAGAATAATTATCTTATCCATAACAAATTAGGATAATTAACCACCAAAAAAAACACCTCTATCCTTGCGAACCAAACTTCTAGTCAACAATTATGACCATTATCCATCAACGGTCCACGTTGGGGAGCAAACAAGCATTCTAGTCGGAGTGTTGAATTATGTTAAATTTAATCACGTGAACCCAAAAGTTAAAACTTATAGTCGAGGGTATATTTAATTATATCAATCAACACTCAGATATATAAATTTGAGAAATGGGCTAAATGAAATTTAATTTTAATTGGGGACAAAATAAACGAGTAAACACGTATCTTCTAATAACATGTTGAATTCTGTAAAATCACCGCTCAACCTAAGAGTTGGGTTAAATTCAATCATACCAACAAAGGAGTACTCAAAAACTGATCAACCAAAATCATTACCAACTCTACAATCTCTATCAAACCCAAAACTGTCAAGAAGCAAAACCGTCCAATCCAATCAACAACCGATGATCAAAACGCAAAAACATACAAACAAAAAGCGCAAAGAACTGATAAAGAACTAGAAAAAACCTCTGCGCGTGCAAGAATAAAAGCGAGGTAATTATTGAAATCAGGGAACTGAGAATATTGCTGAAGTTGCTGCCAAATCTGTGACTTATCGGCATTCGAAGAAGGGGAAATCTGCTGCTCGAGCAAACCGCAGATCTCTTTGAACCCATTTTCCTGGGGTTGCCAAGAAGAGCTCGCCGCCATTATATGAATCGATTAGAAACAAACCCAAAAGAGAAACAGAACTGGAAATCAATGCAGTGACTTAAAAGGGTTTAAAAGCTTTGCTTGAATTGCAAATTTTGAGGGAAGAAACAGAGAATTATATGTGAAGAGTGAGTGTGACAGTTTCTTCAAAATGATTGGAGGCGACGAGAATTGGACGATTCTTGGCACTGTCTTTTAAACTTTAACAGAGCTTTTAACGTTTTCTTTCATAAAATTGAAGAACATTTTTGTATTCTTCTTCCAGTGTAGTGTTTTTCTCGTGAGAATTAATGTCGAAGTCCTTTTTTATTATTTCCATGTGGATGGGGCTCATCACCCGAAACAAGGTGTTTAGACCAGAGAAATTTATGTCTTAAGTTATTTTGAGCGGTTAAAAATAGTAATTATAATATAAAAAATTTGTTTGAATATAGTTTTTGTAGAAAAGGTAAAGTGAAAATCTTGTTTAGATTAAGATTTTAAATTATGTAGTTAAAAAAAGAATTATTAAAATGAGTTAATTTAATTTATTATAAATTAGAGGTCATTATATATGTAGTTATAAATGAATGATTAGAAAGAGAATTTATTTTTAATAAAAAAAATGAGGATTCGAGTAGTTACAAAAATTGATTTGGATGTAATTTTCAAAGTGGAGTTAATAAATTTTTAATCTAAATTCTCTTTAAATATGGTAAACAAACACCTCCTAACTTTTTAATCACCCTTAAATATTTAGTCATTGGGGCATACACTAATGCCGTTGAGCAACTGCTCATGTTGGCGGCCAAGTTATTACTTTAAGTAACTTTAATTTGATGTATTGCATCATCTTGGAGGTGTTTGGATGAAAAGTTATTTTGAGTAATTAAAAATTATAGTCAAATAAATTATTTAGATGTGATTTTTTTTCGTAGAGGAGTTATCGACAATATATTATTTAAATTTACATTTAAAATGACTAATTATTTTGAAAAGTTAAAAAATAATGATAAAAAAACAAATAGCTAAAATTAATTATTTTAAGAAGTTATAGATTGATGAGTATAAATGAATAGTTATAAATATAGAATTATTTTTAATACTCAAAATGAAAAATTGTTTTAAATAATTACAAAAATTTGTTTGGATGTGATTTTTTACGAGTAATTACTAAATACTCATTTTAAATTATCCATAAATTCAACAAGCAAACACTCTCATACATTGTCTAATTCAAAACAATGATAATAATTTTTTTTCTTCTTTTGTACAAAGTGGGAGAAACTCTACATATAGCACACAACTACTCTAACAAGATAATTAACTGCGATGTTGACCTCGATATGATAATAAATAATTTGATGTTAAGACTTAATTTGTATAGTTAAATTCATAAACTCAAACTCATAACATTTTGTTCTACATCTTTTAACTATTGTTTTTTTTCTTCTTTTTTTTCGTTTTTTCTTTTTTTTTTTGTTGGTTATGACACTTATTACTTTGTATTAAACCACCATAATCCAAATAATCATTATTCATGGATGATTATTTATTTTTTAATCTAAAAAAGAAATAAGTCTATCATTATTTATATTTTTATAATTATTGTTCATCTTGTCTCCAGGGGAGCCCAACCGTTGTTAAAGACTTCAAGTTATACTTTTTTTAGAGATCCCTGGATTTGAGACGATTGAAAAGTGCTTAAACTAGAATAGTGAAGCTCCAATTTCCCGTTTTTGAAGAAAAAAATTAATCTATTCATAACTTCTTACAATAACTAATTTTTAACAACTAATTTATAATGTATTATTCAACTACTAAAATTAACTACTAATTTTAAATCCACATCCAAATAAATTATTGTCTCTAACTCATTTATTTAAAAAAAAAGTCACATTCAAACAAGTTTTTAGATACAATTCTCAATTTTTAACTAATCAAAATAACTCATAAAATTAATACTCATACAAATTCTTATCCAAGCACCATCTAATTAAATACAACTATATCTTAAAAAAAAGTACAAACCAGAATAAATATAAATTTACCATCCGAAAAATGAAAACAGGTAATTCCCATACTATTTCGTTTTTAGTTTTTAATATTTTTAAAACAGGTTTGTTTGATAATCAATTTTGGTTTTTTATTTTTAAAATTTTAAAAAACGTTTTAAAAATATTAAAAGAATTCTAAAAACTAAAAAAAAAAAAAAAGGTTTTGTTTTTTATTTTAAAAAATATGAAACAATCAAGAATAAATATTAAAAATTCAAAACAAAAAATAGTTTTCAGACATGTTTTTTTTTTAAATTTAAAAAACATAAAATTAAAATAGTTATCAAATATATATAATTTTTATTTTTTAAAACAAAAAATTAAAAATAAAAAAATGAAACGATTGTCAAACTAGATATTTGTTATGGGCAAGGTTAAGTTCGAGAAGTAGGCAATCCAGAATAGAGTCGGGCTCGTGAATAAAGCCCCGAAGGAGAGACAAGCCCGAGAAGTTGGGCCCAAACTAGGCGGGCAGCCATGCGCAACCTGACTGAGTCAGACGCCGACCTGATTCGCCCCTTTTTACCTTTTTGGCGATATTTTTCTCGTTTTAGTTCCAATTCGCGCTCTATTTCCCCTACATTCATATTTTTCCTTATCTATAGCTATATCTTATTTTGGGCTCGGTGAATATTTTTCCAAAATGGAAATATTTCCCTAGAAAGGGAAAGTTTCCATAACTTATGATTTATTTCTTACCAAAAATAGTGACCTACCCGCCTCCTATATATATATGAGTTGAGTAAGCAAAGTTGTCTCACATCTCGAAGATAGAAAAAAGATTTTGTGCATACAAGAAGAAGACAACACTTTATATGAAACTTTTTAAAAAATACCTAAAATCAAAGTCACGAGGAATGATTCGTCGAGGGCAATTCTAAAACCCTATACTCTGACCACAATATTGATAGCTTTTGTTTTGTTATTTGGGGAGTTGCATAATGAGTGTTAGTTGTGTTGGATTGACCTGCTGCTTCAAAATCAAAGGGAGAGAGAGTAAACAGTAAAAACAAGAGACTGTAATTATTTGATGTGATGTAAATAAAAAATAAGAGACTGAAAAAATATGAAGCTTTTTGTTTCTCTTTTCTATTTTCCAATCAATGGGTGTACGTGTGAGACAGGGCCTGCTTTCTTCTTTTTTACTTGTAGACAACACTTTATTGAATTGTAATAAATGATGTGATGTTTCTACTTCATTTCCTATACTTTCCAAATGATTTTTATTTCAACATGCTACCAAGGAATCCAATAATATTTCAAAATTATCTTATTTTCAAATGAGAAATATTTGCATGGCAATATGCACCACTATGTGTAATAAATTATTCCTCCAAATTAAAAATAAAATGAATGGCTTAGATTTTATGATATGGATAGAGATAAATGCAAATATTTCTCTTTTTAAACTAGATATTGGGCATTATGAGGCTTGAAAAATAGGGAATCCATTTTTCCCACCATTCAATGCTTGACGATAGAAAAATAAAAATAAAGAAGAGAATAAAAGATAGTGTGTTTAAAATGGTTTCTTTTCATTTGGAAAATGATTTTTGATTAAAAAAATTTAGATGGTACATGACATGTGAATTTCAAACGTGTGATTTTGAGGTGAGCATAACTTCAAATTACAAATTTTTGACTATTATGCCACTTTTTGGCGATGTTTATATTGACGTTATTAAGCCAATTTCAATTAATATTAAACTTAAATATATCATAAGAACCAATTTTGATTTTTTTTTTTAATATAGAAAATAAAATTGAATATTAAAAAGTGTAGACCCAAATGAAAAAACCTTGAAGATTTAGAGACTAAAAGTAAACTTTTGAATGTTTATAAATCAAAATGAAATGAAATTGAGGAAATAAAATAGTAATTTAACATATTTTTAGAACAAAAAGGAAACGAAACCGAAGGTTACAATTGATTTGGAGCGGATTTCATTACAAATCATGCTACTCAACTTTGGTCATGACTGGATAAATCTCATAAGCAGCAAAATCTTCAGCAGAATAACTTTGTCAGAGCACTTCAATCATAATAACCTCAAAACCAGCAGGTTATCAGCACTGATATTGATGACTCAAGAGTAAGTAACTCACTTTAACACAGAAACCCCAAAAAGTAAAAGTTCAAAAACCAATTGAAACAAGTAGAAAGAAAATAAATGAAATAACTATTGATGAATGATTACGAAAATAAGGGTTACGTGTATTTCATTTGGTGAAAATGATTATAGGAAAAAAACCCGTTTTGGCCATAAAGAATAACGAGAGAAATGAGAATGAAGATCATTTTTCGTGTTTGAGGTCACCATCATTTTTTTTTCATGATCATGTTTTCCAAAAATTATTTTTTTCGTTCTCTTTTAATTACCTTTTATTTTCTTTCTAATAACTTTTTATACATCACATCACTATTTTTCACTTTCATCATATTCATCATTTTATTTTTCTCATATTCATTATATTTACCTCAAATACAAATAACCATTTTCTCCATAATCATTATATTCACCATAAACATAAATAATCATTCCCCTTTAGGGGTTTTTTGGGCCACCCAGAATAAAGAGAGATGATGAAAATGGGAATGATTCCCTGTGTGTTTGGGTCATCGAAAATCATTCCACCCATAATCATGTTTTCCAAAAATCACTTTTTTTATTCTTCTCCTAACTGCTTTTTATTCTCTTCCCAACAACTTTTTATACATCACATTACTATTTTATACTCGCATCATTTTCATTATTTTATATTTCCCATAATCATTACATATATCTCAAATAAAAATAATCATTCTCCTCATAATCATTACCTTCACTCCAAACACAAATAATCATTACCCCATAATCATTCTCCTCCTCGTTACCATTCCCCCCTTAATCATTACCATTCCCTTTGCCCCAAACACACCCTTAATCATTCTCCTCGTTCTCATTCTTCCCTTAGGAGGTGTTTGGGCCACCAAGAATAAGGAGGAGAATGGGAATGGGGATGATTCCCCATGTTTGGGCCACCGAGAATCATTCCCCCCCATAATCACGTTTTCCAAAAATCACTTTTTTCATTATCACCCTAATTATTTTTTATTCTCTCTCCAACAACTTTTCATACATCATATCACTATTTTTCACTCACATCATATTCATTATTTTATTTTTCTCATAATCATTACCTTTATCTCAAATACAAATAATTACTATCTTTACCCCCCAAACACATATAACCATGACCTCCATATTTTTCTCCTCATTACCATTTTCCTTACCCCAAACACACTCTAAGTATGTTTCCAGTGAAGAGAATAAATATAAAAAACAAAATAACAATTATAGTAAATGGGAAATGACTTTGAAGAAAATAAATAGTGATTATGAGAGTTCTAGTGAACCAAACACAGAGTAAGTTATATTACACAAAAATACGGTGAACCAAACAAGGTCCGAGAAAAATTATTCTTCATCTCCCCCACTTCGATCGCTTGCCCCAAACAACCCCAACAGTTTTGCAGAAGGAACCAAATGCAATAGAACTTTATTCCTTGGAATGGTTTAAACAAAAGGGATCAAATATCTTCCTAAAGAAAACAAAGTGCTTGATGACACACGTACATACGACAATGGAAATGCATAAGAATGCCTCCAAATGCTAAGTAGAAAGTTGCATAAACTTGAAAATTTTGAAATTGAAACTAAAATTTCCCAACTCATATAACCATTGTCTAATCTCTTTTTCAAGTTTCCGCCCAAAAAGGAATCACTTACCTTTTTCTAAGCTCAGAATGGCAGAAACCAAAAGAAGATCGCCGTTTAATTTGTCCTGTACCAACTCAGAGGTTCAAATCTACAATGCCGTTTGACTTCTAAATGCCAGTATGGAAAAGATTGTCGTTAGGGAAGGTCTTTTGCAGTTGGCAAAGACAAGGGGCAGGTTTCTCTCGTCAATCTTCATGGAATTGGATGCTCTAAAAGTCATTTATGCTATTAGCAACGTTGTCCAAGATCTAACATAGTTCGATAACATCTCAAAGGGATGATGCGGTAGTCAAAGATTTGAGTTTTGAAAGTGTTCTGTCCTTAAGATCTCTTATACTAATTTGAAAACATCTTTCGTGTCTTCATTACTTCGATATCTCTTGGTACCTATTCAAGAGATGGACATGGTCACCCCGAGTATAGTGGAGCGAAACTCCAATTTCCCATATGGGGAAAATGAAAAAAATAGTTTAGTAACATTTTAGCTGATATTAACTCTTTAATCCTTTTGCTTGAGACTACTTCCTTTTCTCTGTGTTAGGATTTGTAACTTAATAGCTTATTAGCAACTTACCTCAAAACTTTAAAAAAAAAAAACGCTATTATAAGCTAAGACGTTTGTATAATTACACCCTAAAACTTAACTCAAGCCCTTGCAAAATTATTAAGGGCCAAACACTATTGTTTCTTATTAGAGGAAGAAACCGTTCAATGGGAGTTGGGATCTTATCTCATCAATCCTTCTGTTAAGACCACGAAGAGCCTCCACATGAGGTTCATCCTCCTCTACTGGTACAATTTTCCCAAAGCTCCCTTCTCCAAGAAAATCCACCACTCTGTTTGCAGCTTCAAGCCCAGTCACATATGATTTTTCCTGTCCACCAAAAACTCATTCAAGTCATGAACTTATTGACAACCCAAGTATAGCTCAACTGGTTAAGACGTGTATCTTCGACTAAGAAGTGAATAGTTTCAAATTACTGCTAAACTCGAAGAAAAAAGTCAACAACACATCCAAAAATAAAATGATCATCACATCACATCAGCAAAGGAAAGGAAAGGCTTATAAAGATATCTGACCTGTGACCATGAACCATGACGGTTTATGATCCAGTCTCCAGCCATGAACACATTTGCAAATGATGTAAATCCACGCATCATGTATTTGTATGAACCTTTTGGAGGATCAGACAGTTAGGAAATAAAAGATGTGATGAAGAGTTGGAATTCAGCTGTGCACAAGTAAACCGCAAACAGTGGCAGAAGAATTTGAACCAAATATGAGTTTGATTTTAGATACCAGGGAAGAAGTGAGTTAAGGACCCTGGAAACTTTTCAATTTCCTTCTTCACCACAACCACGCTCTCGATGTCCTTAATGCACGTTGAGAGGTAATATTTGACCTTGTTTGCTATATCTTCGTCGTTCAGCAATATCAACTCGTTGGCATGATACTGTTTATGAAAAACATGACTGCATGGTTTTAAATTGGACAAACAGGAATGTTACTCCTATCAAAAAGTTGAAGGAGAGGATGTTCTAGTACTCACAAAGTCAGCTTGTAAGACTGTAACTGCTTCATCTTTGTGTTCATCTTGAATGGCATTTAAGTCAAAAAAACTCCACCCAGATGAATTATCAATTGCTGAGCACGAATTACTTGCAGTTGGGATATTAACCTGGTTAACATCGTAGTAAAAGAGCTACATTACATATAATCCTTCAGAAGGGTGTACTGATAGTCTTAAATACTTGGTTCAATATCATTTTACTTACTTTTCTATCAAACCAAAGTTTAACAGAGAGCACATCAACACTTCTCAAGGTTAAAACCTTGGCGAACTCCTCTCTCGTGTATAATGCTGCACTAAACAGAACAAAGGACCAGCACAGTTATAAACAGACCAAAAAAAAAAAGCAACAACAATCGATATGTAACTTATTTTCACTGATAGTATGAGTTAATAAGGAGATAAAACCATACGAATTACGAATTAGTTCTTGGAGCGCAGAAATTCCAACGGCAAATACAACCGCATCAGCTTCATATCTTTCTCTGCCACAAAGAAAGCCCGTGAG
This sequence comes from Sicyos edulis, assembly GCA_036507275.1. NCBI lineage: Eukaryota > Viridiplantae > Streptophyta > Magnoliopsida > Cucurbitales > Cucurbitaceae > Sicyos > Sicyos edulis. The sequence goes on from CM071846.1 coordinate 4,840,293, forward strand.
ACAGCTTGTATCAGCATTGACAATTACATCTGTGATTTTGCTCATAACAAATCTACAGCCTTTGCTCTCCAGGGAGTCCATCCATGGCTGGAAAATCCTTTCTCTAACGGTTCCACGGCACCAGACTAGATTGAAATTGTTCTGTATGCATCAACGCGCTTAGATTAGAAAAGACTGACATAATTAGCAAAATAAGCAAGGATGTTTATACAAGGAATTTGATTCTCCAAACCTGGTGAGCAAGGATAGTGTAATATACAATTGCCAAGGTTGCAGCTGCACTGCATTGCTCAGCTGGAGCAAATAGTCCAACTTGAAGCAATGGATTGAGTACACTGCTATAGAGCTTTTGAGAACAGCCAAACTGCTTGAATAGCTCCCGGGCAGAATCTATCAGTCAGAAACGGCTATTGATCAGATGCTTCAAATCACATTAGAAGTTCAATACCAAGAGTCTACCCAGGTGACAAAGATCTTACTTGAGTCATATTTTCTCCATGCAGTATCGGTATTATCAAAGTCAATAACTGAAACAAAACTTACAAAATTTACCAAATTTAAGACGGGAAAAAGATAAAATGTGAGAATTGCTAGTAAGATTTATATTTTTTAGTCAACCTCCAATGATAGAATGGTCAAATGGAACAAAGGATGCATTAGAAGTTAGTGTGTTGAACTTGGTATGTTTTTGGGTAGTAAAAGAACTGTAATTACTATAACGACAAAGGGAGGAAACTAACATTTTTTATCTCACTGTTATTTTATTGATGAACTTACAGAACTCTTATATAGAGGAGAATACAAGCTGAGGTAAATAACTTTGGTAAAAATAACTACAGTTCAACTAAATTAACTTAACAGAGTAAAGTACAATAGAGATACATTTAAAATCTAATAATTACCATAGACTAGAACCATGCTCAAATGATTAATTAGAGAAAAATCCAACATATTTTCATTTTATAGACAAGAGAGCAGACTAGGAACTAGCTTGTGGAAAGAACACCAAGTTATTTTGTACTTGTTGCAAGAGAAGGTTTGTCCTAATTTCATTTACGAGATCTGTGAAAGAATTGTACCAGCAGCCATCAAAGGAAGTGATGTTAACCGATCCAACAATGGGAGCTGGAGGAACTGAGACAAAAATGATCGAACATGATTTTCATCAGGTCATTTAAACTATACAATCAATTTTGAAGGCGTTAAAAAGTGAAGCGATTCATACTTCTGTATAATATAAGGTTCCGAGAGGAGTTGGTAGTTGAGGCAGATCTTGGAATATAGGAAATTTTACCTACAAAAGAGCTGCATCACCATCACGACTCAATTCCAAGTAACAAACCTCAAAACTAATTAATTATAAGATCAATGAACACATAGATGTACATTGTCTAGGAAATAACTTAGGAATGTTGGAAATAAATTTAGTCAATCAGAGAGTCTCGTATTTTTTTGAAACAAGGTAACCACGCCCGTCCCTAGGCCAGGCACCGGAGACATCGAAGGAATAGCGTCACAGGTGAGTCTCGAACCTAGGATCTTGAGGGGAGCATACCCTCAAAGCCCAAGTCTTCAACCACTGCGCCACCCTTTGGGGACGAGAGTCCCGGTATTTTATCAATGATTAAAATATTTATCATCTACCTCCAATCCATCCACTGAATAATGAGCAGGTGCTGTCCACTTTGTGAAAGGATTGATACCAAGTTCATCAACGAGGCCAAATATATTCTTATAGGGACGCCAATAACCTACGAAAAAATGAACCAAGACCACCTGAATACATAACAAATCCTAAATACAAGTCAAACAAGCATATTTTTTTTAAAAAAAAAAAAGAAACAACAAATATGGTGCTGGTTCGGTAACACTCTCTTTTTGAGTGAAAAGTAACTAAGAAACAAGAACTTTAGATCCAGTTTGATAACTATCTGATTTGGTTTATGAAAGTTTAGCCTATAAATAGTACTTCCAATTCCATCTATAACTTGCATTAGTGTGTTATCTATCTTTTGCCTATATTTTGAAAAAACTAAGTCACATTCTCAAAACTAAAATTTAAAAGAAAAAAAAAAACTTCCAAAAACTAGTTTTTGTTTTAAGAATTTAGCTAAGAATTCAAATCCTTCGTGAGAAAATAAGCCATATTGGAACTAACTAAACAAATTCCAAGAGATCAGTTTTGGTTATTACCATGAATCCCAACATTATCAAAACCACCAAAATCCTTGCCAGGTTCAAGAACAGTGGTATCAAATCCCTGAAACAGAACACTTCAATATTAACCAAATCATCTATTCAGCACTCGACTGCAAACAACCACAACCACAACCACAATCATTACCCATTATTCTTTAGAGACTTCACTTCATAGACTACAATAATTCAACAAAAATAACCTGATTACAGAAATGATGAGCAGCGGCAAGGCCAGCCCAGCCGGAGCCGACGACGACGACCTTTTTCTTCATCCGATTATCGGCTCCATTAACACAGAGGTGTTTAGAATAAGCTCTGCGGTAAAACCCTCTTTGAAATCCGTTCGAGAAGTAGGGTTTCGAGGAAAACGTTACCGGACTCGACGTAGAACCAATCAGAATCATCTTTGAGCGATCGGGTTCGTAATTTCAACAGGAGCAGTGATTTGCAGTGCTATTATACCAAGATTTCACAGACTTTGATCTTCCTCGAAGGGGAAAAAGATCTTGCGATTGGTTATGGCTACGGGCTCGACACATCGCTCTGATTTTCGATTGTATAATAAATGGCGGTAATCGAATGGAAGAGAAAATAGTTGCCAATTTGAAAATTTTTTTGAATTAGAGAATAACAAATACCGATTCTCTTATCGAAATCATGAATTCGTTTACTCCAAAGAATGAAATTATTGTGTTATTAGATAATTAATTCTTGATTTTTCATGCCTCCAATAAACGAATCACCGCTGACATCAAATTTGTACAGTGAAAATTGCAAATTTACGTGTTGTTTAGTGCATTAAACATAAGTTAATAGTAGTTAAAGTTGTTTTTTTAGTATATATTGGGGGGAGTGAGACAAATACCTATTCTCAGACTCGAATCTATACATTGATTAAATTAATAATAGTTAAAGTTGTTTTTTTTTTTTGAAACCCAATATTTATAAAGTATCATCCAACAAACGCATATATTCATCCTCCAAAATAGAGCAAACATCACAAAAAGATAAAGTTACTATTATCATCCACGAAAGTGGAGAAAGAGTTTCAACTAAAGTAAGATTTTTTTTGCTTAATTAAAACATTTGCAATCCTATTACAAAATGGACGGTAATGAACAATGTTTTACTCCCTTTTGTTCGTGCCTTTTGTTTTGGTGGAGGAATCTCCTCCAACAAATTTCATCGATTATTGTCAAGAACGGTGTTTGTTTATCATCACATTTTACCTCTTGTATTATATTTGCAGTAGAATTTATAAAATAATTCATCTATAGTACATTGATTTCTATCACTCAACTAGTGATAAAACTTGTCTAAAAAAAAACTAGTGATAAAACTTTATTTAGATTTCTATCACTTATAAAATATTAAAGTAATGATAGAATGAGTCTGTCTTTGATTAAATTATATCATTAATAAAATTCAACTAGTGATAGAACTCAATTTAAATTTTGTGCTGAATTAATTTTTATTTTTTTAGTTTAATAATATTGAGAAAAGAAAATTTGAACATATAATGTATTAGTTATTGGATTATAAATGATGATATTAAATCTCTACCCTTGTTTACGAAGAAGGTCGTTAAATAAAGGTTAAAATACCATTTTGGTCCCTCGACTTTGGGGTTTGTTCCATTTTGGTCCCTTGACTTTCAAATGTCTAATTTTAGTCCTTCAAACTTTGTTGTTTGTCCAATTTTGGTCCCTCAATTTTCAAATGTCCAATTTTGGTCCCTCAACTTTCAAATGTTTTCAAATTTGGTCCTTAGACTATAAAAAAAGTTAAAAAATTGTCCTTTGGTCAAATAAATTTTTTATCACTCCTAAATTATTTTTTTTCTTTCATCTTTCATAATTTATCTCTCTATAAATTTTACCTCTCTTCTCCTCTTTTCTTTTCTTTTTTTTCTTCTTTGTTTTCTTTCTTTTTCTTTTTTGTTCCATGTAGACTATGAATTTTAGAAAACAAAAAGTGACAAATCAAAGTAGAAAAGTTATCTCATGTTAAATAATTTGATGAGATGGATTGAGGAGAGAATAAGAGAAAAAAAGAAGAGAAGAGGATTAGAGAGGTGGATTTAAGAGAGATAAAACATTTAGAAGAAAGAAATGATGAAAGATGGAAGAGAGAGAAAATAATTTAGGAGTGAGGAAAAAATGTATTTGACGAAAGGACCATTTTTTAACTTTTTTTATAGTCTAGGAACTAAATTTGGACATTTGAAAGTTGAGGGACAAAAATTGGACAAATAGCAAAGTGAAGGGACCAAAATTGAACAAACTACAAAGTCAAATGACTAAAAATGAACATTTGAAAGTCTAAAAACCAAAATGGAACAAATTCCAATTTTGAGTGACCAAAATAGTATTTTAACCTTAAATAAATTTTCTCGAATTGAAAAAAGAAAAGAAAGGTATTATCCAACTGAATTAAGTTCCAATTCTAATGTCCCATTCACTTGTCTGTTCTGAACAAAAACTCTTCAAAATCCAAATGAAGCTTTCTTACGCTTAGAGAAGATCGTACCGTACATCACGTGGACCAAACAACCACATTCCAGATCTACGACGGAGATGAGATTAAAAAAAAGAACTCACTAGAACTTACTCAAAAAACGACACGCATTAGTATTCCTCAAGTAATGGCAGCCTCCACCCTCTCCGTCCGGCCGAACCGCCCCGCCGCCGGGTTACCCCTCGCCCGACCGCCCTTCCGACGTTGCGGCTCAACATTTCCCTGTAGAACCACCTCCTGGCTCCCCGCAGCGCATTTGCTAGAACGCTTCTCCTGCCGGTTCAGGCGAGCTCGCCGCCGTCGTAGGAGATGTCGCTCGAGAACGCGCTTGAGCTTCTTGGAGTTCATTCTTGCAACTTGCAATGACCATAAGGCTATAGATCAGGTGATTTGTTGATCGTCGCTTGAGTTCTGTTGGGCCTTAATTTTTGGTATCTTTTGTTTTGCGTTTGATGTCAATTTGGTCGGTTGTGTCTCAATTTTGATGTTGCATCGATTAGTGGAACCTAGTATGCTAGTATCAGTATGTTGCGGGATAAATATTACAAAGTTTTTGTTGAATTATGTTAAACCACCGATCAATCTAAAAACAGTTGATGGATTAGGTTTGAGATACATGTTCACACTATTTAATATGGTATCAGAGTTTATAAAGTCCAAACGAGTATAGGTCCAATAAAAATGAAATTGAGATCCGATTCAATATCGGTGAGCCCAAAAGAGACACCAACTTGAAGGGCATGTCAGAATCTCACGAATGTCCCCCATCAAAAAGTGGGAGAGTCCAACATCAATATAAAAGAGATATGGGTTACTCCTCTTATTACCATGAAACTCCATATTATCTAATAAGTTTGTCTTAATTTAATTTAACTCTGCGTTAATGAATACCATGAAAATGTAGAAACAATCTATACTTTCTTTTCTCACATTAGAGACCTTTAAAAGGATCAAAGAGGGCATTACTCATGAGCTCTAAACCATATTAAATAATATGGGTTCCAATTGAGAGTAATCTATATCTTTTATAAAGATGTTGAAAAATCTTCACCTTTACAACGTGGGACAATTGCTACAAGATGAGTATCTTTAACAGTCAGTTACTCTTCTCACGACTAATTTTGAGATGTAACTATTAGATATGAAGAGCCCATAAAGCTCAAAAGGTATCGAAAGATACCCTATCTTGTAGAGGTATGTTTAGGATCCCACGTTAGAATGGTGAGGAAACCTCTAAACATTTATAAGATATATGGGGCCGTGGGCTACTTCTCTCATAATCAATTGATTTTGATATGGAACCTCATGGTACTTAATATAAAAAAATAATAATAAAAAATAAACAAAAAGTATCATTCTTTGCTCGTCGTAAATTTTATGTTTCTGTTGTGTCAATGGTTTGGACATGCATTCTTTCTTTTGAGGTAGAAAGGTTCAATAATTCCTTATACCCACTTTTATTTTTCTAAAATAAATGACAGTTTATTATTATTATTTTAAAAAATTCAACTCAAGGCAATGCAGTGGCTTCAGATTCGGCATGAACCATGTTTGCATACACGCCACCAAGATGAGCCTTAGCCATTAGGGCATCATGGCTGCCATGCTCGACGACTGAGCCATTTCTCTTTATTAATTATAATTTTTATTATTTCAACAATAGTCAAACAAGCTGGAATAGCTCAGTTGGTTAGAGCGTGTGGCTGTTAACCACAAGGTCGGAGGTTCAAGCCCTCCTTCTAGCGTAATTTTTATCCCTTTTTTTTTAAATAGAAAGCAGAAAATTGTTAGGAATGGCAGTTGGGGGAATTGGGGAATAATAGAGGGTATATACGCAAATACTTGGGGAGTAAGTTAGTGTAATAACCCAGCTTATTGGAATTTATTGGTTTAAAAATGCTTTGATGGCTTATTTGTATTTTATTTCAAATTGAAGGGCAAATTGATCATTAAACCTTTGATATTTATTGAAAAGTTTCAATCCCTAGGCCTAGAAGTTACTGTTCACACAGCTACTATTCATCATCTTCTCCACTTTGAGGCTCATTGAAGTTCGATGTTCAGCCACTGCGTGGGTTCGATTCACCGTGGTTCAAGCAGCATCGTCGTCGGGTTGTTGCGTGCGAGTCGGCGTGGAGGAGGATCTTCGCGTGTGTGGGTCGTGCGCGTCGGGGGTTGTTGTCGGAGTGCGTGCGTGTGTGCAGCCGAGGAGCGTCGCGAGCGGGCGTGTAGCGAGTTGGTCGGCGAGGTTGCAGCTCGCGTGGAGCGGTCCTCGCGTGGTCGTGTGCGGCTCGGGCTGTCGGTCGCGTGTGTGTGTGCGGCTGGGTGGCGCGCGAGCAAGGTAGTGGGTAGTGGGTTGTCAGTCGTGTGTGCGTGTGCGGCTGGGTAGTGCGCGAGCAGGTCGGGAGCTGCTGCCGGTCGCGGGCGTGTGTGTGTAGCTGCGTGGTTCGTGTGTCGTCGTCGGTCAGCCGTCGCCGGTCGTCGCAGGTGGTGTGGGTAAGGCTCTCTCTCCCTTCTTTCTTTCTCTTATTTTTGAGTTAGAATGAAAATGGTGGTCAAATGAAGAAGAAGGTGGGTGTTTGGAAGTTGGGTTTTGTTATTTAAATGGGGGTTTAAGGGGTGTTTGTTCAAGTTTAAACTTATTTAAGTTAAGGATAATGTTGTTTGTTTACAAGCTTAAGTTTATTTAAGTTATGGACAAGGCATGCTTGGTTATGGGTTTAAAGATATTCAAATGAGGAATAAGAATTGTTTGTTTGCTAGTTTTGAGATATTTAAATGGTGGATTGCCCATGTTTGTTTGTTAGTTTATGCCTATTCAAGTGATGGTTAAGGACGTTTATTTCCAAGTTAAACTTATTTAAGTTAGGGGTAGGCAATGTTTGGTTGTAAGCTTAAGGATATTTAAATGATGGTTTATGCTTGTTTGGTTGCAGTTAAAGTCATTCAAGTTGTGATTCGAGATAGTTTGACTAGTGGTTTAAAATTTATTTAAGGGTGGTTTAATGGCTGTTTGGTTGGGTTTAAAACTATTTAAAATATGGATAAAGGATGTTTGTTTGCAAGTTTAAAGTTATTAACATAATGGATACTTGGTGTTGTCTATTGGGTTATGGATACTTCATTAATGATTAAGCTTGTTTGGGTAGTGGTTTCATTTCATTTAAAATGTGGTTAGTGGCTATTTGGTTATGGGCTTAGTGGTCGTTTGGACAAAAGGTTAAGGGGTGTTTGGTTTGGGGTTAAATAGCATGGTTGAGGTTTTATGGCACTTTGACGAGATTTTGACCAATTGACTTTTCTTGCTGACTAGATTTGACCCGAACCATTTCTGTTCTTTGAGCCGAGTTGGTGAGGCACGTGTAGCAGTCGGGTGTCTCCGGGACACGTTTTTCGAGGTTCTTCCCGGTTTGATAAATTCGATATTCTAAATCTGTTTTTTATGGTCTAAGGTGCTGGTTTTGACCGGTTTGTCGTTTCAGGGCTCGAAGTTGTGTTTGGCTAGTTGGAGCTTCTAGTGGATTCAGAGAGAGCCGTTAGTGGCTTGGCCGAGATAAGGGACCCGTTACCCCCTTCTCGAGGCCCGTGGCTATTACATGTGTTGGATTGACTGTATTCACTTACGTGTTTGATGTGGCATAATCTGTGTTGTTTGTGCTTGCATTGATTATATTGAGAGCATGCAACATATGATTGATATCATGTTAAGGCAAGCATGTAGATTATGTTGATTATATGGACATGCATGAACTCATCGTATGTTGATTGATAGAGTCGGTCTCGCATGTGATCCTTGTGTCCCATTGGGGCTTGCATGATGTTTGATGCACGGCTTGGTGCTTCGTTTGGACGCAAACGAGACACGGAGACCGGATATAGGATACTAGTAAGCGGATGTGCATGGTTTGTGGCCGGCACGTTCTCGATGGGGGATTTGTGGTCCCTCGCCGTCGGGTTCCCGTGGATGGTTGGCCCACCAGCTCACGGCCCTGTCGGCATTTTACTAGTAGCCTAGGGTGCTCTCTCGGTATGTGGTTGGGTTTGTGGCCCTTTGGTGAGCGTCTTTGGATCCACCCTCACCGTGAGTATGAGACTGTGGGATTTGTGGTCCCTTAGCTACTGTGTTTCTCTACTCGCAGGATCCCTCGGCTTGGAGCGGTATCCCATTGCCTTAGAGATTTGTGGTCTCTATTGGCCTTTAGGTCTTTGGTTTGTGGCCTCGGACCGCTCTGCGTGGCGTGGATCTTGGACATGGTTCCTAACCCTTTTCGCCCAGGAGCTCGGGTTTTGTGGACCCCTTGATTATGTTGCTATCTTGCATGTTCGTGATGCTTTTGACCTGATGCATGTCTTTACCCCGATGTGGGGAATCCTTACTGAGTTGCAAAACTCACCCTTTCCACTGTGGAATCGCACAGGTACTACGAGATTGTATCGAGATGGGTGATCGGACGAGTGAAGATGACCATGGGACCATTGCATTATTCTTTTAGAGTCGTCTAAATTTCTTCTTTCTGCATGAACTATTTAAAGGCGTGATAAATGGAACCTGTTTTATCGAGTTTTTATGTTTTGACTTTAGGGTACCCTAAGACTGTTTTAATGAATTTATCTCTTATAACCTTGTTCTTCCGAGTTGTTTTAAAGGAGTTTTGTTTTAAATTTACATGCCCGAGATTGCGAATACTATTTTCATGCATTGTGAGTTAAAGACTTAGGTTTAGACCCTAGATTGGGTCGGGTCTTTACAGTTAGAGACTTATAGTTATAAATAGAGAGGTTGTGTGGGGAAAAAGCATCCATATATTTTGAGTGATTATATTTTGGGCTCTAAGAGATGATTCTCTTGAGAAAGGGAGGTTCCAAGTCCTATTCAAACTTGAGTTATCTTGTATTTGTTTTCGTTTATAACTATAAGTCTTAATAATTATAGCATGTAATTATTAACCAGCTCTTAATGATTCTAATTCACACTGTTGCAGTTATTAAATAATTAAACAACTTTTCCTTCCATTTGAAACAATAACTGGCTATAGAAGAGAAGTAGAGTTCACATCTGTAACACCAACTTCCAAATGTTCATCATATCCAGTTTCTGCACATTGAAAGCGTTTCATAAATTTGAAACAACTTATTTAGTCTTTTTGTCCGTGCTTTTACCTTCTTTTTAAAGGAGTATGTATTTGGTTTTCATTTCCTGCTGATCTACCATGTTTGTCATTTATCACTTCTATGGCATTATTGTATTCGTCATTCCATTTAGCTGTTCTGTCAATAAAGTATTAGTAAGAAGAGTTATTTGTTATTTGAAGATTTTTTTATTATTATTATTATTATTATTTTGTCTAGATGCTAAATGCTAAATGCAAGGTATTTGATAGCCTACACTTACTTTTCATGGATGACCAAGGAAAATCGTTAGTGTTACAGTTCTCTGGGTGAACGTTTAATATTTCTCAATGGTTTTAATATTGATAGATTTTATATTTACAACCAATGTAGGAATACTTGCCTCTTTATGAATAAAGAGACAAACTCTCCTTAAAGCATATATGGCATCTCTTGATGCCGCATTTTTTCTCTTTCTTTGAATATTGTTGAAACAAATTTTTTGTGGCACCCTGTGCCTTAAGAAGTGTCGGCCTCCTTATTCATAAGGAGGCAAGTATTCCTCTCATATATATATATAAAAAAGAAATGATTTCATGTGTTCTAGTTTTATATTTCATTTGGAGGTTTTCTAACTGAAGCGTCAAGGGATTGATTCCATTCCATCATTACATTTTTAAAGCTATAAGTATTATGGCTTCACTATAGCCTATACGGTAAGAAACTATGCCAAATGTGTTTCAGGTTGAAGCTGCGTATGACATGCTGCTTATGCAGAGATTAACTCGGCATCGAGCTGGGAAAGTTGAGAACAGCCACATCCGGTATGCCGATGTTAAACCGAAAAATTCTCTTGGTGTGGGTTCAACGTCCCAGTGACTGCGGAACGTGCCTGTTTCTGTTGAACACCATCTGGTGGTGATTTTTTTTTTTTTTTTTTTTAATGTACCTACTAGAATTCGATCTTGAGACCAACAACATCAAACTAAATTTAAATTTGATTTGTTGGCCATCAAGCTACAATGCCGTTTGGTCCATCTAGTGGTGACTTAGGCATACAAGCTGGTGTATTTTGGGCATTAGCAGTCTTGACATATGTAAATGGAGCTTCTTCATCTTCTTCACTGCCCTATGCAGGTGCTGATGTTCCTGGAGTAATCTTGGCAGGTAGCTTTGGAGCTTCCCTGTACTTCATGACCAAAACAAACGTAAAAATAGGTAACGAATTTGACGACGAAGGTTTACAATGTATTGCTTATAAGTAGGTATAGGAAGAGTTCAATTGTCATGAACTACAGTATTCTGCATAGCAACTCATCATGTTTAGTGTTCAAGAGAAGTCCAGAACATAGCTGAAGAACTATGTAACTTAGATATGAAGTTATATGTTGCCAACAAAAAACCGTGGCCGAAAAAAGTGAATGTAACGTAATTAGTTCAAGTATAATTTGAAATATGGGAGAATCTTTTAGATTTATTGCTCTTTCAAAAGTCAAGTTACATGTTTCTATTGATTGGCTTATTGGTTATCTAAAATCTGGTCTCTATTTGTAGACTTTCAGAACAATCAAGCAAATTAGCTTTCTTGGATGTGTGGAGTTATATACTGAGGGCTCATCTATAATGATTCCATTTTTAGTTCTGTAATCTACTTAAAACTTTTGTAATATCTAAACTAAATTCTAAGAAAAATGAACTCATTTCTAAGAAAACTATAGAACAATGATGCTTAATTTTATAAGAAAAATTAGTTATTAGTTAGAGCCCACGTTTCCAGACTTTCACAAGTTGATAGATGCTTAATTTTGTAATATTTGAGGGACGTAGTGGTCAATTGTCTGGGACTTGAGGGTATGTTTCCTTTGAGTTTCTAAGTTCAAGGTAGCTGTGGGATTAATTTCTTAGACCACTCTTAATTTTGCTTCCGAATTCTATCATATCATGGTGTCATATAGTCTAGAGATGGACCAATGGTATCTTGAGTTTAGAGGAGCAAACTTTCAAGTTCCAATGTAGAGTTCGCTAATTTAGAACAGAAAATCAAAATTGAAGTATGATAGAGATCATGAATTTATTCATACTATCCCCTCATGAATTTAGTCGTGAGTGAGATTAATCGTAAAATCTTTTGTTGTTTTCTAAGTATGTCTTGAAACGACCGCAAGTGACTCGAGGTATGTAATGGAGCCAAATATAATATATAATAGGTAATGAGTGGCTCCCTTTTTCAGATCATAAAAAATGTATATAAGACGTCCACAAAGTAGACAAAAAAGAGAATTTTAAGCTTTGATGACCACGTGAACGCCAATTGTTTTTTAGCTAGTTTCAGACTCTGTGTCCCACCATAAAAATGGAATCAAAACATATACATAAAGACAAAGCTTAGTTTCAGAACTGCTACCAAACATCACAAGATCAAAAAAATAAAAACACTGCTGAAAATGTGCTTTCTGCATGTCTCCAGAGAGAGGCCAATTGATTTCTTGAAAGCTGAGAAAGTTAATGGGAGCTCTGTAGACCATTAAATTTAGGTCCCAAGCTTCTTTGTTTTTCAGGTACATTGAAGCTACTTACAATAATGCCCACTTAAAATCTAGTTCTACATTTTTTGGGCTTCTAGCCAATAATATAGAACGGCAATTAATTCCCTTGATCTGCAACAAAATTGTGGGCATGAAAGCCTGTAACAAAAATCTTAAACAATTTTCTAGGATGAGATGCTACAATGAAAAATACAAACCAATGTCTCAGCGAGCTGCTTCGACGAGGTATAATTTACAGAACTTCGAGAAAAACGACCAACTTTTGGTCTACTCCTTCGTTATCTGCTAACATTTTCTTCAACTTGGGAGCCCTCAATATAGTTCATGTTTGCAGATATATTGGCATTCTCACTTTGAGTCACTAGGTCGTTGCACATTTTCTGGGATGCCTTGGAAAACTCTGATAAGGATTCAAAAACTGCAGAAAATCCTGTTTGTATTCCATTTAATGTGATCCTTTGTGCTTCTTGAATGCAGTTATTGTGTTTTTCCTTCTCCAAATCCAGCTTCTTTCTGAACATGTCCAACTGATCTTTCTTTTCTGTCAAGTATTCGTTATGGTTTTCCACTTCCAACTCTGATTTCGTCTCGGTAAAGTTGAACTCGAAGAACTTGTTCTCTGTTTTCTGGAACAACTGAGTCCTTCGATCAAGATCCTTGGCTAGACTTTCAACTCTTCTCTTCTGCTGTTGCTCTTCCATCTGTTTATCTGAGAGAGCCTTCATATCCTTCGCAAAGCTTTTCAATGAAAAGGCTACTGTTTTATCTGGTAGTTTTTCCATGGATGATAGCCAATCACGGCAGATTGAAAGCAATGGAGGTCCGTGCAGTCCATAAGGCATGGCTGAAGCTCGACTCCGAGAATAGAACTCGACCTCAGGCATTACGAACTTGTTCAACCATCCGTGGAGAGCTTCAACATAAGCCTTTTGTGATTCAACATATTTTGAAAAACACGAACACCAGTTCTGCAGCTCGGCCCCAAGCTGAAGTGTCGCAAGACGGTGAGATTCATTACAGAACTTCAAATAGGATTGGCAGGAATAAGTCTTCACTTCAAGAATTATCTTTTTCTGGGTTTCATGAACTTCCAGCATGATTCTCCATGTTCTTGTTAAGCTGCAAAACCATTGGCAATAAAAACAAGTGACAAACTGACAACATTACCTGTATAATTTAAATGAGAAATGCAGGAGTCTTCCAAATTTTACCCTTTCAATAGCTCAACGATTTGCGGCAGTAGCTCGTCATCTCTCAGTTTCTCAATTCTTGTTGAAATCGATTCAGCACTCCGGATGGCAACCAAGGTCCGGGCATATAAATCTTTTACTGCAACTCGAGTTTTATCAGTCATGACTTCGTTGTCCCCTTTAACATTCTGGTTTCTTAGTCGCGAACATTTTTTCTCGTACAGTTTGCGCATGCTGTCTCCAGCCTTGGCATAAGAATAAGAACAAAACCAACAGCACATTAGGAAGAATCAGAAAGTTGTACAAGTCAGCAATTTAAAAACACTGAAAATAAATCCCAAATATTAATTTAACTCCACAAGGAGTTAAATAAACTCCCCAGTGTTAATTTAAGACCTGCAAGCAAACACCTCCAAATACAAAACAATGTAATCTGTAGGCAACAAAGATGACCTATCTAAAATCCCTCAATATGATGACAGAAGAGAAATTAACAATGAAGTAGAGAAAGCTGTAAAGTCAAGAAGGATCAAGGCTTGATTCTGTTTACTTCTTTAAGGAATGTTACGAGTTGCAGCGACTGAGACGAGAACTAATCAGGCTCCTTTATCACTTATCGAGTAACTAAACTGCTAAAATTGGCATAAGACTTTGAGATGTTATAAATAACTCATATCTAAGACGCCCTTATTCTTTTTGCACAGCTAGTAGGGATCAAGATTAAGAAAAGCTAAGATCTCAAAACAATAATAAAGGTTGCCATAAGAAAGTGTTACTGCAACTAATAGCCCATCGATGGTTTATTTTCTTTAGTCCAAGTTTTATAATCATCAAGTTGAGAAAATATGAAGATGAAGTAATATATTTTTTTTTTTATATCTGTGAGTGTCAATGTCAACTTACGTGCACCTTGATGATTCTTACGGAACATACCACTAACCCTATACCATTGAAAGAACAACAATTTGTACCATATGATAAGACAATCTATTTGAACTTCAAATTTAGGGCAACTGACAAGAGACTAAATAAGATGTGAAAAATAATATGATCTTATTTTCCATCCCACTATAACATGTTTGCCAATATATCTCTATCAATCCAGAATCCTTTTACTGTATTGTACCGATTTTCCCAAAAAGAGAAACAGCTAGAGAATCGTACTTCACCTTAACCTCTTCGTACAGTTTCTTCTCCCAAGCATATAACCGTCCAAGAGTCGATGAATGGCTTCCCGAGTCCATTACATCATAATCGTCAAACAACTCATTTTTAAACTCTGTCCACGACGAAGAACTTTTCGAACTGGATGCTACTAAACTCTTACATGAAGGCTTGGCCGAAGCAGACCGGTGCCAAGTTATGGCTTGGATGAGTTTAGTCGAGTTCTCTGCAACAAAAGAAGCTTGTTTAGATCATCCTTCAATAACAAGAAATCAGTATCATTAATTTGAAGTCATTAAGATCTTGTATTTACAACTGCAAATGCAAGACTAAATTTCACATAGCTAAAGAAGTAATAAACATTCAAATTCACATCATTAGATACAAAACCAAATCATATAGCCTACAAGGAACATATCTTTTCAGACATATCAATGTAGCTTGCAAGAAAAAACAACTCAGGCATACACTGTAGGGAACAAACTTGAGAGATTAAATAATGAAGCAAAGGAACAAATATGAATGGCCCACCTTTTATTTCTTCTAAACCAGACTGAAGCTGAATTTTGTTGGCCTCTAACATCCTAGAAACATCAACACCAGAATCATGAGCCCTAATGAAATAATCCTCAATGTCCTGCAAAGCTTCCAACAGTTCCCTTTCTTCCACAGGTGTATCAATTACTGTTAACCCTTTCTGCTTTACCTGACCCTCCTCTTCCCTCTCTCCAACTTTAACCATTTCAACTCCATTCCTTTGCTCTTTAAGAACACCAACACTTTCCTCTTCAACAACAGACACAACTCTCTGGTTTTGCTCTTCCCTTTCTTCCTCTGCCTCTTCCAGCTCTGGAATCCCTTCTTCCTCCCTCACCATCCTGATATCATACTCCGAGCCGTGTCGATACTGGGCTACGACATCGGTCCTCATACTGTCAAATGGATTGAAAAAATCCCATCCAAACTCCCTCTGAGGAGATGGCATTGGGGGTGGCATTTGCATGTAGAAGTATGCAGGGACCTGTTCAATCCTCTCTTGTTTTACTGGCTCTCCTTCTTCTTCTATTTCTTCCATGGAAGATTCTTCAGAAGTTGAAGAAGAAGAAGAGGAACCACATGAAGGGCAAGCATTAATGGCTTCATGGATGGAATCAGAAGGTGTTTGCTGAAGAAACATTGGATTTGTTATAACTTTTTCAGAAGGGGAAGAACATGGAGGAGGGAATGTGATGAGGAAAGGTGAAGGAGAAGAATGGCGAGCCACAAATAGCTTAATGGCAGCTGAAACAGCATATAAAGCTTGACAATATTTACAATGTGCTTCTGCTAAACCATACCTTCTCTCAACAGCTAACTTTAGTTGGCGTTTTCTTTCTCTACAAATGGAAACTACTTCTTCTTCTTCCTCTAACTTTGATGCAACACAACCCATTTCTCTCTTGGCCAAACCAAAAACAGCAGAAACAACAGCAGCAGCTTCTTCTTCCTTTAATCAAATGCCTGAAATTGAAAAAGATGGTTTATTTTTTTACCCCCATTTCATAGGGTTTTGGGGTTCAGAAAAAAAAAGTGTAAAAATGGAGCCTTTTGAGAAAAATAAGACCGACCCATTTCATCTTCCTGCAAGTAAAATGGTGGGATTGCTTCAAAAACAAAGAAAAAAATAGGCTTTTGAAGAAGGATGCTGTTTTTTAGCTCATTCTTGCTGCTAAAAGAGAGAGATTTGCAAAGAAACCCTTTTTCTTTGAGGCTAAGGAGTTGTAGAGAGAAACATAGGCAATGAAGAAGGTAGGGGCTCGAGAAAGAGAGAAGGAACTGTTGTGTAAAATTTTGTACTCTATTTGATGGCGTGATAATGTTAAAACAGTTTGAAATAGGAAAAAGTTCAGAACTTGTTTAACTTGTTTTTACAGATTAGCATTTTTTTTTTTTTACTTTATTGCCAATATCCGAGCAAACTGTTTGGTTCTGTTTCTCTCTCTCTAAAAAGATGAGTCAAACTTGGTAAAATGTGTCAAAAACCAAACACAGAGAGAGAGAGAGAGAGAGAGAGAGAGATTTTGTTGTGTTATGTTTGTGTGTGGTGGTGATGCTGTTTGGAAGGTTGAAATAAAGAACAAGGGTATAAATTATAATTGTGTGTGTGTGTGTTTTTTTTGCAACTCAAACATTACATTGAAAAAGCTTAGGAATTTTTTTGACACAAAATTTAAGCTTAAGGTTAGGAGAATCCAAAAAGTCACAACTGTCACTTTCTTTATAGCTTGGAGACAACTCTTGTCTCCTTAGAGAAGAATGCTCTACTTTTTTTCTTTTCTCTTGTTTTCATTCTTTTTACCTTTTTAGGTTTAAAGGTTGGATGAATGTGTTATATACACACACCATTTGTAACTCAACCCATCTTAGGCACATTGGTATAAAAAATGAGAACAAGGGAAGCAAACAAATTTATTATTATTACTTTTCTTTTGGCTCAAGTGTATTTCTCCACCAACTTGGTTAAAATATTATTACTTTCATGGAAGGTATGTGTATTTTTATTTTTATCCATCGCTATTTTACGCATATTTCGATTAATGTCGCAGAAGATACCGTCTGACTCTACAACATTTAGATGTCAATTTTTAAGTTGATAATTATCATAGATTTAATTTATCACCTCTTGGCTCTCCAATATTCTCTTGAACACTAGGTGAATTCACGTTAATTGAAGATATATAGTATTCCTTTCACTCATACTATCATTTTTCAACAGTTCACTTACGATATAAGCCCATTAGCCTTGTTTTATCTTGTGCTATATATATTTTTTTAATTGTTCAAACTAGCACTCATCAATCAATTAGCTCTACTACTTATAAGTAACGTCAACAAAAGCAGTTGCTCAACGACATTAATATTTGCTCAATGATAGAGGTTTTGAATTCAAATCTCTCCTTCCCCAATTAATGGTGTCAATGACATCAATAAAGAAATTGCCTCGTGTTTTTTGTTACGTTTCCGATGTGAAATGGAGCAAAAGAGTTGGGGGCAAAAATCTTTTTGATATTTTCAAACGTGGAATTTCTATCGTCCAAACAAAATAAATTCAAGGTGTCAATGGACATATTGAAGTAAAATGAATATATTTTTTTCATCGGTGATTTAAAATTGGTGAAGAACTTCTTGAATCAGATAGAATGTGTCTATTCTTATTTTTTGCCTACCCTACAATTTAGGGACGTCAATCATCATAATTATCTTAAGCTGAGAAGCTTAAGAAATTGACAATTTTTAGACATTCTTTATTATCAAGAAAGTAATTAGAATTTCTTGACTTTTATGGATTTTTATGTTTTCGTCTTGTTGTTTTAAATTTATTTGGTATGTTGTTTGTTTTCGCGAGTTGTCGTTGGTTTGGAGGATGTGTGTTAGAGGAATTGGTGGAAAAATGATATTCTTACAAAGGCTTTTACAAGTCTCGTGAGAAAGGTCTCTTTATGGGATTGACTATTTTTCCAGCTACCTTTGATGGATTTGTATAGGGTTAATTGTTTGAATGGGTCATTTTTTAAAACTTTTTATCAAATTAGGTCTGTTTTAAAATTAATTCTAAAAATGGGTTGTGCCGTCTATACTAAAGACGTCATACCCATTAAAATGGGTCAACCCTTTTTGTCGTATTCGCCACGTATGCAAAATCTTAACCAACTCTAATGATCACTCTAGGAGAGACGTAATATGCCCATTATTTTCTCTCTTTCTTATTTTAGAAATTTTTTTTGCATCATAATCAAATTTATATTCTTCGTATTCATTTAAAAAATAAATCTAATTATTTTTATAAAATTCCTAATTATTTCATAATTTCATTTTCATTTATTTATATTATAAAAAATTCTTATATTCACTAATTTAATTTTTTTGTAAATTTTTTATAGTAAAAACTAAATTTTATTAATTTTATCTAATACCATTCAATATAAGGTGATTTCAAATCTCCAATTCATATAATCTTATCACATATTTTGTTTTTTTAAAAAAATATATTTTGTTAATATATAATAATTAAATTTAAAAAAATAAGTATATATTTTTTTAGGTTGTTATCATTAAATCTTAAAAAATAATTGATGTATATTTACTACGATATTATCGTTACATCATGATTTAATCTATCATATACAAAATCTTATATTTATTAGGAGAGTTTAGAATTTTAATTTAAACTAACATTTTCTCATATATAAAATGAATAATTAAGGCTTTTTTTTTTAAAAAAAAATCCTTAAGGTTAAAATTTTAAAAGACATTAGATTACAATGCAATTAAATATTTTTTTTTATTTGAAGAACCCTTTAAATTAAAACTGTCAATTACCCTTTTAATTTAAAAATCATTATATTATATATTTGGGTAAAAAAATACTATCACAATTATATAACCTCAAACTCTTTATCTAAAGGAGTATTTAAAATAAAACATAATCTATTTATAATATAATGTTTCTTAAATTATTGACTTTGAATAATCATTTGTTTAGATAATAAATTTAAATGATGATTTAAGGATAAAAATTTAATATTATACAAAAATGATAATGATAACAATCTAAGAGAATCTACACACAATTTATTATTAAAATAGAATTGTCGGATAAATTTAAAATTTTTTAGTTCAAAATATGTGTCAAATATGTGTATTATAATTAAAATAGCATGTAAATGGTAGTGAGATAAAAATAAAATTTAATTTTGAAATGTATAAAATTTCTAGAGAACATTAATTTTGTTAATATATATAAATTTTATTTTTCTTGTATGAAAACGGTTAAATTATTAAAAAAATTAGGAATTTCAAAAAGATAATTAAGCTTATTTTTAAATAAATATGAAGAAAAAAAAACAATATTATGATGATTTTTTTATTAAACAGGATTAACTAAAAGTTATTTCTAGAATTAAAAAAAAAAAACTAAAAGTTATTTCTAAGAAAAAATTATCAAAATAGAGGATATTGCGTCTCTTCTAAAGTGGTCATGGAGTTGGTTAAGATTTTGTCTATGTGGCCAATACGACAAAAAGGGTTGACCAATTTCAATGAGTGTGACGTCTTTAGTAAGACGCTACAACCCATTTTTAAAATTAATATTAAATTAGACCCATTTTGATAAAAAGTTTTAGAAAATGACCCATTCAAACAATTAACCCATTTGTATACCTTGTGGAACTTATCATCATCGGACCCAAACAACACGATCAGCCACGGGCGAGAAGCTCGCCAATAAGATCTCGTTTCCTTCCTGCCAAATGGCCCTGCAATTAACAAACCATATTCATATAATTCAGCTTATGTATGTACTTGACCCACATGGAGCAAAACACCCCATTGAACTAATGAACCAGACACATCTTCCTACACACACCGCAAATAGGTGAATATTGTAAACTTGTATGCACTCTTCACTAAGAATGAGGCCATCCTTGGCATAATGCCAAATCCAACGATCAAGTTTTATGTTTTTTTTAGTAT
Source organism: Sicyos edulis (assembly GCA_036507275.1). Taxonomy (NCBI): domain Eukaryota; kingdom Viridiplantae; phylum Streptophyta; class Magnoliopsida; order Cucurbitales; family Cucurbitaceae; genus Sicyos; species Sicyos edulis. The sequence goes on from CM071846.1 coordinate 4,860,529, forward strand.
TTATTGGGGGAAGAGAAATCAACAAACCCTATATATACATGGTACAACTGCACTCAAATAATATGAGAGTCAAATATTACTTTCTGGGTTTGAACTCATGAATGTAGAGTTGAAATGAATTAACACCAAACAAGATAAACAACTGCATCACTGACCATCAATATCGTGTCTTATGTTTGTAGCACACACAAAAATATTTTGCATTATTTCTAGATGGTATCACTTTTTAAAATAAATATATAAGTTTTTTAGTTTCTGTCATTTATTAGGCTTTCATTGATCGACAACATTAAATATAAGACTTCCACTTTTAGTTCTTTGTTCCAAAGTTTATTTACTTAATCCCTAAGCTCACACCACTTTACTTACAATGACCTTTTTTTACAGCCTCAGTGAAAAAAAGAAAATAAAAGAAATATAAAATAGTTTTGTAGAAGGAACTATAACTTATGATTAAATACAATGGCTAAATAAATGACATCCAATCCTTTTAAAATTTTACAATGATCTATAATTCATTAAAATTCGAAAGTTATTTTATAGAATAACGTAAAAATATTAATATGTATGAATATAACTCAATGATCAAAGCATGCATTTTTTTCTTTTGAAATTCAAAGTTCAAAATTCATGCTCACATGTTTAACAAACAACAATTTAAGATACCTCAGTTTGTTAACAATTTTTAACCTTTTTTGTGAATGAGTTAACTCAGAATTTTTCGTACATTGGGAGTAAATTGAAAAACGTTAAAACAACATTTTATGTATTGGTAGTATTAAATTTATTCCTCATAAACTTTCAACTCTCCAATTTTAGTATTTGTACTTATATAAAATTAGTATTTACAATAAAAATTTCGTTTATATATATATTAAAGTCAATTTTAATTAAAATTTATTCAATAACTTCAAAAGTTTCAATACTATAAAAGATAAAATTAAAACATAATTCTAAGGAAAAATGACTATAGAAGTGAACTACTAGAAATAAATTCTTGAGGAAAAATTAATAAGAAATCTACTACAAGGCCAACTATTATTATTATTCAAATACAGATTAAAATTGAACTTTTAAAAATTAAAAACAACATAAAAATAGAATGAATTTGAAAGCACTAGAATTAACCATAATAAATTACTTTTCAAAAAAAAAAAAAACCATAATAAATTAGCCTATAAACCAAGAAAACTTTGAAAAAAAAAAATTATAAATTGAATTTATGATGACTGGAACAAAAAAAAATTAAAAAAATTAAAAAAATTAAAAGATAATAAAATATAAAAAAAAACGAACCAGAATCAATAATAGAGAAATATATCCAAAATGAGTTGAGCTCCATTAAAACTAGCAACAGGAAGGTTACAAGCTGAATACTGATAGAGAGAGATAAAAAAGGTGAATTGTGAGTGGGCACTGGTAAGGTAAGGTAAGGGGCAGTGAAAAATGTGCCATTTTACTTTGGAGGTGGATATGGAAATGCCAATTAAAACAGAACAAGCATACACTGGTACAGTATATAGTATACTATTCTATTCTTACCATGCTTTCTTACCTAGGGTCCTTCAATTTTTTCTGCCTTGATTATTGTGTTTATGCCCAAACTGACACACTCTCTTCCTTTCTCTCCTCTTCATCCCTATGCCAAATAAAATACTTTTACTATATTCCAAATTCCCTTTCCCCCCCCCCCCCACACTCCTCATCTCCTCCATTTGGGCCTTTTAACAGATGGATCCTTCCATGAAATCTGTGATTTGTTGTTCATATCCATTCCCATCCACTATCTGCAAATGCCATTTTTTAATAGTCAAGCTTCCTCGGAGCACTACTAACTTGTCTCTAGATTGCAACATCGAGATATGTTAGAAGAGTGGAGACACAATAGGAGAGTGTTTACAAATTAATGTCACAAGCGGATTTTGAACTTAAGACTTCAAGGAGAGTATAACCTCAAAACTCAAACCTTCGACCAATTGTGCCATCGGGGCCCTTTCCGCACCTTTACACAAATGCTAAGGCTGATCTGAGTTCCCTTCTCTCTTTTCTTCGGGGTTTCAAACAAACAGCAGTGCTCATACTCCATCTGCAAAGATAAAGAGTGGACGTATATCTTCAAAAGACATATTTGAGACCCGTATCAACGTACTGAGTATACTACGTTGATATTCGTCAAATACGTGTTTTGAAAGATGTTTCAAAATCTACAAGAACGAGGGAAAGACAATCAATCGTTCAATTGGTTTTCGTAATAAGTGCAGTGTAATGCAGTTCAGTGGCATGAGTCGACACAGATCAAAACAAGCAAAACTGAATTTGCATAGTCATCGTCATAAATGCAATTTACAAGAGCTAAGCAGTGAGAAAAATGGATAAAAAGGAAAAAATCATGGGAATGAAAGGAAATATGCCAAGGAATTAGCACTAATTACAGGGAACTTAAAGCTGTAAACTTCAGTTGTTTTGGTTTTGGACAAAAGGCTGAAGCTTTTTTCTTTTTGAGTTAACAGTTACAGTGTATAGTAAAAGGATTGATGCCTGGCTCCACTTTTATCGCTGTTGGAAGCTAACCCTGTATTCACATATGAGACAATGCAACCGAAAAAGATAAGTTAATATTATCCCAATCAGGCCATGCCAGTGCCTGATGGTGTGGTGCAAGGAGCCAATGAGTTTGGTCGCAAGTTAACTCCACCCCCTCGTATGGATAGGCTTGCACATTTTGTAGAGCTAGCACGGATCACGAGGTTTGAATCGAGAAACACAACAATTACTGTGATGTCATCATGGAAATGTCGTCGTACGCCCCGGTCAATCTTCTTCAAATCGGAGTACCTCATTTCTCTTTTCTTTGCTGCTTCTTGCAATGCTGTTTTCACCAGCTTCCTTGCACTTCCCTAAACATGAGAGATGATAGTGAAAACAAAATTCAGATCGTTGGTCTAAGCTACTTAGTAAGGTTGCTCTGCTCATGTAGAAGCTAACTAGCCTGTTTGTGATCAAACAAAGGCTAAAACAAATCTTTATTTTCTTGTGCAAGAGAAACTAAAACTAGAAACCTACAACATGAACATGCACAATGTAGAAAATGGACTAGGAAACGAAAGGTGGCCGTTTTTCTTTTGTCCATTTTTTTGCAATAAAGAGAAAGAAGACGAATCTTACACTACGTGGATGGTTTTGGACAATATGAACAGCTTCCTGGTTGCTAAGGTGTTCCCATAGCCCATCTGAAGCAAATATAATAAATTGATCATGTGACTGTAATTGGAGCACCGAAACAGATGGTTCGGCACTCAGTATCGGCTTTTTAATAGGTTCACGAAGGCGGAACTTAGCATAAAGTGGCTCTCGGTTGAACTCCGCTTTCTTTAAATAGACGTCTCCGATAGATCGAGAAATCTAAGAAAAAAAAAGTTGTCTGTCATAGTTAAACACAACTCTTTTTTGGATAAGAAACAATTTCATAGTTAAACATTTAATAAGCCACATGAAAAGACAAAGCATTAAATACCATTTTAGTCCATGTACTTTGTGTTTTGTTCCGTTTTGATCCCTAAACTTACAAATGTCCAATTTTAGTCCATATAGTTTAACACAAGTTTGAGATTGGTCCCTATGATAAATTTGAAGTTAAGACTAATCGAGATTGATTCATTAATATTAATAATTTTCATACAAGCAAGGACAAAATGTGAACATAATTTTAAAATTTATAGGTGAAGAGCATATTTTTTTTTGGAAAAATTAGCAAAAGCTTACCATAAGTACCAATTTTATGCTTTTTTTTTAGTACATGGTAATTGGACATTTAGTAGTTAGAGGACCAGAATGGAGCAAAACAAAGATCAAAATGGTATTTTAACCAAAGACAAATTACAAGAATAATCCATATTGATGCATCAAATACTTTACCTGTATAAGGCCCTTCACACGCCATACATTATGCTTCAAAACTACAATATGTGGGTCATCAGGATGCAGGGCATGGAGCTCCTGCCTCACAGATTCTATAGATGCATTATGCTCAGCCGACAACTGAACGGACAAAACTTCCCCTGTTGCCTTTACAACTCTCCCTAAAACAGCTCGTGAATCGCCAAGGCTAGCAATGTAAAGGGTTCCACCACAAATTACCCCAACAAGGCAGCAAGATCCAACAGCTGCAATTTGTGGCCTCATCGGCCATTGATTCGAAACTTGAGCTATGACCCCCTCTTCAGTAGCTTGAAATGCTTTTCGTATGATATCCACTGACATGGATTGTTGTTCTGAAGTAAGCCCTACAAATAGGGAACAAACCGTGAGGATTCTGGAGATATCTTAGTTTCCAAGTTTTAAGGACATTTAGATTACAAACAAGCCTGAATTAAGAATAACAGATACTAGACAAAATTTCAGCATGTATATCATATGCTTTTAAATTATTGACCAACACTCCAACACAGAAGAAATGGAAAAAAAAAGAGAATATGATGGGATCAATATTAAGGGGATAATAATAAATAATTAGGGAGACTGTTAGGGATTTCGGTTATAAATATAATGCGAGTGAGTGAGGAAGGGAGGAAAATATTTAGTGGTTTATCTGGGCTCAGCTCAAGAGAGGATTCTTTAGAGAGGAAGGTTCTAGATGCCTTTCACCTAAGTTTATCTTGTATTTTGGTTCCTTTTATATTCACATCTTAACCTTAAACCTTGATCAAGCCACACCAATTCACTAGGCCAACTTATATGAATGGAATCTGCTTTTTGGAAAACTATCAACGAGTCAGAGCATAGTATTCTTCAGTTTTCAAACTAAAACCCAACTGTATTGAAACCGAATTCCACCTTTCATCCCTTTCTAGATGCACAATCCACTTGCAAACCAACTCCATCAACTTGGTGAGAAATCAAGCATATGGGAAATAAATCATTGAACATAAATTATATGTATGATCAAAGAAGTTACAGTGTCTTACTTTTAAGATGCTGGAAAAGGTGATCATTTACGTAGCGAGATATCTCGGGCCCTCCATGCCCATCATACACACCAACAAAGGTACCATACGGCCCGAACTCGTGCAAGCTCAAATTCCCAGACTCTATCTGGCTTTGATCTTCAAGTAAATTGTTTGCCTGAACTACAGCCATTGAAAACTCACCATTGGCATGCTGCCCACTATCCTTGTACCATAGAAGACCATCCTGTCGACCACCAGCATCTGAACCTTTGAGCACATGCCGATCCGACCTCGGTCGAAAACAAGCTCTCAGAAAGTTCATCAACTCTGAGAACATCCCTCATCTCACCCAAACAGCCCTCCAAAATCTCCACATCTGGAAACAAGGAACAACCCCAATTCAGACTTACTAATTCCAATTCCATTAGTTGTACTGATGTCTAAAATCACAAACTTATACATGCTACAAAAACAACCAACAAGATTAAGAACAACAAAAAACATAAACAGATAAATATCGATTACATCAATCAAAACGACAGAGCATACAGTTGATTTCAATTGGGTAATCTGAAACCGGTTCAAATTCAAGTTTAACACAAAACCCATGTAGAATACAGCCGTAAATAGTGGAAAAGGTCAGATTAAGGAAAGGAAGTGATAGGTCAAAGGCGATTAACTCATCAACAAATTCCTTAGTCAGCAACTTATCCATCCAGAGAAGTCTACGTCTTCACATTGAAACACAAAGCCACAGCCATCGCAGAATCCAAGGAAGTTAAAATTGACCAAATCAACATCCTCATCAGCAAATTGAACAAACCCATAGGAAAAAAGCTAAGAAGAAAAGCGACCCAGATGAGGAAAACAAGAGAAGAGAAAGAAATCAAGGGGCTTACAGTATTAAGGACTTGAATGGAAACTGCCATGAATGAGCTCGGGCAAGCAGGAGATGGGTATCAGGGCATTAGATCTGTGGATCCATCAAAATTAGCGATGAAAATTAGAAGTAGGTTTGGTTTGGATTAGCAGATAAAGATCGATGGAAATTGGGATTTCTGTATGTGTGAAAGGCGGAGAGGACAAGCTCCATAAAACAGCAACAATGGAGAGCTCGAAGCCAGCAAAGCAGAGGTCCAGCAATGGGCTCCACGCCACTCTGCTACAGTGTAAAAGTGAGTCAAAGAAAGTTTTTTTTATTTTATTATTATTATTTTTTATTTTGAAATAGGTATTTTAAAAAAATAATAATAAAATACATCAAAGACTACTGCATGATGAATTTTGAATTGATTTGAATTTTTTTATAAAAAAAATCCATGATGAATTCATTTAAATTTTAGATGATGAATTAATTAAAAGAAATACTTTTTTAGAAGATTAAAAAAAATACTTTATCCTTATAAATTAATGTAATGTAATTTAATTTAATTTTGATTATTTAATAAAATACAAAAAAATTGTCTTTATCGTTCTTAATTTAATTTGAATAAAATAATTAATCATCTGTAAATGAAAATTAAAAGTTGATAATATAAATTAAAAAATTGATTGAATAAAGTAAATAATGGCTTTCCAAAGAAAACTATAAAAATATGTTATAAATAAATTTTAAATAATCATATCAATAGATTTGTATCAACCTTATGACTTAAACCATAGCATGAACATGAATTGATTTAATTCAATATTATAATACATAATAATATGATTGATATAAATCTATTATATGAACATGAATTAATTTAGTTAAATAATAATAATTAGGAGGCATTTTTTTTCTTAAAGAGATCTAGAATCATATAATCAACAAAGTAAGAAATGCTTTTGTTTTTTCCCCACAAAACCTAAATATACAAAAAAAACTTGTTTAGATGAGGATAGAATACACATGTTTTTTATTAATAAATCACATCTTTAATCATCTATTCTATAGGTAATAGTATATAGTATTTTTCAAAAACACAAACCGACAATCTTATTGTTAATAAATTATTTTGTTTGTTTGTTTAAATTTCTATAATTTTTATTATTATAGTGTCGACAAAAAATATATAATCGTTAGTATTATTATTATGTTATTTTTTGAAGATTACAATATTTGGAAGTATGGGACTATTATTATTATGCTATCAATAATTTAGAATACTATAAGTTAATTTGTTTTTTTTTTAAAGAATATTTTAAGTTATTTCATTAATCAAATAATTTGATTGGCCAACAATGATATTATATTGTTTAAAATCAAAATTAATATTTAGATAAATTTTTGGTACTTAAAAAAAAAAGGAGAGAATTCATTGTATACTAAATTATTTCAGTCTCATTCATATTGCACGTGTACTGATTTTCGTTTCATACCAACTATTTTAATGAATACACCTATATTTAGCATTAAATAACTCAATTTCACAAAAAAAAAAAAAAAAAAAAATCGAAGTGACATATTATGTGATCCAACAACCAAAGAGTAATGTGTTCAAATATCGGTTTTAAATTGTTGTTGAATTAAAAAGGAAAAAAGTGAAATATAAATTTAGTTTATAGTTTAAAGAAACTTTGAATTTAGTCTTTATTAGGGAAAGAACTCTAGAAGTTATAAAAAGGGTATTTGCGTTGTATAACAACTTTTTTACCACAATTTATAATTATAGCACATTTTTAAAAATAATTCTTTTATAGCAAATTTTGTCATTTAAAAAAAAATTATTTACCTTTTCGATAGAAGACTTTAATAGAATCTATCATTATTTAGTGATAGAAGTCTATCAATTTTATCAGTGATTGATTCTATCAGTTCTTATTGATAGACTCTTGATAGAATCTGATGGGAGTCTATCAATTTACTTTATTTATTAGTAATTGATTCTATCACCTTGATAGAATCTATCAATATGAAGTCTATCAATTTACAATTTTTGCTATATGTTCAAATATTTTCATTATTGTGTTATTCATGTAATATTTTATCCATTTTGTAATATACAACAAAAGCCCTTTTTAAAAATTACAAATGAATTTTGATGGTTTAATAAAAACTAAAAAATAGTTCTTTTCTGTTGTAATTAATAGTAAATCAAGTACTTGAAAATTGATTATTTATGTTTCAATGATGAAATTATAAATTAAGTGATTGAATAACAAAAAAATCACATAATTTATCCATGAATTGTGAACTTCCGGGTTATCCATGAATAGTTATGTTTTCATGAGTAAGCCACACAATTGTTCTAGTTTTCATTAAGCTACTCCATTTAATTTATGAAGTTAAATTGTAACATTTATACGAATTTAAGGTTAATATTGATGAATTAAAAGTTTAGTCGACATAAGTTACACAAACTTTATAGTTTAAAGACAAGTTTATACAATTTTTCTAAATATTTTATTTTAAAAAATAAAATTATAAAAGATAATATATATATATTTTTAGATTAATTATAAAAAGACAATATATAACGTAATAATAGAAGAGCAAGAATTCAAATCTCTAATTTATATAGTTTAAATAAGAAAAAATACCTAAAAATATATAATATAAAAATTTAGGAATTAATATATCTAGACATTTTATTTTTAGAGCAATCTTATAATTGTTTTTGATATTATTTTCAAATAACTTCCAAAATTACTTAGATCCCCGAATATTTCCACGGAAATGAGCAACGTAAATATAAATTTACTTCTCGAAAGTGATTATTAATATTTTTGGTTGATTGAAATATATTTAAGTTATCTTGTCTGGTGTTAATTCATTTCAACTTCACTATCACAAGTTCGTGCGTGTAAATTGATATTTGACTCTCATATTATTTAAGAATAGTTGGTCCCCCTTCCCCCACTTTTACTCAAAAAAAAATGCTTAAGTTATAATAAAATTATATCTTATTATTTATTTTATATTAATTTAAACAACAATGTATCTAATGTTGGACCCAAACAATATAAATCTAATAAAATATAAAAGAAAACACATAATGTTTGTTTTTTTAGAGCAAAACATAATGATTCATAATTGCATAAAAACACATAGTTATATATATATATATATATTGAGAAAAAAACACATAACTATATGAAAACAATGACAATGACATTTAGTAACATAATTGAATAAAATTGATAGTATTTTGTGGTGATGGCTAAGAAAGATAGATATAAAAAAGATGGATACATTGAGAAAGAGTGGGATCCTTGGATGAAAATAGGTCCCTTCACTTTTTTTGAAAGATTGTCCAATAATATTTCATCTCATTTGAATATTTAATGGTTGGAATTTAAGTTTTTTTTTGTTGCAAAATTGAAAGTGAGGAGAAGAGAAGTCAGGTGGTGGCAATGGCATTACCATACATATTTCATACTCTATAAACCATTCTTCACAATTGCCTCATTCTACATTGCCATCACAGCAGATAAAATATATCACACCCTTTTTTTTTCTTTCATTTCTCAACTCATCTCTTCTATGATATTCTCTTTATAGACCAAACTTAGTGAGATAGACTTTAAAAATCCTCTTTTTTTTTAGTTCAATAAAGGAATGGAAGATTGAAACTGATGACATTATATTATTGGACGTCCACAAATATCGCTCTTATTGACTTTAAAATTCCTAATTTACATATAATATTCTTTAAAAAACAGACACCAAAATGTTAGTGAGCTAGTGATTTTATTGTTTGATGGTAATTCAATTGATCATAATTTTGGCTATATGTTTTTTTATCACAATATATATACATTATAAAGACTTAAAAATATTAATTTAAAAAAAGACTTAAAAATATTTTAAAAAATAATGAAAAATAAAATAAATGAAAATAATAACTAAATAAAATAAATATACACGTATAATTATATTAGGGGATTTTGCATGTATATTACAAAATGATTAAAATATTACATGAATAGTACAATAATGAAAATATTTGCACACATAGCAAAAAATGTAAATTGATAGACTTAGATTTTATTAATAGAGGTTGATAGAATCAATTACTAATAAATAAAGTAAATTGATAGACTTCCATTAGATTCTATCAATAAGGGCTAATAGAATAATAACTGATAAAATTGATAGACTTCCATCACTAACAATAATAGATTATATCAAAGTTTTCGATAAAAAAGGTAAATAGAGATTTTTTTAAAAATAGGCAGAATTTGCTATAAACGAATTATTTTTAAAAAGTTGCTATAATTATAAATTGGAGTAAAAAAGTTGTTATGCAGTGCAAAGTTCTATTATATTATAGATAAATAAGTAATTTAAACTCAATAAAAATTTCTAAAAACAATTCTTACCCCAACCCAACTCATAAAAATTTATGGATTGGTGAGTGACACAATGATTTTATTGTTTGGTTGTAACTCAGTGTAACATCGATTTTAGAGGTTCGATCTCAATAATTGATATCTGTTTCCCATCCCAATATATATTCAAAAAAAAAAAAAAAAAAAACTCCTAAACACTTCAACCTAATCTAATTGAGTTATTGGGGTCGTCAACACCCTAAAATAAAAAAGTAAAAATGATCTCTTTTTTCTTCTCCAACTTTAAAATTCATATTCATACAAATATCATTGTAGAAAAAATAAAATAAAATACATACAAATATCCAGCAGCTGTCACCAAACAACAGTTTGGAGGACGTGGTGGATGAAGGTTGCGTTGATTCGTTCTGCTTCAATTCCGTCGAAGTGAACAAGCGGTGAGCGAAGCGGAGTTGTTGAAGCAGATATGGGAGACCGATTCTTTCCAAATTCAATGCCGGATTTCGCACCAGAAACTGCAGCCTCTGTAGAATCGATTGGCGATTCTTTTCTCAAGGATCTTTCGATGCCTTACCCAGTTATCTCCGACCACTTTAAACGGGCGGCTCTGGACCTTAAGGAAGCTGTAATCCTCTTTCTATTCCGTTCCACGCTTTGATTTTGATGTTTTCTGAAATGCCCACAAGGTGTTTGTGTTAATGTTTCAGATATTTTTGGAGACGTGGGGAGTAACTGGGCAACGAGTTCAAGATTTCACACTCTATTCTGGGGCTCTTGGAACGTCTTTCTTGCTCTTAAAAGCTCATGAGGTCACTTCAAATCACTCTGATCTTAGTCTCTGTGCTCAAATTGTCAAGACTTGTGATCAAGCATCTTCCATGTCCACGTAATGTTTGCTCTCTTTTCTTCTTTCCTCTTTCATTTGCTCCTTTCTGTAGGAAGATATCTATTTCCCAAATGAAAGATGATTATTAGATAGTATGAGGAGTAACCCATATATCTTATAAGGCGAAGACTCCCATCCTTTCCACAAGATAAGTATCTCCCATATGTTACGTTGGGAACACCATCTTGGATTAGTTCTGAATTTATAGACCGAAATGCATGTTTAAGCTTACTTGGATTCAAATTGTTTGGATCAAATGCCTTGGGTTGAGTTTGAATTACCCACTTAGGATTACCTACTTGGGTCGGATACGAATTTTTTAATCAAATACCGCTTAGGTGTTTACCACTTGGGTTGAATCGGAATTTGGGGACCAAATAATCACATGAAGCTCTAATACAATATTAAATGTGGGTTTTATCTCATAACTGATTGGTAGCGAGGAGAAGATGTGAAGACTCTTCACCTTGTCTAGGTGAGTATCCCTAACAATGAAAAGCTGTGATTCCTTTTGCCCATAACAAAAACATGGATGATTGTCTGATTTTCTATTGTCTTTAGACTTTAGAGTACTTTTGTGGAATGGTGATAGGAATGTGACTTTCATTTGTGGGCGTGCTGGTGTCTGCGCTATTGGAGCTGTGGCGGCAAAGCGTGCTGGTGATGTGCAGTTGCTTAGTTACTATCTTGGTCAATTCAATGAGGTGAAAAGAATAATTTTCCCAATTGAATTGCCTTTGTTTTTTGATCCCTCGCTTTTAATTAGAAGGATTTTCTGAACTTTGAACAGATTAAACTTCCTAGGAATCTTCCAGATGAGTTGTTGTATGGAAGAGTGGGTTTCTTGTGGGCATGTCTATTTCTAAACAAACACATTGGTGAAGGAACAGTTGCGTTGGTTCACACTGTAAGATTGGCTACCATGATTATCCTGAGCTCATCTTGGTCCATGATGTGTGAGTTTTGACATTTAACATTTTGTTAAACAATTGTTTAGAGGGAAATTGTGAAGGAAATTATCCATCGAGGAAGGGCTTTGGCGAAGAGAGGACCGTCACCATTGATGTTTGAATGGTATGGCAAGAGATATTGGGGTGCTGCACATGGACTGGCAGGGATTCTGCATATTCTGATGGACATGGAATTGATGCCAGACGAGCTTGAAGACGTGAAAGGCACTCTTAAGTACATGATTCAAAATCGTTTCTCCAGTGGAAACTACCCTTCAAGTGAAGAAGACAAGAACAGAGATATTCTTGTGCATTGGTGTCATGGTGCTCCAGGAATCGCCCTCACGCTTGTCAAAGCGGCACAGGTAGATTCTTCAATGGAATGGACACAGGTCACTTCAACAACTTATAACTATCCCCTTTCTCTGTAAATGACCCCAGGTTTTTGGAGAGGAAGTGTTTGTGCGAGCGGCTATCGATGCAGGAGAGGTAGTGTGGAGGCGAGGGCTGCTCAAGCGAGTTGGGATATGTCATGGCATAAGTGGGAATTCTTATGTGTTTCTGTCGCTTTACCAACTGACAGGGAAGGTTGAGTACTTATACAGGGCCAAAGCCTTTGCTTGCTTTCTGCTTGATCGAGCTCTCAAACTGATTGCAGAGGGAGAAATGCATGGAGGTGATAGCCACTACTCTTTGTTTGAAGGCATTGGAGGTATGGCTTATCTTTTTCTTGACTTGAGTATGCCCTCCATGGCCAAGTTTCCGGGATATGATCTTTGAGGATGGAAGGTCTCAAATAGAAGAATGGCAAATAGGATGCACGTATTTTAATTTCCAAAATAAATGGTTCCTTTTTTCCTCTTTATTTGATATTTGTCTTTTGTTCAAACTTCTAAACATACCCAAAAGATATAAGTTATGTTATATATCAATATTCACTCTATCATGTGAGTTCCCATACTATGACTCGAAAGTTTAATTTGTCAGCTATATGTATATGTATATTTGAATTCAACAACATTTGAAGCAGAAGATTTGTACACATAACTTCTTGACTATGAATAATTGAATAGAGTTGACATCCTATTAGTATTGATTTGATAGATAAAGAAGCCATAAATCTGTTTCTATATTACCTTAAACTAGAAGGTTGAAGTTAGTTATTTCAGTGAAATGACGATATTAGAATTATTGACATTGGAAAAAATCTGGAAAATAAAATCATATTCACATCTAATAAATGTACATCTATAAACGATTTTTTTTTGAGAATCACATCTATAAACGAATTTATATATTGATATTCGGTGAGTTTATTTGAAAATTTTTACTTGGGGGTTGAAGAGATCAAAGAGAGAGCTTCTCTCATGGAGTCCAATCTATATCCAATTTTTTCTAGAAAAATCTTTTCAGATCGAACATGAAAAAACAATATTAGAGATGATTTCTAATGATCCTTCTGAGAGAATTGCAGATTGCACTGGCAGCACAGAAGCTACTGAAGTTTCCAGCTCTTGCATTGCATGGCAGAAGATAGAAAAATGATATCGGCTCATTTTTGTTCATTCTTATCAACAAGTTGCTCAACATCTCCAAGTTCCACTTCATTTGCTCTCCATCCAATCTCGTTCTGAAACAGAGATTCTATTTGTTCCAAAGACTTCCCCTTAGTTTCTGGAACGAACTTGTACACAAAGGCAACCGACAGAGCAGATATGAAGGAGAAGATGAAGAATGTTCCACCTACAGTGATTGCTCGAGAAACCGACAAGAAAGACATGGCCACAATCCCACTGGAAACCCTGTTGCCTACCGCTCCAAGAGCGGCTGCTTGGGCTCGGAGCTTCAATGGGAAAATTTCAGAGGTCAAAACCCAACACACAGGGCCTATTCCCACTGAAAAGAATGCTACATTCCCACACACCCAAAAAATGGCTAAACCAACACCAACTTTCCCATTTCCAAGAAAAGTGAGTGTAAAACCCAAGCAGAACAAACAAACTGTCATTCCAATTGTGCTCAGGTACAGCAGTGGCTTTCTACCAAGCTTGTCAACCAGGACAATGGCAACCAATATGAAACCTGTCTTTGCAATACCAACTGCCACAGTTGCTGCAAGAAGTTTGGAGTTACCATGGATTCCAGCATCTTTAAAGATCGTGGGGCTGTAATATACAGTCGCGTCGATGCCGGTGATCTGTTGGAAACATTGGATTCCAAAGCCAGTGATCAGCATTCGTCTAAGAGCAGGAGAGGGATTCAAAAACTCTCTCCAAACAGCCTTTTCTTCATACTTTTCTGCACCGGAAATTCCAGCAGCGAGTTGGATCTCTGCTAATCTTTCTTCCACCTCCTTCTCATTGTCCATGGTTTTCAGAAGCACAGATCTCGCATCGCCAACTCGATTTTTCAGCACCAACCATCTGGGAGACTCCGGGATGATGAAAAGTGCAAACCCAATGAAGATAGATGGCAGAATTCCCACAGCAAGCATGATTCTCCAGTTTGTGTGGGCAGGCAGACCGGAGAAGGCGAAATTCGAGACATAGCCGAGTAAGATGCCAAGGTTTATGAAGATCTCTGGGAAAGAAGTGAGTGAACCTCTAGCAATGGTGGGGGAAATCTCAGCAATGTAAACAGGGGCAATCATGACACCCAAGCCAATTCCAACACCAGCCAATATTCTTCCCATCAACAACACATGAAAAGTAGGTGCCAGTGTCATTATTGCTGCACCTAGTTGGAAGACAAGAGCAGCCAAGGCCATTGTCCATTTTCTGCCAATGGCATCTGATGTTTTGCCACCTGCTAAACTTCCCAAAAGGGAAAGAATGCTCAAAATCCCAACAAGAACTTCTTCCTGCACCTCAGTTATGTTTAGATCCTCCTGAATGAAGATAATTGCCCCACTCATCACACCCACATCTGCAAATCCAAACAAGATGTAAAGAATTTTGCTTATGAAAAGTCAACAGGCTTGATTAAGCAACAGCTCATACCATATCCAAGAAGAACAGAGTTGAGAGAAGCAAAAACAGCACAGGCAAATACATATCTACTGGTTTTGGAGCTGTTATCGCCTTGTTGTTGGGGTTGGTGCAAAACATCGATTTGGTCCTCATCGAGCTCAGGATCCATTCTTTTGTACTTGTTCTTGGCTCCCAGAGATACGCCGGAGAAACCCAAATCGCTGGCCCCATTTTCTTGGACGCCGACCAGACCCATGGCTGAGCTCGCCGGTCGCCGGTAGGGTTCCGGTGAATTGGGGGGTTGAAGTAAAAGTAAAGGGAGTTGTTGGCTGGATTATAGATCTGAAAGAGAGGAGACAAGATTGAAAGAGATTTGGGAAGTGGGTCGTGTGTTGTTTTCTTTGTTCTTTGTGGGCTATTTCTTATTTCTTAATACCCAAATTGGTTGCTTGCTGCAGTTTCCAATGGCATGGTCTCCTTTGACTCCACTGGTGCATTTGGAGTAACAGCTGTATCATCAATTTGTTTAGAACTGTTTACTTTCCTTTCTTGTTTGTTTAGTCATTTTATTTTTGGAAAAATGCCTTTCATTTGGAGTATAGTTTTAATTCCATCTATTTATTTTAAAAATTGAATATTATTTAGAGTCAAATATCGAATTTTAGGATCAAATTGTGATCGTAATGTTGAACTGTATTATCATCAAACAATAAAATAAATGCATCACTAATTAATTCTTTTTTTTGAGTACATATATGAGGAGAGGGACGAATGCTGATTATTAGGATTGAACTTGTCGCTCTCGTATTGAATTGATTTACAACCAAACAATGAAACTAATGTACGACCGACTATTTCAATGCTTATTCTTGGGATAACAAAACTATAGTTGTATAAAGTAAAGTTAAGTACAATATATTGTTTAAGTGATTATTTTAGTTTTTATGTGAAATTAAATTTTAAAATAAAAAATATATAAACTAAAAATTACACATGGATTAAAAAGGTTATTGAAATATGAGAGAGTAAAAATATTCAATTTTAAAATATATAAACAAAATAAAGACTATTCTAATTAGGGGTGTACGTGGTTCAGGTTAGGTAGGGTTGAATGATGTTTTTGGCCTAACCCAACTTTTTGGGTTGGACAATTCGCCAACCCATCTGACCCTATGCATAAACGCAACTCAACCCAACCCAACTCTAGATTTTCGGGTTGAGTTGAGTTGGGTTCTCGGGTTATGTTACTCTCATTTTTTTCTCTCAAAGATACAACTCATAAGCTCATAAATAAGTTAAAAAATGTTTGATACTATACTACAACCTATTACCTATCTAATTAGTGCAATTCTTTATTTTTAGAAGACTTACAAGTATTCTAAAAAGTTATTTTATTATTATATCTTGCATGCACACACATAATGTATATAATATTATTTTTTCGGGTTGGGTTGGGTTGAACGAGTCAAACCCAAGAACCAACCCAACCCACCAAAAACTATAAAATTATAACCCAACCCAACCCAATCCTTACGGTTTGGATTGGGTAGTCCAGGTTGCTCGGGTTACCGGTTTTTTTGTACACCCCTAATTCTAATCTCAAAGACTAAAAATGTACCTTTTACTTTGTTAATCTCATTTTAATTTATGGAATTTGTGGTTTGTTTTATTTTTATCTAGCAACTTTTAAAAGTTTGATTTTAATCATTTGAGGTATGTTTCATTTTAGTCCCTTAAATTTTTTTTTTCATTTTTTTTAAAAGTTATATTTCACTACAAATTTTAGAAATATGTTCATATTTTATTTTGATTTGATTGTATCGATAATACTAATATTATTGTATAGTTTTAATTAAGGACAAATTACTATAAGGACAAATTTTAATTTTTTTTTAAATACAATAGCAAAATTATACTTTTAAAAGTTTAAGAACAAAATGGAAGAAATTTTAAAGTTTAATAACTAAAATTGAATAAAAATAGAACAAATTTTAAAGTTGATAAACCAAAATGATATTTTATTTTATTAAAAACTATTTCTTATCTCAAAAAAGGAAACAAAAATAAATTTTCCTTTGGTGGCCAACTTCTCCACCATTACCGGTTGTATCGTATATAAAAAAATCATGGATAAAAATACCCGTCTCGGCGATTTTTTATTTTTGTGTTCTCCCATATTTTATTTGGTAATTAACTGTCACTGTTTGTTTTAATTTATGATAGACATTTTTTTAAAGAATATTTATGGTAGACATCTAAAGAATTAAATTTTATTGACAATCAAATACTATAAGATGAGACATTTTTTTTTTGAGAAAACTATAAGATGAGACATTATGTCCGACCATATATAGTAAAAAAAAGTGATTAAGGTATATTTCGAATACACCACAACGTCACCAGTTACTTCCAAGCGTTCCCTGTCGGAAAATGGAATGTATATGTTTGTTCATTAACATGAAACTTTGGGAGAACAAATATTTGTCTTTATAGTAAACGGCCAAGTTAGTTATTATAGTCGGTGACTATTTAAACCTGCATGTCCATTTATATAAATCTACGTGCCTGTTTATCTAAACCTTATATATATTATTTTTGTTACAATAATCAGTCTCTCAAACACTGTTTATCATAACACCTGTTATAATAATCGGTCTCTCAAACATTGTATATAATAATCCACCGCTTGTCATAACCAAATTGATACCCCAAACGCACCGAATCAACTTGAGAATTTACTTGAGTTTCAGCAGGAGGTTTAAACGCAAGATCTTTGATGGTATTTTCAAACATCTCAAGTTGTTACATTTTTTTTTTATGTAATTAATGTACTGAATTCATTACACTTCCACACACACATGTCAATCATATAGTGACAATTACAGAGACATTAGCTTTCCCTTGGTTGGAATCCAATTATTTTTAGAGGGGAATTTGGGTGCAACCCCTATCCATGAAGTCAGCATATGTGGCACCTTTGGTGCCACACATCTCAGCCTACTTTTCTTGTTTTTTTATTTTTTAATAAAAAAATATTAAAATATGTGTGTGACTTCATGAATGGGGTGCAGCTCTGGGTGCACCCAAATTCCCCTCTTCTTTTTATCTATCGTTAATCTAATTAAAGGTATTTTTCCAAGATCATTTTGAACTTGATATTTTATTAGTTGACGTTTGGCTTTTACTCCCTTTATTTAGGGACATTAGCTTTTGGTTTTGTGATTGTGTTAGCAATCTAGTTACTGATCTCCTTGCTAAGCTTAGCAATTGTTTTGATCCGTTTTGAATTTTTTTCGCAGCTTCTCGGGTAGAGTCAAGATATCGATTTTCGGCGGAGAATCTCCCACTAGCTAGGCCTTTCAGATCACCCAAAGGTTGCTTTTGGGGGCACATTCCTGGCCAATGTGTTTGTGTTTCCTTGAAGCAAATTTGAACTTAATTAAGTCTTTAATGGTGAGTTGGTTTTTTCTAGTTCTAAAATCGAAACACTATTGATATCGACACATTTAGACTTTTTCCAACTCTTGAGATCACTCAAGCCCTAACAGTCACTCAATTCAAAGATGCACTACTTCGCCACCCATCCCTTTTCTAATTTATAATTAACCTTAGTACTCTAATTAACTCCCTGACTAATTGTCAATATTTTCCAATATTATTCCTTAATTCCTTTATGAGCCAATCTTAACATACAAACCCTTCAAGGTTTACCTAGTAATCTAGAGGACTTTTTGAAACAAAAAAACTTTATGATCATTCAATCAATGAGGGCTTTTGGAAAAATAATCAAAGTGTATTTAATCAGAATTTCAAATAACAACAGTGGAAGTCTGTCTAAGTTGGCTTAAAACACTCACAAATATATATAAAAAAAAGGTTTTTATAACACCAATGGATAATCCAATTAGTTTTTATAACAGTAGCAGTCTGCAAGTGGACAGCAACATTGCATACAAGTACACGTATATTGCTTTCTTTTCACTAATTTAATAGAGAAAAGAAAAGCTGCTGTCATACAAAATATATATATAAAATTTCAAAATTAGAAAACAAAAAATCAAATAATTATAGCCTAAGTAATTTACAAATGATGAAATCATTTCTTGTTGTTAGTGCCAGTAACCCCAAAGAAAGAAATGAAATGCTAGAGGGCAGTAGTATTTAGTTTCCTACATTCTATTTTGTGTTTTCATCTTGCTTTTGAATATTATTTATGGTATTGTTTTTGGAGAACTAGACATGCATGGATAAGGAGAAAGAGGGTAAGAAATATACATGGATAAAAATTATTGAATGTTTGTGGCAATGAAATGAAAGGGAGAAAATGAGAAAGACGATGATTCTCGGTATTTGAGCAACCGAAAATCATTCTACCCTTAATTATATTTGTCCAAAGTCACTATACCTTTAGTTTTCTCCAACTATTTTTTATTCTTCACATATCAATTTTTTATTCTAATTATTTTTCATTCTTCTCGTATTCATTATTTTATTTTTCTCTTCATCCTTCTCTTCGCTTCAAACTCAAATAATCATTTTCATTGTAATTATTTTCTTTATTTCAAACTCAGATAATCGTTCTTTTCTTGTTCTCCTTTTAATTTTCATTCCCACAAAATCATTCTCATTCTCCTTTTCCAAATATCCGGGAATATGGATTTGATACATGAATAAATTTAATATGTTTTATCAACTTTGGAATCGTCATTTTAGGAAATGGTTGGAAAGATAGAAGCAAAGATCACCAAATTTGAGAAAAAGTTAAGAGGCTTTGAGAACGAAAGAAAAACTAAACCAGAACCATGGTTGACATTGATAGTGATAGTTTATAGAATATTGGGCATTTAGTGACATATTGATCAACAAAATACTTACAACAGAAACCATAAAAAAGAAACATTGATTTGAAATATGAAGCTTTGATCAAGGTTTAATCTTGATCCTTGAGAAAGAAAGGGTTCATGGGGCAAGATGCAGAAGATGAAGTTAAGTCAAACAAATCTTGCTGAATTGGGTTATCAAATGGAAATGGCTGCATTGGGATATCATTGTTGGTGTACAAATCATCCCAAACAGGGCTGCCAGGTCCCCACCCTGCTGGCATTGTGCTTAACCAAGCCTCTGCCATTTCTCTCCAAACCATCTCCCCTGCCGCGGCCTCGGTCTCGGTCTCGGTCTCGGTTTCGGCCTCGGCCTTGTTATTTGGCTCTAAGTTGTTGTCTGGATCCTTTTGGGGAGGTGAACTTTCTTCTTTGTGTTTATTCAAAAACAGTTGTGGAAAATTAAGCCTTGCATTTTCTCCTCTCAACTTGAAAGCTTGTCGATCGTAGGCCATGGCTGCGTCTTCGGCAGTGGAGAATGTACCGAGCCAGAGACGGTTACGGGTTCGAGGGAGACGAATCTCCGCTACCCATTTACCCCAATGTCTCTGCCTCACTCCTCTGTATAGCTTCGTCGCGTTTATAGGCCGCACTTGAGGCTTATGCCCCGGCCTCGAGTTTAGCTGTTGTTGTTGTTGTTGATTATGGGTCGGCCGAGCCGATGGGCGATGAGGCATAGGTGCCAAAGCTAAGGGAAATAAAGAAGGGGAAGGTGGATTCGAGAAAGGAAATGGCTGATGAGAAGCAGAGTCTAATGGCTGAATTGGGTTATGGGTCTTAGGAGAAATGGAAATTGTTTCATTGGAATGTTCACTGTGTGTTTTCTGATCCATATCTTCAGTTTTGCTTAGCACAAACTGAGGGGAGGATGGATTTATAAACAAGATTTTGAATAACCCATATACCTTATAAAGCTTATTATTATTATTATTATTTAGGGAATTTGTAGTTGAGGGTAACTTTTCGACCAGAGTTTACAATTATAACAACTTTTTAAAAACAATTCATTTATAGTAAATTCTGCCTATTTTTTTTTAAAAAAATTATATTTACATTTTTTATTGAAGACTTTGATAGAATCTATCGTTCTTGATGGAAGTCTATAAATTTGATCAGTAATTGATTCTATTATGGATAGAATCTAATGAAAGTCTATCAATTTATTTATTAGTAATAGATTCTATCAACATCTATGGATAAAATCTATCAATATGGAAGTCTATCTATTAATAGAATCTATCAATATGGAAGTTTATCAATTTATATTTTTTGCTATGTATGCAAATATTTTCATTATTATGCTATTCATGAAATATTTTAACATTCTGTAATATACTTGCAAAAGCCCCTATTTTTTATTTTCATTCAAGGACTTTATACTAATAAATTTATAAAAAAAGATTCTAAATAATTCACCTATTATAATCTTTAAATTTAAGATATTCTAAAACAAAAAAAAGGTTAATAGGATACATTTATTGTAATATTTTTCTTAGAATAATACTTTTGATTAATTTTTTCTTCATAAATTTCATATTGTAACCTTTATTATATTAAAATTAAAATTATCATTGAATTAGTTGTTGTTGCAAGGGAAATTGCATCTCAAGGGTTGAGGAGCCCGCAAGAGCGAAGGGAGATGACTCCAAAATCTGTAAAAAGCACGATCCGATTCCACAAAAAGTAGCAGGTGTGTCAGCCAGTTCGACTCGAGTCAACGACCCTAAGTGGTTGGGTTACGCCCTTTCGTGCGTCACGTAACGATGCATCCAATGCGCTTTCAACTCCGTAAACCTTCGATCCATACGAGGTTAGTAGACAGTAGATTTCCAGACCCTCCTCGAATAGGACGAGCGAGAATTGCGCTCACAAGCCCGTGAAAAAAAAAAGATTGACCACTTGATAAAAGTAACGTAAACAAACTACTACACTCCTACTTTTTGTCGTCCCTATCTAACTTAGGAATCGAAGACTATGTGACTTACAAAACACTAGTATTTATCTTTGTTTTGCTAGTGATTCGTCCTAAGAAATTACAAATTCACTATTTATTTTGAAGATAAAATTTGGGCATCAACAGTTTTGATTAAAATTAATTAAAAATTTATTATACAAACCAGTTGGAAGCTTTATTAAAAAATATATATACTAAAATTAAATTTTTAAAACAAACATGAAAGTAAGAGAAACAAATATTAACCGAAAGGATAATACAAAAATATAACATGTTTGAAGTCTTTGAATTTTGAGTATGAAAAATGGTATCGCAAGGCTCTTTATTAAATTAATAGAAACCAATAATTTGGATTGAATTATTTTATTTGTCTATTTTTTTAGGAACATTTTATTTTTCTATTTTAAGCATATATATATATATATATTTATATATTAGTTTCTTTACAGTATTTAAACTCATTTATTATTGAGCTTAATCTATTTTTTTTTCAAATATCAAAGATGAACAAAATTATTGCTCCACTCAACATCAAGAACAAAATGTAGAATTTATCTTTGCTAAAATTAAAACTCAAAATACCAAGCTCGGGGTCCTTGCTTGCGGTGGAAGTATTGAAACCTTATTGAGCTGGAATTATTAAAAATTAAAGTGATAGTAAAAAATTCATTTAGATGTAATCTTTTTGTAAATAAGTTAGAGATAATTGCTTGTTTCAATGTAAATTTACAATAAATAATTATTTTAAGTAATTAAAAAATGATGATTAGAAATGAATGGTTAAAAATAAGTTATTTTTAAAAGTTAGATATAAATGATTAGTATTTTTCAAAAAGAAAAAAAAGAAATCAATAGTTACTACTGCAAAGTTGTAGTTATAATGAATAACTATAATTCGTTTTAAAAATAAATAATTATAAATGATTATTAAAATGAAAAATTATTTTGAATAATAAAAATAATATTTTAATTAATTACAAAAATTTGTTAGAATGTAATTTTGTAAGATTTATTTTAAATCATCCTTAAATATGACAAACAAACACCCTTCGAAGTAGGGGTGATTTCGGTTCGGTTTTTGTCGGTTTTGTACCAAACCGACAACCGAACCAATATCTTCGGTTTTCAAAAAATGGATCCGATCCAATGTCCAATAAAGTATAGAACCATTGGTTCGTTTTTTCAATGTCCAAAAATGGATCCGATCCGATCCAATGTCCAATTTTTTTTTAATATATCAAAAATAATATTTTTCATATAAAAACAACATTCTCGTAAACAACTATTTTTTTAAAGGTTAGAAGTATTTTTAATTTATTTAAAATTATTTAAGGATATTTTTTACTTGAAATAGGGGTGAATTAAAGAAATATTAATGGAAAGAAAGATTACTCTATATGAATTATTGACTATATATATATATATTGGTTTGGATCGGTTTATTAAAATGAAAACCGGAACCGATCCAATATTTTCGGTTTTTTCAAATTACAAACCGATATGTCCAATTTTGAGGTAAAAAACCGATCCGATCCATTGGTTCGGTTCGGTTCGGTTCGGTTTTTCGGATTTTTGTTGCACCCCTACTTCGAAGTAAAAAGTTTAAGCTTTTATTTTTTATTTTTTAAACAGTGGTAAAAAGAGTCAAAATAACAATAGCAAGGCCGGTGAAGAAACGGACACGTGTCGGTGAGTGGACTTGGTCAAATCATTTTGGTCTTCCTTTCCCATGCTCCTCAATTTTTGTCTCAATCAAACATAAGTTGAAAATAGTTCATTTATTTGCTTTATTCCAATGCTTATGTCCGTCTAAACTTGTTTTTTTTAGTACATAGTGGGGGTGAAGATCAACAAACCCTACATAGAGGGCACAATTGCTCTCAAATAATATGAGAACCAAATATCGATTTCCTGGCTCAAACTCGTGACCGTGGAGTTGAAATGGATTAACACCAGATAAGATAACTAACTGCGTCACTGACCCTCGGTATGTACATCTAAACTTGTTAGCTAAGAGCAAAATTTGACCAATAATAATACTTATAATTAAATGTATTTGAGATGCATATTATTTTAACGCGAAGG
Source organism: Sicyos edulis (assembly GCA_036507275.1). NCBI lineage: Eukaryota > Viridiplantae > Streptophyta > Magnoliopsida > Cucurbitales > Cucurbitaceae > Sicyos > Sicyos edulis. Next base: position 4,884,473 of record CM071846.1, read on the forward strand.
AAAAAAAATTGTTAGAAGAACAAAACTTATCTAATGGTTGGTAAGTATAGTGTTTATACTTACCAACATATAAGCTACATATTTTTTATTAATAAAAAGAAAAATATTTGGTGGAAAGATTGATTTAATATCTTTAAAAATAAATAACGAAAATATGTGGCTCATGTGATGATAAGTATACACATCATACTTACCAACAAGTCGGTAAGTTTTGCTTTTGTTAAAAATATAAGTTATGTGAAACGACGATAAATGTTACTTATAATGATGAATTAAGTCTGAAAAATTTATCGATTGTTATAATTGATGGATCAAATGTGAGTTGAGTTATGATAACTCAATTCCCTTTTACGTAAACAACGGCCATCAAAACATGACTTTAAAATTATAAATTAGAGAAAAATATATTTTTAGTTCTAATTTTTGGGTAAAATTTGATTTAATCATTCCATTTTATTTTTTGTATTTTTTTACTTAATTGTTTTAAAAAAATTAAATAAATTTCAAGACCAAAATAATTATTTATATATATATATATATATATATATTTTTGAAAAGCAAAATAATTATATTATTGATGTATTGAAACTTAACATTAGTCTAGTCATTATTGAACTTAATTCAAAGAGCATGAAATCTTGTTGTATCGCATTCTTTCGGGCAAGTATTTTAAATAAGGGAATTTCTTGAGCGCCTCGAAAGGTTCCAACCGTTCCTTAGCCTGATGCAACATTGTATGTGGGAGGGATCTGTTTTAGAAAGGGTACCGATAAAAGGTGGATAACATTAGAAGAATTAATTCTTCTAATGTCTATTGTGCTCAAGGTCTGTGGAAGGAGTTCAAAGTAGTCATTCTCATGTTCGACCATAACTCTTGGAATTAGATGTTAATCGACTCAATTTTCTCTATAGTAGATGCCAATGTCGTTTCTTGGATTCCGTTATATTCTCCCTGTAAACACGATGATATTATTTGGCATAGGGGTGTTCGTCGGTCAGTCAGGGTCGTTTTTGGAGAAAACCGACATCGATAAACGGCATACCGATTTTCTAATAATAAAAACTGAAAATTTTTTTGAATAGAGAATTCCGACCAACGATCGGTCGGGTCGGTCGGTTAAGGTTGGTTTTTTTTTTAAAAAAATCTAAATATTTTTCATTGGAAAACTATGGATGTTACTCTTATAATTTAACTTTTTTAGAAAATTTTCCAACCGATCGACCGTCAGTTAATTATTTAATTTAATCGACTCCGACCGACCTTATCAAAAAATCGACTGACCGACCTTGATTCGGTCGGTTTTGGTCGGTCGGTTCGGTTTTTGAATAAAATATGAACACCCCTAATTTGGCACCTGAGTGCTAATAGTTTGTTCTTTGTGAAAAATGTTTATTATTTGGCTTTGGACGATAATAGAGTGGATGAGACTTCTCCCTCAGACATTTTCTTTACGAAGTCCTTAAGGGAAAAGTTCTGGAAAATGGATGTTGCCTCAAAAATTAAGATTGGTGCTTGGAGTGTGTTAGACCAATATATAGCTAACCCTTTCAATTATGAAATTTTGAGTGCAATTTAATATATATTTTGAATTCAACATAAATATAATCATTTTCTCAACAAAAAAAAAAAGAAAGAAAAAAAAGAAAACATAAATATAGTCATGTCTTCAAGATAGGATTATTTGAACTACTTAGTCAAATCAAACCACAGTTGTTTGCTTGCTTTGTAATTTAAATTTGGGGTGTAAAAAAAAATTGATAGAATAATCCAAATAACCTAATCCAAAATATAAGGATTGTGTTGAAGTTGAATTAAAAAGAGAAAATTATATTGGTTTTTTTGTTTTTGTTTTTGTTTTGAATTGAGTTATATTTCGGTTGGATCCAATCCAAACTAAACCAATCTATTTAAAAAAAATGCATGTATTTAACTTACATGGATAATTTTTCCTATTTTCCCACCCCTATTAGCTCATGGGTCCCACCTTTCTTTCTCTTGAAATTTGTCAAGATTTCAACCGCATGTATTGTTGTTCAAAGCATTTTGCTATTGTTTTTAGCTTTCAATAAGAACTGATGTAGGCTCAACCCAATCTTAATAATATTGAGTTCAGTTATTTATATAAATAGATAGATTGGATTAAAAAAATGATCAGTTCAAATTTTGAGTTGGTCCATAAATTTACCTCAACTCCAACCAATTTAATTCATGAAGACTGCTTTCCTTTGATTCTACATTTTGATCCCGAAGTAATGAATTGGGTTCGTATAGGCATTTTGGACGCCGCTATTGAAATAGCTTTTCTGGCTATATTTTCTGCTACTCCACCCATTGAATAAAGTATTCTACCTGGTTTAACAACAAGCTACCCAATATTCGGGGATCCTTTCCCGAACCCATACGTCTTTCTCGTGGGTCTTAGTGTAAGGGGTTTGTCTGGAAATATACGTACCCATATTTTTCCGCCGCCTCGTGCATTTCGTGTCATTGCCCTTCGTCCCGCTTCGATTTGTCTAGATGTGATCCAAGCGGGTGAAAGTGCCTGAATAGCGTATCTACCGAAGCAAATACGATTGCCTCGATAAGACATTCCTTTCATTCTTCCTATATGGTGTTTACGAAATCAGGTTCTTTTGGGGTTCTAGTTGATGGTTATTTCTCAATTACATCTTTAAGTTAAATATAAAAAGTTAGGTCATGTTTGATAATCATTTTGTTTTTGATATTTTGTTTATGAAATTTAAGTCTATAATAACTAACTTACTATACTTTTTTCCTTATTTGGATATCTAGATCTTACCTATATTTTAATAAACAAAACCAATATTTGAAAAAAAAAGTAGTTTCCAAAAGTTTGTTTTTGTTTTTGAAATTTGGTTAATATTCACCAACTTTCTTAAGAAAATATAGATACATGCAGGAAAGATGGAGCACATAGTAAAGAAATTTGAGTAAAAATAAGCTTAAAATTCATAAACCAAAAATAAAAAACTAAATGGTTATCTAACGGGGACTTAGTTATTTATTTATTTATTTTTATTCATATATCTTCTTACATTTCAGAAATGATGAATTATTTATGATATAATTAGGGAGCTAGCATAATTCAAAGAGAAGATAAAGATAATTTTAGGACTATTAAATTATTTTAGATACGGTTTTGTTTAATTTGGTTTTCTTTTCTTTTATTTTTTTTTAAAAAAACAATTAATATGAACTTATAACCAATATTATTATTCTAAATAAATAAATATATAAAAAAATCTTCATCTGGATTAAATAAGGGAAAATCATGCTGAGTAGTAGTTCAACACATTCATATGTAACTCTAAATTTGACAGGTTTTTTAATCCTAAACTTTCAATTCATCCACTAAAACCTCAAACTTAAATAAGTGTAACAATTTGTGCTGTTGAGTAAGTTTTTCTTCCAAAATAATGTGTATTGCTCTATGATATATACTATGAGTAGAGTTTGTTGTTTTTTAAGAAAATTAAATTAAAGTAGATTTTCCAAAGTGCTCTTGAATTGCAAAGCTATTTCACTCATATTACTTGGTGTTGTTCTATCCACACCATAGATATTTCTATTCTGTCTCGTATTTTATTGAAGCTCAAACCCTTTATGATCAAACTTAGAAAAATTATCATATAGTCACTGTCACATTCGATAATGTATGCCAATCAAATCTTAGTCACACTCGTCGTTGTTGATGTTGACCCCAAGGGTGAGGGAGAATTCAAAAGTTCAATCGATTGGGTTAATTTTCGAGAGTCGAGTTTGTAATTTTCATGTGGAGTTGGGTCCGTGTGGTCCCTTTAGGATAGCTAGGTTCTACTCATACGTGTGGTTTGATTTAATGTGATTGTTTATGGTTTAAAAAGAAAATAATATATAAATAAATGCCTATCATACAATAGCATGTGCTTGGATAACCCTAAAAATAGATGCCTACATGAACGTAAACTCAAAAACGATATGAGCAACAAGTATCTATAGTGTGGTTTGTGCATGTTTTAGAATAATTTCATTAATAATTTAAATGTTTCTTTACAAAAAGGAAAAATCTATGGTAAAGAAATTGAGAAAAATCAAATTTTATGTTTTTTAAATAGCAAATCATAATTCTCAAAACATATATATACCGAATCATATAATTATTAAACGAGTTTTAGAACCAAAATGATCAGTAATCTATTGGGATCATCATGTATCACATAGTAATTAATTGGTTATAAATTCGAATCCCAAATATTGGAAAAAAAGACTAGTTCTAAAAAATTGATAGTAAATTTATTTGTTACAATCATTTTTGTCATGATTTCAGTCCTATAAGACTGAAGTTTGAACGATCTCCACTATTAGTTGAAACAATACGGACACTTTTCTCACTCTCTCATTTGAAAAAGTTATCCTTCTATTTATTTTTGGAGGAGTAATTTTAGTTCGGTTTTTGTTAATTTTGTGACAACCCGATAATTAAAATAATATATTCGAATATTTAACAATTGAGTCCGTAGCAATGCCCAATAAAAGACAAAGCCATTAGATTTAGTGTTCATTTTATTCAGTTCGATTTTAGTTCATTTTCGGTTTTTATTTTAAAGCAAATTGATTTCATTTTTTCATTTTTTTTTATCTAATTCGAATTTGAATTTTCTTTTTTACAAACCAAAAACAACATTTCTTATAAATAACATAATATTAGTGTTTTGTTTTTCATATTTCACATTTTAATTAGGTCTTTTAAATTTTTATGTTGATATATTTTGATATTCCTTACATTTATACATATATATTTTGATTTTCTAAAATATCAAATGGATTATTGAATATTATTGTAAAAAATCGAATCCATTTCTAAAAACATCAAATGGGTGGGAATTTATTATTCTAAAAACATATGTTTGAACTACTCGTCCCGGTTTTGTTACCAAATAACTAATGAATGCTCGAGGACTCTAGGGGGAGAAAGCTATTTTCTCAAAAAAAAAACGGTCAACCTCCTACATATTATAATATGAGATCTTTAGCAAAATGAATTGACAAAATTAACTCATTTGTGTTATTTAAAAAAAAAAAACGGGTGCAACGCGATGACTTCCTAAGTGGTCATCAAACTTAGTACTGCTCTTAAGTACTGCTCTTATTCACGCTTAATTGCAGAACCGGTGTATTAGGGCTGGTGTGATTGCACGTGTGTAACTCATTTGTGTTATAGAGATTATAAAAGAAAGATGGTGATTCTTTACGTTTATTAATTCTTGAATATTTAATGAATATATATTCATTGACCAAAAAGGTGCACCCCTTTCTTGAGCTCTAAGAATTACCGTGGTAAAATGGAAAGAAAAAATACAATTAATAATTATCATTATTCGCCAACAAGAGCAGTTGCTCAATAGTATTAGTATATATCCAATGACCAAAAGTCTTGGATTCGAGTCCTCCACTCTCAATTGTTTGAATTATTATTTTAATATCATATTCAATAATATGAGATTCCATTTTAAAATTAATTAAAATGAAAATAATAGTTACATTTCTTAGGAAGGTTGAGACACTTCCGTTCATTTTTTAATATGAGATCCTTATGTTAGGTTGGCTTTTAAGAGTCTTTTTCCTATGTGATTAATGGATCCCTTAGGGTCAAGGGGTTGGTGTCCTATTTGGGGGACACAAATGTCACAAGGAACGATGCATGGATTTGACTAAATTAAGAATGAAATAATTGTTGGGAATAAACACTATTGGATCAATTATTCCCCTCTTGTGTTCCTAATGAAAAACAGCAAGCATAAAGTATATGGTAGAAATATCAAGCACAACACAACGATTTTAACGTGGAAAAACCTCCTAAAGGCGAGGAGTAAAAAACCACGGACCGAAGTCGAATCTCCACTATAATCGATAATGGGCTACAACAAGTTCTCTCTAGTTACAACTAGAGGTATACAACACATAACAACTCGAGATAAACTAATTTCGGCAACAAACAACACAAATCAAGAGAGATAAATAGAAAGATCTCACAAAAATGTGGAACCGAATTGCCACTGAAATCTGGTTGTAGAAACCACCAAACTCGATCTTCACCGTTCAGATTGAAGACCCTCGTGTCAATAACACGCTGTCAAAATTTCAGCTCGATCCAACGGTGAAATCGCTTGGAAACGCCAAAATACCGAAGCTGTGCAGAAACCTCTTTTCCTCTCTATTTACTTTCTCTCTCTAAGTTGTTTCTCTCTCTGGCTGCTAATTTCCAGCTCTCCTTTTTCTTGTGTGTTCTATCTACCAAAGTGACAAAATGCACTTTAAAACAGTTAGCCCTAATGGGCTCTATTTGATGGGCCTTCACAATGTGAATAAAAACCCAACAAATCTCTCCCTATTCACTGTGTGGAGGAACTTGCCATTCCCGCAGCGGAACGACAAAACTGAAGCTTCTCTCTTGGTAGATTCTTAGTCAGCATATCAGACCCATTATGATCCGTATGTACCTTCTCAAGCTCAAACAAGCCATTATTCAATGCATCTCTCATCCAGTGATACCTCACATCTATATGTTTAGTTCTGGAATGAAATGTAGAGTTCTTACCAAGATGAATAGCACTCTGGTTGTCACAGAATATCACATACCGTTGTTGCTTGAAGCCAAGCTCATGTATAAACTGCTTCATCCACAACATCTCTTTGCACGCTTCTGCTGCAGCTATATATTATGCTTCTGTAGTAGAAAGTGCAATGCACTTCTGTAGTCTTGACTGCCAAGACACTGCACCACCCGCAAACGTCATCAAATAACCCGAAATAGACCGTCGGTTATCTAGATTTCTTGCCATATCTGAATCAGTATAGCCTGTAAGCAAGGGATTTCCACTTCCAAATGTGAGCTTCAAACTGGAAGTGCCTCTCAAATATCTCATGATGCACTTGACTGCCTCCCAATGTTGTTTTCTTGGATTGGACATAAATCGACTAACAACTCCAACAGAATGAGCAATATCAGGTCTAGTACTCACCATGGCATACATCAAACTCCCAACTGCTGAAGCATATGAGACTTTCCTCATTTTCTTCTTCTCTTTATCATTAGAAGGACTCTGTTTTCTACTCAGTTTGAAATGACTGGAAAGAGGGGAGCTAACAACTTTAGCTTTGTCCATGTTAAATCTTTCAAGCACTTTCTCTATGTATTGCTCCTGTGACATATATAACTTCTTGGATGCTCTATCTCGAGCTATTCGAATTCCAAGAATCTTCTTTGCTGGCCCTAAATTCTTCATGGCAAAGGATTTGCTTAACTGCTTCTTCAACCTGTCAATTCTAGAAACATTCCTGCCAACAATCAAAATGTCATCAACATAAAGCAATAGTATCACAAAATCATCATTAGAAATTTTTTGTACAAAAACACAATGGTCAGAAGTAGTCTTTTTGTAGCCTTGCTCTCCCATAACTGACTCAAACTTCTTGTACCATTGCCTCGGTGCTTGTTTCAATCCATAAAGGATTTTCTTCAACTTACACACAAGTTTCTCTTTGCCTTTCTCTTCAAAACCCTCAGGTTGTTCCATATAGATTTCTTTATCTAGGTCGCCATGAAGAAATGCAATCTTAACATCCATCTGCTCAACTTCAAAGTCAAGGCTAGCTGCCAAACCCATAACAACTCGAATCGAAGGCATCTTAACAACTGGAGCAAAAATTTCATCAAAGTCAATACCCTTCTTCTGACTGAACCCTTTAACAACTAGTCTCGCTTGATAACGCGGTCTTGAGGTGCTTTCTTGTTGTTTCACTTGATAAACCCACTTATTTTTCAGTGCAGTTTTCCCTTTAGGTAATTTAACAAGCTCAAAAGTGTGGTTCTCATGTAAAGATTTCATCTCATATTTCATAGCATCAATCCACTCTCTTTTGTGCTCATCTTCTATAGCCTCTTCATAACTCTCAGGTTCTCCCCCGTCAGTCAATAACACATATTCATCAGCAGAATATCTTGTTGACGGACGACGATCTCAAACAGACCTTCTGAGTGGAACATCTATAGGAATTTCAGCTTCTGACAACTGCTCCTGAATATCATCATCTACCTCAACATGTTCATCACCTTCTATCTCATCTGAATTAGCAAACTGATCATTCTGAATTTCATTCTCAATTTGTGTAGAAGGTTGTGCCAAAAGAACTGTATCTAAGTCAATCAGATCATCACTAATCTCTGACTCTGTTTCATCAGTTTTATTAATGTCTTGTAAGGTTTGGTCTTCATCAAACACAATATCTCGACTTTTAATAAGATTTTTCTTCACTAGATCATACAACATGTAGCCAAACTCATCTTGACCATAGCCAAGGAACACACATGGTCTTGTCTTTGCATCCAGCTTCGATCTCTCATCTTTAGAAACATGAACGAAAGCTTTAAAACCAAAGACACGAAGATGACTATAAGATATGTCTTTCTTTGACCAAATTTTGTTAGGGACTTCATTTCCCAAAGGAACACATGGTGTGAGATTTAGAACATGTACAACTGTATTCAATGCTTCACCCCCAAAACGTTTTGGCTAACTATGACTGTGAAAGCAAACATCTCACTCTTTCCACCAATGTCCTGTTCATTCTCTCAGCCAACCCATTAGTTGAGGAGTCTTAGGAGGTGTCTTTTGATGTCGAATACCATGATTTCTACAATACTCATTAAAAGGTCCAATATACTCTCCTCCATTATCGGTCCTGATGCACTTCAAATTTTTACCAGTTTCTCTTTCAACAAGAGCATGAAACTGTTTAAACACTTGCAACACCTGATCTTTAGACTTCAAGGTATAAACCCATGTTTTCCTTGAGTGATCATCTATAAACGTCACAAAATAGGACGCACCTCCAAGTGTTTTTGTTTTCATCGGACCACACATATCAGAATATACTATGTCAAATATTTCTGGTCTTCTTAAAGGTTGAGATGCTTTAAAAGAAACTCTCGTTTGCTTTCCCGCTAAACAATGTTCACATCTCTTCAAGGACACATTCTTTACTCCAGAAAGATGATTTTTCTTGGCTAGAATCATCAAACCCTATTGGCTGATATGACTGAGTCTTTTATGCCAAAGCTCAACACTTTGTTCACTATCCATCGCATTGATTGATATCACAACAAAGAGGCTTTGCCAAAGATAAAGTACAATGAAGAACAATTCTCCCCCTTTGCTACCACCATTGAGCCTTTAGTAAGCTTCCATGTACCATTACAGAAGGTATTACAGAAACCTTCATCATTTAGCTTTCCTGTGGAGATTAAGTTTATGCGGATATCAGGGATGTGTTTCACATTTTTCAAAATCAAGATAGTACCATTCTTGGTCTCCAAACGCACATCCCCTATGCCAACTGCTTTTGCTAATCCATCATTACCCATCCTAACATTACCATAATCACCAGATGTGTAGGATGCAAAGAATTCTCTTCGGAATGTAGCATGAATCGATGCACCATTGTCAATCACCCAACTGCTTTGTTCTGTAGCAAGGTTTACATTATCACCGTCGAATACAACGAAGAATTCTTCAGTGGCTGCAGTAATTCGGTCTGCATCATCATCAGTCACTTTTTCCTTACCTTTATCAGCTTTATTTTCTCTCTTCAGTTTTCTACAATGCTTCTTTATTTGACCTTTCAAGCCACAATGGAAACATTCAACATTAGAAAACCGGCCACTCTTGCTCTTGCTTCTGTCTCTGCTTTTCGGACCTTTGCTCGTACTCCTCCCATTTCTTTCAGTAATAAGAACATCAGACTGTGAAGAAGAACCCTGTAACTTTCTTCTCATCTCTTCGTTACATACACTGCTTTTTACCAAGTCCATACTTAGTACACCATTTGGGGCTGAGTTCGATAAGAAAGTTCTAAAAGTCTCCCATGAATCTGGTAACGACCCAAGAAGCCATAACCCATGTATCTCCTCATCAAACTTGATACTCATTCCAGCTAACTGATTAATAATACCTTGGAATGTATTCAAGTGATCTAATATAGACGTTCCTTCTTGATACTTTAAAGCCATCATTTGTTTAATCAAATACAATTTACTATTACCAGTTTTCAGGGTATACAAAGACTCAAGCTTGTTCCACATAGTCCGTGCATGATTTTCTTCACCAATATGATTTAGAATATTTTCTTCTACCCAAAGTCTAATCATGCCACACACTTTCCTATGACATATTTCCCATTTTAAATCGGTTTTATCAGCCAACTTCTCTAGTGAAAATACAGGAAGATATAAATCATTGACATATAAAATATCTTCCATTTTTCTTTTCCAAACTTGATAATTTGACCCATTCAAAAGAACCATTCTACCACCACTATGACTCTTTTCCATATTTAACACAAGGCCTCTAATTAAACTTAACCACAAAGCTCTGATACCACTTGTTGAGAATAAACACTATTCTAATATGGATCAATTATTCCCCTCTTGTGTTCCTAATGAAAAACAACAAGCATAAAGTATGTGGTAGAAATCTCAAGCACAACACAACGATTTTAACGTGGAAAAACCTCCTAAAGGCGAGGAGTAAAAAACCACGGACCGAAGTCGAATCTCCACTATAATCGATAATGGGCTACAACAAGTTCTCTCTAGTTACAACTAGAGGTATACAGCACATAACAACTCAATATAAACTAATCTCGGCAACAAACAACACAAATCAAGAGAGATAAATAGAAAGATCTCACAAAAATGTGGAACCGAATCGCCACTGGAATCTGGTTGTAGAAAACTTCAAACCCGATCTCTACCGTTCAGATTGAAGACCCTTGTGTCAAGAACAGGCTGTTCAAATTTCAGCTTGATCCAACGGTGAAATCGCTCGGAAACGCCAAAATACCGAAGCTGGGCAAAAACCTCTTTTCCTCTCTATTTACTTTCTCTCTCTAAGTTGTTTCTCCCTCTGGCTGCTGATTTCCAGTTCTCCTTTTTCTTGTGTGTCATATCTACCAAAGTGACAAAATGCACTTTAAAACAATTAGCCCTAATGGGCCCTATTTGATGGGTCTTCACAATGTGAATAAAAACCCAACAATAATAATGCATTAATTTGTCCACCGCCAGCTTCCATAGTTCCATACAATTTCTTTAGCTCTCTACATTAGATAGAAAGTGTGTGAACAGCAAAGGACGGTGCTTGTGCTTTGGATTGGCTCTAGACTTTCAAAACTAGGTTGGTAACATCTAAAATCAAAGTCGATTTTGTTAGGCGCGAGATCGTACATGTTTCATTTTCATGCAACGAAGAAAAACGATGAATGATACGTCGTTTTGAACAATTGCGCCTAACAAATAAGACTTTTGTTTTAGATTATCTTTTAAGTAAGTCGGGTAAAACCACACACATAAGAAGAAGATTAGAGTTGCAAGAGTTATCGAATAAATGAGTTTGAAGTTGGAAAGCAATGATTTTTATTAAAGAACAACTTTGTGTGACTACGTTTTATTGGTTTTGGAGAATAAAATCCAAAAATCTTGAAGCAAGAGCAAAATCTAGATACTTTTGATCATATAGGCACAAAGGTAAGATTATGCATATACCGCGATGATTAGAATAAAAATAAAATAGAAAACAAATTAACCTTTATTGTTTGTCTCTTAACATAAAATCAACAGCCATAAACTAAGAAAAAAGGATGTTCCTTTAATTGTGCATGTGCATTTCAAAACGTAGAATGATTAGTTTTCACCATTTGTTTGAGATTGGAAGAGATGTAATGATCATCTTCTCTTTTTTTGTACCACCGACAATCATTATTCAGTTAATGAACAATAAATACTATTCATCTCAATTCTCTCAAGAAATAACCATCAACAATTATTAATGAATTACTGCCAACATCTTTGGGCATTTTTAGTGTTTCTATTTCATTTCACTCTTGAATTCAATAAGATTTCAATAAACCATTGATCGGTATTTAAATGTGTCAACATGGTTATCATAACATCAACAATTATCCGATTTTTTTAACGGAATCATCAGTGGTATAAACACAAACAATTATTACAATCTAATCATGCATTATTTGCACTCGAATCTTAGGCAACAATTACCTATCAACAATTATTATCGAGCAACAATAGTTATCGTCTCTTTACCCCAAATAACGACCATTTACTTATTAGGTTGACCGAGCCTAAGTAGATTTGATTGAAGTATATTTCGAAGCTCTGTGGAAATGGGAGGAGAGGAACCCTGGCAAACATGATGGATTCTTGCACCATAGAGCAGCTTTGTGCAAAGTGTGAAAAGGGGGAAATGTTTTTCCAAGGGAAATTAAAGATGATATTAGAGGAATGTAAGAAGAATAAAATTTGGAGATTGGATTAAGCTTGGTTTCTTAAAATAAAAGTTAAGAGGAAGAAAAAACCTTTGTTTTGTAGAAAGTGGGAGCCATGCAAAAATCGTTTTGTGTATACTAGTCAAAAGTATCACTATGGCCCATGAGACACATAAAATCACATCTTATTAAATGACCCCTAAAGTAGCATGGGGCACATGAAATCACACTATGACCCCTAAAGTTGTAAAGGCAAATACTTTAAATGACGTTGTGAACTAGTTTACAACCAAATAATGAAACTATTACGCTACTAACCCAATCAGCAAAAAAAAAAAAATCATTAAAGAGTGAAATATAAAATGAAACTCTACGTTTCAAAGTGGTGGGAAAACGTTTAAAATGAAATGGAGGTCAAGACCAATTAATGTTGAGGAATTAGTAAATGAGTTGTATTTTAAGGTGAAATGTCGCCTTTATGAGTACTTATCATCGAATTCTTCTCCTTTGAAATATATGTAATATTGCTAATAAGCTTAAATTGGACACAGTTTTGTTAGTTTTGCTCGAAAGAAAAGTCAATAGATAGAATAGATTAGAGTTTAATAATTCAAAATTATGATTATGTAGTGATGAATACAACCAATGATTTTCAAATATGAACTTGACTTGACAAACCACATCAAACACGTGAGCATAAAGGTGAAAATCGAATTGTTCAAACATTGTGTCTAATTACTGTCTTTTATGGTCAAATTTTGTATTCAATTTTGGGTGTTCCATGTGAAAACCCCGAAACAACGTAACAAAAATGATGGGAAATGAAGCTTGACTTGGTAAAAAAAAACATGGCCAATACACATTCGGTTAACTAGGGAAATTGCTAAAATTTAAAAATTAATTAAGAACATGGCTAATGATATTTAGACTTTCGAATTTTAATTAAATTTTATTATTAAAAATAATGGACAATTCTACCATTCCTATATTTCATCTCAACTTTTTTAATCTATTTTAAAATAGATTTTTTTGTAACTACCTAGAACAATTCAAAACCAAATTAAATAATAATAAAATATATTAGTTAAACCTAATTAATATCATAACTAAATAATCAACAAATCAAGTACACAAAATCGTGAAAAATCAAGAGATTTTGAAATTTTAAATTTTCTACTTAATTCGAAAATTTTATTTTTAAATTTTGTTTTTTATAACTATTCTTGAGAATCTATAAGAATTCAAAAAAAAAAAAATAATAATAAATAAATAATGATAAAATATCTTTGTCGAATATAATTAAATATTTTGATTCATCATTTCAAAAATCAAGTAAAAAAGTTGGAAGAAATTTTTTAAAATTTAAAAATCTTTGCCAAATTTTTTTAGAGTTCTTCAATAGCATTGTCTTCCTTAACCCGTACATAACTTATGAGTTAATGTGATTTGTGTGCATGTACTTAAAAATTAAATTGAAATAGAGAGTGAAGTAGTCACCTGGAGTTGATCTTGTGTCATTATTCAAGCTTGAGTTTGAGGGGAAACCTTAAGTACAAACTTTTGAAGTTGGGAAGGAGAAGAAACATATACTCATACCTTTGTTTTGATCTTGTGTCATTATTCAAGCTTGAGTTTGAGGGGAAACCTTAAGTACAAACTTTTGAAGTTGGGAAGGAGAAGAAACATATACTCATACCTTTGTTTACACACCCGAGATTGACTACGAGCACCATCAACGTCATGTAAACAGCACCAATTATGTCTGCAAACCCATTGTACATATATTGTATATCATAATGGAAAGGTGAAGATATCTTTAATTTTCTTAAACAAAACATACATTTATCCCTCGTTTATAAACAAGATATTGACTATGAATACCATCACTTCCGTTGAAATTTGGTGTCAGATAAACACCATCAATTATGTTCGCGGCATGTTGTACATCCATTATACATCTCGAATCTGCTGTGAGAAGCTTTAATACTCATTTTTTTTAAATAGGAAGCTGGAGAGATCTTTCATTTGCTTGAACAAAATATACACTCATCTCTCATTTACACAACAAAGATTGACTATGAGCACCATCACTATCTTTGAAACTTGACACGCTCGATAAATACCACCAGTTACATTCACGAATGTGTTGTACATCCATTTTACATCACGATCCTCTTTTAGAGTTGTAACCTTACCTTTTCTTTGTAAAAAAAAAAACTTACCTTTTTCTGTCTCATCTTTGTAACGTGATATGTTAGCAACTAAAGAACGCTCATCCTGGCGTATGGTTGTTCCATTTGCACTATCTTGTAATTCGAATATGTATCTACATCATCCTAAATGTCACTGGATGCAACTATGGTAGAAGCGACTTTCATTGGAGATTGCCGCACAACCACACTAATTCAATGTTTTGTACGATAGTGATGATATTTTTGCTGCAAAATAGAACACTAGAGACATATTTTGGAAGGCGAAAATTGAAAATGGCATAAACCTGCTATTTGACAATTTTATAAAAAAAACTTCCAAATTTGGTACAGGAATCAGAAATAAACCAAAAGATATCGAACATATTACGTTTTGAATCTTAGATAAATATCATTTGAAATATTTTTTTAAAAAAATAAAATTAGTTAGAATGAGATGATTATCCCTTAAATTTAGGATGAATGAGATGATTTAGTTAAATATCTTTTTTTATTTAATAAGAAAATAAAAAAATAATGTGGGGTATTATGGGAAAAGATTATTTCTCTTTTCACACAAATTTTTATTTTAGTCATGCATTTAAATGCTTTCACAAAGTAGCTACGTTGTTAATTATTTTCTTAAAATTAACCATTTTTTACCATTTCCCATACACATTTATCATTACCGCAATTTCCTTTTTTGGGCCATAATGCCTATTTGGATCTCATAAAAATCGTTTTCCCCACTCCCACACTTTTGCTTTCCTAACACATAAAATATCATTTGATATTTTATGAAATGTGTTAAATTTAGTATTTGAATATTGCTATATATTTTCTCTTAGATAATTATTAGATATTATTTAGAATTAGTTATATATTTTTAAAATTGGATATTTAAAGTATTATATATATATTTGTGAAAAGTTCATTAAAAAATTTAAATTTTTCTCAAAATTATGACTTTTAAAATCTCCACAATTATCCAATTGTCTTGGCATGCGATTTCATTATCCAATTATTTCAGTTACATGAATGTACAAATCTTCAATTATTGTCATATTTTTGTTGAAGGAGAAAAATGAAAAGGTTTCAAAATCTTTGCGAGTAGGATAGAGTTACTCTTTTTCAACGAATTTTATATTATCTAATAATTGTTAGATACCAAATGGGTGAGTTATGCAATAGTTTAATTTCATTGTTTGGTTGTAAACTAGTTCAACACCAGCGTCACAAGTTCGAGTCCGAGAATTGGTATTTGTAAAAGTTATCTTTCTAGTTGGCCATGAACTTTGTCCTGCATATTTAACATAATCTGGTGCCCAAACCCTAAATTTAATATCTCTCTGAAAAAACTCACCTATAAACATATTTAAATAGAGTGTTGCAAATCAGATCACAAATGAGAATACAAAATTCCTCCATTGCTTATAATATAATAAAGAATTACCATTACTAAAAAAGTGCACGTTGTTAGTATTGCAAAAGTGATTTTAATAAATGTTAAAAAAAGTGATTTTAATAATTGTTATCCAAAAAGTGATTTTGATAATTCAAAATAAAAACATACGCACGTTGATCCATCAATGAATTGCATTTTGCATCAAACACTTTCAGAAAAAGAAAAACGAAGAGAAAAAAGGCTGTGCAACTAAAGGAAAGTAAACATTTAATATATATATATATATGTACATTATAAAGTCAAGCTACTATTCTTAATGTCATTTTTTATAATTCTATAAAAATTTAAAAAATAGTATAAATTAAACTAAATTTGTGTGTGTTTGAATATGTTTGTACTCACTTTGACTATTACCATAGAACACATTTAGAATCCTATAACATTTGAATGTCTAATAAATTTTAGAAATTTAATTCCTAGATAATCCTAATTAAATCCCTTCATAACTATCAGATCACTCGATGGTTTGGTTTAGGAGTAATAAACGACTTTTTATGAGATTGGACCAAATAAAGAAAGAATTTACAAAACTAGTCCAAATTTAAAATATTAGAAAATGTATTTTCTTATTAAATTAAATTGTAAATAGAAATAATATCATTTACTAATTTTGCTTCATCGACTTAGTTCGGCATAAACCACGATGGCAATCATGCGTTGGTGTCGTGTACTTTTTTGCATCTCCGGTTATTGTTTTTGAGGTCTAATTTTAGCACCTCATTCATCAAATGAGAATCTAGCATCGAAGATATCGGTCTTCCACGTTAAAAGCTTTGTGTGTCGGTCGTTAAAAAGTTTGGATTAATTCTAATAATCATAGATTGAATCTATCACCTTAAATATTTTAATACTATTTTTAATTACTTTGATGGTAAGAAAAATATTAGTAGTTGTATTTCATCCTCCCATGTACTCAAATTAATATAAATGCAACATGTCTTATGTTAAAATCCTTGATGAAATCTAGTGTTTAACATTTGTCATTCTTGATCCTTACAGTGAACAAAAAGAAAAACTACATCATTTACACCCCAATAATTATCTCCATATACTTACTTTATCCGACATTAACAAGGGAAGAACAATAACATGAACAATTTTTAGTCTTAATCAAATCTTAAAAACTGAATTCTATGTTTTAAAAGGGAAATGAACTAAATGATGATTTAGAGGGTAACGTAAGAAGAAGGAAAGCTCACCGAGTGCTACGGAATAGGCAGATTGATAGGAGGATGATTGGTTTCAACACAAATCAAACCCACAAATTGCAAATTCTCCAAATCCCAACAAAATGCCACTCCTTTTTCTTTCCCCAAATCCATTCTTCTGCTTGTTTTTGTTTCCTCTTCAAAACCCCTTTTTCCTGTGGTGCCTACCGCCCGGACCCACTTCTCAGGACGGCCAGGCTACCACCACCGCCGCCGCTCTCCTCCGCCCACTTGTTCCCTCAGATGCCATAGTGGGTACTGTTCTTTTCCCCCCATTTTTGTTGGGTTTCGTTTTTTTTTTGTCTTGTTTTGTAACTCCTTATGAAAAACGTAATCAACAATTGAAAAAAACAAAGAAAATGACGGTCAATAAGTGGTTTTTGAATACAGACATTGGTAAAACAGGGCTAGGGTTTTATGAGATACCTGCTCGGTGACGGACAATGAAACCCCCGACTAAGTAATTGTAAGTTCAAAACTAATTTTAAGAATGCTTCTCATTGATGGTCAAGTGGGCATCGAGGAGCCAAGAGATCATAAATTCAATCTAGACGAACGTTCCCTAAAAATATTTTATCGGTTTCCTTGATGTTGTAGGTAGGTTTGGTACCATGACATTAATCCTCTGACATTAGTTTGAGGCGCACAAACTGGTCCGAATAATCACATGTATCTGAAGGCCCGGACAAATATCTAAAAACAAATCAAAATAAATAATGCTTCTCATTGAAGCGACATCTAGTTATGCCCTTTTTCCAATTTTTCAATGCTCATGATTTTGCTCTACTTTTTATATTGCAAAGTTTGATCTAAAAGATCCCTTTGATTGCGTTTGTAATCTTTCCATTTTGTTCTCTTTCCATTTCCCAAATATCTCACTTTTCCTTCGTTTATATTTACAGTTGGGTCTGCTTTTTTTCCCCACTCTCTATCTTTGTTTCTATGTGTTTTAAATTTAGAGAGGAATGAATTATGCATGAGAGCATGATTTTGGTGCTATATTTGTGGTCCATTCCTTTAGAATTTGTGTTTTTATATTCTCTTGGAGTTAAAGAAACGATTGGCATTCATGATTGAATTTGGTTTCTTAATGAGATTGAGGAGGAGAAGACAATGCTTTCCATCTTGCTCTTCCCTCAAAGAAGTAATCCACCCATCAATTTCTCTGTGTTCAGATTTATCATTTGTCTGCATATTGAAACTAAAATCAATGTCTTGATTATTGAAATTGTGCTGGGAGTGCCCATTTTCTGATTTTCTTCTTCTGTTGTTGTTTTCCTTGTGTGAAAAGAGGAGCTTCTTTTTTCAGTATTCTGTATATTGTGTCTTTGATGAAAATCAACGTCTTAGTGTGCAAAATGTTGAGTGTTAGTGTAATGTTCTTGTCAAATGGTCAAAGCTATTTTCCCTCCTCATGTGGTGCCTTCTGTTCTTAACTGTGTATATGTATATGACTATCATTTTCATATTAGTGACCATCATGGAGTTGCCTAATGGTCAAGAGGGCTTTGGTGTGCATAAGAGATTATGGGTTCAATCCATGATGGCTACTTACCTAAGAATTAATTTCCTACGGATTTTCTTGACATCCAAATGTTGTAGGGTCAGGAAATATGTCCCATGACATTAGTCGAGGTGCGCGCAAGCTGACCCGAAAAGTCACAAATATAAAAAAAAAACTATCATTTTCATATTAGTTAATCAGTGTGATTGTTAACGGCAACACACTCTGATGAAATTGGCATTGCATCACTTCTTTCTGCAAATCTTTTCATTGACATTTAAATGTGGAAAATTATTCTAGGTCGATGAAGATGAAATATATTGGAGACAGAGAAGGGGTGACGAAGAGTTAGAATGGTCTCGTAGTTCCACCCATGTACTTTTACAGCTAGCTCAATGTTTTAGTGAGTATAGAGCTCGGTTTGAATCTCTTTTTATGGTATTGAGATGAACTTCTGGAATTATGATTTTGTGGAATTTACATGTGCTTTTATATGCTCACCATGTTTCAGTGTCACCATGTTGCTTACAAATTAGCTTGTGGTAAATGTAGCTAAGGCTATGGTTGGACCGCGATCATGGATCGCAGGACTCTTCAATCGCACAGGCAACAAAAAGAATGATAAGTTTCTTAACTACACGTTGAGTTCTATTCAGGTAAATAATGATACTAATGCATTGTAGTGTTGATAAGTGTATGCTTAATGTATCATGGATTTTCCATTTTTTATGTTCTGGTCAATGTTTCAAAAAGCGTTTGAGGCGGCAAGAAAAAGCCTCAAGGCTTCCGCCTTGAGAGTAGAGAATGAGGCTTACGCCTCTTTGGAGAGAAGGTTAAAGCCTCAGAGGCAAAGGGCATATGCCTTTTGTTTAAATTAATTTTTAACTTCTTGTTTGCTAATTCTTAAAGTTAGGAAATCATTATCAATTATTCTTATCAGAGAAATAAAAAAGGACATCAATTTCTTTTTCCTTTTGACAACACAAGTTGAGATGGATTTTATTTATTTCTTTCTTCTATTTATCGAGTGTTCAACATTTTTTTATTATTCACTTAGTTAAACAATGTTTTATTATCTTTTTTTTTTGTTTCTCTATTTTTGTAATACATTATTACATTTATTTTTTTTACCAAGGGATGTTTACATATTTTCCTTTCATTCTTCCCTTATTTTTCTCTATTTTGTTTAACTATATTTTCTTTGAGTTTTAATTATAAAATTATATATTCTTATATAATTCTTATGAGTTATTGTTTCTATTTTTTCATGTTTTTTTTATAATTATTATTATGAGCTATTGCTCATTTTGGAACTTGTTATACTTATTATATTATATTTTTTATGATAATATTTTCGTTTTCTTCATTTATTTCTTATTTTATTTTTCCTTTTATAGAAAACTACTACCTATTTTCTTTTCTTAATTATTTATTACTAATAAGTGTTATTATTATTCTATAGTTTCCCAAAAAAATATTATGTAGTTGTAACTTAGTATCTTCTCGTTTTTCGTTCCAGTGAGGGTTGGAAAAAGATGGTTGGAAATGCTATGAAAACAAATGAAGGGGTATTGACATTGGATGATGGAGAATTGATGGATAAATAATCTTTAGATTACTGTTAACAAAATTTTAATACACTATTGAGATTTTTTTTTATAAAGTTGTTTAAATTTTTTTAGATTTGTCTACTTTTAAGAAGTATTACAAAGTTATGAATGTAAAAGGTTTTAATTTTGAAGATTTAAATATATTTTTTATCTTTAAAATGAGGCTTACGCCTCGCCTCATCAGAAGAAAACGCCTCAAGGCCACTTTAAGCCTTTTAAAACATTGGTTCTAGTATTCTACATTAGGTGGTAGATGGGGATGAATATCGGTACCTCAGTAAGAGGTAAGCTTTCACCTCTTGTGCTAGCTTTTGGCATTTGTAGGCCATTGGCACCTACGAGTGGTACCGGAGTTTAATTTATAACTACGTTCGAGGGCAGTTGTGGGTAGTGTTAGATTTAACACTTCAATTTTTGTTTCAGTAGCAAAGGACTTATGTAATTATCAGTTAGGTTTCATTCTCTTGAATTGAAGTCTCTTCTTGTAGTTTGTTGGCTGGTTTTTTTGTTTTTATGCCATAGTATATTCTTTCCTTTCTCTCAATGTATTAAAAAAATGTTGCAACAACCCAACTCAATAGTCCACAGAAGTTTAGGTTGATAGTGAGATTTAATCCAAATTACGACATAATGTTTAAAGGGGAGGTTGTTGGGCTATCCCATATAAATGGTGGAAGGACTTGGATTTTGGTCTAGAAGTGTGAGGGAAAAATAAAAACTTATTCTTTGATCCAACTTTTAATGTACAAAGGTTCATTTTGTGCCAAGTGTTTTGTCCTTCAATTATTTTTGCCTAGGGGACACACTTTGAGCTCATCCCCTTTCTCTCCACCAATCTATAGACCATGCATCTTCTAGATCCTTATAGATCCTTTTGGAGGTAGTAGGTTTGAAAATATGCATAGATTATGGACCTATATTAGACAGCTCGATTTCTTTATGCCCTCTGTTTATTAATTTAAAGTGCGTGGCCTCCCTTTTACTGGAGGACACCTTCTAATATTCTAAGTAAATATAGTTATATTTAAAACTATTCTCTTAACGACTTGTTAATAATGGAATATGAAGGTTGAGCATATGTTCTAACGTGGGATTGATGCTATCAGGAGGAAAGGCTTCAGAGGCTACAAGACCGAATGCGTATACCTTTTGATGAGACACAACTTGATCATCAAGTATTTTTCTTTATCTGTTTTAGCACTCCTCAGATTTTGAACTTCTACAATGATTATCTGGTCTAACATTCTTGCCAATACAATATCCTACGTTCTGGATTGTAATCTCTAATAAACAATATAGCTATAGAACACTTTGAGATGAGTTCTTATTAGTCTTCGGCTCTTAGCAATGATCATAGTGCATTTTCTTCATCGAAAAAGGCCATACATTAATCACTCAGGTCTTTGATATACTTCAATTCCTAGACACAATGGTCCCCAAGGGGTGGCGCAGTGGTTGAATGTATACTCCCCTCAAGGTCATACGTTCGAGACTTGTGACATTAATTTGTAGACACCTCCCGTGTCTATATTTCTTCAATGTCTTCGGTGTCTGACCTAAGGATGGGCATGGTTACCTCGGGTATAGTGCAGCAAAGCTCTGATTTCCAGGTCTGCAAAGAAAAAAAAAAAGAATCCTAGACACAATGGAGTTTGGTTGTCTCTTTTCTTACATTAAATATAGGTCATTTATGTGCCCTAGTGGTCGAAGAGAGCCTTGGAGTGCTAAAGTTGATGGGTTTAATCCATGGTGACCACCTACAAAAAAATTAATTTCCTACGAGTTTCCTTGACATCCGAATGTTGTAGGGTCAGACGGTATGTCCTGTTACATTAGTTGAGGTGCACACAAGTTGGCCCAGACAGTCACAGATATAAAAAGAAAAAAAGAAATATATATATATATATATATCATTTGTAAATATGTATTTTTATCAAATTTTATCTCAAACTCTTATTATATTCATGCCTATTTTTTTTGCAAGCAAACAGTTATAGAAGCTAAACCATTTTCCCAACTATGATTTATTTTCATCATGGATGAGCACGAGTAATCAATCATCCTTTATTATTGATAGGAAGCTCTGAGAACATTATGGGATGCTGCTTTTCCAAATATTGAGCTTAAAGGGTTGATATCTGAGCAATGGAAAGAAATGGGCTGGCAAGGTTGTAATCCATCAACTGACTTTAGGTACAGTCCAAGCCAACATTTCAATGAAGTTTCTAATCCATCTTACCTCTTATTGATTGATAGTGATAGGGAACTAGATGTTGGATCTTAAGATTTAGTTTGTTGAGAGAAAATGTTCATATGTTGATATTTAAAATTTTTTTCTCACAGTGGGCTGCTTTCTTAGGGGCTGCGGTTTAATTTCGCTTGAAAATTTGCTGTTTTTTTCTAGGACGTTTCCGGTAAGTCATATTCTCCCTGTCTCACTCCCAACAAAGAAATATCCCAGTTTAATTATTCTATCTTTTGCTCTCTTATTTTCCTAATGCTTTTCAATGTTATCACTAATCACATACAAATTCAAAATGAAGGCATCTTTTCGTAGGTTATTGTTTAAGGAAGATGGTAATCGATCTACTTGGGAATATCCGTTTGCTGTTGCTGGCATAAATGTATCATTTATGTTGATTCAAATGTTGGATCTAAAGTCAGGTATTCATTTGGTTTATTGGTTTACTGTTTTTTTTTTTCAATTTTGTATAAAGGCATCATTTATGAAGTATTGTTGATTCAAATGTTCGGTTTACGATCCAATTTCATGTAATCTAGACGTCTTATTTCCCGCCATCCTCTTCATGGACTATCCACACATTATGAACCTCCCTTGAACTGAATAAGATTCATTTGCATGCTGTATTTCAGTTGCCGGTCCTTTATTTGCTTTAAAATTGG
Source organism: Sicyos edulis (assembly GCA_036507275.1). Taxonomy (NCBI): domain Eukaryota; kingdom Viridiplantae; phylum Streptophyta; class Magnoliopsida; order Cucurbitales; family Cucurbitaceae; genus Sicyos; species Sicyos edulis. The sequence goes on from CM071846.1 coordinate 4,907,696, forward strand.
CCATAGGTTTCTTAGGATGGATGACCGGACGCGACCACCTACCTAGGAAATAATTTCTTACGAGTTTTCTTGACATTCGAATGTTGTAGGATTAGACGGTATTAGATGGTATCTCCCGTGAGTAGTCGAGGTGTGGGTCAGTTGGTTTACACTCACGAATATCCAAAAAAAGACCATAGGTTTCCATTTAGAATGTTGATGATCACTGATCCCTGCAGGTCTTGACATTTATGAATCCAACTTAATATTTTTCCTCATTAACCACTTTTTATCCTGCAAAATGTGTAAAGAAACTAAAAGCAATGAACATAATATTAAAAGGCCTTCTCAATATCTCTCTTTCAAGTAAGACTTAATCTTGATGGAGCTAAGGTTTTCTTAATGAATCAAATATCAGTTTGACTGCAAATTGAAAGCTAAAAATCTTTAGCTAGATTCTTGAACATAATAACACAAAATAGCCTGTCTAATATTTTCCCATCCAGCAACAACATTCTCTCATGTTCGCATCTTTCTATTAACATATAGCACAGACGTAGAACACATTTGACAAAAACATAAAATTTAATCCTCTGGAGATTATTTCGAACCTTGACCGACGATATTGAGATTCCTTCTAACAACTGAAAAAATCCTGTCATCTTACCTATTCGGTACAGGAAAACCAAGGGGTATTCCAGGGCTCCATTTTGCGAGACTATTAGAAGGTACTTGCACTATAACATTTTGGTTCCTACTTCCCATAACATATCACACGTATTTTCGTTGGACGCCCACACAGTAGTTTGTTTACTCATGGCAGAAAACGAAGAAGCATTCGACATACTATACTGTGCAGCTTTCGAAATGATGGATGCTCAGTGGCTTGCCATGCATGCTTCCTATATGGAGTTCAATGTATTCAATCTCTCTCTCTCTCTCTCTCTTTCTCTCCATCTCACACACATTAGCATCCAAAATTTGTATCCATGAACATATGTTCTACATCTATTTATTATATCATTGGTGGAGATTGTTGAGGCACTTTTTGATACTTGTAAATATCAGGAGGTTCTGCAGGTAACTAGAACGCAGCTAGAAAGAGAACTATCTTTGGAAGATGTACGTAGAATACAAGATCTACCAGCTTACAATCTGTTGCTTCAGTAGTAGTGTTTTGCTGTCCTGATTGTGTTTGCAAAACAAGATTTTACTCTGAAGAATGTGATGTCAGCCACTTTCAGAGACTGTTTAACTTAGAACTTGTTGTAATTGGGTGTTTGTAGAGCTCTATCTTTTCTCATGATTTTGGAAATAGATGCTGCTTTTGTTTACTGTGTATAGAATCAGGCTAACATAATGCTTTTTGTTTTTGCATGAAACACCAAACACCCACCAAAAACAACACTTCACTACTTCAAAGGGAGGAGTCTGCCCAACAAAAAATCATTTTAACAGCCCACAATGTACAAGGGGGTGGAGATGGCTTTATGTTCCTCGTACCCGCACTCTTTTTAATCTCCATCCCCATGAAGTTCACCTATAAATTGTGTGGGGATGGGAGTAGAGACTCCCTCCGAAAAATTCATGGTCATCGAGTTTCTCGCTTGAAATTATTCTCTATTTAATATATATATATATATATATATATATATATATATATTTATATTTATATTTATAAATGATCACAGTTAATTTTTCATACTTAGAACAATAATTTACTGTTAATCATCAATATTTATTTATTTTCAACTAGATTTTAAATTTAGTAAGAAAATATTCATACTTTTATGTATACATTCAAATTAAGCAATAAAAAATAAATATAAAAAATAAATAAGGAAGGGAGCGAGAAAATGAATATGGGATGAAGAATACAATCTCTAAATTAAAAAAATAAACATAAAATATAAAAATATTGTTAAATCCAGGGGAAAATATCATTTGGTTCCTTAATTTTGACATTTGTTTTTCTCTCAAACAAAAAACGACGACATTTGTTCCATTTTGGTTAATGTTCGTTTAAAAGTTCAATTTTAATTTCTAAATTTTGAGATTTGTTCCAATTTTGTTTTGAACTAATTTTGAGTTTTGTTTCCTTTCCGTTCTTGAATTTTATTAAAAACAAACAACTTAAAATTGGTATTTAGATTTTTTTTTCTTTAAAAAAAGTATCATTTTCGTCTATAAAATTTAAAATCATGATGTCATTTTGTCTTTTGAGTATGTTAAAATTATGGGTAAAATATAAGTTAGTTCTTATACTTTGAAGAAAAGTTAGAGTTTAGTTCTCAAATTTTTTTAAAAAAATAGAGTCGATTTTCATGATTTGAAAAAAAAGTTAGAATTTAGTCTCTATAATTTTATAAAAGTTTATAACATATCTTTATAGAACTAATTATTGGCGTATTAAATACATGGAACTTCACTATTTATACACAAATGATATGAATTTATTATTATTATTATTTTGTTATATAAGTCTTTTAACTTAGAATTTTATAATAGAAACATGAATAATTAATTTTAAAGTACTTAATTCGCTAACGATTAAAAACAGACGATTATTGTTCAAATTTTATAAAATTATAAAGATTAAATTCTAGTTTTTAAAATTATAAAAACTAAATTCTATATTTTTCCAAATAATTAAAATAAAACTCTAGTTTTTGAAATCATAACTTCTATTTCTGTTTTAAAGCTTCTAATTAATGTACTTTAGACATTAAAAAATTTGGTGGCAAATTAATCCACCAAATTACTTATTCCAAATCTAAGAGCTACAAATGTGTCTATAACGCAATTGATTATTTAATTTGGTGTTAATCCATCTTCTTTCTATGGTAACCGATTTGATTTCTAGAATCAATATTTATAAATTTTTTTGTGTGAACTTTGTGCTAAAAAAAAATATGGAAGGAACAGTTGAGCTAGGGTGAGGTCGGGCATGTCTGTTTAGGCTCGATTGCGATTCGGAAAATCTCACGAGGTGGAATCTGACACATCAATAATAGACTTAAAAGGTAAAATATTATTTTGGCTTTCATCTTTTTAACTTTCTATTCTATTTTAGCATGTGAACTTTCAAAAGAAATTTAGTTCATAATTTGATCGATTTTTTATTTATTTCAGAAGTTCAATTTTAATTTTTATATGATAAAAAATAATTAAAATTGCTCCTTATAATAAATTTATAAGTTAATATTAATTAAAATTTGTTCATTATCATTAATAATTTTAGGATAAAATATAAGTTTAGTTTCTAAGATTTCAATAAAATAAAATTTAGTTTTCGTGGTTTTAAAACTAAAATTTAATCCTTATAATTTGAAGATAGTTAATATTTAGTTCTTGTGATTTTTTTAGATTTTATCAAATCATAGAGACTAAATTCTAATTTTTAAAATTATAAAAATTAAATTCTATATTTTTCTGGATCATATAGACTAAATTTTAGTTTTTAAAACTATTCAATTCATTCGTGAGTTTCATATATACTTTTTTTATTATTATTATTAATGAGATTACCTATCTCTCGTCTCTTATTTAAAAATATGTGTAAACACTATTCCACACCCACATTGACTAGTCCGTAAGTTGTTGGAGGCAATTACATAAATGTGTTAGATCTGTATTTTATCAAATATACAAAATGAGTTGAGAAATTTACAAAATAGCATTATCAAAACCTAGAGTCAAACTCAAATACAAAATGAACACAATAAAAGTCAAATTTATACTAAATTTGAAATTATAAAATTGTAACATTTTGAGAAAAGGTTATGAAATATAAAAGCAAGATTGCAAAAATACCCTTTGGTTTGTTGACATTAGGAGTGTATATGAGATGAGTTTGGTTGTGTTAACATCTATCTTTTGAACCAATTCAAAATTTAGTGTATACTCTTTTGAACCAATTCAAAATTTAGTGTATACCCCTAATTGAAAGTATTTTAAAAATTACAAAGAATAAAATTAGATTTTTGAAAGTTTAGTAACCCACATTTCTAAAAGTTTAGGAACTAAAATTAAATAAATAGTATTAATTTAAAAGTTCAAAAACTAAAATATAACAAAACGTTAACCTATCCCTCGCTAAGTTGCCATCACGAGCCTAACTGTTCCCTACAGATTTTGCGCAGAACGTTATACGTTTCCTTTTGAGATTATAACAATTGAGACACAATCTTATACGGTTATTTCCCCTTTATCTAACTTCTATATAGTTTTGTTAGATGTCCAAAAGTGGATTAATTAGCTTTAACAAAAGAGACAAAATTATCGAAAATGCAAGTAACTTAATGGTTTCATTGTTAAGAGTAAATACAGTTCAACATTATAAGAATAGTTGTATTCTCTTTATAGGGTTTGTGATCCATTTACCCCAACTTATACTGAAAAAAAAAAAAGACAAAATTATTAAGAGCAAAAACTTGGCTACTCTTAAAAGTACCAATACATACTCTCTACCATTTTTTTTATAATTAAATCATCTCTTTTACTTTATTTAAACTCATTTTTAAGTTCATTATTAAATGAAAAATGTAGATAATTTGAATTTTAAGTTAAATACCTAAATCAATTTTCACCCAATCTTTTTTCTTTTATAGCTTTATTTGTTGTGGTTTATGATGTAAGGACACACATTTGGAATTCCCCTCAAAGTGGGGAGGTTCACACCTCGACTAACCTTTCTTAAGACATTCTTTCTTTCCATTTGTTTTCCAAAAGTTTGAAGAATCAATGTCATTGGTAAAAAGTTAATCACACATTTTTATGAGTTGTCACTTTTTATTATTATTATTATTATTATTATTATTATTATTATTATTATTATTATTATCTAAAATCAAACATTCACTTCACTTTATATTTAGAGAATTTATCTTCACCGATATATTTTACCTCTTATATTATATTTATAGTATAATTTTTAAAATAATTCATCTATACCACATAATTTTTTATCACTTATATAATTTAATCAGTGATAAAACATAATGTCTTTTTTTTATCAATGATAGAATGTAATTAGCGATAGAATAATTCTATCATCGATTGAGTTCTATCATTAATAGAACTCAACTAGTGATAGAACTAAATGTAGATCAATAGAACTCAACTAGTGATAAAACTAAATGTAGATTTTTTCTGCTACAAATGAATTAATTTTGATTTTGTGCTATAGATAAATTTTTTTTACTCTTTTTTGTTATACATGCAAATCCCCTTATATTAAGAGTGTTTGCTTTAAAGTTTGGACTCGATGATAAGAAATTTTATAATTAAATTCATTTAACTTTTTTTTTAATGTATAACTGTTTGAACCAACTTGCTTGCAAACTCGATTATGGCTATGAGACATTATTCCTTTGTCTGACTTAAAAATAAATAATTTGGTGTATTATTTTTCCACCAAATTAATATTTCTAAATGGTTTGGTTGGATGTACACGTACATATATCAGAAGCTTTAACATAAAGATGGAAGACAAAATTATTATTTTGTCGAACGTTTATAATCTGAATTGACATTTTTTAAGTTTTTTTTTTTAAAAAATCACTGTCAATTAAAAGTTGGGATATTGTTAGGAGTAGGTTAAATTAGAAAAATTTAGAAAAAAAATAGCAATTATAATCATACCATACACAAATTATAAGATATAATTAATAAATAATATTATATTAATATATAATATTGCACTAATAACATATAATGTTTTATTAATAATATAAAATATTTTATTAATACCTTAAATTATATCATATGATCAATATTAGTTATATCGTATATTTTATTATGAATGTAAAAAAAATTAAATTTACATGAATCTGCAATTATTTTGTAAAATTGAATTATGGAGCACAATTTCCCTAAAAAGTTCTTTTAAGTTAAATAATTTGGAGGTTGAAGCAACTAAATGAAATTTCACCCTTTCACCCTCTCATAAGTCAAATAAGAGCTTTATTTGTTGCATTTTATTGATGTAGACATACATTTGGAATCCCTCAAATTGGGTGGTGTCACACCATGACTGACGTTTCATAGAGCATTCTTTATTTCGCTTTATTTTCTAAAAGTTTAAAGAAATAATGCCATCATTGAACATTGAACATTCAACATTGAACATTACTTCATACTTTTTTCGAGTAAAATGATACGTGGATGAGAGATTCAAATTATTTATTTATTATAATTGAGAATGAGAGCTTTGTCCTTTTATATATTTTTTATGTTGACCTTCGTTCGAAGGTAAAGTAAATAACAGGAAATTTTATAATTAAATTTATTCGTAAATTTTAAATTCAAATCCTTAAAAAAAATGACTACTATTAAAATTCCTAACTTCTACCAACATGATGGTTCATTCAACTCAAATCTATCCAATCTTAGTCTAAGGCACGTGTAAATCACTATTGCATGATGTTCATGTTGATCGACTAATCTAATCTACAAGTTGTTGAAGTAATTAAATAAATATCTTGATGTATATTTTTAAATATAGCAAAAAGAGTTGAGAAATTTACAAAATAGCAATTATCAAAATCTAGAGTTAGATTAAAATTGTAACCTTTTCAGAAAAGTTTATGAAATAGAAAAGTAAGATTACAATAAATACCCTTTGGTTGATGTCATTTGTATATGTGTTGAGTTTGAGCGAGTTAAAATCATCTTTTGAACTAACCCAAATTTTTAGGTAGGTAAATCTACCGACTCGACCAATTTTATATGGTTATATGAAAGATTGTTTTTATCTTTTTAATTATAATATATATTTGTTATGTATTTTCAATTTTAAATATGCTAACTTTAACTTTTAATTTAAATTTATATTATAAAAGATACATTCTAAAAATTTGAAATTAAGGTTCCGTTTGATAACAATTTAGTTTTTTATTTTTGGTTTTTGAAATTTATACCTACCAACCATCTTACCATTTTTTCTTGCTTAGATATCTACCTCGTACCTATATTTATACAAACCAAACTAAATTTTAGAAAGAAAAAAAAAATAGTTTCCAAATATTTGTTTTTGTTTTTAAAAATTAGTTAGCATTCACACTACTTTCTTAAAGAAAGATGGATACATTATTGAAAAAGTGAGTCACATAGTAGAAAATTTGAGTAAAAATATAATTAAATTTCAATAACCAAAAACAAAAAACTAAGGTCTCTTTTGATAACTATTTTGTTTTTTTGTTTCTAGTTTCTTTATTTTTGGTTTTTAATTTTTTATTTTAAAAAATAAAAAATCCATATGTTTGATAATTGATTTTAGTTTTCTATTTCTAAAAATTAAAAACTAAAAAATATATTTGATAACTATTTTTTGTTTTCAAATATCACATTCTATTTTAATTTTTTACTCTTTATTCTTGATATTTACATGTTTTTTTAAAAAAACAAAAATAAAAAATTATTTTTAAAAACAAAAATAATAAATAAAATATGAAATGGTTACCAAATGGAGCTTAAATAATTATTACTTAAAATGATAATATATATATATATATTTTGAGTACATATTGTGGAACGAAGACAAATACCGATTTTCGGAATCAAAACATATGAGATGTTGAATTAGTTTACAACAAACAATGAAATCATTGTGTCACTCACTCATTGAATCATATATATTTAAAGTTAATAATACATTCAACTTACCTTAAATAACCTAAACTAATTTTAAGTCCCACTTAGGAACCAATTCAATCCCTTCAAAATTAGATTGCTCGGTAAAACATGTGGACATTGAACCAAAAAAACAAACAAATAAGATATGGCCATTGAAAAAGCAAACCCTACCATAACAAAAAATAATAATAAATAATAATAATAAAATCTTGCTGCCCTTTGTAGATTGTCACCACTTTCCATTACACCAACCCCCCCTTTTCATTTTATTTTATAAATCTCAATCATTTTCATCATTATCTCCATGAAACAATGGAACCCATTGAACCAAAAGAAACAGAGCAATTGCTTCAAGGCCAAGCAGAGATATGGAAATTCATGCTCTGTTTCGCCGATTCCATGGCCTTGAAATGCGTCGTCGAGCTTCGCATACCCGACATCATCAACTCCCATCACTCCCCAATCTCCCTCTCTCAGATCGCCTCCTCCATCGCCGGCGCTGCCTCGGCGGAGATCTCTTATCTCCGCCGCATCATGCGACTCTTAGTCCGCCGGAGAATCTTCTCCGCCCATTCCGACGGCGGAGAGACCCTTTACGGGCTGACCCACTCCTCCAAATGGCTGGTTCGGGACTCCGATCTCAGCCTCGCCCCGATGGTGCAATCGGAGCTCCACAAATGGATGGTCGACCCATGGCTCTGTTTTTCGCAGGGCGTTAGAGAAGGCGGCGATCTTTTTGTAAAAGCGAATGGAAACGATATTTGGGGATTTGCTTCTGTGAACGCTGAGTTTAATGAGTTGTTTAATAATGCTATGGCTTCCACTTCGAAAGTCGCTATGAAGGCGATTCTTACCGATTACCAAGATGGGTTCGACTCTGTTTCGTCGCTCGTCGACGTCGGCGGCGGAATCGGCGGCGCTGTGTCGGAGATCGTGAAGGCGTTTCCTCATATTAAGGGGATTAATTACGACCTGCCGCACGTGATCAACACCGCGCCGCCGTATCAAGGAGTGACCCACGTCGGCGGCGACATGTTTGTGGATATTCCCATGGCCGACGCCGTATTTATGAAGGTAATTCATCGGTGGGAGCTGTTTGTTTGACATATTTAGGTAGGATTTATGTTAACGGAGTTACGTTGAAGAGGTATATTGAGTTGGAAGAAGAATATTGAGTAAAGTTGTGTCACAATTTCGTTTGAAGACGGTTTTTGTGGAGAAGAATTAGACTCAACTTATTTGAGGGTAGATTTAAAATGAGTATTATTTTTAGCAATTAAAAAAAATTATTAAAAATAAATAGTTAAAAATAAGATATTTTGATTAATTTGAAAAAAAAAATTAAAAATGAATAGTTAAAAATGATTTAGTAATTATAAATTAATGATTAGAAATAAGAATTATTTTTAGAAATAAAAATGGGGGAAGTTAATAAAAACTCTTTGATGTAGATTTTCGATAAAGAATTAATAAATTCTAAAATTATATCCTACCTAAATTTGCCAAATAAACAGCCTAGATACTTGGATAACTAGGTTTGAAAGGTTTTTTTTTTGGGAGAGGGAGACAAATACCGATTCTCGGGCTCAAACCTGTGAGGCCGGTGTTGAACTGGTTTACAATCAAACATTGAAACCATTGCGTCACTGACCCACTCGATTGAAAGGTTTTTTTAATCCTTAATTATTATACAGATTACTAAGCTATTGTCATGAATATATTATCTGTTCAATAACATTTGAATATATGGAAATAACATTTGAATATATGGAAAATTTATTAAATTAATTTTTAACAAGCGACACCATGAATAAAATCTATCACTTCATTATTTTTCATGATTCTCTTTACTCTTAGATCATCTCAAAATGATTTTTTTTTTTAATAATCCTCTAAATAATTTATAAGTGAGTAATTATTATATCGTGATGGCAAATTTTAACCACTCCATTCTTTAACTTCCACTGAACTCTTCCAAATTAAAGTATGCTCTTCAAAGAATTTTAAAATGTTTGAAATAACAAAAAGTTTAAAACAGCAACTAAATAAAATAACTATATTTATAAGAATATTTCTCTTAAAACAATTAATAATAAATTTAGGTAAACCTATCTAAACTCAAACTAATTTGAAAATTTGTTCCTACATTGATATTTTTAGATACTATAAAATCAAGAATAAATATGCTAAGTTTTTCTCGACTAATTTTTAACTCAATTCAACTGCGAACCTAACTCAACCTAACTCAACCTAAATAGGTTCATAAAACTCAATCCAACTATTTAAATTGGATTGAATTAGTGGTTAATTTGGATGTAGGTTTATTTGAACACCCCTAAGTAAATTAGATCATTTGATTTGAGCTAATCATTTGAAGTGAAATTAATCGACACAGTGGATATTACACGATTGGAACGACGAGGAGTGCGTAAGGATTCTAAAGAACTGCAGGAAATCGATTCCGGCAAAAACAGGGAAAGTGATTCTTGTAGAAGTGGTTTTGAAACCAGATGGGGAAGGGGCATTTGACGACACGAGGTTGTATTTCGATCTGCTAATGTTGGCTCATACAAATGGAAAAGAAAGAACAGAGAAGGAGTGGAAGAATATTCTAGAAGAAGCTGGTTTTGCTCGTTATAAAGTAATTGAAATTCCTGCTTTAACTTCCATTATTGAGGCTTATCCCTTTTGAATCTGTGTTTTTTCTTAACTTTCTCTAAAGTTTTATCCTATCATATCATTACTCTAGTTTCTTTCATGTGGTCATGATTATTCATGTTTATCAATTGGTGTATTATTATTGATTGATGTCTCTTTTATGAGACATAAGATGATATGCATCTTTTTATTTTATATATATATATATATATATATATACACATGTTTTTCTCTCTCTTTGGGCTATCAATCAAAGCACAAACAATATTGCTCTTAGTTGGATGTCAACAAAGGCATTAACAAGTGTTTAAATGAAGAGAATCAAATAGAAAATAATTCAATTAGTCACATTTAGATAATATATGATCATTCTTTCTATAATTATTATTTAATTTTTTAATAATTAATTACTCATTCTCCTATCGATTACTTTTTATTTCTTTTAAGCCAACGTCATAGTTACTCATCTTGTCACGCAGTGGAAAGATGAGAAGTCTTCAATATTTTTATAAGATATATGAATTAGTCTATTTATTATCAATTGGTTTTGAGGTAGAACTCCATATTTATCTAGTATGATATCAAAATTTCTTTCTTATATGACATCAATTTAAGGAGACATGTTGAGATACTCATCTTGGAGTTTTTATCCTACATTGAAAAAATGACAAGTTTTCAATATCTTTATAAGATATGAATATTTCTTTCCGTATGAATTAATTTTGAGGTAAATTTCATATTTTATTGAATAACTATGTGGCATACACGTGAGCCAAATATTATGTTATGCAGTGAATGAAAAGAAAATGAACTATTATAAATTATTCTTATGATATCGATAGAAGATGTGATGTCACAATTCTACAAATTTGCGCATGAACATTAACTTAACACCTCATGCAAGGTGTATGCTAGTAAATTTGAGTAAGGCATATTCACATGTAAATGTTAGGCATCTACTATCTCCAACTACGTGAAAACAATTTTAGAAAACGATTGAAGTAGTTTTAGTAACATAGATTAGACGTTAATTTTTTGTCTTTGTTGTTTGTTTTCTTCCATTTCAACTCAAGATTCTAGAATTCTTTCAAAAAAAAAAAAAAAAAAACTCAAGATTCTAGAAGATTTTATTTCGTTCAATAATTATTTGGTTTTTTGTTTTTTGTTTATAAAATTTAAGCTTATTTCTACTCAAATTTTTTATCATGTGTTTCATCTTTCCTACAATGTATCCATATTTGCTTAAGACAGTAGTGAATACTAACCAAATTTTAAAAACAAAAACAAGCTTTTGGAAGCTACTTTTTTTTTTTTTTTAATTTTAATTTAGGTAACCAAATTTTAAGACAGTAGTGAATACTAACCAAATTTTAAAAACAAAAACAAGCTTTTGAAAGCTACTTTTTTTATTTTTAAATTTTAATTTTATTTATTAAAATATAAGTAAGATATAGATATCAAAATATTGAAAAAAGTATAGTAAATTAATCGGTGTAGGCTTGAATTTTATAAACAAAAAATTATAAATAAAATGGTTATCAAATGGGGTCATACTAAATTATTTTTATTTTATTATTATTTTTTTTAATTTAGTGGCCATTCACGTTTAAAAGAAATATGAAGTGACAACACTTTTTTGTTTCATTAGAAAAAAAAACAGTATTTTCGCCAAAAAAATGAGGTTAAATTACAATTACATCGTTTGAGGTGACAGCAATTTGGAGCTGAAAAAAAGATGAAGAGGAAGTAAAATAATTTATAGATATGAAGTACTCCTTTGGAGTGATGTTTTGGAGATGAGATGTTATAAAAATTATTTATTTTATATTATTTTTGTAATGTAATTATTGCATATTTATATTAATTAATAAAATTAATATATTTTATTTTATATTATATGATTGAAAATTAGAGAATGTTTGATATGATATTTTATGAGATTAGATAAAAGATATTTTATATTGTATTATATGGTTGAAAATTATAAAAAAATTTGACACGATATTTAAAAGATTAAATAAAATATTTGACGTGATGCAGAGGAGGAGTTGAGGAGAAGTTGATGTACTAAAAACAAACATGAAATCTCAACTCCTTCCCCTTCCTCTCCTCAACACCAAATCCCAGACACCCCATTCAACTGTGTACAACTTTCTTATTGAAATAAATGCATAATCTACAAGATATTTAAATATATATCCTAAATACGAGGTGGGGATCCTCAAATTCTTTTTTAAAATACAACAATTTAGAGTGAAATATTTGAACTCATGACCTTTTAATTATGGATGTATGTTAATATCATCGAGTAAGGTTCTTGTTGACATAGGTAAAATTTATATAAATTTTTATTACATATTAGAATAGGAAAAATGTATGGGACAAAATTTTCTAAAAAGTAATTATAAATGTAGAAATTTTTTAAAGTGTTTGCTTCCATATTTATTAATACATTTTAATATTGTGTAAATATTCATTAACATCAATATTATAAAAAATGTTAGTTTTAAAAAATATATTATAAAAAGTATGTGACGAATGTTCAATGATCCAAGTAATTGCATTTGTTAATTCTTTTAAAGTGATAATATTTATAATTATTTTCAAGCAAGCTAATAAAATATTTGGCCTAAAAGTTTATTTACTCTTCTCGATTCAATTTAACTATTTATGTCACTTCTTTTAGTATATATTAGGAAAGGAGGATAAGTATAGATTTTCAGGATCGAACTTGTAACACTGTCGCTAAATTGGTTTACAACTAAACAATAAAATTATTGCGCTAAAGTTTATATTATCGTGTCATATCAATTTAACTATAAATTTACATATAATCAATTTATATATTATAAGGGAAGGTTTGTTTGTCAACTCTAAAAACTATTATTAATTAGTCTCTTCAAACAATCGCATACAAATTGAGTTAATAGGAATAATTTTAAATAATTCTTCATTTCTAACCATTTAAAATAATTCTTCATTTTAAAGTATTTATAAGTTTTTTTATCCGCCTATGAACATTATTAAATGTAGTTTGATAAAATAAAATTTAATGTATATACTTTTTTTATCATCTATATATACATAACATTATGAACTTTGCACTTAACGTTGTAAAATAAAATTTTAGTTTAAAATATTATTTTGCTAGACTTTGAGTTTAGTTCCATTTTTGTCCCTAGAATATCAAAAATCTAATTTTAGTTTTTGAATTTTCAATTTTGTTCCCTCTTCATTCTTGGACATTCAAATACTCAATATTAGTCCACCGACTTAAAAATAAAATTAAAATTAGTCCTTCTCGTAAATTTAAAGTTAATGTTAATGGAATTTGGTTCAATAATTTGAATGAAAGTAAAGATAAAATATATACATATTTCTAAAATGGGAAATTGTAGTGGATAACCACTTTTAAGAAAATAATTACAAATCTAGTCATCTTGTAAAGTATTTGTAAATTTATTTTTTATTTTAAATTTAATTAATAATATTTTTTTATAATACCTATTATACCCTAGGCAAATATCTAGTCTGACGTTTGTTTCTTTTTATTTATAAATAGTGTTTGTTATTGACTAGTTAGGGTGGCCACGTGGCGAATGCCAGATTACATATTTATGATTTTTTTTGGTTTTCTTGTTTGTTTTCTTTTTTTTTTAGTTTTTTTTTTTTGTAAATCTTTTTTTTAAGTTCCTTTATATTTTTTTGAAGCAATTACGTTTTTAAAATATTTTTTTTATTTAATTTCGTATGATTTATTATTCTTTGAAACGTAAGGTTTTTTTTATCAATCGTGTATGTCATTGAGCTGTGTTATTGGTCACATTTTATTTAAAATTTCATGATTTTAATTGTTTGATTTTTTGGAAAATTATAATGGACGACTATTCTAATAAAATAATTACCAAAAAATAGTCAAATTTAAAAATATTTGCATTATAATCAAGCCCCAAGATGAACTCGTCTTCTTCTTTGTTCGATTATCCGATATTTTCTGGAGCATTGTGTTTTCTGACCAATTCTTCTTCTTTTTCGGTGTTTTCTTTGTTTTTTCTTCGATTTCGACGATTTTCTTTGATTCTCTTTATATTTCAGTAATTTTTCTTCGATTTCTTCGTGTTTTGTTTGTTATCGTCGCCCCTCTAACCTTTTCAATAATCAAAGGCGAAAATCAACCTGAAACTTTAATTTTTTGGTATTGTGGAAGCTAAAGATAAATATTGTATTAATTATAAATAAACACCGTATTAACTATTAATAAATATTGTATTAATTATAGATAAATATTGTATTTATATATTAAAAAATATTGTATTTATTAAAAAAATATTGTATTTATAAAAAAAAAATATTGTATTTATATAATATAGTATTTATAAATACACATTAAAATATTGTATTTGTAAATAGTATTATAAATTTTAAACCATTTGCACCATTAATACATTTTAATATTTTACTATAAATACTCATTAATATGATATTATAAAAAAAATATAGTACTTATACATTTACCACAAAGACAAGGTCAATTCATAATTTCGTATTTATTTATTAATAAAAGATTAAAGTTTTTAAATATTTTGACAAACTTAAAAAAAAAAAAAAAAAAAAAAAGCAAAACAAGGATGGTTCGGTGAAATTTTTTAGGAGGCAATTTAGGTGGGAATTGAAAAAATCAAGGACGGTGGGAAAGTTTTCTTAAGAGATTGATTTAAATAGGGGGGGCTATTCATGTCTTTTTACCTATAAATGAACTTTTTTATTAAAATGTCGTGAACAGTTTTGCTAAATTCTCTCTAAATGTATACTTTTGCAAATTCTTTCTTTATTTAGCTTAGTCACGCTAAAAGCTCTTCTAAAATTTATAAAAAAAATATGTTAATTTGAAAGTTCCATCTTGGTTCTTACACTTTTAAATACTCAATTTTAGACCATAAACTAAATTAAATTAAATTAATCCCTATAATTAATTTGAAGTTTATATTAATGAAATTTGATTCAATAATGTTAATAATTTAAATACAAGTAAAGACAAAATGTATAGATATTACTAAAATTTATAAACAAAAATGTTAATGTAAAAAAAAATAATAATAAACAAAGATTGTTAATTTGAAATTTGGGGACCAAAACTTAACAAATTTAAAAGTTCAAAGATAAAAAACAATAGAATAAATTTAAAAGCTCCCTGAATTAAAATTTGACATTTAAAAATCTTCATATCCGGATTAAAATTTGACATTTAAAAATCTTGATATCAGAACAAGATAAATTTCAAGTCTAGTGATCAAATACTATTTTAACGAAAATTTCAATTATATGATTTGATTATATTTTAATATTTTTTTTAGTACAATTATATTTTAATAGTTTAAAAAAAACTATGATTTTTTCTATTTCTTACGCCACGTTTAATTTTATTTTTTTGTGAAAAAATTTCTATCACATGTCTACTATCGCTTTAAATTCACAAAGTCTTTATATATAATATTTTTATGTCATGTCATATTTAAAGTTTCGAATGGAATAATAAAATTATTGCACTACTGATCAAATATATTTAGATTAAATTATTATTAGATTCAATTTCGATTAAAGTTAACTTTAAACTTATTATAAATATAAATTTATATGGAATAAGACGTTTAAAAGTGCCAACATGAATAGTTAGTCAGCGACATTAGAGTAGGCCTAATGACCAAGAGGTCTTGAGTTTAAGTCCCCCTTCAATTGTTGTAATTTAAAAAAAAAAACCTTTAAAAGTACTAATACTAATTGGAAGAAATGTTAATATAACATTAAAGAACAACCTCATAAGTAGATAATAATTATTCAGTTAATGAATATTACATAATTGAAAACATTTGCTAATTGGGAATTTTAATATTATTTAAATAAATTAGATATTTATATTAAAAAAACACAACAAAATAGAGATTATATACAAATAAAATACAAATTTTCTTTTAAAAATTGTCCATATAAATTAGACACTAAAAATAAATCAGAATTTACATTTAAACAAGTTATTCCCACAACTCCTCTATAAAAAAAACCCACATCCACTTGTTGTTGACAACTCTTTTACAAAAATTTACATCCAAATGAACTATTATAAAAATTGAAAGTTCTAATCACTCAAAATAACTCATTTTTTAATCACTCATAATAACTCACTCATCCAAATATCCCCCAGTGTTATAATCAATCTTAATCTAAATAAAAATTCCTTCTCTTTTTTATTGTTTCACCTCGTTTATCTTTCTTCTTTTTTTTAACAAACAAAAAATTTCATTAATCAATCAAATAAAACAGAAAAAGATTGAATTTGGACTCCCACAGTCCCGATCACTATAAAAAAAAATCAAAGAAAAATAATAATGGGCTTTGTCCAGTATTAGACTAATTGGAGAAAAATATTGCATCCATGTTCAGATTTAAAATCTTTAGCAAAAATAGTCCAACGATTTTTGTAAGGAAATTTGTTTTGTTGTGAAATTACGCAAATATCCTCCACTATACACCAATGTTTATTAAAATAGAAAAATACTAAATTTTCAAAAAAAAAAAAATCTTCCCAAATTGTAGGCTATCATTTTCAACTCAAAATTATCTTCTTAAAATTTTCTCAATAATGAGATGGTAGATAACATTTTTCTTAAAATTAAAAATTTTTATGTGAGATACAATATTTGTTTGTTGTTTTAATTTTGGTAAGAAAATATAAAATCTTCCATTCATATATCAATAAATATAAATTTTTCGATCATTATTATTTTTTTAGTATCAAAAGTAAGTTGTGTAATGTATTAATAATTTTAAAATATATTAATTCTTTTACTTGGTATGTAAAGTGTCCTATTATTATCGAATTTTATGATTGAGATATCTTATATATTGTTGGCGTTGGTGTAAATCAAATAACCAAGAGGTTTTGGATTTTTTTTTTTTTAAAAAAATTAGCAATCATAGTCATATGTAGTATAATATGACATTAATATTACATAATATTGTATTAATATAACTGTATTAATAATGCATAATAATGTATTAATATAATACAATATTGAACTATATTTATGACTTGTAAATATTTTCAAATTTGACTACAAATTTATTTTATTAGGATTTTCCTAAAATATATTAGTGAAAATAGATTAGTTATTTAATATTAAAAGATATTGAAAAATAGTCGCATAACTAAATACAATATTAATAGTTGTATTATTTATAATAAATACAGTATTTATCAAATAAATATTTACAAATATTCAAGAAGTATGTTGTTATTAATTATAATAATAAATACATTGACATGTTAATACTTGTATATGATAAAGATCTGGTATATTCTCTTTTAATAATAAAAAAAAGTAGCATATTCAATTATTATTATTATTATTTTTCTGAAACCAGCATATTCAATTATTATTGATTCATAAATTATATTTATATATTATTAATACTATTTAATAGTGATATTAATTATATGTATGAAACATATATTTGTTTCATAAAATGTATTTATTATAAAAAATAAAATATATTTTTTCAAATACGTAATATTGCTCTTCTCTGTTTTTAACTTATTTATGTATTAGTATTTGTTTTATAGTATTATTATCTATAAATTGTTATTATTAATACTGAATTTTAAAAAATTATTGTTATTAATACTTAATACATTATATGTATTACATTATTAAGACGTATTACTGATAGATATTTTTTGTGAAAATCGTGAAATTTTAAAAGAATCAACGTAATTAATTAAAAAAAAAGAAATTGCTGAAAAAAAACAAAATTAAAAAACGGAAAGAAAAAGGTTTTAAATTGGTGGCCACGTGTAGCCACCATAGCCGCCTAATGAATACAATTCTTTTAAAAAAAGCATAACGAAGTGGTTGCAAAATTTGGCTTCAAATGAAAGAAAAAATTGTCAGGAAGGGCAGAATCGGTACTACATAAAAAATTTATTATTAAATTTAAATTAAAAAATAGATTTACAAATACTTTTAATTATGTCTAGATTTGTAATTATTTCTTTAAAAATGGCTATCCATTACAATTTTCCCAATAATAATGTATCAAAAAGAGAAGACCCTGGTACAATGATTTTAATATACAAAAAGTAACAAAATTGAAAGAAAATAAATTTGATCTTCAACAATTTTAAAGTTGAATTTTGAAACCATGTAAAAAAAAAACCAACATACCTAAATTTCACTAAATTGAATTAACGACACTACCAAAGTGGTTGGAAGGAATATGAAGCCCCAATATGGACTAATCTTTCCCAAAAGAAAAACTTGTAAAATCTTTGATAAGTCTGCCATTTATCCATCAACTTCTCAAAGACCCAACCAACAAGCAAATTTGGTTAGGATAACTATTTATTTAAATTGAGATCAGAATAGAAGAAATCCATCTCATTTGTAATTAAATAATTCTTGGCTTTTCCGTAACATATGCAAAGTTGAAAAAAGAAGTGTATTTGATTCACCATTGCAATCCAAAGTCAGTTCCCTCTTAACTTTTCAATTGTTCTTCAAAGATTCCACATTTATCAATTTTGATGAAAATACCTTTTCTATTAAAATAACACTTCAAGTTCTCTTAAAAGAAACCTCCAGAAAAGTCAGCTGTGTTTGTTCTTCATCTACCGAAAAGCTTCTTACATTTCCATTTAATTAGCAGCTAAAACAAGAACATCCCATTCTTGCCATAGAATTATGAAAGCTAAGAAATCACAAGCTTTTTTTAGGAAGAAAAATATATATATAGCATTTTATCCCCTGTGGATCTCTCTTCATTATTCTTTTGATCTCTATCTATCATCTATTTACATTGAATGATTCTACAAATTATTTCTCTATTTTTAACCTGAAATGTTGTTATTAGTGTTAATCCCATGGATACTAAACGAGACAATTTAGCGAATTTAATTGTTGATGTTGCTCCATCATAGAGGCCCAATCCATGTCCTCGTAAGCAGCTATTGCAAATACTTTGGAAGTTTTTACCACTTTCATTAACTGAACTTATATAACTTAATCAGAGCTGGGCTTAATTTGGGGTGTCTACGAGTTGACTCAAAAATTCAGCTTAATTGAAGAAACAACTCAATCCAATCCAACTCAACTTTATATTTTCAAATTAGATAAGGTTGGGTTCGTCGCTTCATATCCATATCTATTTTTGTTCAAAGAATTATCAAATGAAAAAGGTTGGTTGTTGGACTTGAACCGATAACATTTTATGCAAAGTGAGTCGAAACTTACAAAAAACTTACATGAATAGTATAATAATGAAAATATTTACACATATAATAAAAAAATGTAAATCGATAGATTCTATAATCAATTACTGTTTTTCGTTTCCACAATAATTGAAAATTATTGATCCAGTAATTCCCCATTATTGTGGAATGAAAAATAATAATAATGACTGTGTTGGTTTTTTTTTTTTTGAAACAATGACTGTGTTGTTAAGTCATTTATCACTGAGTAAAGATCGATATTTAAGTTCGTACATCAGTTATGCTAATTTAATTGGAATTATTAACATAATTGAAGTGAATAATACTAAAAATAATCTATTAGTGAAATACACGTAATACCACTAATTTTCTCGACTAGTTTTTTTTTTTTTTTAAATAATTTCTCGACTGGTAAAAGCTGAAGATTGATAAGGCAAGTATGATTTTGGGTCATAATATATTATATCTTCAAATCTTTTTTTTTTTTTTAATTTGACTAAAAATATATCTAAGATTAGTACTTTAAAGTGTGTGCAGCTCCATTTTGATATATTTGGTTTGTTTTTGAAAATTCTTTATAAATGGTGGCTTATGATTAACGGTGGTTGTCTTCAAGGGACAGCCCAGCGGTTGAGGCAAAAGATTTCAAAGCATGCTTACTTGAGAGATCTCTGATTTGAGGTCGTTGGAAAGCGATTAAACTAGAATACCCTTCGAAGTATCTCGGTGCCACAGTCTAGGGACGAGCCAGTGGTGCTCTGGGTATAAGAGAGCGAAGCTCCGATTTCTCGGTTTTCAAAAATATGATTAACGGTGGCTTATTATAAATGGTTATGATAGACAGAGCATCAGTTTGGTTATGATAGACGAAATGTTATAATAAACGGTAAGTTATGATTAACGGCGGCTTATTATAAATTGTGTTTGAGGGACAAGTTATTATAACAGGGATTATGATAAACCGTGTTTGAAGGATTGGTTATGTAACAAAAACTAATATATGTAAGGTTTAGAAAATTGGGTACGTAGGTTTAGATAAATGAACACGCAGATTTAGGTAGCCACCATTTATAATAAACGGTGGGGCAAACATTGGTTGAGTTATTATAGTCAACCCGATCGTTTACATAAACAAGGGGCTCAAACACGCCTAAGAGATTTGAGTCAATAAAAATTATAAATTGAGTATAAAATAAATTATAAATGAGAGTCCATTATGTTTAAGTGGAGTATAATAAGTTAATTAGAGTAATAGGTCAACGATACTAACGTATGTCTTAAAATTTTGAAAAAAAAAAAGTTCGAGCAAAAAAAAAGCTAAACATTAAATAACAATTTTCTCAATAACGACTTTTGTTTCAATAAGATGTCAAGGGTTATTCCTTACAAACTTAAACAAAAACAAGCTAAAAACATCTCACCTATAATATTATTCTTTCGATGTCTCCGATGCTTGGTCTAGAGATGGACATAATTACCTTTATTTAAAAAAAAAACTAAAATATTTAAATAAAGGTCAAATATGTGATGACCTGGTTTATGTCAATGAAGGGGTTAGGCATCCCTAGGCCAGACCAATCCCTTTCGGAATCGACTTATGGTCTCACTTTGTTCTTTTAAGTTTTCTTTAGTTTGTTTAGATGAGGAAAAGATAATATATATATATATATATATATATATTTATTGGTATGAGACATTTTAAAAGCAAAAAAACAAAGTTATAAGGGCTATAATTAAGAGAATTTGTCTTCCATAACATAATTTTGGTTCTTTATTATAATTGTAGCACATTTTTCAAAATAATTTCATCAATAACACATTTTGCAAAAAATTGCTATTATAACATCATTACATTTCTATCAGTTCAACTGATAGACTTAGATTTCTAACAGTTCACTTTATAGACTTCTATTAGTTCCACTGATAAACTTTAGATTTCTATCAGTTGAGTGACTGAACAATGTAAATTAGTAGACTTTAATCATTTTTGTGTCACAAATGAATAAGGTTGAGAATTATGTTATACATGAATTTTTTTTTTTTAATATATATACAAAATCCCCTATAATTAAAGCTGACAATATCACATTTTTTAACCTTAATAATTTACTTTGAGACTTCTAGCTCGATGCTTTGGTTTGATTTATAATCGCAATATCTATACGTCTAATCACAACCCATTTATGGTGAATATTTTCTTCTTTGCTTTCACATGTATGTAATGATTCAGTATTCCCATATCTAAGCTGTTTATATCTCTCCGCATTTATAAGGGAAAAAAGAAGAAAATAGATCTCCTTTTTTTTATCTCTATAGTTTAGAGAAAAAAAAATAATAATCTTTATAGTTTGAAAATTATAATTAGTTTCCATAAATTCAAATAAAGTTAAATTTAATTTTTATTATTTAAAATTAAAATTTAATCTTTATGGTTTGATAGAATCTAAAAATTGTAATTAGTTTTGGCTTATTCACTAGAATCAAATATTCACTTAAGCTTACGCTCGTTTGGATGGAGTCTACATTCAATTTCTCCAAATTATCCACATGGCTCTTTATATTATATTATAATCAATTTAGTATGAGAAAAGTAACTCATACATTATTTAAAGCAGTTCAAGACTTTACCTCTTTCGAATGTGAGATAAATGCCACAATGTGATTATTTTAACGTATAATTTTCGGTAAAAGAAAGTCAAAATCCTACCGAAAAAATCCGGTAGCTTTTATGAAATAAGAGACTTTCTTGCACATATTGACTAAATTTTTCATTTGAAAATTTTGTTATAACATAAAGTCGTGCCACACTAAGAAGTTTTTTCTAAAATAATTATAGGAGAAATTTGCTCGATTTCCTGAATTCCTCAATGACCCTAATATATTATATTAACCAATTCCTAAAATGGGTTATGTAAACTTTTCCATACCATAATAAAATGGGTTTTTATAGGAATTGGTTAAATTTGAAAAGTATTTATAATATTAAGTAAAAAAAAAAAATAAATTACAATCATAATTTAAAGTACTAATAATTATACCGTATTATTAATAATATTTATATATTAATACACAATATTGTATTAATAATATTATATATTATTGTATTAATAATACAAAGATGCTCTTCTAAAATAATAATAATACAAAGATGCATTAATAATAAAATAATACTAAATAATGAGTAATACCATTTTTTTTATCAGGAATGCAAATGTTTTCTTGACTAATTTTATAATTATTTTTGTTAAAATTGATTATCTATTACAATTTGCCTAATAAAATAGAGAGAGAAAGTGTTGGTTTTTACTTCCAAGGACTAGAAGAAACTGTGAGCCATGTGTTAGTGGTAGTGATGTTTGTGGGTATTTGGACACCAAAGTGATGAATTTCTTTAAATAGATTATGTGTATTTTAATTTTGTGGGGTTTCACTTTTAAGATAAGATAGGGAAGGTTCACTCTTGTCTCAATGTGCATTAAGTTTGTGGATTGGATGATTAATTTCAATGGGGGAGGGGGCTACATTTTTTTTTTCTCTATGTTCATACTTCTAAAGTGGATATAGCATTGTTGTTTGGCACTATATATTAAAAGTGGAGGTAGATCATAAGTGTTAGAATATATGTCAAAATATTTCAATAGCTCACTTTTCAATCATAAATTTACACTTAAAGAAAGGCCAAATTTGGTGATGTGGTAGTCCAACTAAATACTTAATACTTGTTGTGAGATATTAATTGTTTCTAAGGATTAGGATGAGATAAACCTAATTTTTAATGTCATCAACCACCATCATTTTAATGGTAGATATTAAATAAATAAACGCTTTTAGTGTTCAACGTGATTATAAACCCTACTTAGTCATAATTTTAATATGATTTATCATGTTCCACAAATTCAAAATGGATCTATTACATATTTCATCTCTATCTAACACTCTTAATAAAAGAGTTATCAATCCACACAATATATACTTGAATTATATAGTACTACATAATTCAAGTATACTAATATGGTAGATATAAGTTCAACTTGAACAAGCTTTGATTATGATTCTATGTTTTGTAATTACTCACCAAAACGTTATTTTATGAGAGTTTTTAAAATTTATATATATGATTAAATTTCAAATGAAATTGGAAATATCTTAGGCAACAAAAATTGTTCTATTGACATTATAATTTAACAATCAACCTGTTTTAATTTATCAAATGGATTAGTAGTACATTGATTATCTTATTTGGTGTTAAGATTAATTTCAATCTACAATCATAAATTTAATCCTAAAACTATGAAAAAAGCAACGACTTTTATGTTGAGTTTGTTGATCTTCCTCTCTAAATTTATATTAAAAAGAATCGAACATGTTTTAATTTCTATTTTACATATATATATATATATATATATATATATATTACCAAAAATAAATGGAAATATCTTAAATTTGCAAAAGCGTGGGCAGACATGTGGTATTATTTTGGGGATGTTGTTATTATGATCCCATCATCTTATTAAACTAAACGCCACGTTGTTCCAACTCATCACCGTCTTCGCATTGGCCCCAATTTCATCCCAATTTTATTGTCATTTCTAAAAAGTGATTTCTACTTCAAAAAAAAAACATAACACCAATTTCTCATTTCAAAGCTCTTAAATGGAAGCAAAAGCGTTGTTGGGTCGATTTTTTTTTATATATATATATATACACGAGAGTGATCTGTTCAATTTCTACGTACTTTGTTTATTCTCAAAAAACAAAATTCACATGAATTTATGTAACCCATCAAGCTAAAGATTCAAATTTAAATTTTGAATTTGGATTCTAAATCCTAAATTTGAGGATTTATAAATAGTTATCTAGCAAAACCTCTTATTTCAATAAAATGTGGTTGGTGACGAACCTAGGTAGAAGCTGATGGGTATGTAATGCTTGAGGTTAGGAGGGTTATATAAATATGAGTTGTACCACGTGAGATTGAGAGAGATCTCATAGATATGAAAATCATAATAAAGAAAAAGGCTTTAAATTTTTTATAGGTACTGCATGTACCAATAAGGTGCATCTTTTCTTTTCAATTGCTTAATCATAAAAACTCTAAATTTATTGCATACTTTATTCTTATTACATGGTTTTAATTAGGAAAAATCTTAGCAGCTCACCCGGCCTAAAATTGTTCCATAGTATATATCAATTCTTTTAAATCTTTTTAACCATCCTTCTAACATTCAAATGAAGTACGTTTCATTCATGCACCTCTCATAATCCTGAATATTGCATCTTACAACATTTAGATATCATGAAAATCAAACAAGTGACCATACCAATTGTACTCTTTAACTTTTTAATTACGTTCCTCTCTTAAGTAGTTGTTTTCATTCTAATGTACATTAAAAAGCATTTACAATTTTGTCAAATTGAGTAGGTAAACAAGTCAGAGAAATCCACTTTAAATCAAGACAATTCTCAATATGGGAGAAAGAAAGTCTGTATTTTCTTCTTAAGTTCACAGAAACCTTATTAACAACTGATGGGCATTTATCTCTCCATCTCTCTACATATGTTTTCTTTCTTTCCCTTTGAACAAACCTATTAAGTAGTCAGTAAGCAGCAGCAGATTTCTCTATGAACAAACACACCCCATCACTAAGCTCCAAACAAAAACAAAAAAAAAAAACACTAAAACTCAGGGTCCCTCACACTCTAAAAGAAGAACATCCAACAACTGAAAAAGGAGACAACTTTCTCTATGGTAAGTAAGTGCAGAAAAAGCAGGATTCTTTTTTTTTCTTTTTTCTTTTTTTAAAGAGGTCAATGAAATCTAAATGGGTGTTTTTGTTTTTGTAGAAAAAGGGGTAAAAAAGGAAATAGGGGTTTGTTTTAGCCATGATGATGATGATGATGGGTGATTCCTGTAAAGTAATTGAAGTCATGGTGCTGGACCCTGAGTTGCTTTAGCCAAGAATCTGCCACGCTCAGAAGCGACACCACACGCTCTTGGTCCCGCCCATAATTGCCAGAAATCCACACGTCTCCTTGCATCTTGTAGGTGGCTAGACCAAATGCTGGCACCCACATCTCTTCCCCTTCTTTCCTTTTCCTTTCTCCACTCTCAATTTCATCTTCCAATTCCATATCTATACAAAAACACCACACAACATCATTATATTAGATAGTGTGAACATTGTTAGGATCTGACTACTGTCCCACATCAAAAAAATTGAAAAGTCCTTCTGGCATTACTAATTGGTCTTGAGATAGATGTCTGCTATCTATCTAATACAGTATAAGAGTTCATTATACTCAAATGGGTATAGAGTCTAAGCTTGAAAGAGGGCACCATCTTAAGGGGCATATTAGGATCTCACATCAGATAGAGAGGAACGGTCACAACAATATATAAAAAAGGTGGATTACTGCTCTCATTATCAATTGGTTTTGAGATGGATGTCCACATTATTTAATATTTTACGCTTATGTTTAGGTACCTTGAAATGAAGAGGAAAGCGTGTGGTAACTCAGAAAACATGTTGATAAATCCTTTATGGTTCTTCCCATTGGAATATGGTAAATTGGGTACCTGTAAATTCATCCCACTCAACCAATGAATACACTAAAAAGCAGAATTTGAGGTTAATTTTGAGACAAAGAGAGAGACTAGACCAGGCTACAGCCATCCAACTTGCAGGAGAAAGATCCACACTTCTCAATGTCATCAGCCCTGGGTATCTTCGAGCTAATCCATTGATCTGTAAATAGAATCAGAATTAGAATATCAAAGTGGACACAGCACAGATTCCAATAAAAGGATGGTTTATGCCAAAATCCATATCATTCTACAGCATCCAAAACAGCAGCAGGCACCTTTTTTCTGATACTACCATACAAAACTTGTTATGAAACACTGAATCTAACAATCAACCAAACATAGCAATTGCGACACAAAACACACCAATTTACATGCCTCACTACAATGTATTAGCGCTATGTGTACAAACAAATGATAGAACTATTTTGTATAGAATATGCGAGACAAAACACAACCATTTATGTAGTTCATTAAAAGTGTGTTAGCTACATCTACAGAAAGAAGGTAAAGTAATTTTATATTAAAAAAACTTGAAACAAAACACAGCTATTTGTATAATTCACCAAGAGTGTTTTAGCTAAGTCAATAGACAGAAGATAGAAATGTTTTATATAGAAAATGCGAGGCAAAAACATACTAATTTACATGGTTTACTGTGAGTATATTAGCTATGTCCACAGATAGAGAATAGAACTCTTTTATATAGAAAACATAAGACAAAACACATAGATTTACATAGTTCAATAATGGTGTTAGCTATGTTCACAGACAGTAGATAAAACTCTTTTATTAAGGCAACGAGACCGAACTAAGTAATCGTGGACAACATAGTTCGAAGTTAAAGAGAGATTTAGTTTTACCTTGTCCATTAATGGAACTCTTCCATAAGGAGTTGATCTCTCAAAGTACTGAAAGTAAAGGTAACCCAATCTATCACTGAGAGGCAAAGGGCTGCAATCTCCCTCTTCCGATGAGCTTCCGTCCCATCTCCATAGCTTTTCACATTCACTCTCATCGCTACAAGAATCACTAAACGAATCCCTTGTTTCACTGTCGCCACACTCATCTCTACAAAAACACAAAAATCCATCAAATGGGGTTTTCTTGAAATCTTGAAAAAAACACAAGAATCGATCAGAAATGGGGAAAACAGAGCAATTCCGTCGAATGTGAAGAACGAAAAGTAAAGGGTCAGACCTGAAACCATGGACGGAGGAGTTGCTGGTGAAGATTTGGATTGCAGAGAGATAAGGAACGTAATATTGAACAAGGGTTTCGCCGTCGTTGACGGCGATCGGAACGCCGGCTCCGTAGGCGCTCCATTCGTCGTAACAGTTCCAGAGATCGGCGAGCGTGAAGTATTCAACCTTCTCTCTCTCCCATGGATGCCAAAAACGATTCAGATTCCTAATCTCACTCTTGTAACAAAAAAAAAATACCCATCAATAAATCAAGAAGGGGGAAATCAAAATGGGAATGAAAGAACACAAAAATCGACAAACCTTGGGCAAGAATTGGGAATTAACAACCGGCGTGGTACAATGAAGAAAACAACCCAAATTGGATTGAATTGATGACCCTTTATCAAGAATCATAACTTTGGAAGAGAGGAAGAGAGAAAAAAATTTACAGAGTCTTCCCCCCAACCCTGAAAAGCAGAGAGGATTCCCAGAAACCAGAACGAAAAAAAACAGAGCACCCAACGGAGGAGGGAGAGAGATTATCGGACTTGTTTACTTTTTATTGTTTCTCTCTCAGACCCAAAATTGAGAAAAACACAAAAACGTGCAAAAGATTTTCCAAAATTAGAACCCCTTTTCCACTTCCTTTTTTTTAAATCTTCTTTTTGGTTCTTCCCTGTCTGTCAAAATGCGAAGCCGTTCTTCTGGTAGAGCAGAGATTAGAGCCCAAATTCGCAAGTAAAATAAAGGGTTTCTCTGTTTTTTAACAAATCGTAAAGGGAACTCGACGCAGATTCTTGACTTTGTTCATCAAAGCTCTTGAAACTTTAAGGCAAATCTATCTTGAATCCCGGGATCGGCGCGGATGGGAAAAGGAAAGCTCTGAAAATGAGATTTTTTTTTATTATTTTGTTTGGGATTATAAAGATCCTACTGATTCTCAGAAACTTGAAGAACAGAGAAAACAGAGGATTTGAGTAGGGAATTACAGAGAAGGGATTTTATTTAGAGCAAGAAAAGAGGGGTAATGGAAGGAATTAATTAAAAGAGGAAACTATAAAGGTATGATTGTTTTGGATTTTCATTTATGAGATTTTTCCACTCCTTCCCAACAATACAAGAATGCGTATCCGGTAATGAGCATCCAATTAACGATCCTAATCTATTTAATTACTATTTAATTACTCTTTTTTAAAAAAATAATAATAATAATTAATTACTAATTTAGTCTATTTAGTTTTGGAGAGTAAAACTGAATTCGAATTCAATTAGCCTCTTTAACTAACAACTTAAAAATTAGAGATTCAATTTTTCCCAACAAATTTTTTTAACCATTTTTATTTTTAAAACAAGTTAATATATTCTTATAAATCAACTAAATTGTAGACATTGTTTTTTTGAGTTTAATAATGGATGGGGATCAAATTCATGATCTCTTTTTTTATATGTATTTACTAATGTTGTTGACCTATTATGATGAGAAATTTTCAATCACCAAACAATTTGCAAGAAGAAATTTTCCCACCAAAATAGTAAAAACCCAACTTAAAATTAACTTAAATTGAGTATTATTGCATGTGTGATTAAATTATCAAACTACTCAAATATTTAAAATAAAAACATGCTCTTTAATAAAAATCCGATATATACTCAACAAATTTAAAACGATAAAACGTTCTTCTTGTCAAAATAATTTAAAATATAAATATAAATGTGTTAAGTTACAATAACAGTATTTAAATAGTTCATGCAAAATATAATGTAGGTAATAAATGATATGGCACGTGTCTCACATGATCCAACATCCTCGTCCAGCTCATCTGTCTCGGCATAGCTACCTAGGGTACATAATACATACATTAGTCTAAAATTTAATAAAGCAATCACATACGTCATCTACAGCCTAACACTCGGGATCATAATCTTAAGTATAAGTCAGCTTTAATCATAAACCTCTGTCAAGGGACCAGGATAGCTTAAGGAATCATGGTGCAGCTTAAAAGTTAATAAAGAGCTTGAGCCCATTAGCTTTGAGCCCGTGAACCTCTAAAGTTCAACTCGTATGGAACACAACTAGACTTAACTTAAATAGAAACTCAGCTTGTCCTAATTAAATATAAATCAACTTATCCTAACTTAATAAAAACTCAATTGGTCTTAATTTCAACTGATCTTTGATTTTCTTAAGCACAATCCAATCCAACATAGACCATGTGCATCTCTACTCTAGGCTCTAACTATCATCTTGTTGCGTGTAGGCCTATGAGCCTTTCAAATTAAAGCTTTTGATTTTAAAAAAAGACCACTTAAACGACATTTAAACATAGTTAACTAACTATCATTTATTTTGATCAAATAAAATTTTAACTTTTTCCAAATTATAGAGACAAATTTAGTGTTTAACTTTTTTATGGTTGATTTTTTAGGGTTTTTTCATTTTATTTCTTAAACTTCTAAATGTCTAATTTTAATTCATTTATAAAAAAACCTTAATTTCGTTGTTATGAATATATAAAGTTAATCGTATTCGAAATTGGTTCAATAACATTAATAATTTCAATACAATAAAAGAATTTTTTATGAATAATAAAAATGAAAGAAATTCTATAGATGTCAAAAATTTCAATACAACAAAGATGATTTTTCATATATATCAAAAACTTATTCAAATATAATAATAACCGGAAATAATATTTCACTCACTTCTCCATTACAATTCACAAACCAATGATTTCAAAAATTAATAGATTCAATCAAGTTAAACTAATTGAAAACAATGAAATGAAACTGATTGAAGACAATGAAAATTATTTTAACATGTATGAAATATTTTTTAAGAATTTACAAAAGAGATGTTAAAATTTGATATCTACAGCAACCATTTATTACCGTACATGAAAAACTGTGTGAAGACATTCAATTTTAAGTGTTTTTTAAGTACAGGGACTAAATTAAAAAAAAAATTTAAAAATCCTAAATAAAAATATAAAAGGATAAAAATAAGATTTTTGTTTACATCAATTTAATGGACGCTGGCACATTTTTTCCGGATTTTTTTTCTTATTAATTTAATAGAATAGATTCAGTTTTATTATTGTACAATAATAATTAAATTCAACATCACAGTCATCAATTCAATTTTGAAAATCAATAATTTGACTTTTATTATTTGAGTGCAGCAGCATGTTCTATATAGAATTTGTAGTTCTCTAATTTATACAAAAAAAAAAAAATTTAATGGATACCCGAACTGCAATAAGGGTCAATGTTAAAATTAATTGTCTGATGCGTATTGAATTAGTAGTATCTGTTAAGTAAAATACCTTCTTATTAATATTTTGAGAAATTAAAGTGCATCTTTTTCACTTCATACTAATATTTTTGGGAAATGAAAGTGCATCCTTTTCACTTCTTCTACTTATTGGTCTATTTTAACTTGCCTTTCTTGGCAACTTTTCAAAGGAAATAGTTTTGAAGACCTTTAAAAATATAAAATATAAGGAGAACTGTTTGAAGCCTTAACATACCACTATGTTTCAATTTTTGTTTTTTACTTGGATTTTTTTTTTTTCATTTTTGAAAGTTTTTTTTTTTTTTTGTCTTAATGCACAAGCTAAAATGTAAGTATATTTAACATATCTGTGCTAAACTCTTCTTTGAGGCTTTAGAATTTAGCCAATTAAACATTATAACTAAAAAATAATATAGAAAAGGGTTAAAACTATCTTAAAATGTAGATTGTATTTATAAAAAATAGATACTAAAAAACTTACTTTTAACACATAAATATGCTCTATCTAAAAGAACAAAACAAAACAAAAAAGTCTCGTTTTTTAGTACAACAAAAAACCACTTAAATATGTTGATAAATAATTTCTTAAAAAACTATTTTCTAACTGTATTATACTTCTTAAATTGTTTAATGAATTCTATTATCAACTAAAATTTAAAATTTAAAAAAAAAAAAAATCAATTTTTGAAATCGTGAATTTTTGCCCCGCTAATTATGGAACTACGTTAGATGAAGAAGAATAAAGTTTCGAAAGCACTTTGGATTTTTCTTTTTTCTTTCTATTTAAAAACAATTAAAATAAATGTGGTACAATAATTCTCAAATAATATGAAAGTTAAATATGGTAAAATTTGTAATAGTGAGTTGAAATAGATTAACATAATTAATTGTCCCACTTGTGCTTGTGAGTTTTTTTTTTTTTTTTCATTTCTAACTTAACATTCGTGTGTTTAAACTGTTTTCCCCTTAATTTCAAAATATTTTACCAGTTAAAATACTTGTTTTTTAACGGAAAAAAAAAATAATTCAAAATTTTTGGTTTTTAACAAAATTACTATGGGTTAAGCCAATAGAATTAACTTCTTTTTTTTAATATAAATTTGGTGAAGAAAATTACAAATACTGACTATGAGATGAAAATAAATTAATATCAAACTAGATAATAAATTTCATCATTGACTCATTCGATACGGAGTTAACAACTTAATTAGCTACTAAAATACTAAAAAAGTAAACCATACATAAATCAAGTGACATGAGGTATAATTTATAACCAAAAGGTTATGTCAAATCATCCCTCCAAATATAGTTGCATCCAGAATTAAAATACTAAAAACAAATAACAAGAATTTAACCATTAAATTTATAGTTTCTATACACACTTTGATCAATGTTTTTCTTAACCATAGATGTGTAGGTATTATTCTACCATGCTCGACGTTTTAAATTTATTAGCTTGTTTTAAAAAAACAAAACAAATGTTTCTATTTTTTTTTTTTTATCAAATTCAGGTGTTATTGGTATTTATTCTTATGTATAATAAGGAAATTGTAAATAGATACCGATAAGTTATTATTTTGTGGCAACACATTATCATTTTGTGGCAATTCAGTAAATCGATAGTACCATTTAGATAGAGTTTCAACAACTATGCTTACTTATTTTTACAAAATAAAATCAAAATAAATATTATTTTTATTCGTGATTTTTATATTATTTAATTTTTATCTTTATTTTTAAAAATTAAGATAATTTGTTATCGTTTTAAAATTTGATTAAAAATTCAAATATCTTCCTTTTAAAAGAAAATTGGAATTTATTAAAGAAAAATGAATAAACCCAAACACAATTAAAAAGGGAGAGAAAATAATTGCAGAAGCATAGAGAAGACACATATTTATCTAAATCTATAAAAAAAAAGACACATATTTATCTAGAAAATAAAATTAAAAAAACGGTCCCTAAAAATCAACAATATTTTGGAATTGTAGAAAAAATTAAAAGAAAAGTCAATCTTAATTATCAAAAGAAAATTCAATCTTAGTTATCAAAAGAAAAGTCAATCTTATAGTTAGTCTTTTGTATTGAAAGCAATCTTATCAATTTGCCTCATGTTTCCAGTATTATATAATATTGTATTTATAATAAAGTATTAATGTATTAATGGTGCAAATATTTTAAAATTTATTTATATTTATAATTATTTTAAGAAAAGTTTATCTAAAACAAAGAAAGAAGTAATTTTAATGGTCTTATCTTAATATATTTCTAAGATGATAAAAAAAGTAAAACTCTAATAATATCATATATACCTCGTAATCAAGATATATACTCAGATCTCTATCTAAAATATGATTGAAATTAATATATATATATATATATATATATATATATATATATATATCTTTTTGTTAATTCAAATCTACTTGGTAAACGAATCGATATTATCGTTCTAAATATTATTATTATTTTTAGTATATATTAAGAAAGAAAGGATAAATACAAATTCTCAAAATCAAATCTGCAATGTTGATATTGAACTCGTTTACATCGAAATAATTAAATCATTGTATTGCTGACCCATTCGGTCTAAGATTATGTTTTACTATCTATTCCATAGTAACTTAACTATATCGATAGTTTTAGTTATGTTTACAGCTTAAATTTTGTTAATGAGAAAAATTATATTCGTAACTAGTATGATGTAATAACTAAAAGATTATCGGTTTGAATCTTTCCCTTCAATTATTGTTGAATTAAAAAATTTTAATTTATAATGGAAAAATGAAACAATCATAAAACTCAGATAAATTTTAGTTATACTACTTCACATGTCCTTTTTATGTTAAAAATACTACACGTTACGGAATCACTAGTTATGGTGTTAAATTTTGTGTGTTTCACACCAACTATTTAAATAAACTAATTTATCTTTTGGTAGTATAATAAAAGTTAGGAGATTTATATTATTAAAATTCTTTTCTTTTTTTGAAATATTCATACTAATCACATATCACGTAAAACTTATTTTTTTTAGAATAAATTTACTTTCAAATAAGATAAGAGTCAAATATAGATTTTTAACATTCAATTTGAGATTGCAAAAGTTGAATAGGAAGCCAACCAACCCAAAAAGGCACCAATAATTTTGATAAACAATCGGTTTATATATATACCATAAAAAATCTAGTTTTAATAAAATAATTATTAAGTAAATAAATAACTATCAGAAATAAATATTTATTCGAAACAAGATCTCGATGTTGACTTTTGACGACCAAGGGAAAAAAGGCCCCTCAATAATTTTAAACAAACTTTACCAAAAAAAATGGCCAAATTGCTTTATTTAAAGAGAAAAAAAGATAAAACTGGGCCGTGGAGTATATTTTTAAAACAAAAAGGGGCTAAATGTAAAGATTAATATGTTGGGGGTTAGTTGGCAAAATCACGTGTAGTGAATTAACTTGATCAAACGTATGAGTAACTGTCGTTAAATAAAAAGTATGTTTTTTGCGTATCCTCCGACTCCGTAAGTTAACAGTTGTTGACGGAGTCTAAGTTACGTGACAAAAATAAAGCAGAAAGCAGCCTTTCAGTCGCCATCTGCCACGTGGCAAATAATTGAACGGATTCTTCAGTGAAACTGTGAGCAGCAGTCTGCCGTCCCGTTTGAATTATTCCGTTCTTCTTTCCGTCCAGCTGCGGAGAGTGGCGCTAATTTTTTACCAC
The DNA here is from genome assembly GCA_036507275.1 of Sicyos edulis. NCBI lineage: Eukaryota > Viridiplantae > Streptophyta > Magnoliopsida > Cucurbitales > Cucurbitaceae > Sicyos > Sicyos edulis. The sequence goes on from CM071846.1 coordinate 4,942,018, forward strand.
ATGTTTATTTTGTTTTCTAATGTTTTATTAATTTTATGTTTTAATGTGTGTTAAAAAAGCTTGTGCCACATAGACAACAAACATATTCACCCTACACATTTATGTGTAGGTAAGTATTATGCATACGACATACTTGTCACTTTTTATTGGATTTGTATTGAATCTAATTTTAGTCTAACATAAATAAACTTATATAAATGTTTTTTTAGTAGAGTTGAAACTCAATCGAAATTAATAGTTATTAAAATTAAAATCAAATACCAATTTTTAAGATTAAATTCGTAATTATAATGTTAAACGTGATTATCAATAAACAAAAAAACTTTTAAAAAAGAGTTCAAACACAAACGGGATATTGAATTTGTAAGTATATGCAATCTAATAAAATTATTATTTTCAAGGTTTATATATCGACATTTTAAAATATTTAGCAAGGGTAAGAATTTAATTTTTTTAAAAAAAAAAATAGGGATTTTTCCAGATTAAAAAAGCAAAAAAATATCTACAAAGAAAATATAAAAGAAATTGGAGCAATGAAAACAACAAGAGAGAAAATTGAATGGCCATAGAAAATTACAAAACATCATAGGTTTATTGATTTCGAACAATGATATTGATTGAGTCAATCGTTGATACTATTGAAATTAATTGGTAACAATAACGATACATAATCAATTGAATTAATTTTATGTTTGTTATATTTACAATCAATAACACTAGTCGAAGTCAATCAATACTATCATAGTTTTAAATCAAAAGACAACAAATGATAAAATTGAAAATCTGCAAAAAAAAAAAAAAAAAAAAACCAAAATTTTACTATTTATGAAATATTTCTTAAAAATGTTATGATTAAAATAAATAACAAAAGAGTTGTTATTTAAAGCAAATTCCCTAGTTAAAACTCGAACCTTCCTTTTATGTTTAGGACAGGTTTACCTACATGTCTTTATGAAAGAAAACAAACTTTCATTGTTTTACCAAAATTAAGGAATGAGAATAAAAATGTCTCAAAAAAGAAAAAGGAATGAGAATAAAATGGGACACGTACTTCATATTTCATAATTGGAAATTACTATCCATAAGGCAATCTCATTACTCCAAGAAAAAGGTAATCATTTTTATTTCCACTTTTTTTTTTTTGGACCCAAACCATATTTTGTAGGTCAATGGTCAAATTATATACCTAAACTTTAAAGTTTGTATCAATAACATAAATAATAATCGTATTTACTAATATATATAATAAAATAATAATCATATTTATTTGAATTAAAATTTCACACAGGTGTATCAATGTATATCTCGGTCATATTATCAGAAAAACTAAGTTTACATGTGTACAAATTTATAATTATGTTTAAGTGAATCAATTTTTTCCCTCAAATTGAAATTTGTTCATGCTTTAATTTTTACACGTATTAAACTTCTTAACAAAAATCTAAACTTTTATTTAAAAATGATTAATTCTTTGAAACAATGAATTTTTTTTTTGTTTGAGATTACAACAATTGGAGGTGGATAGACTCGAACCCATGACCTCTGGTCATCAAACATACACTAATGCCGCTAGTAACTGCTCATGTTGAAAACCATTGAAACAATGAACTAAAGTGAATGGAATAGAGTTTGTATATATATATATATAATTAATGGAATATAGTTTATATTAGGTTAAAATACCATTTTGGTCCCTCAACTTTGGGGTTTGTTCCATTTTGGTCCTTAGACTTTCAAATTTCCATTTTTAGTCTCTTGACTTTGTAGTTTGTTCAATTTTGGTCTCTTGACTTTGCTATTTGTCCAATTTTGGTCCCTCGACTTTCAAATGTCCAAATTTAGTCCCTAGACTATTAAAAAAGTTAAAAAATGGTCATTTCGTCAAATAATTTTTTTTTCTCACTCCTAAATTATTTTCTCTCTCTTCCATCTTTGATCATTTCTCCTTCTAAAAGTTTTATCTCTCTTAAATCCACCTCTCTAATCCTCTTCTCTTCTTTTTTTTCTCTTATTCTCTCCTCAATCCATCTCATCAAATTATTTAATATGAGATAATTTTTCTAAATAATAATTTTCCTACTTTGATTTGTCACTTTTTGTTTTCTAGAATTCATAGTCTACCATGGAACAAAAAAGAAAAAGAAGAAAAATAAAGAAGAAAAAAAGAAAAGAAAAGAGGGGAAGAGAGGTGGATTGAAAAGAGATAAAATTTCTAGAGAGAAATTATGAAAGATGAAAGAGAGAGAAAATAATTTAGGAGTGATAAAAAATTCATTTGAGCAAAGGACAATTTTTGAACTTTTTTTATAGTCTAAGAACCAAATTTAAAAACATTTAAAAGTTGAGGGACCAAAATTGGACAAACAACAAAGTTGAAGGACTAAAATTGGACATTTCAAAGTCAAGGGACCAAAATGAAATAAACTCCAAGGTCGAAGGACAAAAATGGTATTTTAACCTTTAAATTAATACAATTATGAAAGTTCTCAGTTTTGAATGCATATACCAATTTGTATAAAAGAAAATTAATGAATAATAAATGCATATAGGGATTTTTGAGTTCTTATTGATACAACCCAAAAAAATTCTTTTGACTTTTCAAAAAAAAAAAAAAAAAAAACTTTTGAAATTAAGGAATAAACGGATTTACCCCTCCTTTAATTACTTTAAACCATTTGCTATTTCTATCCGATCCTTTTCCCCTCCAAGAACCCTACCATTCCCACATTCAATAATGCAATAATTAAAATTGAGAGTTTTTATATTTTTCTATTTCTTTTCTCATACTATAGTGATTATTGGTCAAAAGAGCAATAGCTTAGAAGTATTAATATATATTCAGTGACCAATAGGTCATAAATTCGAATACCCCAATCCTAATAAAACTGTAATTGTAATCTAAAAAAACCACCATGATTACCATCCTCTACCGCTACAATTTTTATACCAAATGGAGCTGGAGAGTTTTATTATTTCTTAAATCTATTTACCGTTTCAATTTCAAAAAAAAAAAGAAAAAACATGGCGATGACCAATTTAGCAAGATGAAAGAAAGGCTATAAACATTACCCATTTATTTCCCCGATAAATTATTTTGCAAGATGACATGTATTCTCAATGATAGAAAAATAGTATATAAATTTACAAATGGAAAGATTACCAAGTTTACTACAAATTATATATAATTTTGTAAGAATTAATTTGTAAATATGGCTACTTATTTTACCCCCATCATAACTTATCAAAATTAAATCAAATGGTCACATATTAAGTTAGCATTGGCAATCATTATCATTTCACTCTGTTTGGACGGTAAGGCTTTCCCAATAGGGTCATGGTGTTAGAGATTGATATTAGATCGAAGGCAATCACAATCGATTGTGTAAACGAGGGATTGTCTTCATCGATGAGATTTTTACGTTCTATTTCTTTTTTTAATTCAACGACATTTTAGGAAAGGAGAATTGAACTTGTGAGTCATGATTTTATAAACCCTAAACAAGGGCATTATAATGTTGTATGTTTATGTTTCAATCGATTGTTTACTTGGTGTTGACTTCTATGAATACTTGGAGTCATACAAATTTAGTGTAGTGTGTTGTCTTGAGAAGATTTAGGCTACCGGTTTGAGTCTTGGCCCACATAACATGTTACTACTTGGTGTTCCTCTAGATTGGAATGACAATAATTTTTTTTCTTGGTCTTTATAAATTTGATTTTCTCCATAGTGTTGTTATTTGGCTCGGTTTGTATTGAAGATCCCATATTATCTTAAAATTAAAAAAATGAAGAGACCTCTTAACCTCTATACCGTAAATGAATTATTACGACTCATCGTTTCATTATCATTTGGTTTTTTTATTTTTGAAATTTAAAATTATTTTTACTCAAATTTTCTGTAATATTTTACATCTTTTTATCATGTATCAATCTTTAAAAATATATAAATATTATCTAAAATTCAAAAATAAAAATATCCTTCTAGAAATGACTTTTTTTTATTTCTAAATTTTAGTTTAGTTTCTAAAATTATAAGTAAAATATAGATATCCAAGTAAAAAAATAATATATGATAAAATTATTATTATAAATTTAAATTTAAAAAATAAAAAAACAAAAAATAAAATAATTATTACACACAGTCTTCGTTCTTGATTTTGAAATGAAAATTATACTAATTTGATAGTTTCGTATTGTGATTTTCTTTTAAGGCCCCTCCTTTGTTTGGAATAAATCTACTTTGGAATATATATATAAAATTTTACGGAAAATATATATTAGTTTATTCTTTAAAATAATACAATATATTTTTGTCGGTGCAAAGCAAGAGTATTTACTTAATAAACAGGTCCCATAAGAAAGTCAAACATTTTATTTTCTTTGTTTCTTTCGGTAGGGTAGTGGTAGGGGCTTTAAAAAACATTCAACGACTCGAAAGACTCAATCGATACAATTTAATTTGTTCGGTTGGATTAGATTATCATTTTTTTTTATATTGAATTGAATTCAAATAAATAAAAGAAATATATATGCCTCCCTTCTTAAGAAAGATGTGGCACTATTAATTGCTCTAAATTAAATTATGAGTTGACTCAAGGATGATTAAAATTAGTTTAACCCAACTTATTTATTAACTTTCAAACAATTTTTTTAAAAAACCCAATTATATATACAAATATTTATTTCATTTTAATTTCATTTCATTATTATTTATGAACTTTTTAGTCCAAATTTTTTAAAAATATTTTCTTAAAATTTTAGGAAGTATTTTTTCTAATATAAATAAAATTTATCATGTACTTAATTTAATTAAAAGTGAAAAGTAAATAACAAATATATAATATGTATAGAAAGAAATTAGAATTAAAAAGAAAAAAACAACTTGATAATTTAATTTAAATTAATTGAAAAATATCTAACTTTAATTAGATTGCTATAGTTTAAAAATAGATTCACTAACTCAAAATTTTAATTTAGTACAAAAATTTAGTTTTATCCAACTTTATCCGATTCAATTCATATATACCCTTCTGAAGGGATTGGGAAGACGAACAAAATCAAATTATAGCCTACTGCTAAATTTATTGCAAGTCAACAAAAAAATTGTTATTCCAAGAACGAAGAGTATATAAAAGAGGTCAACTAAAGCACTTATTCAACCACATTAGTATTTACTTCATCTTCTTTCTTTTTTTTTTAAATAAGCGGGGATTAGTATATACTTAATAATTAATAATTAAGAGTCTCTTAATTTGAATCACTACATTTAAGGTTTCTTTTTATATCTATTTGTTTTTTTAAATTTAAATATATAATAACTATTTTACATATGTTTTTTTTAATTTAAGTATCTATTTCTCACCTATATTTATAAAAACTAAATTAAAATTTCTTTTAAAAAAATTAACTTTTGAAAACTTGTTTTTATTTTTAAAGGTTGGTTAATATTTACATCTATTTTTAAAAAAGATAGATACATGGTATGAAAACTGAAGTACTCTATTGATAAAAAAAAATTGAAATACATTATACAAAATTTGAATAAGAATAATTTTAAGAAAATAAAATAATTTTCAAACGGAATTAAATAATTGAAGTAGAATTATATATATATATATATATATATATATTTATATATACACACGCGAGGGAGAGGATTATATATAAGAGTAAAAAACATTTTAAAAGAAATGACAAATGACGTGTCTATATTGACTGTTTTTTGTTGTTGATAAAGAGACAGAATATTCCCAGAATTAAAAATAATAAATGTGGGAGAGGATTTTTGTGGAAAACAATAAACGAGAGAAAATTACGGTGGAACTCAAAAGATCTGACGGCAAAATCCAAATCTAATAGATTAACAACTGACGTGTCTATATTTGAATGCCTTTTTTATTGAAAAATCTATATTGACTTTTTTTAAAATATAAATTAAGAAAAAGATTACAAATACAAATGTCAAAAATTATATTCATGACATAAAGGAAAAATAGATTAATATCAAACTAAATATTAATCAACAAACAGAAATTTGAATTCAATTGGTACGATAATAAATTCGAATTTTAAATTTGATGAATGAAAAAATATAAATCTCAAATCGTAAAAAGAAGAATCGTCACTTGTTTTCTTTTTACTTGGAAATTAATTCATTAAAGAAAGAGGACATTAAAGTTGTGATCTTTTTCTATCGGCCCAAATTAACTTATATATATATATATATATATATATATATTTTAAATGTAACAACTAGTTTGGAATTACGAGAATTATTGTTTTATTTCACCACACTCTTCCATTTATGAATTTCTTGCAAATAATCAACTATATAATTCATCTTGTTTAAAAAAAAACTATATAATTCGTCTTTACACTAAAATGAGTATGGTTGAGCTGAAATTTACTAAATACGTGATTTAAGTTCCTCAACTATCTATTATATCAAAAAAAAAAAAATCTTTACAATATTAATGATATGAAATGTTGCTAAAAAATTAGAAAAAGAAAGAAAGAAAGAAATGTTGCTAAAAAAGATCAAGAATAGTTGTAATTACTAAAATCTAAATTTCTATTTTTCTTTTCAAAGTGAGAAGTTCAACGGTCATTAACATTTATCTCTAAAAAACATAAATTTAAATTCATTTATCTCCGATTATTTTTATTGTATTAAAAAATAACATTTAAGTTGTTTTTAATGCAAGGGTGTAATTAAAACCTGATATTTAGTATGATTAAGAGCTAGTTTTATATAATTTAATTAATTAGACTATTTGCATTTAACCATCCTTATTTCTCTGCTATCAAACAACTTTCTTATCGCAAATTAAAATATATGAGATAACATTAATCGAAATACATACAAACGGACACAAATTCTAAAGACAAAATGAAAATTCATTTTAATTTTCCTCCTTAAGGAGTAGGAGTGTGTATGTGTGTTTTTTTGAAGTTTAAACAAATTTGAACTCACAACTTTATAAATGCATGCTTATATGGTTGAACTATTACTCATGTTTACCCGATACTCATTGTAGTTAATATATAAATGCATGCTTATATGGTTGAACTATTACTCATGTTTACCCGATACTGTTTGTAGTTAATATATGAAGTTGAGTCCACAACTTAATTAATTTGTAATTAAAGGAGAAAGTTGGGCCAACAATTCAATAGACTGTGGTTTACCTTTGGTCAATATTAATTTCGAATTTATGTCGAAACAAATCTTGCTAGCATTAATTAATTAAAATAACAATAATATATGCTCGTTGGTGATTCAATTGAAAATAAGAACAATACCTCAATCACATCAATGTATATTAATGAATAAGGGTGTGTTTGGGCCCCCGTTTATGTAAACGGCCGAGTTGGTTATAATAACCCAATCGGTGTTTGCCCCACCGTTTATTATAAACGGTGGTTACCTAAACCTGCGTGCCAGTTTATCTAAACCTACGTGGCCGTTTATCTACACTTTACATATATTACTTTTTGTTACATAACCAGCCTCCCAAACACCATTTATCATAATCCCTGTTATAATAACTTGCCCCTCAAACACCATTTATAATAACCTACCGTTTATCATAACCTTCCGTCTATAATAACCAAACCGGTGCTCCAAACGCACCCTAAAAGGTTATTGATTTTATCTTCAACCCTATTGTTAAATTTAAAATAATAATATAATAATAAAAGAGCTATTTAATCGATCTTACATTTATTGAATGTTTAAATGGATCCATCATATTTAATTGATATCCACAAAATTAACAAGTTGTATGTATTGCAACTTGAAATTGACAAGCTAAATAAAATTAAATATATTATATTTTGTTATGAAATATTTTTAAAAAACTAAATACTAAAATTTGCTAACTTCAATAAATGAGGGACGCATTTTAAATAAGATGAGAGTCAAATACTAAATTTAAGATCAAATCTGTGACCATAAAATTGAACTCAATTTCAATCGATCAATCAAACCAACACACGCCACCAAACCTTTTGGTAATAATATTCTCATTTGAACTTTATTTCATTTGATAAATGAAATAGACCGTTTCAATTTCTACTTTTATTAATTGAAAATGAGAGAATGAATGTTAAAGATTAGTTGAGTAATGTAATGAAATTGAAGGGTTTAAGAAAAGTTAAAATAGGAAGGTTTTTGTACTAACCAAATATAGTAAGTTTTTTTTTTATACAAAAAAGAGTAATAGCTGCTTTCAAAAAAGAAAAAAAAAAAAGAAGAAGAAGAAAAGAGTGTAGGTCAAGAGTATTTTTAATGATCAAACGTTATGAGTTCCAATTGTTTTTTTTTAGACTATTGAAATAGGAGGTGTGGAATTGAATGTTTAATTATTAAATAAATGAAATAACTTGAGTTTTATTATTGTTTTTAATATAAGAAAAAAAGGGGTTTGTTTTCTTCTTCTCCCCGCAATCAAAGGTTTTCTATGAAGGTTTTCAAATTCTTTCAAAAAAAGGGGAAAAAAAAGGTTTTCTATGAAAGAAAAATAAAAAATCAAAATCAAAATTCTAGTCTAAGAAAAAATCGTTTTGAAAATAAATAAAGAGCAGTTAAGAAATTTCAATGCACAAAACCAAACATTATCACCTCATTTTCCGGTATTATTATGTTTCGTAAGAAACCAAAATTCTTGGGTTACTTGTACTAAAAAAAAACTTAGGGTTACTTTTATAATCATAATAATGCTTTGTAAATATTTCTTTCCCCTTCTTTTTTGTAAAATTAATTTTCATGTTATATTAAAATAATAAGCAAAATTCAATTGTCATATCCAACAAGTTAATGATTATAATTAAAGGTTTAGTAAGTGAATATTTTTTATGCCATCCCTCCCTAGTACTAGTTACCTCAACTTAAAATAATAATAATTTATTATTATTTGTACTTTTTTTTAAAGAATTATTATTATTTTTACTTAATAAACTCGTGAAGTTTAAAAATATTTTGATAAATCAAAGATATATTAACCATTAAATTGACTTCTTTTTTTTTTTTTTAAAAACCCATTAATTTGATAGGCCAACTCATTAAACACGAAATCAAAAGTTTATTAATAATGTATTAAGATTTTCTAAATTTAATTCTAAAGGAAAATATTTTCTTAATTTAGTGATTTTTATCATATATAACTTTAAAATTTAAATAAGCGAGGGAAACCATAAATCCTACATAAAGTATACTATTCGATTTTAAAGATTCAATCTATAATAATTATGTTAAAATGAATGATCACAAAACAATAAAAACCAACATGTCACTTTTTTTTTTCTTATTATTTAACAATTACAATAATTCTTCTTTTTTCTTCCTTTTTTTTTTCCTTATTATTTATTATAATGGCTTCCTTATTTTGTGTATGCATGGGTTCCATTTTGTCCACCAAATTATATATTATCTATTTTCTTTCCACTTTTCGATCTTTACGTACCATGTTAGGCCAAGATTAATGGTACCTAAAGCACAGCCAAAATATTAACATTATTTTGCTTTCTGGTCCTGCCTTTAATAAGCAGCCCTCAGTTTGATCAAGTCCAAAACATACCATGTAATGTTTGCCTGGTTTTGATCTTAACTTATACCAAACTAGTTGAATTAAATTGATAATTTTCAATATTATTATCCAATCATTTACTTAACCTACAAAGTCAACCAAATATAAGCTATCAATTTATAAATAAGTGGATATATAGTTAATTGTTATGTAACAATTCGTGAGTGGTGCCAACTATATATATTACTTGTCAATAAAAGCAATTACCAACATTCTTGTATGTCGTTAATTGAGAGGTCATGAATTTAAATTAATAGAAAAATAAAATTACATACCTATTAAAATTGGAGTTCCTCTAGATTATAATAACCAAATTTAAAATTTAAACTTATTTAATATTATTCTCGAAATCAATTCAACTTTTCATTTGTTTGATATTTTAAGTTTCAATAGTTTAAACTTTAAAACACAAGACAAGTGGAAATGGACACTGTATTTTTTTTTTTTTTTAAATCAAAATAGTTTTAAATTTCTGAATTGGAAACTGACCAAACCTTGAGCGGAAACCTTTTTTTTTTTTTTTTAATTTTGAATTTTCGATTTCCTCTGGCCAACTTGTTCTTTCTTTTTCTTTTTTTAATTTAGTATTTACAGCTCATTATATACATGTCTATCTTATTCCATGCAATGCGGATGAGTTATTAATACATTATTAAAATTAGACACTCCCTTGTTTTATTTTATTGTGACACTTGATGTTATTAAAAGAATTTGGTATTCACTTTTTAAAAAAGGAATACTTGTCATCGAGTGGATCAATGACGCAATAGCTTCATTATTTGGTTATAAACTAATTCAACAACGTCACAAATTCAATTTCGATAATCGATATCTATCTCCTCTCTTTTGATATGTACTAAAAAAAAAAGAAAAAATACTTGTTACTTATAAATAAGGAGGCAAATACTCCAAAATTTTTCTTTTCTTTTTGATAGTGTTGAAACAATTATGACACCAAATCACCGTACATAAACTTCAAGAAAGACTTTGCCACTTTGTTTGGAGGCAAATATTCCTCCTTTTCAAAAAAATAAAAATAAAGAATCTGACACCAATGAATTATTTATTTAGTTTCAATTTGTTGTGTGAGTTTAAAAAGTGAATACTTTTATTCTTCAAATTTCAATAATTCTTTATTTTAGTTGATTAGATGATGACTAAATTTTTTTTTTTTTTTGTGAGATTACAATAAATAATTGAAAATGGAGGATTCGAACCTAAAACATCTAGTTATTGAACATACACTAGTGTCATGACTAGACTAATTTTAAATTCAATAGATTAATGATGTGGGTATGTTAGATTTTATTTTAATGGAAAATAAATAATTCAAAACTAATACATAACAAACATAGCAAACTTTTCATTTTTAAACTAAAAAAGTCTACTGACTTTTCATCTTCAAACAACTAAACAAACTTCAATTTTTGTTCTTCCCATCTGTAGACGTGGCTACGGGAACAATAATCCGAGGAGCTCAGGATGACAAAATCCCAACAATATAAAATTAGGAAACTTACCAAACTTGTCCATTCTAGAAAATAATTGTAAAATACGATCATTTACTCATGGAAATCAATGATTATTGTGACATATTTTCTTAGTATTTATAAAAACATACATATAAATATAAATACTTTAAAAAAATTCTATATTTATAATTATTTTGTGAAAATAGTTTATTCACTATAATTTTCTTAAAAAATTAGTGTGCCACCACTGTATTCACTTGAAGCTGATTAAAAATTTGGGTGTTTTGACTTCAAATAAACATTTAAATTCCAAAATCTTTTCATGTTTTCAGCAGATTTGGAATGTGGTTATCGTTAGATTAATAATTAGGAACTGTCATAAGCTTGAAGTTCAGGAATACAATAGAGACAAAATTGAAATATGACTAAAAATTTTACAGCTCAGCTATAGTTGACATATAAATTTTCTTCTGATAACAAAAGTTCAATTTCTCATATTTTACCTTAAAAGAAAATTGTATAATAAATTAATTACATAACTGGAGAGAAGAGCCATGACAGTAGGCAATGACTAAATATGGAACAATGGGCTAGGTAAGAGGCCCAATATAAATAATGGGCCTAACAGAAAAGACTTTTGAAATATTACCAATTTGCTTATGCTTGGATATAGGAGGAAATTGGTTAGGGTTATATTTAGGAATAATTTGGAGATGAAAATATTTATCTCCCTTTCCTAATTTTTTTTAGTCATGCATTTAAAATCCAATACATAAAAGCCATAATCTCTTTTTTTCCCCTAAACTTACCCACTTCCCATATCTATCTATCTATATATATATGTATATACTAATTCCATACTTTAAATTTATAATGTTTTTAATATTATTTATAAGGCCAATTTTATTCTTTTTTCAATCAAGTTTTTTTTTTCTTTTTCATTTGCAATATAATTTATTTTTACAAACTCTTTGACATATTATTTTCATTTTTAATTTAAAATATTAATATTTTAAATACAAAATATTTTTTTCCTATTATTTGAAAGTACTATATAACACTATTTCTTTTTCTTTTTTTCTTTATTTGAAAACTTAATTTTCAATCAATTAGTCAAATAATACGTTATAATACCATTTTTTTTAGAATACAGTATACTGCCATTTTTTTGAGAATACGGTATAATACCATTTGATTCAAAAGAAAAAGATGAATTAGTAAAATTAACGATGATAACGATTGGTAGAAATCTCAATCTAGATTCATTTTAGATAAACCAATACAACCTTTTTAGTTATATGTGTGTCTTTTAAAATAAAATAAATTAAATATTTCCAAAGGGCTACATGAAGGAAAAATAAGTCATAGGCTTATCTAAAATTCATGGTAATATCAGATCTATACAAGCAATAGACAATTTAAGAATTTTTAGAACATGCAGGAATTCAACTCATGTGAAATTAACTTATAATTAGTTGGAATGTTCAAGGAATACACACAATATATTTAATTTAACGAAAAGGGTCAGAAATTACAGGAAACGATGAAGATTATATTCGAATTTAAAATTTAAAAATGATTATGGTAGTTAAAAAGAAGTGAAATAAAAAGGGCTAGAACATAAAGTGATCAACCGAATTGCATCTGTATTTGATGGCTAAGAGGATGAATTTAATTTCAGCATGATCTTTTAGACTCAAAGTTCACATTAAAAAATAAAATTAAAAAAAAAGTGATAAAGTGGTCATTAGTATGGGAATTATCAAAATTTTAAAAAGTTAGTGGAAAAGATTAAAAGGAACGACAAATATGGAGATGTAATGGTTGAAATTTGGAACTCTCTCAAACAAAGATTTAAGTTTAAGTTTATAGAACTAGACTAGTTTAGGACTCTACTATTTTGAGAAGTATATTGATTTCTTTTATAAAATAAAAATAAAGAACAAAATATAAAGAATTGATGTCAACTTTTAGTTGTCTATTTTAATTATAACAATTTTTTTAAAAATATTTTATCCATAGTAAAATTTTAGACAAAATTTTAGGCGTTTTTTTTATATTGATTGGAGACTATTTCATTTATTGAAGTCTATATATCGCATTGAAGATTATAGTAATCAAAGAATTTGTGATACTGATGGAAGACTGTTTTGACATTTCAAAAAATTAGGATCACCCAAATTTATGCAAACATTTCTTCTAAAATATTTCTTTTCTACATTTTTTTCTATTATACATGAAAAATTATGAAACAAAAACACCGAAAACATTTGTATACTGGGTCAATAAACTTATCCCACTACATTTCCTTATTTTCTACATCAAAAGAAATTGTATATGGTGAAAAAAGTTTTTTATTTTTTTTTATTTTTTTGTTTTTTTCTATGCATTGAAAAAATCATTTTAATATTTAGATTGATTCTTAAATTCTTTCAAAGAATAAACATCTCTCTATATAGATATATATTCATTTTTAGAGAAGGTACCAACTTTAATTTGGTATTTGCAAAACCATGCATGGCATTACATAGCTGTAGATAAAAGCTGACAAAAGTGAAGATAAAGTCTTGTATCCTCTCATTTTCTCCCATTGGTGTTTCCTTTTGATACCTTTTCAATATTCTTGTTTTGTTTTTTATTTTTTTTAAAGCAAACCTTTTCAATATTCTCCTTCTCCTGTTTACATTACATTACATACCCACTTCTGTATTGGAGGTCCATTTATTTGGATACATGCTGTTACCTCTCATTCTCCTATACTCCCTTACTACACCAAATATGACCTACCTAACTTAAATAACTATTCTAAAAAGATATTAAAAAAATCAAATGGTCGTGTGTTCAAATCATGAAAATTCGTAAAATCCAATTTTTTAAGGTCAAGCGATATATCTCAATAAAATAGTCGAAGTACATACAAAGTTGACCTAGATACTCACGAATATTAAAAAAAAAAAAACAAAAACATATTTTTAACATTTTAATTCAATTTATGGGTTGAACTTTGTTTCCATTTGGTAATTATATAGTTTTATAAATTGATTTAATCCCTATGATTTCATTAATATTGGACCAAGAAGTCACCATATGTCCATATCAAATACCCATCATATAAATAATTCTTGATATCTAATCGATCTTTTATCGTATGTCAATGTCAATTCACTCCTTCTATTAATGTCAAATTCATGAACATATGAAAATGCCAATAGAAATATTGACATGGTATATAAAACTTTGTTACTTGTTGATGAAAAAAATAATTAAGATGAGAGGTTTAATTATCCTAAAAATTAAATTAGATGGGATCGAAACTATGTTCATAGAAATCAAATGTGTAATTCCATTATATATATTTTTTCAATGTTGCCACTACTTATAAATAAAAAGAAAAAAAAAATTGATTAAAAATGACGTAGAGTAGAAGATCGGGTACTTTCATGCAAAATCCACTCCTTTTGAGTATAGTATTAATCAATTATTCTTTATCCATTATCATTATTATCCACAAAATACATATATTTTATTATCTTCTTTTTCTCTCCAACAAATAAAGCTTAATACTAATCTATTAAACTTAATACATACATTGTTTGTACAAAAGTAAAATGAACTCAAACTTTAGTACCCTGTTTTTAATATTATAATGTGATTTATGTACACCCAAATGATACAAAAGTTTGTAAATAATAATTGAAAAAAAAAAGTGTCGGGCGTTTAAGGAATATGATGGCCGAATTTGTGTGTCAGAGTTGGCGTGCTTTGTCTTTTGAATGTTGGGGTTTTGGTCTGCTTTGTTTACCAGTTTCAAATTCTAGCCCTCTGTTTTTTTCTTAAACAAATCACTCTTTTTATTAATTCTTTTTTTTTAATCACTATTAAGAAAGTGAATACTTTTTAATTAGGGTGTATATAGTTCAATCTCTTCATTTGTTCAACCTTTACTTACTCGAGTAGTTCAACTCTACATAATTTATATATTTTAGATTGATTTGGGTTGTCAGAATTATCTCATGTTTAATATCCAGACGCATAGTTCATGAATTTGTAATAAAAAAAATTAAGAAAAATAATAAAATACCGATTCTATAGATCGAACATGTGAATAAATTAACATCAAACTAAATAACCAATCACGTCATCAACCCATTTAGTAAATTAAATACTATTATTGTATATTCTGCTTACCAATAAGTTAAAAACGTATTTTGATCATTAATATGTTATATATATATATAATATTATTATTGGTTCATGCTGGATTGAATGAACGTTTGAGAACTTTTTTTTGTATAAATTGGGAAGGAGAACTACAAACCCAAATATATTAGAGTCAAATAACGATTTTAAGAATCGAACTAATAATCTGGATTACCACTAAATAATGAAATCAACACGACATCAACAACTTGAGTAGTTCGGAAATCTATCCAATTCAAAAAAAACTTATAACTCAACTCAATATTTTTTTGTTTGAGTTTTAGGGGCCAATTGTTTGACATATTTAGACAGTTTTTAGGTTAAGGAGTTATATTGAGTAGTTAAAAATGAAGAGTTGTGTTAAAAACTCGTTTGGATGTAGTTTTTGTGGAGAGGAGTTAGAATCTAAATCTTGTTTGGAGGTAGGTTTAAAAATGAGTAGTTATTTTTAGTAGTTAAAAAAAGAAATGATTAAAAATAAATAGTTAAAAATGAGTTATTTTGTTTGATTTGATTAGAATGATTAAAAATAAATTATTAGAAATGTGAATTATTTTTAAAAGTATAAATGAGGAAGAGTTAATAAAAATTTATATGGGCGTAGGTTTCGAGAAAGTGTTAATAACTCGTAATACCAACTCCTACCTCAAATTTTATTTTATTTTATTTTTGGTGGTAGACTCTTCCATCTTTAATGCCCCACCTCTCTTTTTCTACTTTATGCCCTGAATTAATGCACCATCAGCCTCAGCCCACTTTCTTCACAAACCAAAACAGAAAAAGAAAAAACAACAACCAACCCTTCTGCTTTCACTTCCCTTCCAATTATTACTGGTAAATTTCTCAACCCATTACTCTTATGGACTAAATTTTTGTCTTTAGATTACAGCCATTTCGCTTCGTACTGATTACCAACTTCATTTGTGGATTGGTCCCTTTTTTTTTTCTTTTACTTTTCTGGGTATGGTTTATGTTCATTGTTGTCGTTTAATTTTTCTCTGATTATTTGCTGATTATTCAAAGCTCTGCGCCGCTGCTTTTATGGGTTTTTTATTCCCTCTTCTTTTCTTTGAATTTTGAGCTCTGTGGGCTAAGAAATGGAGGCAAATGCTAGCCTAGTTTGGTCGTACCATTTTGAAACTTCACTTTTTCTTGCTTTTATGTTCTGAAATTCACTACACCCACTTCACATTTTGAGCTCAATTTCTCAATTAACTCTAAAGCCCTCACCTTTTGTTTTTTGCCTTTATTTGCTGAATTATATGTTTCATGGTATTGTTTTATCTTTTGGGGATAAGAATTTTGGTGGTTCCATGTATTGGCAGAAAAGACAAAAATCTTGGCTTTTGGACATGTTCTGAATTTGTGTATATTTCGTCAGATAGCGTGTTTATGTTTTGTGTATGTGTACTGAGATCTATCTATGCATTTTCTTTTTGTTGATACCTGTGACTGCTCGATTTTATTGTCACGAAATATACTATTTAACCTTACAATATTTGAATGCTAAAGAAATTCATAGGAAATTAACTCTTAGATAGGTGATTAACCTGGATAGAACACAATATATCGAACACATCATCTTATACATTATTTTAAGACAAAGTCTCTTCCCCACACATTGTTACTGTCAATGTGAATCTCTGATCAACGACAAAATGATGAATGCAGCTCCCTTTTTAGTATATTCTATTTCTTCTCCACATGCACTTTCTTTAACCAGCTTTCTTCCACTGTTCTCAGTGTTCACTGAGCTTAAATTTGAGTTTTTGACTGAGTAACATTCTTGACTTCTCTAAATAGATCTAATATTTGTGAAGTTCTCAATCAGATGCGTTCTTAATTTGTGGAGCTGAGTAGATGGGAACCTGTTTATCTACTGGAATTCATAGTGGAACAAATGGAGAGAGAGTTTCTGGATCCTGTTTGGGGATTGAAAGAAAGAGAACATTCTCAGATCATATTTTTTCTCTGCAGCATTTGAATTCTATACCTAATAGGCTTGTTTATAATGGGAAGACGAAAAATTCTTGCATTTTCACTCAGCAGGGTCTCAAGGGTATCAACCAGGATGCCATGGTTGTATGGGAAGTAAGTTCTTGTTTCTATTCTTGTTGGATCGTTTCGTTTCGGTTTAAACAACGTTTGAAAGGTTTAACTAAAGCATTTACTTGTTAAGCTGATATCGAAAACACATGGCCATTTTGTTAAATCAATGAATCAGGATGGAAAGATTAAAAAGTTTTGATGTTCTGTTGTTTTACATGTTTCTTGATGAGAGGTTCAATTTCTCTAGGACTTCATATCAGATGGTGCAACTTTCTGTGGGATATTTGATGGTCACGGCCCCAATGGTCATGTCGTTGCACGAAAGGTTAGAGATGTTTTGCCTAGAAAGCTGGTGTCATTCTGGCAGTCATCTCAGTTGAAGAATGGTAGATCAGATAGGACTTCTTGTCTCGGACGGAGTCGAAAGAATACAGAAGATAGTGAAGGGCAGGACATGGAAGGATCACAGGAGGATGAATCAAGTTCTTTATGGAGAAGAGCTTTCCTCAAAACATATAAAGCCATGGATAAGGAGCTCAAATCTCATCCCAAATTGGACTGTTTCTGTAGTGGCAGTACAGCAGTCACTCTAGTGAAGCAGGTACCTGTAAATACTTCAAGTTTTGTACATCCTAAATCAGCTTTGTGTTTGGATTTGTTCTCTGTTTCTGTCGGTTTCTAATTTTGGTTCACCTACAGGGCTCAGATCTATTCGTGGGAAGTATTGGGGATTCTCGGGCAATTCTTGGATCTAAAGACAGCAGTGATTCCCTTGTAGCAACCCAACTGACAGTAGATCTAAAGCCTGATTTGCCCAGTATGTCCAATCCATTGATTTACTTTCATGGACTAATGTGTAATTCTAATTTGCTCGGTTTGTTTGCCCTGTAGGAGAAGCTGAAAGGATAAAGAAGTGTAAAGGAAGGGTCTTTGCTTTGCAAGATGAGCCAGAAGTGTCAAGAGTGTGGCTGCCATTTGACAATGCACCTGGATTAGCCATGGCCCGAGCATTTGGCGACTTCTGTTTGAAGGACTATGGAGTAATCTCTATCCCCGAATTCTCACACCACGTGCTTACAGACAATGATCTGTTTGTTGTCCTTGCTTCAGATGGGGTAACTTCCCTAATCTTCCTCTCATTCACTTAAAAGAACATTTTCTATGCTGCAGATGAGCAGAAGCAAGCCTGTGTTTGAATTTTATCTCAGTTGTTTCCCCCTCGCAGGTTTGGGACGTTTTGAGCAATGAAGAGGTAGCTGAGATTGTACATTCTGCCTCATCTCGGTCATTGGCAGCACGAATGGTGGTAGACTCAGCTGCTCGTGAGTGGAAGCTCAAGTACCCTACATCGAAAATGGATGACTGTGCAGTCGTTTGCTTATTCTTGGACAGGAAAATGGATTTGGAATCGGAGAACGAAGAACAGGCTTCTTCTGCAACTCTGCAAACCAATCAAATGGGCAGCAATGCAGATTCAGATGAAGAGCAGAGGTTCGAGCCAAGTTTGGAAAGGAATTATACGGTTCGATCATTGGAAGAAAAGGACCAAATTGGAGGATTATCTTCACATAGTGAAGGGAATGGAGAATCCATGTCTGCTGAAGATGAGAATTGGTTAGGATTGGAGGGTGTAACAAGAGTAAACTCAATGGTTCAACTCCCTCGATTTTCTTGAACAAAGACCAAAGTTGAAAAGGGTTGTAATGGCTGCTGCACAAGTCAATTTCTGCTACCGTTTTGCATCACTACAATGCAGAAAAACTTGGCTTTGAGCTTCCATGGAAGAATTCAATTCACAACTTCAACTCCCTATGAACAGAAAATGCATGATCTGTTATCATTCTAATCATTAAGATGTCCAGTTACAAATGGTATGGATAGTCTAATTTTCTTCTATTGTTTATAATAACAAGTTCATATGCCATTCTGATATTCCATTGAATATGAATGTAAAAGTACATTGAATTTTGTATAATTTTAAAACTCTCTTGCCAGTTATTTTATATGTAAATGAAAAAGACCCATTTCTTCATTTGACGTGAAAATTTACAAACAAATGAAAAGGCAGTAGTGTACTCAACTGCTGTTATGCAAGCATAAATGAAAGAAATATCTATAATCAATGAATTTGCAGAGTGATATATTTTAAGATCAATGAATTCAAGCTTCTCTCTCAGGCTTGTATTAGGGAGTTGGCAGTTTCATGGAGGGGGAAGGTTAATTCCTTAATGAGTATTTACCTTTCTATTTTTTTCGATGAGCTTTTACGTCTCAAAGTTATCGAGATGGACGTCAGATTACGTCTCAAAGTTTATATAACAAAAAAAACACTCCTACATTAAAAGATATGATGGTTTATAAATATTTTTCAATTGGAATCTTTATTATAATGCAGTTAAGTCGACTGTGGCATGAAGGATTTGCTTTTAGTATAGGTTTGGCCTTATTTTTTTATCTTCCTATTTGTGTTGTTACACTCCAGTTTGTGGAGATGAATTAATATATGGTCTCATAGGATGTGATGATTTTTAGTTTAATTTGTTTGTTATCAAAAACAAAATACAATCATGTGCTTCTCACACGAATATTTAGAAAGCAATGAAACTGAAGTGTATCAGAATCCAAAGAAAAAAATGAGTGATAAGAATTAAAAACAATCAAATTGGTACACAAAAAAGAAAGAAGATACACATATTAATAAAAGGAAAGTTTACCCTTTTGAGTTAAACAAATGTTTTGTGTTTGCAATTTGCAAATAAACAAAGTAGGTGGTTTCACATGGCTAAAGCGCACAGCCACACGCTCACAGCTCACCCAAGTCATCGTGGTAGTTGCAGATTTCAGTGACCACAACCACAACCATAACCACTCAACTCAAGATTAAAGCACCACCCATATTTCCGGCTGCCATTATCTCTTTTTTTCCCGTGATCTCAGTGATTGTGGGTAAACAATTTAAGAGGTGTTTTGATGAAGAGTTATTTTGAGTAGTTAGAATTGTTAAGTTTTTGTAATAGCTCGTTTGGACGTAGATTTTTATAGAGGAGCTGTAACCAAAAACTCGTTTTGATGATATTTTGTAGAGGAATTAGAGACAATAGTTTGTTTGGATTTGAATTTGAAATGGAGAATTCTTTTTAATAGTTGAAAATGAAAGAATGAATGATTAGAAATGAAGAGTTATTTTGGGTAGTAAAAAGTTGTTTTGAATAATTATAATAGTTCGTTTGGATATAGTTATTTGAGAAGTAGTTAGTAAATACTCTTAACTCTTTCATAAATTCAACAAATAAACACCCCTTACCCTCCAAATCACTGTTCTAATTACACTAACTTTAATGTACATATCTTATCTGTTCTTTAGATGTTGTGTAGTCTTCTATTACAGAAAATTGCCCTAAAAACTGTTGACCTTTATTAGTGAAAACAAGTATGGTGGTAATCGAATCGTAAAAGTTAGATTCATCTTTGTTTACATCTTTTGTTTGGAAAAGTTGATTGATAAAGAAAATTATATCATAGTGATCATGAACGGATTGTTAACCAACCTCGAACGTGCGTTTTTGGTCTTGGAGTTCTTTTCTCTCCCTTTCATGGGTTTGTGTAGTCAGTGAATTTTGTGTTTGTAGGTTTATGCTGAAATAAAGTTGTCTTTGATGATTTAGTGTCTTAAGTGTCTTAATGTGGGTGGTAGAGGTCTAGTAATGAATATGCATTTGTTGCACCATAATTAATGCTTCATTCAAGAAAAAAGGAAAAGAATCCAATGTAAAATGTATTTTTTTTCACTAAGAATGAAGCAAGCATACACTGATAGTAGAATCCACTGAAGAAAATAATGATGATGTTTGTACTAGTTCCACGGTAAATGCATGGATAGATATCTTGAACTGTTTGATACCTCATGATTACTTATGCTAGTTCCTGAATCTAGCCGAAATATTTAGTTAGATTTCTATTTTTGTATATGGATATTTATGTAATTTTAGTCTTATCTATAATAGATTTTATGAGAGTACACTATATAAACTCTCTTAAAATCTTAATATGATCAGTTGCTTGACATTCTGTATTTTTATTTCCAAATTAATAAAGCCGTTCTTTTCTCTATTTGTGGACGTAACTAATTAAGACATTATTAGTAAATTACATTAATTTTATATTTTTTCTCTCACATTTTTTACTGTTTTCGTTTGATTGTTGCTCCGTTTTTCATAACAGTATGAAATGTTTATCCCATCCATTGCATTGGGGAAAGTCTACCTAAATACTTCAATGCCATTCACCAAACAAAGTTGATATTAATTAAAGCAGCAAAAAACAGGTGCAATTACAACCAGGAATCATTCAGAAAACCAAACTATGAGCATGAATAAAACTGATACAACCTAGTCTAGATCCTACATCTTTGTAGGCCTAAGAACCAAACGTGTAGGTCTAGTTTACCTACAAAAAAAGAAAAAAAAATTCAAAGGAACTATACTCAAAATAACTATTTATTTTTAACCATTTAAATTAATTCCTCATTTTAAAATCCCCACAACCCTTCTACAAAATCCACATCCAAACATGCAATTTCGGTGTAAAAATCTACATCTAAAAATTATTACTCTCATCTCAATTTCTAATCATTAAAAATAGGTTAAAATACCATTTTGGTTCCTCAACTTTGAGGTTTGTTCCATTTTCGTCCCTAGACTTTTAAGTGTTCAATTTTAGTCCCTTGACTTTGTTATTTGTCCAATTTTGGTCCCTTAACTTTGCTGTTTGTTCAATTTTGGTTCATCGACTTTCAAATGTCCAAATTTAGTCCTTAGACTATCAAATAAATTTTTTCTCACTCTTAAATGATTTCTCTCTCTTTCATCTTTTATCATTTCTCCTTCTAAAAGTTTTATCTCTCTTAAATCCACCTCTCTAATTCTCTTTTCTTCTCTTTTTCTCTTATTCTCTCTTCAATCAATCTCATCAAATTATTTAAAATGAGATCATTTTTCTAAATAATAATTTTTCTACTTTGATCTATCATTTTTTGTTTTCCAAAATTCATAGTCTATCATGGAACCAAAAAGAAAAAGAAAGAAAATATAGAAGAAAAAAAGAAAAGAAAAGAGGGGAAGTGAGGTGGATTGAAGAGAGGTAAAATTTCTTGAGAGAGAAATTATGAAAAATGAAAGAGAGAGAAAATAATTTAGGAGTGATAAAAAAATTCATTTGACTAAATGAAATTTTTTTATAGTCTAAAGACCAAATTTGAAAGTTGAGGGACCAAAATTGAACATTTGAAAGTTGAGGAACCAAAATTGAACAAACAACAAAATTGAAAGACTAAAATTGGACATTAAAAGTCGAGAGACCAAAATGGAACAAACCCCAAAATCAAGGGACCAAAATGTTATTTTAACCTTAAAAATAAGCCATCATGCAACTACT
The DNA here is from genome assembly GCA_036507275.1 of Sicyos edulis. Lineage (NCBI taxonomy): Eukaryota > Viridiplantae > Streptophyta > Magnoliopsida > Cucurbitales > Cucurbitaceae > Sicyos > Sicyos edulis. The sequence goes on from CM071846.1 coordinate 4,964,759, forward strand.
CCGAACACTACAAAAACGTTAGAAGTTATCATCAATTAGCATTAGAGTTGTCCATGGGGTAGGCAAGGCTGGAAAATGCCTTCCCCGTCCCCACAAAATTCACCGTATTTTTTTGCGGGGATGGAAACGGGAATTCTTGACTGAATTTGACCACATTAGAATAGGTCATCCATTACAATTTTCCCCCCGAAAAAATACATATTTGTATGTTTGGGCCTCCTTCTCACGTCATTTGTGCATATTACTGAATGAAATGTTACAGAATCAACTAGTTGTGCAATTGATTGAACTGGAAATTGATTTAATAATCATAGATAAACATGTTGAATCAGAAGAAACAATACTGAGTAATCAAGTCTGGAGTAAATTCGAGGTCATATCCAGATAGGAAAATTAAATTGAGTTAAGATGAGCCTCAAGCTTTTGCATTTCTAGTGAAGTCAATGCAGGTCTGGCAGCTGCAATCCAAGAAGCGGCATGTTTCGCACCCAAAGCACACACATGATGTGCAACCCTTACAAGTCGGCGAACGGGTGCAGCCTCTATAAACTTTCCGACTTGCTCTTTCTTCTTCATCGTCGCATGTTATTCTGCAACAAAGAGAATCGCATCGCTGGTTAGTGTACATATATACACAGTTATTAAGTATAAGCATCAAAGTTTGAACATTGTGTGCAATAACTTCATGCACCAGGCTAGCTAGTTTGATTTTAATTTGCTGCGAAGTTCTTGAATTCTGGAATAAAGGCCAACACTTAGAGGTCTAAATTGGTGGCCTCAATAAACATATGCAAGAAACATATTCACTTGCATGTAAAATACAATATCTAATCTTAATGTTATCGATAGCATTACTTGGCCGTCAAATAATCAATCATCATCAATTAGCAACGGCCAAAGCAAACCATTTGAGTTGCCGAATTGATGCACTATCTCTCTCGTCGGGTTTTCTTCATCTCTAACCTTTACTCAGATAAAGAAGGGATGTCTGCTCATTCTAAAGCTTTTAGGATTCGCCCCTATGGCCATGGATCGCAGATCTTCTCCACATACTTCATCATCTTGTTCTGAATTCGGATGCTTTCCTTTCTACCCTCTTCCCTTTATGCTAGTTTCGAAGGAGTTTTCTTGATATACAAGTCCCTCATATGGATGTGTAAGTGATTCATGAGATAATTCTTCAGATGCATGTCATCCCCTCTTTGGACTATAAGTTGGATGTTCAACTTCCAAAGATAATCGATTTGCATTTGCCATATTATCTCATTGTATAAGAGGCTTAGAACCTAACCCAAAATCTTGACACTTATATCAATGAAAATATTTTTGTTTTTTGTAAAAAAATAATGCAAACCTTCGATTCATATCTAGTATGGCCCCTTTCATTGGAAAGGCAACTCTTTTTTTTTTGTCCCAAACACTTGGGATATTAAATCCTAGTAGCTACAGGTCAACTCAAGATGGTTGCAGACCACTTATTTTAAAGTAATGTACATATAAATATATATACATAAAGATCTAATCTTGTCACTTGTAAGATCCTAAACTGCATCAAGATTCAAAGTCTAACGGAACGCTATTATAATTAGAAGAGAAATTTTGAAACATCATCCTACCTCAACCTGAATCTCATCAAGCTATAAAAACGATAACATACTCCGACGACAGATATTATAGTTACGTATAGAATTTGAAGAGAGCAATAAGAAAGAGAACGAGAAAAAAAAATGTGTAAAAGGGATCAAGATCATTTGATTCATCAGCAAAATCAGACTAAACAACAGCTAAACCATGAGATGTGCATGAATATTGGCGAAGTCTTTACTTCTCACTCCGCCATTGTAAACTTGCATCATCAGCTTGAATAAAATTCAATATCCAAGGATGCAAAAGATTACTCAAGATGTTGAGAAATTCTAAAGCTATGTATTTCTTTTAAAAGGGGCCACTCGAACACAGGCGCCCACTATCACAAATTATGACGTAGGAGCTGCCACTTTGGGCAGACCTTAGGCAGGCACCCTTCCTAAGTGCAATGGAAGTCACCAACCCCTAGGCCATGAGCCTTTGATCACTCATTGACCCGTCCACGTAAAAGCTATATAGAAAGATATCTATATAAAAGAAAGACCATATGAAATAAACGGTCAAATGGTAATTATGATAGCTAGTAGAGCTAATATAGAAAACATGCTAACTCTTTAAACATGAAATACAACAGCATATCGATTTGAACCTACTGTGAGTAGAATATCAGGAACAGTATACTGATAAGAAGGAATTCATTCTCTAGATCTCTATATATAAGGAATAATAAATCAATGAATGAAATGGTTATAATATCTGTATGGAATTAAGCATGGGTTATATGATATCAAGAGATAAAATAGTCAATAGAGATATACTTATCATAAGGCCAATCCGAACACTTCCAATCCATATCTGCTAAGACATGATCATGATAAGTCCGACATTCTTCCTTCAACCGCAGACGGAATCTGCGCTCTTTACTGCAACTACTACAGCGAACAAATTCATCGCGATGAAAGACTCGTCCGTTTTGGGATCTACTTGAACCATTACCAGTTTTTGATGACTGGTTGTAGTATTTGAGTAACACCGTCTTATAAAGTGGGACCTTTTCCCCATTAACTATGACCCATATATTGTTCTTCCATTTTCTAGCCGTCTCTCTTCCAGAATGCTTTTCAAATGCAGCAGGTGTCAACTTTCCTAGTGTTCAAATCACCAAAACCATAACAAGAAATAAATAAAGGGTGTATATTATAGCTAATTACAATGTACGAAAATGCAATTTAAAAACACATGGAAATAGCAGCATATGAGTAAATACAACAAAGAGAATCCTCCTGGTTGTGTAAAGCAGAGTTGAAATTCAATCTGGTGATGTAGTCTAAGAAATTATGTCCAAAAGAACCAAGTACCTCAAATGCAGTTGGAAAAATTAAGGGAATCGAAATGGCTAAACAAACCTTCTAATGATGTTATGATAACAGAATTACTAACTAAAGCTAGAATCTAGATAGCCCAGATGGTAAAATAAATTGCAAGTTTCTCTCAAGTTCGAAAGCATTAAACTTTCTGTTATTAATCTCATAGAATAGTATATCATATCCTCAACATCCTAGCTTCAAAATAATGAGATATCGGCCACTTGAGAACGAAGCATATTCCCAAGTTGTGGAGAGAAATAGCTACATACAACAAGCCAAAGCAAGGAAAGGAGCGAGAAAACATCACTACTCCTTCTCCATACTCTTAGTTGCCAACAAAGCGACATAAATGTATGTCCATGCCCAATAAAATCATGGGTTCCAATCCCCACCCATTGTTGAACTAAAGAAAACTACTCCATAGTCCATACTCTTAACATGGATTACATCATAATTGGAAAGTTAAAAACACTCCATATACTGATCAAAGATAAATGGAGATTCAAATTGAGTAGTATTTTCAAGTAGAAACCAAGACAACAAAAAGTTAAAATAGGTTACCCTCATGAACAAGAAGTCAAAAACCGATATGAAACATCCATGTAAACAAGAAGGCAAGTAATCATATGACTCAGACTACATCTTACTCTGCCAATGGATGTTGAAATCAAATGAAAAACTAAGTAAACAATCGAAACAATACATGAGCTACAGCCCTAAGCTCTCTTAATCAACAAGACCTAGAAAACCAAAACAAGTCCCAGCATCATCTTCAAGTAGCAAGTTACATCATTCGGTCAGACAAAACATCATACATAGTAACTGTATAAACGTAGAAACATAGAGAAGAAAATGCAGAGCAAAGAAAATGTTATGAAAATCAGAAACAAAAGACAAACCACCGGAATTTACGTGGTTCACGAACCATGTGTTAACTAAGTCCACAGGCATAATAGAAGAAACGTTTTACTGAATAGATAAGAATGCAAATGTTTGATTAAACGAGACTAGGGTTTTACGAAAATTTATACGGTGCACTCTCATAAAATCTTAATATAACATATGAATCAATACGAAAACATAAACTCAATTAGATATTTCAAAGCATATCTCAACAGGACCCGAGAAAGTAATGGTGAACATTGTTGAAAGGCATATCTCAACAGTAATTAAGCAATGCAGCAATTGACCATGGAAACCAAAAGCCATCAACGTAAAACCCCCTTTGAACAAAAACTCAAGACTAAAACTACACAACCCCAACATGCAAGAAATCCAAAACCATATAATGTCTCGAAAACAGAAAAGATTCGGCAGAAACTCAAATACACACGCATTGAACATGCAAAATAGCAGACATCCATTCCAAGGAAGATAGAGAGGAGAGACAGAGAAATGAAAATAGAAGAAAAGAGAGAGAAAAAGAAAAGACCTTCCTGACAACCAGGGGTGCACTCGCAGGTGATTTCAAGGTCACCATTAACAAAAACCCTAAGCCTCCCAACAGCATCACCATATCTATGGCTGGTACATCCACAAGTAACCTCAATATGGTCTCCACTTCTCTTAATCCCACTCATCTCATTAAGCTCCTCCTCGCTAAAAACAGTCAACCCCATTTCTCTCCCAACTCCATTAGCCATTTTCGCCCAAAAAAAAGCTTCCTTTAACGAAAACTCAACAACCCCACAAGTGAAATCGAAGAAAAACCCCAAACTAAGAACTGAAAAAAGGGTTATTGGGGGAAAGATGAAAACTTTAGAGAAACCCAGCAAAGGTTTCAATCAATAGGAGAAAAAGGATGAAGAAAAGAGTAAAAGAGTGAAAGAGTGAGCTGGATGTATCAGAAAAACAAATGTCGTGGGGCGAAAGTGTGGGGGGCGTATAGAGACCTATTTGCATGATATGACATTAGAGAAAAGGACCTTTTTTCTTCATTTCAAAGCGCCATTATTTCGGATGAAGAGACGAGCTACATCGAAATGCGTTTTCTTTATGTATATATAATTAAGGCACTTGCGGATTATTATCAGTTTTTTCCCTCTCTTTTTTGAAAAAACAGAGAATTCATAAAATGCCACTCCCAACAGCCAAACAATCCTCCAATCTGTTGAGATTTCTCTCAAAATATCAGCAGTAGTCTTATAATCAATAATGAAAGATTTAGCTAGAAAATCAGTCACCTTATTACAAAAAAAAATAATTTGAACAATAGAGAAGGGCTCCTTAATATCACATAGGACATTGTCATCTGTTATTAATAATAATTCTCAACAGCATTTTTTACACATTTATGTAAAATGGTTGGGTTGGTTATAATAACTCAACTTACGTTTAGCTTTAAACTTTACATAAATTATTTTTTGTTACAAAAATCAACTACATTATTTATCGTAACCTCTATTATAATAATTTATCTCTTAAATACCGTTTATAATAACTCACTTATCATAACGAAACCGATGCCCTGAGAGTTCCTATTAATTTGTTGTGGTCTCATTATTTAATTTGTTCACAACCTTATTAAGGGGAAAAAAGAAGTGTTCCCAAGCTGCACAGTTTTCAGGAAACGTACTTTATCAGCTGATACCTCTTTTCGATAAGTTCAAACCAAGTTTCACAGTACGCGAGGGTACCTATATTAATCAACCTTACTAATTCTATTAATTATAATTTACAACATTCATTATAACCCCTCTTTTTAATCATCTTACACCAAATTACAGCCCACGATGCTGTTTACCTTAAACTTTAAGCATTGTTTTGATAACTAAATTTTTCAAGATTTCTACCTTCAACTTCAAGACAGCATTATGATACATCAAATTCTAGCTCAAGAAAAATCACAGCCCTGCATTTTCTGACCCAGAAACTGAAAAATATGTGTACTTGCATTATAAGATAATAAATCAGTCACAAGTGACCAAAAAAATAATGATATCTTGCATTATAAGATGATATTTTGTATTCAAAAACTCTATTCTCAAATGTCCGTTGAATTCACACCAAAAAAAAAATCAGTAACAAGTTAGTTTTGAGGTCATCAAAATCAGTTTTTTGTGTTTCTGTACCAATTTAAGAATATTTTGATGATGGTGGTCCCTTCAAAAAATTTGATTTTTAAATTTTTTTTTATTAATATTATTGTATATGAATATAGATTACATCCCTATTTTAATTTATAAGATGATGCTCCCTCGAAATTTTGAAACTTGTGTTTTTTTTTTCTTTTTTTGTATAGGAAAGTAAATTTCTCAATATAATTTAAATCCAGTCAACCTCAAATAAATTTTTAGATCAATCATTTATCATCATAGATTGAATTTGCAATCTTTTGATTCTTTTTAACCCTTTTGATCAATAAGTCAACATTAATAATGTTTGAAAATAAATGAATTTAAGTAAAATGGGAATGGTTGAGTTCAATGCATGGAATGGTGAATGATGGACATACCCTCACTAGTTTGCTGCATTGTACATTATATTAGTGCTGTCTCCTCAGATGAGCTCATTTTCTATCCTTTACAGCAAAAAATAGTTACCTTTTTTCTTCAACTATTCATCATACAATTATATATATATACCTTCTTTTTTTTTATCAATATTGCGTTTGTTTGTTTTCATGCAGTTGCCCTGTAGCTTTGTGTAGTGCTTTCTTTTTTTAGACGATCGTCTCTAAATTGTAGCAATCGAATATATTGTAGGATCATAAATAAAATTAAAAGTCGTCTGAAAAATTAATTCCAACAAACGTAGAATCTTGAAAGAAGCCCATTCTTAAAGTTCAAGGGCTCAACCACCGCTGCACAACGGACATTTGTCGGTGCATATGATACCCTGTGCCTCTGTTTGCACATCAAGCAATGCACAAATTCTTTCACCCTGGTTAATTACTATTGATCCTTTTTACCGTTCTTTATCTGATGTGAAACCAATCATTATGGTTGAGATTGACCAGAATTATCAGATCTCAACTCTCTGTAAAACTGATTGATTATGGAATCTTGGTCTTCATGGTTGATACTGTTTGCTGCAACAAAGCCACCCCACAGCCCACATTTGGAGCATTCATCATTTTCAGTGATATGAAAAATCACTTTCCCTTCTAAACATATGAATCAGAGAATTTTAAAGCCCAAACAAGGCACATGTGATATCCATATATTGTCTCGGTTGGGCCTTTCTCGTTTTTATTTTATTTTACATAATCATTTTCGATAGATGTTGAACTAGTTCACAACAAACAAACAATGAAATCATTATGCAAGTGACTAGTTCTTATTCATCATTTCTACTCACTATTGTCTAATAGTAAATTTTGCTCAAAATGTGGTTTTTTTTTTTTTTTGCCTTACTTCAGAATTTGAGTGATATCAGACTGAAACAATGAATGGCTTTGCATTGATTAGATGAGAGTGAGCCACAGGGAAGTTGGTGACACCTGCAACTTTTTTTTTTTTTTTTTTTAAGAGTTCTTTAGAAGATTCAGGATCTAATTTAAAGTTGCAACTTTTTTTTTTCAAATGTTTTTTTTTTTTGTTCTTTTGCATTAAGCTGACAGAAGGTACAGAAAAGAGCAGCCTTTACAGTGTTTGATTTGAAGCAGACAGATGCTAATGGGTTGGGCTGAAAATAAAAGATTAGGGGCTTTTGTGTTCACTCACTTAACATAGGATCTGGAATCATATTTCTATATGCATTTGCCATTAGGGTAAAACTTGATTTAAAAAAAGGGGAACAAAAGTGTCAAACTTCAATTATTCACTTTTTTCTCCATCACTATTTTTGTATAAATTTAGTCCCCACAGCGTTTGTAAATAAGATCATTAACATTTTGGAGATGGACTTTGCTGGAATTGGTATTGGAATTGATATTCAGAAGTTAATTTAAGAGAATTAGATTGAAGTGGAAGAATTTAAGATAATTCAAATTTAAATTTTGGAAAGTTATAGTCTTTCTTAGGACCCTTTGGGACACCAATGATTATTTGAGTAATGATTGTTAGTTCAATTTAAAATCCCAAAAATATTTATGGGGTAATGAATAGTGATTATTTACATAATTACTATTTATCTCGATCTTTTTTTAAAATGTATAATAGTTATCGTAGGTCCACTCATTTAATTTGTTCTTTATAATCATTACAAGCACCATACAAACAATAATAATACATGTGATCATTCCTTACCTTCAAATAAAGATAATGATATTCTTTCAAAAAATAAAAAATAAAGATAATGATATTTTATGTAGTCGCCAACAAAAATATAATTTAAATCTTAGAAAAATCTACGATCAAGAAGTTACTAATCACATGTCCAAACTCCAACTTGGTTCTCTAAGCTTTCCTTAAAAACCTCAATGTTGCTTTTTAAAACTTTATAAGTGCGATCCAATTTTTTTGTGAAGTTAACACTTCAAAAGTGAAAAGGGAAAAAAAGAAAAATTACATTGGTAGTAGTCATTAATTTGTAATCTAGTTTCAATCTGGTTTTCATGTTTTAAAATTGAACTTTTTATTGATTTCAATTGTGCACACTTTTAATACTATAATTTTAACACGTGCAACCGTGATAATTTCTTAAATAATAAATTGTATATATATATAATTATAAATTGTTTCTTACATTTTTAGGCTAAATTTAAATCATCAAATAATAATTTCAATATAATATTGAGTTTTATAACCATTTTTTCACGTTAGTTAAATTTATTAAAACTCACATGTTAAAAAGCAATTAATTATTTATTTTGAGTTTAAAAAATAATAGGTGTTATTATTTAAAAAAAAAATTTAATAAAATGCATTGAATTAAAATTAAATTTTATCTCTGATTTTTAAAAATCGATACTCTTTAATTTTTTTCTCAATTTATCTATTAATAGACCAGGTACCCTTGAATTATAAAATTTATAAGAGTTATATCATTATTATAAATATAAATATAAATAAGCTAAATATATTTATTAGTATACATCTATGAACTTACCTTTAACCTCAAATGATAATTTTATCGTTCTTCAAAAAAAAATCTCACATTTCCAAGTCAACAATTAAGCAACAAAAGATCCCTACAAAAATTATTTAAATAAAAGAAAAGTTAGATGAAAGTTAACATAAATAATCCAACAAAAATAAGATAACTACATTTTTTATTATTAAAAACAAACCAAGAAAGTAACCCCAAGCAAAAAAGAAAGTTTCAAATATGTTTGTAAACAAAATATAGAGAACTATATATATGATAGGAAATCATTGTTACCAAACTTTTGAAATTGAAGAATTCATGCACTAACCTCAGATGTTAATCTTATAATTCTTCAAACTTTTTTTCCAGATCTCCAAGTATTTTTTTTAAGGCAACAATTATGCAAAAAAAAATCCCTACAAATATTATTGCACAAAAGAAAAATTAGATGAAAGTTAAAGTAAATAATCCAATCTAACTTATTATATCACAAAAAACAAAACAAAAAAAATAAAGAAAAATAAATCCAAGCAAACAGAAAAACATAAAGTGTTCTTGTAAACAAAATGAAAACAACTATTTATAGGATTGGAAAATTCAATTTATTATTTTAATTAGAATATAAAATGTCAAATAAAATCTATGAGATTTGGTAAAAATATCTTATTTTCTACATGAAAATTTAAATGATATTGTAAATATATTTATTTGATTGTTGAAATCTCTTATTTATGAAATTTGATAAAAATATCTTATCTTCTACGGATAAAAATCTAAATGATATTGTAAATATCTTTTACGTTATTTGATTGTTTTTTTTATATTCCAATAAATGACATTTTTTTAATTTAGGGTATGATTTAAGGGTAAAATCGTCTAAAAATGATTTTCTGCTACACTGTAGTATGATTAGTTTGTTTTTTTAATTTACCTTTATATATGTTTTTCTTATAAAAATTAAATACACACAAGAATTTAAAATAATCACATCATCCAAATATTGAAATAGTAAAACTTTCCTATAATTTGGTGGCACAAATAATTTTCTTTTATAATATTTTTATTTATAAAAAATATTTATATGATACCTAATAATTGATAGGTATGTAAATTGTAGAGCTCCCTACATATTCATATGTCTAAGAGAATTTTTCTCTTATTGAAATTTAAAAATAGTCAAATAAGTGAAGATTATTTTATATACCTAACAAATTTGTTATAAAAAAATAAAAAGTATGTATTATTCAAATGTGAAAGTAAAAACCAAATTAGACCTAGATTTTAAAACTAAAAATTAAATTTATCAACAAAAAAAAATGAGGGGGCAAATTTGAAAGGTGGAAATTTGGGTTGTTTAAAAAAATAAATCCAAAACCCTAAATAGTCAGTTTTGTGCACGCAACCCCAACTTGTCCACTATTCCGTTTCCTCCTCCTTCACGCAAAGCATGATCGGCCGACTACGGCGGCTACGCCGTGCCCTGCGGCAGCGCCTCCGTTCACTGCCGACGTTCGCTCTCCGGCGGTTGTTCCTTCTGAGATTTCTTTTTTGTTTTTTATTGCGGTTTTCTTCGATTGCAAAATTTTTTAATTTTTTTTAACAATACACCTTTTTTTTCAAAGGAATAATATACCGACTTTGTTCCGACCTCAATAACACCAGTTTTTAGCATAGCTATTAGAAAATAAGAGGAATAGCTCAATTCCCTCTAAGTGTGTGTGTGTGTATATATATATATATATTATTTTTTTTTTCTTTTTAATTATGATTAAGAGATCCTTAAGTGTGTTGCCGTTTCTTTTTAGTACAAATTAGAGAAGATGATTACAAATACTTATTTCAGAGATCAAACTTGTGACTGTTGAATGAAAATGTATTAACACAAAAAGTATTAACACAAAAATAGATAGTCAATCGTGTCATCCACCCATTTCATCAAGTTAAGTGTGTTGTTGAACTTACAAAACAATAACCTATTAGAAGTCTTTAGGGCATGGAGGTAAAATGGGGGAGAATCACCCTGATTTTATTTTTTTTTAAGTATAAATGGAAATGAGAAATTACAAACCTTCACTCATCTCAATAAAATGAGAGTTAAATATCAGTTATAAAAAATAAACGTGTAATTATGATATTGAATTAGTTATCTACCAAACAATAAAATTAATGGGCAGGATGAATTATTTTCTTCATCAACTCATTTTTCTATAATATTTTTTCCCCTCCATAACTACATTTTATTCTCATATTTTTCACTCGCAATCATATATTCTAATATTCTATTTTTTTTCATAATTATTCTTTTTACTCAAATATAAAGAATGATTATTTTGATTGTACGTAAATATTCATTCCCTCCGATAATTAATTTTTTAGATAATCATTATCATCCATGTACCGTCCCTAATTTTAATTTTCATTCTTTTTGTTCAAACTCTTCCGTACGGTTTCTAGTTGATTGTGGTTTTAAAAAAATAAAGCCTATGTATATATTGGAATTTTATAATTTGTATTATGAAAATTTAAGAATAATTTTAAAATTTTTGTTTTGATTCTAAGAATTTCGTTAAAAAAAAAAAAACTATCTTTCTAAGAGATGGAAGTTAATATAGGGGGGTACTCGAAGGAACCAATATATAAAATAGTTCTCTTACCAAAGGTTGTGCCGTTTTTCCAAGAGTCTATTTTTCAATATGACTATATTTTACTAATAATTATTTTTTTATTTTCTCAATAATCACTCTTAATTCTTTCCAAATTTCCTATTTCACTTAATTTTCATTCAAAATCGAGGAGGAGACCCAGCTCATTTTAAAAAAGTTATAAACAAAATTAATCTGTGGACAGAATAAAATCTATGGACCTCCCTAATAAAATATTGCTAAGTAAAGTATGTTGTTTCATTCTCTTCATCATCTTTTAATGAAAATTCTAAGCAGATAGCTTGTATTAATTGACGCAAGTATCGTTTATTACTAGTCTTTATAAATATAATAATGTGTCCAATAAATAAATAACAAAGTATCGAAAAATCAGTGTGGTGCAAATCATACATACAACGGACATTCAACGACATTATGATTTATTAAGCCTTCTGTTTCTAACAACGTTAATATGTTTATCCTTTCACTTAAAATAACCCCTATACTACACAAAAAAATGTTGTTATAAACCGAAAGGTGTTACAAATTTAAGAAGTTATAGATTCATTTTATAATGGTCATTTACTTAAAAATTAATTGTCTATTTCATTAACACTAAAATATTGTAAGGTAGGCAATTTTTATCCCGTAGGAATAACTGAGGTAAATGTACAAGTTGTTTAATTCGTACACTCACATAGGTACATTTTTTTTATAAAAACAAGCTAACAATAAAGACTAATTTTAAAGATCGTTGAAAATATACACTAAATTAAAACCAAAGACTAGAATGTAAGAGACCAAAATGATATTGTAACTGAAAATCGTCTCGTGATCACTCTGTTCTCGGGAATTGAACATTCTGTTTACGAATTTCTGTGTGTGGATAGTGATGTCCTAGCAATGTAGTCAGCATTAATCTTGCATTATTAAAATTCACATAACTCAAAAGATCAAATCTTTCAAATTTCTCATATCTTACGTACCTTATGCTTGTATAAGGTCCAAAGCAAAAACTGAATGAGTCAGTGATACAATGGTTTCATTGTTTGGTTGTAAACCAGTTCAACACCAGTATTACAGGTTCAATCTCGAGATATCGGTATTTGTCCCCCCTCCCCTCCCCCAATACGTACTAAAAAAAACACACATCCAAAGCATAAGACACACCAGAAATGAGTGGTCAAACGAAAATTTCAGTTACCTCAAGATTACACAGTACAGAAAGCAATTCGAGAGGTACCTTTCAATTATACCCTCTTGTCAGAGCTCTGTTTAGATATCCCTCCCCCACAGCCAAACTTCATTTTCTGCAAGCCGCTCAACTTCCTGCTGAACCATTTTCCCTCCAACTTTACCTGGTTGAAGCAAAATACAAGCTACCTCAACTATACCTTCTTCGTAAGTAAGGGTCATTGCTTGAGCTGAAGGAAGCCCACTCACTCATTTCGCAATTTTGTGAACAACGGCAATATTTGTAGAGAAGATCGGGACGTTTTTAGTTATCAACACACTACGTTGCTCCAATCACAATGACGCTGTAACTCTCCTCGGATCATGACCAGCATTCTCCCCTCTTCATGAGCCGCTCTGTATAGAAATGTTGGGACTACAGGCTAAGGTTAACATCCGCTGCACCACAGAATATAAATGATAGGAGTGGCAGCACAGTGCAATTGAAGCCATGAAAATCTTAGAAATATCAAACTCTCATAAACATGAGGACGTTTGGCTAAAGTTTGATAGCACGCCATTGAGGCACTACCGTAATTCAATGTATTGAAGCAATGAGTTTTCAGAATAACATACAGTCAATGACTGAAGTTCAAGCTTTCAACTGTGGTAAATTTTGAACAGTCAAAAGTCTAATTTCAAAAAAGGTGACAAACAAGATCATAACAACATGTGAACACAGCATTTAAGAAACTCATGAAGAATGTATAGAGAATTACAGAGCAGAAATTTATGTCACCCGTTTATCAGAGGTACACATATTGATTAGAAATGGCTCTGAAGTTAACATACTACATCAATTTTCACAACCTCAAATCTAACATTGCAGAATGGTATGAAATAACAAGAAACATCGTAGACCACATCCAACATCAACTGCGAGAGGTGTTGCAGTTACAGCTGCATAGCCCTAGGAAGCAAAGGCCAAAGGATGGAAGTAAATATGATCCACAACTCCAAGTCATGGGTGGCTACCACAATGCGACTCGACATCAGTTTCCAAAAATGCAGCCTAGAGGGCTTTGATGGGAGCTTGGAAACAAGGGTATATCCAACTCTATAGTCTATAGTAAACCACATCCGTGAACTTGTCGATAATGGGTGCTTTAGGGAAAGAGCTTGACAGCTCGTTCAATTGACTCCAAGCAGAGCCTTGTTTCTACTTTCAGAAATGTTAACCTTGCAGTAAACAAGAACCAGTTTTGGCAATTTTTTCCCCTGGTCACTAACTAATACAAAATGAGGAGAATATGCAACAACGAATAGCTAACAAGATGCAACTTCGTGTCTATAATTTCTCTTTGATCAAAATATCATTTATCCAAGTTTCAATCTACAAGGATCATAATCATATCTATACATTGTGAAAGCCAATCTAAAATTATTTGAATAGGTAGAAATGCTGCAATCGAGTTCATCTTTGAGAGAGATGAAAAATGCACCACCTAATGCAAAATATGACATGGGAAAACAAAGAGAATATCATAAATCATTATCAATTTGGCCCTTTCAAGCAACAATTTTCCATTACTTTATCCAAGAACCTTTAAACTAGCACCTAAATCATGACTAATCATTTGATTACCTACTGTAGAATCTGTAACAAAATCACATCAAAACCCAATCTCTTTTCCGACCGAAGCCGATTTGGGATAGCCAATATACTCCAATTTGACACCGAGAGTGGCGCAAATGGCTCTGAACTTGAGCCTCAACGCTTCCATGAGCTCCTGAAGTTGCTCATTCTCAGGGTCCTGAAGTGGGTATTTCTGAACCAACTCCTCCATCTGATTCACACTCTTCCGAACCCGAATCGAAAATCGATCCTGGTCGATCCGAATGACAGAGTTCCAGACGTCGACACAGCCCCTGTAGAATCCAATTTCTTCCCCGACCTCGAAACCGACCTTAAGGCCTACTTGTGTTGCCTCTTCTTTGCCGGCGATTTGGCCGTCTTTGAATCCCTCGGCGTAGCCTTCTTTCAAGTGGGTATCTTCAAGATTGAGAGAGGAATCGAAGATGTCGTCCATGGAAACTAAGTTGTTGAGAGGAATTGAAGATTCTGGAAATTTGGAATTGGATGGTTTCAGTTTTGGCGAAGAAGAATGCTCAATCCTCGAGGATATACAGAAATGCTCAATCCAAGCCCATGGGCTTTTAAAGTAACCCACCTCACTAAGAAGACAGAAATTGTCCCAAGAAAAGGGTAACTTACCTATTAGCCAAAGAGAAATATTTAAAATCGTAACCCACTTTTTTTTTTTAAGTAGCTATGTGCTGCTAGCAGTGTACAAATATTTCTCTTAATCAAATTCAAAATTAATTATCAATATGAACTTTTAAAAAAATTTAGCAACTATAATACAATATTAATATTTATTAGGGGCTTTTCCATGTATATTACAAAACAGTTAAAATATTACATGAATGTCACAATAATGAAAATATTTGCACATATAGCAAAAAATGTAAATTGATAGACTTCTATATTGATAGATTATATCAATAGAGGTTGATAGAATTAATTAATAATAAATAAAGTAAATTGATAGACTTTCATTAGATTCTATCAATAAGAACCGATAAAATCAATTACTGATAAAAGTAAGTATAATTTTTTTAAAAAAAATTGGCAGAATTTGCTATAAACAAATTATTTTTAAAAATGTGTTATAATTGTAAACTGTGTAAAAAAGTTGCTATACAATGCAAATTCCCTACTTATTAATGATTATAAATCAGTTCAATACCAACGTCACAAGTTCGATCTCGTAAATCAGTATTTGTCCCCCTCCTTCACTATGTACTCAAAAAAATAATAATAATACAATAAGAATACTTATTAATGACTATAATTACAATATAAGCCTTGAGTACTTTTTGTTTTATTTAATTCTTAAATTATCAAAAGTCCAATTTTAGTCTTTTTATTTTTTTTAATTAAAACTAATTATTTTTTCTTTAAAAAATACTCTCTCAAAAATATCTTCATATTTTTTAATTTTCATAATAATAACGTTCAATAATAAGACCAAATATAAGCTTTTAATTGAAGTAGAATAACTAAAATATAATAATAATAATAATAATAACGAAGTTCAATAACTATAATTGAACACAAAGGGATGAAAATGATGTTCTAACCGAACAACAATTAACAAAAGTATCTTCACAAGAATCCCAAGGAAAATAATGGTTAACTCAACTCTCATATAAAGTTCTGAAAGCTTTGAATGTGAAGGAGGTTAATTATGCAAGAAAGACTAGAAAAAGAATAATAAAGAAAAGAGGAAATAGAAAGAAAAGCATCCAAAATCAACGGTTAGGGCACAGTCCCCATGCTTGGCCTTGTGAACAAAGCAGTGGTTGCATGTTCATTTTCACATGACAACCAAACCAAACCATATAATAATAAACTCTTCTTCTTCTTCTTCTTGTTTGTAAGATGGGTATGGCTGTAGGGCTTCACAGCAAACCCAGCACCAGCAGAGGAAAGCCTTATGTTCTCATGTTGCTCGTTGCGTTTGGCGCAGCCTTGCTTGGTGTCATGCTCCTTCACAAGTTCAGAGAAATTCGTGTCTGCAACCTTCTTCTTATAACTAGAGACCAACAACTACATTCCTTTCAACACCTTCTTCAGGTCATCTCTTCATCTCTCTCTCTCTCTCTCACTTTTAGAACCGACAACTCGAATAATTTGGACCCAATTCAAATTATACGAGATGGATTAGTTCTCGAGTTGACTATATAAATGTGTGCGTAAGATTAACTATCTAGATAAATTCTTAGCGTATTAGTATAGAACATTCATTAACAAGATACACATCTCTGATTTTAAGTTAAATATCAGGTAATTTTCTTTATTTTTTTTACAAATTTATGGAGTATGTATGAGGTTTTGAAGAACTCAACTCAACCCATAGAGTTGGATCTGAAAGTTTGAGTTGGTCCTCGAGTATGTATGAGGTTGAATTTTCTAATACATTGAGTTGGATCTGAAAGTTTGAATTGGTCCAAAAAAAGTCTTAAGTCTCATACTATGTACGCCCTGCCCTACTCGCTTTCATGTAAATGTTCTCTGACTCTTAATGCCATTGCTGTATTACTCCATCATTGCTAAACTTTTTCTTGTTTTGAATTTGAACAGAGGGAAAGAGATCGGAGTAAGGAATTGGAGAAGAGCAATGAAGACATGAAATCTTTGTTGTACTTGCTTCGAACGCAGAAAATGGAGCTTGATAGGAGGCTGCTGGAGTTGCAATCGACCATCTACTCGCTCAAAGAGAAGCAGAAGATTGTAAATGTTGCACTCCATCACAAGCAGAGTGAGATCAAAATGTTGAGGGAGAAAGAAAGTGAAAATAGGAATGAGAATTCTCAACTGGTTGATTTAAGACAAAGCCTCAAGCAAAAGGAAGATGAGTTAGAGGACCTAAGACATCGACTTGACTTTCGTGGAGCTGTGGCTGCTGACAATCCGTCAGACCCACATGAGGATAACAGAGGGGAGGGCAAATCGACAGATATCGGCGAGCGAAGCACTTCAAAAAGTGATGAAACTGCAACTCATAAAGCCGAGGAAAGGCAGAAGCAAGAGAATTTGCAAGACAAGGGTGAAAATGTCGAGTCAAAACTCGACAACGACCACAAGGAGACAGAAGTTAAAGAATCTGAAGCAGGTGAACATCAGAGAGCTGACAAGATCCTGGAGAGTAGAGTGAAGATGGAAATAGAGACAGGCAAATATGGTCATAGAAGGAAGACAAGAGGAAAGAGATGGAGATACATAGCCAAGAACAGTGCAGTGGATAATGGATGGCGACTGATTTCGAAGAAAATTAAACTGGAAAACAACAGAAATTTGGATGATAGAGTCATTAGCACAATCCATAGGAAGTTTGTTAAAGAGGATAATCCAGAGGAAGAACCTACAAAAAATCTGACAGAGAATGAAAGCAAAATGTTGAAACAAGAATTGAATTCAAAGAACTGTGATACTTCGAGCAAAGATGTGAATGACAAGCAAACAGGGAATGGAGAGGTGGGGGATGGTAGCATTAAGCAAAACCCAGGTGAAGAGATGGAGCTAACTGACTCGAAAAGCGAAGAAAAACAAGAGCCAAAAAGGGAGGAAGATAGTCGCTTCAATAGAGAATCCGACTATGAGGTTGTAGAAGACGTCGAAGAAGAAGAAGAAAACAAGGATGAGATAGAGGAGTCTGAATTTTAAATCAAATATCTGAACTGTTGTTTTATCTTTCCACGTAGCAAATGTACCTTGTGTTGTGTTATGTCGATGTGCATAGAGCTAGCTCGATGATGTTACTAATTACGAGTAATAAAATCAAGTAGATTTTTCACTCAACTACTTTCATATTAACTATCAAATTGAAGAAACAAAAAACAGTTCACAACACGATGTTACTAGTCTTCTTTATACAAAAGAGCAATAAAGCATTATCTGAATCACAAATGAAGCAATTAATCGAGTCTTTTTTACTCAAAAATACCTTGTTCAATGACAAAATCTGAACCACAAATGCATTCCCTTCAAATTCTATGAACGAGGGTATTGGGGCTTAAATGTTGGTAAAATGGTATTATTGGATATAGGACTTTGGTGCACGAAACAACCAAAAAATGTCGAGAAAAAAACTACAAGATAAGATCATATACTAGTCTGAGAAACAATTCGGGATTGAAATGAAATCCGTAGAAGAGTGAGGTTCACGGAAATACATTATTATGAGGAGTACTTCAGAACAATCGGAAAAAGTCCTTGGCTCAGCTAATTATGATGCTTCCACAAGTTTCTGAAAACAAAGGGCAACAAGTTAGGACAGAAACAAAAACTTGTTAAAATTTTCAAATGTAAGTAGTAATATGCCAGTGGCATCCAGTTATGAGATTTCAAAAACTCAACCACTTATGGATCCAAATGATCCACAAAACTAGACGTTAATAGGAAAAGATATAACCGTGTCTGTGCGATGTTATTAAAAGAGAGAAATCAGGTAAATGTTTTCCATTCTCTAGCAGAGGAAACCATTTTACTACTACTACCTCCTACTGCATATAACAATGCCAAGGCCTAACCAGAAGGAGACAAAAGGAGCCTAAGATGGCTAAGAATACTATCAACTAATTTCTCTCGACAAACATAAGTTTAGACTTTGTGTATAATACTTTCAAATATTCCAGAATATTCCAGGAGAGTTCGGCATTTTCCTATTTCTAATAATCTAACATTTCATATTACACCTGATATGGAAATTAGCAAATGGCTAAACTCTAAATGAAGTAAACCAAGGAAAGCCCGAAGGCAACACTTTAAGGTAAACATTCCCTCTGAAATAAGAGCCACAAACAACTCGTACTAAGAAGTTAATCTTGCAAACAAATCAAAACCAGTCAATGAGTCAGAAGTTAATCTTGCAAACAAATTAAAACCAGTCAATGAGTCATGTCAAATAATATTCAGTTAAAACCACCACCGGTAAACAATCCAACAGGTTTTAAATATTAGAAGCGCATAAACAATAAATGCAGAAGTACCTCATCCTTCTTTCCTTTGCCCCCGGTAAAGAACTTGTACCCTCCAAAGATGAGTAGACCCCATCCTGATAGAGAGACAATCACAAACTGCAAAAGTCCACAATCCCGTTAAAAAACAAGTTCATTTTGCTCATTAGTAAATATTGATTGAAAGACGCACAAGTATCAAATATAGAACATGTATGATATCTAAGACATTGCTTTTCATTTCTCCACGACACGACAGAACACTTCAGGAGAAGAGGTCATATCTCATATCTACCTAAATAAAACTTAAAAGTTTCAGAGTGAAACTATTGAACTTAAAGGTATTAGAATTTTCAATTCCTGTGCAGAGCAAAGAGACAAACAAAAAAATCAAATCAAGTATGCTGTTGAGATGATTATAAATTTCAGAGAGCTGGTAAGAAACTCCAAAGAGGTACATTTTTGTTACTCTCATTCTTAAATCCTACAACTTGATGAGATGGAATAGGAACAACAAAAAATAAAATGCAGTAAAATAAAAATAAAACGAAAGGAAGAAAAAGAAGCCAATTGTTCATATGAGGAGAAAAAAATAACAAGCCTCACATGCTCTTCCTTCCATTTAGATGGGCTCGTAGGATCTTGCCAACAGTTAACCTTTGGTGGTCCATGATGGTCTGCAAATATCGACAAAGAGAGTCAAACTTACAAGCAAAAAAATTGTTCTTTCATCTTTTGACGGTTCATTTTTCTTTTATTGCTTGATTAGTCATTCACCGTTCTCTCAATGCAAAGTTGCAAACATTACAAAAGGAACTACAAGAAGAGTTCAAATGCAAGTGTTGGGTGCATCCTTGTAAGCAAACCCTGAATTTTTCATTTTAAAGAAAACAATATAGCCCAGTATGAGTACTTTTTTTTTTTTGAATAAGAAACAATTTCATTAGATGTCAGTATGAGTACTTTTACTAAGCAGAAGCAACCTACATTGTTGGCAGGAGGTTTTCTATGTTCCATTCAGTATGCAGGTTATTCTTCAGAAACTTTTATATTTTTCATTTTAATTACATGGCAGTCGAAAAGAAAGTATACCATGTATGATGTTAATATATATTCCAAATTTTAGCAAACTGTTCTTTTTGCAAATTAAAAAGTTTTAAAAACATAATAAAGCTCTTTAACAAGGTTCCAAAAGAAGAATAGCTCCAATGACATCCAGTACTACCTATAAGCATAGGGGTTTGAATCTACCCTCCCCAAATATTATTGAATAAAAAAAACACCAATGAAGTGGTGGAATACAATCTGAAAAATGTTCCCTCCAAAAAAATCCATTTTTGTAGTGATAACTATTTATATGCCTTCATTTAATTTCACTTGACCAATGTTTCCAAGTTTTTTCTTCACCATGACTATAGCAAAGCAACCAACAGTCCCCCGATTGAACCAAATTATAAGGCCCTAATAAAAGTAACAACGACATCGTGCAGGTGCAGCATAACCATCTCAATTTTAGACAACGAACCCTAGTTATCCAATAACAAGAGTGAAATCTACGCATCATAAATCTGGGTTCCCTAATTAGGCAAAACGCATAGCCAACAACTGAAAAAAATTCGCACCTTCATTTCATATTTTCAAAACCCTTAGATCAATGCAAGTCTCAGAAATAACGACCGCAATTTCCATTTCAAACCTAAAAACAGAACTAGGGGGAATAGTACACAACCACAATTTCCATTTCAAAATGAAACTACAAGAAATCCACCGAAAAAATAAGATCGAACGAATCCGAAAATGAAATTAGTCAAAGCGGATGATCTAAATGCGATGAGATCGGGAAATGAAACCTACCAGCTGCGCTGGCGAGACCGCGCTTGTGAATAAGGGTGGCGGTTGACTGTGGAGAGGAAACTCGAGCTATGGCTCTGGCTTGACGAACTGCGGCAGCCGCTAAGGTAGCCATGGATTCAGATTCTCTTCCCAACTGAGAGATCAATGACTCCGATACGGCGGAACGCTGCGAAGAAATAGAGACAAATAAAGCCACACGACGTCGTATTAACCCTCCTTCATCTTTTTATTTGTATAAAAAAAAATCAACTTTTCTATTTTTAGCATAACCTTTCAATTTCATCATTTTAAAAAAAAAAAAAAATTACGTTTTTTAATAAGGGAGTGTAGAATTAAAATATAACTAATCCATCAAAATATTATTTGTTTGAATTTCTATTTTTAAGATATGATTGTATTATTGACTTATTGAATTACACTGTTGATTCGTATGTAGGGGAGCTTCATAAGAAAGTTATCAACACAATTAAGATGTTACAAAAGAGACTCTCAAACTTGCATATCTTCTCCAACGGACCGAATAAGTCAATAACACAATTAATTATCTAGTTTGGTGTTAATCTATTTTCAGTTCACAGTCGATCCGTGAAATCGATATTTATAATCTTATTCTTCCAACTTGTCCTCGAAAAAACAAAAGATATTGCAATTTGTAAAATATCTATGGAGTCACAACAACATCTATATCACTTGCTTCTAACCTTGAAATTTTGGGATTATTAAAGAGAGTTTTTTTGGGCCAATGATTCTAATTGGAGACACTTAAACACTTTTTCTTACTACTTTTTTGGGTCGCCCATTCAAAGACAACACAAAAATATGGTGTGGAATTTTTTTATGAGAGCCTTCTGCTCAATCATTTGGAAAAAAAAAGGAATGGTAGAATTTTAAAAAATGAGGTTTATCATGCACAAACTTCATAGAAAACTTGACTTCATTGCTATAATGAAATTATTTATTATTCAAAATTGAATATCAGTTGTTGTTGACCGAAAAAAAAAACTAAATTTTTATTTATTAAACAAGATATTAAGTACTTTGTTTTTATTTTATTTAGTTCAAATCAAAATCTCTTGCAATCAAACTATTTTGGTGCCAATCGAGTAGTAGTTCAAGCAACATCAATGTACACTTAATGATCTAGAGGTCTTAGGTTCGAGTCTCTCCCAGTCCCCCAATTGTTGTAATCTAAAAAAAAATCAAACTATTTTGGTCATTTTCATTTCTACATATTTATTAAATTAAATAAATTTATTGACCTAAACATATATCCAATAAAAGTAATAATTTAAGAGTATGAATGTATATTCAATGAATTTAAATGTTACACCTCCAATTATGGTAGATTTTTTTTTAATACTATTTATCTATTGAAGTTAAAAATAGACAAAATTGCAGTCGAAAAAACGAATGCATTTATTTATTAGATTAATGAGGATGTAATTGAAATAACCTCAGACTTTCAGAGCCTAAACATGACCAAAACTATGCACCGAAAACATCTAACTATCCAGTATATTGTACAAGAATGTTTCTCAGCTTCCAATCAAAGTCAATGGAAAAAATAAAGTCATGTAACAGAAGTTTCTTCATTTTGTTGTGGTAGTTGTTGTTGCTGATGTTGCTGCAGACCTTTCATTTGAACAATAGCACAATTCAAACTCATTTCTTCCATCTGTCATACAATAATAAACAATAAAATTTAACAAGCAGAAACACTAAAAAAGAAAACACAATAAATGAACAACTGAAACCAAAACTATATGGTTGTTTTTCTTCTACTTCTTGATTCATACATACCTCTAGTGCTGATATAATTTTGTTAAGTTCAAATACTTCCTCTAAAATCAATCTCTCTTGTATCACTACTTTAGCTAATTCTGACAGCAAGAAAGCTGTTTCATTGGCCTGTATGAGAATCACATCTCTCAATTCAAACACTTAGACAAGTCTATTAAGATTAAGATCATAGAGAAATAAATTATATAAGGCCCTTACCCGTGCTGCGAATACATTCATCATGGACTCAGTCGAGATTGCGAGATCGGAAGCTTGTCTGAATGCCATGGAGATCGCTTGAGCATCAATCTACATGTAATTCATGTGAGTATATCAAGATTTGAATCAAGAAAGAATTTCACGTGCTTTGTTTACCTTTGCACCTTCAATGAGTGGTACTTTGCAGATGACAGAATGAAGACAATCTTTGGTTATTGAAAGTGCAGATAAATGTTGTCTTTCCATTCCTACCCAACTTTCCAATGCCTTCAGCTGCAAAAGAAATCCAATGAATGAGTTTGAGTGATCATATTGTTGGGAATTCGACCATTGTCCAACAATGAAACCTATAGGTTTAAAATGACAATAATGTTCGATGGCATGAGATCTTTTGGATGATAACTAAAAAAAAATCATAAGGGCTTATACAAATGAAGAGATCCAAAAAGGGTCGTTGAAGTTGGGAGAAGAAACATAGAGTCAAATTTTCCTCAACTCGACCCCACATTCTAACCCGTCACTCCAATGTCCAAACAATCTTATCCAAACAAAGTTTTTCTACCGTCCATTTATAAAACAACCTTTTTTCATATAACCCCTCCTTAAAAAACCGTAAGGAAACAAGGTGTTCCTCAACATCTTCTACAAAAACAACTTTTTTGAAAAAGGTTTTTCTGAAATTCTTCCTACAAACAACCTTATTCAAACGAAGTTTGGAGCAACCACTCAATTCTTCTAATTTCACTCTCTTCCTCAAAACCAAACATAACAATATTTGAAATTATTCATTTCACTCACTTGAGAAATGAGAATGAAGTTCAACTTCAACTGAAGCTTTTCTTTCTGAAGCTGCAACTTCTTTAGTTGCACAGACTGCTGCAATTTAGCAATATCACACCAAGCATTTACTAAATGTTTCTGCAAAGTTACAAAAAAACAAGCCCCTATTATTAGATTCTAGCCTATACCCACATGATATTTCAATCAATTTAATGCAATTTTCACCTCTACTAAATCAGCCAAGTTCCCACTCACAGATTGAGCTTTAGCGTTAACAAAACGCCACTGCACCAATCGATTATGAAGGAGTCTAAGTTGATGAACATCATCTGAAACTTTAGGCCCAATTGGGGAAGAATGCTTGGAAATCGAACCTTTCCTGCTCTTGAAGAACTCCAATCCCAAGTTAATCAACTTCTCCATACCCTTTGCGCCTTTCGGAGGAGTTACTACAGGCCGTAAACTCGAAAACGACATCACCTTTTCTCTGCTCTCCACGGACATCGGTGGCGAACCAGACCGTCCCGGTGATAAAGCCCACTGTGACATTGAACTCCCATGTCCTGAAATTGAATTAGATCGCTGAAATGGGTTTTTTACATAAGCTTTCCTAATTGTAGGTGACCCATCCAATGAAACAGGATTTGGAAGGCTTGATTCTGAAGATTCTCTTTCAGGTTTTTTTTGTAGTACATTTTTCATATACTTTGACGGGATAATTATGCCTGATTTCCGGTGGGATTTTCTTTCATTGTCGTTGTAATCAGAATCTAAATCGAAATTATTCCTTCTGAATGATCTTCCAAACAGAGCATTCTCATCTACAGAGAGTCTCGCAGATTCTGAACTCTGTTTTTTCCCCTGTATTTTCTCAGAATCCCCAATAGTGGGTTTATCATTTTCGTCGTTTAATCGAAAATCATTTCCGAAATGATCAGCCAGAGTATCGAATCTCTTAGTGGAAGAAGGGAGGATCCCATGGGCGAAAATGGACCCTTCTTGGATCCTCTGTTTACGAGGTTCGAATGAACTGCTTCTCGTTTTCCGGTGAGTGGGTGAAAGAGACGACGTCGGTGCGGCGACAGTGGCTGCGGGAACAGTGGAAGACGCCGCCGGCGAGAGAAATCGTGAACTTACTTGACGCGATTTTAGTCTTCTGGGTTTGTGAAACTGATCGGAAACCACCGTTTCATCGCCGTTCTTCATCACTGATTTCTGGGGTTGTGTTAAAGTAAAATGGGAATTTGAAAATTGATTTATTTTGCAGAAGAAGAATGAAGAGGGAGGAGAAGGAATCGGGAGTTCGTTGGGAAGGGGAAATTCACGTAACGAAATCGGATATATCGTTTTCTGTTTTCTTGAGGATTTCGTCAAAAGAGAAAAAAAAAAAGAATGTACGATTGGCAGATCGCAAAGAAATTGAAAAGGAAATGTAAAACGAAGCTTCGATTCATTTCGTTTCGTTTCGGAAGGATTTTTGGAATACTGTTTTCTACTCAGCCGGCGTTTGGACTTCAGTGGACTGATATTTTTAGTGTATGAGTAATATTTCTCATATTTTTGATGTTTTGTTGCACAATACTTTATTATTATAATGTTATTTATCAATATATGCCTTTTTTTCTTTTTTTTTTGAAAATTGGAAAATCGAAGTTTCGCTCTCCTATACTCGGACATCACTGGCCTGTCTCTAAAGTGTGGCACATGGATATTTGAGTATATGTATACATGAGAGCATGATTCGAAATTTTGATTTCATTTTAATTCTTAAACTTTTTTAAAGTCCCATTTTATTTAATAAACTTATTTTAGTGCATAAACTTTCACATGTCTAATTTTAATTTTGTATTATTAGAAAAAAAAGTTGTTATACTTAAAAAACTGAAATTTTGTTCCTATGATAAATTTGAATTTTATATTAATCAAAATTTGTTCAATAATTTTACTAATGTTAATATAATCAAAAGATAAAACGTAAATCTATTTTAAAATTTTATAAGGAGAACTAAACTTCCAAATTCAGATAAGGTAAGATGCCTATACCTGGGGGAAAATGGCTGCTACTGATACAAAGATAGAACCAATTGGTTAATGGCACAAGAAAAATAGTCTACTGTTGTTCACTCTAACCTATTAGGACAGAAATTATCATCAAAACATCAGACCAACTATCAACTATCAAGGATCTGTGCTCGAATATTCAACTGTTCGTGTTCCAGCAACTTGCCATGTATCTGATCAAGGATATGTGCTACAACAGCCTTTCACATAATCAATGGAAGTTGCAGCTTTGCAATAGAGGATGAGTATAATCAACGTATTTCTCCCAAATAGGCTTGTACTTTTCTATCCCAATCTTAAGCCATGGCTTCGAGTTGCCATTGAAGTGAAGCACAGCTCCCTTCCCAACCAAATGAGGATCGACATTTGTGTAGCCCAATCCTAACACATGCCATAAGGGATCCAATGGTTCTGTCAACCCATAGAATGTAAGCAGTCCAGGCGGAAGTGTACCGAGTTTCCATAATGTCCGATCTACATTCTTTTCCTGCCAATAATGGTAAATTCCAGTTACATTTCTCTTCCTCCACTCTACCAAATCAAAAACATTCATACCAAATGCCCATCCACAAGCATCGGGATCGAAGTGTTCCCGAATAAGGGGGTGGGAGTAGTTTAAGTACTTGTGATATCTGTGGAAGGTCTCCATGCATGTCTCGACGGCTCCATTTACGTTACCATTCAAATCAATGCTGAAGAGACCAGAAATATCTCTCTGAACCACAATGTCGTCATCAAGAAATACAACTTTTTTAAGCGCAGGAAAAACTTCGGGAATGTAGAACCTGAGATGGTTGAGCATAGAAAGATATTTGGGATTCCGAAACTTGATGGGAGTCCGGCCATCGCCACCGCTACCTGAAAAATAATAGCTCTGAGTATCCGAGTCCTGAAGCTGCTTGAGTACTGGGACATAGGAAGCATTTAACCAGCTAAAATCCTCAAACTTCCGAACATCAACAGTCACCCTTTTAAAACTGTTAATTGAAAACCAGGCCTTCATTGCTGCATAATTGGCCTCATCCGTTACGAGATGGAAAACAACCCTATCGGAATTTTCTGAATTCAAAGCAGTCGAGTTGACAACAACTGAAGTGGCCAAGATGTTGTCAGAGAAGACACAGAAATGGTAGAGATCATTATCTTCGAGTTTCATATGTATTTGATTCTTTTCTTTGAGCTTCTGATGTAAATTTAAGTTTCTGAACCATTCAGTGGTCAGGCAAACGCCAAGGCAGTACAGACTTTTGGGGACTTCTTCAGCAGCAATTTGTCCATATTTTGAACTTTTTTCACTGACTGAGCTCATTTGCTCATCAAGCGTCTGGATTTTGGCTTTCAGCCTCATGATCATGGTTGCACTATCATAATGAAGTTGCTGGGCTTGGTACAGCAATAGTGCCATGTCACGTATTGCAGTTTCTGCTTCTGTAATCATCAGAGGTGCTCTCCTTGTTGCAGCATTTGAGAGGAGGATTTGTGAATTCCGAATTTGGGCACTTAATTCCCAAGCAAACTGAACATTGCTGCTCTCTTTTGCTATCACAACGAATGCTTTTGCTAGAGAAATTTGGTCACTGAGTTGCCGGGAAATCGAGCTGGGGTTCAACATTTCTTCAGTAATATTGAGGCCTTCCATAATTCTTTCATTTCTATATGATCTCTACATAATGATGCAAAAAGTATAAAAATTTAGCAATTGGTTGTCGCTGAAGCATTGACAATTCAAAATGGCTAACGTAACCAATAAACTATTATTTTTCTTAACGTTTGTGAGTGTATAGTCCAGCTTATGCACACCTCGATTATTCTCACGGAACAACACCGTCTGAACCTATGATATTTTGACGTCAAAAAACCCCATAAGAAAGTATTTCACAGGTAGGTGTCTCATAGATTTCCAAGACCCTCTTTCACCACTAGACCAATCCAAGATCGTTACCAAGGAAATAATTTCCTACGAATTTTCTTAACATCCAAGTGTTGCAGAGTCAGTATTGAAAATAGTCGAGGTGTGCGTAAGCGAACCCAGACACTGATGAACAAAAGTGATGGTTACCAGTAAGTTATATATGATAGCAAAACAAGGCATTACTCAATACATAAATCATACCATTCTAGTAAATACAAACGTCCACAAAACTGAAGATGCCAAATGAAAGTAAGGACCGTGAAAGTGTTGAAAGCAAGAAAGTTCGTTAGAAGCAAATAAAGTAAGACTTGTGGTTAAAGGAAATAAAACAGTGTATAGTTTTTTGCTTGAACAAGCTCAAGTGGGATTGTCCTCAAATTACTTGAAATTCTATTTTGACTGTACTTCTTTCATGGCAATATCAGTTTCTTGAATTGGAGCAGTCAATTGGCTTCAAATCCAGATAATCAGAGAGACATGATATCAAATACGAAGCTACTCAAAAGCAGATCACCAAGGAAAATCATAAAGATTCCATATATATATATATATAAACATCCAGAATTGGTAAGAAAAACAGATGTTTACCCTAGTTAAGAGGGGTCTGGATTCAATTGGACTGCCTTTGCGGAGAACGAAAACGAAGAGCAAAAGCGCAACAAAACACAGAACCCACCAAAAGGCGTTGGATAATCTTCTCCGGGCAGGCCGTCGGAATTCCGGTGGCCTCCGCCTCATTCTGTAGCTGAATTTCCGATTCTTCACTTGAATGAATTGAATCCGATAAGTGGGAGTGGGTGTTTTTCAGATCGGCAAAATGGGAGTTAGGGTTTAGGTTTGTTGCAGAGATCTCTGGTTAGAAACTGAGAATAGCTTCATCTTTGCTGCAATTGATCACTTGGTTCAGATTTTTCATTGGCATGAACTTTTGGTTGGGTTCTCCTTTCCCAACATTGCTGGCAGTTCTTCTCCCAATTAAGAAGGAGACAATCCTCCTTGAAAAGTTATTTGTGTGATTGGGAAAAGGGTTTTGTAATTTTGGGTTTTTTAAAAATTGTTGGCAATTTATTATTATTATTTCAGACATGTTTACTTATAAATAAATAAAATTAACTACCATTAAAGTTTGGATTTGAATTACAAAAGGATCAGCGTTTAGATGACATTTTATATGACTCTATAATTATTATTAAGTTATGGATTCGATTCTCCTATCTTCATAATTGTGTTAAACTCAAAGAAAAAAAATCAAATGAAATGTTTTGTCAAATTCCGTTGACATTATCATTTAATAACAAGATTTATTAGTGCTTTCCAATTTGACAATAATGTATTTTATTTCAATCATATTTGGTGAGTTACAATGTTGAGATCTCACTATTGTTTCATAATATAAAAATTGAGAGTTCTCCGATTCAATTGTGAGCTATGTGGATTGTCCATCTCATCACTACATGTAGGGATGTTCATCAATCAGTTGGAAAATTGACACTGAATCGACCTATCGATTTCCTAAAAAATGAAACCGACATCGACCAATCGGTTAAGACAGTCGATAAAGTCGATCAATTTATATTAGTTTTTTCTCTCTTTTTTAATTAAAAATATATATTCATCACAATTTTGTAACGAAGATTTGAGAATTAATTTCTTAAAAATGAACATATAAAATAATTTTGGGGATTTTGCATGTATAACAAAAAATGGCAAAATATTTGCACCTATAGCACAAAATCAAAATTAATCCATCTGTAGCAAAAAATTCAAATTGAGTTCTACACTCATTAATGATAGATGTCAATCACTTATTAGTGATAGATGTTTATCACGAGTTATTTATAGATATCTAATGTGTTATACATTCAATTATTTTAGAAATTGTGCTCCAAAACTAATACAAGAGGTAGAATTTACTGTTGAACGCAAATTCCAAATAATTTTTGGAAACACATTTAAATTTAAGTTAATTTTTCAATAATTTAATAAAGAATATATGAAAGTATTGTTATAAAATAGAAGAAATAAAGAGAGTAATTGAGGGAGAAAGTGAATAAACTCTAATGAGTTTGGTGCAATTAACAATGGAGGAAACAACACTTATTTATAGTGTTGTGAAGTACAAAAATAGCCTATATACAAAAATAGCTAAAGCATAAAAATAGCTAAGTGGACCATTTATGAGGGAGTGATGGGAGTGAATTAGTTTGTGATGTAAAATGAATATCTAAATATTCATAATACTCCCCCTTAGATATTCATTGTACAAAAAAAAAATGTCTCATTAAAAACCTTGCTAGGAAAAACCCAATGGGAAAAAAAACTTAGTCAAGGGAAAAAGAGTACATTGTTTCACTCCCCCTTATGGAAACATCACTTGAGATCTTTGAGTCGTCGCATTCCTATGTTGTGCACTAACTTCTCAAAAGTGGTAGTAGGTAATGCTTTTGTAAATAAATCTGTCAAATTATCCTTTGAGGAGATTTGCTGAACACTGATGTCGCCATTTTCTTCAAGGTCATGGGTGTAGAAAAGCTTTGGTGAAATATGTTTTGTTCTATCTCCTTTTATATACCCTCCTTTGATTTGTGCTATGCAAGCTGTATTATCCTCGTATATAGTTGTTGGACGTTCTTTGGTACAGATCAATCCACATGTTTCACGAATGTGTTTACTCATTGATCTCAACCACACACACTCTCGACTAGCCTCATGTATAGCAAGGACTTCAGCATGATTTGAAGATGTTGCCGTAATGGTCCATTTTCTGATTTCCATGATATAGCAGTTCCTCCACATGTAAATAAATAACCAGTTTGAGACTTAGCTTTGTGAGGGTCAGACAAATATCCTGCATCTGCATAACCAACTATATCAAAATTCGATTGGTTAGAATAAAATAAACTCATATCTGTTGTTCCTCGAAGATAACGAAGTACATGCTTAACTTCATTCCAATGTCTTTTTGTAGGAGAAGAACTATATCTAGCTAATAAATTTACTGAAAAAGTTATATCAGGTCGTGTATTGTTAGCAAGATACATAAGTGCACTTATCGCACTAAGGTATGGTACTTCAGGGCCAATTAGTTCTTCATTTTCTTCTCGAGGTCGAAATATGTCCTTATTCACATCTAGTGATCGAACTACCATTGAAATGTTCAATGGGTGTGCTTTGTCCATGTAAAACCTTTTTAAAATCTTTTCTATATAAGTTGATTGATGAATAAATATTCCATCTGCTAAATGCTCAATTTGCAAGCCAAGACATAATTTTGTTTTTCCAAGATCTTTCATCTCAAATTCTTTCTTAAGGTACTCTATTGCCTTTGAAAGCTCTTCAGGAGTTCCAATTATATTTAAGTCATCAACATATACACAACAATAATGACAAATCCGATTGTGATTTCTTTATAAAAACACATGGACAAATGGGGTTATTTTTATACCCTTCTTTCAATAAATATTCACTTAGAGCGGTTATACCACATTCGTCCGGATTGTTTTAATCCATATAAAGATCTTTGTAATTTAATCGAATATAATTCCTTTAAATTTAAATTATGTGATTCTGGTATCTTTAATCCTTCATGAATTTTCATATAAATATCATTATCCAAAGATCCATATAAATATGCAAAGGATGGCGACATCCATTAGATGCATGTCAAGTTTTTCATATATAGACATGCTAATTAGATATCTCAATGTAATTACATCTACCACAGGAGAATATGTCTCGTCATAGTCAATACAGTGTCTGTGAGAATCCTTGTGCAACAAGTCTTGCTTTGTACCTTGTGACTTCATTTTTTCATTTCTTTTGCGTACAAATACCCATTTGTATCCAACGAGTTTTACACTTTCTGTGTGTACGGACTCTGAGTCCAAAACTTCACGTTTTGAAAGTGATTGTAATTCTCGCTTGAATTGCTTCTTTCCACTTAAGCCAATCTTTTTCTATGTCGACATTCTTCAACAGATCTAGGTTCAAAATCTTCATTCTCATAAATAATATCATGAGCAACGTTGTAAGAAAAAATTTCATTAACAACTACATCCTTTCTATTCCATCTTTTTCCGTCATGACATAATTTATTGAAATCTCATTATTATCCTCATTTATTTTAGTATCTTCGATACTCTCATTATGAGTCATGTCAAGAGATTCTTTAAAAATATCTACAGTGTCAATTGTGTTATCTTGACTATTAACTTCTTTTCTTTTCCGAGGATTTTTATCTTTAGAACCTACGGGTCTACCACGCTCGCGTGCGTGCGTGACTCTTTATTTGAAAAAACTTGTTGTGTTGGAATTTCAATTTTAGATGGAGCATTTGTAGGTAGTATATATGACTTGGTTACTTTCTTGAATCTGCAAATGCATCTGGCATTTGATTTGCTATATTTTGTAAATGAATTATCTTTTGAACTTCTAGTTCACATTGCTTTGTTTGGGGATCAAAATGAGATAATGAAGACGCATTTCATGCAATTTCCTTTTCCAACTTCTTGAATTCTCCCCCTAAAGTTGGAAAATTTGTCTCATTAAAGTGACAACAAGCCAAATCTTGCGATAAATACATCACTGTTAGGGGTTCAAGATATCTAATAATTGTGGGGAATCAAAACCAACATATATTCCTAGCCTTCTTTGAGGACCCATCTTAGTACGTTGTGGTGGAGCAATTGGAACATACACCGCGTTTGACCAAATATGCGCAAATGAGAAATACTAGGCTCTCGACCATACGCTAATTGTATTGGTGAATACTTATGATATCTTTCTTTGGCCTAATGCGTATAAGTGATCTTTTGCATGCAAAATAGCATGTCCCCATATAGATATTGGAAGTTTTGCTCTCATAAGTAATGGTCTTCCAATTAATTGCAAACGTTTTATGAATGATTCTGCTAAACCATTTTGTGTATGGACATGAGCTACAAGATGTTCAATAGTTATTCCAATGGATGTACAATAATTATTGAATGCTTGAGATGTAAACTCTCCAGCATTATCAAGACAAATGCCTTTAATTGCATAATCAGGAAATTGTGCTCTTAATTTTATTATTTGAGCCAGTAATCTTGAAAATGCAAGATTTCTACTTGATAATAAACTTACATGTGACCATCTACTAGATGCGTCAATCAAAACCATAAAATATTTAAATGGTCCACTTGGAGGATTTATAGGTCCACATATATCACCTTGAATTCGTTCTAAAATGTAGGTGATTCAATTCCTACTTTAGACGGTGATGGCCTAATAATTAATTTTCCTTGAGAGCAAGCAGAACATAACAATTCATTAGATTGAAAAATCTTTTGATCTTTTAATGAATGTCCACTTGAATTCTCAATAATTCTTCTCATCATTATTGACCCTGGATGACCCAATCGATCATGCCAAACTGAGAATATATCTAGATTCATGAACTTCGAGTTCATTGTAGCATATGTTTCAATAACATCAATATGTGTGTAATATAATCCAGAAGAAAAAGCATGCAATTTTTCTAATATACGTTTTTCATTTGCAATAATAGATATAATATAAAGATATTCTATATTATTCTCATTATTCGTCTCTATGTGGTAATCATTATAACGTATATCTTTAAAACTTAGTAAATTTCTCTTTGATTTACTTGAGAACAAAGCATTAACAATTGTAAATTTTGTTCCTCTAGGCAAAATAAGGTTTGCTTCTCCAAAACATTCTATCAAGTTTGCAGAACCTGATATTGTATTAACACTTGCTTCAAGCATTGTTAGTTTAGAAAAATATTTTCTACTTTTAAGTATTGTATGCGTAGTTGCGCTATCTGCCAAACATAAGTCTTCATGATCCAAAATGTGAGAAATTTCCATGATTCTTCATTAAAAGAA
Source organism: Sicyos edulis (assembly GCA_036507275.1). Lineage (NCBI taxonomy): Eukaryota > Viridiplantae > Streptophyta > Magnoliopsida > Cucurbitales > Cucurbitaceae > Sicyos > Sicyos edulis. The sequence goes on from CM071846.1 coordinate 4,998,573, forward strand.
ATACATAAATATTAAAACAAAATAAAGAAAAGAAATTAAATAATTGAAAATAACTTGAAATAAAATTGTGAAGGAAGAAAGAAAAACAAACAATCCTAACAAATGTAAATAATGCTAGAAGAAATATTAATTGACGACATTATCATTTGAACTATTTCATTTTTCATTAGCCTCCTCTTCATGAGACTCGAAAAAATCAGCAATGTCGAAGTTCGTCATGCTCGAAGGATCAAATGTATCATCCTTTTGATATGCAAAGTTGGCTTCCACATTTTTGTCTTTCTTTAATGATGCTTGGTAGAGATCAACCAAATGTTTTGGCGTACGACAAGTACGAGACCAATGACCTTTCATACCACATCGGAAGCATTCATTCTCAAAACTCTTGGTACTCTGACTATTTATGGGGGCTTTTCCTTTATGATCATTATTATTCATGGTTCGCTTGAAAGAATAATTTTGGCGACCACCACTAAAAAGAATAATTATTTCTTCCTCTACCACGACCTCGACCACGACCACGACCATAATTATTTAAGGTTACAACATTTGCTTCTTGAGGAGTGGGGTTGCTCCGATTGGTCGAGATTCATGATTTCTCATCGGGAGTTCGTTATTTTGTTAAACCACAAGAAGACATGATATTAGTTCGAATACTTTTTAAATCCTCTTTCTCGATATTGCTGCTGCAGGAGCATATTCGAGGCATGAAAAGTAGAGAATGTTTTCTCTAACATGTCTTCATTAGTAACCTTTTCTCCACATAATGTTAATTTCGAACTTATTTTAAATAATGCCGAATTATAGTCACTTACTGATTTAAAATCCTGCAACCTCAGGTGCATCCAATCATAATGAGCTCTTGGCGAGAATGAATGATTTTTGGTGATCATATCTTTCTTTTAAATTTTGCCATAAAATATAGGATCTTTTACTGATAAGATATTCGAATTTTAATCCCTCATGCAAATGATGGCGAAGAAATATCATGGCTTTTGCCTTTTCTTGATTTGTTGCTTTATTTCCTTCCTTTATCGTTTCACCAAGATTCATGGCATCCAAATGGATCTCAGCATCAAGTACCCATGACAAGTAATTAGTTCCACTAATATCAAGGGCCGTGAAGTCTAGTTTTGTAAGGTTTGCCATTGTAAGACTATTACGAAGAAATTCACTTATATTAGAGACTTAATAGATAAATCTAATGTGTGCATAACACAAAAATAAATAGTTGAATTAACATGATATATGACTTAATTAGCAAGAATTTTCAAATAACCAAATATAATGATTCTAATAGTTCACTTCTAAAATTACTAATCTTTAACTTTTATAATTGATGATTTTCCCTTTTTTTTATTTTTGAAAAATAATTATTGATTAGTTAAATATTAACTTAACCTTATTGAAATATTTTAATATTCATGTAATTATGAAAACAATAATTATATTCAAAATGATTCATATGTATCTAACATATCTCAACTATACGATGGAATATTAATGAATAGAGTGAAACATACTTTATGCAATAATTTAAAGCATATGATAGAGAATTAGAATTATAACTAAGCTGTAAAAAAAAATATAAAAGTAATAATGATTGAATATGTGCAAATTACACTACACTTTCATTTTTCTTAGAAATCAAGCAAGATTTAAGCATATTAAATGGTAATAATAATTCACATGGAAGACTACAAGTAACAAATTATATATATTTTTTAAAAACAAGCTAACATTTATTAACAACAAAAACACTAAAATGAAACCCTTATTTAGAATAACAAATCTAACTAGATATGATATTATCTAACATTTTAGAGCAAAACTACGTAAGAAATAAATATAAAAGATTCGATGTGTATAGTCTCACTAGCTTCTACATGCATTTAGAGTCAAATTAACTTAAAAATTTCTAACTGTGATCTATTTTCAAAGAACATCAGTAAAATAAACAAATGAGCCACTTGGTAAATCTTAAAACTAAGCAACTATTAAAACTATCAAATCGAGTCATCGTGGAATAAACAAATATATTAATAATTATGAGAAAAAAAAATTCTTTGTTTAAAACTTCACATGTATACATTGTTCATAAATACATCACGAAAGAATAAAAAAATGAAGCCTACCTTTAGCACAGAAAAGCAGAACTCGTGCTGATAACGTGTTATAAAATAGAAGAAATAAAGAGAGTAATTGAGGGAGAAAGTGAATAAACTCTAATGAGTTTGGTGCAATTAACAATGGAGGAAACAACACTTATTTATAGTGTTGTGAAGTACAAAAATAGCCTATATACAAAAATAGCTAAAGCATAAAAATAGCTAAGTGAACCATTTATGAGAGAGTGATGGGAGTGAATTAGTTTGTGATGTAAAATGAATATCTAAATATTCATAATAAGTATCAATTTTTTATAAATGAAATTTTTGTTAACTGAAAGTTTTTTGGTTAACCATTTTTGTAAATGATATAGACTATTCGGTTGGTTTGGTCGTTTTGGATCAGTTTTTCGAGGAATGTATAAACATCCCTAATTTTTTTTATCTTAAAATGAATGTTGGCACAATTTAACATGATATCAGAACCATAAATGACTTCAATGGAGTCTTCATGGTCAATCTTGTTCTTTGTCTTCGCAACGGCTCCAAATGAGGACTCGTTGCCAAACAAGCACTTGATCAAATTAAAAACAGGTTCATGTGAAAATTTGGAAGTAATCAAACAATACTCATTATGCTAGTTATGAGCATCTGCAAGATCATTACAATACTCCCAGGGTATTAATTTATTCTCTAATCTTTCCTCATTTGTCCCTCTATAAAGTTTGAAATCCCTTCACATGCCTCTCCCTTTTCTCCCTCCATGGTCGCCACTTCTCTTTTCGGTGCTTTCCTTTTCAGGATCTCAGGAGGTTGACATGTTATCAAGGTCTATAAAATCTAAACATATATTCAATTAAATAACAAAGAAATTGAGATCCAATTAAAAAATTGGTGAATTCAAAAAAATGTACCATCTTGAGAGGATACACGATAAGATTTCACTATTGTGATAGGTGCACTACTCCTCTCACAAATTGATTTTAAGATAGATGTTCATCATATCTAATATATTCCTCATGATTAAGTATATGTATTTGTAATTGCATAATTTAAATCAATGACACACACTTAAGTTGGTTGAGCAAGATTGTCCTTTGAAAAATAAACAAAAATTAACAACAAAATTCAATGATAAGAGTATAAAATCTAGCCAATAGAGCAATAGTTCAAGCGGCATCGATGTACACCTAAAGATCATGAGGTCTTAGGTTCGAGTCTCCCCCACCCTCCATTGTTGTAACCTCAAAAAAAAAAAGTATAAAATCTAAAATTATAGCGATTAAATGGAAAGTGATCTCAAAATTAAAGGATAAAAATATAAAATTTTGAACCTTAGAAACCAAATTAAAAAATAAGAATAGTAGGTGTTTAATAACTAATTTTAATTATCTATTTTTAAAAACTAAAAAACATATTTGATAAAAATAAAAATTAATTATGAGATTTGAACTTATGACCCGAAGATCTTAAGATGTACATTAATACCATGCGTTGCTCATATTGGCTTTAATAAAAAAAATTATAAACTATATATGTTTGCAAAGTTGATGAGACTATAAATAAGGATAACATATCGAATGGGTCTGTGGCACGATTGGTTATCTAGTTTGTAATAAGAATAGTAGGTGTTTAATAACTAATTTTAATTATCTATTTTTAAAAACTAAAAAACATATTTGATAAAAATAAAAATTAATTATGAGATTTGAACTTATGACCCGAAGATCTTAAGATGTACATTAATACCATGCGTTGCTCATATTGGCTTTAATAAAAAAAATTATAAACTATATATGTTTGCAAAGTTGATGAGACTATAAATAAGGATAACATATCGAATGAGTCTGTGACACGATTGGTTATCTAGTTTGGAGTTAATCCATTTCCATTCCACAGTCACGGATTCGATCCCAAGAATCGGAATCGGTATTGTAATCCTCTTCCTCCAATTTGTACTAAAAAAAATAAATAAATAACATAGGTGCTCAATTTTAGAAAATACCATGCGTGTTTGATTAGTCACTCGGCGACAAAAAAAAACATAATTCTGTGTATATATATATGACGGTTTGTTTTTTGTTTTTGCAAAACCCACTTTCAATTGTGTACTTAAAAAAAAAATCAAATCCTTAACCAATAGATTGTTGTGGGATACATTTATACCATTAGAGTAATTTACTCTTATACTTATTTTATTTTAAAAGTTAAATTCTCATAAAAACATGAATAATCACTTAATAAATATTGTAAGATTTAAATTTGTTTAATCATTATTTCAGTATAATATTATATTATTTAATTAATAATTTTAGTGCCAAAATGAACGGTACTTCAATAACATCATGTATTACTTAATATTTAATATTGAAATGATAAGAATAGTCAATTTTAAAAATATAAATATGAAATTAAAACTATACCCAAGTAAAAAAAATTGTTTGAAAATCATAGTTCTACTAAAAAAAAATAGTAAAATTTGAAAAGAGAGTAGAAATTATAGTTTAAATAAAAGGGAAACTAATAAATTAGTTAAATTAAAAAAAATAATTACAAATACAATTGCTTAACAAATGTAATAATTATAGTCATGAACTAATGAAAATAGTGTTTTAATAATATATAGAATATTAAAATTTATTAATAACTATAAATACAAATATTTTAAATTTTAGGATGTAGTTATCAAAAAACGAATATTTCCAGGAAAAATGGTATAAACTGATGGGCTACGGCCCAATTCAACATTGGAGTCATCTCAGAAGCAAGAAGCCGCCAGCTTTTTTTTAGGGTTTTAGTCTTATATAAGCCACGCAAGGTTTCTCTATATAGCATTAGGGTTTATCAGTCGATCTCCTTCACCATCAAGCTTTTGCGCATCTTTGAATTCTTTCAGTTTGATTATCCTTTCGCACGATGCACCCCGGGCTGCTCTGATTATCTTCGTGACGGTGATAGCCCCATTGCTCGTGCTAAATTGATGCCGTTTAGTGTTGCAGGTTAGCCTTTGCTCTATTTCCACGGCCGATCTGTGTCAATACGACGGCGAAATTCTCTTATCAACGAATGCTGCCATTTCTGTGATTTTATGGTTTGTTGTTTTGCTCGTGGCCTCACTACAACACCTTTAGCTGCTTTTCTGCAGATTAAGCATTTGAAAACGAAGCTAGTCATAGGGGCCGATACTAAATCTTCGGCGGTGTTCACGTGGGGGCTTTTCCTTCCAGTGTTTGTGTCTCTAAAAACTTCCGCTACAGTTCTTATCCTGATTTCAATCTATTTTGTCTAATTTTAGTTTTGGGATGTTTTCTATTGTATTTTTTGTCCTGGTTTTGAAGACTTGTTGGCTATGATTACACGTTATCCGCGCTTCCGAGGTCGAACGATGACGCAAACTAAGAATAAATGGTTGACTTTCTTAATATGAGCCTTCGTTCTTCTATAATTTCTGTCAAATAATTTCTTCTTCTTTTTTATCTAAATTGTTTTTAACTTTGGCAGTGATGATTGAACTTCAGCTTATAACGCCAGTTCTGCTTCAGAATTTGATGATTGATAGAGCTGTTATATATTATCTGAGCCTTTTATAATTTTCATGCTTTCATTGAACCCATGTCCTTAAATTTTTTTTTTATCTTTGTACTTGTTTGCAATTTGAAGATCATGTATTTTCCACTCGGGTCTGTCGTGTTCAATGATCTTATTTTGCCAACGATGATTTATTCCAATGTTGTCTCAGACTTTGTGGAGCCAAGCCCCTTTTTCAGGGAGAACCTACTTGGTGAAGCGATGTTCAAATGACTTTAATGGATTTGACTGAGTTAACACCATCATCAATTTGAAATATTTTGACATAGCTGCTTTAGGAATTGATGATATAGATTTGATTGAAGTCTATGATGATTTAATCCAACTTACTGAGATGCTGTGAAGCCAAGACCCTGTTACAGGGAGAACCTACTTGGTGGAGCAACATTTAAATGAGTTATATGGATTTAGCTGAGGCATCTGTTTAATCTATTTTTAATGTTTGTTTTTCAATAACTTGGTGTATATTTTGTATGTTTGTGACTCTAAATGTATACTTGTGTTATTGTTTAGAAAATAACTGTGCTTTTCAGGTCGCGATGTTGAGTTTTTAACTATACTCTCTCTCATTGTTTTATTTGTGTTAATAGTCGAATAAATTAATAATTGTGTGTTGTCATCAGCTTCTTCTCACCTACTTTAGGAGAGACTTGAGTTAAATATCAGCACTAGATAAGCCACGTAAGTTCTCTTCATTATCGTCCAAGATGTATTTAGGGCAAGGTTTATGATTTATCTTCTGAGCAGCGAATCTCATTTATCGGGGGTTTTCTATCTTGAATTATTATTAACTGTATTAGGTTTTGCACGATGCACCCCGGGCTACTCTGATTATCTCCATGACGCTGTTAGCCCCATTGCTCGTGCTAGATTGCTGCCGTTTAGTGTTGCAGGTTTGCCTTGCTTTATTTCCACGGCTGATCTGTGTCAAAATAATGGCGAAATTTTCTTATTATGGTCATACAGCCATCAAAGTGTGCTGCAATTGTTAAATGCTTTATTATGTTAATTTCTTTTTAATTTTGGCAAATCTTCAGCTTATAAGCCAGTTCTGCTTTAGAATTTGATGATTGATAGAGCTGTTATACATTATCTGAGCTTCTAAATTTCCTACTTTCTTTGAATCCCATGCTTTATAGTATGACTCTCATCTCATATTTCAAGTAATGTAGAACTTTTTATTTTGTTGAGTCTATGTTTAACTTCTCTTTTCAATTTCAAAATTATGCATTCTCTCAGTTTGAATTTTCTTAATCATTTGATTCTGCCAATGATGATTTAATCCAATCCTTTTTCTGAGACAACTTACTTGGTGAAAGTATGTTAAATGCACTTTGCTAGTTTGATTTTTTCCTAAATTGTTATATGTGTAAATAATAGTATTAATTGTTGAAGCCTATGATGGCGTTATTCAATTTGCTGAGTTGTTGTAAAGCCAAGACCCTGTTTCAGGGAGAACCTACTTGGTGGAGCAGCACTTATATGAGTTATTTGGATTTTTGCTGAGGCATCCGTTGAATCCATTTTAATTTTTGTTTTCCCGTTATTTAGTGGATATATGAATATTCTTGACCCCAATGTTTAATTTTTTTCTGGTTCATTACAAAATTGTGCTTCGCAGGTTCTGATGTTGAGTTTAACTACACTCCTCCTTGTTATATTTGTGGGTAAGGAGTCTGCAAAACTCAGAAATTGTGTGTTGTCATCAGCTTCTTCTCTCCAACTTTAGGAGACTTGAGTTAAATAACAACAGCGAATTAACTTGCTCTTATTTTATCTTTTTTGTTTCTTTTGTTGTTTTTTTTTTTTTTTTTTTTTCTTTTTATGTTTCCTTTGCAGGTTGATTTTGAACGATGCTCCTTCATTCCTCATTGGGTTGGTTTGAGCATGTGCTCCTACAAATGTGAAGAGAAGATCATCTGTCATTTTGCAAATTAAAATGTATCTGTTTGATTTGGTATTTTCTATGTTATGGCAAGTTGCCGAACTCCTATTTTAAAGTGAATATAAACGAGGCTATTCATTTTTGTCATCCGTTTTACCTGTTTGTATGTCTTTGTTGCCTTGGATATAGAATGGCATAAACATAAAGCTTTCTCACTTCGAAATGTGGACCTCACTTAACTAGACCATGGTTAATGTATTCTGAGTATTGACCCTAAATCATAGATCGTAATCAGCTCTGGTTGTTTGGTTCAACTTTTAAGTTGATATTTGAAATGTTGAAAGCAGACAAATTCATGAATCATAGTCAATTTCTTGTACTAAACAGTTGTGTGGTATCAACCGATGACCATTACGTTATTGGTTTGAATTTTCCTACTCCTAGTTGCTGTAATCTCAAGTTGCATTTATTTTAAGTTGACATGTATGGAAAATGGCTGTCCGTTTCACTCGCATTGTATGCTGATCGATGAAGTCCTTGTTTTCCACCGAAAAATGCAAACATGCCTTTATTTGAGGTTGAAGTGCTTCCTAAGGAAGGGTTGACACACCGTATTAGTTTTTGTTTGAGTCCTTAGACCATGGTGCAGTTTAATATCTGCACATTCTCTTGTGGAGAATTGCTTCATAGGGGTGTTTTGAAAGCTTTGATAATAAAATTCATATTATATCAGCAATTTTACAAACCACAAGCATGATTTGAACATATTTAGAAGACCATAAATTTCTGGCTCTCATGTTTGTTTATGAACTTTTACAGCAAACTAGCAAGTCGGCCCAGAAGGAATGCCATGTCAGATTGGGATAGAAGGATTCATATTTGGCAGAGATTCAAGCAGAATCTTAAAAACACAGATCCCAGTTTTGTTTTACACTGCTTATAAGTTGCATTTGAATTTAACTTTTGGAACTCATGTAGCTCAAAAGATCATATACAAAGTTACTGATAAAACAAAAGCTTGATCCTTCATTTTCCACAAACACAAGTCTACAAAGAAAAAGCTTTGCTTTTCCATGACAGGAGTCATGATTCATATAGTACTGAGATTCAAAAAACAACACCATCACTTGTACGTTGTACCCACATCCGCTCATTCTTCCTTTGCATAATTCAACTGTTGCTTATCTGCAAACATAAATTGTTTTAACTCTCAATTGATTCAACCACTTTCTCGGCCAGTCCCGAGTTCCATTTCCTGTTGAAGTACCAATATATTATTTGGAATTTCCCATCGTTTTCTCACTGTGCTTTGCGGCATCTTGTTCCGACACAGCTCCGACGAGGACCGCTGTTGATTCTCTGTGGCTACATGGGAGCTTTTGTTTGTCTGACTGTAACGGCTAGCTACAACTCTACCAGTCCTGGTTGGTGGTGCTGGTTTGTCAATGTCTTTAAACAGCTTCTTTGGCTGAATTAATTCAAGAACCCCATCTTTTTTCACCGCCCTTTTTGATGCAATGCTGGTGGCTGATTGCCGTAAAGCTTGAGCCTTTATCAATGTCCGCCGCGATTGGGGGCTAATACTCATGCTGGTTCCTCTTCTGTTCTTCATCTTCTCTTCGTTATTATCTAGTAATTTTGGGAGGCAGGACTGTCGACGGCTCTGCATCCGCCGAACTCCGGCTCCGGCGAGGATTTCCGGCGGCCCCAAACTCAAGCCTCTATTATGTCCAATTTCTGATTCAAACATTTTAACCCCATCTGAACTTTTAATCCTCACTTTAGGCTCAATTGATTTGATGGGCACAAATCTTCCTCCTCTATGAACTGTTTTTCTTGCAGCCTTTTCAATTCGAAGCGCTTTTAGTTTCGCCAACAATTTCTCAATTTCCCTCTCCATTTCCTCGATTTCTTCATCGATATTTCTCTCTTCCTTCCCTTTGATGACCCCATAACTTTTGGCAGAGACAACACATGCAGATTTCAATGAATTCTCAATGGCGCCATTGAAATCGAGCGGCTTCACAGAAACAGAGTACTTGACTGATGCAGGGGTGTTCATACTCAAAGGACATAAATTTTCTTTGCAGCAATCAGCCAGCAACGATTTGGAAGAGGGATTCGACCATGCTTCGGATTCTCCATTGTCAAAAGCAGCATTGTTCCAGACCTGAATGTTTGGAGTTTCGATTTCATCGCGGCGATCGAGTAGACTCATTTCTAGCTTCTGGGTAGGCAGATTTTGATGAGAAAGATGAGCGAAATGAACTGAATGTTTTTTGTTTTTGTTTTTACAATTCAAAATTTTAAGAAGATTAGCACAATAAGCTGTAGATTGAGACGGAGAGGGTTTGGGAGATTTGCTATATTTTTGAGTTTTTGGACCGTTGTGGAAATATAGACGTTGGGAATTTACACTTTCTTCTTAGGGTGGATTTGTGGCCGTTGGATTTGGAGTCCATTGCGCTCCGATTGATTGTCAAGATTGTGCCAGGAACATTATTCTTAATCTTTTACCTAATTAGGCTCATTAACTTTTCAATGTGTTGTCCGTTTCTGTAATATTTTTCACGCGAATTGTCAACAATCGATTCTGAAAAGATTTTTTTTAGTACAATTCTGAAAAGATTTCAACTTTAATTGCAAATTGCTTCTAAAAAAACCTTTAATTCCAAATCACAACGAATAAAATTTCAATATTATAAAGATTGTCCACCAAAATTGACCTATGGATAACTTTACAACAAAAATTATGATCTCGAATTTCACGTCAAATGTAATTACAATTATGATGATGGTTCAATATTTTGAGTTTGTTAACTTGACTGGATAATCAATCGTGCTATTGACTCATTTGATTTTGCAGAGTATTGTTAATTCTTTTGGAATCTTCTTGACCTTACGCTCTCCTAATTATTTCGATCTCGATCTGAGTTGTGGAGCATTACCAAGAGGTTTTAGGTTTCTATTTACCCTGGTGATTGCAGCCCTTTTAGATGGGACCAGTCTGTATATCTTCTTTCTATTATTACTAATGAATGGTTTATGATTTAAAAAGAAAAGAAAGAATTCCAGGTGCTAACTTCCATTTTTAGTTACTGACATATTAGGCTACTCAAAAGAATTACATGTTAAGTTCATATTCCGTTGGATTCTTGCTTTTATAGTAATGAATACGTAAATCAACATCCATTATCCATACATCACATCCACACAGTAATACTGCATAATTTAAATCAATAAGTTTGACATGAGAGGCTTAAATGTGATTGTTGAAGATTGGAATTCATTGGAATATATTCATAAGATGTGGAATAACTATAATTATTTATCCATTATACTCCACTTGAAAAAAACCTAATCCCAGTCATTTTGTGCCTTGTATGATAGGAAACCACTAAGGGAAAGATTTCATTGAAAGAGACATTATAGCCCTAGATTCTAGAGAGCAAGTGGGCTAAAATGATGCCTTTCAACATACTCTAGGAGATGTTTGAATGAGAAATTAACTTAGAAGTTATTTTGAATTGTTAAAAATTGGGAGTTGTAGACAAAAACTTGTTTGAAAACCCTACATAGAGGGCACAACTGCTCTCAAATAATATGAGAGCCAAATACCGATTTTCGAGCTCGAACTCGTGACCGTGGAGTTAAAATGGATTAACACCAGACAAGATAACCAACTGCGCCACTGACCCTCAGTAGGAGTAACTACTAGTTAATACTCATTTGAAATCTTCTATAAATATAACAAACAAACACCCCATACAAATGTTTCTTGGTATAATTCACAAAGAAGAATTAAGCATAGATCTATTTGAAGATCAATTGATTCTTTTGTTCATTTGACCTGAACTTTATCATTCGATGTGTAGAGTGAGTATACTTGTTGCCACCATTTGACACAAGTTTAACCTAACATTTACTTAATTTTATTTTTCAAAATAAATTATAAAACTAACATAACAATATATTAGAAAACTAAATAATTTGAGGGATAATATTTGTACACCATGACAATAAGTAGTGAGGTAGGCTTAGTGTAGGTAAGTTTTACTCTTATCACAAACAGCAAAACTTTTAAGAGAAAATGAAGATGAGATTGCCAAGTTTGGTGTCTTGCAAAGTTCAAGGCAAAACAACAGAAGCCACTATTTGCATCAATCAATGGTGATAGTGTTTCAATTCAACTGAAAATCTTCAACTCCAAGGAACAACAATCCAATCAAACAAACACAAGATTATGACACTCTATCACAAAGCTAATCATTAAGCCATTCGCCTTCGATTGCTAGTGTCGACGGACGACGAATGGCTCAACGGAAGGTTCACACATGAATGTGATTTCAACTTTCATAACACAAACAGCTCAATTTCACCCCAAATCCACACCTCCAACCTGTTGCTTAGCTAGGTATCTTTCTCTTCTTTCTTTCTACAAATGGAGAAACCATATCTTGTCAGAGAATGTAAAGGTCCCGTTTGATAACCATTTTATTTTTCGTTTTTTGTTTATGAAATTTAAGCCTACAACAACTACCTTAGTATACATTTTTCCTTATTTGGATATCTACATCTTACCTATATTTTAATAAACAAAACCAAAATTTGAAAACAAAAAAAAGTAGTTTCCAAAAGTTTGTTTTTGTTTTTGAAATTTGGTAAGTATTCACCTACTTTCTTAAGGAAATATGTATAAATTGTGGAGAGATGGAGCACATGATAGAAAATTTGAGTAGAAATAAGCTTAAGTTTCATAAACCAAAACCAAAAAAAGCAAACGGTTATCAAACGGGGCCTAAAAAACTCAGGAAGGTTTGAAGAAGGTGTGGAAACAAGTTTAGTTATCTCACCCATTCGTCGATGACAAGTCCTTCACCAGCAACTTTGGGGTCTGTTTCTTCCGCTGGCTTTTGGCGCACCTCAGTCGCAGCCTCGGCCTCAGCTAGTTGTCGAGAGAGTTTCTCGAGAGCCTGAAAAATAGGAGAATCCAAACCAATAAGAAGATTGTTACGAGAAGCAGCTTCGACTGTACTTGATTTGATAATGTGTTTCTCTCCTACTTACAGGATTAGAATGCTCCGGGTCAAGAAAAACAACTTGCAGTATTTGCTCAACTGCTACATGTTCTTTTTGCTCATCAAACTGTGAAATTGCATAATTTGACAGGACCATCAGAATGTTCCTCTTAGCATGAATGGTCTTTCACATAAAAAAACTAGATCTTCACAGAACCACTTGATAAGTGGAAAAATTGATTCATGAATTGATAATGTGCAACTAAAGGCGCTTAATCAGCCCATCACTCATTTTAGTCATTGTGAATGCAACATACATAACAATACCTCAGGAAATTGTGTGAAATATCAGCAAACATTGAACTTCACAGATAATTGAAATAGTAAATGTCACTCATAGACAATAATGATACAAGCATTGACCATGAACTCTACGCATAGAAAAACCGTAGTAAATTTCAGAATTTGCGATTGCACGACATACCAGCTCTGGCACGTAGTCCATGTTTCCCTTCACTTTCAAGCTCACGATCTTGAACTTGACCTTTTTCTTCAGATCCACAGGCTTCTCATTGTTCTCTACAGGCTCCACAAACTTGAACACTAAAGTCAAGTCACAGATATGGGAACATCAGAAAAATTCTGAATGCTGTTTATACTTGTAATATTGAGTTCAAGTGAGACCAAAAGTAAGATGAATGTCTAACCAGTTGCGATAATACTTTCATCCGGAGCAAGTATACCACCGGGAGGACGCATATAACAGCTCTTTGGCGCAGTCGTTTGGAACTAGAACAATACAAAATGTAACAAAATCAGATGGATGAATTTGACATCTATAATGAAACAAAACAACTCAGCATTCATACTGACAAAAAATTAAATAGGGAAATGAACCATACTTTGAAAGCCACATGATTCTTGCTCGTATTCTTTATCTCAATAGCACTCTTGACTTGCTTCCCAGGTTCATCTTAAAGAAAACAAAAAAAGAAAAAGAATGAAAACAAAAACACAAGCTGAGAGGAAATATTAATCTTGTTAACTACTAACAAACTGCAACAGAGCAATATGGAATTCAAGGGCATTGTTCTTGTTAAGTCAACTAAACAAACGAGAATTTATCACCAAAACAAAAAGGAAATGATCTGAATAATGAACAAAAGAAGGAAAAAAAACATATTCTCAAAACCCCAAAACCCGAAAAACCCAAACAAGAACAGATCAGTTCGGGGTTTAGGGATTGACCAAGTAATCATCAATCATCATCCTATGTATGCATCGCCAGGGAACAGAGGAGAAGGATTAAATGTACAATTTAAAGTCCACTTTAACTCAAAGTATTAGCAGATCAGAATTGACAAAGAAGGAAAAAGCAAAAAAAACACACAAGCTTTTATGTCAATCAGAAACCAAACACAGTCAAAGAACAAAACGAAAAGGCAACAAAATCTCATTATAGACCCAAAACAACACCGACCCAGATGAAAAAATCAACAACCCTAATAAAGAAAACTCCAAAAACCTATAAATGAACCAAAACCCAAGTACCAAAGGAAACATACAAGGAAAGTAGAGCTTGCTGGAAGGATCGAGACGAAGCCTTCTTCTGGTAGGAAGCAGAGATTTGGCAATTAACGAAACCTTTCCATTAGAACTCGAAGATTCTGCTGGCTTATTGCCATTCATTTGGTCATGAACACGATGAATAGACGATGAAGAAGAAGAAGACGAGGCATTGGCGTTTTGCCAAAAGGGTATGCTGCAAAGGCTCCAACCCTTCCCGTCGGGGCCTGATTTCTGATCGGCGACCGCCATTGAAGCCGGCGAATCAGACCCTCCGAGATTTGGTTTTTCTAGCAGCGGTTGAAATTTGGGGATTTGGGGATTTGTTCGAAGTGTTTCATGTGGTTTTATTACTCGGTTCTATTTTTGATGAGCTGAAGCTGAAGATGCGGTAATGTTCCAAATGCTGAAACTTGTTACAGGCCACGAATACGGTTCCGTTGCAATCATCTTCCAATTTGAGTTGGCATCGTCTGGCTTAACAGTTTTATCTGTTTTTATTACCCACTTTCATAAATAAAATCACTAACAACAAAATTTGTTAGCTATCGACATCTTTTTTAAGATCAGATAAACTAATGTTACAACTGAACCCCACCATTAATATAAACTTAAGTATGGGTAACTACTAGAGCTGTCAAGTAACGACCCTTGATTGGTTTTGTTTTTTTAGTAATTTAAAACTATAACTTTTTGGGATTTGGTTGGGCTCATTTATGTAAATGGTCGGGTTGGTTATAATAACCCTACTGATGTTTGTCTTACCTATTATTATAAATTGTGGTTATCTAAGTACCCGTTTATCTAAACCTACATACCCGTTTATCTAAACTTTAGATATATTACTTTTTGTTACATAAGCAACCTCTCAAACACCGTTTATCATAATCCCGGTTATAATAATTTGACACTCAAACATCATATATAATATTCCACCGTTTATCAATTCTCCGTTTATCGTAACCTTCCGTCTATCATAGCTAAAGTGGTGCTCCAAACACATCCTTGATTATTAGATATAATCTTAAATTATTATTCTTTCTTGTCAAATTTTCTTTTAGTCCTATAAGGAGCAACTCTATATAAGAATGAATGATGTTTTCTATTTTGATCATAAACTCTTGTGTATTTGTTTTGTTTTATTTTCTTAAAATTTTGATTTAAAAGATTTCGTTGTTATTCCCTTCTAAACTCACAATCTTCGCTTTATCTAGCCGATGTGAGGTTTTGGTCGAATTCCAAAGATTTTCTTCTCTCAAACAAAAGATTTTCAAATCTTTCCTCAAATAGTCATCCATTTCAACAGATATTTCCTAGATAATGAGACCTAATATTCTCTATAACACTCAAACTGGTTTATAGCATTTCGTTCAGCCAAAAGTAGTGCATGTTTGTTGTCATCCCATCATTTATTATTGAAATCAAATATCATAAAATTTATTGACGAAGAGAAATTGCACTTCATATTACTTTTACCGAGACTTACTCCTCACTAGAGCATATCATCTGTTTGAAAGCTCAACCTCAAATTTTATTTTATGACAGATAGTGAAACTCACAATTTCTTTATTTGATACCCCAAGTTTTTAAGTCATGACATAACTTTGATATCATTTATTAGAGATAACAACCACTACATATCTTCGTATTGATATGGTATTGTTTACTTTAAACATAAGTTCTGACGACTTTTTATTTTATTGTTTCACACCAAATGTCTGATTCTAATAAAGATGTTGTCTCTCACTTATAAACCCATTATCTTTTCCTTAACTAATTTATCTGGAATTTTGATCAAATTCGCACCCTTTCCCATCAAAATTTAATTGGATAATGTACTACAAGATAGACACAGCAACCATAATAGAAGAGAAAAAAGCACAAATAGCAAGTTGGTTGAGGGAGACCAATCCTAAATATTTTGTTATTTAATTAGTGGGTGCCAAAAGATATCATTTTCACCACCATCTCCTATTCCTTCCATTTGTTCTTCTCTTTCTTCAAAATCATGGAGATTCTACTTTTGCTTGAAAAGAATTGATAAAGTTATCTTTAGAAGACAACATTAGTGCATGTAGTAAGGTGTATGATGATTAGCAGCTATGTTTATAGAACAGACAGAGTGTTCAAATTACAGAAGAAAATCACTCATCTCCCCATGTGACTGTGACCCCTCTTGCAAAATTTCTGTCTTTTCCCATCAACAAACATGCTCATTGAGATTATTCCCTTTCCCTACAACACTAATTAATGAAAAGTTACTTATATCCATTCATTTTAGTGGGAGATATGCTTTTTTTGCGGTATCTAATGAAGTAAAGTTTGTGTTAGTAAAAATAAAATTCAATGTTTAGATTCATTTGATAACCATTTGAGTTTTGATATTTGAAAATAAAATAAATAAATACAATTTTCACATATGAATCTCCTTGTTTTCTGTTATGGACTTAGTTTATATGTTTTAAAAAATGGAACCATATTTTAGAAGAAAAAAATATCCTAAAAAAAATTTATAATTTTAATAAAAAAATTTGATTAGAAACTCGGATGCTTCAAGTAGGTACACAAAAATTATGGTAGAAAAATTGAGAGAAAACAAAATTAATTTATAAAAACGAACATATTTATTCAATTTTCCTGTCCATATTTTTTAATTAAAAATGTAACAAATTTTGTTAGTGGAAAATAGCTATAAAAGTTGATATGATAAAATTATTCTTAAAAAAAGTTATTATTCTAAAAAAAACGTTGATAGGATAAAATGCTGCTATTCTTTTCAAAGAATGATTATTTGAATCTTCTAAGACAAATCTATGAAAAAAAAAATTCTTTTATTCATGCGAACAAAATTGAGTTGTAACCACAAAGGAATCACTATCTATATAAAATAAATCATTAGATTTCAATAGAGTATAGCTCGATCAGCAAATAAGTAGTACTTATGATTAAGAGTTCATGAGTTTAAATCTCTCATTCTCAAATATTTTACTCAACAAAACAAGGATTCAAGTGCATGTACCTGCTGACCAAATAACAATAAATAGTCATCATTTAGAAGAAAAGAAACAGGTAAAAATGTATGTTTTCAACTAATACGAGAAATATCGACTTCGTCTGGAATCTTGAAGGTGTCTGCTGCACCAAATTTTCTGAACTCTTCCCCACTATGTGTGGAGTCTTCTTCATAATCTTCCTCTTCTGAATCCCCATCGTGCTTGCTCGGCGTCGACGGGTCATCAACACTTTTTGATATGCAATTATGGGTGGCAAGCATGTTGACTTGGCCAAGATGAGAGATCTCCACCATAACAGATTCATTGGCAGGGAGGGGTTGCTTCCAGGGTTCCCCATCAATCCTCATGAATGTGTGATCAACTGCACCTTTCTGAAACTCGAACCTGATGCGACGAGCCTTTTGCACCAAATCAATGGCAAAGTGTGAGTATAATAGAGAGGAGACACAATGAATGAATATGCTACGATAAACATGGGGATTGTTTTAACTATAGTAACTAAAGAAAGGGTCATATGATGGAACTAAGTACACACAAGCTTAAAGATATAAACTTAACTTACAACTTGAACTACAGCATGGTAATAGAACAACCTATTTGAAGACCTAGGCGATAACCCTCTAACAAAGTATCACTCAACTTTGAAGTCTACCCCAACCAGCATCAAACTCTGACTTCTAATCACAAGACGAAATCCCCGAACAGTGATAATACACAGGGAAAAATACATATTTAGTCCGTAGGTTTTGTGTAAAATTTTTATTCACTTTTTATGTTTCAAAATCAAACACTTTTACTCAACATTTCAATAACTTAATGATCTATTTTTTTTAAACAAAGGAACCGGATTGAGAATTTTAAAAAAATTAAAAGCAACACTGAGAATTAGCTGAGAGATTATATTCGTTGTTGTTTACCTATACTTAGCCCTCAATTCTATTTCTCACCTGTGCAAGGCGAGTTCCATGTCCTTTTGGAGCAAGCAAGACGAGTCCATGCCAAGCATCTCGAAAGCCAACAATCTCAAGAAGACCATCATCGACATATGGTGGAGTCAAGTCTCTCTATAAACCATATTTCATAAAGGAATGACATAAGGTACTAAAAGAGAAACATGTAAAAGTAATTAATGCATTCAACCAACATCAGAATTTAGATGCTAATTCAAATCTTAATACAACACGAAAGGGATCGGAGACTAACATCACGCTTCTTTCTGGTATTTGGTGTCCCCCATGGATTGAATCCACCAGAAAAGCTTGGCAAGTTAAGACATACGATTGACCTGATTCTGTAGCAGACATAAGGGTACAACTTTGGATGGTAAGAAAGAGAAGGATCAATTTGTTTGGCCATCATTTCACTTTATTCAAAAAATCATTTACATTATAAGCCAATTAAAAAAAGAACTACTTTTTCCAGTTTTCAAAAAAGCAGGTAACATAACAATGCGACTAGGGTACTGTTTGGATGCTTAATTTTCAACTTAGAAAACCAAAAATGACACCAAAACTATTATTGTTAACTGAGGTGAGAGGAGGGTTACTATCTTCTTGCCAGAATAATTAGCAAGACCTCATTGACACAAAACTATTAGAATAGCATCGAGCAAAATGGAATCCGAGTACATTATAGTCCAGAAGAAAATCAGATTAGTACCAACAAACAAAGAAGTTGTTTGAAATTTGTACAAACTTTTGAATATGGTTCCAAAATAGAGTCCAATAAGTAACTTTGAAAGCTGAAAAACTGTACCCATGAGGTATATGCAACGGTTGCCAATCACCATGAAATTTCATGATCTCGACCTTAGCAATTTGTGATATATTCCTACAGTGACAGAAAATTAGCCAAACAAATAAAAGGAAAAAAGGTTGAAAATAATCAAATAATAGTTAACTAGAGAATCAAAGGTCAAACTAGAAGCTATTGCAATATATCATTCTTGCATTCCATTTTGAACAAATCAGCGGAAGTACCCATTTTTTAAGTTAAATTTGGACAATTTTACAGTTCGACTTTGATGAAAGGTATTTTCCATTGGTAAATAGAGTTGTGGTGCAATTGCTCTAGACTATCTGTAAATTATTCATTTCCCAAATTTGATAACAAGCAGGTTTTCCATGGTTAAGGATAGTTACAAACTGAGCTTTGAATGAAGAAGGAGAAAGCAGAGACTTAAGAGTGAAATCTCTTTGTATTGAAAGCTCAAGTGAGTTACAATTAAATTACCCTCTCTTGGAGAGGCAGAAGCAATAAATAGAAGAGAAAAGGCTCCTAAACAGTGAGCAACAGAGAAACTAATTAAAGAAGGTAAAGCAAGCCATTCCTAATTATCCTAGAGCCGCACGCAAGGAACAGAGAGTAGGTGAGGTCAGGGAGTCGGTGGATTGTCTGAGCAGCGCCGATCTTGATCTTCCGTAACAGCCTCCCTCAAACGAAGGACGGGAAGAGACTGAAGTCCAAGTTTGGCACGTAGAGTCAGAAACGGTTGCGGCGATAATGGTTTGGTCAGGGAATCAGCCACTTGGTCAGTGGAACGAATATGCCTGACTTCAATCTGCCCTGCAAGCATCTGATCACGAATGAAATGAGCGTCAATCTCAATATGCTTCGTCCGAGCGTGAAAAACGGGGTTTCGAGCCAGAGCATTTGCGGATATATTATCACACCAAGCGATTGGGATGGAGGAGAGATGCACCTGCAAATCACGTAGTAAACTGCGCAACCATTACATTTCACAAGCAACATGAGAGGCCCAATCAGCATCAGAGAAACCTGTAAGAGTGAGTGTCGTGGCAGGAGTTAGAGTAAGGCCATAGTGAAGAGTGCCTTGAAGATATCTGAGGACGCGCTTAAGAGCCTTCCAATGTGGAGTGCGAGGGTGCTGATTGAATTGGCTGAGCTTGTTTATGGCAAAAGCCACATCCGGACGTGTGTGTTGCAGGTAGTGTAATGATCCAAGGATACTTCTGTATAGTTGAGCATCAGGGAGCAAAACTCCATCAAATTGGGATAGCTGATGGCCAGAGATCATAGGGGTAGGAACAGGCTTGATGTGTTGCAGATTGTGTTTGATTAAGAGATCTCGGATGTAGTGTTCTTGAGAGAGAACAAGGCTGCTAGCAAGTTGATGGACTTGAATTCCAAGGAAATGATGAAGAGGACCAAGGTCTTTAATGGCAAACACAAGTTGCATCCGTCGAATAATAGTGGAAAGAAGATGAAGAGAGGATCCGGTGAGGATTAAATCATCCACATAAACTAGCAGGAAAACATAACCAGTGGAGTCATTGAACACAAACAACGAGCTATCTGCAGAAGCTTGCCTAAAATTGATACGAAGGAGGTATGAGCGAAGTTCCTCGTACCAAGCCCGGGGTGCCTGTTTTAGACCATAGAGAGCTTTTCTGAGTTTGCAGACATGATTTGGAAATCGTGGATTAATGTAGCCTTGAGGTTGAGGAGTGAACACATCTTCCTTGAGAGAGCCATGGAGAAAAGCATTTGATACATCTAATTGCCGGATGTTCCAGCCCCAAGTAAGAGCTAGAACTAACACAGTGCGTATGGTGGTGGGCTTGATGACAGGGCAAAATGTCTCTCCATAGTCAAGGCCAGGTAGCTGCAGAAATCCGCGAGCAACCAAGCGAGCCTTGTACCGATCAATGTCTCCTGAAGCCTTTCGTTTGATTTTGTAGATCCATTTGGTAGTGACGAGTTTCTGGGATGGGGAAGCTGGAACAAGACTCCATGTATTGGTGTTGAGTAACGCCTGATATTCAGTGTCCATGGCCTCCCTCCATTCCTGAAATTTAGATGCATCCCGATAGGTTGAGGGCTCAACCACAGACCAATCAACGGCCTTGGATTTGTGAACAACACCAACGAACTGTTGCTTTGGTTTAAGGATACCAGATTTGGCCCTAGTAGTCATGGGATGAATATTAAGTTGTGTAGAATCTGGGGATGAAACAACATTTGGGAGAGGGGCAGTAGGCGAATGTAGGGTAGGTGTGGGAAGGGTAGAAGAGATGCTAGTGGGTTCAAGCAAGTGCTGTTTTGGAGAGGGAATCTGAGGCGCTAAAGTGCTGTTTTGGATAACATCAGGGGTGCTGGCTGCTGCATTTGGTGGCATTGATACATGGGGAATGGGAAACCAAGTGGAAATAATGGTGGGATTGGTGGTGTTCAGCTGAGTAACATGGTTACTGTCAGGAAAAAGAGTAGCATACGGGTGGTCTTCTTCATTGAAGGTAACATGGCGAGAGATGTAGATTCTTCCAGAAGGACTTAAGCATTTGTAGCCTTTGTAGTGATCATGGTAACCAATAAATAAACATTTCTCGGTATGAAAATTTATCTTGTGCTGATGGAAAGGTCGAATATAGGGAAAACAAGTTGAGCCAAATACTTTCATGAAGTTATAATCAGGTGTTTTACGATTTAGGACTTCAAATGGAGACTTTAAATTAAGTATGGGAGTGGGCATTCGATTGACAAGGTAAGCTGCTGTACTGAAAGCTTCCCACCAAAATTTTAGAGGCATTCGAGCTTGAGCTAGTAAGGAGAGACCGGTTTCTACCAAATGTCTGTGTTTCCGTTCCACTCTTCCATTTTGAGGAGAAGTGTAAGGACATGTAATCTGTACAACAATGCCTTGATGTTTTGCAAATTGAAGTATTGGTTTAAACTCACTACCCCCATCACATCTAATGAGTTTAATGTTGGTGCCATATTGCTTTTCCACCAAGGCTTTAAAATCTTGAAAAATGCCAGCAGTTTCAGACTTAGATCTCAATGGGTAAATCCATACATATCTGCTATGGTCATCAAGAAAAGCAACATAATACAGGAAGCCTTTGTTGGATTCAATTGGGGCTGGTCCCCATAGGTCCATATGAATAAGAGCTAGAACTTTGGGTGCCCGAGAAGTTGATAAACGGAAAGGTAGCTTATGCGTTTTGCCATACTTACAAGCTTCACAAAAGGGGGCTTTTTCATTTATTTTAATGTTAGAATTACACTTGGATAGAACTTGACCTAAAGTTCTAACAGAGGGATGGCCTAGTCTTTGGTGCCATATTCCCTTAGTACAAGCTACAAAAGATTTGCTAGAATTGTGTGTCAACTTCTTCAAAATATGCAGGGTAGAAACATGCTTCAAACTTGAATTTTCCCCAACAAAAACTGCTCCTTGAGCTCTTCCCTTCACAGCAGCCCCTCCAAAAGTTTGCACCTTATAGAGACCTTGATCAAGTCTTCCTATAACCTTGGTTTCCTTGCTGGCCGTGTCCTTAATAAAGCAAAATAAATCAGTAAACTCAACTGTAATAGCATTGTCTTTTGTTAGCTTAGATATGCTAATAAGATTCTTCTTCATAGCAGGGACATACAACACATTTTTTAGTATAAAATCCACTCCTTGAGATTTAAGATAGCTATGACCAACAGCAAGTATAGGTACTTTTGTTCCTTCTCCTACCATTATCGATTTACCTGAGCATTCACCTTGGATATTCATGCGTCCGAGATCAGCAGAGATATGATCAGTAGCTCCACTGTCAAGGTACCAGTCAGCATCATTCAAGGTTTCTGGATAGGCCATAAGAGCTGATCCAGTGTAGCTTCTTGGTGGAGGTCCTGCTGCAGGTCGTTGAACATAGTTGGGAATAGCATTTGGCCTTGGAGGGTCATACCTGTGATAACATCTACTAGCATCATGGCCTGGTTTGTTGCAGATTTGGCAAATGACCTTGTTGTATGGAGAAAATTTTCCCTTATTCTTCCATTTTCCACCTTTGCCCAGCTGGTTCTGGTTTTCACTAGAGGAATTTCCTCCTCGAAAAGATCCCGGGTTGGAACTGAAGCCTTGGTTATTTCCCTTGAAGCTTGACAAATTTATCCCTACAGATGACTGAGCAGAGTCCAAGGCAGCAACATTAGCACATGCTTGATTTATAGAGATGTTACCTTTCAAAGCTTGAAGTTTCTCTTGTCTCTGTTCAAAAGAGATCAGTTCAAACTGAAGTGAAGGCCATGTCAGTTCGGCATTCCTTAAGAACACAACAACGGGGTTGTATTCTTCATCCAAACCAGCTAGAGTGTAGGAGACAAGAGTCTTTGTATCCATTGGTTTCCCAGCAAGAAAAAGTTGGTCATGATATTTCTTCATTTTGTCAAGATATTCCTCCATTTTCATGGTTCCCTTCCTTGTTTGTTGAAGCATCTGTCTGTTGAAGTCCTCTTGAGTCCTAGAATGATGACCATGACATTCTTCAATGGCCTTCCACAAGGTAAAGGCAGTTTCATAGCCCATAACTTGTGAAGCCATTTCAATAGTCATAGAATTATACAGCCAGCTAACAAGAAGTAAGTCAGCAGCATCCCAAATATCAGTTTCTGGGTTAGCACATACAATACCTTGAGGATCATCTTCAGAAGGGGGAATCACAATCATTCTTTCAGGCCTTGGGTTGGAATCATCAAGATGTCTATCGATTTTGTGACTTTTCAGCAGCGGAATCACCATGCTTTTCCAGATAAGAAAATTACTTCGATCCAGCTTGATTGCAGAGAACTGGTTCATCAAGCTAGAGCAGTTCAGGTATCCTATTGGAACGTTTTGTGCCTCACCATTATGCCTTCGTTGGATTCGGCATCTTGGGTGTTCATTCCAGATTTTGCAGTTGCTTTGACTGCTGGAGTTTCAGGTGTTGAGGCAACAGCTTTCCCTTTTTCCACTGATGGATCAGACATCGCTCTGATACCAAGTTACAAACTGAGCTTTGAATGAAGAAGGAGAAAGCAGAGACTTAAGAGTGAAATCTCTTTGTATTGAAAGCTCAAGTGAGTTACAATTAAATTACCCTCTCTTGGAGAGGCAGAAGCAATAAATAGAAGAGAAAAGGCTCCTAAACAGTGAGCAACAGAGAAACTAATTAAAGAAGGTAAAGCAAGCCATTCCTAATTATCCTAGAGCCGCACGCAAGGAACAGAGAGTAGGTGAGGTCAGGGAGTCGGTGGATTGTCTGAGCAACGCCGATCTTGATCTACCGTAACAAGGATCATTCTATGGTGACTACCACAATTATAAAGACAGGGCTTAACCCATTCTATGGTATCACAAGGCTCAAAAAAGTGATTTGTGTGTGTGTGTGTGTGTGTGGAGGCCATGCTATTGGGGAGTCAATATAATGAATAGATGCATTAACATATTTCTCAAGCACTCATTGCCGCAATCTGTGAGAGGCAAAGGAAAATCAAGATCAGCTATTCTTTCACTGTCAAATGGGAGCTTCGACCAGTCTTGGGCTCTCAACATAACAGCAATGTAGAACTTATTACAGATGTTACATAGTCAGCCATAGAACAGAAGAGGGCTAAAATATTGTGGATCACATTAAAGCAACTCATTGGGGTTTAGGGATACGCACAAATTAGAAGGATGAAATATCATTTAGATACTCACATGGTTGAAGGATGAAATAAAGGAGCAAAAAACCAGGTGCTGCCAATCTTTGCGTAGGTGCTCTGGTACACAAATTAGAAGAAAAGAAGGTTATGTTTTGGTATATAAGCAGTAATACTAAATTCAAACATTGAATGAACGTTTTTAAATCAATTGCGGTAACAGTATCTATTATCTAATTTGAATATTTTGGCATGATTGAAAACTAGCCTGAAAGTTCTTATCCAAAAAAAAAAAAAAAACTTGACTGAAAAAAAATTTCAACACATAAATACCATCAGCAATATAATGTTCATGAAGAAATTTGAAATGCTACCTGATTAACTAACTGGTTCTTAAATTTTTCTGGATGCAACTTCCTCTCAGAATGAAATGCATATGATACTTGAGCGTCCATTCCTATAATCAAAACGAGGAAACAACCCTTATGTCAGAGACAATTACCAGGATTATTTCAAACTAACAGGGTACAAAATCTAAAATAGTATAGGCCAAATATTGGAATATATTTCACAGTATTACAGTAAGAGATAGTCAAAATAAAGAATTTTATTTCCGGAAGTGAAATTAGGACATGTCTCCTGTGACTGTGATATATTATAAATTTTAGTAACATGTTAAACTTATGTCTAGAACTGTCATAGACGTAGTCTTACCCATGCTGAAGTAGTTCCAAAATCCCCCACGGAATGTGAGGCAGCCTTCCTGAGCACCAAATATATCATTCAGCACATAAAGAGAGAAAAAGCTTAAATTTCTTCCATAAATATAAATCAAACAAAATGAGAACACGAGGTCATCCCAGAAATAATACTTTTTCTACATGTTGAGTCGAGTGCACAACCCAGTTTCAGAATCTATGTTAAGAACGTTGCTAAAAAATAAAGAATGGAACTTATAATTGAAATATGAGCTAAGAAGTTTTGAAGTATCAAGAGAGTATGAAGCTAAAACATTATGTAGAACCGAAAGAGGATGACTCTATCAAAAAGAAAGTCGACGAGTCTTTCAACAAGACCTGGTTTCTAATTTATACAGATTACTTGTGTCTTTCTAATTCATCAAGTTTGCTGTCATCGAGTAGGAGATGGTAATGAAACATTCTAACTGTAAATAGGAAAAACTTTTATAATCCGAGTCTCCTAGAGACCACTTAGCTCTTCAAAGAATAAGAACTTTTTTCAAGACTAGTTCCAATCATCATGTGGTCAAATAAGGACATGGTAAATTATAAGGTGCTTAAAGCTTATGAATTCATTGTGGCCAACTACCAGGCAAATAGTTTTCTATAAATTACCTTAACAACCAAATATAGTGAAGTCAAATGGTTGTCCCGTGAGAATAGCCGAGTTGCGCATAATCTAGTTCGGATACTAACATATCAAAAGAAATTAAAAAATAGTTCCAAAAATAGCACACATGTCCAAATAGTTATTCAATCTAGTCATCTTATCCAATACTGTTGATCTGTAAGCCCGTCAAATTAGATCATTGCTCATATAGATATAGTCTTCTGAATTTCTGATTCGGCTATCAAGTATCAAGCATTTATTTGTAGAACTTAAATTCAAACTAAAGTAGGACCCAATTTTTAATATTAGAGTTAATGGACAACTTTGTTTTTTAAGAAAATAGATAGATAGTAGGCTAAATTAAATAAGTAAATATAACTACTTAAGAGGTGATAGGTAAATAACTACTTAAGAGGTGATGAGTAGGTTTTGGGTGCAGCTTAATTTGAGAGAAAACAAGATAATCAACTAAGATTTATTAGAAAATAGAACACTCTTTTATGCCAAAATGTAATACAAACAAAGAATGTCTTCCACATAGTATGCAGTTACCACCTTGTGTTCATCGCCCTCAGTGACGCGATGGAATGCGTGAAGGGAATGTGGCAACTCGAGAGGAGCAATAGGATCACATAAGCCCTCTGCCGGAGCTCTCATCCTCATTAGAATATGCCAGCTGTCATACGACAAAATCCCTACCCATTATAGCTTTTGATTTTAATAATTCAGAGTTTATCATGAGCACATATGCAAACCTGTGTGTGTAAGCCTAACCATTCTATTTTCTTACTTGTCTATTTTCATTTCCTTAGCTTTCTGGACTTGTTCTAAAAACGAAACCACTGAATTAGGGTCTGTTCCAGGATTCCTCTTTCCCTGAAATTAGGAAAATATTATTGTTTCAATTCCTATACTGCTTTATCAGGATGATGTTAATCATTATATAAATGCAACTAATTGAAATCAAACTAAAATACACTGTTTTCACAGAATCCTTCAAATGCCCATCAATAAGGTTTTTGACAATAACCAGAAAGCAGCAATCAAATATATCAGCTCTGCATTCATTTAAATTTCCTCAACAATGCTACCATGTTAATATGGCAAACTGACAGTGTACAAAAAAGAACTTACCCAACCAAACGAAAAAGGAAGATTGTTTCCAGTTCCTAAGGGTACTGTAGCAACTGGAGGTGGATGAGATAACTTTAGATCACAAACAACTCCAAGAAGCCAGCCAGCTGTTCCATCACCCCCTGCAACCTGAAAGATAAAATGCATCAAGGATGGAATTTAACAGTGTATGTTGCTAAATCATAGAATGATGAACTTGCTAGATATAGGAAAACACATCAGAAACTCACAATTAGTCGCAATCTCTTCTGAATATCGACTGCAATTTCATCACCATTAACCTTAAGCTTTTCAAGATTCAAGAAGAATTTACGCAGCACCACATCAGGAGCTTCTTCCCCCAAATCAAAAACCTTACAATTAGTCAGATAGAAGTCAAACGACCATAGATTCAGCAATTTCCTATATAGCTCCCTAAGGCTGACAAGGAGCATCTAAAATCTTTGTCACCAAAAAAATTACCTGTTTCCCATTGAGAAGAGAGCGATATGTGTTAAGAAGACTGCCACCAAGCTGACCACCACTTCTGGAGTTGACAAATACTAAAACAGGACATTTGGGAACATAATCAACCTTCTCAACTTCTGTTTCCGGTTGTAGTATGTAATTGGGGATAAAAAATTCCTTTAAAAATTCATGATCTTGGAGAAAACTGGTCGACATTGCTTCCAGCTGCATCATTGCATGATTAGCAACATCATTAACGAGTTTTATGAAAGTGCTCATCAATTTGCAGACAACAATACCAAATAGAAATTCTTAAATCCCATGAAACAACAATTTGCAAAGTTCTAGGAATTAGTAGTTGTCCAAGTGAATACCAAAAGTTGCCCAATTTAAACCCATCCAACACTAGTCCCTTAAGTAATTTGGGGAAACAAAAAAAAGTTAAAGGAAATAAATGGAATTAAAGCAAACCCCATCACTTATTTAGTCTCCAAATAGAGATCATAGATCTAAATCCTTGTATTAGTAGATCATGTCATACTTAAACAAAACTCAAGCATCAAACTCAATGAATCATGGCGTGACAGGCCATGTATAGAATCTTAACCGGCTTTAGATCTTGATGAATCGTTGATAAGCACAAAAATTGCAACCCAACATGTAAGTTTACAGAATTGTAAATTACCAATTCTGCATATTCAAAAAATTACGAACATCACAAAAGAAAATTCAAAGTTGGCAGCAAAAAACAACATGGAAAATAGAGAATGACCCCACTGAGAAAGCGAAATAGAAAAACAATTCAGAATAATCAAGGCGCTAAAGTATCAAAAAGCGAAAAGAATATATGGGATCCGTAAAAGATTATTGAATTCTCTAAAATAGAAACAAAATCAGCCGGAAATTCCCAGATTCTGATGTGCACAAAGTGAACTCAACACAAACACACAAAAGTTATACAGTGTAATTGTGCCTTCCTCGTTGGCGCTTCGAAATTACCGTAAAAATGGCAGAAGAAAAATGAATTGTTAATATAGAAATCTCAAAAAAAAAAAAAAAAAAAAAGTGGATCGGAAAAAGCCACCGGAGAAGATGAAAGGATTTTGGACTAACCTGAAAAAGCCACCGGGAAATTATATATATATATATAAGCGGACAAATTGGTGGGAAGATGCAGAAAGGCGCGTTGACTGCTTCAGAGAGCTACACCTCCATCCCTTATTTTGTTTAAGGAACTGTTTGTTTGACGTATTTATGTAGTTTTTTTGTTAAGAAGTTATATTGAGTAGTTAAAAATTGAGAATTGTGTAAAAAATTTGTTTAGATGTAGTTTTTGTGTATAGAAGTTCGAATTAAAACGATGTAGAGTTAAAAATAAATTATTTTGATTGGTTTAAAAGAAATGATTAAAAATAAGTGATTAGAAATGATTGAGTAGTTATAAATTAATTATTAAAAATGAATAGTTAGGAATGAGAGTTATTTTTAAAAGTAAAAATGAATAGGAATTAATAAAAACTAGTTTGGATATAGATTTTCGAGGAAGAATTGATAACTACTCGTACTAACTCATACCTAAATATGTCAAACAAACACCCCCTATGGGTGTTATTTTAGAATTGTGAACGCTAATCATGGATTTGATCTCAAAATTATTTTAGATTTAGAATTTTTCATAAACAAATTATTTATTAAAATAAATTAGCTAATAAGGGAGAAAAGGATATTTATCCTCTAACATAGCATATCAGCATTAATAGTCACCCTTTATGGTGGTTGAGCAACTTAAATATTCATCCTCTCCTGATCAAGCCACTTTGTTCCAACTCAATCCATATATACTCCTTATAATTATATTGTGAATGCGTTTCTTTAAAAAAAAATGAACCAATTGTTCCAAATTGAATCAAAATAAATGCATAAATTGAATGGGTACTTCTTTCCTTTTGCGTGGCTTATAAGAATTTAGTGTACTTCGATATTGAAACATTAAAGTTTTAAGGATTTTTATAAAGAGTATATTGAAATGCAAATAAAGTACGGTTCGAAAGCCAACATGAGCAGTTCCTCAGCGGTACTAGTGTATGTCCAATGATCAACTATTGTAATCTCAAAGTACGGTTCGAAAAATAATTAAATAAAGAGTAGATTATGAATATATAAAGAAAGAAAAAAACATCTTTATTGATATAACTTTTTTTTGGATGATCATAAACATTTATATTTAAAATATATTATATTATATGAATGTAGAGATTCCTCAATGTAACATAGTAGGTAAGGACAAAGAATGTTGTAATAATGTGTTGATTTGTATGAATAATTTTCATACAAATAGTGATAAACTCACAAAAAGAAAACTAAAAATTTCACCCAAATTCCTTCCTGATTTGCTTTCTTTTTGGCATGTGCAAAACATTGATATCAATCAATTTTACATTAAATTATAAATTATTTGTGCAAACAGAGGAAAAGACTTTTGATAGGGACTATTAATGCAATTTTCTTTTTTATTTACATACGAAGAAGAAGAATTATTGATGAACAAATTTATTATTATTTGCAATCCCAAGTTGAAGAGTATATAAATAAATCACAACCACATATATGTGGGGGCTGTTTGTTTACAATATTTAAGGATGGTTTGACGTGAAAAATTATTTTAAATAGTTAAAAATTAAAAATTATAGCAAAGTATTTGTATGTAATTTCTATGCATAAGAATTAAAGTCAAAATTTTGTTTGAACGTATATTTAAAATAAGTAGTTAAAAAAGAACGATTAAAATGAATAATTAAAAATAAATTATTTTGATTGATTTGAAATCAATAATTATAAATAATTGAATTGTTATAAATAAATAATTGTATTTATAAATGAAAATTTATATTTAAAAATAAAAAGAAGAAAGAGTTAAGAAAAACCCGTGTAAATATAGGTTTTCGAAATAAATTAAAAACGCCTCCATCTAAATTCATATTAAATATGGCAAACAAACACCCATGTGAGTGATATTTTGAAGATTTGAAAGCCTACGATTTGATTTCATAAAAAAGGAAAAGAAAGTCTTTGATTAAGGAAAATATATAATTAATACTTCCTGTATATATATCAACACTAGGCGCTTCTCTCATTTTTTGTGGCTCATTTATAAAAGCTTTCAAGGACCAATCATTTCGAGGTTATTGGAGATTCTCGTGAAATGGATATCTTCTCGTTTGTTTTGTAGGAATGTGAGACAATCAGACATTTTAAGATGTCCAGGTATCATGGAATGTCTATCGGAAAGGTATTTGACCCTTTTTGTATACTCTTTTAAAAATGAGTTTCTAGATTTTCATGCAAAGAGCATCGTTTGTTTGATGTATTATGTCATTTTATTTATAATATATGTCAATTAATGTTTGGTTAAGCTTACTTAAACATTATTTTTGTATATATTATCAAAACTTATAAAACGTATACAAACATTCAATGTCTCATCAAAATTAGAGTTGAATATATAATTTTTTTTTCAAAATAAATTTATATTTAAATTGAAGTTAAGAATCTTAAATAAGTATGAATGAATTGATTGAGCAAAATAACATAATTATGAATACAATAAACTATTTTTCAAATAAAAAAAAATTTATTTAAATAAAAAATAATTAAATTTATATAGATAAGTCATATGTATACTATATAAATTAAAATGATATTAAATTATGTAAACAATTATTGTAAGGATATTCTTAGAATTTTAGGTAAACTTACGTCATCTTATATTCTATTTATGACAAAGAAATACTGTTATCTAAATATCACAAGTATTCATAAAAAAATATATTAATCTAAAGATGTCAGACACGTCTGATTCCAGATATCTACTCTCAAATAAAATGAGAGTCAAATACCGATTCTCGGACTTGAAACTCGTGACCATAGAATTGAAATGGATTAACACCAGACAAGATAATCAACTGCGTCACTTACATGTGTTAACCGATACCTTAAAACCAAAATAAAATAAAATAATTGTCCTTGTACACTTGCTTTTTTGAAAGAAAAGCATTTCTCCACTTCGTTTTGTCGGCCATTATTATTTAGCCATTTATATTTTACTTACATTTGTAAGAGCTAGGGGTGAACATAAATGGTCTTTTGTGAAATGTTTTCGGCTCGACTTAAAATTTAAGGTGAGTTATTTTTTCAACCCAACTTTAATTTAATTAAAAAGATAATTCAATCCTTATATTTTTTTTTTGTTGAGTTGGGTTGAGTCATCGGATCAATAATAATAATAAATATATTTTATTAAATTAATTCTATATTATACCTAAATAAAATACAATGTTCAATCAAAGTAATGAAATTAATATAAATATTAAATATATAAAATATACCATAAAAAGTCACACACTATTAATCCTATAATCATGATTCATATAAAAGATTACAATTATAAAACATAAAACAAATCGATAATTGAAACAAAAAAAAAATGACATAAGTCGACTTTTATAAAACAAATAAAGATTCATTTCAAGATTTTGAACTCAACCCAATAAAAAAATGTATTTAACCCAACATAACCCGTCAAATTGGGTTGGGTTAATTTGGGTTATTCGAGTTTCAGGTTGTTTAGACACCCATAATAAGAGCTATACATGAATTGAGTTGGCGGTCCAATTAGGGGTGATATTGGTTCGGTTTTCTTCAATTTTAGGTCAAAACGATAACTAAACCGATCCAATAAATTTGACAAAAAGAGGAACCAAACCAATGTCTAACAAAAGACTAAACTATTGGTTGATTTTTAGGTCAAACTGATAACCGATCCGATTGATTTGACAAAAAGAGGAACCGAACCAATGTTCGGATAAAATCATTGTCTCAATTTTTCAATTCGGTTCCCTACGATTTAATTCTTTTTTACTATTTTACTTACTATTTCACTTCCAATTCATATTTTAATGTTGTTTTTCTAAAAAAATCTTATAATTTAAAATTAAATTAAACAAAAATAATTAGTCATTTACCAATAAAAAATTTAACTAATATATAAAAAGAAAAAACGAAAGTAAAAAAATCAATAATTGTTCGATTCCATTTTTATTGGTTTTTACGGATAGAAACCGATCAGATCTAATAACTTTCAGTTTTCTCTAAATAAAAACCAATATATCCAACATTATGTGAAAAATCCGAACAGATCCAAAAAATTGATTTAGTTCGGTTCGATTTTGTTGGTTTTCATTTTTCATTATCACCTCTAATTCCAATTATGTTTAGACGAATGAAAAAAATTAAGAACTATGAATCCGATTTTTTTTTTTTTTTTTTAGTACAATGAATCCGAAGATCTCAACTATAAAATATAATTAAAAAAAATATTTGACTTTTAGAATATATAAATAATTAAAATTAATAAAAATAGATGATATTTTTTAACATCCCTAAAGTAAATAGATAACTAAATTTAATAAAAATAAATGAAATGATTTAACTTTCATGTCGTAAATAGAAAACTAGAATTGACAAAAATATTTTGAAGAATAACAAGTCTAAAAATAATAATAAAATAAATAGATTTATGTTATAGTATGTCTCAAAAAATTATGTTAAAGTAAAAAAAAATTATAAATTAGGGTTAGATGGAGTTAATTCAAATTAATTTTAAGTCAACACGTATATCAATTTCATCTATAAAAAATTGTTTATTTGAATACAACTCAAACAAAATAAATTAATTAATAATCTAAATTCAATCCATCAAATTAAGTTGAGTTGGTTTGAGTGACTTTTAATGCTTATCAATCTAAAAACTAGATGATGTACTTGAAAATTAGCTTTTTTGTAACTTTTTTAGATTTGATCAAAATATGGATTCTAGATTTTGAAATTAAAGGAACAAAATTATAAATCTTTTCAAATCATTCAAACTATATTTTAATTTTAGAAACCAACTTATTTTCGTATCATATGGACCAAACTTATAATTTATTATTTTAAATTTTATAAAAGCAATAGAACACACCACAAACAAACAAGGAAATTCTCAACAACAACAATAATTTTCAACATCAATAGTAATGTATACTCAATAACCCAAAGATTTAGGAGTTCCAACATTACCATTTTTGTAGAACTTGGAGTGTTTGGAATTTGGTGTCGAGAAGAAAAGAAGAATAGAAAATCTCAATTCCATGTTTAATTTTAAGACATCAACCTCTCCTCTATCATGTAAAATATTTTATTTAATATTTTAAACGTCACATCAAATATTTATTTAATTCTCAACTATACAAGTGTTTTCCAATATTCTCTAGATTCCCCCAAAGAAAAGTGTTTTCCAGAATCAATTTGAAGCACCTCAGTCTTTGTTCAAATCGTACGCACCCAACCTGGGTGAGCCAGCCACTCCGAATCCAACCCCACTTTCAACCATGTTGTTCCACTTCGGCTACGTCTTTCAACGGCTCGCTTTCCACTTCCCTCACTTTTCTCCCAATTGCCCTCATTCCCACCCTCACACCCCATTCCCCCCCAAAATGTCACTCTTTTTCAATGCCAAATAACAAAACGCAAAGCAATTCCCAAAATACCCCCGAGGGATTGCATACCCAACTTCTCGATTGCGACAATCTGCCGCAAACGCAAACCAGCACGCTTCGTCTTCTTCACCGCTTCCTCCTCCTCCTCCTCTGTCACGTGATACGATAAACGATACCCAAACGAGGGAGCACGTGACTACAAACGTGGAGAAACGTTGAGAATGTTCCTCATTTTCCGATGCCCAATTCTGGAGTCTCTCAATTTGGGATTTGGAGAGTGTGAAGGTGGCTCGAACCTTGCCGCTTACACGCCTGCGGACCGGGTCGGTTTCGAAATGGATGGGTTGGGTGTCGGTCCAGTGCAGGCGGAGGAAGGTGGGCTCGAACCCGTGCGGGTCTTGGATGAGGGTTCGATCGTGGAAGGGTAAGGGTCCGTGGAGATGGAAGCCCATGACTTTAAGAAATGGTGGAGGGAAGATCCGTCCGCTGCCTATGGAAATGCCCTGAAAGTGAAAGTAGAGTTAAGTTCATTCAAAGCAGCCTGATTCCAAGGCTGGTCAAAGCAATCCAATCTTGTTCAATTCTGTTCTCACTAATTTCAATTTTTTATTTTTTTATCATTTTTATAACTTCTTCTCCCTTCCACCACTGAATCTTCCTCTCTTTTTTTGACATTATCCAAAATTTTAACTTTGATCATCAACAAAAATCCTCAAATTTCTCCCCACTTCATTGCATTTCCATAACTTATTTTTAAACTATTGCATTTGTGCGCATGGTAGTTCGAATCTTTATGATTGGCAGTGGCTCTTAGAGAAAGTTCTTTGATTTCAGATTCTACATTTTAGGAGAAATCATAAACAACTTTATATTTGGATGTGGAAGCAACAATAAGGACTTCAAGATTTATGGATTGAGGTAGAACTGAGCTCTCTCTTCTATTTTAAGCTTTCCTCTACTTTCGTGTTAAATTTTTCTCTTTACACCAATTTTTTCACACAAAGATGATTTCAAATTTAAATGGTAAAATGTTTCATATCTCTAAATCTACCTTCAGCTTAAAAGAAAAAAAAATTCTACATAAGAGTAATAAGACAAGGGAAAAAGAGAGTTTGCAACAAAAATAAATTAAGACACAAAATAGAAGAAGGAAATGGAGGAGAAAAGAAAAAAAGAAAGTTTGGAGGTGAGAAAAACAAGAAGTTCAAACAGGAAAAAAAAAAGAGTAGATGAAAGGTTTTGGAGGAGGGAGGAATTGTAGTAAAAATAAAACAAAGGGTCGTGAATAAAAAAAATCATTATTTATATGTCACATGAGCAATTATGTAGATTCAACTATAAATTTTAGTGTAGGTAAGTTTTCTCCCAAAGAAAAAAAAACATAAAAATTACATATTTTATTAGTATATAATTTTTATTAAAATGAGAAAAAAAAAATATGATTCAAAATTCAGATTGAGTTGAACCCCTAAAAATTGGGAACAAGAATTATAAATTCATAATTAGGTGGGACAAAGAAAATGATAATTCAATTAAACTCAAGGGGATTAAGTTAGATGAGTTAATATAAAATGATAAGTTGTTTTGTAGACTCTACAAATCAATCCAATTAATATTAAAATAAAATAAAAAAATAGATATATAATTAATTGACAATAAAAAGAAAAGAAAAGAAATGGATAAGAATCTGGTGGATATTGGGTGGGGTTTTGTTGAAGAGCGTACCTGAAAGGGGAAGATGGTGATTTGTTCTTTTCCTTTCTCTTTTCCCTTATAATGGAAGATTTTATGAGAACAATTGAATAGAGGTGTAGTTTAATCGCCAATCGGCCGCCGAGTCGGGGAATTCGAAGAAGAAAAGCCGCCGTGATTATGTCGAAGGTGTACCAAGCTTCTTAGGATAATGAGGTTGAGTTATTTGATTTCATGACTACGGATGGAGCCAGAATATGTGTTGAATTGAAAAGAAGAAACTAAGCTTTTGTTGGGATGTGGTAATCTTCCTTCTCTAATCTTCCTTTTATTTATTTCAGTTTTTCTCTTCGATTAGGAATTAGAGTTTTTGTTATCTGTTGTGGAACAGAGCCCGGCGGTGGAGAAACCAAGCATTTCTCTAAAATCTTCACTGAAAAAGGAGAGTACTCATTGGCCATTCAGACACAATTCTTCAACCAATGGATTGGATACAACACACGGGCGTTGAATTTTGTAGCCTGTTTTACTTTCGAACATATGAGAAAACCTTCGATGAAGGAATTTAAAGATGTGATTGCCAATTCTACACAATTGTATTACAGGTTGAACACTACTACCTAAAAACAATGCAATAAAAGATATTATCTTTAGGTAATATCATTTTTTTATCTCTCTGTTTATAGCCCCTTCTAACATTGACTTTTTAAATACAAATTTATTTCTTTATTTTCGGTGGAAATACCAACTTAAAAGGGTGCTTTTATTATTATTTTTTCATTCACAAAAAGAATATGATTTTGCCATTTCTATACGATTAAAGTTTAGGTTAGAATAAAATAGAATCTATCTTTTCGTAATCATATATAGGTGACTAATTCAAATAACATTATATTGTTTTTAAATGTATTATATACGGGGACTTAAAAAAAAGGTCATATTTTTGTATGTGATAAACTATTAATTTTACTTTTCTTATTAGTGTTAATTTAGGTTGTTTGTTAGTATTTCTACTACCTTTTTTGTCTTTATCAGCTCTCTATTTTTGGCGATCTATCTATCAACGACATCTTGCTCTTCTCTTTTCAATATAATGAAAGACAAACATTTTTTCCTCTATTATTTCTAACAGCATGAGTTAAGATTTTCTCTTTATTTAATTAGTACTCATATTTTCCCAAAGCTATAATATTTTATTTGTTTAAAAATAATTACAAAATTACTTTAAAAACTATTATTAAAATACCGTCCATAAGAATTTTTTTTAATTCATCGTAAATGAAAACAAACTAAAAAGCAGACAGAGAAAAAAATAAGATGAAGATGCACACCAAGCGAACGAACAGGAAGAGAGGCGATTTGCAATTTCGTGGAGCTTTTGTCTAGGGGGAACTTTAATCGAGTCGAGCAATCTCATGTTTTCTTGTCTATTTAACCAGAGGTCTCTTTTGCTCCAACAATGCTATCACTTCCGCCAATATGCCAACGAAGGCCTATATCGAGGAGAGCCCATCCCCAAATTATACTTCTCCATGTAAAGGATATGAAGCTTGGGCATTTAGCCTCCAAATTATACTTCTTCATAGCATGCAAACAAACCATACAAACACATAGGCATCGATATAATCCACCGTAAACTTGCATAAGGTCCACAAAAATCAAAGTAAAATATTCAAGTATGCAAAATTCAGGATAAACACATAAATGAAGGGCTCATGCACAGAGAAAGTGCTAACCGAGACAGCTGGGCTTGACTGCTCATTATGTAACGTCACACACACGTGTGATGGGTGCGTAACAAACACCAATAGGAAGAATACTCATCCCATCAACCTTTCATTTTGGAAAAGTAGTTAGAAATATAGTCACTATCTTGCTAGATAATGGATATTCCTTATTGAAGAGAAGAAATCTGGGGACGGTGCTTTTTTTAAAATTTCATTTTCAAATCTAAGTCACATTGGTTGGCTTGGGTTGAAGGAAATTTTTTTATCAACCAAAAATTTGATTTTTACAATCAACCAACCCAATTAAAGAGGCAACTCAATCCAACCCTTATATTTTCAGATAGGGTTATCAAAGTTTTTTTTTTTTTTTTTTGAGAAAGTCATCAAACTCTTTTTATTTTTAGAAAGTCATCAAGTTCATTTAATACATTGGAAATATAAATATCTTTAATGAAATTAGTTATACACTATATAAAGAAAGCACAATCTTCAACCATTATTATATAATGTAATATAAATATTCAAAATATACAATCAAAAGTTATTCACCATTAATTATACATTGATAGTTTATATAGAAGATCACAACTATTAAACGTAAGAATAAATACATTTGACTTTCATAAAATAAATAGATAATTAAAACAACAAAAATAAAATGACATAATTAGATTTTCATGAAACAAATAAATAATTAAAACTAAAAAAGAAATAACATTATTTGATCATATAATTTTATCATGATATAAACAATCTAAAGACTTAGAATTATTTTTTAAAATATTGAAAAATAAAAAGTAAAAAAATACATAATTAATTAAAACAAATATATAACTCGATGAGCTTAGAACCGCTCCATATGACATAGTTTTCCTCAACAGGCAATTGAGTAAC
This sequence comes from Sicyos edulis, assembly GCA_036507275.1. NCBI lineage: Eukaryota > Viridiplantae > Streptophyta > Magnoliopsida > Cucurbitales > Cucurbitaceae > Sicyos > Sicyos edulis. Next base: position 5,036,945 of record CM071846.1, read on the forward strand.
AAGGACCAGCTTAGACAGTTGATTTTTTTAAACAGTGTTGACAAAAAGAAAAGTTTTGTTGATGTCATCCGAAATCAACAAAACAAAAATCTTATTATTGGATTCCTCTTTGTCAATCACAAATGCAAATGTATTTTTTTTTCTTTTTTTGAGTACATAACAAGGGAAGGACAAGTGTATTGAACTGGTTCAAACCAAATGCAATCTAGCAGCCGAAGACCTCATACAAGTAAATGTACTATTATTAAATGGTATTATAATGTATACATATAAATTTATTTAATATATATATATATATAAATAAATAAATTAATTAGTGAATGCCATCAGCTCTTTTATTGATTTATTTACTATTATTATTTTTATTAAACTATAAAATACATAAGAAACAAACAAGCAGTGACATGTTTCGAAAAGCTATAAAAAGTATATGATATTATAGGTTGATTACGTATCCCTTCTGTCATTGCGGGGTAAATTGTAAAAATGAGTTCTTTTGAAAAACTTTCTATAAAAATAGGTCATTTTGAAAAACTTTCTATCAAAATAGGTCTAATGAAATTTTTTTTGTGAAAATGAGTTTTGGCGTCAACTGGTTTTGTCTTATGTCACTACTACAAAACTGGAGTATGATGATTCTAAAAAAGTATCACAAATGCTTTAGATGATACTTTTTTGCAATCATTGTATCGTACATCATCTATTCTCTTAAGATGACACTTCTAAGAAGTGTCATTAAAACTCTTTAAATGATACTTTTCTACAATCATTATATCGTACAACATATATACTTTTAAGATGACACTTCTTATAAAGTGTCATTAAAAATATTTAAATGATACTTTTTTACAATCATCGTATCGCACATAATCAATGACACTTCTGGATAAGTGTCATTGATTAATTTTTAATGACATTATTTTATTATCACCAATGAATAACATATGACTTTTAAAATAAATCAACAGTGCATTCTTGATGACACATTAACATAATCACAAAATACTCAAACATGACTCTTTATTTTAGTTGTATCTCTCTCATTGCTGACAAATATATTTTCAATTCATACCTTCCATTACACATACAACTATTAAATTAATGGTCTTCAAACTTAAAAAACAAACAAACATCAAAGGCAGCTTCTATATATAATTATTAATCTTAATAAAATTTTTACATATAAACATATATAATACAATAAAACTTGGGAGAAATTTACATAATAACTAATGTTACCTCTATTCTTGCCTCAATTCAAAAGAAAATATGGACACAAGTATAGTTGACTTTTGAATAGAAGAAGGCTTTCTTCAATTTTCCATCGTTCATCATGACTGAAGAAAAAAAATTGAAATATAAATATCCCTAGTCAAAGTAAGGAGAACAAAAAAATATATGAATATTGATCCACTCATCTATAAGATCATGAAAAATACTTTAAAAGATAACATAATGTATCATATCTAACAAATACTAAAGAAAATGCAACAATTAAAATGATAAGAACACTATTAAGATAGTAAAAGTATAAACAAGATTCACATAATCAAATATACCCAACACAAGTCATGTAAGAGATCAAATTACCTCAAGTTCAACTTTAGAAGATTGCCACGAGTTGGCACCCAAACAGATTCCTAAAAACGTAAAGACAAATCAAATAAGAAACTTTTGAAGAGATTTTAAACGTACCTTAATAAAAATGCAAATCAAACAAAAGGAAAGTCTCCAAATGCCACTATAGGAGTGACAAAAATTTCTAAGAGAAATGAAGAAAAAATATAAATGGTAGTTGAATTCATGAACAAAGATTGTTCCCAATGGGAAACACCGTGGTTGAAGACTTAGGTTTTGAAGGTGTGCTCCCTTCAAGATCTCAGATTCACGTAACCTTATCTCAGTGATGTGAGAAAATATGAGAAGAATGAAATTAAAAAATAAAACAAAGACATGTCACATCCAATAAAAAGGCAAATTACAAACTTAGCTTCAATTCTTCATCATACCTAACTAAAGAAACTGGAAGTTTTGTTTTCTCTTTCCCAACCTAAAAAAGTAATGTTGAAAAAAATATCCAAAGAGACAAAAAGTTGTTCTTCTTACCACTGAAATAACTCTAAGACTAGAGAAATTGTAAAAAAGAAAGAAATTTTTTTAACTTACATAAAGTTTATAATCTTATCTGTGGAAGGGACTACACGACCAAGGAATGAAGAAATATTTCTTACCTTATTGAAAAGAGGAAATCCTCAATTTGCATGAATTCGTACCTAGTGGTGGTGTCTCTACAAGAGACACCACATGATCCAAAATCATTCAGTTACCATTCTCTCTTTTTTTTTTTTTTTTTTTTCTTCTTTTGAAGATTTTTTTTCTCTTTTTAGATTTCAATATTAAAACTAAATACGATTAATCAATCATTTTATTTTTAAAAGAATAAAAGAATATTTTGTTTCTTAAACAAAAAAATCTTCAAAATAATTAAAAATAGTAAAATCTAAATTATTTAATTTTAATAAAAAATTCTTTCGGTAAAACAATATTGAGATTTTTGCATGTATATTAAAAAAAACAAAATAATTACATGTATAGCACAGTTCCCAAACTTATTCATTTGTGGCACAAAAGTGATTGAAGTCTATCAATTGAACTGATTGAAGCCTATTAGTTGACTGATAGAAGTCTATCAATTGAACTATATTCATTTTAAAAGGTTTTATTAAATAAAAAATCAAATAGAACATATTACATGTAAATTTTCATAAAGAATTTGAATGCATTTGGATACTTTAGTTTAATTAATTGAAAAAACATTACTAAATAGTTTAATTGACTATTTTAAAATTATGTTTAAATTACTAAATAACTCCATTTCTGAATAAAATTATAAATTTGGTTTATATTTTTTTTCTTTTGCTTTATCGAAAGCTATTATTATTGAAAATCTTAAATTTATTATGGAGACCAATTTTAAGTCTTTTTATAAATACATGGATCAAAATGATATTCTAAAAAAAAAGAAAAAAAAATTAGATCAAGAAAAGATTCAAACCAAAATTAAAATTTTTAGAAAAACTCAAAAGAATGCTTAATTTGTATTTTGAGTTATTATTTTTTAAAACAATTTTAGTGGATAAAAAATCGAGCAATAGTCGATCTTTTAATTACATGGTTTAAGTAACCAATTCAATGATCGATCAACATCCAACATTAATTTTTCATCACCATATATTATGAATAATTTTTGTTCTTATAAATATTTGGATTATATTTGTCAGGTATATCTATTCGATATATTTGTTTTTATTAATTTTCTTAATTTTATTGAATTTTAATAATTAAATGTATATTATTATAAATTTTTGATGTACTAGATAAATAATATCAGAAAAATAATTTTATTTTATTTAAAATTAAAATCATATTACCTAAAGTGTGGCTGGGAAAATCATTTTTAGACGATTTTACCCCTTAAGTTATATCCCTTAAGTCATACCCTAAATTACAAAAATGTCATTTATTAGAATATTAAAAAAAAAAATTCAAATAACGTAGAAGATATTTACAATATCATTTAGATTTTCATCCGTAGAAGATAGGATATTTTTTTTCACATCTCATAAATTTTATGACTAAGTTAGAAGATAAGAGATTTCAACAATCAAATGAAGATATTTAAAATATCATTTAAATTTTCACGTAGAAAATAAGATATTTTTACCAAATCTCATAGATTTTATTTGACATTTTATATTGTAATTAAAATAATAAATTGAATTTTCCAATCCTATAAATAGTTGTCTACATTTTGTTTACAATAACAGTTTCGGTTTGCTTGAATTTATTTTTCTTTATTTTTTTGTTTTATAATAAGTTATGTTGGATTATTTACCTTAACTTTCATCTAATTTTTCTTTTGTGCAATAATTTTTGTATGGATTTTTTTTTTGTATAATTGTTGCCTTTAAAAAAAAATACTTGGAGATCTGTAAAACAAGTTTGAAGAATTATAAGATTATCATCTGACATTAGTGCATGAATTCTTCAATTTCAAAAGTTTGGTAACAATGATTTCCTATTATATATATATATAGTTCTCTATATTTTATTTATAAACACATTTGAAAAACGATACAATTCATGCACTAACTTTTCTTGGTTTTTTTTTCTTAATAAAAAATTTAGTTATCTTATTTTTGTTTTAACTTTCATCTAACTTTCTTTATTGCAATAATTTTTGTAGGGATCTTTTGTTGCTTAATTGTTGACTTGGAGAAGTGAGATTTTTTTTTAAGAACGATAAAATTATCATTTGAGGTTAAAAGTAATTTTATAGATGTATACTAATAAATATATTTAACTTATTTATATTTATAATTATAATAATGATATAACTCTTATAAATTTTATAATTCAAGAGTAATTGGTCTATTAATAGATAAACTGAAGAAAAAATTAAAGAGCATCGATTTTTAAAAATCAGAGATAAAATTTAATAAATTTTTATTAAGTTGTCTTTTAAATAATAACACCTATTATTTTTTAAGCTCAAAATAAATAATTAACTACTTTTTAACATAAAGTGAATTTTAATAAATTTAACTAACGTGAAAACATGGTTATAAAATTCAATATTATATTGAAATTATTATTTGATGATTTAAATTAACCTAAAAATGTATGAAACAATTTATAATTATAATTATATATATATAAATTTATTATTTAAGAAATTATCACGTGCAACGCCGTGCTAAAATTCTAGTAATAATAAAGTGTTGTTTGTTTTATGAAAACACAAAAAACCGTTAACAAGCATGTTTTTGGTTTTAAATTGTAATTAACAGAAAATAAAAATTAAAAAAACAAGGAAACATTGCACAAAACATCCTTAAACTACGGTGTTTGTAAGAATTACACTCTTAAACTTTTAATTTGATCAATTATTTGTTCTTAGGTAAAAGTGTTGTCATTAATCCTTATATATCTAATTTAAGTAAGATAGAAAGGATAAAATAATATTTAGAAAAGGTTCATCTCTATCTTTTCTAACTCTTTCTTCTTTCTTTTTCTTCATTTTCTAATCACATCTTCCTCAAATTGTTAACCCAACAAATATCTAATAGATACACAATCTGAAATTTGAAAATTTGGAAAACGATGGTAAATTTAGCCAAAAACGATAGTCAACGATGGAAATTTTGGAATGCAAGAGTTTTGTCCAACCATTTTTTTAAGTTAATAGTAACTTTTGTCATATCAAATACTAAAATTGAAGATTCTCGATACATTAAAATATTCAACATTCATTTCATGCAATCAATAAAGAAATAATGTGATTGTTCTAGAGTGACTTGGCATATTCGTATTTATCTACTACATGTGCAAGGTATTCTCTTTCAAAATTTTTTTTTTTTTTTTTTAAAACTACGTATGGTTTTGAATTTATTTACCCATAATTTTTTATTTAACGAAAATGAGTACGTGGTTGCTGATTGTTTTGCCAATGAAACAAACCGTTGCTTTCGACATTTCCTTTTTTTAATCACAACAACAATATTTCAAGTACATTTTAATTTTTTTTTTCTGACCTATTGACTCAAGATAAAAAATACAGGGAGGGAGACCAATATCGATATTCGAGATGGAACTTATAACACTGTATTAAATTGGTTTACAACAAATAATAAAATTATTGGATCACTAATTCATTAAATATTTTAATTTTCTTTCAACACCTATATACTCTAAATTTTTTTTTTAAAAAAAATTGATAAAATATTAAATTGGTTAAAATAAGAACAATAATTTAATGACATCAATGTATTACCAAGAGAGTGTAATTTTGAATCTATCAATCTTTATTTACGGTACACTAAAAATAAAAGGGTTAAAATAAGATTTTTGTTAAAGAAATTCTCTTAAAAGATTAGAGCTTGAGTAACATTTTACAAGATTCAATAACTAAAAAGTTACAACTTCAAAATTTTCATTTTGAATTAAAAACAAAAAAGATGATCAAATGGGATTTATATATTTGATATTTTCAATAAAGATCAGTAATAATTTTTAAGCTACAAGAACTTAATTGTTACATAAGAACGATTAGGTGAAGTCAAGAAAATAAAAAGAATAAAACAAAATCTTATTTGTTTACGTAAAGAAAATCAAGAATTGGTGAAGATTCATTTGTTTTTAATATAGAATATAAATTAAAAAAAGGTTAAATTACTATTTTGGTCCCTAGACTTTGGAGGAAGTTCCATTTTGATCCTTAGAGTATCAAAAGTCCAAATTTAGTCTTCTAACTTTGAAAAAAGCTCAAAATTAGTCCCTGGTGTTAAATTTTTGACAGAGTTCCGTTAAAATGAGGGGGTTATTTTCATTTTTATTTGTATTTATTTTAATATCTCTCTTTAACTTCAAGCTTTCTCTTTTGTGTATGACTTTTTTTTTTTAATATCTTTTACTCTCCCCTTCATCTCATCATCTTCCTCATGTGCAGAGCATGAAACTAAATAAAACCCCTAAAGGTGAGGATGATATCGATTTCTTCTTTATAAGGTTTTGGAGAGGGAATTTCTTCGTCCAAGTCAGAATCAAGGTTTAATCCGTCAATAATAGAGAGATTGAGGCCGATTAAGACGGAGAGGGCTCAATTCTGTGATCATGGACATTTAATCTGTTATGGGTAGAAAGAAAACAGATGAAATGTAAGCTCCATCAAATATTTCAAATGAGTTTTGTGGGTTTCTCTAATTTTTCAGTTCTTATAACATCAACCGCAACCATAATCCATTTGAAAAACCCATCTCTCGAGCCCCAAATCTAAATTCGCTTCTCATTGAGTCTTCCAATGACACATTATTCCGTCAAGTTGAAGAAAATCAAGAATTTCTATTTCTTTTCATTTTTTCAAATTTTTTTTTGTCTTCACTCTGTGTTTTAAACCATTTTGTTGATTTTTGTTTTTGGTGATACAAAGAACTCTATGTTTTCAATGGCTTTCCTACCATTGGCCTTGCCCATTCTCTCATTGCCTTCATGGTTGCCCTTTTGGAATCGCACCTCCGATCAAGTCTTTGTTCATTATCACGACTTCACCTCTGTTATAGTGAAGAGAGATACACAAAATTAATGGGTTTTAGTAGAGGAGAACAGAAAGTTGGAGGTGAAGAGAGATTTAAAAAAAAAAAAAACTTCTCACTTTAACCGAACTCTGTTAAAAATTTAACACCAGGGACTAATTTTGAGCTTTCTCCAAAGTTTGGGGACTAAATTTGAACTTTTAATACTCTAGGGACCAAAATGGAACTTCTCTCAAAGTCTAGGGACCAAAATAGTAATTTAACCTTAAAAAAATAATAAATAAGGTAGTATTCGGCCGACGGCTTTCCAATATCTCTAACGATATTTTTTAGTTGAATTATGATGGAAAAAAAGAAATTCCGACCATAAAAAAAAGACCAAATTAAACTAAAAAATCAAGAACCAAATCCAACCATAAAAAAACCATGAATTTCATCAAATTTCATCTCTCCACTTAAAAACACAACGGCCCAATAATAATAATATCCACACCCCAGATGACAAACAACTTACATTATGTTGCAATCGAACCGAGGTTCAGGGATTATGACAGTTTTCAGCAAAAGCAAATTAATTTACATTTTTAACTTTTAAATTTGAAATTTTGTTTTTATTGTATGTTTGTTGGTTCATATTTATCAAAATTAATTTGGGAAGATGATCAAGAAATGGAGATCGAAAAAGAAGATAGAGATAGAGATAGAGAAATAGAGATGAACTTTTTCTAAATGAAAATTTAATCATTTTATATCTCATTTAAAATAGATATATGAGTGTTAATTGCAATACTTTTTAAATTTGAGAGTAGGTAATTCTTATAAAAAAGCAAAATGGTTACGTTACAACAAGTTGAAGTTTTCAAACAATTGCCAAACAATCGAGAAAAAACTAAGGAAGAAAAAAAAACAACTTACAATCTCTTTTTCGGATAAATTATCAACTAGGGTCTTTTGCAAAAACTTATTATGAAAATGGGTTCAATTTTAAACCTTTTCTAAAAGTGGGTTATTGCGTCTCTTGTAGAGACGCAAATCCCTTTAATTTCTAAGCTGGGACTGCCACAGATGCGCACAGCTTCCAAGAGGGGACGGAAGTTACATTTTTTTATTTTTTTTCTTTTTCTTCTTTTTAATTCTATTTTTATTATTATTTTTTTTCACTTCTTTCCTCTTTTGCCACAGTTATGAGATTTTATTTTGAACCAATTTTCATTTTCTCATTCTTTTCTTTAACTGAGATTCGTTTATTTGTTGACAATTTTTCCTAAATGAATATATATATATATATATATATATATATATTCAAATTTTTTATTTAAATATATATAATATATTATTTTTTTAGTATATATATAATTTATCATTTTATTGGAATTATAAGAGACACATCTAGGTTCAAGGAGTTTAGAAGGAGTTTAGAAGACTGATTTGTTTTTAAATATAATTTTAAAAATTATCTTAAAATAATTATGATGAAATTTATTCTCAAACTTTAAATCTAGTAACTAAAAAAAATTTAAACTTTAAAAAAGAATGTCGGATAAATTATTGAATAGATTGGTGACGAAGTTAATTATCTTGATTGTTGTTAATCTATTTAATTGGTGCTTAATTTGATATAAAATTAAGAAAGACCTTTTTAATTAAAAATGAGAAAAAGTAATCAACAAAAAAGGAAGTGTTTTATCCCCTATACAAACACATTGATAAATTTTATATTTAACAAATTTGTATGATGATTTTTAAGGATTAACTAAAAAAAATTATATTTAACAAAGTTGTAAAGATAATTTTTTTGAAGGATGTGTAAGATGATAAATTTTTTCTTTTGAAATATGTAAGGTGATATTTAAGTTTTTTTTAGAATGATATTTAAGTACATTATACATCAATATAATTTACATTACAATAAATATTTTTTTATTTAAAAATAATGGAGGAAGGGGTTCAAATGTATCCCCACTTGTAATCATTAGAGGGGTTTTTTTTTTGAAAAGGTTGTAACTATTAGAGTTATGTTGTTTTTGGTTATAATAAACAATTAAATTATATCAAAGTATTTGAATAATTGATATTTAAAATAGATAATTAACTAAGATCATGTTAGTTTCTTTTAAGAGAGTTTTGCATGTATATTACAAAAGAGTTATAATATTCCATGAATAACATAATAATGAAAATATTTGCACAAACGGCAAAAAATGTAAATTGATAGATTTCTATTAGATTTTGTCGATAAATGGTGATAGAATTAATTACTGATAAAATTGATAGATTTTCATTCTAGAGAATGATAAATTCTATCAAAGTTTTCGATAAAAAAAGTAAATAGATATTTTTTTAAAAAATAGGCAGAATTTACTCTAAACAAATTATTTTAAAAAAAATACTATAATTATAAACAGAAGTAAAAAAGTTGTTATTCCGTGCAAATTCTCTTTCTTTAAAAGAAAATGAAGCAAGAAATTTTTTCAAATAATTGATATTTATATCAAAAGAAAAGGAAGTATGAAAAAAAAGATGAAACAAGAAAATGAGAAAAAAAAGAGAAGAGAATGAACGAAATAATGGAAATAAAGAACGGTAAAGCAAAAGAAAAATAAAATAAAATCAGTTTAAACCCCCAAAAAAGCTCGGGTGGGATTGGAACTAACGCCGCCCCATTTTCCTTTTCATTTTGCTTATTTGACCGTGAGAGATTTTTGATTGGTTAAAACTAACCAGTTTGACCGAATTTTTGCACATGTGGCGTCTCTAGAAGAGACGCCACAACCCCATTCGACAATTCCTTCTTAAACCGACCTAATTTGATAATAAGTTAAAAAAAAGACCCATCCTCAAAAATTACCCCTCTTTTTCCTTTTCTTTTTTTTTCCCTTTGCGGAAGCCACTTGTCTTTTTTTTTTCTTTTCTTTATTTTCGTCAACACCCACGTAGCCAGCTGTCCTTTTCTATTTTTAATAATTTTCAAGATTGAAAAAAAAAAATTCATTGAAAAAAGAAATAAACTTGGTTCTGACACCCACGTAGCCAGCTGTCAACACCCACGTAGCCACCTATCTTCTAAATATTCATATATATATATATATGTATTTCATCTTTACGTTTTTTTTTGATAAAATTGGTTTTGACATCTATTTTCATAAGAAGGGTACAAATTCAACGGCGTGTGTTGAAGATCAATTCTCTGTGAATGGCCAAAGAGTCCTGTCCTTTTTCATTGAAGGTTTTAGAGAAATGTTTGGTTTCTCCCCCACCAGGCTCTGTTCCCACAACCCACATCCCTCTCAGTTTCTTCGACATCTTCTGGCTACCAAACCAACCCAAACGGCGACTATTCTTCTTCGAATTCCCCGACTCTGCCACCGTCTTCAGGGCCGCCATCCTCCCTTCTCTGAAGCAATCTCTTTCCCTCACTCTCCAACACTTCTTCCCTTTTTGTGGGAACTTGATCCTCCCTCCACAGCCCCACAAACCGCATCTTCTCTATACCCCTCAGGACTCTGTTCATGTAACCATTGCAGAGTGTGATTCTTCCCATTTCCAGGCCTTCCTACCCGATCATCCCAAGGATGCTCGAGACGTGCACCAATTGTTCCAAGACTGGCCCAACACCAGCGTCTTGCCCGATGGGACGCAAGTGCGGCCTCTCCTCTCTCTACAAATCACCATCTTTCCCTTTCAGGTAAAGGGTCTTCAAAATATCAACCTCCCGCTCCATAACCATTTGATTTTCTGTTTTTTATTTTTGAAATTTAAGTCTACAATAACTATTTTATCATATATTTTTTCATACTTTGATATCTACCTATCATATTTATAGAAAACAAATTAAAATTTGGAAAAAAAAAAATTAATTTCTAAAAGTTTATTTTTATTTTTAAAAGAGGTTAGTATTCACCTACTTTCTTAGCAAAAGATGAATAGATTTAAATTTCAAAAAAAGAAAAAAGAAAACATTACACATCTTTCCTAGAGGCGAGAAAAAATTGAATGGTTATATGATGGTTGGATTTATTTATGAGATCTTAAAATTAATATGAATTGATCGGAGTTAATTTAAGCAATGTACACCTCTACTTTCAGGGCGTTTCCATTGGCGCGTTGTTTCTCCACGTGGCCGTGGACGGAGCTTCACTCCACCATTTCTTAAAATCATGGGCTTCCATCTATACAACACGACACCTCCACGAACCCTTACCCTTTCACGATCGAACCGTCATCCAAGACCCACAGGGGTTGGAGCCCGCTTTCCTTCGTCGGCATTGGAGCAATACCGAACCTGACAATTTCGAAACGAATCCCGTCAGTCGTACGCGTCTAAGTGGCAAGGTTCGAGCAACGTTCACACTCTCCAAATCCCAGATAGAGAGACTAAAAAATTGGGCAAATTCTCAGACAATATTGGAACATGATGAATCCCATCATTTTTCTACTTTTGTAGTGACATGCGCTCTCGTTTGGGTTTCGCTCATCGTATCACGCGAAGAAGAAGAAGAAGGAAGAAGTAAAGACGAGCCGTGTTTCTTAGGATTTGCAGCAGATTGCCGCAACCGACGAGTCGGGTTTTCGATACCGCAAGGGTATTTCGGGAACTGCGTTGCATTTTGTGTAGCAGCAGTAAAGAAGAGCCAGGTGTTGGGGGAAAATGGCATCATAGTGGGAATGAAGGCAATAGGGAGAAGAGTGAAGGAAGTGGAAAAGGAGCCATGGGAAGACATGAGCGAAGGGTTGGCAGTTTGGAACAAGATGGCTGAAAGTGGAGCGGCGTTTGCAGTGGCTGGCTCGCCCAGGTTGGGTGCCTACGATTTGGATTTTGGGTGGGGTCCGCCCGTTAAGACTGAAGTGGTCAATGTCGATTGTGGCAGGTTGTTTTCTTTTGGAGATTCCAGAGTTCAAAAAGGTGGAATTGAAATTGGGTTGGCTTTGGATTTGGCTTTCATGGCTCGCTTTGTTGCCGTTTGGGAACAAAATTTGAAGCTTTTGGCTTGCTGAATAATTGAGATCTCACCATTTGTTTGTTTGTTTGTTTGTTGTGTATTTTATTGATTTTATCAATCATTTTCAGAAATTTGGTTGAGTGGGCTACCTTCAATACATCACAATATGTACATCTTTAATGTCTTTTATTGAAATTTCTATCAACTTTGTATTATCAATCATTTTTTATAATCGATTGAATAATTATGATTTTTATATACAATAAAAAAACCCATTAAATATTTGACATGTATGAATATAATATGTCATATGCTTCTGAAATTTAATTAATGTATTAGATCATGGGACTTCTGTACATTGCATTTGTGATTGGCCAAAAGGAATCCCACAATCTCAGATTGTGGTTTTGTTGAGTTCTGATGCCATCAACAAGACTTTGAGCTTCATTCACAAAACATTTCTTCTCTGTCAATAATTTTTTAAAAATCAAACGAGTCCACTGCTCTAGATATGCCTTAACACTTCTTCAATTAAGGCATGGTTCCCTCAGCATTCAACACAGCCAAATTTAAATATAAATACGATTTTATTCGATCATTAACATTTGGATGACGACAAGAGGCAGGCAATGGATAATAAGACTTGCACCATTAATAGTTTGTTTTCATTTTTATGATGTTGGGAGGTTTTTAATTAATTTTAATTCAAGAATAACTTTAATTTCATTTATTGTTTATAAAATTACTCGATCTTCACATATACCACTTAATATCGATGCAGCCGAAATAAACTAGATTCTAATTATGACAATAGCTAAAAATAAATAAATGGAGTAAAGAAAGAAAAACAACAATAACACAAATATCTTACGTGGTTGGGACGAAGCCTACATCCACGGGCGAAGATGGCAAGAATATTCCACTAGAGTTCCAAACAGGATTACAAAATAGCACACTCAAGCATTCACCAAAATCCCAATACACCCAAATATTTAAACACACAAAAATTAATTTCTAAATGCAATTAGAAATTAATATAAAAGGAATTTAAAATAAGAATTATATAATTCTTATAATCTTGCTGTGCAAAAAATAGTGAACACATATAGTGTATATATATTGGTTTTGGGCGATAGAAGCAACAAAATTCCCGATGTGGGAATTTAATTAAGCATCACAACAAATCTCCACCTTGATGCTTAATGATCCAAACATCAAATAAAAACTTCAATCGTCTTCACCAACTTTAAGTAGTTTAGAAATTGCAAACACCCACCAAACTTAAGCAATGCTTGTATCGGCTTGGTGGAAGAGATTTAGTCATCATATTAGATAATGAAGGTGTAGAAACTGTTACATCACCCATAACAGTAGAACCTTGTAATGCATAAAGATTGGCAGAAGTTTTCTGTCCTTTCAAAACTGTCAAACTGCCTTTACTGATTTTCAAAGCTCCACCTTCACAAGTGAACTCGTACCCTCGTGTCGTAAGAATACTTAAAGAGATTAAATTTCTCTTCAAATCAGGAATGTGTCTCACATCAGAAAGTGTTATGACAACACCAACAAACATCTTGATTCTGATTGTTCTAATACCACCTATCTTATAGGAAGTATTATTTCCCATCAATACGGTGCCTTTTGACGTTGATTCATATGTTGAAAACCAGTCCCTATTGGGACACATATGAAATGAACATCCCGAATCAAGAATCGAATCATCAAATTTTAACTTGTCATCAGAAGCAACTAGGAGATCACCATCACTATCATCATCTTCAACAATACCAGCCTGACCGGAGCTTTCAGGTTGCTTACCCTTTTGAAATGCAGAGGTTCTCTGATTCTTATTCTGTAATTTGTAGCATTCAGAAATAACATGACCTTTCTTCTTGCAATAATTGCAAGTTTTATTTTTAGATTTTGACCGATTTCTCTGATCGCCATCATTTTTCTTCTCGTGTGTTGTCCCCCGAACTATTAACCCCTCGGCAGAACTCTCACCTCTACCAGTGATATGTTTAATTTTTTCTTTATTAAACAAACTATCATAAACTTCATTTAAAGTGAGAGTATCACGACTATGTAAAATCGTATCTCTAAAACTTGCATACGAGGGAGGTAGAGAACACAACAAAATCAAGGCCAAATCTTCATCATCATAACTAATCTCCATAGATTCTAAATCAGAGTCAATTTCTTTAAAACCAACTAAATGGTCATTCAAGGATGATCCTTCATCCATATGATAAGAAAATAAACGTTGCTTCAAATGCAATTTTGTAGTTAAAGTTTTTGTTATGCAAATCTGTTCTAACCTTAACTATAAACTAGCATCACTTTTCTCTTTCAAAACATCTTGCAAAATTTCATTACACAAATGCAGATGTATTAAACCAAGAGCCTTATGATCATTGCTTTTCTTTTCTTCTTAAGTCCAAGAAGCTGACATCTTAGAAATCCCCAATAAAGCTTCTTCTAAATCCATTTGGACAAGAACTGCCCGCATTTTAGCTTGTCATAATGAAAATCTAGTATTGCGATCCAAAAGCAGTATATCATGTTTCACAGTTGTCATATCAAAATTATCACAACCAAACGAAACAATAATAACAAATCAAGCTCAAACAAACCAACCAAGCTCAGATACCACTTGTTGATAAAATTAATCGATCTTCACATATACTACTTAATATCGATGCAGCGGAACTAAACTAGATTCTAATTATGACAATAGCTAAAAATAAATAAATGGAGTAAAGAAATAAAAGTAACAATAACACAAAGATCTTACGTGGTTCGGACGAAGCCTACATCCACGAGCGAAGATGGCAAGAATATTCCACTAGAGTTCCAAACAGGATTACAAAATAGCACACTCAAGCATTCACCAAAATCCCAATACACCCAAATATTTAAACACACAAAAATTAATTTCTAAATGCAATTAGAAATTAATATAAAAAGAATTTAAAATAAGAATTATATAATTCTTATAATCTTGCTGTGCAAAAAATAGTGAACACATATAGTGTATATATATTGGTTTTGGGCGGTAGAAGCAACAAAATTCCCAATGTGGGAATTTAATTAAGCATCACAACATTTATAATTTTGTGAGGTTTGGTATTAAATAAGATTTATTTTAATTCAAGGATTATTTATTTTTAATTCTTATTTTTGTGATTGGTTGCTAGCAAACTAAATTGTTCCCCTGATTTATTATCAATTATATATATGATTTTTTAATAAGTAATTGTTACTGCTAATTGAAGCAAAGTGGTTGGCTCATACCTGTGATTGTAGTCTTTTCAAATCATATAACTTGCATGATAGATTCTACGGAAACAAATTAATTTGAATTTAGTCGTTTTTAAAAATTTTAAGATTATTATTAAAATAAAATACTATCGTGCCCAATTAATTTTGTGGGAGTGGCGACAGCTTTACTTTTTCGTTATTTAATATCCTTTCACAATTAGTTTGGCTAAAAAACGAAACTAGTGGCTACAATTTGCTCCAAGCTTGGTTTTAATTGCTGATACTTTTAATGAATCTTCTTTTTTCTGTAATAGTTGAAATCCATAATGTACAGCTAAATTTGTCCAAAAGTAGAATGTTACACATTTGGATAAGGAGGCCATCACTACTATAAAACCTACTTACCATTACATTCCCAAAATTCTATTTTACAATTGGAAAAAAAAATGTCAAAATAAATAAAAACGTGTTCAAAATGGCTATCTTTCCCAAATTTTCGATTTCTTCAATAATCACAAATGGTTTCTCCTTCCATTTGATATGAACGCCAGCCTTGATAATTTCTTTTTGTTTTCGATGAAGGCGAAAGCGGCAGTAATACAGTGAAGCAGGACGCGTTCGTGATTTCTACAGGTGAATTCCACATGCTGGTGATATAAGGTGTCACAAAAATTTAAATACTTCTCGATATTCATTTATAAAATAAATTTTTGTGGTACTAATAATTTCGCATCACCAACATGTAGAGCTCTCTTATACACATGAACAAGTTTTACTTATATTCTAATAAGAGATATGAAAGGGTGAGGGATACGATTGGTTATCTGAATTAATATTTGTAATCTCACTTCCCTTAACTTGCGCTAAAAAAAAAAAAGAAAAAAAAAAGCCGATTTCGAACATTTTCAAATGTTTATGATGCTGCCGCCTTTTTTCAGTTCAAAAAAACACTCATAAAAAAGCGAAGTTTTGTTGTGTTGCTTGTTGTTTCAACAATTTTTGCTGATAACAACTATGCTATTTCCTCAATCCTCGAAGAAATCCAAACCCAACATACAAATCAACGCTTTTTGTCTCTTTATATAATGTTGGGGGAAAACAATGAAAGTCATTTCACCCGTCGTCGACATGGGCAAAGCCGCCGTCGAGACGAAACCTGCCACCACTTTCGGCGGTTATCTTGACCTTGAAGACAGCCAAATCAGAACTTGTCAAATAAAACCCCAATCCCAATCCTTCCCAATTTGTCGTTGCTCCAGAAATTCCGGCCGACATGGTTCCGCCATTTCTCGAACTCCGAAGCGAACTCTTGCTCGGACTGCCAGAGCCGTGGTGTTTGGTACCATTTTGGTCAGTTATTTGTTTAGTTTTCTTGGACTCTTGCATTTATATTGGATAACAGTTCCATCTCAAAATCAAAAGTGGAATTAAAGTTATCTAATATGATGTATATAGCTCAAAGTCAATATTTGGTCTACAACTTGGAATTCAACCAAGGATAAAATTTAACGGGATGTTTGATTCACAAATTTTAATCCCATTCATAGATGTTTGATCTATAAATTTGGATCTAATCCAAGTAGGTAAAAACTTAAACAAAGTAATTGATTCATAAATTCGAGTCCAACCTAAAAACAAAGGAGTATTTGATTTCCAAATTTAGAATTTTGTAATTTTATCTATATATTTGGATCAAATTCAAGATGATATTTTCATGACCGATGACAAATGTAATGCAGTGGGAACCTCCAAAATTTTGAAATTAGTTTATTATTTTTATATGTAAAAATAAACTTCATAAATATTTTAATAGGATTTATTATATGTAAATATGATGATAACTTCCCAAAAAAATATGAAATTTGTTAGTTTTTTACATATAAAAATAGATATACTTTACTCATAGGGGCTGTTTGTTTGACATATTTAGATAGGATTTAGCTTTAGGATTTATTAATTTCTCTTCGAAAATCTACATTCAAACGAGTTTTTATTAATTCTTCCTCATTTTTACTATTAAAAATAACTCTCATTCCTAACAATTCATTTATAACTACTCAATCATTTCTAACAACTTATTTTTAATCATTCATTTCAAATAATCAAAATAACTCATTTTTAACAATTCATTTTTAATCATTTCTTTTTTAACTAGTAAAAATAATTACTCATTTTTAAATCTACATCCAAACAAAGTTTTGACTCTAACTCTTCTACACAAAAACTACATCCAAACGAGTTTTTTATATAACTCTCAATTATTAACTACTCAATATAACTCTTTAGTCCAAATCCACCTAAATATATCAAACGAGATACTTCTTAAAATCCTAAAATGTATAAAATTTTCTATATACAAGTAAACTCAAAATAATTTAAATTTGACTTAAATCAAAAAACTTTTATCTGCCATCTTTAAATGTTATACCATCTTTAGAATGTATGTGGAAGATCAAGTTTTGAATATGTTTTGTTAAGATATGTGGGATCACTAATTGATTTCTATTATTTTAATACTTGATTTTTCTTTGTTATGATTTAGATCAAAAGGGTTCGCCAGAGATGCCATCAACAAATATGTGATGAACAAGACAGAGGGATTGTTTGGCCCGCCCATATCAGCCCGGGAAGGGAAGGGGCGGGCCCTGCCCGGCGTTTGGGCCGCCGGGTTAACCCAGCGCGTAACCCGGCCCAACCCGGCGCGTCCTGTTCACTTTTTTTTTTTTTTTTTTTTTTTTTCTTTTTCTTTTAAATTCACTTTCCTTCTTTCTTAATTTTTTTTTCTTCTAAATACAAACTTTCCTTTATTTCTTTATTTATTTATTAGTATCATTTTTTTTCAAAATACAATATTTATCTATTTTTTTCTTCTAAATACATCCTATTTTTTAAAACATATTTGTAGTTTGATGTTTTTATAATTATAATTTGATGTATTTGATTTGATCATAAACTTTATTTTAAATAAAATAATAACCTTGTTAACTTTTACTAATTCATACATTTAAGTTAATGGATTTTTTTTTTAGAACCACTTAATTGATTAAATTTATACTATATGCTATTTATATATTTTTTTTATTTTAAAATGCAAAAATTATTATTATTATTATTATTTTTATAGATATATCAAGTTCTTTAAACAATATTTGTAATTGTTTATATATTTGACTTTTTATGGACAATGTATGCATTTAAAAAATTTTATATACAAATATATATTAATTTGATTATTTATCAATTTTTTTTAAATTTATACATTTTATAAAATAAATAGAAATATATATTTAAATAATCCTAAAATAATTACTCAAAATAATTAAAATAGTTATCTTTTTATTACATCTATCTTGATTTGAATTTCTAAACTTAATTTCATTATAAAAAATTATATTTATCTTTTTTTTTAACAATTATGAAATTTATATATTTTGATAATGAAAGTTATTATATTTTTAAATTTTATTTAAATAATAAATAAAATAAATATAAAATGATATATTATAAACATTATATTAAAAATATTAAATATCTATTTTTTTAACAAAAAAACATCACTTCACTACTTTTCTCAACCCACCAAACACCAATTTACTATCATTTCTTTTAATATCCCCTCCCACCAAACACCAATTTACTCTCACTTCCCTTCCTTTCCCTTCCCTTCCCTTCCCTTCCCTTCCCGTCCTAGCCAAACAAGCCCAGAATGTACAAAGAAAACAGAGGCAAAGAATTAGTTACATTGTATGCTAGTCCATCTAAGTCATCTCAATCTCTTCCAAATTCATTATCAGAGCCCAAAATTATGAACAAAACCACAAGTGGAAGTAGAACCAGTGGCGTCAAGTGTAGAGACGCCGACCTGAGAAGTTGCTATGCGTACACGTCCGGCATAGGATTTGTTGTGTTGAGCTTGGGAGTGACAGTACTAATGCAGAGCAGAGTAATTGGGATTTTGATCACATTAATTTGGGTTTACTTTTATGCTTGGATGCATGGAGGATTCAAAGCAACAAAATTACAGAAACAGAGGTGAGGCTTTTACAATTGGAGAGCTCATTTTTAATGTTGTAATCTTGTGAGTCAACAATAGAATATGTGAACTGCGATCATTCTATTTGTTAATCTTGCTTAACTCATATATAATATCTACCATTAAAGGTCAAATCTACTACATTCAATTTTTATGAGGCAACAAATTATGTCATGGGTGGAGATTTTTTTTTTTTTTAAATTCAATAATATTTGGGAACGTAGATTTGAACTTTAATATCGAGATTATATAATATGTGCCATGTGTACTTAACTTACGAATAAAGACTTAACCCTCACATTTTGATTGAAGATCAATGTTATATTCTTAACTAGTTTTCTTTTATAAATATGTGCACTATAAAAATTGAACATTCAATTTCTGCAAGTCTAGTGATAAAAGTGGGTAGACTAACAAAAAAGAGAGAATCTATTAACTTTTACTAGTGATAGAAGTTAATGGAAATGTGTGTATCAGTTTCTATTAGGTATAATAATTTAATACAATGATAGAAATTGATATCAATGAATTTATTGACTTGTGATAAAACTAGTTAATTTTGTGAAAAAGATGATAAAAGTGAGTGAATAAACTAATAAGGGAATTTATTAACTATCGGTGAAAGAAGTGATAAAACCTGGTAGGTGAAATAAATTCGATTTAAGTAAATTTTATCAACCATAAAAGTTAATAGAAGTGAGTGCTAACTAATAGCACTATCAGCTTCTGTCATCAATTTTTTGTCGGTTTTGTACCAAACTGACAATCGAACTGATAAATTTTGTTTTCAAAAAATAGATTTGATCCAATGTCCAAAAAAGTATAGAACTATTAGTTCGATTTTTCAATATCAAAAAATGGATCCGATCCGATCCAATGTCCATTTTTTTTTAATATATCAAAAATAATATTTGTCATATAAAAACAACTTTCTCATACACAACTATTTTTTTGAAAGTTGGAGGATGTTTTTTATTTGAAACACGAGTAAATTAAATAAATATTAATGAAAGGAAGATGACTTTATATGAATTATTGACAATATATATATTTCAGTTTGGATCGGTTTTTTAAAACGAAAACCGGAACCGATCTAATATTTTCGGTTTTTTCAAATTACAAACTGATATGTCCAATTTTAAGCTAAAAACCCATCTGATCTATTGAATTGGATTGGTTCGGTTCGGTTTTTCAGTTTTTCGTTTTTTGTTGCACCCTTAGCAGCGTCGCCGGTTCGATCTTGAAAATTAGTATTTGTTCCCTCCCGCAACATGCACTAAAAACACAATAATACAATGAATAGTTTTCTATTACTACTATTGATAATCTTCGATTAGTATCACAAACAATTTTCAATTAATATAATAAATAGTTTTAAATTTATGAAAAATAGAACTGAAATATATAAAAAAAAAGCCAAAAATTCTATTATGATCATAATATTTTTTAAAAAGTGCTATAATTAAAATTGATAAACCACGGCAAATTAGATCCCTACCAAAAAAAAAAGAAGAAAAAAGGTTGAGAAGGCAGAAGGCGACTAAGCCCAATTGGAGAGTGGGCTTGTTGGAGGCCCATGAACCAAAGCTGTTCTCAAATTGGAGCGACCGCACCCAGTTGTTCGAAGCCGGAGGTTCCAAGCATGGCTACCAAGCTCCTTCCTCTGCGCAAGCTTCCAAGGATGCTGAAGCCGCCATCATCTTCTTCTTCATCATCCCCTTCCAGGATCTGTTCCTATCTTCTAGAAGCTTCAAAACCTCTCCTCCATCTCTCCCGTAACCCTAATCAATTTCATTCTCCCTCTTTTCCTCGAAACTTCTGCACCCGCCCTCTGGATCTCGTCGGCGATCATTCTCCCGGCCCTTCCGCCATTGATTACAGGTAACTCATTCCTTTACTTTCCTTTTTTCCGATTGTTGCAGGTCTGCTTCATTTACAGATTTCTCCTCCGCGTTTTCCCATTCGCTTTCTTTTCTCTGATTTTTAACTTAACAACTAAGATTAAGAATGGGTTCCTGTTCATTCAACCAATGTCTTAACTTCAGTTCAATTTCCCTTTATCAAACTAATTACAATTGCTATTCATTGGGCTTTCTTTGCCTGTTATGAAAACGGATCAATAATAAGAGAAAACTGTTAATCAAACTTGAGAGCAAAACGAATAGGTTTACGTGGTTACCGAAGGATCAGTTAGCCACGTCCACATACAGAGGAGAGAACGGTTTTATTAAGGAGAATAAGGATAAGAGAATTTATATAGGGCACCCTTAAATGGGCCGAAATATAGAAAAGTCTAAATACAAAAACATAAACCTAAATACGAGATCCCTGCTTGCTGATCGGGCAGCAAGTGTTGGGATGCAAACAAAGTATCCCACATTGGTTAGATGAGGGGAAGATCATGGGTATATAAGTGACGACAATCATTTTCATTGATATGAGACCTTTTGGGAAAGCCTAAAAATAAAGTCATGAGGGTCTAGGCTCAAAGTGGACAATATCATATGAATATGGAGATTCGGATAGGGTTGTCATCCTTATCAGCAAGATCCTGACTAAGTTATCATGGGGCTTCAAACAGTGCATGACATATCACAGAGCATCAATAGAATAGTTCAACATTTGATTGGGGCTAAAGTTGTGTTGGCTAATCTTTACTGCAGTTCTCTGATGCAGGAAGGAGAGTTTCATAAGCTAGCTGATTCCACAATTCATGGACTGCAAGAGAAATTAGAGGTAACTGTTCATCAATGAATTAACATTTGTTTGCCTTTGATTTTATCTTATAGACTATAGGTAAGTAACAGCTTATATTTTTCATATACACGTTTCGAAGTTGCTGCTAAAATTTTGTTCACCTTCATTTAATTGCCTGCTAGGAATATGGTGATGATCTTCAAATCGATGGCTTTGACGTTGACTATGGGGTTAGTTTGTTAATTACATTTCACATGACTAGATGATGTTTTGAATTATGTTAAATCACCAACCAACTCAAACCATAAGCAGATGGTTAATTTTATCCAAAATTCATTTTGTAGAATGAGGTACTGACCTTGAGGCTCGGCGACCTTGGCACTTACGTCTTGAACAAACAAACGCCAAACAGACAAATTTGGCTTTCTTCCCCTGTGAGGTATGACTTATGCTTTACTAGTAACTCATTTTCCAGTTGAATAAACAGAATCTACAATCCTCCTCCTTTCCATTCGTTTTAAGTCTCTGCTTACATTTTTCATGACAAAGTTCAGCCCTTGAAAAACGTCTTTAGTAGAAAATGGAATTTGTTCTGTTGTAACATTTATCCATATATAACCATCAACATCAAATGAGGATCTTAAAAATCATAAGATAGTTAGAGAGAATGTGTTAATCCACTATAACTGCTTACTTTAGAAGTTTTCTACCTCAAATAGAATAAGTTCAAACAATTGCAGCTGACCCCAAGATATCAAACAAAAAAAAAAAATCCATTCTTAAGGCCATGCCTCATATCCGAGCATGTCTTTAACTTTATGTTAAAAAAGAAAAGTAGATCAGAAACCATTTTGAATTCGGTCCTGAGAGAACAAGGAACTCAATCAAAGAGGTTGGTTATTCATATATTAATCCGTTATAGTTTGGGTCCTATCCATTTTGTATGTTTCCATTTTTTTCCAAATGGAAGTTTAGTTTCTCATTAAAAGAGGGAAAATTTTGTGACAATCCTGGTTATGCTCTTTCTTGTAGTGGCCCGTCAAGGTTCGATTGGGATGAGAACTCACAGGCTTGGATTTACAGACGAAACAAAGCAAACCTGTTACAAATTTTAGAAACCGAATTGGTGCAGCTCTGTGGTGAGTCAATTGATCTTTCTTGAGCCTTTCAATTAACTTGGGCACGATAAGGTTATACTGAAGCATTTAGACGCATATTTATGCAGCTAGTTCAATATGGTTTACGTTCTTTATTTTTCCGGAGCCTCCATCTTTTTCTCGTCCATATTATATGCAATAATATGTTCTAATTTCTAGCATTTCAAGTATATTATTTATGTTTAAGTTGCGAAGCTCAACTGACCTCAATTTTGGATGTATTTCTCAGTACACACATACAATGTATGATATTTTAGGTGAGATGGTAGTAGTAACATTTTAACGAATTGTTAAATGTTATGAGAACTATTTGTATATGCAGATTGAACGTTTATTAGTGCACACAGAGTCTCATCCTGGGTCATAGCACATACAAAACATAAAACTCACAAGGATTTCATTAGAGATAAATGTAATAAGTTGAAAGTTTACTTAATTAAATTAGTTGGTTAGTCCATTAGTCCGTTTCTTTTCTGGGTATCAATAATAACTCAAGTATCATTTCAACCTTTTTCCCAAAAAAAAGAAAAAACAAATCAGTCCACCTACAATATATTTTGTATTATGTGTCGGTTGATATCTATCTCAAAATCAAAGTCATGAGGAGTAACTTGCTTATATTATAATTGCTAGAGGTCTTCTCATTTTTCAATGTAGAATCTTTAACATGTCTTTCAAGACGGTGCTACTTTTAGATTCACCAATCTTAAAACGGGTCTTAATTTCATTTTTATTGAACCGAATATTCGTTTGAGTTTAATAAACTTTGATATCATGTTAGATAGTGAGGTTTATCCATCTCATAGTTAACGGGTCATGAGGTAATATCCCACCTATCTTATAATTATAAGGAAATCTCTTTACTTTTCAATATGAGATTCTCTCTTTCATGGTGTTCTTACGTTCATTTATGTGGTCTCTCTTCTTTCTCCTCCACTCCAACATGACTTTTACTCACGTCTACAAAGCCCTTTGAAACCTTTCTTTCTGCTCCCATTCAACCTTCAACTAAAGCTGTGAAGAGCTCCTACACACTCCTTCCAAATGTTCAACTAAATGATACTTTGACCCTTGTAATCGCCTGGAGTCTTCTCACCGATGACAATTATGTTTCATGGAGCCGCTCAATGCGTTTTGAGTAGTTGCTATATAATATTTTGAACTTTAATTGGTTAAAATATTATATAATATCATTTTTAAATAAATAAATAAGCGAAGAAGATTTCAATAAAATTGAAATCATTAAATTATTACTATATAATATTTCAAATAATCAACGAATTTTAGTTATATATATTTGAAGTATAGAATGTTGAGAGAGGCGTGGGATAAATGAAGAAGAAGATAACATTAGTTTTTTTTGCCTCTTCATTCATTTTTAGCTGGTTAAATTTTATTTTTAATATAAGGATTATTTGATTTTTTTTTAGAAAGTTCAAGGATTAAAATCTAACATTTGAAAGTTTATATACTAAAATAGATCAAGAACTTTTAAAAATTTAGGGATCAAAATAGAATTTTAACTAAAAAAAAATTATGTTTTCACACCCTTGTTCAAATGTAAACACTTTTTTTCTATTATATTTTCTACACTTGTTTACTTTATCGTCGGCAAACCTACGACAAAAGGCGTGATCTACGTTGAAGAGGTTATGAGGGCTTTCGTTGTAGATTATTTGAGAAGAAGAACAAATTGTGGTCATATGTTACTTTTTTCCGAACCATCAATTTTCTATTAGTAATAGAAATTGATGGAATTGATCGAAATCGACTTTTATTAGCAATAGAAATTGATAAATATCAAACCATCAGTTGATAGAAATCAAACTATCAGCTTCTGTTCCATGATAGAAGCTTATATAAATTACAATATTAACTAAACTCAAATTGATAGAATCGATTAATGAGTGATAAAAATTTAAAGATATCAGACTATCGTAATAGAAGCTGGTACAAATTATATTTAAAAGAAAAAAAAGTTGGTATAAGTTAAACTATTGGTAATTAGAAAATTGATATAATCAAACTCAAAGTATTAGCTTCTATAGTTTTCAAAAAAAAAAAAAAAGTATTAGCTTCTATTAAATTTATTGTATTTACACTATTGTATGAGGTTTTGGATGTGAAATTATTTTGAGGAGTTCAAAAATTTAAATTTTTGTAATAGTTTGTTTTGATGTAAATTTTTATGGAAAAGCTGTAGCTAAAAATTTGTTTGGATGCTATTGTTTTGTAAAGAAGTTAGATACAATAACTTGTTTTGATATAGATTTGAAATGAAGAGATATTTTGAATAATTAAAGATTAATGATTAGAAATGAGTAATTAAAAATAAGTTAGTTTGTGTAGTTAGGAATGAATGATTAAAAATGTGGGTTAGAAATGGAGAGTTATTTTGAGTAGTTAGAAATGAATAATTAAAAATAAAGTGTCTAAAAATAAAGAGTTATTTTGAGTAAATGCATAATAAGAAGTTTTTTTTAGTAGTTGCAATATCTCGTTTGAATGTGGTTTTTAGCGAGTAGTTAGTAAATGCTCAATGTAAATCATCTTTAAAATTGACAAACAAATACCTTAGAAGGTTAATGAACCATAATTGTTATTGTTGGGATACTACCTTAATACGGTGATGATATCACCTAACATTTAAAAGACAAGAGAGCTACTTCTCTCATCATCGATTCATTTTGAGATGGATGCTCACAACATCTAATAAGTTATCATAGTCTATAAAGTCATATAAAACTCAAATAGAGATTCGGTCTAATAGAAATAAAATTGAGTTTCGATTGAAGATCGGTGAGTCAAAAAGTTATTAATTAATTTATAGTCTATAAAGTCATATAAAACTCAAAAAGTTATCATAGTCCATTATTTTTTTAGAACTTTATAAATTAATTTATACAAACAAATTGCCGATAAGAATAGTAACATCCATACTTATTGTGACTACTTATAAATTAGTATTGTTTAATATCGACATAAATGAATTTAAATAATATATACACTTCACTCAAAGGTAAATTACAAATTTCGGTATAAAATTTTAAATATAATTTAAAGTTTTTTTTTTTTTTGTTATACATGCAAAATCATTTATTTTAAATTTTTTTGTATATTCCTAATTATTTTAGGAAAATAGAATGCATTCATAAAATCCAAATATTTAATTTCTTTGAACGAAAGATTTCAAATAGATCAGATACACGTGAAAAATACGAAAACATGTACGGCACACGTTTAGCATGAGCTTCACATTCACTGCAACTCGATTAAAAAACTATACTATTTTAATTTATTTTATTTTAGAGCTTATTATTTTTATTTAATAAAAACAGCTGTGAGCACAATAAACTACGTATTTTTCTTGGGGGAAAACACCGAACAACTTGGGTGGCTTAGGTGCTTACACAGTATAATTAGCCCACATACATTTTTGCAATGAATTACCATTCTGTGGGTTGCAGCTTTATTTTTCAAAACATCAAATCCTCAAAACATGTCTCATGATGCACAAAACCTGCTAGAGGAGAAAGATAAGCAAACGTTGCAACATCTTGAACATATAACGAGCAACGCCGACGAGATCCAACGACAAACTCTGGTCGAAATTTTGTCGACAAATGCTGATGTTGAGTACTTGCAGCAACACGGCCTTAACGGATCTACTGATGCTTCAACTTTCAAGAACCTTATCCCTCTCATATCTTACGAACAATTAAAACCTTACGTAGAACGGATTGCTAATGGTGATGATTCTCCAATCCTATGCGCTGAACCCATTACAGAGTTTTTTATCAGGTGACTCTTTTCTCTACTTTAAATTGCATGCCATCATCAAGCATAATATTTCCCGATTAAAATAATATATAAATATATATTTGACCAAATAAGAAAGGAAAAGTTGACTAAAAAGAATAAAAATAACTGAAAAGTAAATAAAAGTTGATTTTTAAAAATAAAATCAATAAGATGACAAGGGTAAGAATCAAGCCATGTGGAAAAGACAATTGATTTTGACAGCTTACAACAGCTGCCTCTATGCCAGTCTTAAATTATGATCACAAAGAACTTAATATTATAAGGACATAAACAAAGCAACATTAAAATGACATGTTTGGCCTTCTTACTTATCAATGAGAAAGAAAGAGAAATTTTATGTCAGTGTTTGGCCACCTGGGTTATTTCTTCCCAGCTGGGAAGGGAAGGTATAACCCACCCTTTTTTTTTGTTTTTGGTCAATTTTTGTTTTTTAGTCTATTTTCTTACTTTTTAAGTTTTTATACACAGAGTTTATTACCTCCATTTTTTTGTATCTAATCAAATTTATTTTGTATATATATATATTTTTTGAATTTTGCCTTCAACTTTTTAGTAATGCTTATCAATATAAATTTATGATAATTTGATTGTTTTTATCTGATTATCAAATTTAATTATTGGATAATAATAACGATCTAAATATATAAAAATTAAATTTTCATTAAGTAATAGTTAAAATAAAATGAGTCATCTTTTAAATTGAAACTGAGTGTTTATTTTAATTTTTGTAATGTTTTTATAATTATATTTTGGTATATTATTATTCAAATTAAATAGTCAAAATTAAGTTTGGAACCTTCGTTTTCCTTAAATCAAGAATTAAAGTTGTTAACTTTGAACCATTAATTAATTTAATTTAATTGATTATATTTATTTATTCTGTGTATATTTATTTATTTTAAAGTGTAATATTTATCATTTCTTTTTAAAATATATATGGTTCTTTAAATAATATTTGTTAGTGTTTATACATTCGATTTTTATCATGCATTTGAAATTTGTTGTATAAAAATATATATTAATAAATATTTATCGTATTATTTATCAATTTTTTCTAACTCGTGCATGTTTTTTAATAAATATATGAAAATACATATCCATATGATTTAAAGATATAAACACTTGAAATAATTAAACTAATATATTTTTCTTTTGGTGTAACTCATTTTGATTTGAATTTTTAAACTTAATTTTAAATTTTATTTAAATAATAAATAAAATAAATTTCAAAAATGATATTTTATGAATATTACATTAAAAAAAAATATCTATTATTTAAAAAAAAATTACATCACTTCCTTTCCCTTCCCACCAAACATAAATTTATTATTACATCACTTTTTTCCCTTTCCACCAAACACTAATTTACTCCAACTTCCCTTTCTTTCCTTTCCCTTCCCGCCCTAGCCAAACATGCCCAAAATGAGATACTAGAAACTTCATTTGAGAGTTTTTCATTTTTTAGTTAAATCTTAGAAACGTTTCTATTAATTTTGGAAACAAGAAATGTAAGTAGTTACCAAACAAGTTTGTTTCTCAAAAAAGAAGAAACATAAACGAGAAACGGGAACGTTACCAAACGGGCCCTTAAATGCTTAATTTTTTAGAAAACTATCTTCTTAATCCCTGGGATTGGACTAAAACATTGCATTATTAACATTTATGGAGAAAAGTGTTTGATTTTGAATCATAGCTACCAAATGTAGAAATAACCTCTTAAACTTAAGGATTAAAAATCTACGTTTTCCTTAATTTTTTGATGGGGGATTTGATTAACCTCAAAGACACTTTATTTTTCTTGTAGCTCTGGAACTTCAGGGGGAGAACAAAAATTAATTCCAATATTTGAACGAGAGATTTGGAGAAGACTTTCTTTTTTTAGCTATGTGTTCGCCAAAATGAAACAGTTGTTTCCAAATGTGCACAAAGGAAAAGAAATGTTCTTTCGCTTTAACAAGACTGGGTCAAAAACCAAAGGTGGAATTGTTGCTAATTCTGTATCCACAAGTTTCTGCAACAGAACCCACTTATTCAAAAATTCTCAAAGTGGAGGTGACACAAGTCCTAACAATGTCTTTTTGTGCACAGACTTGTACCAAAGCACATATTCTCAGTTGCTTTGTGGGCTTTGTGAAAATGAGGAAGTTCTTAAGTTGGGTGCTCTATTTGCCTCTACTTTAGTTTCTATTTTGAAGTTCCTCGAAAATCATTGGGTTCTTTTAGCTAATGATATACGAACAGGAACAATAAATCCCAAAATTACAGATTCCTCGGTGAGAGAATCGATTATGAACATTCTAAGACCCAATCCCGAGCTTGCAGACTTCATTGAAACAGAATGTAGCAAAGGAACATGGGAAGGAATCATCACGAGATTATGGCCAAACACAAAATACATTAAAGCTATTGTGACAGGAAGCATGTCACAATACATTCCCCTACTTGATTACTATAGTAATAATCTCCCTCTTATTTCTGAGTACTATAGTTCTTCGGAATGCTTTTTTGGTTTAAACTTAGATCCATTGTGCAAACCAGAAAAAATTTCCTACACTTTAATCCCCAATATGGCATATTTTGAGTTCTTGCCAGTTGAGAGAGGAAAAGATGATAGCAAAGCAGACAAGGAATTAGTGGATCTCGTGGATGTGAAGTTGGGACAAGAATATGAGCTCGTCATCACCACTTATGCTGGCCTCTACCGTTATCGCATGGGTGATATTCTACGTGTAACAGGGTTCAAAAATAAAGTTCCAAAGTTAAGTTTTGTATGCAAGAAAGACGTTGTACTAAGCCTTGATATTGAAAAGACAGATGAAGCTGAGCTTTATAATGGCATACAAGAAGCTGCTAAGCTTTTAAGCCCATTTGGGGCAAATATTGCTGATTACACAAGCTATGCAGATAGCTCAACCGTTCCTGGACATTATGTATTGTATTGGGAAATTCTTTGTAAGGAACAAAGCTCAACGATTCCATCTTCAATTTACGAGGATTGTTGCTTGGCTGTTGAAGAGTCGCTTAATGTATTTTATCGTAGAGGAAGATCTCAAGAAAAAAATATCAATCCACTAGAGATAAAGATTTTAGAGGATGGAACATTTGAAAAACTCATGGAGCGAGCACTGGATCGAGGAGCATCGATGGCTCAATACAAGACCCCTAGATGCATAAATTCTATGCATATAATTGAGTTTTTGGACTCAAGAATTTTGTCCAACCATTTTAGCCAAAAATGTCCAAAATGGGATCCTAGTCGTCGACATCGTCTTTTTTCCTCCTAGTTGATAACCGAAAATTTATTCTCTGGTAAGTTATTTTTTTTTTGTAATTCAAGTTTTGTGATTCATTTGTGTTTGAGATACTCGTCCTTCGTCAAATGTTCTACATTAAAAATGTGAGAGTTCTTCGACATTTTTATAAGAGGTGTGGTTATTTTCATTATTTTTTGTGAGAGGGATTATCAATATTTTTTTTTAACATTAAATTTTGAATGGATGATTGATCTTGTTTAGAAACAAAAACCTTCGGAATATAAATCTTGTGTTAAATAAATTATTAATGTTTAATTTTATATTAATATTTTTTTGAACTTTTATCTTATTTTTCCGTACAATTACGTGGTGACTGGTAGAAAAATAGAAATTTGTATCACTCGTTTATAAACTTGTGTATATATATTGGTTTGTAGGGCCAGCAGCCGCAGACGATTTCTCCTTGACGGCGGTGGATGACGGCAGCAGGCAACCAGTGGAAGAATAAGACGAATTTGCAGCATTAGTAATTTGTTTTCATTTTTTTTTTTTTTTTTTTTTTTTTTTAATTTATGTTTAGCAAGTTTTTATTTCTAATAGACGGATAACTTTAATTTCAATTATAATTTAGTGAGACTTTAGACCAAATATACTTTACTCTAAATCAAGTGTTTTGATGGTTCTTGTTTATGATTCATTGATCATGCTGCATATGATTTTGTGATAAGTATTGGCATAGAATGAAGTCAACGAAATTAATTAATTTGTAGTTGTGTTAGTTTATTTTTGTTTAGTTGTTCTCATGGATTTTTATGCTATTATTTGATTGAGATGGAACGCTATATCGTATGGGTGAGAGTAGAATAATTATTTATAATGACTTTTCTAAGTAGGTAGGCTAGTCCATTGAATTTGATGGATTAAAATAAACAATTATAAAATTATTCGTTTGATTTATTTTATTGTTTTAGTTAGAAGTTCATTTAAAATAGTAAAATTCCTCCATTTATTTGTTTTTAACCATAAGAAATTAATTTATAGTTCAATTGGGATTTTAATTGATTCCACTATTTCCACGAATTAGATCTAGAAAGTTAAATTTATTTTGGTGGGGTTCGATAATCTGACCAGTAAAATTCTAAAGGTGCGTTTAGACAAGTGGAGGAGAAAAAAAGTGAAGAAGTTTGGAAAGGATGTTTGAATGAGTGGCTTTAATGCCCATAGCCCCTCTAGGCAGTGTCGGCGCCCGAACTACGACTCTTTGTTGAGGCCATGGCTACCGTCGTAGGTCTAACCTGCAGCTTTATGCTGATGCTTGTTAATGTCTCGGCTCCAAGTTGTGGCCACCACTGCCTTCTTCTTTCTCTGTCTTCATCCTGCTTATTCTTCGTGCTCTTTTGCATCTTTGGTGTTCCAAAATCCATAAAAGTAAAATTAGTGCAGACTAATAAAATTTCAAGTCAATGCTTTAAACCAAATATTAATAAGGGAATTTACCTTCACCAATACATTTTACACTCTTGTATATATTTGTAGCACAATTTTTAAAATATTTTATATATAACACATGATTTTTTATCAGTGACAAAACTCAACCACTGATAGAATGAATCTATTACAATTCCATTAGTGATATAGAACTCAACTAGTGATAAAACTCAATATGGATTTTCTATTACAAATCAATTAGTTTTGATTTTGTACTATATATAAATATAAATACTTTACCAGATTTTTATTATACATGCAAAATCTCCTTTAATAAAGATAAAATTTTTGAGCACCCACAATTCATTCTGCTTATTCTTGGTGCATCCTCCAGTTGTTCATGCTTTACCAAGTTCATTGAAATCGGCACATTTACTTTGTACAAGATCAAGTTCTTCATCACCAACTTAATGTGTGCTAGTAGTCGGGGGTGTAGGAAAATGAAGCTCAAATTTCTCAATTTTTAAGTAAAATTTTTTTTTAAGGGAAACTTTAAAAATTATTCAAATTTAAAAAATAATTGGTTACTTTGAAAAAAGTTTAGCAAGTAATATTGTATTAATAATACATAATACTGTATTAATGAGTATTTATAATAGAGTATTAAATCGTATTAATCTAGTACAATTTCTCTTTTTATAAAAATAAAATAAAAGTACAATTTCTCTTAATTAAATTAGAGAAAATAAAATAGTTAATATGGTATTTAATGGTATTCTGATATAGAATTTGATATGAAAATAGCATTTAATTGGTGTTTGATGAAAGATTATGGATAATCTTCTTTTACTAAAAAAAAATACCTTGCACCGAATACTTGGGGTTGATTGGTTATCTTAATTGGAAGTAATCCATTTTAATTATGAGTTCTATATTGAAAATTGATATTTGACTCTCACATGATATTATCGTATATATATAGAGTTTGTGGTCTCACCGCCGACTTCAAAAAAATAAAAGAAACAAATAACACTTTGCGACAAACTTGGTGTGGCGTACATCTCATCATGTTCAAAGTGAGCGTTAAAAGATAAGGCCTTTATCTTTACGGCCAGTGTTCTTCTTTTATTTCCCATCTGCTACATAATTTTGTATTGGGATCTTATCATTCCTTTTCCAGTCCTTTGTATTGGTTTAAGTTGGACCTACCAAATTATATCTTCTTCAAACAAACCTTTCTCTGAGCAGCACCCTTATTTTTTTTTCAGAACTCAAAGCCTAAAAAAATGTCGAATGATTCAGAAAACCTGTTGGAGGAGAAAGATAAGCAAACATTACAACATGTTGAAGATATCACGAGCAACGCCGACGAAATCCAACGAAAAATTCTAGCGAAATTTTGTCAACAAATGGCCATGTTGAGTACTTGCAACAACATGGCCTTGATGGATCTACTGATGCTTCAACTTTCAAAAATCGTATACCTGTGGTGTCCTATGAACAATTAAAGCCTTACATCGATCGTATTGCAAATGGTGATGATTCTCCAATCCTATGTGCTGAACCTATTTCAGAGTTTTGTATGAGGTGACCCTTTTTTCTAAAACACAATCTTTTAACTTCTTATTAGTTTTTAACTTACTTGCCATCATGGAGTTCTGTAACTTTTCTAGATCTCAAACTAAGATTTAGCCCTATGTTTGTACTAAAAATATTTGATTTTGAAACATTGTTGTTTAATAGAAATAACATCCCAACGTAAGAATTAAAATGTACTTTTTCCTTAATTTTTTGATGTGGAGTTTGATTAACTCTGGATATAAAGTATTTTGGAACATCAGGGGGAGAACAAAAGTTAATTCCAATATTTGAAAAAGAGTATGAGAGAAGGTTGTCTCCTATTAACTATATGATCCCAAGGATGAAACAATTGTTTCCAAATTCGCACAAAGGGAAAGAGATGTTCTTTCTTTTCAATAAGGTTGGGTCAACAACTAAAGCTGGATTTGTTGCTCATTCTCTATCTACAAAATTCTGCAAAAGATTGCACTTATTCAAAAATACACAAAGTGAAGGTAACACAAGTCCTAACGGTGTCATTTTATGCACAGACACATACCAGAGTTGCTTTGTGGGCTCTATCAAAACCAGACCGTTCTTAAAGTGGGCTCTCTTTTTGCCTCGACATTAATTTATGTTCTTGAGTTTCTTAAAAGCCATTGGATTCTTTTGGCTAATGATATACGAACAGGAACACCATAAACTCCAAAATTACAGATTCATCAATAAGAGAATCTATTAGGGTGTGTTTGGGCCTCCGTTTATGTAAACGGCCGAGTTGGTTATAATAACCCAACCGATGTTTGCCCCACCGTTTATTATAAACGGTGGTTACCTAAACCTGCGTGCCAATTTATCTAAACCTACGTGCCCGTTTATCAACACCTTACATATATTACTTTTTGTTATATAACCAGCCCCCCAAGCACCGTTTATCATAATCTCTGTTATAATAACTTGCCCTCTCAAACATCATTTATCATAACCTACCGTTTATCATAACTCACCGTTTATCATAACCTTCCGTCTATAATAACCAAACCGGTGCCCCAAACGCAGCCTTATAAATATTCTGAAACCCAATCCCAAGCTTGCAACTTTTATTGAAACTGAATGTAGCAAAGGAACATGGGAAGGAATTATTACAAGATTGTGGCCAAACGCAAAATACATTCCAGCTATTGTTTCAGGAAGTATGTCACAATACATTCCCCTACTTAATTATTACAGCGACCCTCCCTCTTATTTCTAGTTTCTACGCTTCTTGAGAGTGCTTCCTTGGCCTAAACTTGGATCCATTATGCAAACCAGAGGAAATCAACTATACTTTAATCCCCACTATGGCATATTTTGAGTTTTTTCCAATTGAAAGGGAAAAGACTACTAATAAGGAAGCAAGCCAAGAACTAGTGGATCTTGTGGATGTGAAGCTCGGACAAGAATATGAGCTCATCATCACCACTTTTGCTGGCCTCTATCGTTATTGCATGGGTGACATTCTTCGCGTTATAGGGTTTAAAAACAAAGCCCCAAACTTTAGTTTTGTATGTAGGAAAAACATAATTCTAAGCCTGGATGCTGAGAAAACAGAGGAACGTGAGCTTCATAATGCTATACCAGACACCTCGAAGCGTAAGATCTTCACAGATCATTGAGCTTTTGGATGAAAGAGTTCTGTCCAATCATTTTAGCCAAAAGTGCCCAAAATGGGATCCCGCTAGTCGACATCATCTTTTTTCTTCTTAGTTGATGAGCGAAAAATTATCTTGCCAGTGTTATTGTATTTTTAAAGTTTGTGATTCATTTGCAGGGTTGTTTGTTGTGGTTACTTTTGTGGCAATGATCTTAACTTCTCATTTTCGTTAATTTGGTTTTTTCTACTCTTGATATGGTCAAACATATAACTTATCATAAAATGGTTAAAGAGGATAACTTTTCAAAAGCTTTAATTTAATATGTATCCAAATCGTCCAACCTGAAGTATACAATGCATTGTTCAAACCATTTATTCTCAAAATCAATTATTAAATCAGTTTTGTTTGATATTAACTTGAAAATTATCCTAACCACGATAAATTTTTTTTATTTAATTATATAATACACAAAAGGAAGTAAATTTGAAGTAGGAAACAAATTTTAACATCCCTATTTTAGTTATAGCAATTAAATTATTTGTTTTATATATAGTAAAATGTATTTATTTTCATCATTTCAATCAATTTAATTCCATGAAACCATCCCCTTAATCTGATTCAAGTTAGACTTTTGTGGGCTTAATTGAAATCACCCGTTTAACCTATTGAATTAATTTTGTTATTTTTCATTTATTTATTAATCATAAAAAATTCTCTAAGGAGATCCTTTAACTATCATATTTATTTCATTTTGGTCATTCAACTTTCAATAAAACTAAAAATAATCCAATATTAATAAAGTTACTTTATGGCAGAGTAATCATAAACTTAAAAAAAAAAAAAAAACAGAGCACACCATTAAACAAGATGAAGATGAGGTTTATCACGAACCGCACAGTAATGTTCATATATAAGAAAAAATGATCTTCTCATTTACTAACTAATCTTAGTTAACAAAGTAAAAGAGTAGACTTCACTAATTCATAAAACAAAATTTTTACCCCTTTTACTAATTTATTTCAAATCTACCTTATTTTTGTAAATAGTTTAAAAAACTACCCTTTTACTCCACTGAGATAACCGTGATCTTAAGATTATGCAGCAATTTATTCATGAAGGAAAAAAGGTTAAAAGAACAAAAAGATCAAAGCATTATTTGTACGGACAAGAACTGTATCATTCGCCTATGTTACACAACATATGTCGATTTTGATGCATAAAAAGTCTTTATGTTGGATTGATTTAGGCTATTTCAGTGCACAAAATCATTCATATGATTCCATTCTTCCTTGTTAAGCAACAACACCTATGCATAAGAAAAATTTAAATCAAAATGTTCTTAATATGAAGCCAAATCAAAATGGCCATCACCTATTCTTTTGTTGACCTACCGTAAGAGGCATATATAAAAGAGAAATATTTGCATGGCAGTCCAACCATTTATGTGGCAAAATCTATGCCATTTATTTTGTTTTCAATTTTGAAGAATAATTTCTTAATCACTCATTTTCCTTTTTTTTTTTTTTAAGGCATTATTCTTTAAAATTAAAAATAATATAAATTACACAGATTTTTACCATATAGTGGTTGCATGTTGCTTAGGCACCATGCTAATATTAAGAACGAGTTTTTTGCTTCAAACTTGTGAGAAATGTGTGCAGCCGCCGATCAACTAAAAACCAAGAAAAAGAATGAGAAGGAACCTTGCCTTTTGTGTCTCACAGTCACAAAAGAAAAGAAAAGAACTGAACATTCTTTTTTGTGAGTTTATTTCTTTTAAGGTTTTTTTGTTGTAGAGATTTCTTCACCATTGAAGAGTTTGATAACTATATTATTGTAAAGTGTTTAGAGTGTTTAATCTGTCTTTTTTCATACTTATTGTGGAGTAGAAATGGATTAACAGCAAATCAGATAACCAATTGCGCTACTAACCCATTCAGTATTAAATATTAATTGTTTTTTTTTTTAATTTGTAAATGAATAAACCTAACATTTACTTGTTCTACAAAATCTACAAATCTATAAATAGGCTAGTGTTTGGAAGAAGAAAAACGTCCAAGAACAACGTCCAAGAACACATTTTCATTCTTTAAGTGAATTCTTTTTTAATATTTGGAAGAATAAAAAAATTTAGGCCATTGAACAAAAGAGTTTATTTCTTGTGATTATTCTTTATTGACTGTTTTATTGTGAATGTTGCACCCTACTGTAAGTAATTTGTTTATCTATCTAGCAAAATCACAATGCAAGAATTAATTAACTGACAATTATCGAACATTTTGAGTTTTCTACCGATTTGGAACACTCAGACTATGAGATGAAAACTTTATAATTAAAGACCCGTTTGATAATAATTTTGTTTTTAAAATTTAAGTCTACAATAACTATCTTACTATACTTTTTTTCCTATTTGAATATCTACATCTTAAGAAACAAAACCAAAATTTGGAAAAAAAAAGTAATTTCCAAAAGTTTGTTTTTGGAATTTGGTTAATATTAACCTACTTTCTTAAGCAAAGTTGGATAAATTAAGAAAGATTGAACATATGATAGAAAATTCGAATAGAAATAAGCTTAAATTTTATAAACCATAAACAAAAAGTCGGCTCAATTCGTCTAGTTCGGTAACCAATTTTTTTTTTTTAACCTTCCCCCACTTTTGTCAGAATATAGTAACTTTGGGAATTTTTTGGGAATATAAAAAGTAAAGAAATTCGATAAATGTCAAAATTGTAGCATAGAACGAAAAATGAATATAGCAAAAGTCAAAAATAGAAAAGGAACATTTCATTTACTTTCAATTGTAACATTCCAACCCATAAATAGATTGATTCCATCAAGCGAAATTCATGACTTGAATCACATTAAAAACAATTGTGTGAAATTGATTGGAAACTATGTAAATTGAAATATTTGGTTACATACATAATATTTTTAAATGCTAAACTTTGATACCTACCCCAAATTACCCCCAAATTACGAAGAACTTAACTAATTTAGTTAGATTTTAAATCACCATATTTTTTATTTAAAAAAAAAATAAAATCACCATATTTATAACCCTCCAAACAAGTCAGCATAAAATTTTATTTAATTAATTTTGAGGATACCAAGAACAACAAATTATACTGAAACTAGCTGATCGTATGAGTTGCCAACATGAGCAGTTGCTCAGTAGAACTAGTGTATGCCTAATGAATAAAGGTCTTTGGATTGGAGTCCCCCATTACTAATTGTTGTAATTTCAAAAAAAAAAAAAACAGAATATTTGTAGCAGTAAATGGTGGGACGTATACATTGAAGGGTTTGCCTCATTATAAAAGACAAGTCATGAAAAATCAATCGTCATTTAGTAACATTCAGCACTAAGTTCTCCCAAACATTTCTGAGGGTTGCACCTTCATTTTTCAAAACTTCAAAACTTCAAATCCAAAAAAATGTCGTCTTACGAAGAAAACCTGTTGGATGAGAAAGACAAGCAAGCCCTGCAACATATAGAGGATGTCACGATCAACGCCGACAAAATCCAACAACAAACTCTAATCGAAATTCTGTCAACAAATGGGCATGTCGAGTACTTGCAGCAACATGGCCTTAACGGATCTACTGATGTTTCAACTTTCAAAAATCTTATACCTCTCGTATCTTATGAACAACTGAAACCTTATATTGATCGTATTGCAAATGGTGATGATTCTCCAATCTTATGCGCACAACCCATTACTGAATTCTTTATCAGGTGACTCTTTTCTCTGAAACACAATCTTTAAACTTCTTATTCTATTTAGATGTAGGATTTAATTAATTATAAGGACATTGCACTTTTGTTGTAGCTCTGGAACATCGGGGGGTGAACAAAAGTTAATTCCAATGTTCGACCAACAGTTTGAGAGAATGTTGACTTTTTTTAACTATGTGATCCCAATAATGAAACAGTTGTTTCCAAATTCCCACAAAGGAAAAGAAATGTTCTTTTGTTTCACCAGGGCTGCGTCTACAACTAAAGCTGGAATTATTGCTCATCCTACATCGACAAGATTGTGCAAGACATCAGTCTTCAACAATATTCAAAGTGGTGGTAACACGAGTCCTAACGACGTCCTTTTATGCACAGACACGTACCAAAGCATATATTGTCAATTGCTTTGTGGGCTCTGCCAAAACGAGACGGTTCTTAAATTAGGTGCTCTTTTTGTCTCAACTATAGTTTATGTTCTTAAGTTCCTAAGCAATCATTGGATTCTCTTGGCTAATGATATTCGAACAGGAACCATAAATTCGAAAATTATAGATTCATCGGTGAGAGAATCAGTTATGAACATCCTTAAACCGAATCCACAACTTGCAGATTTCATTGAAACAGAATGTGGCCAAAGATCATGGGAAGGAATCGTTACAAGATTGTGGCCAAACATTGAGTACATTAAAGCTATTGCTTCTGGAAGCATGTCACAATACATTCCCCTGATTAATTACTATAGTAATAACCTCCCTCTTATTTCAGATCACTATGGTTCTTCAGAGTGCTTCTTTGGCTTGAACTTAGATCCATTATGCAAACCAGAGGAAATAAGTTACACTTTAATCCCCAACGTGGCATATTTTGAGTTCTTACCAGTTGAAAGGGAAAAAAGTAATGGGGAAACAAGGCAAGAATTAGTTGATCTTGTGGATGTAAAGTTAGGACAAGAATATGAGCTAGTCATCACCACTTATGTTGGCCTCTACCGTTACTGTGTTGGTGACATCCTTCGCGTCATAGGGTTTAAAAACAAAGCTCCAAACTTTAGTTTTGTGTGTAGGAAAAACATAATTCTAAGCTTGAATGTTGAGAAAACAGAAGAGGATGAACTTCATAATGCTATACAACAGGCTGCGCGTCTTTTAACCCCATTTGGAGCTGTTGTTGTTGACTACACAAGTTATGGCAATAACACAACAATTCCTGGACATTATGTGTTGTATTGGGAAATTCGTGTCGAGAAAGAAAGCTCTATGATTCCATCTTCCATCTATGAGGAGTGTTACCTTGTTGTTGAAGAGTTGTTGAATGTTCAGTATCGTCAAGGAAGATCTCAAGACAACCTTTTAAACCCATTAGAGATTAGAATTGTAGAGTGTGGAACTTTTGATATTTTGATGGAGCGAGCAATGAATCAAGGGGTGTCAATTAGTCAATACAAGACACCTCGAAGCATAAAATGTACACAGATTATCGAGCTTTTGGATGCAAGAGTTTTGTCCAACCATTTTAGCCAAAAATCTCCAAAATGGGATCCCACTAGAAGACACCATCTTTTTTCCTCCTAGTTTATGCAAAAAAAAAAAAAAAAGAAGTTAAGAGAAAAATAAAAATCACATTAAATAATGGTAGTTTTAGTTTTTGTGTATGTCCTTTTGGGTTTTTTTTACTTACTTTCTGTTGCTTTACTGAAAGCTTGTTTGCAAGCACGGTTTGCGCTCCAAGAGTTGTAGGCTCTCATTTGGATTGTAGTCCCTAATTCTAAGTGCTCTTTGCTGCAAAATAGAAAAAGAATATTTTCGAGTTTTGAATATGAACATAAGGTGTTATTACCCTAACTGCTATAATCATTGGGTTCTTCTTCTTTTCTTGTTCTTGTTTATGCCCTCCCTTTTCTTCTGAGTATTTATTATGTTTATTTCCAGAAAACCGTGTTCAACTATTAATACATTCTGATTTACAATTAGTTAAGTTACTATCTAGGTCAAAATTTTGTTAGGCTAGTAATAATTTTGTTATGTCAAATATTAAGCTTGAAGATTATTGAAATGTCAAAGGTTAAGGCCCCGTTTGATAACCATTTTATTTTTCGTTTTTTGTTTATGAAATTTAAGGCTACAACAATTATCTTGCTATACATTTTTCCTTATTTGGATATCTACATCTAACTCATATTTTAATAAACAAAATCAAAATTTGTAAACAAAAAAAAGTAGGTTCTAAAAACTTGTTTATGTTTTTGAAATTTGGTTAGTCTTCTCCTACTTTCTTAAGAAAAGATAGATACATTGTAGGAAAGATGAAACACATGATAGAAAATTTGAATAGAAATAAGCTTAAATTTTATAAACAAAAAACAAAAAACAAAATGGTTATCAAACGGAGCCTAAACTGTTTGATTTTAAAACATGTAAACTTAATAAAACTCCATGCAAAATTAGGGGCCAAAAATATATTTTGATCTTAACCTTTCAAAGAAATTAATACGTCACCAACTCTTTCCATATAAAAACTAAAATTTTTCAAAAGCTTTGATTAATCAAAATGTTTCAACTAATCAAATCCCAAGACTTTTATATCGAATAAGTTTTGATATACCATCTCCAAAGAGATATTAAAATATTCAACATTCATGCAATCAACAAAAGAACATTCAACATTCAACATTATGTGGTTGTAGCAGAGTGACTTGGCATATTCGTATTTATCAACAACGTTCAAGGTTTTCTCTTTTAAAAAAAACCACGTGCAAGTATTTCTCACTTTCTATTTAACGAAAACGTGTCACTTGTTGCTCACTGTTCAGTCAATGAAACAAACCGTTGTTTTCATTTTTTTTTTATCACAACAAAAATATATCACGTATGTTACAGTTTTTTTTTTTTTTTTTTTTTTTTTTTTTTTTTTTTTTAATTTTTATTCTACAAAAATTTCAATTCACACCTACCGACTTTGGATAAAAAATATATATATTAATTACTTTAATTTTCTTTCAACACCTATACATAAACTCTAATTTAGAGTATTAAATTGGTTATACATTTTATCAAGAAGAAGTTGAAAATTACAGAGCCAAACCCTAAATTAAGTAATTATAGGGCAATCAACAATTTGAAGATGTATCTCAATATTGTATGATTCAATTATCAAGAGGTTAAGAGTTAATTATTGTTGAATCATAAGTAAATTAAAAAAAAGAAATTGAAACCAACACGCTATCAACCTTACCAAAATAAAGATGAAATTTTTCAAAAACTTTGACATGAACGAAGAAAATGTAATAAGAAAATGGTAGATATTGACTAAATATTTCAAAAGCTTTGATTCATCAATAAATTCTGACACCATCTCAAAATCCATATATTTTGAGAATATTATTTAAATAAAAAAATTGTGGCACTAAATAGATCCTACAACATTTAAATGTCAAGAAAATCTGTATAAATTTAATTTTTAAGTAGGTGAACACATGAAATGAATTCATTATCTCGTACACTTCGAGACCTTCTTTAACCATTTGAGACACTCCATAATGATTTCTCCTCATTCATAAAAATATAAGTATTTCTTACTTTCTATTTAACCATAATGAGTAAGTTGTTGCTGACTATTCAATCAAACCGGTTTCTTTCAACATTTTTTTTCACAACAATAATATACTACATACATTATAACCTTTTTTTTTTTTTAATTCAACAACAATTAAGATTAGGATTCATCCACCGTACTATTTCTATTATAACTTATTACTTTAAATAAAAAATGCATATTAATTACTTTAATTTTCTTTCAACACCTACATATATATACTCTAATTTAAGAGATTGTAGTTTTGAATCCTTCCATCTTCAATTATTATAAATTAAAAAAAAGTTAAAATAAATTCTAAACAGAAAAAAAATGGGCAAACAAAATCTTATCATAAAATGGCTTAAGAAGTATAACTTTTCAAATGCTTTGATTGATCGAAGCGTTTCAAAGAAACAATCCCAAGACCATACAGAATATCTGATTTGAATTATTCAATGAAGAATATCTACCCAGGCACCATTCTTGAAACCTGAATCTTGTCATATTTATCCATTAGTGTAAGGTTTTTGGTTTGTTTGTTTTGTTTTTGTTTTTTGCTTTTTTTTTTTTTGTTTTTTTGTTGAGAATAAGGTTTTGGTTTACCTATGATTTTCTAATTAACGAAAATGACTATGTGGTTGCTTATTTTTTTTTTTTTTTTTGAAAACGTGGTTGCTTATTTTTTGTAGCTTTGTTTATTTATACTTGTTTGTTTCTAAAATTGCGGGTCTTTGTACTAAATACATCTGACCACTATATTTTAAAAATGGCAATAATTTAAAATCTCTCATAAATGTTTTTTCTCCACTACTACAATTTATACCATCTGCACTTAGTTGAATCCAAAAATTAGAAAAAATTTAAAAACTGTCATAAAATATCTAAAACCACGCATTTTCACAAAAAAAAGATTATGACCCTTTAAAAATGGTCTTAGAAAATAAATTTTGGTTAGTTTCAAAATTTTACTTTTATATTTCCTTTTTTTAATTATTTTTCTGGGTTAATGTACTTTGTTTTAATGGAAATTAGAAAGAAAAAAAATCAGAAAAATGAGATAAATAGTCGATGCCCTAATTTTCCCCAAAAAGCATCGACATATGCCCATTGCAATTTTCGTCTTCTCCTTTGCAAAAAGCGTCGTAGCCTGCTAATTTCTTATACAACCAACAAGTTCCTCCATTTTTGTAGCAGTTTCCTTGTTCAAACCTAAAGGTGTCATTTTACATGTTGGTAATTTCGATCTTCTTCCATTTCGATTTCTTCATCTTCTTCTACGAATTTATCTCGGCCAAATAGCTTGCTTCCTTCGAGACTCTTCTTTTCTTCTTAGAAGCAGGTTAATGTGCTCGTTTGAGTAGGTCTGATAGATTTCTTTGTCATAATTTATATATGTTTTTGTGTGAAACTTTTGAGTTTCATCTATGGCCAGAAAGTCAAAAATTAAAGATTATAAAATGAAGAATGAGTTCGTGGCTAGCTCTCCTAGTTTATCTAACTTAAGTTTAGAGTTAAGGTAAGGAAAACTTGTGTTCCTCAATTGTTTATATATTTCTTTTTCTATGCAAGTTTCATTTTTGTTATATTCTTGTAAATTACATTTTTTTGGTTGCCAAACTGAACTCTATATGTAGTCCTTTAAACTCTCATTATGCTCATATAAGTTCTTTAAAATCTTATTATGCTCATATTTGTTTTTATGGTTCTTTTCTATTGTAAATTATAGTTTAGCATATTTGTTAGATATTTTTTTGGCATTTGTTAGAAGCTTTGATATTTAATCTACTATATATTTTTGTATGAAGTTCAATGGAGGATTTGCATCGACAAGCAGACACTACTCTAATATCATTGGGCATTTGAGATATGATACCCTTATGCATAACTCATTCACGTTTTGCTCCCT
Source organism: Sicyos edulis (assembly GCA_036507275.1). NCBI lineage: Eukaryota > Viridiplantae > Streptophyta > Magnoliopsida > Cucurbitales > Cucurbitaceae > Sicyos > Sicyos edulis. The sequence continues at coordinate 5,081,040 of CM071846.1, forward strand.
CTTTGCAACCAATTACCAGCTACCACACTAGGAGTTTTACTGGATCATAGTGTCATAACTTATTATCTCAACAACTCTCTTACTTTCACTAAATTTTTTGAAAAAAGATGCTCTACAATTTATGCATTAAGGTTGAAAGAGTAAAATGGTTGGCATGTTGAAGTTTATATCTTATGTTGGTTCATTGATTTGAAAATGAACCATTTGATACATGCTTATTAAATCTTTGTTGATGTAAGTTGTAAATTGATCGTTTAATTGTTAACTTTTTATGCATGAATTTTGACAATGGCTTGATGTTAGAAATCTTTGATGTGGTTCTCTCTGCAGAATTTATTTTCTAAGCAGCTCCATGTGTCCACTTCGACTATTTTGAAGGTAATTTGCGAAGTGAACTTGATCATTAGTGGTGGTGTAATCACAATCAGGGTGTATTGTTTTTATTTGGTTTAATACCTTCCATGTGTGCACACTACAACAAATATAGCATTCTATTACACTTAATCAATCTAAAATCAAGAAAATTTTTTTAAAAAACTGTCATGAAAATTTAAATCACACATTTTAAGCAGGAAAAAAAAATAGACTTAGGCTTTGAAGACTTAATTAGATGGTGCAGTGGTTGAAGACTTAGGCTTTGAGAGTATGCTCCCATCAAGATCCCAAGTTCGAGTCTTCCTTGTGACAGTACCCCTTTTAGTCTAGGGACAGGTGTGGTTACCATTGTTTTTTAAAAAAATAGTGTTGTCTTTGATTTTCATTTTGTTGAAAAAGGTAAGATTTGTTGATCCATATATTTTTTTAAGTGTACCATCTAATTAATGTTGGGTGGTCTAAATCATCTTTTTGTGGTAGACTTGTTTTTAGTTTGTACCATTAGTGCATTTTATTTTAGTTCTAACACAATTCTCATACTCCAAATTGACCTTAGTGTGTATACTATTTAATCAAACTCCTTGTTGGAGACTTTAGTTATTTTAATTATTTGATGTCTTTGTTGGTTCATTCTTGATTTTTAGATTAATCATTCAGTATCAAAATGATTATATGATTTTCTTATATATGTATTTATTCATCCTTCATGATTTTTGCAGGGGCCTCCTTGACAAGTGAAGCTAAAACAAGCTGATGATTCTTATGTTTGTGTTTTGGAGAGGGTGAGACAAGGTTCAACCTTGATGATAGAGGGTAGAGTACTATGCCTAAACGGTTCGGGTACTTGTGAAAATAAAACAGATTTTTTATTTATTGTCTTTTCCATTTAATAACAACTACTTTAAAGCAGATTTTTGTGTGATCTCATCTATTGACTTGTGTGATTCTATCTCCAATTTATTTAAGGTTCACAATGATAGTTTCTATGGTGTTCAAGCTTAATATCTGCTTCCTGTTTTCTTTGTTTCTTTATTTACAAAAGGTATAACTTCAAGACAAGATACATGATAATTTTTTCAATATTAGTTCTAAGGTGAGCTAAAAATGGTCATAGAATGAGCAATGGAAATATGGACTCTAGTATTCTAATGGGAGTGATGCCCTAGAGTCTGACACGCACATCCGTAAGATTGTAACTTACACCATTTAAATTGATATCTTATTATTGGTATAGAATTGTTCATTCTCAAGTATAATGTGCTTATAGAGTTCTTAAACGGACTCGTAATTCCTAAAGCATTTTATATTACCTTATAAAAGATCTTTTATTGTGATTTATGACGTAATTTTTGCTTTAATATAGCCAATTAAGATACTTTTTTTTATCTAATCTATGCTTTGCTGCTTCTACCATTTGTGCAGATTTTTTATTGATTTTTGGAGGTGAGTTACTCGATCCACAATTTTATTCTCTTCCTATAAGATGATCTAAAACTATTGATTGAAAACTTGAATTGGAATATATTTGAGCTGGAAGAATCTCTTTATTTGAAGATTTTTTTGGATGTTGTATTGTCATTAGATTTTCAATACTTTTCTTTTTTTGGAGAATATTGTGAGGCAAAGGAATTTGCTATATTATATTCTTGTTTTATTTTCGTATTGGTTTAAATGGTTGTATTAATTTTGAGATTGGAATATAAATTTCTCCCACTTTGTGCGATTCCTTCGATGCTCTCCTTCGTTCCAGTGTTGTTGGTTTGGTTGTGTAAGGAGATTTTCTTTCCATTTCTCTACTTTATTTTTTTAAAAAAATTCAGTCATCAATCTAGCAGTTTTATGTTTGGGATAGTTTGCAGTCTTTTGTTAGGTGTGGGAAATAAACTTCAAGTTCGGGTGGATGGCTGGTTGTATTTGAGATTCAAAAGAGTATTGAAATGCTGCTGGTAATTCTTTCCCTTTTTTCCTTAATCGATTTGTTGTTATTTTCTTTGCCGATTGTGTGAAATGTACAGTTAGCTTCAGATGTACTCCAATTACAAAATAAATTGGCTTAATAATTTAGTGTTAATGAGTAAATGATGGTGGATAAGTAGGATAACAATGAATTTAACCTTAGTTGGATTAACTTGGAGTAAGATTGGTTTGGAATTTTGGGGCATCTAATTCCATGCGATTCAATGGTTTTCTGTGATTTTTATTTGCTTATTAAGCTTTATGGAGTTCCAATAGTCAAGCAATTGCATTGGCGATCCTTTCTAGTGAAGCAAATGTTTTGTTGAATTAAAGTTTTTCTTCCGTTATGTACCATGTTCGAAGGCAGGTAATAATTCAAAGAGATTATTGAGAAAATGTTTTGTTTAATTAAAGTTTTTCTTCCCTTATGTCCCAAGTCTCATGGTTTTCTGTGATTTTTAGGTTGCTGGTTTAGGATGTGTATATAAAAAGAATGTATTTAAGTTTTGTATTTTAGACCTTCTATAAAGCTTTTGTAAAGTTAGTTTGTAGCTGTTTGTAAATATTATGGATTCTCTACTGTTGTATAGACTTTTGGGTTGTATATTTGCTTAAGAATTATCAATAAAGTAGGGTGTTCCACCAATTGTGAAGTTAGAGTTTCAGGTGACATGGAAATCCAGACGGACATGATGTACAATTTGGTTTTTATGTGGATTGTGATATTATTTTTGAAATGTTCAATTATTGATAGATTTAATTTTAATTAGCATGAATTAAATGAATAAATTAATAGAATATATTAAATTCTCAGATTAAAAAAAACTGTCATAATATACCTTTTATGACAACTTTTAACTATCATGAAATATAAATCATGACTATTACAATTGTCATGAAATCTAATTTATGACAACTTTAAACTATTATCAAGATTATTACAAGAGTCATGTTACCCATTTTATTACAATTTTAAACTATCAAGAAATAGAAATCATGACAGCTTATAATTTAACTTTATTTGGAAAAATAACTCTATTTTATAACATTTAAAAACTGTCATGGTAACAAAAGTTAAAATTACAAAAATAACTTAATTTATGACAATTATAAAATGTCATAAATAGAGATTATAAAATATATTTTTCATTTATTCATGACAATTTTTAACTGTTATGAAAAAACATTCATGACAATTTTATAACTGTCATAAATTATATTTTATGACATTGTTATTATATGTCATAAAAAACTTACCATGACACGGGATACCATGACAATGAAGTTTTTGGACATAATTGTCATAGTAAGTCAATTATGACAATTAAAAATTGTCATAGAAAGCTAAAATTGTAGCAGTGCTCAACCATTAAAATTTTCATGAATGGACCGTTTATGATGTCAGTTTATGACACTTTATAATTTTCATAAATAAAGTTATTTTTGCAATTTTACTTTTCTTATTTTAGAATGTCAAAAAATAAAATAAAAATTTTAAATAAAATTAAATGGTAAATTGTCATGACTATTGTGATACTTACCATTCACAAGGTGAGTATTTTCAATAGAATGGTTTCTATATAGAGAAAACTATCTTTGATTATATCTGAATTTGTTGACCGAAATAATTTTTTTGACTTTTCGTTGGTTAGATTTGAATTTTTGGGATTAAATATCCACATAGGGTTTTGGCTACTTGAGTGAGGTCCAAACTATCCGCATAGGTTTTTACCCATTTGGGTCGAATCGAAATTTGGATGACCAATAATTCACATTGAACTCTGATACCATATATATTAGAGAATGTTAATATCCATCTCAAAACTCAATTAATCCAAACAGGTATACAGTCCAATATAAATGAAATCGAAATTCGATTCAACTTTGATGAGCCCAAAAGAGAAACTATTTTGAGAGGCATGTAGGATCTCCCATTGAAAAGAGTGGAGACCACATAATTAACAATATATTAAATAGGTGGTCTACTTCAATCATTACCAATTAATTTTGAGATGAATGTAACCTTGACAAATCAAATCGTCCAACCTGAAGTATACAATACAATATTCAAACCAACTTTTTATAGGAGCCATATTTTGGTGCATTTGAAAAGAGAAAAATGCTAGAACTTTCGACCATAAGCAGGGAGTTCAAAACCATTCTCATTAACTTTGCATCTTGTTATATCAAAGTCTTTATCCATTAGTCCAAGGAAAATGATTTTCTGATTAACGAAAATGACGTACAAGGGGTCTTATTTGTTGAAGATTGTAACGTTTATCTTTGATAAAGGGAGACTCGAACCTAAGACTCGTAGGTCATTAGGTATACATTGATACCGCTTGAACTACTGTTCTATTTGCACGATTATCTTTGACTTTGGTTCCTTTTTAGTCCTTAAGTTTTAAATGTGCAATTTTAATTTAATTTTATTTGGTTCAAACTCATAATTATTGAGCATATATTAATTTTGATGAACTATTATACTACCGTCTAATTTTATATTTTAAAAAAAAGAAGCTTAAAATTGGTATTAGTGGTAATTGTTTTTGAAATTTCTTGGAAAGCCCTAAAATATGGTAGATCTGAAACAAATTAAAAAAAAAAAGAGATAGATCTGAACTATCGTAACTCGTAAGCCACAGGCAGTGGCGTCGGTGGGAGGGTAGTGGCGACATCTTCTTCATTAATTCCATATAAAACTAAATTTCAACCCCTTTTATTAATTTATTTCAAATCGACCTTATTTTTGTAAATGGTTTTAAAAACTATCTTTTACTCCGTGGAGATTAACCGTGATCTTTAGATTATGCAGCAATTTATTCATGATAGAAAAAGGTTAAAAGAACAAAAAAATCATGTAATAAATATTATCCGTAAACTATTCATTCACCTATATTACACAAAATATGTTGATTTTGATGCACATAAAGTGTCTAGGTTGGATTGAATTAGGCCTATTCCAGTGCCTAAAAATATTCATATGATTCCCTTCTTCCCCGTGAAGCAACTACACCTTTGCACAATTTTAGGCAAATGAATTACGTATAAATATTTTATTCTGGAGAAAATAGCAATTAAAAAGCCATTCATAGGTACCTTGGGAAATGAAAACTTTTAGATCAAAAAAAGATTCAAACCAAAATTAAAAATAAAAACAAAAAGAAAAAAAAAATCAAAAGAGTGCTTAATTTGTAAATTGAGTTATTATTAATTTTATTGAGTTTAAGAATCAAGAATATTTTACCGAATGGGTCGGTTATAAAGTTATTATTTTGTTGGGTGTTAATCCATTTTAATTCTAGAGTTACAAATTTTTTTGATGTATTAAATATATAATAAGAAAATTAAGATGGATAGTCTAATTGTACAAAATAATTGCAGATCTAACCAAATTTTGAAAAGATTTGTATCCACAATCAAATATATTATACGGTATAATTTAGGGTATTAATATAATATTTTATATTATTAATACATTATTATGTATTATTAGTAGAATAGTATATGCTATTAGTACAGTATTGTATATTAATACAATGATGTATTACTGTATAATTTATATACGGTATAATTATAATTGCTAAATTTTTTTTGCCTCGTATTATAAATATTTTTTTAATTTAACATACTCCTAAAAATACCTCTAAATAATATAATAAAAACAATTTTATTTTATTGAAAACAAAAAATATAATGGGGATTTTGCATGTATATCAAAAAATGGCAAAATATTTCCATCTATAGCACAAAATCCAAAATAATTTCATTTGTAGCAGAAAATTCAAATTGATTTCTATCACTTGTCGAGTTCTATTAGTGATAGAATTCAATCAATGATAGACTCATTCTATCACTGCTTAAGTTTTCTATCAGTGATAGAAATCTAAATTGAGTTCTATCACTAGGTGAGTGATAGACTATCATTAGGTGAGTGATAGAAATAAATATGCTATAGATGAATTATTTTAAAAATTATGCTACAAATATAATACAAGAGGTAGAATATGCTGCTGATGGTAAATTCTCAAATATAATACGTTGTTTCGTTTTTCAAAAAACAAAAAACAGTCCACAAACATTTTTTATTATTATTATTTTTAATTGTAGAAAAAACAGAAAATAAAAAAATATTTGTGATTTTTATTTTTTCAAAAAATAAAATAAAATGATAAATTATTATCAAACAAATGTTAATCAAGTTTAAAAAAACTCTTAGGGTGTATTTGTGCTCGTGTTTATGTAAACGGAATAACTCAACTCATGTTTGTCCCACTGTTTATTATAAACGATGGTTACCTAACCCTGCGTGTCCGTTTATTTAAATCTCTGTATCTTATCTAAACTTTACATATATTACTTTTTGTTACATAATTAATCCCTCAAATATCGTTTATTATAATTTTTGTCATAATAATTCGCCCCTTAAATACTATTTATAATAAATCACCGTTTATCATAATCAAATCGGTGTTCCAAACACATTCTTAATAGAAAATTAAAAACACTATTGCCAAACAATCGAGAAAAGACTGAAGAAGAAAAAATGAAATTTACAATCTGAGTTTTATTTTTTTGTTCCTTTGCCAAAGGAAATGTCTTTATTTCGTCTAGTTTGAGCATTTTTTGTGGACCAACTACTTTTCATTCAACTAATCTATGATTTTTTCTTTCGCAAATATATCGATAAAGTGATATTATTAATTCATATACATCATGTCAATTAATTGATCAGCTAAGCGTTTATTCACAAAGACAAAGTGATTTTTTTTTAGTACATATTGGGGAGAAGGAATAAATACCAATTATCAGGATCGAACTTATGACGTTGGTATTTGTGATGTTACCATTGAACTAGTTCACAACCAAACAAAGACAAAGTGATATTAAATCATATACAAGTGATACTTAGAGGATTTTGCTACGAGTAATAACAAAAAGGAAGAAATTCTATGAATATAAAAAATTTTGAAAAAAAATCAAATATAGTAAAAACTTATTCAAGTATAGAAAAATTTGAAAAAATCTCAAAAAAAAAAAAAAAAAAGCATCTACTTTTCACTTGTGACATTCCAACTCACAAACAGATGGATTCAATCAAGTGAAATGGATGATTAAATCAAATCAAATATTTGATTGAAAATTACAAGGGACTGAAATCAATGATATGAAACTGTTGAAAATAATTATGTAAAATTGATTAAAGATAATAAAAATTGAAATATTTTGATAGATATGAAATATAAAAAATTACCAAATTAAAATATCAATATTAAAATTTGCTGCATACCACAAATTCTCACAAACTTAGTTAATTTAGTTAGATTTAAAATCACCATATTTATAGCCCTCCAAAAAGAAGTCATCATAAAATTTATATAAAAGTTATTCTTAATAGAAAAAATAAAATCAAATACTAAGTTGCCTTGTTTGACCTCGTCTAAAATAGATCTATCATTAAAAAAAAAACCAATCGGCATAAAAACAAAAACAAAAAACTTATATAAGATCCCACAAACCTTTGTGTGGGTTACACGCCTTTATTTTTCAAAACATCAAATCCTCAAAAAATGTCCCATGAGGCAGAAAACCTGCTAGAGGAGAAAGACAAGCAAGCGTTGCAACATATTGAAGATATAACGAGCAATGCCGGCGAAATCCAACGACAAACTCTGGCCGAAATTCTGGCAACAAATGCTGATGTTGAGTACTTGCAGCAACATGGTCTTAATGGATCTACTGATGCTTCAACTTTCAAGAACTTTATACCGGTCATATCTTACGAACAATTAAAACCTTACATAGATCGTATTGCAAATGGTGACAATTCTCCAATCCTATGCACAGAACCCATTACAGAGTTCTTTATCAGGTGACCCTTTTCCCTAAAACACAATTTTTAAATCTTCTTCTTTTTTTAGATGTGGGATTTAGTTAATTCTAAAGATATTGTATTTCTGTTGTAGCACTGGAACAACCGGGGGAGAACAAAAGTTAATTCCAATATTTGAAAAAGAGTATGTGAGAAGATTGTCTTTTTTTAATTATGTGATCCCAAGAATGAAACAGTTGTTTCCAAATTCCCACAAAGGAAAAGAAATGTTCTTCTGTTTCACCAAGGCTGAGTCTACAACTAAAGCTGGAATTATTGCTTATTCTACATCAACAAGTTTGTGCAAGAGATCACACTTCAACAATATACAAAGTGGTGGTAACACGAGTCCGATCGACGTCACTTTATGCACAGACACATACCAGAGCACATATTCTCAGTTGCTTTGTGGGCTCTATCAAAATGAGAAGGTTCATAAATTGGGTGCTCTTTTTGTTTCAACTTTAATTTATGTTCTTAAGTTCCTCGAAAACCATTGGATTCTCTTGGCTAATGATATTCGAACCGGAACCATAGATCCAAAAATTATAGACTCATCCGTGAGAGAATCGGTTATGAACATTCTTAAACCGAATCCACAACTTGCAGATTTCATTGAAATTGAATGTAACAAAGGGTCATGGGAAGGGATCATTCCAAGATTGTGGCCAAACGCCAATTACATTAAAGCTATTGCTTCAGGAAGCATGTCACAATACGTTCCCCTGATTAATTACTATAGTAATAACCTCCCTCTTATTTCAGATCACTATGGTTCTTCAGAATGCTTCCTTGGCTTGAACTTAGATCCATTATGCAAACCTGAAGAAATCAGCTACACTTTAGTCCCCGACATGGCATATTTCGAGTTCTTGCCAATTGAAAGAGAAAAGGCTAATGGAGAAGCAAGGCAGGAATTAGTTGATCTTGTGGATGTGAAGTTAGGACAAGAATATGAGCTGGTCATCACCACTTATGGTGGCCTCTACCGCTACTGCATGGGTGACATCCTTCGCGTGAAAGGGTTTAAAAACAAAGCCCCAAACTTTAGTTTTGTATGTAGGAAAAACATAATTCTAAGCCTGGATGCTGAGAAAACGGAGGAGGGTGAGCTTCATAATGGTGTACATGAAGCTGCTCGTCTTTTAAGTCCATTTGGAGCTGCTATTGTTGACTACACAAGTTATGGAAATAACACAACAATTCCCGGACACTATGTGTTGTATTGGGAAATTCGTCTTGAGGAAGAAAGCTCCATGATTTCATCTTCAATCTATGAAGATTGTTGCCTTGCTATTGAAGAGTTGTTGAATGTCCGGTATCGTCAAGGAAGATGTCAAGAAAAAAGTATAAACGCGCTAGAGATTAGAATTGTAGAGAATGGAACTTTTGAGAAACTGATGGAGCGAGCAGTGAGTCAAGGAGTATCAATTAGTCAATACAAAACACCTCGAAGCATAAAGTCTACACAGACCATCGAACTTTTAGATGCAAGAGTTTTGTCCAACCATTTTAGCCAAAAATACCCAAAATGGGATCCCAATAGTAGACACCATCTTTTTTCATCCTAGTTTATGTCCAACAAAAAATTAAGAGAAAAATAAATATCACATTTCAATAATTGTCGGTTTTAGTTTTTGGATTTTTTTACTTACTTTCTGTGGTTTTATTGAAAGCTTCAAAGACTTGTAGGCTCTCATTCGGATTGTATTCTCATGTTCTGATTGCTCTCAGCTTCAGAAATAGAAGAAGAATATTTTCTCAGTTCTTAATATGGTCATATGCGTACTACCCGAACCACTATAAATTTTGTGTTGTTATCGTTTTATTCTCTTATTCTTGTTATCGTTTTAATCTAATCACCAAAAGATCATAATTTTAGATCCATTGATTTTCAGTTGTAAAATAAAATAAAAAAAAGTTAAAATAAATTTTACTAGATAGAATTTTGTTATTATAAGATGATTTTTTTTTTAAAATTTTTTTAAAATTTTTAAGAATAGAGTTTGAGTAACCTTATAAGACTTGGTAACTAAAAAATTACAAGCTTCAAACTTTCATTCTGCCATTGAATTAAAAAAAAATTAAATAATAAATAATCAAATGAGATTTATATATTTGATAACTTGAATAAAAATTGGTTATAATTTTTTTTTTATTACAATTAGGCAAAGGGAACCAACAAAGTGAAGTTGAAATGCATTAAGATAAACAACTGTGTCATTGACTTTTGGTAAATTGGTTATAATTTTTAAACTACAAAAACTTAATTGTTACACAAGAACGACTAGGTGAGCTTAGAAAAAATAAGAAGAATAAAATAAAAACTTATTTTTTAGGTAAAGAAAATCAAGAGTACTTCAAAGGTGAAGATTTATTTATTTTTAATATAGAATATAAATTTTTTTTAAAATATTTTAAATCATAAAAATTAAGAAGTATTTGATCTGACATCTATTGAATTATTATTACTTTTTTGGTTTTCTTAAAATTAATTAGGACGGTTATCTCATCCATTCTCTGGTGTGAGATTTATTTTTCTCTTACCGGACGGCTTTCCAATATCATTAAGGATTTATTTTAGTTTAATTATAATTTAAGAAAAGAAATTTCTACCTGTAATTTATTGGTCATGAAAACCTGAGCAATTACTTTCGGCAATTATATATGTTTAACTTAGTACAAAAATTTATGATATTCAATTTTTTTTTTGGAGAAATTATGATATTCAAATATCATCTCGTGACGTGCTTTTTATTTGATTACTTTATTTTATCTTCGTTAAAAAACAATAACGTTTCGGTAACATCTTTTATGGTTCATTAACTAATTACACTACTAGAAAAAGTAGATTAGATGACACTTAATCAAAACAAATTCAAGAAGAAGAAGCAATTAAAGTGTCATAAATAAAAACACGCGTTTTATGACACTTTATTATAATCATCTTGTAATCAGAAATTAAAATAAAATTATCATCACAAAAAAGTGTCATAAGTTAAAAAGGCGTGTTTTGTGACACTTTTGTAGAATCATAAATTTTTTAATATAACTTTGATATTTTTAAACATTATATATAAATATATATATATATATATATATATTGAGATTAACCTTATATATTTTGTTACAATTTTCTTTTTAACCACTTATAAATTATAATTTTATAATAATTAACTCCCTAATTATTTTTTTTATATATTATGAAATTGATTTTGTGGTCCCCTAACCTTATTAAAAAAAATTGTTAAAAAATTTAGTCTATAACAATTTTTATAGAAAAATTAATTTTTAAAAAATATTTTATATTAAATTATGGCAAATTTATAATTTTCATAAAAAGATAATAATGCCCCAAGTTTTTTGTAAAAAAAAAAAGAAAAAAAGAAAAAGGGGGATTTGCTCTTATTTAAATTTAAGGGAAAAATAAAAAGATTGGAATTTTATGGATTATTTGAAAAGACCATGTATATTAAAAGTAATAAAAAAGGGCTTTAGTTTTAAAGGAAAAACAACAGGAAAAAAAACTCAATTAAACCCATTTTTTTCTATTTCTTTCTCTTTCTTCCTCTTCTTCTTTCTTCTCCTTCCCTCACCACAAACACCTAGCCCCCTTCATCCTCAAGCTGCTGTCGCTGCGGTTGACGACTTCGACCAGTCCACGCTCGCGTTCCCACCTCCCAGACGCAACCCAGCCCACGCGCGAGTCTTCCCGCGTCGATCTGCCGTAACTCCGCGCCGCTCATCCCGCCGCAACACATCTCCTCCCATCCTCGTGAGCAGCCGCCGAACAGCCCCCCTTCACTCGCCAACAGCCGCAGTTCCACGTCGTGCTCGAGGTTCAGTCGCCTCGCACGTCCGTTGCACCTTGTTCGTGTCGTGTTGTCGTGATCTATCACTTGAGTAAGTTCACAACGCACTACAAGAAAAAAGGTCTTAGGCGACGTTTTATTAACGTTGGGAAAGAAAACGTTGCTTAAACCGGGCTTAGGTGACATTTCCTAAAATATAGCTTAGGCAACATGTTTCTGAAAACAGGCAACGTGTTTCTGAAAACGTCGCCTAAACCGGGCTTAGGCGACGTTTTTAAAAAACGCGCTTCAAAATTACATTTTCCCACAAAAGATAAAAAAAGAAAAAATCCGAAGTCTTCTTCTTCCTCCCACCCAAACTCTAGCCCCCACTCCTCCATCTTCCCCTTCATCTTCCCCTTAAAATTATATTAAGGGTCCAACAAGAACATAGTTTTACCGGCATCTTGTAAAACTTAATAAACCTGAGATTACAAGTTCAAATAAGAGATGATGTAACGATTAATGAAAATTTTAATCTTTGCCTTTTTATTAATATTATTATTTTGTATATTCCATGTTTATCAGTGAGGGCTCGATTATAATTCAAGTAAAAATTTAAAAAAATTAATGATAAAAAAAATGTAAGACGGACGTATTAAAATGAGTTTTTTTTTTTAAAAAAAGAGTTTTTTTTTAAGAAATAATAAGAATGAATTTAGTTAGTTGGTTGGACTTATGTTATGAAATGTTGCAAAATTAATTTAGTTTTTTTTCTTGACAGAATCAAAATTAATTTAGTTTGTTTGACATAAAACTAATATTATAATTAGATTTTCCATGTCATAAATGAAAAAATATTAAACTATTTTTTTAACGACTATTTAGAGAAATTGCAGTAGATTTTTAGTCAATTCATTTATTTCAAAACCCTAAATCCCCAAAATCGCCTCCTCAATTCGTTTGGCTCTCTCCTCGGCAATCTCCTCTTTGCACGTCCATCTTGCCGCCAATCGCCACCGTTTGGTTCCCCACCACCTGGCCGCATTTCTCTCATCGATATTCCTACCGTCTGGTTCGACACCAGCGACTACAACTTAGGCTTTCAAGTTCTGTGTTGGGTGCGATCTGGACCAGACTCGTTCCTCCTTGCTGTGATTCGAGATCTTCGTCCTCATTTTCTCTAGGTATCATCAATCTAGATCTATTTCTAAATCATGTTTAATCTCTCATAATCAAGCCTGAACGTTGGAGCCCGAACGGGATTGCATTTTCAACGATTTTTTATTCTAGGTTTTGTTTGCATTTATTTTTGCCTCGATTTGATTCTAGCTTTATCTCTCATAAGCTTTTTGGTTTGTCTATTTGTATTTTCTTTTGTATTTCAAACTGTAAGATTTTGTTTTTGTTTTTGTCTATTTGTATTTTTTTTTGTATTTTCAAACCAAAAGCTTTTGGTTTTTGTTCATTTGTATTTTCAATATGTAAGCTTTTATTTTCAACTTTGTGTCTAGAAGATTGATTCAACTGTTGAGAATATATCAAACAATGGAATTAATGTGTTTTGGATTCACTTTATAAGTGATTTGTAGATTAACTTTTAAATACAGTGCAACCAATTACCAAACAACTTGAGAATAAAATCAATTTAGTTGTATGAAAATGTAACCAAGAGCATAAGAATTTTAATTAGAACAGTTTTTGTAAACTTGAAGCTATCCGAGCTCATTCATAATACATTATATTTAGACATGTGTGCAATTAGGAAAGTTATTGGGGCATCTAAGTATGATAGTAATTAGTTAAAGGATGAGGAGTTTGTTATAAATAAAATGGATCAGGATTAGGAAGGATTAAGGCAAAGAATTGTGTAGGTAGTTTTAAACTTGAGTTAGTAGATTACTCAAGAAATGGGAGATACCAAGTGCCTCAGTTTGTTTATCTTTTACATATTCCAATATCTTTCCCATAGATTAAAACTAAAAACCATGCTGCCTTCTTAGAAATTTAAATGTTAATATTTATGGTTTGATATATTCCATTGTCTATTACTTATTCGAGAACAATAGTACCCTTATGAGGGTACAAATAAAAAAAGGGTACAAGTAAAAATAAAATAAAATAAACTCCTTTAAAAACTTATCTTTTTTTATATATTTATAATAATGGCATAAATATTAAACATTTGGCAATAAAAAAGTAAAGACTTTTTATCGAGAGATGGAAGAACACGAAGCTCATCATAAACCAGGATTTTTAGTTTAACAATACCAACAGTCATTTCCCAAATGGAAAAGGAAAAAAAGAGAAGGTAAGGGTGAAGAAGATGGGAAAGAAAATGGAGAAGAAGCTAAGGTGAAGGGTTTGGCTTGAAATTAATACTCTAGGTAAGTTTCTATATTATTGATTAAGATTTAGCATGAATGGCAAAAGCTAAAGTTAGTTTAATATATGGGTTTTCTCTTGTAGTTTCGAAATTTCATAGTCACTTTGAAAATCTAGCGAGGGAGTTTCCCAAGATTTAAAAAGGAAAGTAAATAAAATGGAAATGTGTAAAAGAAAAGAAACAGTTATGGATTTTGAATATGAAATGTGGTATTTGGAATGAAAGAACGAAAATAAGAAAATCCTTATTGTGAAATAGTAAGGAAAAAGAAAACGAATAGTGAAATTTTAAAGATGATTAAAGTGGTTATAAGACGGCTACTTGTTTGAACCTTAAACTTGATGAATATGTGGTTGACGTTAACCTAAATTTGGGAGGAAACAAAGCCTAGTGTATTTTACAAGAGTTGTGCTCCAAATTTGGGATCCAATAATTCTTCATATTGGTTTAAATCATTCTTTCACGACAAGCGGAGATTGAGGCGACCTACCACTCAAAATCTCTTATCAAAAGTTTTGGTGAGTAGTTTATTTAATAAAATATTATTATTATTATATTAATATGATACAAATTCATGAATATATCACTATGAATAGTTTTGAATAATCATCGTGAGACTCGAAGTGACATTGTTAGATGTTTTATTCTTTAAAAAGAATCATATGTTGAGTTTCCATTAATAGTTGCTGAAACTATCATTTTTTAGATACTCCTCCGAATAGAATGTATTATCATTTGAGATGTATACATTTTTTATGCTAGTTGAATAACTCTCAAGTTTATTGAATAATGAATCTCAAATTTTGAAGAAAATTCTAAAAGTTACATGTTTATGTTTAAAGAAATTCCCTGTTTAAAATGTTTAAAGTAGTGATTCGCGTGAACATGTCTTCGTAGTGGGTATATGAAGATGAAATAGGCCTTTTCAAAACCAAAACCAGCATTCCTTTTCTTTTCTTTTCTTTTTCCTTAAATTGAAATTCTTTTAATTAAAACAAAATGAAACAAACACAATCCTTTATTTTCTTTACAATTTCCCAGTTTTTTTCTTATTCTTTTGAAACACATAAATGAGTTTTTTTTTTTTTTTAATATTATAGAGTCAAATGATATATTGTGTGAGAATAGTTGAGATGTGCATACTATGACTGAGGAGATTGCCGATGGACTACCATACGACGAGTTAGAGATCACCGACAGAGTTCTAGGTATGAGGGGAGATATGATAAAGGGTCTAGGCAAGGCTCCTTATGATGGAGCAGTTCATGAGATAAAGGGCGTGACGTTACACTTAGGTAAGTAATTAAAACTCTATGATTATGTATATTTTATGTGAATTGTGGCTACCCTTCAGCAAAGGTAGCCACATGGTAGATTATATATGATTTTCATTGTTAAAGTAGGTGTAATTATTTTTTTTGGTTAGTCATAGGGGTGCCGTTATGCTGCCAAAATTTTGAATTTTCTTTTATATAAGTATAATTTCTTTTAATTTTTGTCAACCAACTCATAGTTCATTTCATTTTTTCAGATGATGTACGACATGTGGTTGAGGACAAGGAAGTGTATGGAGTGAATCTTTTGTTTAGGAACCTTTTGTATTGTGGTACTTTTTAAATAACTTTGAATGGATGTATGGTTAAAAACTTATTTCTACTTTTTTGGTTATTATAAAACTTCGCAGTTTTCATTTAGTTATTTTTAGGTAAGTATTACTTTTTAGTCTTTAACTTTGTACACAAATTAACTTCGTACTTACTGTGATTTGGTTTTGTGAGTCTTGCAATGTTGTGACTTTTTGTAGGGGGACAAGTCAAAGTAGAAAGGTTTGAAGTGATTTTCATTTTTTTAAGCTTAATTCTTTGACATGGCTTCTTATTCCAAGTATGCAATGTTGTTATTCTAAGTTATGCGCACTGCACACTAATATACGGATTTTAACTTGATAGGATGTTACATTTTCTTTCCATTTTGTGGAGTTTTTTTCTTCATTCAGCTCAGATAACCCTTAACTCTTAAGTGCGGTGATCGTATTTTTATCTTACAGTTTTTATTTATTTATTTAAAGCCTCACTAATGTCTTTTTCATATCTTTGTGTTTTGCTTTGTTAAACTTTTACTAATTATATGTTTTCCTTGTTTACTTGCAGATTGAAAGTACTACCATCTTTTGATCCTTCTTTATTGTGAAGGTTCGCTTCTTCCATACATTTTTTAAATTTTAACCTTTTTTTTAATAAATATTATTTGCTTATTGATTCTAACTAGCCTTAAGTAGGTTATAGAGCTTAAGTTGCAAAAGAGGTAAATTTCAAACTAGTGTTCTTTGAATTTTCGAATTGGTATTGCTTCTATTAAGGAATTTACTCTGATTTTGTTCAAAGTTCAAATTTCTATTCTTCCAATAAATTGTATACTTTACATTTGTGGGACTGCTTGTCTGTCAACTTAGCTTTGAAATGTATGAAAATCTAACTATTTTATGAAGTAATTCTAGTCATATTGATGATTGTTTGTTCTAGGTGTACAATTTTCTCATGTCCTATCATTGGTTTTGGATGATTGTTTATTTGTCTCAGGTACCAATATATTCTCATAATCAATGTATGTATTAAAAATTTTAATTTATTTGCATGCTTTCATTATAATATTGTGGGTACTTCTAAACAATCTTGCAGGAAGTTGTCAAGTTTGTCAAGCTGAAAAGAAGTTTAGTTTTCATTTTCAGTAACTTGCTTTCTATGCAATATTTACATGTTTCTTATACTTTTAAAAAAATCTTCTTTGGTTTATATGTAATGTAGATGGGTGAAGTTCTATTCTTATTAATAAGAAAGCTCATATGTTATTATTTTTTCTTTTTGCCAAATCTCACATGTTATTGTTAAGTAATATGTGAATGTTGTTTGAAACTCAATTTTTCTTAGGTTTTGTACAAACTCACTCAAATGATGAAGCAATAAAGAAACACATTTCAGGAATCATCCTTTGCTTGTACTTTTTGTTGTAATAAACTTTGTGAACATTTATCACAAGTGTGATATTATTGTCCTTTTATTATTTTGTTTGTGGAAATGCCTACAAATATTTTAAGTCATCTATGAAATTTTATTTCTTGACAAGTCTTTTATTTGTGAATTTATTTTGTTGAAGAATATTATGTATGCATAATAATATGTAAGAGCAAACAAAATAAGGTTGCAAATAGACACAACAAGCATCATGGAATAATATAAATTGACAATTTATTATGATAATCAAATGAAATTTGTTGGTAATAAATATTTGTCATCAATTGAAGATATATGATTAAAATGAAGAGTCATGTTTGATTATTTGGTGATTAAAAATAAGTGTCAATAAATTATATTTATTGATAATATTTACGTGTCATTGATAATATATTAATGACTTAATTTATATGTCATCTATTGCTCATTGGTGACAAAAAACCAGTGTCATGAAATAAGAATTAATGATCACAGAAAAGTATCATTTATTGCATTTTATTGACACTTACTAAAAAGTGTTATTTAAACACAATAGATGATGTGCGATACAATGATTGCAAAAAAGTATCATATAAAGTGTTTGTGATACTTTTCTGTAATCATCATATCTCTATTTTGTAGTAGTGAAATAAGTGGATTATTTCTTTTATTATCAATTAGTTTTGAGGTAGATGATCACACTTTCTAAAAGTTATATATTTTATTTGCTATTTTATTCTCTAGGGTAAATCTTAATAAAAATAAATAAATAAATTCATTTGTTTTATTAAAATAAATAAATATCATTTTAATAATTTAGCCAGTAATTAGTCCAATAATTAATATAATATTTATGTCCAATTCATTTAATTAAAAATAATAATTTTCATTCCACAATCTTATTTAAAATGATGAAAATATTATAGTTTTGATTGATTAAGCCCACGGATTTAAGAAATAAATTTTACTTGATTTATTTTTATTTTGTAACTTGTAATAGCTAATCTTAATATTCTATCTCTTATTTCAATCTCACCATACTTAGTCATGTGTAGGTCTAATATAATTTAGTGGAATTTACAAGTCAAATTCAAAAAAATAATTAAAAATATTATACTTTTAGCAATCATAGTATATGTATTAATAATAATATGGTATCAATCATAAAAAATATTGTATTAATACACAATAATATATTGATAACATATAATACCATATTATATGTTATCAATATATTATTATGTATTATTAATATATTATTGTGTATTAATACAATATTTTTTATGATTGATACCATATTATTGTTAATACATATACTATGATATATATATTTATTTATGAGTATAGATACAAATATTTTTAAATTTGATTACATTTATAATTAATTTATCAAAATAGGATATCCATAACAATTTTTCTAATTTATTTTATATATTTTATATCGTATGGCTCAATGGACAAACTATCTAATAATTAAAAGTTTGAATTTTATTTTTATTTCTATCCGTATGGCTCAATGGACAAACTATCTAATAACCCTCAACCGAATGCATGGTTAATGAGAATTGTGCCAACCCAACCAATCTAGTGCATTGTTATCCGTTAATTTTATTTTATATCCTTATTAAGTAAAATATCAAAAGGTTGAAAATTAGTTTTTATGGTAAGTTTTTGTTAGTTTTTTTTTTAATTAAATTTAGTAAGTTATTGTTAGTTTTCTTTTAGTAAATAACTCCATTTCTGAATAAAATTATAAATTTGGTTTATATTTTTTTCTTTTGCTTGTATTGAAAGCTATTATTATTGAAAATGTTAAATTTATTATAGAGACCAATTTTAAGTCTTCTTATAAGTACATGGATCAAAATGATATTCTAAAAAAAAAAAAAAAACTTTCAGATCAAGAAAAGATTCAAACCAAAATTACAAATTTTAGAAAAACTCAAAAGAATGCTTAATTTGTATTTTGAGTTATTATTTTTTTAAACAATTTTAGTGGATAAAAAATCGAGCAATAGTCAATCTTTTAATTACATGGTTTAAGTAACCAATTCAATGATCGATCAACATCCAACATTAATTTTTCAACTGAATGGGTCAGTGGCACAATGGTTTCATTGTTTGGTTGTAAACCAGTTCAACACCAGCGTCGTAGGTTCGAGCCCGGGAATCGGTATTTGTCCCCCTCCCCAAATATGTACTAAAAAAAAAACATTAATTTTTCATTACCATATATTATGAATAATTTTTGTTCCTATAAATATTTGGATTATATTTGTCAGGTATATCTTTTAGATATATTTGTTTTTATTAATTTTCTTAATTTTATTGAATTTTAATAATTAAATATATATTATTATAAATTTTTTATGTACTAGATAAATAATATCAAAAAAATAATTTTATTTTATTTAAAATTAAAATAATAATAAAGTGTTGTTTTGTTTTATGAAAACACAAAAAACCGTTAACAAGCATGTTTTTGGTTTTTAATTGTAATTAACAGAAAATAAAAATTAAAAAAACAACGAAAAATTGCACAAACCATCTTTAAACTACGGTGTTTGAAGAATTACACCCTTAAACTTTTAATTTGATCAATTATTTGTTTTTAGGTAAAAGTGTTGTCATTAATCCCTATATATCTAATTTAAGTAAGATAGAAAGGATAAAATTATATTTAAAAAAGGTTCATCTCTATCTTTTCTAACTCTTTCTTCTTTCTTTTTCTTCATTTTCTAATCACATCTTCCTCAAATTGTTAACCCAACAAATATCTAATAGATACACAATCTGAAATTTGAAAATTTGGAAAACGATGGTAAATTTAGCCAAAAACGATAGTCAACGATGGAAATTTTGGAATGCAAGAGTTTTGTCCAACCATTTTTTTAAGTTAATAGTAACTTTTGTCATATCAAATACTAAAATTGAAGATTCTCGATACATTAAAATATTCAACATTTATTTCATGCAATCAATAAAGAAATAATGTGGTTGTTCTAGAGTGTCTTGGCATATTCGTATTTATCTACTTCGTGTGCAAGGTATTCTCTTTCAAAAAAAATAATAATAAGTACGTGGTTGCTGATTGTTTTGCCAATGAAACAAACCGTTGCTTTTAACATTTCCGTTTTTTAATCACAACAACAATATTTCAAGTACATTTTAATTTTTTTTTCTGACCTATTGACTCAAGATAAAAAATACAGGGAGGGAGACAAATATCAATATTCGGGATCGAACTTATAACACTGTATTGAATTGGTTTACAACAAATAATAAAATCATTGAGTCACTAATCCATTAGATACTTTAATTTTCTTTCAACACCTATATACTCTAATTTTTTTAAAAAAAAATTGATAAAATATTAAATTGGTTAAAATAAGAACAATAATTTAATGACATCAATGAATTACCAAGAGATTGTAATTTTGAATCTATCGATCTTTATTTACAGTAAACTAAAAATAAAAGGGTTAAAATAAATTTTTATTTAAAGAAATTCTCTTACAAGATTAGAGTTTGAGTAACATTATATAAGATTCAATAACTAAAAAGTAACAACTTCAAAATTTTCATTTTGAATTAAAAACAAAAAAGAAGATCAAATGGGATTTATATATTTGATATTTTCAATAAAGATCAGTAATAATTTTTAAGCTACAAGAACTTAATTGTTACATAAGAACGATTAGGTGAAGTCAAGAAAATAAAAAGAATAAAACAAAATCTTATTTGTTTACGTAAAGAAAATCAAGATTTGGTGAAGATTCATTTGTTTTTAATATAGAATATAAATTAAAAAAAATAATAAATAAGGGAGTATTCGGCCGACGGCTTTCCAATATCTCTAAGGATATTTTTTAGTTGAATTATGATGGAAAAAAAGAAATTCCGACCATAAAAAAAAAGACCAAATTAAACTAAAAAATCAAGAACCAAATCCAACCATAAAAAAACCATGAATTTCATCAAATTTCATCTCTCCACTTAAAAACACAACGGCCCAATAATAATAATATCCACACACCAGATGACAAACAACTTAAATTATGTTGCAATCGAACCGAGGTTCAGGGATTATGACAGTTTTCAGCAAAAGCAAATTAATTTACATTTTTAACTTTTAAATTTGAAATTTTGTTTTTATTGTATGTTTGTTGGTTTATATTTATCAAAATTAATTTGGGAAGATGATCAAGAAATGGAGATCGAAAAAGAAGATAGAGATAGAGATAGAGAAATAGAGATGAACTTTTTCTAAATGAAAATTTAATCATTTTATATCTCATTTAAAATAGATATATGAGTGTTAATTGCAATACTTTTTAAATTTGAGAGTAGGTAATTCTTATAAAAAAGCAAAATGGTTACGTTACAACAAGTTGAAGTTTTCAAACAATTGCCAAACAATCGAGAAAAAACTAAAGAAGAAAAAAAACGACTTACAATCTCTTTTTCTTTTTCTTTTTTTTTTCCTTTGCGGAAGCCACTTGTCTTTTTTTCTTCTTCTTTATTTTCGTCAACACCCACGTAGCCAGCTGTCTTTTTTCTATTTTTAATAATTTTCAAGATTGAAAAAAACAAAAAAAGATTAGGGACTTTTGCACGTACATTACATGAATAGCTCAATAATCAAAATATTTGCACATATAGCAAAAATTGTAAATTGATAGACTTCATATTGATAGATTCTATCGATAAAGGGTGATAGAATCAATTACTAATAAATAAAGTAAATTGATAGACTTCCATCAGATTCTATCAAAAGTCTATAAATAAGAACTGATAGAATCAATCACTGATAAAATTGATAGACTTCCATCACTAAGAATGATAGATTCTATCAAAGTCTTCTATAAAAAAGGTAAACAATTTTTTTTTTAAATGGCAGAATTTGCTATAAAAGAATTATTTTTAAAAATGTGCTATAATTGTAAACTGTGATAAAAAAATTGTTATACCGCGCAAATTTCCAAAAGATAATTCATTGAGAAAAAAAATAAAATACTTAGAGGTGGTTTGTTTCTCATATTTAAGGATGATTTAGATGGAGGATTTACTAACTCATCTTCAAAAACTTATATTCAAATGAATTTTTACTAACTACTCTTCTATTTTAATTTTAAAAATAACTTCTCACTTCTAATCATTAATTTCTAATAATTCATTGATAACTTTTTTTTCGAAAATGAGATACTTCATTTATAACTATTCATTTTTTTTCTAATCACTAATTTTTAATCATTTATTTCAAATAAATCAAAATAACTCATTTTTACCATTCATTTTTTAAAAGGAAATTGTGTTATATAGTCCAATTCCATAAAATAATTGTAGATCTAGGTAAGTTTGAATTTTTTTGCATCTATAGTCAAATGTACGGTATAATTAATATTCATCACACGGTATAATTTAAGTACTAATATAGTATTTTATATTATTAATACATTATTATGTATTATTAATACAATATTATATGTTATTAGTTCTATAATAATACAGTATTATCTATTAGTTCTATCGTATAATTTGTGTATGGTATGACTATGATTGCTAAATATTTTTTCTTGCCTAGTATTGTAAATATTTTTTCAATTTGGCCTACTCCTAAAAATACTCATATTTTAAATTTACATCCAAACAAAAATTTGATTCTAACTCTTCTGTACAGAAACTATATCAAAACGAATTTTTTGTTACAACTCTCAAATTCCTCTCCTTAAATATGGTAAACAATCACTCCATAAGGTGCATTGTTTGACCTCATATTAAAATATATGTACCTTAAAAAAAAATTAACAAATAACTTATATAAGATCCCCAAATGTTTATGTGGGTTGCAGCTTTATTTTTCAAAACTTCAAATCCTCAAAAAATGTCTCATGAGGCAGAAAACCTGCTAGAGGAGAAAGACAAGCAAGCGTTGCAACATATTGAAGATATAACGAGCAACGCCGGCGAAATCCAACGACAAACTCTGGCCGAAATTCTGGCAACAAATGCTGATGTTGAGTACTTGCAGCAACATGGTCTTAATGGATCTACTGATGCTTCAACTTTCAAGAACTTTATACCGGTCATATCTTACGAACAATTAAAACCTTACATAGATCGTATTGCAAATGGTGACAATTCTCCAATCCTATGCACAGAACCCATTACAGAGTTCTTTATCAGGTGACCCTTTTCCCTAAAACACAATTTTTAAATCTTCTTCTTTTTTTAGATGTGGGATTTAGTTAATTCTAAAGATATTGTATTTCTGTTGTAGCACTGGAACAACCGGGGGAGAACAAAAGTTAATTCCAATATTTGAAAAAGAGTATGTGAGAAGATTGTCTTTTTTTAATTATGTGATCCCAAGAATGAAACAGTTGTTTCCAAATTCCCACAAAGGAAAAGAAATGTTCTTCTGTTTCACCAAGGCTGAGTCTACAACTAAAGCTGGAATTATTGCTTATTCTACATCAACAAGTTTGTGCAAGAGATCACACTTCAACAATATACAAAGTGGTGGTAACACGAGTCCGATCGACGTCACTTTATGCACAGACACATACCAGAGCACATATTCTCAGTTGCTTTGTGGGCTCTATCAAAATGAGAAGGTTCATAAATTGGGTGCTCTTTTTGTTTCAACTTTAATTTATGTTCTTAAGTTCCTCGAAAACCATTGGATTCTCTTGGCTAATGATATTCGAACCGGAACCATAGATCCAAAAATTATAGACTCATCCGTGAGAGAATCGGTTATGAACATTCTTAAACCGAATCCACAACTTGCAGATTTCATTGAAATTGAATGTAACAAAGGGTCATGGGAAGGGATCATTCCAAGATTGTGGCCAAACGCCAATTACATTAAAGCTATTGCTTCAGGAAGCATGTCACAATACGTTCCCCTGATTAATTACTATAGTAATAACCTCCCTCTTATTTCAGATCACTATGGTTCTTCAGAATGCTTCCTTGGCTTGAACTTAGATCCATTATGCAAACCTGAAGAAATCAGCTACACTTTAGTCCCCGACATGGCATATTTCGAGTTCTTGCCAATTGAAAGAGAAAAGGCTAATGGAGAAGCAAGGCAGGAATTAGTTGATCTTGTGGATGTGAAGTTAGGACAAGAATATGAGCTGGTCATCACCACTTATGGTGGCCTCTACCGCTACTGCATGGGTGACATCCTTCGCGTGAAAGGGTTTAAAAACAAAGCCCCAAACTTTAGTTTTGTAGGTAGGAAAAACATAATTCTAACTGTGGATTATGAGAAAACAGAGGAGAGTGAGCTTCATAACGCTGTACAAGAAGCTGCTCGTCTTATAAGCCCATTTGGAGCTACTATTGTTGACTACACTAGCTATGCAGATACAACAACAATTCCTGGACATTATGTGTTGTATTGGGAAATTCATGTTAAGGAAGAAAGCTCTATTATTTCATCTTCCATCTATGAGGATTGTTGCCTGATTGTTGAAGAGTTGTTGAATCCTGTGTATCGTTACGGAAGATCTCAACAAAAATGTATAAATCCACTAGAGATCAAAATTGTAGAGAGTGGAACTTTTGAAAAACTAGTGGAGCGAGCAGTGAATCAAGGGGCATCAATTAGTCAATACAAGACACCTCGAAGCATAAAATCGACGCAGATCATCGAGCTCTTGGATGCAAGAGTTTTGTCTAACCATTTTAGCCAAGAATGCCCGAAATGGGATCCCAGTGGTCGACACCCTCTCCTTTCCTCCTAGTTTACTGTGACCAAACAATAATAAATAATAAGAGAAAATTAAACATCACATTTCAATTATTATCGGTTTAAGTGTTTGTTTATGTCTTTTTGGGTGATTTTGCTTACTCTCTGTTGTTTTATGGAAAGCTTGTTCATAAGCACTGTTTATGTCTTTTTGTAGTCCCCTTGTTCTGATTGCTCTCAGCTACGAAATAAAAGAATAATATTTTCGAGTTCTGAATATGGTTTGTATCATTATTACCCAAATCACTATAATATTGCTAGTTTTTTTTTTTTCCTCTTGATTTTCTTTTTGCTCTCCATTTACTTCGAGTATTTTATTATTTCTAGAAATTGGGCTCAATAATTAATATGTTGTGATTTAAAATTAGTTAAGTAATTATCTAAGTCAAAATTTTGTTAAGTTAGTAATAACTTTTGTCAAATCCAATATTAAAATTGAAGATTCTCGATACATTAAAATATTCAACGTCATTCATTTCATGCAATCAATAAAGAAATAATGTGGTTGTTCTAGAGTGATTTGGCATATTCGTATTTATCTACTATGTGTGCAAGGTATTCTCTTTCTTGTGGACAAAGCCTTCTTCCAAAGTCGATGTTGTTGAGTGGAATTTCAATAACGAGTGGAAAGGAAGCCAATCAAAAGATGGTTGGGTTCAACTAAGAGGGATCCACAAGCATAAAACTAGTTTTTAGGCGAGGTTTTGATATGAATCCTATCGCGGAGGTAAGATTAGTTAAAAGATGGATGGATTCGACTAAGGGTATACCAAGGTGACATATATTTTAATTAGTGTGATGTAAAGGTTAGCAAGTAAGACTGGATTTATGTTTTATGATGTGAGTGGTGGGAGCAGAAGGAATCTATGGTAAAAACAAACTGATCTCTGAAAGACAAATAAAGTTCGAGACGATTAAACCTTAAATCTTTTAGTATAAAGCGACAACAGACTTCTAGTGAGCCTTAACAAAAATTGAAGGTATGTTTGCTCTTGACAGAAGGTTGTGACATATGGAGAGTATGGGTGAGACTTCTTGTGCGAGGTACTGAGTATGGAAGAAATGGTAGGATGTTGTTACTATGATTATGCTCTTTTGCTACATGTACCACTGGTGAGCAACAACGAGGCTTGCAAGTTGGGCACATGGGCTATAAAGAAAAGATTGTTATGAGTTTAAATAGGTTTATTAAATGTTGTAGTTGTTAAACTTTAGTTGTAGAGGGCTCTTAGATGTTTTATTTATGTATAATTATTAGAGAACTTTGTTTGCATGCTATTTTTTCTTAAAGGAGTGTAGGAAAAGTTGGAGCTCGGTATACAATGTTCATGTTTTTCTTTGTTTTTTTAATCTTGTTTTAGGTGTTACAGGTTGCGCTTTGAGAATGTGTGATGAATCTACTTTAAACTTTCGCATATTAAAAATATGATTGAACACAAATTTGAGAGAGCTATACGGGCAAAACTAGTTGAATACTCTAATGGCCCTGCACATTTTTTGAAATGGCCCTGCACATTTTTTGAGTACATGGTGGGGAGAAAAAAAATGTGCATGGCCATTAGAGTATTCAACTAGCTTTGCCCGTATAACTCTCTCAAATTTGTGTTCAATCATATGGACCAACATTGTTTTTTTGACTTAGCCTTTTTTTTCTATGGAACCTTAATATTCCTTTCTTTGGTGGTAACTTAAAGAAATACTTTATCACCCACCTCAAAGTTTATATCTCTTAAAAATATTTTTCATATTTTGTTCTTGTTTGTTTAAATTATTCAATCAATTTCGTTTGATACTAACCTCAAAATTTTCATAACCACCAAGCATTTAATTAATTATTATATTACAGAAGTTTTTTTTAAGAAAATTTTACAAAAGCATTTAATTAATTACAATATATAAAAGATAATGCACTATCTTGCAATTGATTCTAAAAAGAGGGTCGTTAAACTAGAAAATTCTATCCATTACATTTCAAAAATAGGATTATTTGGTGAATTTAATTAGAAATTCAAAATAAGTTATAATTAATTGGAAATAAGATGTCAACAAAAGTGGCGTTCTAGCGGTATCTTATAAAATTTAGTAACCAAAAGACCCCCCAAATATGTTGTTGATTCAAAACAAGAAAAAAAATAATGAAATTGTGATAAAAATTAGTAAAGTTTAGTGTACTTTTGTTAATATAAGATTTTTTTTTTTTATAGTATATGGTTGTATAATAATAGTAGAATTATTAGAAAATTCAGAGTTTTTGAAAAATTGTTACCTTTATTGTTAATAGAATAAAAGAGATTCAACAAAATAAAATATTAATTTCTAAATTTGATATTATAATAATATTTTTATCTTATTTCCTCTAATTTTGATCTTTATAAAATATGATAATTATTTAATTAAATAGAAATCATAAATTAAAATTATTTTTATCTCCAAAGTGAGAGTTTCAAGTAAACTTTTTGTCCATATAATACAAAAAAATAAAGTAATTTTTCCCCCTATTTCCTCACATTTTATATTTATAATTAAATATCTGATTTCTAATCCAATTTAAATGATTTATTTTTACAAATTAAATTTTTAGGTGATTAGGAAACAAAAATAATACAAAAAAGATATAATATTTGTTTTCCCCCCAACTTATGCTAAAAAAAAATGAAAACCATAATGTTAAAGAACTTTGTTTAGGGGTTGAGAGAGGAGATCATCAATCTCATATTTGTATTTTTTTTTTTTTTTTAATATAAGAACCTCTCTCAACTCCTCCTCACATCCTATTAAACTTATTTAATCCTATCTGGGGCTGCTTGTTTGACATATTTAAGTAGGATTTAGCTTAAAAAGTTATATTGAAGAGTTATGTTGAATAGTTAAAAATTGAGAATTGTAGCAAAAAACTCATTTTGATGTAGTGTTTGTGTATAGGAGTTAGAGTCAAAACATTGTTTGGATGTAGATTTAAAATGAGTAGTTATTTTTAGTAGTTAAAAAAATGATTAAAAATGAGTGGTTATAAATTATTGTGTAGTTATAAATGAATGATTAAAAATGAACGGTTAGAAATTATAGTTATTTTTAAAAGTAAAAATGAGGAGAAGTTAATAAAAACTCGTTTGGATATAGGTTTTCAAAGAGGAGTTCGTAAATCTTAAAACTAAATCCTACATAAATATGCCAAACAAACAGTCCTCCAACTTCAAATCAAACTTTATTTCAATAAAAATTAATATAAAATAAAAAAATCATCTGTCGTAAATACCAATCCCAAAAAAAAATCAATATTTTTTTAAAACACAAATCTCCAAAAAGTTTTTCTATCATCTTTTCTCCAAAATACCAATTTTCAAACAAATATTTCATCATTCCAAATTTCTCCACTTCTTCTTTCTCTTCCACTTCATCTCCTCTCATAACTATAAAATTCAATCACTTAGGATTTGATGGTGTTTGATGAATGGTTATTGATGATCTTTTTCTACTAAAAAAATCCTTGCCTCCATTGCTTTAAACTGGAAGGCATTCTTGTAACTCTTTCATGTCCTTTTGTATGCCCCTGACATGCGTTAATCTAAGTATCTAATCTAAGTATCGTCTCTTTTCGAAAAAAAACTAAAAAAAACCCTTCACCTACTTTTGCACCAAAAGCAAACACCCCGACAAGTTTGGTCTTGTCTACTTCTGATACATATTTAAGAGGAATGTTAAAAAGTTAAAGCCTTACAATTCTGTACAGCTAGCCAGCTTTATTCTTTATTTCCCATTTGTTACGTTAATAAGAAGCTGTAGGTGAAGTGCTTTCAACACACACACTTGAAGTTACAAGACCTTACTTTCAGACATTCAAAGCCTCAAAAAATGTCCCATGATTCAGAAACCCTGTTGGAGGAGAAAGATAAGCAAGCGTTACAAGTTATCGAAGATAAAACGAGCAACGCCGACGAAATCCAACGACAAAGTTTAGCTCAAATTCTGTCAGCAAATGCCAACGTTGAGTACTTGCACCAACATGGTCTTAATGAACAAATGAAACCTTATATAGATCGTATTACAAATGGAGATGAGTCTCCAATCCTATGTGCAGAACCCATAGGATTATTTTTCCACCAAGTTGATGTCCAAAAATTAATTCCGTCTTTTTTCATTTTCAAGTTTTGTAATGTTGTTTGTTTTGGTTCTTTTTTATTTTTATGAGAGCGGGATGATCTTATAACTCCGTTTTTTTTAAAGATTGTTTGGTGTGGTTTAGAAGCAGAAACCTTTGGAATAAATTTTTTTTTAATGAAGTTTAATTCTGTGCTATTATTTTATGATTATGATTTTTGTATTTTGGCTACTTTCTCGTACAATTGAATGGTGTAAAGGCTGGCTTTTATGAATAACACCTTTTGTATTGTTTCTTTTTACTGAAAGAATATTATTTTTGCTCTATTTTGCCTCCTCTTTTCATTTAGATCTGGAATATATTATACTCTGGGTTTTGGATACTAGGTTCCTATTCAGAACTACATTTGGGATGCAAGGTTAGGGTGAATTGTATTTTCACAATTATGTTTTATATTTTTTTGCTAAATTATCAAACATATCCCGTTTCCTTTAAATTTTGAAAAGTTTCAAATAATGCTTTTGAATTTTTCAAAATATTTCAAAAATATCTTTACCGTTAATTTTGGATGGAAATCGTTAAACTTGTATTTCAAAAGTGCTCCTAAACTTTAAAAAGTTTCAAAAATACCATTCGTTATAAAAACTACTAAAATAAACATCTTTACCATTAAGTTTGGAATGAAAATTATTAAAATTTCGTTTGAATAAATAAATCATTAACCATTCAGAAATATTTAAGAATAATTTTCTAAAAAATGATTATTTTTCTTTCTCGCCTAATATTTTGTTTTCGAATGTGGAAATTAATGACAATAAATATATATTATTTGAAAGATCCATACACTATTATTTGTTCAACTTTTTTTTACTAGATTATTTGATCAACTTATTAAGCTCAAGAAACCCTAAACTCATAAGCATAACCATCAAATATGAAAAAAAAAAGACTAAATTCATGAAGTCGGAATAAGTTTTTTTTTTTTAAACAAAAAAATTAAACTATTTGTTGGGATGAGTTTGAAAACCCAAATTGAGTAGGTTCAAGATAGAGATTTATTCACTTTTTTAAAAAAATCAACTATTGTTGAGATGATAACTTATCATTGTTTTATTTGGTGAGACCGATTTTAATTTGAATTATTCAAATAATTTAGCTTCTTCAATGTTTGAATTTAATGTCAAACTTTAGAAATGAACAATAAAATCTTGATGACTCTTTAATTGCTTTACATTAATATTTTTTTTTGTTTAACCTTGCATCAAAATTGTCCCGTAGGTTCATGCCAATAGTTGAGGCGTGGGGCATTTGAGGCATCATTCCTTAAGCGTCTCAGGTTCGAGACCGTTGGGAAGTTCTTAAAATAGAAAATTTTTGAAGTATCATGAGTCTGGGCTTCGAGAGTTTGGTATCCAACCCCGGATATAGTGGGACTCATATGCAACATAGTAGCTCGGTAGGGTTAATACCTTTGCTTGGCTCAGGGGGCTAGCTTCAATTGACCAATTAACCAAAAAAAAATATTGCATCAAAATTAAAATTAGGATTTATAGTTCATTTGTAACCTTGTATTTTAGGTAAACTTTTGATTTTTTTCAAAATTTATATATATATATATATAATGTATAAGTAAGTTTAACCAAACATTAATTGACATATATTATGGATAACATGTCATAATATTTCAAATAAGTAAGGGACAAAAATATCTTTAATTGATATCCTCTACGTGAGAATCTAGAAAAGCATATTTTAAAAGGACATCTAAAATAGGTCAAATGTCTTCTAGATGGGCATCTTCAGATACCTGAGCATCTAGAAATGACTAGGTATCTCACATTCTTGCAAAATGAACGAGGTTAATGAACTTTGCCATATTTAATGAGGATTTAGTTGGAGGATTTTTAACTCCTGCTCGAAACCCTACATCCAGACGAGTTTTTACTAACTACTCCTCCTTTTTACTTTTAAAAATAATTCTTCATTTCTAATCATTCATTTATAACTACTTAATCACTACTCATTTCTAATCATTCGTTTCAAATCAATCAAAATAACTTATTTTTAACTACTCATTTTTAATTGTTCTTTTTTTAACTACTCAAAATGATTATTTATTTTGAATTCACATCCAAACAAGGTTTTGGCTCTAACTCTTCTACATATAAACTACATTTAAACGAGTTTTTTTGTTACAACTCTAAATTTTTAACTATTCAAAATAACTACTCAGTATAACTCATCAAGTTAAATTCTCGTAAACAAACGGCCCTATGTGTAGGCCTAATATGATTTATTTTATATTGTATGCTCAATGGACAAACTATCAAACCATTAAAAGTTTGAATTTTCATTTTTATTTCTCTGTTTTCCCCACCATATATTTTAATATATATAGAGAGAGAATTTCTATGACTTAATTTTTAATTTCTAAAAAAAATAAATATTTCTAATTTCATTTCTTTTAATATTGAAATATATAATTAAATTTTTTCTTTTTTGTACAAATTGGTGAAGGGGGACACAAACTCTATGTAGGTACTAATATCGATTTTCAGGATCGAACACTTAACGGTGGTATTAATTGAATTATTACTAAAATAGAACTATTAGGTTATTAACTAGTTCGGTATTAAATTTCTAATTTATAAACCAACTAAATGAATCAAAGTCAGAGGAAAAGAAAAAAGGGTTACAAATTTGACAAAGGTTTAATATAATTAAGTTTTTTTTTATGGGAGTCTAATATAAAGTTTGATTGATGAGGGGTTGCCTCTACTTTTGTATGAAAACAAAGACTTCTCAGAAACTTGTTCGTTGCACCTGTGAAGCCTAAAGAGTGATGGGCCCATGTGGGGCCATATTTATTTTTCATTTAATTGCCTTATTTTTCACGTGTGTTAGTCAAAATGGGCCCATATTTATTTTTCATTTATTTCCCTTATTTTTCATCTTTGTGTTAGTCAAAGTTTTTAATGTGAATGAATTAGTGGGTGAGTGCAAAAAAAAAAAAAAGAAAAAACAAAAAGAAGAAGGCTATTGCCTTTGCAGTTTTTTTTTTTTTTTTTTTTTTTTGAAAAGTATTGCCTTTGCAGTTGCACACTATCAAGAAGCAAGAAAAAGGGTTTTCTTGTAAGCTTTTTTGTGGGTTTTTTTCTTTTGTTTGTTTTCTTGGTTGATATTGAATGATATTTTTTTTTTCTTGGTTGTTGTTGTAGGAGAGTTTTTTTCACCATTAAAAAATTGTGTTTCTTTTCTTGATTCTTAGAGAAAATTAAGAGATCATTCTTTCCTTTATGGATAGCATAGGACTGCGGTGTATGTAATTTATATTGGGTAAACTATAAATTTGGTGTCATTTTCTCTTTTTTAAACTTGATTTATTTATTATTCTTATTATTTGAAAGTTTAAATTTATTTATCCTTACTTTTAAATTTAACAATTCTCAAATTTGATGTCGAGCTTAATGGATAAGACAAAAATATATAATTGATTGTCTCAATTAAATTTGAGCCAATTTTGTCTGGCATTGTTCTCCTCTTACCATTATATTTATTATATTGTAAAGGAGTCATTGTTAAAAGGGGTTTCTTTGGAAAATTCTACAAAAAAAAATTGGTATCTCGAACATTTTACCAAAATGCATCTTGGTCTCCTTGTCTTTTTTTTTTGTTAAATTTCTTTTTCAACCATTTTATTTTTAACTATGTCTTATAATTTTAAATTAGTATTATTTTCATTTTATTTATATTTTTTATCTACTGAATAATTTTTTTCAACTAATTAAATAAAATTGTTTTCGTTTAAACAGTAAAATGTATTTTTTAAAATTAAAATCAACTATGATTTTATAATCAATTTGTTATTTCAAAAATATATTTCATAATTTAAAATAGTTTGATAAATTTTTTGTTAAAATTTTTTTATTGAATTTTTTTGTATACTTAATATCATTAAGTTTGAACTAATTAATTGAAATTTATTTTCCATCACATAATAGCATGTTTTTAAAATACGTTTCATAATTTGAAATTAACACTAATTTCACAGTTCATTTTATTTTATTTTTTAACTTATATTTATTTGTGTTCCTTCAATACAATATCATTAATATTAAAAAGAAAACAAGTAAAATAATATTAACTAAGAACGCTATAGTTACATAAATATAGTATTTAATTAGATTTGAAATAATAAAAAAAAAAAAAGAGATTATTTTTACTAAAAGTGCTATAAATGCCAAAATATTGTTTTACAACTATCTGCAAACATTCAAATAAACCTACAAATAAATACACCAAGTTATTATTTTAACTCCTTCGGCCAACTTCTCATCCAAACACACAGTTAGAATTTAACCAACTTAGGTTTGTGTTTTACAATGAAAGACGACAAACGTGGGAGAGAAATGGCACCGCCATAAGTTGCTTTTCTTCCACACACACACACACAAACACTCCTAAATATGACGGTGGTAATGGGGTGTTTGTTTGTGATATTTAAGGAGGATTTAGATGGAGGATTTACTAATATTTCCTTGAAAATTTACGTCTAAATGAATTTTTACTGATTCCTTTTTTTTACTTTTGAAAATAACTCTTCATTTCTAATCATTTATTTTTAATAATTTATTTATAACTATTCATTTTTAATCATTCTTTTTTTAACAGATTAAAATAAGTATTCGTTTTGAATTTATATTTAAATAAGATTTTAACTTTAATTCTTCTATATAAAAACTACATTCAAACAGGTTTTTAGCTAAACTCTCCATTTTTAACTACTCAAAATAAATCTTCAATATAAGCTAGATCCTCCTTAAATATGGTAAACAAACACCCCTAATTGTGTTGGGTATAACAAGTCTTTTTTTTTTTTTGAAAAAATGTCTAAACTTTTTTTTTTTTTTTTTTTTTTTGTATCTTCTTCTTCTTGAATGCTTGTTTGTCAATTATAAGAAGCTCTAGCTGAGATGCTCTTAACACACATTCTTCTTCTCAACCTTCCTTTTCTCTTTGGGATTCATTTCAATTTTCATCAACTCTAAGTTGCCTTAGCTTATTTGTCCTCATACAAACAAAATAAGAACTTACCAACAGGTTCTTCCCCAAACCTTTCTTTACCTTTCAGAACTTCAAAATTCCTAAAAAAATGTTGCATGATGAAGACAGCCAGTTGGAGGAGAAAGATAAGCAAGCGTTACAGCATATTGAAGATATCACGAGCAATAATATGTGAAAGGAGTGTGAAAGAAGGTTGCCTTTTTTTAATTATGTGATCCCAAAGATGAAGCAGTAGTTTCCAAATTCCCACAAAGGAAAAGAAATGTTCTTTTGTTTCAACGTGTCTTGGTTTACAACTAAAGCTGGAATTACAACTAAAGCAGTAGTTTCCAACTTAAGTTTGTGCAAGAGATCACACTTCGACAATATACAAAGTGGTGGTAACACGAGTCCTATTGACGTCGTTTTATGCACAGACACATACCAGAGCATGTATTCTTAGTTGCTTTGTGGGCTCTGTCAAAATGAGGCATGGAGTTTTTAAATTGGGTGCCTTTTTTATCTCATCTTTGCTTTATGTTCTTAAGTTCCTCGAAAATCATTGGATTCTTTTGGCTAATGATATACGAACAGGAATCATAGATCCCAAAATTACAGATTCACCTGTGAAAGAATCAATTATGAACATTCTTAAACCCAATCCCCACCTTGCAGATTTCATTGAAACAGAATGTAGCCAAGGATTATGGGAAGGAATCATTTCCAGATTGTGGCCAAACGCCAAATATATTAAAGCTATTGCTTCAGGAAACATGTCACAATACATTCCTCTAATTAATTACTATAGTAATAACCTCCCTCTTATCTCTGATCATTATGGTTCTTCAGAATGCTTCCTTGGCTTAAACTTAGATCCCTTATGCAAACCTGAAGAAATCAGCTACACTTTAATCCCAGACATGGCATATTTTGAATTCTTGCCAATTGAAAGAGAAAAGGCTAATGGGGAAGCAAGCCCAGAATTAGTTGATCTTGTGAATGTGAAGTTAGGACAAGAGTATGAGCTCGTCATCACCACTTATGCTGGCCTCTACCGCTACTTCGCGTGAAAGGGTTTAAAAACAAAGCCCCAAACTTTAGTTTTGTATGTAGGAAAAATATAATTTTAAGTTTGGATTTTGATAAAAACAGAGGAGGGTGAGCTGCATAATGTTGTGCAAGAAGCTGCTCGTCTTTTAACTCCATTTGGAGTTGCTATTGTTGACTACACAAGCTATGCAGATACCACAACCATTCCTGGTCACTATGTGTTGCATTGGGAAATTCGTGTTAAAGAAGAAAGCTCCATTATTTCGTCATCCATCTATGAGGATTGTTGCCTGGTTGTTGAAGAGTTGTTAAATGCTCCTTATCGATATGCAAGATCTCAAAAAAAATGTTTAAACCCACTATAGATCAAAATTGTAGAGAGTGGAACTTTTGAGAAATTGATGGAGCAAGCAGTAAATCAAGGGAAATCAATTAGTCAATACAAGACACCTCGGAGTGTAAAATCTACCCAGATTATCGAGCTTTTGGATGCAAGAGTCTTGTCCAATCATTTTAGCAAAAAGTGCCCAAAATGGGATCCCACTAATTGCCACCATCGTTTTTCCTCTAGTTGATGACGAAAAACAATTAAGCGAAAAATAAATATGTATGCCTTTTTGGGGGTTTTTTTTTTTACTTTCTTTCAATAACAAGGTCAAAATTACTGCATCATCAAGTTGACCATTCTTGGTGTGTGGTTTAGTTTATTATTGTTATTGTGATTACTTTTTTAGTACAATAAAGATTGCATATTCAAATCACAAATTTAGTAGTAGGTAATATATCAATATTAGATGAACTATGTTCATTTTAATTGATTGTGATTACCTTTTGTAATAGTTTTAAGTTGTCCAACTATTATGTTGCTTTATGAAAAGCTTGTTTGTATGCATGGTTTATGCACCAAAAGTTGTAGGCTCTCATTTTGATTAGTCTCTGATCATGATTGTTCTCAACTGAGAAATAGAAGAAGAGTATTTTGTGTTATTAATATGGACCATAGGATTATTACTCAAACCACTGTAATCTTTATGTTGGTTTTTATTCTTCTTCTCTTGTTCTTGTTTTTACTCTCATTTACTTCAAGTTTTTTTTTTAATAATCTTTTACTTCAAGTTATTTGAATGAGTTTATTTCTCAAAATTGTGTTCAATAATTAATATATTGTGAAAATAAAAATTAACAATAATTGAAATTGAACATTTTCAATCACATATTTTACAAAATGACTTGTTTTTAGAAAAAAAAAGTTATTGATAAAAGTTTTTTTTTTTTTTGCATTTTTAAGACCAACGATAGTTTTGAAACTTCTTTTAAAATTCTAAAATATATTTGAAACAACATGTGCTTATTAGAACAAGTATTGTACCATTCTATTTTTCAAATAAGAAATAAATGATATTATTTAAGAACAAAATTAGAGAGCAGAAGAAAATATGAAAAATCTTCTCAAACTAACGACTAGTAAAGATTAGAAAACAATAACCATCAATTCCAACTAATGTTAAAGGAAGGTAATTGCAATTGTATTTAGATAGGAAGTTCACGAATAAGCAACAAAACAACTTAATTCTAGAGCTACTGAGCTACCTAATATTCGTGTTTGTAATTAGTTGTTTTTTCAAAAGAGACCTAGTAACATTTGTTCATTTATTTTGGCTTAAATTCATAGACATATTCTTATTAGTGCATATTCTTTTCTTGTTTTATAGAAGATTTACAAGTATACTATCTAGTTTATTAATTTATCTTACATACACACATAATATATATATAATATTCTTAGTTCGGGTTGAGTTGGGTTGAGCTCAATCCATGAACCAACCCAACCCAACAAAAACTATAAAATCATAATCCAACCCAACCCAAAAAAATTATAAATCAACCCAACCCTGGGTAATTAGGGTTGTTCGAGTTATGATTTTTTTGTATACCCGTAGCCGACATGGGTGGGCCCATTCCAATAATCCAAGAAACGGCAAGAGATTTCGTGGTCACAGACCACACTGAAACGGCTTCGAGAAGAAGAAGAAAAAAAAAATCGACATCATGTTTATAGTTACTGCTAAAAGATAAGGCCTTAACGGCTAGCATTTCTTCTTCAATTACCCATGTGCTACGTAATTGCATTTCTTATTTATTGCCCATGTGCTACATAATTGTATTGGTTTAAATAGACCTACCAAATTATATCCTGAGGGTCACCCTTATTTTTTTCAGAACTTCAAAGCCTAAAAAAAATGTCGAATGATTCAGAAAACCTGTTGGAGGAGAAAGATAAGCAAACATTACAACATATGGAAGATATCACGAGCAACGCCGACGAAATCCAACGACAAATTCTAGTCGAAATTTTGTCAACAAATGGCCATGTTGAGTACTTGCAGCAACATGGCCTTAACGGATCTACTGATGCTTCAACTTTCAAGAACCTTATACCTGTCGTATCCTATGAACAACTGAAACCTTATATAGATCGTATTGCGTACGGTGATGATTCTCCAATCCTATGCGCACAACCCATCACACAGTTCTTTATCAGGTGAACCTTTTTTCTAAACCATAATCTTGTAAACTTATAATTAGTTTAATTTACTTGCCATCATGGATTTGTGTAACTTTTGTAGATCCTTATTTTTTTAGATAGCCTTAATGTGTGCAATATTAAAATTAAAAATGTATTTTTCTTGTAGCTCTGGAACATCGGGGGGAGAACAAAAGCTAATTCCAATGTTTGAACAAGAAGTTGAGAGAATTTTCTCTCCTATAATGAAGTATGAGATCCCAAAGATGAAACAATTGTTTCCAAATTCGCACAAAGGCAAAGAAATGTTCTTTCTTTTCAACAGGCCTCAGGCAAGAACTAAATCAGGAATTATTGCTCAATCTGTATCTACAAGTTTTTGCAAGAAACCACACTTATTTAACAATATACTGACTAGAGGTTGCACAAGCCCTAACGGCGTCCTTTTATGCACAGACACATACCAAAGCACATATTCTCAGTTACTTTGTGGGCTCTACCAAAACGAGTCAGTTTTTATATTGGGTTCTCTTTTTATCTCCACTCTAGCTTATGTTCTTAAGTTCCTCGAAAATCATTGGATTCTTTTGGCTAATGATATACGAACAGGAATCATAAACTCCAAAATTACAGATTCATTAGTGAGAGAATCAGTTATGAATATTCTTGAACCTAATCCCCACCTTGCAGATTTTATTGAAACAGAATGTAGCAAAGGAACATGGGAAGGAATCATAACAAGATTGTGGCCAAATGCCAAATACATTAAAGCTATTGCGACAGGAAGCATGTCACAATACATTCTCCAGCTAAATTACTACAGCAACAACCTCCCTCTTTGCTTCCTTGGCTTAAACCTAGATCCATTATGCAAACCAGAGGAAAT
The DNA here is from genome assembly GCA_036507275.1 of Sicyos edulis. NCBI lineage: Eukaryota > Viridiplantae > Streptophyta > Magnoliopsida > Cucurbitales > Cucurbitaceae > Sicyos > Sicyos edulis. The sequence continues at coordinate 5,119,774 of CM071846.1, forward strand.
CAGCTACACTTTAATCCCCACTATGGCATATTTTGAGTTTTTACCAATTGAAAGGGAAAAACCTAATGGGGAATCAAGACAAGATTTAGTGGATCTTGTGGATGTGAAGTTAGGACAAGAATATGAGCTCGTCGTCACCACTTACGCGGGGCTCTACCGTTATTGCATGGGTGACATTCTTCGTGTAACAGGGTTTAAAAATAAAGCCCCGAACTTTAGTTTTGTATGTAGGAGGAACATAATTCTTAGCCTGGATTTAGAGAAAACAGAGGAAGGTGAGCTTCACAATGCTATACAAGAAGGTGCTCGTCTTTTAGGTCCATTTGGAGCTGTTGTTGCTGACTACACAAGCTATGCAGATAACAGAACAATTCCTGGACACTATGTATTGTATTGGGAAATTCGTATTAAGGAAGAAAGTTCCATTATCCCATCTTCGATCTATGAGGATTGTTGCCCCAAATGGGATCCCAGTAGTCGACACCATCTTTTTTCTGCTTAGTTGATGAGAGAAAATTAATTATCTAGCAAGTGTTTTTAAAGTTGTTGTGATGCATTTGCAGTATTGTTTGTTGTGGTTACTTTTGTGTAATAGATGACTTTAACCTCTCATTTTCGTTTATTTGGTTTTTTTTACTCTTGATATGGTCAAACAAAATCTTATCATAAAGTGGTTTACAGAGTATAACTTTTCAAAAGCTTTGATTAATCAAAGTGCTTCAATGAAACAATCCCAAGACACGTCCAACCAGAAGTATACAATGCATTATTCAAACCAATTTTTTTTATATGACCCATATTTTGGTGCATTTGAAAGGAGAGAAAATGTTAGAACTTTGGACCATAAACATAGGAAAAATTTAGAAAGACATTCTTATTAATTTATCCACTAGTGCAAGGAAAATAGTTTTCTGATAACGTAAATGAGTACCAAAACTTGTATGAACATAGTCTCTGATCATGATTGCTCTCAACTGACAAATAGAAGAACAGTATTCTGAGTTATGAATATGGACCATAGGATTATTACTTGAACCTCTATAATCTTTTCTTGTTTTTGCTCTACTTTTACTTCGACTATATGAATGAGTTTATTTCTTGAAATTGTGTTCAAACAATTAATATACTGTGAAAACTAAAGATAATTGAAATTGAACATCAAACAGAACATTTTCAATCACATATTTTACAAAATATTTTGTTTTTTTTTTCTTCATAAAAAAAAATTGATAACGATTTTGGGTAGTTTTTAAACTTTTTTTTTTAATTCTAAGGAATATTTGAAACTTAATTTTAATGGTTTCCGTAACAATATTTTTGAAATGTTTATTAAATTTAGGAGTAATTTTAAAAAAAAATTCAAAATTTAAAGACATGTTTACACAAAACTTATAATTTAGAGGCATGTTTGATAATTTAGCAAACAAAAAAAAAACAAATATCAACTAAAACATGACTCATCATTAAAAATTCAACTCATAAGCTCACAAATAGGTTAAAAAATGTTGATACTATACTACAACCCATTACCTATCTAATTAGTGCAATTCTTTATTTTTAGAAGACTTACAAGTATTCTAAAAATTATCTTATTATTATATATCTTGCATGCACACACACATAAAATGCATATAATATTATTTGTTTGGGTTGGGTTGGGTTGAACGAGTCAAACCCAAGAACCAACCCAACCCAACAAAAACTATAAAATCATAACCCAACCCAACCCAAAAAATTTTTAACCCAACCCAACCCAAATTTTTTTTAACCCAACCCAACCCTTACGGTTTGGGTTGGATAGTCCGGGTTGCTCGGGTTACCGGTTTTTTTGTACACCCCTAGTTTTGACAGTGAAGTCAATTCAATCTAGATTATATATATATATATATGTAATTCTATAAATTTTACAAAAATGTCCAGCTATTATTCATTATGATTAATATTAAAATAAACTAGGAAAAGATATTTATATTTTTTTTTATGTTTTGATTGTAGTTCCAATTTGATTCTTATGTTCAAAAGCAAGCATTTTTATTTTTGACATTTCAATAATATTCAATATCAGCCCTTAAGATAATGGAATGGTAACTAAGATGATGACTATATTCATTTAAAATATTCAATAAGTTGATGAATGTGTAATTAAGATGCTTACATGTATTTTATTTCTTAAAGAAAATAATTAGAAAGGAAACTCAAAAGACATATTATCAACTTGATGAAATAAATATAATTTTTCATCTTTTAAATGTTAAATTAAAATTAATTAAGTGTGAGATTCATCTTCTATCATCTGCTTCATTTTCATCATCTGCTTCCTCTCCATCTTTCACTCATTTTTTCCTTCCATTTCAAAACCAACCGGACAACTCCAATAATCATCGAAATGCAAAACTAAGTTGAAAAATATGGCGAAAAGGAAGAAAAACCGTTACGAAGGATTATTTTTAAACTTTTTGTAAAGTTGAGGAACTAAAATTGGATTTTTAAAAATCTCGAAATTAAAATAGAACAAAGATGATAATTGAGGGAGGAAAATAGAATTTTAACTAATTTTGTATTGAAAAGTGAAAAGACGAATAAGCCCCTAGAAAGAAGGTTGATGGAATTATGGGGGGTGGGGGGCTTTTTCTGCCGACATGGGTGGGCCCAATCCAATGATCCAAGAAACGGCAAGAGAATTAGTGGTCACACACCACGCTGAAACGGCTTCGATAATAAGAAGAAGAAAAAAACATAAAAATATCTGTATATCCGATCTGATCCGATCCGACAAGAAAAGTGTGTGAATCGGAATTGCAAGAATGGGAAAGAAAGCTGTGCTGATCGGATGCAATTACCCAGGAACCAAGGCGGCTCTCCGAGGATGCATCAACGACGTGAAACGGATGCATCAGTGTCTGGTCGACCGGTTCGGATTCTCCGAGGATGACATCACCGTCCTCATCGACACCGACGACTCCTATCCCGAACCCAACGGCAAGAACATCCGATCTGCCCTTGCCCGTCTCATCCGATCTGCCGACGCCGGCGACTTTCTGTTTGTTCACTACAGCGGCCACGGCACCCGCCTCCCTGCCGAGACCGGCGAGGACGACGACACTGGCTACGATGAGTGCATTGTTCCAACCGACATGAACCTCATCACCGGTCTCTCTCTCTCTCTCTTCTCTGTTTTCTGTGTTTCTGGATTTTGAATCTGATTTCCCAAAAGCTATTGTAACTTTCATGTGGGTATTTGGTCTCTATATTCCAATTCGTACTTTATTCGGTAATCTTCGGCTGTTATTCGGACCCAATTTAAATGAGTAAAACTTAAGCTGGTATTTGATCTGGATCCAACTTTAAAGACTAGGACTAAGCAGATATTCGATCCACATATTCGGATCTAGTTCAAAGATGGTGTTTTCTCTTGAGGGGGCATGTTAGGGATCCCACGCCGGAAAGAGTGGAGAATCCAACACACATAACAGATATATGGGCTACTCTCCTCATGACCAATTGGTTTTGAAGTGGAACCTCAAATTATCTAATATAGTATTCGGTCCAATAAAAATGAAATTGAGATCCGATTGAAGATGGGTAGTCCAAAAGCACCATCTTGAAGGGTATATTAAGGATCTCACATCAAAAAGAGTATAGACCTCATAAGAATACATAAAGATATGCGTTACCCCCTCATTGTCATTGGAAAGAGTGGAACTCCATATTATCTAATATTCTCAACGTTGCATCAACTTAAAGGCATATCCAAGATACTCTTTTTGTTTCGCTTGGTAGAGACGATGAGTTTTTAACATCTTTATCAAATATATGGCTACTTTTGTTATTAAGTTTTGAGATGGAATTCTCTAATAATTTATTTTTGTTGTGCGAGCAGATGATGATTTCAGGGAGTTGGTGGATCAGGTTCCGGAGGGATGTCGATTAACAATCGTATCGGATTCTTGCCATAGTGGTGGTCTTATTGACGATGCAGAGGAGCAAATCGGAGAGAGCACCAATTCTTCAAAGAGCCCTGATGAAGGAAGCAACTCCCGTTTTGGTTTCAGGAACTTCCTTCATCAAAAGGTCGAGGGTGCTTTAGATTCTCGCGGGATTCACATTCCCTCTGCGTTGCGCCATGACCATCCATCCGCCGAACACGACGAGCAAGACAGAGAGTTGGAGCTTTCAGATGGCGAGCGAGTCAATGTCAAGAGCAAATCATTGCCCCTCTCTACCCTTATTGACATTCTGAAGCAAAAAACTGGTAAAGATGACATTGATGTTGGCAAATTGAGGCCGACCCTTTTCGATGTTTTCGGAGAAGATGCAAGCCCCAAGGTGAAGAAGTTTATGAATGTGATTTTCAGTAAGCTTCAGGGTGGTGATGGAAAAGGTCAATCTGGAGGAGGGTTCTTAGGAATGGTTGGTGGTTTAGCTCAAGAGTTTCTCAAGCAAAAGCTTGATGAGAAGGATGAAGACTATGTAAAACCTGCATTGAATACTGAACTTGGTAGCAAAACTGAGGCTTATGCTGGATCATCCAAGCGTGCACTTCCCGACGGAGGGATACTCATCAGTGGCTGCCAAACTGACCAAACATCTGCTGATGCTACTCCGTCTGGTAACACGGATGCCGCTTATGGAGCTCTAAGCAATGCAATTCAAACTATACTAAAAGAATGTGATGGATCAATTAGCCACCAGGACCTTGTTATGAAGGCTAGGAAAATGCTGAAAAGCCAAGGCTTCACTCAGAAACCTGGTCTCTACTGCAGTGATCATTATGTTGATGCTTCCTTCATTTGTTGATTGATTGTGTTTGAAGTAATGCCTTTTCAAACTACTTGTGGGTATGGGCGTGATCGTGTTGCTGATTGCTATGCTTGCCTTTTAAATGGTTTTAGTTTGCGTGATATACACTGTAATAAAAGCTTGAACCTTACGTTATCAAGATCTTTACTTTTTGTTTGTTTTCTTTTCTGTGTCAAGAGATCAGGGGAAAAATGATATTCCTCAACTTTTTCATATTGAATGAATGTGTGGGGTATTATGCCAATGAGCAATCTTGTGTAGGGCATCAGTGATATTAGTGTTAGCCGAGGAACATGGGCAGGAATCATTACAAGATTGTGGCCAAACGCCGAATATATTTATGTTATTGTGATAGAAGCATGTCACAGTTCATCACCTGCAAAATTCCTATAATAATAACCTTTGTTTTTAACAATTGTTTTTTTAGTTCAAAAACTAGTATTTGAGGATTAAGAGATTCGAACCTGCAATCTAATAGTCAAGAATACATCTTAGTTACCACTGAACTGAGTTCTTGACCCGTTATTGTTTGAGAATTCTTTCATAGCTTACAATTAGATCCATTATGTAACCCTGAGAAAATCTCTTACAATTTTATCCCCCACCATGGATGGTGTATTTTGAGTTCTTGCTAAGCCAAGAATGAGTTGATATTGTTAATGTGAAGTTAGTGACATGCATATGATTTCTTGAGCTCGTCACCATCACTTTTGCTGGCTCTCCCATTCTGCTGGCTCTCCCATTCAATTTCTTGATAATATATTCAATTTGATACTATTCCTCTGCACTTTCCTCATAGTCTTTTTATATAAGTTAATTCAAATCTTTCTGTATTTTCAATTTTGTGATTCATTTGAACTGCTTGTCTGATCAGTTTAATTTCTGTAGGAAAGATTGTGTTAGTTTTTCATTTTATTTGCTTCCCAGGGTAAGATCCGTCATCTTTATGCCTTCTTTGAATCATACAAGGCTATTAGATTATAAAAGGCTATCAAGTCTTGAGGACAAACACATTCAGCCATTCAGGCTAAAAGTCTACGCCTAAAAAGTATTAATTTTCTCCATTATTTAAAATATAAAAGTTTGAATTGTAATAATTTCAACTACTATAAGTACAAATAATTATAGAATAATTGATCAAATAAATGATAATAGTAATAATGTTAAAGATATTTTATAGAAATTTTGTTCAAGTAGCCATTGTTGGGGATGATTTTTTAAGGAGATTACGTGTAATCATCGAGCCCCAACGTACAGAGACAATTCTTAGTGAACAGAGGAATACATGAATGTGTACAAAAAGTCCTATATTTTACCTATGTGACAGCTGCCACAAAAAAATATTTTATAAATTATCTATTAAAGAAATAAATTATTGTGTGGTACTTATAGTGCCGCATATACAAAATGTAGGACTTCTCTACACATGAATGTGTAGTTTGTAGTGAAGTTTTTCTTGAGTAGACCAATATTTGCCTCCACATTATTTCATTTAAACTTCTATGATTTAGTGCATTTATTGGTTTGTTTTTATGCATTTAATAGATAAGTAGATTGCACTTAAATGTGTAGAGATTTGGTGAAGTGTTGATGAAGTTCTAAGCCAACACAAGTGAGGTGAATATGACTTTTACTCTCTCACTTAGATAGAGAAAATTGATTAAAAAAAAAGAGATAGAGAATTGACATAAGGTGCATAGAGGTTCGGTCAAAAATTGGCTTGTTTATGAGAAATAGTCAAAATCAGCTTACATCCATTTTAAAGAGCAAAATTCAAATAGAATCATAAGAAAGTTTAAAAGTACAAAGGTAAGTCTCTTAGGTATGTTTGTTTTTTTGGACATGAGGACCTCAAAACCTTTCATTTGTTTTTTGTAGTAAAAAAAATTGTTAACCATTCTTCAACCCCTCTATCAAATCTCACATTAAATTTTTTTAAACTTCACATCAAATTCATCACTCAACCACTCTACTACCATTAACCTTAATCTCCAAACAAGAAGTTAACACTCCAAACTATTATTAACTACTTCATTCTCTTTCACTTCACTCCTCTTTTTTCTACAAAAAACAAACACACCCTTACGACTCTAATCTATCATCTATATTCTAGAAATTGCTACTCAAGACTCATACCCTACTATGGATAATCGATCCCTTATATAGAAGTTGTTTACAACCGTATATTATTAAGAGGGTTAAGATTGATTCAATTTCCTTAACTAAATAAAATCTATTCGTATGAAACATCTCATTATGACAGATCTTGGATTTACAAAATGTTTAGGTTTGCCATAATTATTCGTCTTCCTCACACGAAAAAGTCCTGATTTGTTCTTGCACTTACTTAACTAAAGCTGAATACATCAAATAAACTTCAGGAGCTGAAAAACCTAAAAGAATTATAAAAAATGCATCAAACAAATCAAAGAAAAAAAAAACTTTGAAGATCCTTCCTCCGCAATCCGCATACAAACCAAGTCAATAATCATTGAGCATTTGTGGTTCCCACCAATAAATCCTTGACTGGTTTACCATAATGAATAGTAGAATGAAAGCTCTTCAATTGAAAAATGCTATCTTTTATTTTTGTTTCTTACCTTAATAGTTGGCCCTATTATATACTCGAAAACCTAAAAAGAAAACCACAAACTACACAAATACTCATACAATTCTAGGCTACTATGTCATATATATTGAGAAATTAGCTAAAAGAAAACCACCCTTATTCCCCCATTTGGTATTTGAAAAATATTGCCAGAAGGATTAGTCACATGAAGCTAACATAAAAACAATACAAGATCTCTCTCTTTGCAAATCGCGCGCCAATGGTCGAACGAGCAATCCAAGAAGGATTAGTGTCCAAGAAACAATCAACCGTTCGAACTGACTTTTCAAATACTTATAATAAATACTCGAAAACCATTCCCATAAAATGGTTGTTTCACTACATATCCGGATTCTATGTTTAATTAAGATCAGAAAGTAACATGTAAGTATGAAATTAGAACCAAAAACGAATAGAAAGGGGGGTTGGTGTTCTAACAATATTGAAGTTTAACATCAGAAGAAGCCCGAGAAAATCCCATGATTTGGGACTTAATTAATCGACGTCTAAGGTTGGATTTGGCTGTGAAAATGGAGAGTTGTTGCAATGAAGTCCCATGCTTGAGCAAGAACTGAATGAGCCTAACTTCATCCAAACATTCCATGAACCCTTCGATTCTCACAACCTTAAGATGAACAAGAAACGATTTTAAAGGCTCCATTTGAGTTTCCCAGAATTGTTCTTCCCCTGATATAATCCTTTCCCATTTATCCTTACGCCAATCCTAAAAACAGAATAAACCAAAAAATGTATATTCACAAGTTTTGAATATTTGATCAATGAACAGCCAAAATTGATATTTGTGTGCGTGAAAATTACAAATTTGATCCCTGCTTCGAAGAAAGGTAAGTCCCTGTGATTTTATGGTTGGATAAAACCTAAACAATTGTATCTATCGTTTGTAATCGTTGGCAAATTAAATAAGTGGAAGTTAATTATTTAGGCGATTAAAAACAACAATGACTATTTTTTAGATTTCATCAAACTATAAAAACTAAAACTAAATTCTAATTTTCTTTCGATCAAAGTTTTAGTTTTTGAAAGTATATGAACTAAACTTAGAATTTGTCAAAATCTCTGTTGGAAACTTATGGTCAAAAGGTGCATGAGATAAGACTTTCTCAAAGACACCTTCATATAAGACAAAAAAAAGTTTGACCATATTCGATGGATGTGACGTTTTTAGAAGAGATGTCACATTTTATTTTGACAAATACTTTAAAAATATTAGATCCATTTTGACAATAAAATTTCAAAAAAAATATATCTTTACAATTTTTTGTAAACGGTTAGTTTCTTCAACCATGGAGATCAAAGCTTAAATAAAAAATTATTACCTTTCTTCCCTTGGTGCTGCCGTCGACGATTTTGATTGTGAGTGTATGAAGAATGGGACAGCTTCTGAAAATGTTTGCTAACCCCCGACCATTGTGCTTCTTAAAAACTGTTTGGAGTTCCAAAGATTTAACGTTGTTGAATGCAGGCAAATGACATGTAAAGTAATTATTGCTGGATAGAACCTGCCATATCCATAAAGCTTACTAAAATCAATATCTGACCAACCATTTCATGGAGTGAAAACAAGTATACATTTTAACCCAGGCAAATTGAACTAATTATAACAAATGACTATCATATAAAGTGTGTGTAGAGTTATTTCAGAAATCAAATGTAGCAGGATAATAAACTCAAAACAAAACTTTTATCTTCAAGGGAATGTTTGCATTGGGGGAAGTCAAAAAAAAGTTTAAGAATTGAGTAGTTAGATTGAGGAATTTTAATGAATGATTGCACGAAAAATCATATTTGGATAAGGTTGTTTAAATGAGAAATTATAAAAAAAATTATGGGTTGACAAGGAGTTATATAAAAATTATGTTTGGAGAAAGTTGTTTGGAAGAGAGGTCGTAAGAAAAAATCTTGGTTTGGCAAAGGTTGGTTAAAGGAAGGGTAGGATTAGAATCGATTAAAAAAATGAAAGATTGAAATGTGGAGTTGCAAGAAATCTTTTGTACCCTAAACAAACATGGTAAAATTTACCCCCACATTCCTTTGGGCATCTTCTCCCACGCCCATGCATGCCCAAAAGGCATTTAGGCTAATGAGTTGCTAACCATTCATTATTGTCATTATTTGGGTGGCGTAGATAAAAAATTTAAAGAGAGAAAATAATAATCAATGGAAAAGTTTTGAGTAAATATAAACCAGTACACCAAGTATCCGTTTATTGAATAGTTAAAAGAGAAATAAACGAAAGTAACTTAGTGCTCAAAACCCACACAAAAGATTGATAAGTGCACAATAGTAGGATATGATTTATCAAATGGTTAAAAGAGATTGAAATGACCCCAGTAATAATGGTCAAAAAGGGTATTAAAAAATCAAAAGAATGTATCTAAAAATTAATTTTCTTAATATTTCTTGGTCCAAAGAGTACTTAAACTTATGGAAACACTAATGAATGTCAATACTATCAATTTTTAACGATTAAAAGAGTAATCATTGTGTTAGTGGAGATCCAAACCGACCTGAACTCTATCAAATTGTTTTCAAAGACGTGAAATTTAAGGCTCAAATTTATGTTTTGGCAAAAGTAATAGAGTGTGGAGTGGTAAATTGAAAGGGCAGTAAAAAAAACAAAAACTTACATCAACGAAGGAAGTTTGAAAAACCAAAGAAGTGGCAGTGGAGATTCCAGAGAGAAGAACAGAGACGCTCTGAAGCTTCATCTTCGTAGGAAAATGTTGAGAGCAAAAACCCAAAGAAGCTTCATCGAGAAAACCCAAATCCTCCAAAACAAGTTCATCAATGACGCCATTGTTGACCCAAACAAGGCTCTTCAGATTAGGCGCCGCAATCTTAACCCAACTGGGTCTCCGCGGTTCGAAACACCCACATATCCCCAACCTCTGTAATCTTGCCCCAAACACATCCAATCCCAAAAGCTCCAAACACCCCTCGAGGCTAAAATCCTCAAGAACAGGGCAGTGAACCCGCAACGCCCTCAGCATATAGCAGCTCTCCAAATTGAGTTTCTTCAAAAGGGGAAATGAGGATTTGGTGAACAAATCCAAAACAGAGCACCGATCTAATTGCACGCGTGCCAGGGAGAGGGATTTCAGTGATCGGAACCCGCCGCTCATGACGGAGGACGGCGGCAGGTGGAACCCCAAATGGGTGGAGCGGAGGCTGAACACTTTCAACGAATCGGAGGCGATTATACAGCGGGGGAAATTGAAGTGGTCGCGGGTGGAGATTTCGACGTGGAGCTCTTGAATCTGGTGCCGGACGGCGGCGCGGAAGAGTCCGTTCAGGCGGGAGAAGCCGAGGGTGGCGGAGAAACGGAGGAGGCGAAGGTTGGATTGGCCGTGGTCGCGGGCGTTGAGGATGCCGGCGATGACTCCGGCGGCGGCGGAATCGAAATCGAGGTCCGGGAGAGTGAGCCAGAGGTGGCGCCACCGGGCGGAGAGGGTGGCGATCTGGGCGATGGTTTTGATCGGAAGTAGGGAGAGGATGTGGTGGAGGACGGCGTCGGGGAGGTGGCTGATGTAGTCGCTGCCGGAATCGGCATCGGCGGTGACGGAGAGCCGTCGTCGCCGGGCGGATCTGGTTTCCATTATTATTATTAATATTATTAGTAGTATTATTATTAATATTCAGAAAGAGTTAATGGTGATTTGTTATTTAATTTTATAATTATGAATGATAATGGTGTGTGTGTGTGTGTGTGTTGAGTGAGATTTGTAGGGATTGAATGTTTCAAAGGATTTTGTGAATCTCAGTGAATTGAGGATGGCGTTTCAGTTTGTTATGGCGTTTCACGATTCATCGCAACTCCTCTTTCTTATTTTTTCTCAAAAGAAATGATTTTTTTAGTCCCGAGAGAAATGAATTTTTAGAATGTGTATTTAATGGTTTATATATACATATATTTTTTAGATTTATTTAATGGTTTATATAAAATTATTGGTTATTTATTTATTTATGAGAAATTGTGCTTGATAGTTCAATTTCACAAAATAATTACAAATTGATAAATTTGAATTTTTTGCATTTATAGTCAAATATACAATATAATTAATATGCACCATACTCTATAGTTTAGAGTATTAATATAGTATTTTGTTATGTATTAATAATACAATACTACATGTTATTAATATAGTATTGTTTATTAATACAATATTATATATTAATTATTATACCGTATAATTTATGTACGGTATGACTTTGATGGCTAAACTTTTTTTTTTCCGCCTTGTATTATAAATATTTTTTCAATTTGTTCTACCTTTAAAAATACCCTTTTATTTATGGTAGAAAATCTTTTTAAATTACAACTTTGAAACTATGTTGCACATTCAAATAAAAATAATATGAAAATTTTATATTTTTAGTGTTAGGTTTGGAATTTAGTTTCCGTTTAATTGGTTCATGTTTCAAAAGTGAACACTTTTGCATAAATTTTAATGATGTTCATTTTTTGTCTTTAGATTTGGAATCCACTTTTAGTTTAGTTCTTATTTTAAAATTTAACTTATGAGTTAATGTAGTACAATGGCTTTAAAGGAATGAGATTTAATTAAGATTGATAACTTTATCCATCAGTGATCAAGTTTTACGTATAAACAAATCACGATGATGAGATGATGATAAGAGGTTGAAAGAATATCATGATCTTTGCATCATCGAGTACTATAGAGTATAATGTTGTTGTAAGGATTAAAGGCTTGAAGACAAGTTAATTCTAAGGTGACGGGTTCAAATGGCATGGCTCAAGTGGTCAAATAAAGTTTTAGAAGCTTCAGGTGATGAATTCAATTTATAGTGACCACCTACGTGACAATTAATTTCCTTCAATCTTTTTTGGCATCCAAATGCTTATGATCAGACGGTATATTCCGTGACATTAGTCGAGATATGCAAAAGTTAATCTGAACAATTACGGCTATTAAAAAAAAAAAGACGACTTCGTTTTTAAGAGATGCAATCAGTTCTCTTTTATTGAGTAACAATTACATTCTCTCTGTTTGCTCTTGATGTTATTAACCTATACCACAAATATATTTTATAATAATTCCACTGTTAGTCCAAACAAGCCAAAAACTTAAAAGGAGGGTTAGTCAATATTCCAATTTTTTCTTTAAGAATATGCAATTTAATCTTTATGAAAATAATTAAAATATAGTATTTAAAGAAATTAATGGAAATAAAATGTCTAAGAAATATATCACTTTATCTTCAATATATATTACTTTAAAACTGATTTTATAATAGTAATTGGGTTGTTTTTCTTTTCTTTTTTTTTGAAAGGACGGTTAGGCTTTTGTCATTTATGATCGGACTTGTAACATTACTCCTCTTTCGGTGTTGAATCTAGGGACAGACATAGATACCTTGTTTCAAAGAAAATTCATGATCTAACTTATATATCAATTATTGAACATGCTATGATTGAGAGTTTTTTCATGGTTAATTTTTTGTATCTAACTTTTATTAGGCTATTTTTGTAATTTACCCTACAAAGATCACATTGGGTAGCATTGAAGGCCTACATTGTTTATAATTGATTTAAATTAATAAAAGATATTAATGATTTGGGCCAAATTATGATAATAACACATTAACATCCTAGAGGTTGCAGTCAAAAGCACATGATACTATGGTCCTACAAAAATCTACCAAAATGGCACTGATTTTCCAATTTTAGTTTTAATTATACGATCGATTATTCAACTAATAATTGTAATTTTTTTATTTTTTAAATAAAAATTTAAATATGATTTATAAGATACCCGGCATTTTGGAACTGAATATAGACTTCTTCTTTTTTTTGTGGATGATCTGAATATAGACGTGACCGTAAATAAGCTAGAGAAAAAAAAAAACATGCTATACGTTTAATATATTTTAATTTAAAAAATATAAAGAAATTCTAAAATCATAAAATTTTATAGGGCAATGATTTATTTTTATTGAATTGGCAATGATTTTGTTAGAGAATACATAATATTTGTTTTTAGTTCTATAACAAATGAGGGATTCGATTCTTTTTTGTTATGAAATTTAATATAATTAGTATTTATTTCTTTGTTCAGATTTATTTTTAACCTTTCCGTTGAGAATATTTAATTTCTCTCGCGTTAACAAATAAGAGGGCGATAATACCATCCATCTAAAAACTCTTAAAATAAAATTATGGTTTTAGGTAGAATGTTGTTTGTTATAAACGGATATGAAAGTAAGTAGAAAAGAGAATATAGAGAGAAAATTATGAGAATTCTTATTCAATGGTGTTCTCTACAAGCATTTCAACACTTATATTTATAGTGTTGTGAAGATGTTAAGTTGGCTATTAGATAATCAATCATGGCTAAAACTAAGGGGTAGTGGGTAATAGGGAAAGAATACCCATTAGTGGTTAGTGGGGTAGTTACATTATCTAAAAATAGATAGCTATTATTCATAACACTCCCCCTTAGCTATCTATTGTATACAAGTTTATGTCTTGAACAAGTATTGCCTCATTAAAAACCTTGCTAGGAAAACCCATTGGGAAAAACCTTAGTCAAGGGAAAAAGAGTGCAATACTTTTGCTCCCCCTCATAAAAGCATCACTTTGAGTTTGCATTCCAACTTTAAGAATCAATTTCTCGAATGTTGCAGTAATCAATGTCTTTGTAAATACTATTGCTTTACGAATCTTCATGATATAACGATTCCTTCACATGTAAATAGATAATTAGCTTCAGATCTAGCTTTGTGAGGATCAAATAAATTTCTCTTATCTGCATAACTAATTAGATAATCAAGGTTCAATTTGTTAGAAAACAGTTATTGCAATAAGATACGACACTTGATCAAGGACCAAGTATTTATTGATCAACATCTTCTCGAGCATGTAAAATATTGTTCTTTATATTAAGTTACAAAACATCATTCGAGTGTTCAAGAGATATGTTTTTATATACATAAAATCTCGATATAAAAAAAAAATTATGAAATAATTGATAATTAAATATTTCATCTGCTAAATATTTAATTTGAAAGCCAATGCAACACTTTATTTTTTGAAATCTTACAACTCAAATTCTTTCATAATATATATTCTATTGAAATTAGAAGCTCTTCAAGAATTTCTATCATATTTATATCACCAATATATATACATAAATAATAATAAATCCTGATTGTGGTTTCTTTAGAATTATATTCATAAGATGTGCATGATCTTTTTACATATCAGGATGATTAGATAGTTTGATGTTAGTTATTTCATCCACCATAAGAGAATATTTCTCCTCACAATCAATATCAGGTCTTTACAAGAACTTTTGTGTACCAAGTCTTGTTTTATCTCATGACCTTTTTTTTTATTTCTTTTATAAACAAATACTCATTTTCATCAAACATGTGTTTACATCTTTAGAGGTATGAAGTACAAGTCCAGAACTCTTTGTTTTGAAAGTGAGTGTAATTCTATTTATATTGCTTCTTACTACTATAGATAATCATTTAAGTGTCGACAGTCTTTGACAAATCTATGTCAGAATTCTCACTTTCATAAATAATATCAAGAACAACATTATAACTCAGAATGTTGTCAACAACTATATCAATTTGGTTCCATTTTTCCATGTCATCACATAACTGATCGAGATCTCTTTATTATTCTCATATACATTTTCAACATTCGTTTGACTAGTCAAATTTAAGATTTCTCCTGGAAATCCACATTCTCGAGAAATTTTACCTTTGGAACTCATTACTCTACTATGCTTCAAGCATGTGATAAATTATTAGTTGTAACAACATGTTGTAATATCAATTCTTGATGATGCATTTGCATCTTAATTACTTTCTTTATCACCTCTAAATACATCTAGCATTCGATTTTCAAATGAATTATCATTTGAACTTACAGTTCACAATGATACGTAGAATACTTAAATAAGACATTATATAATTTGTCTTTGAACTTCAGTTCACATTGATCCGTATGAAGATCTAAATGAGTATTTTTCCAACTTTTCTCAATTCTCCCTAATGTTGGAAAACTTTTGCTCATCAATATCAATTAGCATATTGTGTAATAAACATAACCCAACAAGGGTTCACGATATCTAATAATTAAGAAAATATATATTTCTAGTCTCATCTGGAGACTGGATTTAGTATATTGTGGTGGAGCAATTTAAACAGTTAATGCATATTAAAAATTTGCAGATGGAATATATTTGGCTTCTAGTCATAAGCTAATTGTATTGGGAGTATTTATGGTAGGTTGCATGTCTAATATATATATAGGCAACACTTGTGTACAACACATTGTCATGATATAACTATTTATACCAATTAGTATACACATATCTTAATACATAAACTTCAGGTTCTTTAAAGTTTTGTATACTTTCTAAAGTATATCATGGTAAACTTTGCTTTTCTATGCAAAATAATATTTATTTTTCGAAAGTTTAAAGAAAGTCTACTAGACTTTATGTAATTTTGACTTTGGATTCTAATTCAATTAATTCAACTTTCAGGTTAGTTTCTAGGTAGAGGTGTTCCATTTCTGTCAACTTAAATACCTCAGCCTAGACAGAACAATCCTTAGACAAAGTTGAAATTAATCATTTTTTATGCTTAAATCACCAAATATGTCATATTCAATGGGTAAAAAAATGATCATGATCTCTTTAGGAGATTCTTGCAAATTTGAAGATTTACTTCCAAACATTATTATTTCATTATAACATTCACTTCAGGGAATGATATTGATAATTAATCCTTAATACTTTCTCATCACATAATAACACTTTTCTTGATATCATTAATACAATACCATATTTACATGAGCTCATTAAATCAAAATTATTTATTATTGTACAAACATGCAACTACAGATGCATATAATTAAAGTGATGAACATTTCTCAATTCAAGAATTGTGCAACTACCTATGCTTTTATCATATACAATTCTTAATTTTTAATCACGTAACTTCTGGTACATTAATATAAAATAATTCATCATCGATGCAACTTCGAGCGCATCAAATATAAACTAATTATGAGGTGAATGATTAACCACATATTTCTAGAGAATAATGAACATGAATGATACCATAACTATATTAAAAACACTTAAGATGTATAACATTACTTAAATTATGTGTATTATTTAATGCATAAAATTCAACATATTTTAAGAAATGATTAACCCATGCATATAACGAAACATATTTTATGATATAATTTAAATTCAATATTAGTATAAATCATGCAACTTATCTTAAATATCTATTACCATAATATTTGATACAAATCTAACCATCATTAAACTGAAATATATCATTTTTTTTTACCTTCTAAAATGGTAAACTAATCACCTCAAATTTTGGAAATAATACTCACAAAAATAAAAAAAAATACTGTGTCTGCTTTAAAAAAAACTAAAATCATATTTGAGAACTCAAGCTCTAAATAATGCTGATTTTACAAATAAATTGGGTGAAGTGTGAAAATCCAATGACTACATAATGTAACAAAAGCAATAAAAAGTGAAATTACTTACACTGTAATATTCTCCTTCCCAAAAATAGAAAATTTAAAATCCACACATTGTTTTAGCCTAAAAAATTGGAACAAACTTCGTGCCACACGTTTAAGAGAACGAAAAAGTAAAGTAGAATTTCAAATGAGGCTAGAAAATACTAAAATTTCGTGTAATCGTGTTCATACACCAATAATTTCGTCTTCTAATTCTATTCAAAACATTTCGAAATTGTATTCTTCTAAAAGCTTTCAATAAAAACAATTCAATTTTTAGGAAAATGAGTAAATATATTCTTCAAACAACTAAAAACGTTTAAGTTTATTGAACAATTTAAGACTCATCAAGCATAAGATATCATATGGAGGGAAAGAATTAAGATCTACATAATATTCATCTATTTGTTACGTTAAATTTCTTTTAGAAAAATATATATAGTACACAAAAAAAAACATGATTACAAGAAGAAACCATTCATTGAATCTACTTTTGTGAGAAATAATAAAAGTAATTAATGATCTCCTAGATCAAAACTTAACCTCAAATCCTAGATCGAAACTAATAAAAAAAATCTTTGGGATTATCATAGATACACGTATATAATTCAATAATGTTTATAATAACTCAAATCATATAAATAGTAATACTAAGACTCTTGAAAATATATTTCATAGATTGGATTAATCTAAGCACTAGCTCATAGCTATGGTAAAGAAATAGATACATATTAATTTCTAAAGTTGGTCAAATTCTCTTCAATCAATGACTAAATTTCATAAAATAAATTTAAAGACTAAGCATTAATAATAGAGCTACATATAGAATTTTTTTTATGAATTAGAAAGTGAAATATTTGATTAGTTAAACCAAATAAAATGTTCATGCAATAATACATACTTAATTTTTCTTTTATTAGTACAATTCATGTATAAAGCTGAAATAAAAGAAATTATGAGGCATCAATTAATTAAAACAAGATATATACCTGACCAATTTCCCCTTAGCTTGAACTCTGTTGTTCTCCACAGGTAAAAAAATAACCTCCATAGTATTGTCGATCTATTGCCGCACATCATTGTGAAGAAATTTTTCAAAACAATTGATATGTTTTTTAACAAATGAATAAAATATCATATATCTTCAACGGATATTTTTCCTTTCCATCCAATTGATCATGTGTCATGTCTCTTTCTCTTATGAAATGAAGATCCCAGTGATTAGAACTTCGTGCTGATAACGTGTTATAAACGGATATGAAAGTAAGTAGAAAAGAGAATATAGAGAGAAAATTATGAGAATTCTTATTCAATGGTGTTCTCTACAAGCATTTCAACACTTATATTTATAGTGTTGTGAAGATGTTAAGTTGGCTATTAGATAATCAATCATGGCTAAAACTAAGGGGTAGTGGGTAATAGGGAAAGAATACCCATTAGTGGTTAGTGGGGTAGTTACATTATCTAAAAATAGATAGCTATTATTCATAACAGTTTACGCTTAATAAAATACCCAAAAATTTTAAAAACTAGTTTAACACCATATATCTATGATTCACTGAATCAACAATTGTTGAATTAAAAAAAATCCAAAAATAATACTCATTTAAATTAATGCACATGCAAGAAGAAGATTGAGAAAAATGTAATGGGAAAAGTTCGACTAGCCAAAAGATATATAATATATTTCGTACAACCTAATAATTATAAGGTTATAGTTCAAATCCCCTTCACAATTGTTGTTGAATAAAAAAAAATTGACGACGGAAGAGCGAGCAATATAAACATCGCAGAAAATAGAGTTTTTTGCATTGTTCATTAGCAGGGGGTTTATCCTTTTGCATTATAATGAAATTAATATGTAACAAAAACAATTCATATTTCTATCAACAAAACAAAAGCAATCAATCTGTTGAATTATTAGGCTTTTACAACTAAGAATCAATATTCCAAAAACGTGGGAGAAAAACAAAAAGAGTGCATAAAGTTTGTTTAAAAGGAGAAAAAAAGGGTTAATTAGTTTGGTTTGGTTTTGTGGTGACTCTTATATAACAAAACACAACAGCAAAAGCAGCCGTAGCAAGGCCGCCGATGAGCACCCCGCCGCCGGCGATGGAGGTTTGAAAATGATGCTTTCCCAGCCGTCTGATTTCAGGACCGGCCGCCGCCTGATTCTCCACTTCCTTTCCAATTTCAGCCTCATGAAACCGCGTCGCAGTGGCAACCTGCGGCGCGTAGGCCGCACTCGCGGCCGTGAGTTGAAACAACAAATTTCCAGCAAGAATTAGACACAGCAAACCAAGTCGGACCATAGCCATACTAATATTTGTGAAACTAACTTTTATCATACAAACATGAAATGCCCTCTAATATGTATCTGAATTTGATTTTTTTTTTTTTTTTTTAATTTGAAAATGGAAACTTGGATGAAATGGGGAAAGAGCCAGCTTATATAGAGAAAAATTCATGGTTTTATATTTATTTGTTTGTTTGTTTTACCTAATAGATTTCTAGATGACTTTCTTAGTCAACGGGTGAACAAAATGCTTACTTCATTAGTTCTTGGTGGTAGATGTGTTGTAATAAATTTATGGGGTTAATAAAGAAGAGGTGGTGGTTTGGAAAGGACAGCTATAATCTGGTATTAATGTAATTTACTTACTCTTTGCAGATTGGCATGAAATGACTTATACCAAATATAATGTTTTTAATAATATTTTGGTCTTCGGTAATTTTTTTTTTTTTTTATTCAAAAGTTAGAATAAAGGACACCGATACTTTATCAAAAATCTGAATTCAAACTTGTAACTTCTATGCGTAGTCTCCGGTGCTTCTTAAACTCTATACCAAATATAGCTATTGATTGTGAGTTTATCTATTTTAATCTTCATATTTTTCAAGTATCCATTTTAATATTGGTACATCTATTATTATAATTTTATGTTATTTTTATATAAATTTTTGAATTACAATTTAGTGTATCAACTTCTTTAAATGTATTAAAAATTTGTAGGTTTTTTTTTTTTTGTGTTAGGCATATAACTTGCATTAAAATTTTGAAAGATGAGTAATTATATAAAAATTGACCTTATGAAACTAAATGATAATAATGAAAATAATTTGAAAGTATATTTTCTATATACATTAAAATGAACCTAAAAGCATAAGGTTGGAAATAAATTCTAAAGTCAAATGGCAGTGACCAACTATAAAAAGACATTTATGTAACATTTAACCTTGAAGCATCCTGGAGGAATAGACCAAGTCAAACCCCTATCAAAAAGTCTTAGGAAACTTCAATTTTACCTTTTATATTTAGAAAAAAAAAAAAAAAAAAATCTAAAGCACATGGTCAGAGGTCAAATTCTGAAAAATATATGTTCTTCCCCAAAAATGCAAACACATTATCAATATGCATTAATCAAACATTTTAAAATAAATAAATTGAGTTTCAAAACGTATTCATAAGTTCCAATATCCTTTCTAATATAATTTAGAAAGCTATCCACAATGCATACCATTTGAGAACATATGGATAATAGCTGTCTACAATTGACACTTGGAGGACCTTTAGATTATATCGTAACCAAAAATTGTTCCTCACATAATTGAATAAGTAATAAATCACACTAAAAAGAATCAAATACTTATGGCTTGTACGCACATCAATTATTATCACCATATATATTGTCTTACTCTTCAATATTTAAAGAAATCGTAAGAAATTAATTTTTAAATAGATAATTACCATAGATTATTTAACAAACAATTTTTTTTAACCAAGAAATCAGATTTTTGTTCCATTTAAGAACATCTGTGCCCATCGCAAGACCTACTAAAAAATAACAAGTGATTTTACAATTAAGTTCACTCCTGAGTCTCTAATTTGAAACTTTCAAAGAAACATATCTCGAAAAACAACTTTGAAAAACAAAAATAATTGACAAGATAATATTTTAAACCACAATATCAAATGGCCCCTATGTTTCGGTTGAACCAGTTTCATCATTGTATTAACTACCAAGCCCACCCTGTCTGGCTTCCCCTGATCCAATAGATATCATTCTTCAATT
Organism: Sicyos edulis; assembly: GCA_036507275.1. Lineage (NCBI taxonomy): Eukaryota > Viridiplantae > Streptophyta > Magnoliopsida > Cucurbitales > Cucurbitaceae > Sicyos > Sicyos edulis. Next base: position 5,140,802 of record CM071846.1, read on the forward strand.
TCTAACACTACTTCACCAGACCCACAACTCTTAAACGTATCACTTTCAAATCGATCCAATCCAACCTTTTTTTCATACAGTTTTGATCCTAAAAGTAATTCCTTTTTCATAAGAATCAACCCATATAAAACTATAAGTTTTACCCTAATCATGAAGTGGTCTTCCCATATCCTTATCTGCAGCCTTGGCCTATACTTTAGATGGAGAGTGTTTAGTACTGAAATATCAACCATTCAAACAAATTAAACACCAAGCATTTATACAGATCATTCGACACGTAACACGATCCTAGCATCGGATATCAAATCAGGCACACATATCAACCTCACAGGAAGAAAGGTTAATTAGAAGAGTTCTAGTGATTTAGTTTTTCATCCCTAGTTCAAATCTTCCTAAGCCTACTTGTACTTATGACAAACAACAAGAAAAAAAGTTACAACTTGCACACAGAAGGGCAATCATATTAATTGTCCGAAAAATTGATTCCTGACCTCCATTCACCCTTCATAAACTTTACAATGGTCAAAGATCAAAGCTGGCTAGACAACTTCTTCAGCAGCACAGTCCTCAGAGTGATCGGACGTTATTGTGGACTCGGAACTCAGACTTAGTGAAGTTGACCCTAGAGAAGAGATTGAAGACCTCTTGATTTCAGGAGAATCCTTTGTTGATGATTCTTTTTCTTTTAGTAATGTTGGAATTGAGATATTGGGAAAATTGAGGCGAGCTGAAGTGCCATACATGGCCCTTGCAGCTTCATCATAAGCAAGAGCAGCATCAATGGCAGTTGGAAATGTACCTAACCAGAGCCGACTTCCCCTATTCGGTGCGCGAATTTCCGCAACCCACTTCCCCCATGTCCTTTGCCTAACTCCTCTGTAATTACATCGCAAATTCTCTGGCCCACCCTTGCCCTTCATGCAGCCCTTCTTTGATCCCTTCGCTGGCACTTTACGGGTGCTGGCCGCTCCATTACATGTATCAAGGTGATCATTGTAATCTTTCCATTTTTCAAGAGTCTCTACCACGGATGCAGATCCAGGCCGTCTTGTTTGTAATTTTTCTAATTTAGGCATCCAGGAAATGTTTAGATTGGACTGAACAAATCAGAAAGATCACAAAAGGCCTGTCACCATAACAAGACGATTTCAATTTTCATACTATAAACAATAAAATCACAAATAAAGTAACCTCTGTGCACAGAGAGTTCTTTAGGCCATATGTTCATCAGAACGTGTAGGGAAAAGCTTTCATAAAGTTTTTATTGTTCATTCCATCGTCAACATGATTTGTGTTTCTACGACGGCCCAAGAACACGGTCGTTCTTGGGCTCAAGTACCATTACCAGCTTGATATATATGAGTAATACTACGAGAATAACTCAAATTTCAAGTATTCACTAGCTTGTAACTACTCAATTTCAAGTATTCACTAGCTTGTAACTACTCGTGCTATATCTGTGTACCCAAAGAATCTCCATCTTTCGTGCCTAATAAGAAGAAAGGGCATGTCTGCCACCCAATGCTCATAGAAAATATAACACTATCAATCTCATCATGTGGTGACACCCTTATGTTGTAAAATATTAACAATATTCATAAATAAATAAAGGCTAAATTATAAATGTTAGAATGTAGTCCCTGTAGTGAACAGAAAGTTATTATTCAGTCCCGGTGGTTTTAAAAACTAGAATTCATTCCTTTTATCAAACCTAAAAAAATAGCTCGTGTCATTTGTAGTTGTTGGCAAATTAAACATGCGAATGTTAACTACTCATGTGTCAATATTAACGGTGTGGGTTAAGTAATTGATTTCACAAAAATATCACACCTTTTACATTTAAATAGTTACATCCACGAACTTAATTCGCCAATTATAGCAGCTAGCTTTTAAAACCATGGGGATTATACTCTAACTTGCTTCACCAATTTATAATCAACCAATGAATTTTTTTTTTGATGAGAAACATATCTTCGTTCAAATTCTTCACACGTTAGTGTACTCTACAGTCATTCCTAAAATAATTTCTGTAGACTGCAACTTTAGCACTTAAGGCATACACTCTGCCTAAGCTATTGCTAATTCCAAAAAAGAACAAAACAAAATTAAACTGTTACCCTTTTCCCTACTATACAATATTCATGTTTGCTACAAAGAGAACTGGAGCTTCGTGTATACTTTCTCTAAGCTCAGTCCCAGTTATAATATCTCTAAGCCAAGCACACACAACTATAAAGTCCCCCAAGTTCTCAAAAACTAGTTTAAGAAAAACACACATCTATAATTAAAAGTTGCAACAAAAAGCTCGATTGAATATAGCTCTTTTTTTTTAGAGGAATTAGAAAAGATAGATCGTTTAGATATGAATTTGAAATTAATAATTAAAAAATAATTATTAAAAATGAATTATTAAAAATGAATAGGTAAAAATGATAAGATTTTTTTAGTAGTTTGAAATAAATAATTAGAAATGACTTATTAAAAAATGAGGAATTATTTTTAGTAATAAAAATAAAAAGTTGTTTTTGAGTAGTTAAGACCGGTTGGATAACCCTTTTATTTTTAGTTTTTATAATTTTTGAAATTTAAACAATTAGTTTGGATCTGGTTTTCTTTAAAAGCAATTTTTTTTTTAACATTTCTTTAAAAGCAATTAGTAAAGAGCAATACTTTTTTTTGAAACAAGAGTAATCATGCCCGTCTCTAGGCCAAGCACCTGGAGACATCGAAGGAGTAATGTCACAGCTGAGTCTCGAACCTGGGGCCTTGAGAAAAGCATACCCTTAAAGCCCAAGTCTTCAATCACTGTGTCACCCCTTGGAAAGGGTAAAGAGCAATACTTAGTAAGGGTGGGTAAGTATTTTACCTTAAAATCACATATTTTTATTTTTTTGCATTTCTCTTCCTACTTTAATTTTTCTATCCATCAATCAAAGTCAATTTTTTAAAAAAAGTAAACATATGTGACTCTAAGGAATACTCACTCATCCTCGTCCTTACCTAAGTATTGCTAATTAATAAATATAGTATCTACTTAAAAATGGATGGGGAATTATTGACTGATCTCAATCCCCACAAATTTCTCTGCAGAATTTTAACTGTGAATTTCGGGGGATGGGATTAAAAAGAGTAACATGAATGGAGACGATAAAGTCATCTTGTCCCGTGGACATCTCTATCCACAGTTGCAAAGTGAAAACCCCATTTGATTTTTTTCCATCTTTTTCCAACTCAAAACCGAATTTACATAACCCTTTAGGTGAACCCCAAGATTCAGCAACACAAACAATGCATACAGTTCAAAGTCCTTCACTTTACGAAACAGAAACAAAAAGCCCACTTTTTTCATTTCACAATCAGAAACAAATATCCCCTATTTAGATGCTAAATAGAATCTGAAATCCTGTAAAAAAAAATTTCTAGGGAAGCCAAAAATAAAAAATTTTAAAAAAGAGAAAAGAAAATACCTGTTGGGCAGTAAAATTGCGAGGTGGAAGAAAGGACGGACATTCCGATTCTAGAGAGGCATGCACCAACACACGGTCGCGTTGACGACAACAAACTGGACGAACGGGGAACCCTACGCCTCCAACTTCCAATTTCACCTCTCCAATATTCTTGCTTTTTTATTTTTTGGGCTGAACTACCAAAGGCCCAATTAATATTTCTAAATAAAAACAAGTTTTGTTCCTTTTTTTTTTCACTCATTTCTAGACCAAGCACGGCAATACATAATGTCATACGTAAATTTCTAACCTGAAACTTTAAGGGAAACATATCTTCAAAACTCAAATTTTTAATTACTCTACCACCCTTTAAAAACTTTGTTCCAAGGACCTTCTTACCAACTTTCATGAAAATGAAAAATATTAGAGAGAACAAGAAATAAGAAATAAGAAATAAGATTGTGAGTCTTTTAAAAAAAATAATAATAATAATACTTTTGTTAGCATGTATGTAAGATACATCCAGTGATAAACACAAATTACAAGAAAAATCTCTAGTTCAAAACTTAAATATATTGATCATAATCATTACAGAGATTTGATTTTTTACGCTAAAAAACTATGTTGCTGATGATATTCTACCAGAGTAGAAGATTTCTGAGTACTTGAGTCTTAAGTTTTCTCACCTTTAGTTTTGAAATAACAAAAACGAGTGAACTAATTTTTAATTTCATGATGTAATTATTTTAATTGTAAATTTAATATTTTTTAAAAATAAACTAAAAATTAAGTAAGAAACCTTAGTAAAATGAAATAAGAATATTTAATTTTAAAATATTAAATTAAAATGAATATTATTAAAGATAAAATAGAAATTAACTCAATGATCAATGACAGAGTCAGTTATCTAATTTAATATTAATTTATTTAGTATTTAAGAGCAGTTTTGTATTCTATACAGGGGTCTTGATCCCATTTGCTTACAAAAAAACAAACAAATAGAAACTAGATCATTTGATTATTATACTTAATAAAATATTTCCGTACGCGCAAATGGGTCGGTTTCTTAGCAAGCATCCAATCATTGGCAACCGTTGATTTTTTTTTTTTTTTGAGATTACAATAATTAGAGGTGGAAGAGACTCGAAACCTAAAATTCTAAGTCGTTAGACATACATTGATACAGCTTGAGCTACTGCTCGATTGATCATCCATCGGTTGAATTTGGTTCTAGGCTTTTGAATGAAATGATGAATGAATTTGGGAAACTGGATTTGATTCAGCAATTTGATTTATAATTTTATTTATTTTTTAAATTATTATATTTGGTGCCATGGAACAACAAATGCCACGTGCCCCTTCCTTCCGCCTTCCAATGGAAGCCAATTTTGTCGCTTCCAATTCTGTATTGCCCTGTTTCATGTTTTGTGTTCATTGTTTCATTTCCCCTGTTTTTTTGGTCCTTCATTCTTTGTGTAAGTAAAAATGGCGTAATTCGTGCTCATTTGGGATTCAATCGCTGTGTCCATGGCCTATCCTGACGATCCCCTTTCTGTGTTTCCTTTGACCAATTTGCAGATCGGGTATGCTTTTTCTTTCTCTCAAATTCACTTCTTCCTCTTCATGTAACATGAATGTTCATTGAATTCGCTTTCAACATGTTTGTTTGACATTTCGATTCGTAATCGTGTTTCATGAATTCTTACACAAGCATCTGCCTGATTTGACTTTGTTATGAAAGACGCAAAAATGTAAAAGAACGTGACAGAAAACACACCATTTATGTTGTTCAATGTGTTAACTACATATCTACGGTTAGAGGAGATAACGAAATATATAATGTCGATAAATTGGACCTAGGAATTTAAGAGAGTTAAATCTCAGATTAAGATTTGGGTGGAGCCTAGACTGCACCCACCACACATGCCACCCATTTAAAAGCCACTAGAAAATCTCTTATAAACAAAAAAGAATAATAAATAAATAAGTAAAAGAAATTTGTGGTTTTTAAAGAGGTGGCATGTGTGGTAGGTGCAACCTGAGCTTTATCCAAATCTTTCTCATTACAAAATAGGCTCAAATACATAAAACAGTTTGAGACATATCTCGACACGATTGTGTGAATTTAACTCTTTTTTCTGTTGACGCCTTCATCCATTCAGCGACCTGCAGTCTTATCTCTCTGATCTTAGCCTGTTCTTGGCGCCTGAGAGTAAAAAGTTCTATGTCTTGGTGGACAATCGGCCATGGTTGAGAGAATTTGGTTTGCGGCCTGCTCGCTTGTGGCAGCTGATGGTTACAAAGGTTTTATTCCAACTTCAATCCTGTTCAAGTTAGTTTATCGATTTTTCTTGACTCTTTTTTTTTTCGATTTTGCAGTCGAGACATTCTCCTTTTGCAAACAGGAAAGCACGGAGGGATAGAAATAGTGAACGAGCGGCTTATCAGAGACCGAAAATTACGAAACCGAAGAAGTTTGTGCGGTGGTTGCCATTGATCAATGCAGCTACATTGTCTCAGAAGAAACTTCTGCTTCAACTTCTGCTTCCTATGATTCCTGTGAAGAACCTTCGAAAATCCTTTGTCTTAAACCATGAACTGCTTAGGACATTGTATGGTTTTATTGTTTTTGAAGTTTCATGGAGCAATGTTAGAGGTATAAACTACTTTAATGAGCTTCAGGTACAAAACCCTTCCTCATGTGTTTTGTCTGTTTGGTGTGTTGTAATTGTCTGTGCTCAATGGTTTCATCATCTATCACCTGCAGACGGATACCTCTCTGTACATAGAGGCTAAATATATGCAACGATGGGAATTTGATTGCATATCTCAGGCTGCAGGGAACATATCTTCTTGGTTCACCGGTTCACCCTCAGATGGGCAACTTTTGAAGAATTATTTGGAATCAGTCACAGGTAGTTGTGTTTCAGATAACTTCTGATCAAGTATCTTTTTTCTGTTTTTCATGTGGAGAGGTTTAGAATGGTGCACTGCACGTTTGAGTTGTTTACAATATCAGGTTTATTTACAAAGGGCTTTTGTTTGATAATGTTCTTGCAATGGTTAGAGTCTATTAGTCCCCGAGGGGCAGCCCAACGGTTAAGGCTACGGACTCCAAGACATGCTTTCTTGAGAGATTTCTAGTTCAAAACTATTGGGAAATGCTTAAACTAGAACCCCCTTTGAAGTATTTTGGTGCCACAGTCTAAGGATGGGCCAGTGGTACCCCGGCTATAGGGGAGCAAAACTCCAATTTCTCAGTTTTCCGAAAAAGAAAAAAAAAGGTTAGAGTCTATCATGGAATAACTTAATAGTCAAGAAAATCTTAAGTAACTAAGAAGTGATGAGTTCAATTCATGGTGGCCACCTACTTTGGAATTAATTTTCTACAGGTTTCCTTGACATCCAAATGTTGTAGGGATCAAGTGGCATGTCCTATTAGAATAGTTGTACTACGCGTAAGATGGTCCAGACACTCACAAAAATTTGAAAATACAAAAAAGAAAAAAAAAAGAAGAAGAAGGAAAGGTTAGAGTCTGCCTTGTATCATCAATTGATATATATATTAATTTAATTCTAGTCTCTAGATTACGTATAATTATGTATTGTTTGAAAATGTTTGTTAAATAAATAGTGTTCCATGACCTATCCCATTTTATAAATTGCATGGCTATGGTTTGATTATCCTTATAAATGATCCAAGCACATCTTTGGCTGTTATTACTGACTACTGAGTAGCAGATGGCTGCTGGGTACCTTCAATGGCCTAGAAAGTTTCAACTCAACTATTTCATTTTCAATGCCATTTTTTCAGGAGAAATTTTCCATGATGCTGAAGACATTTCCCCTGATGTTGAAGATAATTACATCAATGGCATTCCCATTATGGAGGATAAGATTATCTCCTACAAAAACTTGTACATTAAAGATGAATCTACCACTGCAGAAGACACCACAAATGCACTACAGACACCTTCCCCTACTGGTTCCAATAAGAGAAGAAAAGTAACAAAGTTTATTGGCCCAAAGAATGAGGATGCTACCTTTCTGGAAGAGAGAAATAACATAATTTGTGATTTTCCAAGAGTCTCAGAGATTTATGATGCTAATTGTCAAGATGTAGTTGAGGTTACACAATACAAAGATGTATTAATTTTGTTTAGGTTCGATGATCGAGACCTTCCATTTAAGTTGAAGCAAATAATAATGTCTGATCTACGGCTGCTCACTTTGTTAGAAGCAGGTCTTCCATCTTGGGTGATCTTTCTTCAATCTTACCCTGTGTTTTGTCATCTCTATCGCCCTTGGATGTGCCTTTTTGCAAGAGCTCTATATGTTCTAGTATCAGTTATCACTGTTCTCATAGGATTCTATGATCTATACAAAAATATCCCACTTTTGAAGGTAGCAGCGTCTCGATTGTGCGGTCCCCTTTTCGATTGGATTGAGAATTGGGAGATGTTATCAAGGATCAAATATTTGGGAACCATGTTGTTCTTACATAACTCTGAGAAAGCTCTCAAGTGGTTTCTTACTTTTTCACGTACCACACGATCATTTCTTTCGATTGTTGCTCAGCCACTCGCTAGTCCTGTCATAGAACTTCTAACATTCCTTCTTCCTGTTTGTAGTACTTTTATCCAAGTTGTTGGGAACTTCTTTTCAGTGATCTGGGATGTGATTGAATTTTGTGGCAGTCTTGTTGTTGACTTAATTGAGCTGTTGTTCTTGCCATTGTGGTTCATTTTCTCAACCTTATGGAGATGTGGTAGGTTTATATTGCCTTTTCTATTTATTCTTCATCTTCTCAGTGAAAACAGTTTGTCACAAGTTTTCTAATCCCTTTTCTTTGCAGTAACAATGATTGTGCTTCCCATAATCCTGATCATTTCAGAAATATTATATGTTCCCATCAGAGCTGTCCTCTTATTAGCTAGTTTTATCCCTCACGTATGCACATGCATTTGTGATCTGTTCGGAGACATACGACATTTTCTCAGTAGTGTTTCCCAAGTCGTTTCCGTTTCAGAGGTAACAGTCGTCACGTCTGAGGTTTCTGTTTGGCGTACGCTTTGGGACGATCTCTTCTCTCAGGTACTATACAGCAAACAATTACTAGCTACTCATGCTATATACTGTGGCAACTTTGCAGTTATTGTGTAATTTCCTTGCACTAGGTATTTCGAGCTCTTAGAAGTATATTGAATGGATTTGTTGCCTTCTTCATGGCTTGCAATAGACATCGGCTCAGGTAGACTTTTCTATACCTCTTGTCAATTACTAAGAGACTTGAAATAAATCCCTTTTGAAACTTAGTTCTTTTGTGGGATATTTCATAAAACTCGCCACTGATATCTTCCATAATGCAACAGCATCTATAATCATGTACATGAATGTTTCAAAAGATTATCCGGTCAAATGAGAGGCTCGGAACAAGAAAAAAATAGCTGTAGATGCATATGTATTCCAGAGGATCTAGCTAGCATATATGGAAAGGTTATTTTCTATCCCATTTGCTCTAATTAACAATAATTGCTATTCTCATAGTTCTTGTCTAGTTTAAAGTTACAAGTAGATTTTAAAGCCTTCGAATGAACATCACCTGAATATCTGAGACCTGTCCAACGATTCTGCTGTGTTCACAGTCCTCGGAAAAGCGCAAAGTTCACATGGATTAGAAGACTGTTGGTTTAATCAGAAGATTAGGATACATAAGATATACACCCCTTTGTGCATATACATTTTGATTGAACACCGAACACGAGCAGCACGTACATAGTAGATCAGGTTGTACAGCTTTTATACCCCCACAACCTTTCCTCCATGTAGATGGCTCTTGTTTCCCATCAAGATAACATACAGTTGTAAATCATCATGAAATGTAAATAGCTTGTAAAATTAGGGTAAATATAACATCCTTATCTCTGATTGTGTGATGTAAATTGCTCGTACAGATCATTTGAGAAACAGAAAATATGTATTAAATTGTGTTATATGAGACTAAGCTGAAGTGAATGATCAAGTTAACTTTCAAAATCTTTAAATTTTCACCTTTATTTTAATTTTGACATTCAAACTTCCACAACATTTCAATTTAGATAAACTTTGTTGACATATTATTCCGAAGATGACATGAACAGGTTGGAATGACATTATTCCGAACATTTAATGATCATTGAATGATCAAATCCATAGAGCTTGCCAAGTTAATAGTTGATATGAGAAGATAATATAGACTTCATGATAAAGCTTAAAACAGATCTTCTCCCTTTAATCAGTCAAGGAAGTTTTCATATTGAAAATATAACTACTTAGGGAAGTCTTTTGCGAATCTACAATCCCTGTAAACCTGCAATGAAAATGCTGGTTCCGAAAGGAACAGAACCAGTCGGCCGTGTTTCAACTCATAGTTCCACCGGTCTGGTGCAACATTGCATCAATCTCATCTCCATCCTCCATCTCTAGCTGGTAAAATAAATGCTTGTGTTAAAAATTATAGGAATTAAAACATAGGGTATCTATTAGTGCTTAAATCAGAGATAAAATGGTACCTCGTCTGGAGTTTGCTCTGCTCGAAGACGACGACCATCAAATAGGAAAGCAATGGAGTTCAGATCCACAGATTGACGATCACAGTAAGCATTCATCAGTTTCTTCAGCTGAGTGCTCCTTTTGATCCTGAAGAACACCTCATTCCCATCCTATAATAAATCAAAAAGTTGTAACTAAGAGCTTTTCTTGTCTTTCATACAAACAAACTCATCATTTTTTTAAGAAAACCAAGTTTTATTAAGGAAAAAAAAGAAACACAATCGTAAAAAAATAAGCTCACCAAAGGAATCCCATAACTATAATGTGAGGACTCCAAATACTCAAATTTTAGAGGTGGTAAAATAGGAATTGTGGAGGGGACAAAATGCTTAGTAGCAAGAGAAGTGGTTATTCTTGTATGGTGAGAAGATTTTGGGTAATAAATAAGGAAAGAAAGGCAAGAGGAAGGAAGTCTTGTTTTTTTTTTTTGTAAGGTTCAGAACTTGGAGGAAGAGGTTTCCGGTGCTCTCGAATTCACTCTAGGGGGTTGTCTTTAATTTGCTAACTTGTTATCTCTTTATTATTGTTCTTGCTCATATTAATGGTATACTATTACTGTTTATCGAAGAATTCTTGATAACTTAGTGTCATTATGAAAGTTTGGTTAAGATCCGTATCCTAACAAATGCGTAACAACTACGAGATAAAGAATTTTTTTTGCAAGCCTATACACACTATTTCTCACTAAAATTGATCAAAACTAATTGGAATAACTGTAAATAACAACAAAAAACGAATAGGAAAATCAATCATTGCAGAAAGAACTTATAAAAAAGAAGAAGGGAGAACAGACAAAATAGAACAGAGCATGAAAAATACAAGTTGATTCAGTCCCTGGAATTTTGCCAAGAGACAAGAAAAAAGATTGGATCAATAACTCCACTCTAGAACAGAAAAAAATGAGACAGAAGAATGGAGCTAAGCATTCATAAACATGTCCTCCAATTAAATCACATCATTTGATATAACCACAAAACAGAGGCCACAAATCAGCACCCTTCTCAAGGATACATAAAATATATACAGATGTACAATTTCTTTATATATGTGAGTGTAGACCGTTTTACCTCATAGGAAATTAATTCCGAACTACGTGACCAATGAACTCATCCCCTCTTAATTAAGATCATTCCATGATCGTTATCTACAAATATATAATTCCACGTCATTCATTCGTGAAGGCCAAGAGACAGTGTTCTTGTTATAATACTATTCTCCTTTAATATGAAACAAAAAAAAACAGAACCTTTAATTAAAACAGTGAAAGAATTGCGAGGAACCTCAACACATAAGAGAACTTGCAGTAACAGCCACTATTTTAGAAGGCTTTGTAGTTACATCAAAAAAAAAAAAAAAAACCCCATAAACTTAAATACCTAAATTCTTTCAAAAGTTGGGAAAATTCAGTACCTAGCCGGTACAAACGAAGACAAGAGGCAGAAAACGAGAATCTTAATACAAAACCAAACCAAGCAATCAAGAACAGACGAAATAAAACAAATCAAAATTAAAGGCTTGAAGGATGAAGTTAATTACTGAAAAAGCAGGATAGAAAAACATAAAGAGTAAGAAATCAACCTGGCCTTTAACCTTGAGGTTGATATGCGCAGATTGATCGTTGGGCTTCTTGTCTTCTTCCTGCTGCGTGTTTGTGACGCCCGACATTCTTCGATCTTCGCTTCTTCCACAAATTAGGGTTCGAATCTTCTAATTTCCGAAAGGGGAAATAATGTATCTAACGAAATCGTTTGTTTATATATATACACACAATCACTGTGAATGTGGGCCGTTGGGCTGAGCCTATTGGGCCTTAAATTCTAATATCAACTTCCCTGGCCCGAACCAAAATAGGTGGATGTTAGAAGGGCCTCTTTTAAGTAGATTTTAAATGCGTTCCATTTTTTTCTACCTTTTGCATTTGTAATAGGAGGGAATGATATTTGTTCGATTTTCTTCCGTTTTAGGTCAAATTGATAATCAAATCGATTCAATCAATTTGACAAAAAGAAGACCGAATCAATGTCCAACAAAAACAAAATCATTAGTTCGATTTTCTTTGATTTTTAGGCCAAACCGATAACCGATCCTATCCAATTGATTTAACAAATAGAGTAACCAAACCAATGTTCATTAAACGATAAAATAATTGGCTCTATTATCTTCTAATCAGTTCCCTGTGATTTACTTATTTTTTACTATTTTACTTCCAATTCATATTTTGATGTTGTTTTCCTAAAAAAAATCACAATTTATAATTAAATTAAATAAAAATAATTAGTCACCTACCAATAAAATTTTTAGCTAATACATAAAAAGAAAAATGAAAGTAAATAAATCAATATTGGTTCGGTTCAATTTTTATTGGTTTTTACAAATAGAATTTGATCCCATCCAATAAATTTTGGTTTTCTCTAAATAAAAACTAATATGTTCAATATTATATGAAAAATCGGAACCGATCCAATAAATCGGTTCGATTTTTTCGATTTTAGATTTTCACTATCACCCCTAATTTGTAGCCAAGATTTTATAAGAATTTCCAGATTTACCCTCTTATGTACCATATTTAAAAGAAAAAACAAACATATTACGTCTATTTTTTGAAGGTTCAATCTAAATCTTAAACTCAAAATACTAAACCCCTAACACTATCTAAGAGACGGTTTATTTTGTGGTAATCAAGATAATTGAAATCTTCTGATGGCCGAAATTTCATATGTCCGACATTCTTAAATCACCATATTTGTTTTGTAGTAATATTTTTTTGGGTGTTTTGAAAACTATATTTATTTTATAAGTTTTGTTTAGAATGTTTTAGATGCCCTTATAACTTAATTTACATATTAATTTGTATAATTAAAATCTATATATCCTATTTTCTTTTTTTATTAATTTGAATATTATATTTTAAAATAATTTACTTAGAAAAAAACTAAAATTCATTTATTAGTTGAACAAGTAAAAATTTGTTAAATATAGAAAGTGGGGATAATTATATTTAAAACATGCCCCTTAAATTTTTATTGAAAATAATCAAAATAATATTGAATTTAATGCATTTAAAACAAAATGTAAAATATAAATAGCATAATAATTATGTACTAAAAAATATGTATTATTATTTTTAAGGTACAAACTACACACAAAATATAGAGAAAAATTGATAAAAATATAAAATTTTATGTAAAAAAAGTTGTGAGAACAAAAATGTCATTCAAAGATGCCTTCTATATGGACCATCCTAAAACTCAAGATATAGGAGGACATCTAAATGATTTTTAGATAGGCATCTTAGTATGCTAGACTTCTCAAGATGTCTGGATTATTTTTTTATTGCAATAAAATAAACGTAGTAATCCAGATACTCATCTCATGAGAATCTTGGATTATCACGAGATGAACGATCCTAATACTACATTCAAAATACCAGTTATTCATATTGCATGAAGTTTTTTTTTTTTTTTTTTTTTGCCTATTTGGTGATGTTAGTGAAACAAAATAGAAAAAAATGTCTATTTTTTTTTCAATATATATTGGGACAATCAATTTGCTTATGTTTTTTTCGTAGGCTGGTCATGTTGCCGCATAGGTTAAACTTCATGTGTATGTATGTCCATGATAAAAAAGCTGTGCTTGTCTATAAGATATAATTCGATGATATTAGTGTACACCTAATGACTAATATGTGATGAGTTCGAATCCTTCATCTCAATTATTATAAATTTTTGTAAAAAATTGTGTTCGAATCAAGTTGACAAAAACAAAAGGCTTATTATGTTAGAAGATTGTTGGTAAAAGAGAGAAGTCTTGAGATTTTTTTTATGGAGAGATCTTTAAACGGTATATTGCAGCATGTTGGTACTAGGATCGAAGTCTCACATTATTAACGTAAAGGAAATATCTTGAATAAGATGTAAATAATATCTCCATTAATTCGAAGACTTTTGGTCTATCATAAAAAACCAACTATTTTTAGTACAACCATAAAGGACTTATGCCTAAAATGCAATATCTTATTTTCTACCCTGTAACCTAAATATTCAAGGCAACTACAATTTAATTTACTTTGATATTAATAATATATTAAATTTTAACATTTTAAAAAAAAAAAAAGATAAACTACACCCATCTGAAATTCAAGATTTTAAAGAAAGCATATCTTTAAAGTCAAAATCTTCAATCATTGCGCCACTATTTGAAAACAATTAAATTGAAATATTTTTATCACCCTTAATTTATTTAATTGATTAAAAACTTAGTAAATGAACAAAATTACTATGTGAGTTGCTTTTTTTTCAAATATTGGTAATTGTTCAAATCCATTCGCCCATAATTCAATGCAATTGTCGAAATATAATTAAAAAAAAAATGATGTGAGTTGACTATTCATGATAGACTGATCAAGATATTGCTATTATGACTTTATGAAGTTAAGTTGTTTAAATAGTCTTATAGCTCTATTCAATCAAATCAAAGAAGAAATAGGGAATCTAATCTCTTAACGTACTCTATACCTATGGTAGATGAAGAGTGTAGGTTCCTCCATTATGTAAAAAACAAGTTCTCACATAACTCATCAATTTCAAGTATAAATCAATTTCGTCCAGCTATTTAGAACAAAAAATAACGAACATAATTTTATTCTTTTCCTCTCGCCTGGGTTCATGTCAAAAATTGGCACACAGCCCGAATATGATATTTGATTGGATTGAATTAGTGGTCGAATCATTTAAAACTTTTCTAGATGAATTCAATATAAGATGTCAAGTAAATTAATTTTGTCCTACAAATTTTCTTAATATTTGAATATTGTAAATTTATGCGATACGTCTCATGTATAACAACAATCAAAGTGCATAGTAAACTAATCTCAAAAGTTACATAGATAAAATAAATGATGAGAGTGCAAATAAAAAGATGAATTGCAAATTCAACTTTGGTATAGGTCTTTCAATCATTTATATAGTTTTTTCTTGAGAATTTTTCATGTATAGCAAAAAAAAACAAAAAAAAAACTATGAATAACAAATATTTAGAAGAAATTCATGCATAATAAAAACTGAGGCGACTAGAAAATCCATGTATCTAATGGCTTCAATCAGTGCAATATATAGTCTTTTATCAATACATATATAGTTTTCAATCAATGTCACAATCAATCTTCAATCAATACAGTTTTCAATTAGTGCCACAGAATCAAAAGACAGTGAATGACAAAATTGAAATATGTAAAAACAAAATACTCAAAATTTTAGTATGAATAAAATATTTCTAAAAGATTACTATAATTAAAATTTACCGCAAGCAAATTTTTTTGTTATTTTATAGGGCGATGTGTATTTATAGATGAATAATGAAAGACAAAGACGAATGGAGAGTAATAGAGCAATAAACTATTGGAGGTGGTCCTGATATGCATTATTTAGAGAAGAATGAGGTAAAGGAGAGTAATGGGTGTGGTCCTTACAATTCCCACCTAAGCTTCGCAACCAAACATAACCCAATCTCATAAGTCATTTCACCATTTTTGAATCCGCAACTTCCGCCCTCAACACGTCGCTCTCCCCCCTCTCCAATTTCTCTCTCTCTCTCATACCTTACTTGTTACACTTCTTTATTCAACAATATTCGAAGCCGACAAATTTGATCACGTTATAATCGTTAGGTTATACTGAATATCATTAGAATTGTATTATCTGATACTATACTATTTAGATGTTAAAGAAAATTTATAAGAAATTAATTCTTAAGTAAGTGACAACTATTGATTGAATTCATCATCTTTTAAATATCTCAAGACCGATCACTTACTCATTCCAAGGTGGTTTATTTATAGTTGTCACATACTTATGAATTAATTTCTTTAAGTTTTCTTGACATCGGAATAGTGTAGTGTCGGAGGATATATTTCGTGATAATAATCGGGTGCGCACAAATTGACTCTGACAATCATATGTATAAAAAAAAATTATGCTTTTATGATTATTTTGTTTAATATTTGATGATCGACATGATAAATAAATGGCATACAAAAAAATAATGAAAAAATAAAATTGTATATCAAAATATTGTAGAGTAAGATATATATTATTTGACCAATAATTAAATACACCCAAGTTGATCCGAACAATCAAAGATATAAAAGAATAATCAAAGATAATGAAGTTTCACATACAACCAAACCATCTATTTGAATATCAAATCTATTTTCGGGAGCTTGTTAATCTATTTTGTTGTAAACGATTACTTCGTTCATATAGTTAGAATATAAAATTGTATTTAGCTAATGATGTGTGGTAAATATTACACTGAACTAAGTTAAAATTTTATATAGTCTTATCAATTAAAAGATTATCATTGTTGTGGGCGTAAACATAACTTGTTCAAATATATTCTCTTGTTTCAATCTCTCCTTCCTTAGGTTGAAATTAACATTGAAAATATTAAAATTAAGATTTAAAAAAAACAATTTAGCAAATTAATAAAATTAAGATTAAAAAAAACAATTTAGCCAAAACTCAAATAAAGTGTGTGTGTATATATATATATTGAGAAAAACTCAAAGAAAGTATATATCTCAATATCTATGAGCGGAAAAAAGTCATTTGTATATTTCTGTCCTTTTGTAGAATTTACATATTGTACATGACAAAATCAAGGTCACTATTATTTTCAAGTCTGATGTTTTTTTTTTTTTTTTGATAATATTTTCAAGTCTGATGTTAGCTTGGGCATTAAGTTTGCAACATGTCAAACAAGACTTTTATTAATTTTAACTACAATATGAAACTTGGGCAACAAGCCGAAATAATTTCATCATGCAAAATTAAGTACTAAAAAGAATTCAAGAAACTAAAAAAAATAAAATAGAATAAAACGACCAAAATACAATTTAAACTTAAAATAACAAATTGAAATTAAAAGTAAATAAATAAATAAAGGAAATATTAAAATTTATTTATTTATTATACTTCAAATTAATATTTATTTAGTTTTTTTTTTCAAATTTCATGTTTTCATGACCATTAATGACTATGACGAGGGGTATTTAATTAATTGATAACTTAAATAACTCGAATTAGTCTTATTCAATTTGATGGATTAAATTTAATTATCAATTTAATTCAGTTAAGTTTTATTTAAATAAATAAAAAAAATTTGAATTGGATTAATTAGGTCGATCTAAAATTTATATGAGTTGACTCAAATTAACTCGAATTTATATTTCATTTTAATATATACTTTGTTTATAATTATATATGCGTAAGAATATTTTATTTAATTAATATTTTGGACATTTTATATTCTAATATTCTTTAAAATATTTTCTAAGTTGAATAAATATATAATGATATAATTTGGAGTTGAATTGTTTATTAAAATTATTATATTGTTTTTATAAAATTTGAAAATAAATAACAAATATTATTCGAATGACCCAACCCAATACAATTGGAAAATCTATGGATTGAATTGAACTAGAGTTCTCAAATACTTGGATTGGACGGACTTTGATGGATTCATTAACTCAAACTTGGGTTAATTCAAAAAAATCTTCTTAATCCAGCTATGATTTTTCTCGAATGACAAGATGAACTTGCACTATTCTCATTGATTACACTGCTATTTTGCTACAAAAATTTGACTATAAAATTGTTCTTTTTTCTCTTTTAAAGAAGTCTATAAAAATATCTACTATAAGGAAGAAAAAAAAAAGGAGAAAAATATGCAAGAAATAACACAAAATACGCTATTTGATGAAGACTCATACCTAACAGCATTTTGTCCTTTTTGTTTCCAATTAAAGTAAGGTTTAAAAACAGCTTACAACAGTTCTAGAAAATGTGTTTGGACTGTGGGATTTAGAGAGGAGAACCATGTTTATAAAGGCTCAAAGAAGATAAAATTTTATTTGATACAAACCACAAAGATTAGTAATAGTTGTGTACAAAAAACTTGTTTATATC
This sequence comes from Sicyos edulis, assembly GCA_036507275.1. Classification (NCBI taxonomy): domain Eukaryota; kingdom Viridiplantae; phylum Streptophyta; class Magnoliopsida; order Cucurbitales; family Cucurbitaceae; genus Sicyos; species Sicyos edulis. The sequence goes on from CM071846.1 coordinate 5,158,806, forward strand.
GAGTGGTTGAGCGATTAGAGTAGAAGTTATATTATATCTAAACACTTTATGAAATTTTTTTAAAAACATGTTTAGTTTACGAAAAGTTAAATGGAAGTAAAAGATTTAAATGGTTTGAATATAGAGTGTTTGCACGAAAATATTTTTTGAATAAAAATGTTCGTAAGAGTGATTTCAAGAAAACCTTGTTTTAATTACGTTCTTTAAAAAAAAGGTCGTAGAAAAAAAAATTATTTGAAAAGTGGTTGTAGAAAAAGTCCAAATGAGAAATTGGAATGAAGTGAAAGATTGAAATTTGGAGTTGAAATGAAGAATTTAGGTATTGGAATGTGGGGTTAGGAGAAATTTTTTCTAACCTAAATAAATATGGATAAATTTATAGAAATTTTTATAAATAAGAAAAAAAAAAATTAAACCGCTTTTTAGGGCTCTTATAGATTGGACCAATACGTATCCACACATAGAGAATATGGTCAAACAGCCAACATAATTTCTAAGGTATAGTTCATAGATGTACTCTAATAAATATATTTAGCTTATTTATATTTATATTTATAATAATGATATAACGCTTATAAATTTTATATTTCAAGAATAATTGGTCTATTAATAGATAAAATGAAAAAACTAAAGAGCATCAATTTTTAAAAATAAAACATAAAATTTAATTTTAATGCGATAAATTTTATTAAGTTTTTTTTAAAAATAATAATATCTATTATTTTTTAAGCTCAAAATAAAATATTAACTGTCTTTTAATATAAATTTAAATTTTAATAAAGTTAAATAACTTGAAAAATGGTTATAAAATTCAATATTAAATTGAAATTATTATTTGATAATTTAAATTTAGTGCAAAAATAAGAAACAATTTATAATTATATATATAACTATTTATTGCACTTAATTGATATATTCTATTAAACATATATATATAATTTATTATTTAAAAAATTATCACGTAGAACGCCGCGTTAAAATTCTAGTTTTTTAAAATGTGTTTTGGAATTGTAGGATAAGATTTAAAGAAAAGATTATAACGGGACTTCAATTTCATTAATAAATTAAACTGAAAAATGAAAAAAAGAAAACAAATTGAATAAAGCGCGTCATCTTAGAAAACAATGAGCAAAATAAATAAAGAAACGGGTAAAAAATCGGTGTTCAAATCCTCATGAATAAATGTTTCATTTGATTCCTAAAAAAGGAAGTTTCATTTGAAGGGCAGGTCTAAATTTGGTTCTAATTTTCTCTTTTGAATATACCAAAACATGGATTTTAATGAAAACGTGTTTCTTTTAGAAAATAAACACGTGTGAAAATGGGTTGCCCCTGATAATACCATAAAATATAAATTTATAATCAATAGGTTATAATTTATAACCTTTATAGAATTAAAAAAAAATTATTACTATTACTTCCTTTTTCTTCCTTCAACTTAGGTATTGTAACACAACTTCTAATTTTAGGAATTTTTCCCTATGAAGCTATTTTTTCAGGTTTAGTTTATAATAAATTCAAGCACTATTTTTTATTTTTTAAAAAGGATCAAAACTCCCTAAAACATTAACTTGTTTTTTTTTTATTTTGTTTTGTTTGTAGGTAACAAGATGATGAATTCCATGAGAATGGTAATAGACCGTCTCTTATACTAAATGGTGAATAGGGAAAGTGCATTCTTTTTTGGAGGGATGAAGATTCGAAAAAGAAATTTGTTCGAGAAAATTAAGAAAATTTTGTAAATGAATAAAAAAAAAGAAAATATGTATAGTGAGAGTAATACTTTATTTCTTACAAATAATGACCCAAATATTGCTCGTGTGATAATTATGGGCTTTTATATGCACCAAAAAATGCACAAATATTTAAAGTTACCTCACTAAATTAAATAAGAAAGTTGAGATACTTGTCATCTTTAATGTATGGTTGGAAATTTCTTGGTATTGAAATCTACAACCTCAAATATTTACGAAGTTGCCACAATTGGAAGGAGATGTTGAAGTTGCAAGAGAATTCTAAATACAATTGTATTAATAAGTTTAGGTCAAAGCTCAATTCTAAAAATCTATTTATTGAGTAATTCATTCATCAATTTCATAAGAATAAAATCTTTTTAAATATCTAATACCTAAATTATTTATCAATTTCTTTTATAGAGAAATTCTTTTATTTATTTAAATAAATAAATCCTTTTCTTAACAGATTAATTATTTAAATATATAACCCATTTAAACTTTTTAAAACAAAAAATAAATAATTAATATATTTCATGACATAATAAATTCTACCGTTAATATTTATCATATAAATATTTTTTTTTGGAAGGATCAAATAAATATTAATAATTAATATATTTCAAATATTAATAAATTCTCCTTTTTTGTTTAAAAAAAAATCTCCTTTTAATATTTATCAAATAAATATTAGTCATCAATATTAATTTCTCTAGTTTGTCTTATAGACCAAATTAATTATTTTATTTTTATTTAAACACTTAAAATTACTCAAACAAAGTCCTACTACATTGTTTTGTTCATTTAGCATAGGATTTTATAGAAGCTACAACAATTTAAGACTAAATTAATTAAACCTTTTAAATTAAATATAATTTCCATTCATTAAGTACATGACATTCTTGTAAAGACTCATATTTTAATTCTTACATACTCTGGAATAAGTTATGTCCACGTATCAATCAATGATATGTGAATTGATCCTTTAAAAGTGATCGCTAATTACGGTTAGGTCAAGTGTCTGCTAAGAGTCTAACCATAAACATAAAGTTCTCTGGTAAAGGGGAAAGGTAAATACCCATTGTTTAAGATTCAAAATCTCAACATTTAAGGAAACAACTCATCTACCTTCTCAATAAGAAACGAGTGAATTTTATCTCTTGAAAATTAGGTTCTTAGTTCCCTCCTACGACAATCTCTAACATGAAATCGTTGATTGTTCTAACACGTGCACATCAAATAACCTTTTCACTAATATGAGTCCAAAACTCACTCATCATTTAGATCAAGTCAGCATATGAATATTATATTCTCAATCCATGACGATATTAATTTGATAAATCCATATTGCAAACCAGTCTCATGGAAACATTTTGCATAGGGTACCCTACTCATATACTGTTCTAAGTGTTCATTAAATAACCTTTGATTTTATCATTGATGGATAATGATTAAATATAGTTCTTAAATAAATCACACATTTACTATTACTAATTAAATATTCCTGTTTACATCATCACGAGCTTTGGAACAAAACCCCCCAACAAAAAGTAGATGAAGATGAAATTGGAGGAGATGCAGTCATTTTGTTGTCCATTATGGCTGTCAAAGTACAAAGGAGATGTTGGAAGAGGTGAAGGGCGGTTTTCATAATGACGTTTTGAGTGATTTTGATATCTATTATGTCTTAAATCTCTAATGATGGGAACTCTATCAATACTCAAAAAACTTTATGCTTAAAATTAAAAGAAATTAAATTCAAGTAGATGGTTTAAAAGCAGGTAGACCATGTTATAGGCCTTTTGGTCTTTTTAATAGACTCGTTTCCATTTTTACTATATGTGCAAATATTTTCTTGATTATGTTATGTATAGAATATTTGAACTCTTTTGTAATATACATGCAAAAACTCCAAAAAAAATTCGAGCAAAATTTGGATCCCATGAAGAATGAGTGAAGTTCGCGGGAACAAACCTCCATCCCCTACAGTAAACATCTCTACTTTATATAGGCTTTCTGTGAACCCTGAATTAGGCCCGAAAATGAAGGAAAAGTTGGAAGAAAAAGTAGACATTTAAAATTTAAAAACAGCAGCAGACAAATGATGTATATATTAATTAAATGGTAGTTGCCCAGCTTATGTTTTGGAGAAAGATTTAGAAAAGTTGTCATAGTGCAGGCTAAAAAAGGAATTAAGTAACTTCATTTGAAAATTTTGTTATTCTTGAAATATTTTTTAAACATTGCTAAATTTAGAATAGTTTTAATAATTTTTAGCAACTATACTAAATTCCCTAAATAAAAAAAGCATACTTGCGTCCATTCAGGTAAATAAATTCCCTAAATAGATTTTTTTTTTCAAAAAAAAGTTTTAAAATAACCCTCCCATAAATCAAAATTGACCAACAATTCAACATAATTTGATAAATATATATATATATATATATATATATATTTTTTTTTTTTTAATTCAATCATATTTAGAGATGAGAATTCGAACTTTTTTTTTTGTCTAAATTCGCTAGCTACATCACATTCATGAAAATAAGATTCTTAGAAAAAAAAAAACTAAAGGATAGGGATTATTTCATACATAACTTTTCTTTTAGTGGTGAAAGTAAAACAAGGGGAATACCGAATAATATGCAAAAAAAAAAAAAAACTCTACAATTACAGAAATTGCACTCAAAAGTCTATTTTAATACAATTAAATGTGATTTTCACAGTAAATTAGCCAAATAAGAGAGAATATACAAAGTAAAAAAAAAAAAAATTGAAGCTAATTTCGAGAAAGAAACATACTAATCCGACTAATTAAATCTATATTCAATTTAGTAAAAAAAAATGTATACTTGAAGTATAAAAATCCAAATGCAAAAGGCAATACTTGAAAACAATTCCAATGGAAGTCAATTTCAATATCATAAGACAATAGAAGAAAAAAGAATAATAAAATTCAATACGGAGCTTAAAATATATATAACCAACTTTGCACGTTGCTTGTCTAGTCCATTGAACCCATGCGAAAGGAATAACCAAACCAAGCTTTCAATTTTAAATGATTACGCCAATTTCTTTCTATTTTTAGTTTTTCTTTTCATATTTTTGTGGCACAGATTAATCCGTTAAAATTCAATGACAAAATAGTCTAAATGTTTTGTATTAGGTATTTCGTTACAAAGGTGACTGAAAAAGATTGAAGTTACAGCCAAAAATATCGGTACACAGTACCTGGCCACTTTAAGTTATTTTTTTAACTTTTATTATTAATTTCAGAAATTTGAAAACAAAAAGTAGCCAATTGAAAAATAAAAAGGTTAACTTTTGGTTAAATTCACGCAAAATATTGTAAATTAGAGATTTTTTTAAGGTACAAAAGCTAATTTTATGTTCAATACATTTGTTGTCTTTTCAAAAATGTCCGAGTATTTTAAAGATTTGGACTTTTCTTTTTGTTTTTTTTTTTGTTTTTTAAAGTTTAGACACGAGAGTGTGGATTAAATTTGTAATTTTTTATATTATTTGGTAAGGCTAATGTATAAAAAAAACAAGTACTTTAAAGAAAAAATAAATACAAAATGACAAATTAGAAATATATATTTATTTTTAAGGGACATTTGATTTGAAATAATTCAAAAATTTCAAAGAATAAATATTTCATGGCTTGTATGGTAACGATCGTTTCGTGTTTTTCATTTCTTAATTTTTATTTCTTGTTTTTTTATTTTTACTTTTTTTGAAATAAAAAGCAAAAATGTGTTTATGATAACTGTTTCTATTTTAAAAAAAAAATAAAAATAAAAATAAACAAGTCTGTTTGAAAACATTTCTTATTTCTAATCTCTTTTTTAAAATATTTTTTTATTTTTAAAAAAATATAGCAAACATTAATATAATTATCAAAAGTTTTCATTTTCTACCTAAATTAGTTTTTTTTTATAGAAAATAATAAAATGAATCTTAATGTGAAATTAACAACAAATTTGTAATACATATGTCTATTATAAACTTTTAAAATTAAATTATAAATAAATAAATTCAAATAAGATATAAACCTACATGTTAAATATTTTAAAATTTTAAAATTATGTATGTCAATAGTAAAATTAAAAAAAAACATTTATATAAATAATTTTTTTAAAAAAAAAATCTAAAATTTGATATTTGTAGATTTTTTTTTCTTTTACCTTTTTTTCTACTTAGGAAAAATCTTCTATAAAATTATTATATATTGAAATTAAAATAAATAATTATATATATAAAACTATAAAAGTGATTATGTATTGAAATTAAAATAATATCATCTCAATAAAATTAAAATATTAAATAAATTATATATTTAAAAATTAAAATAATATAAGAATATCAATATTATTTTTTTAGGAACTAAAATAATATATAGATATATATTTGACACAATTAAAATAAAATTTTAATTTAAAAAGAAAAAAACTACAAACGCGCCTAAGAATTGAGCTTTGGATCTCAACTTGTCGTTGCCAACATACCAAGGGATACAGTGGTTAACAAAATAGACCTATAATATATATATATATAATAAAATTTTAAAAAATAAAGAAACACACGCAAGGGAGAAGCAAAACGGGGAAAACTCCCTTTTAGAATTTCTTATTTTGAAGCCAAAGTTTAAAAAGGTTTCTTTTTAATTTTGGGAACAAGAAATGAGAATTATTACCAAACAAGATCATTTTTCAAAAAAGAGAAATAGAAACGAAAAATAAAAAAATGAAAACTTTACCAAACGAATCGTCGATTACTTGATTTCATTTTTACAATCGAAGCTTATCGGATATATTGGCATTTATAGACTTGCTAAGATTCTCATATGAAATACATCCGACAAAGATTTTGGATGCCCTTTTATTGAAATACAAACAAATTTGTCACACATTTGTTAGATAAGAAAAAGATTAAGAGTGTAAAAATGATGACAACTGTCTCCATTGATATGAAATATTTATGTTTAAAGTGGTCAATATCATACGAAAATGGAGATTTGGATAGAGTCGTCCTTATTATCAATTGATCTTAGAGTCATGCTTCAAATATAACCATGTCGGTAGATTGCCATGGTATAGGGCAAAGACATTTGGAGCTCGTAGATGAAAATTGGTGATAGCTTTATTAGGCTGGTAATGTACTCTCAAAAGAAGATGAATTTAGTCTGGATATAAGTTAGACAAATTAACTAGCATTTTTCTCGAGGAGAAGAGGAATTAGTCGAATATATAATCATTGAGGAAATTCATTTCTACAACCCGATGGTGTATTCACGAGAAAAAAAATTGGTATGGATTTAACTCGATAGATTGACTATATGAAAGAGACTCAATCTTTGTTCTAGGGGAGGATTGAATCTTTTATGACCAACGTAGAATATGATTCCACAAAGAAATTCGGTAGAGCTTTATTCTAGAAAAAGATTGTTGAGAAGCAAAAAAAAGTTGTGAGGGAAAAATTATGAATATAAGTGATGACAATCATCCCATTAGTATGAGATATTTATATTCAAAGTAGACAATATCGGACCAATTTTGATTAATCTATCGTCTATAACTTGGGATATGTGAGATTTTAAATATGAAAAGATTTCAGTTCTGATTACTAAAAACCAAACAGCATTTTTTTTTAGAATCAAACAGCATTTACAAGTATTTGTAAAACTACTAATTTCACATAATAATGGTTTTTTTTTTTCCAAAATAACATTATGTCTTACATTCTTTAGGAACAAGTAATATAAATAAATATTTGACTTTGCATATAAGTTTTGAACTTCCCACTCAATTGCTCAAGCCTCAAGTGATTCTTCAATTAAACTCTAAAATTAATTGAAAAAAAATGAGAACAAAGTCTAACACTATTAATTATAGTGACATAAGATGCAAATTACTCGAATAAATGTCAAAAGCCAAAAAGAGAAAAAGAAAGGAATTTAACTATTTTTTAAGTTAAGAAAATATTTAAGATTGATGGTTTAAATTGTAATCGGTCGATTATCAAATTATAATGTTAGTCGAGTTTTGGTCTTATTCGTAACCTACATTTTTTTAAAATTGAAAGCTCTTGTTATGCCTATCACAAATAATTTTGAGATTCATTATCATATGGAGAACGTTTAAAAGTGGTATAAAAATATGTTACGTATCAAATTCTAATACGAAATCAAATCAAAATTTTTAAGTCATAGCTCACGGTAAATTATTGACTCACTTGTCAATGATAATGAGCAAGGCAAGGTCCCCCCTACGTAAAAATTATTTAATGCTATTGCACCTAATTAAATTCCTCCTCATGTATCTAACCATGTAAAATAACCAACATCAAAAGTCAGTCAAGCGTATCTTGGCACACACAAAAATAAAATAATTATAATTATAATTTATTATAATGATTAACAATATTAATAATAAACCAACGAGAGTAATTGTTCAATAACATTAGGATACACCTAATGTCTAAGAGATCTTGGATTCGAATATTTCAACTCCCATTATTATAATCTCAAAATAGTAATAATAATAATAAGTAGATAGATAAACTCGAATACCCATTTAAATTAGAAGAGTAAATTAAAAAGGGAAAGTTGAAGGAAGCTAGGTCGATCCTAAAAATTAAATGATCGATTTTTTTTTTTTTTGAGAATAGATAATATTTCTTTTTAAGTTTAAAAAGTACTAGAATTTTAACAACACGTGATATTTTCTTAAATAATAAAATTTATATATATATAATTATAAATTGTTTATTACATTTTTAGGTTAAATTTAAATCATCAGATAATAGTTAATTTCAATAGAATATTAAATTTTATAACCATTTTTTCACGGTAGTTAAATTTATTAAAATTCACGTTTAGGTTAAAAAGCAGTTAATTATTTATTTTGAGCTTAAAAAATAATGTGTAATTATGTAAAAAAAACTTAATAGAATTTATTGAATTAAAATTAAATTTTATCTTTGATTTTTAAAAATCGATGCTCTTTAATTTTTTTTCTCAATTTATCTATTAATAGACCAATTACTCTTGAATTATAAAATTTATAAGAGTTATATCATTACTATAATTATAAATATAAATAAGCTAAATATATTTATTAGTATACATCTATGAACTTATTTATTAGTAAACATCTATGAACTTACTTTTAACCTCAAATGATAATTTTATCATTCTTCAAAAAAAAATTCCCACATCTCCAAGTCAACAATTAAGCAACAAAAAAGTTAGATGAAAGTTAAGGTAAATAATCCAACAAAAATAAGATAACTAAATTTTTTATTATAAAAAAAAAAACCAAGAAAGGTAACCCCAAGCATAAAAGAAAGTTTCAAATGTGTTTGTAAACAAAATATAGAGTACTATGCACTAACCATGATAATCTTATAATTCTTCAAACTATTTTTTTTTCCATATATTTTTTTTAAAGGCAACAATTATGCAAAAAAGATCTCTACAAAAATTATTGCAACAAAAGAAAAATTAGATGAAAGTTAAGGTAAATAATCCAACATAACTTATTATAAAACAAAAAACAAAACAAAAAAATAAAGAAAAATAAGTATTTTTTTGAAAGGTAACAATTATGCAAAAAAGATCCCGACAAAAATTATTGCAACAGAAAAATTAGATGAAAGTTAAGGTAAATAATCCAACATAACTTATTATAAACAAAAAACAAAACAAAAAAAATAAAGAAAAATAAATCCAAATAAATGTTCTTGTAAACAAAATGTAGACAACTATTTATAAGATTGAAAAATTCAATTTATTATTTTAATTAGAATATGAAATGCCAAATAAAATCTATGAGATTTGGTAAAAATATCTTATTTTCTACGTTATAAAAATAATGAAAATTTAAATGATATCGTAAATATCTTCATTTGATTGTTGAAATCTCTTATCTTCTAACTTAGTCATAAAATCTATGAGATTTGATAAAAATATCTTATCTTCTACGGATGAAAATCTAAATGATATTGTAAAAATCTTCTACGTTATTTGATTTTTTTTTATATTCCAATAGATGATATTTTTGTAATTTAGGGTATGACCGAAGGAATAAAATCATCTAAAAATGATTTTTTTCTTAAGCCACAGTTTAAGTAGTATGATATGGGGTCGCTGTCAAAATGTGACTCCAAGTTTTACAAAATTAGATGTGCGAAAGAGAAATCGTCGATATTTATTATGAGACAATATACTTGTTTAAAAAAAAAGAAAAAGAAAAAAGAAAAAAAGGAAAGAACCTATTTCCAACCGATATTGATTAACAGACAATTATGTCATATTAGATTAACATCCATCTCAAAATTAAATATTTGTTTAGTAAATAGATCGGTAGCATAGTTAGTTATCTTATTTGGTGTTAATCTATTTCAACTTCACAGTCACAAATTCGAACTTAAAAGTTAATATTTAACTCTCATATTATTTGAGAGCAATCTATCTTTATGTAGGGTTTGTTTCAAAGTTAATTGACAATACACCAATAATTCATACCTCTTAAAAAAATTTCACATTATTAATGTCCTCAACATACTGTGGCATGTTTTTTAACCAATTTTACTTTTGAATGGGACACATAATATCAACAAATTGAGAGTGATAACAAATGGAATGCTTAGTGCTTATCTTGAAATCCAATGGCTTCCAAAAAAAACCAAAAGGCAAGCTAGAAAAAGCATATATTCAATTTTGAGTCTCCTTTTCTTTCACTTTTTCCCCATGTTAGTTCACTTCGTACACTGCACATGGGAAGGTTTCTGATCGAATACGTCCAATCAAAGCCATAAAATGAAGAAATACAATGGAAAAAAAAGAAGAAGAAGAAAATGAGGTGATAAAAAGAAAGTGACATTGAAAGGAAGAAGGATTGTATCATGGATGAAGGTGGTTGGGTCCATCATTGTAGGGACTTGTACAGTCTCATGCGTGCTGTTGATATCGACAGGGCGGTCCGACTTACATTCCCGAAAGGGTTCGTTGAGTGTCGTTACCAGCGACACGATCTACCATGCTTGAGAGGATTCGAGAAATTATTTAAAGAGATGGATGACAATGTGACTAACAATTTTACTAGTTATGGTATGAAGGAAATATTATGAAAATTAAATAGAATGATTTCAATAGGTGATATTAGAGTTGATATATTTATTATAGTTCATCAATTTTAAGTTAAAAAAAAATAAAACTCAAAAGTAGGAAGTCATACTTTTAACTCATCTTGTTTAAGTTTTTTTTATTGGTTGTTAACAATGATTGTTCCATTTTAATAACTATATATTTTCAACATTTAATTAAGCTTCCTTTTTTTCTATTTTCCTACCAATAATTTCTTTTTTAAAAAGTAAGAGATTTGAATTCTAATGGAATTCGAAAAATCAACACCCATTTGATAACCATTTAATTTTTAATTTTTGGATTTTGAAATTTAAACCTACAACAACTAATTTATTATTTTTTTTTTCTTACTTCAAACAAGATGAGTAAGAATCTTACCTATATTTGTAGAAGTCAAACCAAAATTTAGAAACAAAAAAATAGCTTTCAAAAGTTTTTATTTTGTTAACATTCACATACTTTCTTAAAAAAAGATGAATATATAGACGAAAGGTGGAATACATTATAGAAAATTTGAGTAAGAATGAACTTAAAATTTCAAAAATTAAAAATAAAAAATCAAATAGTTATCAAATGGAGATTAAATTTTCAAAACCTCAAAACGAAAAAAGGTTAATTTTTTAAAACTTAGGTAAAATAAAAATCCCCTAAAAAATATCTATAACCATAGATAATGTTATAGATTTTATTTTTTTTAAATCTTTTTTTTAATTTAATTTAAAAAAAAATCAAAATGCTATTTATTGACACCATAATATATTTAAAATTTAATGGTTAAAAAGTATAATAACCGGTCAAAAGAATCCCTCACTTAAAATGAAATCACGTACCCAACGAGTAACTATAAGAATATATGTTCACTAATTTCAAAAAAAAAAAAAAAAAAAATATATATATATATATATATATATATATATGTATGTATGTATGTATGTATATATATAGTTAATTAATTTAAACTTGCATGAAATGTAATTTTTTTGCAGTGTTTAAATTTGATAAAAAAAAAGTAAAATGGAGTAGAGTGGGTGGAGTAAGGATGGTAGTCCAATAATAAGCCACTCATTAAGATATTAGTATTAGTAATGGTTAAATAATTAACTATGGATTTGAACATATTTTAACAATAGATTAAAGTGGTTATATAACAATAAATACAAACAAATTATTCAAAAACTGTGATTGTTCACCACTTTTTTTTTTTTTTTAATAAAAAACAATCACTCCTTCGTAATGAAAAGATAATAAGTGAAATTGAAATAATATTTAATTAAAATAAAAAATATATCATAGTTTTCTCTAAAATAAAAATAAATTCCCTGTCTAATCATTATAGATCTTGTTGTCTAGAATTTATATTTGTTATTTTTTGGAACCAAATTGTTACCTGGAATTTTGTTGCTGTTTGTTGTTTTTTTAATAAGGTGGGACAAGATCTGTCTCTATGGCTAATTTATTCGAAATGGACCTCTTTATAAAAACTAAACAAAAATTATATGAATCCGTCAATCTTGTGAATGTTCTGAAACTACGGGATGGTTAAATTGTAAATATCAATCTTCACACAAATGTTCATAATTAAGCTTCAAGTGTAAAGGGAAAATATCAATCTAAACATATTTGGAAAAGATACTGCTCATTGATATTGTTAAAGGTGCAGTTTTCAGAATTTTTTTTTTTAAATGTAAATCACAATATTGGTCGATATTTTTAAGAAAAAGTATAAAATAATATCATGGAATTGTTCAATTGGTCAAATGGGGTCTTGGGTATATAAGGTGATGAGTTGATCAATCCATGGCCACCTGCTTAGGAATTAATTTCCTATGAATCCATGACATCTGTTGGAGATACTCACTTGTGGTGCAATTATCCCACATTGATAAGATGAGGATTCTTCAACATATTTATAAGAGATATGAGTTACTCCTCTTATTGCCAATTGATTTTGAGGAGGAACTCCATATTCTCTAATATGATATCAGACCTCCATGTGGATTATGGGCCTCCCAAATTCTGATTCGACCCAAAAATGCTTTGAATTCAAAAAAGTGGGTGTGGACCCCATCCAAGCGGGCAAAGAGTAAGTCAATACGGGTATTTCGGCCACAAATTCGGATCCAATTCAAGATGGCATTTCCCAATATATGGCCGCCATGTTGGAGATACTCACTAAGGGATATGAGTTACTTCTCTCATTGCCAATTGGTTTTGAGGTGGAACCTCATATTCTCTAATAGCATCCAAATGTTGTAGAGTCAGTATACCCCGTGATATTAGTCGAGCTATGCGAAGCCAAAAAAAAAAAAACAAATAAACATGCGTTTCTACAATACTATCTAGAATGTTAGTCAATTTTTGTTGGATAAATTAGTTTGAGGAGTTTTTATATTTTTCGTTATTCTGTTTAAAAGAGGTATGCTATTATATAACATATATAAAACTGATAGCCAGTTTTTTATCTAAAAATAGTAATTTCTTTTTGTCAGAAATTTAAAATAATTCACAAAAAGTTGCCTTTTTTAGACGGGTTTGGTAACTTTTTTTTCAAAAACAATTATCATAAAAGAGGAACTATTCAAGACACCTTTTTAAAAAAATTCTAATTCACTTTTTTAATATATATGTGTGTGGTGCATTATTAGGATCTTTGCCAAATTTCAAAAATTGAAAAAAGAAAAAGGAAATCTAGTTTTAGTTCTGAATTCTTTTCTATGAATAAAAACGGGTTTCTTCAAAAAATGTGAAAATAAACACGCGGGAATGGTCGGTAAACAATATAATTTTAAAGGTTTCTAAAAAAAACAATATAATTTTAAAATAAAAAATAGTTATGAAATGAGCTCTTGGTTTTTATATATTCCAAATTTAAGACAAGCCGTGAATTTCATATTTCTGAAATTTAGTTGAGGTATTAAAGAAGTTTCGTGATGGAAATGATGCTTTCTAAATTAAGAATTATTTTTTTTTATAATAAAGAGCTAAAATAAAAAATCATCAATTCCAACCAAATCCTATCCTTCCTTGTATAATCAAAGTTTATTATTATTAAATCTAAACATATATTAAATTGTACAATTAAGTAGAATAGTAAGGAAAACTTATTTTTATTAAGATTCAAAGTACATAACCAAACATATGGTATGTAATTAAAAAAATGTAATAAAGAGTGAATAGTTCTAAAAATCAAAGACCAAATTCAGCCAATTTATAACTTTTGATTTTGGAAATCAAATAGCAGCTAAAGCAATACAATATATTGATTGACAAGCTATGTTAATTGATAAATACCCTCAAAGAACTCAACCCCACAAAAGCATTGAAATGAAGGACCTTTGAAAAGATAAATGTGACTGCCACTATTTATATTTATAAAAGAAAGATAGAAATGATCTATTACTTATCCACAAAAAATAAATTCAACTAACATCCGATATGATCCATTAATGAAAAGTAAAAAGGTTTAAGGCTTCTTTGGAGCAATTTGAAATAAGGAAAAATAACTCTTAAAAAATTTGAACTAATCTCACGGGTATTTAATTGTACAAGATGTCGATAGAACTCTATTCTTGAAGTCAAAAGATCTTAAACGTTAAACTAATAAATAGATGATTTTTAACCAAAAAAGAAAAAAATTATAAAATCAAATGATCAAAGATAAATGTCAATTCTTATTAAATTTAATAATAATTAGTATAAGTGAATTCAAATTTATAATATTTTAATTACAAATACATTTCTATTAATTAAATTATTATCTTTGTTTTATATTCCTTTCAAATAAATTTAATAAATAGCATAATGTATCAAAATCAATCTGCATCTTTCTCGTCCCACTTACTATATTTTATTGTTAAGGTGTCACTATTTATATTGATAGCCATTTTTTTCTTTCCATTTATTTGGATTAACTTTTGAAGAAATGAAGAGGGAAAAAAAAAAGGTGGTGCATTCAATTGTTCATGTGTATGTGTGGCCCCAAATATCATAAACCAAGCTTATCTCCCTTTTTGCCTTGGCCTTTTTGACCCATAATATTATAATTTTATTAATACATGTACAATTTTATAATAAACTAATTAACAAATGTATGTACTCAACTTTATCGACATGACCGACTTGAGCCCTTCATCATTTATTTACTCATGCATATATCTCTTCATGGGTTATAGTTAGGTTTATTTTGCCATATTTATAGTATAAGGTTCTTAGTTGCTCGATAACATTAATGTATATCTAATGACTAAAAAAAATTTTATTTGAATTTCCTATCTTCAATTGTTGTAATCTCAAAATTAAAATTTAAAAAAAAAACAAAGAAATATAATTGAAGAATTAAAAAGAAAAGCAACAAAAATAATACAAGAATTTACTTGATTTTTTTTAAATTGAAATATATATATTAGTGATCCTTCAAAATAAAGTAGATAGTCATTCAAAATTAATTTGTAAGGAGAGCAATAACTCACTTTTTTTATAAATTACTTGAACATCTCTTTATTTTTTAATGTGAGATCCTCAACATATTTCTCAATGATCTAATCTAAGAAGTTAACTTCTATCCATGTTCAATATATAGATGTTACAACGTTGTTAACAATCAATCTTTTTTTTTTTTGAGTACATAGTAGGGGAAGGAGGACCAACAAACCCTAAATACCGATTTTCCGACTTGAATTCGTGACCGTAGAGTTGAAATGGATGAACACCAGATAAGATAACCAACTGCGTCACTGACCCTCGGTCAATCGTATACTTAACTAAACCTTAACAATGTAAAGCAATTTTTCTAATCACCAAGCCAATACATTGTTAGTAAGCTTTCTTGACACATTGAAAATTTTCAAAATTGAAAAAAAAATCTCGAATAAAAAAAAAGTTTCATTAGGTAAAAAATTATTACAATCACAAAGAATATCATCTTCTAACGTCAATAACATAAGTAATCTCTTCAAAAATTATATAAATCACACCCTTTATCCCATTCTCTCTCAAGAGAATATAAAAAGGAACCAAACTAAAAATGTTTTTAATTGGGATGGTTTGAATTAAAACTATATACTTATTTTATAGTTTTTGAGATAGATCACTTCCTTAACCTCATTACTAATGTGGGACAAACATCTTTTAATATTCTACCAAAAATCCAAAAAATTTCAAGCCAACGATCATATTTTCATCAAATCTATTCACATAATTTTTTATTGGACTCATAAAGGTTGACTTCTCTATTTCAATCATAACAAATATGCAAATAATGAACAACGTTATTCACAACATCAGCTTTAGTTTGTTTCAAGAATTCTTTTTTTTATGTGAAAGTCAAGCAAAGCCGCAACCACAAAAAATTTTAAAAATTATTAAACTATGAACTTAAATCTCTAATACCACTCGATAGGAAATACTTTTCCAAACTATCGGAGGAATAAAAATAAATGTAACTAAAAAAATTAAAGGGAAAAACAATCAAAGAGAACATAATAATTTATGTGGATCCAAAACTAAAGAAAAAATTCGTAACAGATAAATTTCCACTATATAAGAAAAAATTTTACAACCGCAAATAACTCTCTCTTTCAACTCCAGTTACATAAATACTCTCTTAAAAACTTATATCACTCACACTCTTTGCATAATATTCGAGAACGTTAAAGAAATTTAACTAGATTTAATACTCCAAACTTAAATATCTTAATTTGAGAATGCTTTAAAACTAAAGTCACATTATTTGGAACCCACCACTTTGTTACCTCTTTTCAATGTGCTACAAGCTTTGCAATTACTTTGATCATTCAAGTATTTTTAAAATAGTGCTTTAGCGACTTTCCTAAAATTAAATAATAATAATGATGATGAATATTTATGCCCTTTTGTCTGAAATTTGATGAATCTAAAAAATAGCAGTTAGCAATGTCTGCAAAAAAGCAGTCACTCTGATCTCACCATACGAACAAAACTTATTTTATTAAAAAAAACATTATCTTTTTAAATATTATTTTAGAGAAAATCGAGGTCGATAAAATCCAGAATTTCCAAATCTTGACCAATTAAATGAGATTAAAGGTATAATTACGTTTTTTTTTAAAGTAGCGTGATTATGAAACTTAACTAACCGCTTCACTGGTCTTTTAAAAAAAATTAAAATAAGTGACCACTTCACTTTATATATTTGTACACCTTAAATATTAGATTGTTGTTAGGTACTTCTCCAGAAATTAAATTGAATTGCAATTTATCAAAGGGAAATTGTGGCAAATAACCTGTTTTAAGAAAGTAATTACAAAACTGTTCAAATGCTAAAATAATAGCAGTCGTGTTTTTTCATTTAATAGTAATTAAATAATAATTTTTCATAAATACTATTATGCCCCTGTTAAAAATTTCCTTCCACAATTTTTGTATCTCTTCCATAAGTTCCTCCGAAAAAAAACCTCCCTCAAATTGATTTCATCCTTAACTAAAATTGTCTTTAATAGTTATCTTTGTGATTAGAAAATCATTTACAATCTACTATTTTTTTTGCAGGGGCTAAATCGTTCATAGTCCAGTCATGGTATTTTTTATGTATTGAATCTCAACCCTTATACATACCTATTAATATAGTATATTTTAAAAAATACATGATAATACTTATTAATATTAATAATTATATTTTTAATTTTTTAAAAATAACTATATTATAATTTATTTTATATAATTTGGTTAGTTTATAAATTTCCATTTAACTATTAGATATTAAACTAGTCATATATCTAGAATTAATAATATTGTATAAATTAGTGTGATTGATAAATAATACTCTATTTTAGAAGAATATTTATTAAAACACATGTGTGTTAATTAATAATACCATATATTTAGTATTAATAACATCCATCTATAAATATCATATTAAAACCAGTATTAATACATAAATACACTTTACGAAACTGTATGGAAAATTTTGAGATCGAACCTCTGACACTAGTGTTGACTTGGTTTTCAATCAAACAATGAAAACTATTACGCCACTGACCTATTCGATACATAAATAAGATTTATGAATTAACTATAATGGAATATATTATATCTTATTATTATAAGTCTTAACCTATCTGATGTATTTATTGTTATAATTAATATCAACATAATTCTTGAATATTTGTGTATGTTAAATTTTAAATTGATAAATACTGTATTTATTATAAATAAAACAATTATTAATATTGTATTTATTTTAAGATACTATTAATACTGTATTTAAATAGGAGGACATTCTTCAATGTCTTTTAATATTAAATCATTAATCTATTTTCACTAATATATTTTATTTTCTTAATATAAAAAAATAATGGAATCTTGAATATTTATTTAGTTCGTACAACTCCTTTATTTTTTATTTTTTAGAGTCACTCCTCAATAGATGAATGGTTTAGTTTCTTTAATTTCTCAACTATAAGGATTTGATATACTTGTATTTATGATAAAATTATTGTGAGATCATCAAATAAATATAAAATAGGATGAATTAATACTCATCCGTAAGATAAATACACATTATTATACCAAACATCTTAGTTATAAAATATGGTACTAATAAGGTACTTATATATGTTTCTAAAACAACGTACTTATAAATATCAAAGTAAAAAATACAGTAATAATATATTTATAACAACTAATACATTACACAACTTATTTCATTGGATGGATGCTAAAAAGACAATAACGATCCTCAACCAAAGTACTTGCTCAACTATATTAGAGTACGCTCAACGACCAAAAGGTTTTAGGTTCGAATCCTCGCATCCGAATTGTTATAATCTCAAAAAAGGAAAAAAAAAACATCGAAAAATCCATATTTGTTTATTAATACATTTGATTTTTTTTTTTTTTTTTTTTGACAAAATCAAAACAACTACCAACAACAAAAATACTAACATAAAATCATAACAAAAAAAAATACTAATAATAATAATAATAATAATAATAAAACATAAGAAAAATTCTTGTTATAACTCCACTATTTAGGAGATTTTTAAGGACAGAATTTTCGGATAAATACAAGTTAAAAAGTGTTAGGATTTGGGAGAGAAAAAAAAAAAAAAAAAAAAAACTTGTGCCTTTTTATTTTAATAAATGTTGACGACGGAGGGGCATTTGGATAACTTCATTCTAAAATATATTTCCTTTTTTACGGTACTTAACTACTTTTGCAAAATTTTCTAAATATGAATAAATTTGTAATTTTTTTCTCTATTCGGCCTAATACTGGCAAGAGCCCTTTATCAAATAAACTAACAAATTATCAATTTTCGATTAAAATACCAAATACCATTTTATATGGTATAATTGTTTGATTTTGTTACACGTATTTAAACAAAGCTTTAAATAGGTTAATATGATAAGAATGCTCTTAAAAAAAATTCTTTAAAAGATTTTTCTTTATTACCTTTTTCATATTTACACGGTTTCATTTTATATACTAAGATTATTATTATAATTTGTATTGAATCAATTTCAATAAAAAATAATAATAATAATAATAACTTCAAATTTGTAGTGTTTTTTTTTTAATGTACCAATTAAGATTCGATCTCGAAATCACCAACATCAAATTAACAAAAATTCAATAGGTTGCCCATCAAGCTACAATCCCATTTGGTTCAAATTTGTAGTGTTAAATTACCTATCAACGTGAAAAGAAACCAAATTTTAATAATATTTCGTGTGACTTAATAATTAAGAGATTATATATTTAAAACCTATTATTTTTCAATATTATTAAATTATAAAAACTAAAATTAATAAAAACCCTTCAAAAGCTCAAGCTTATGAGTTTGGGTCAATTTAAGTATTTCAAGCTATACTGTTTTCATTTATGAGCTAAGAAATTTAAAATTATTATACTTAAATACTATGTTTCATTATTTTAAATCATTAATCCATCAAAAAAGGTTTTTTTTTTTTTCAAAATTACGTTGAATAAATTTTAAGGTATAGAGAATAAAATATTATTTTAATTTTATTTAATTGATTAACTTAAGATTAAAAACGTTCACAAAAATGGTTGACAATTTTTAAGTTAATTAGGAAAAGCAGTTTTTTTTCTTTTTTTAGAAAACATCCTTGGAAAGTAGTTTTCCTTTGCTTTGAAGTTTCGGAAATATAGTTAAATTTTGAAAACATCCTTGGAAAAGTGAAAAATAATACACAAAATGAATAGTTTCTTGATCAATCTGAATTAGATAAACGTTGATAATGATTTTATGTTGAAATTTAAAATTTGTTTCGCAAGAATTTCTGTGAAAGCTCCTTTTTGTGAAAAATAAAAAAGCAAATAAAAAGAATGGTTCTTAAAGAAGTATAGTGATGTGGCCATGTGAAGGTTAAAGAAGCAAAATTTATATTCGATATGAGAGGTTATATATATATATAGATATATAGAATAAATAAGTGTGGACTACAAATTTTACATAGAAAAAGTTACGTTCTCGAAAAATTTAGACCGTGTTTGATAACCATTTTATTTTTTTTTATGAAATTTAAGCTTATTTCTATTCAAATTTCCTACCAAGTAGTCCATCTTTCCTTAAAAAAGTAAGAGAATACTAACCAAATTTAAAAAATATAAACAAGTTTTTGGAATCTACTTTTTTTTGTTTACAAATTTTGGTTTTGTTTATTAAAATATAAGTAAGATGTAGATATCAAAATCAGGCAAAAGGTATAGTAAGGTAGTTGTTGTAGACTTAAATTTCATAAACAAAAAACAAAAAATAAAATGGTTATCAAACGGGCCTTAAGAATCAAATACTAATTTTTAAGGTCAAATTTATGATCGTAGAGTTAAATTAATTTAACAACTTAATTAAACAAAGACGACACCGACTTTTTCCATAAAATCATCGTAACAAGAGTGCATCAACCTGGAATCAAACCCAATATTAAGGTTTTTTTTTTCTTTTGAGTTCTGTATGAGATGTTATATTATCTTTGATCGTAGATTTTTTTTACTTGTTGATGGTTGGAATTATTAATCATTATAAAGATAAACTCAAAAAAAAAGTTACATAAATAATTGGTCACTAATTCGTAAGGATGGTTGTCAATTAATGTTTATTACACCAAAATGAAGACTTTATGGCAATATTGCCCAGATTACATGCCAACCGATGAGCATATGTGTGGAGGAATCAAATCATTGTCCTAATTTCAAATATCTAATAATTTTTCTCATGAATTTAATTGAGTCATATACAACTATTCTTGCCCAAAATTCGGGACTTTATTCATTGCCAAAGATAAATATACGATTCATTCTCTCTCTATCTATATATATATAAATAATAATAATAATTAAAAAAGAGAGAGAGATTAATATAGGATATTTTCCTTAATTTTGCAATAAAAACATCACGAAAAAGTTATAAATCTTGATAAAATTGTTTTTTCAGTACAAGTTAGGGAAAAGGAAATTACAAGTTCTCTGGTTCCAAGATCGAATCTGTAATCGTGGGGTGAAAATAGATTAACACCAAATCAGATATTCAATCGCGCCACCAACTCATTTGGGATTGATAAAATTGTTAAAACAACCGATTTTTAGATGCTATAGATAACTTAACAAAAAAGCAATCGGAATACTTAGAAAATAATGATCGATGTCAAAAATACGAGGACAACAACATAACTCATATATATGCTACAAAAAAATTATGTCAAAAAGCATATAAACTGAATAGACAAAACCGCACAAAACAATTACGAACCAACTTCAGAATATAACTATTGACAGATTTGAATAGTGTATTTTACTCATATAAATTGATTTTTATATTACAATTGAATATATACTTATGTATAATTTTAAAATATAAACATGGACAAATCTGAATGATGTATTTTATTCATATAAATTGATCTATATTACTATTAAATATATACTTTTTGTTATACATAGTACTCAATTTTTTTAATATCATTTATAAATAAAATTTTGATTAGTATGTTGTACACAATTTTTAATCCCAATATTTATGGTTTAGATAATATAACCCTCCCTCCATTATTCATGGATACGAAATAGCTATCAACCGCCAAAATATTAATAAGAGTAGGGTAGATCCAAAGAGGTCCCAAACCCAAAAATAAATAAATACTTTTAAGAAAATGACAAATAAATAAATAAATAAATAAATAAGTAAAGTAGGAGTAATTCCAAGTCGTTGGGGGAGTGGATGGGAAATGGCATGGCCAGCTTCGTTGCTGAATTTAGTTTCCAAACAAATCCTCAATTTGGGAGTTATTCCTCCAAACAAACTCCCTATTGCCTTTCACCCTTTCTTTCTTATGTAATCTTCAAAGTTTTTATTTATTTATTTTGTCTTTCTTAACCATTTTAAAATTATGGGGGTTCTTCGTGTATAATAAGAAAAAAAAATTATTAAAAAAAGTAACAAAAAATTAAGGGAAACTTAATTAAAAAGCAAAAAAATTCATGTATCTTATGACTTAAACCAGTACAACAAATAGTTCTTAATCAATGTTACTGACGGTCTTCAATCAACATAATTTTAAATCAGTAAAACAAATAGTGTTCAATTAAAAGATAATAAAGAACAGAACTGAAATATGAAAAAAAAAAAATCTATAAAATATACCATAAAAAGTTAGTCACCTATAACTAAAATTACTAAAATTATTTTAGTCATTTAAAAGTTGGGCGAAAAGTGTTCAAATATTTGTTTTTAGAAAACTAATATAAACCAGCATCTAAATCACCGTTACGTCATTCCACATTATTGCTAAGTTGATTTTGTTCAACATTTTAAATAATATGTAATTTACCGTCAAGAGTTCTCCAACGGCGATAGACGACTGACTAACTTTCTCAAGTGTCCATTTATATTTCATAAATGTTTTGAGATTTCAATTAAAAATTCACAATAATTTTCATTTAATCTCAATTCCATTTCTTTTATTGAATACTCCTTTCAATTTAATAAGCTCTAACTAGTAAATTAGATAACAACAAAATCTGCACTAATTTTGAAACCTATAAAATAATAACATTCAACTCTTACAATGAACCTTTTTTTTCTCACTTTTTTCAGTCAAAGCTTGAAGCAAATGCCTCAGCCATCAAAGTGGGTCCTCTCCCCCTAATTCCAAGGCTGAGGATACTGTTCAGCCAGCCAACTTTAATTTCAATTTTGCTTTGCCTTTTCAATTTTTTTTTTTTATTATTAAAAAGAATTAAAATAAATATTTGTCGTTTTTTGTTTTTTTAAAAAATCTTGCCAGTGCTACATCCCATTTCCACTGGTGCATAAATTCCTTGCGTTTCTCTTCCTTCATAAATCCCCCTATAAATACTCCATCCCCCATTCCAACAAACCCCACAAAAGCTTTAACAAAGAAACAGAGTCAGTACCCCCCACAAAAAAAAAAAAGCTTCTAATTCTTCAAAAATGGAGTTCCCAGTTATCAACTTGAAGAACCTTAATGGCGAAGACAGAGCTCCCATCTTGGAGAAAATCAAAGACGCCTGCGAAAACTGGGGTTTCTTCGAGGTAATTATTTTTACTAATCGCTCGTTTTTTCAGTTAAACCATTGTCCCATAAAAGATAACAATCCATCAGACTCACCTAAATAACTCACAAGTAAATGTTTAATACATGGTGAAAAACATTTAGCTTGTCTTAACATTGTCTAAATATTGATATGCATTTATATAGTCAAATATAAATCACATTTTATTCTATTATTTAAATCATGTATTAATATGTCTTAAATATTTCTCATCTATAGTGATTATTTGTGTATTAATTAATTTTGTATAAATTTATTTCTTTGACATTCAAATATTATAGGGTCGGACATTATTTCGAATGACAATAACATATATATGTCTAAGTTGACAAACAGTTACAATTGTCAGGTAGAAGATGAAATCGTCTACTATTACGAGGATAAACGGTCGGATTTAACTAACCCTTTGTGATTGAGATGGGATTTTGATACACAGGTTTTGGAGCACGGAATAGAGGCAGAGTTTTTGGACAAAGTGGAGAAGCTAACCAAACAGCACTACAAGAAATGTATGGAACAGAGGTTCAAAGAACTGGTGGCGAGTAAAGGACTGGACGGCGTTGAGGCGGAGGTCAACGATCTTGACTGGGAGAGCACTTTCTTCCTACGCCACCTCCCGGCCTCAAACATCGCCGAGTTGACGGAGCTGGACGAGGAATACAGAGCCGTTTTTAAGGAATTTGCGGCCAAGTTGGAGAAACTTGCGGAAGTGCTTTTGGATTTGCTTTGTGAGAATCTTGGCCTCCAAAAAGGGTACCTTAAGAATGTGTTCTATGGATCCAAAGGACCCACGTTTGGCACCAAGGTTAGCAACTACCCGCCCTGCCCGAAGCCCGACCTCATCAAGGGCCTTCGAGCCCACACCGACGCCGGTGGCATCATCCTTCTTTTCCAAGACGACAAGGTCAGTGGCCTCCAGCTGCTTAAGGATGGCAACTGGGTCGACGTTCCCCCGCTCCGCCACTCCATCGTCGTCAACATCGGCGACCAGCTCGAGGTAATCTTATCAAATACTCACCTCTCTTCACTTTGAATAGATCTCCTAACATTTATAAAATATATACCTGCTATTCTATTTGTAACTAACTATAACTTTTTTTTATCGACATCCATTAAATTCAAATATGTACTCGATTCAATTAAAAAATATATTAAAATCTAATCTATAAATGTTAAATTCAAAGAGGCGTTATCCAGAGGGAGATAATTTCTGGCTACCCACCACTAAACTTGTAATAGGGAGAAAATAGATTTACTAATTGGTGTAGTGGTTTAGATCCTAATTTTTTTTTTTTTTTAATATTCATAAATTTTTGGACTAGCTTTCGTGCATTTCAACTATCTTTTATTGAAGATACCCTCTAACTCAATAATATATAGACATCAAAGAAACAAATTTTCTAGATAGTTGGCTACTATGAATTAAATTCATGGTTTTTTTTTTTTTCAAAATCTTTTTTACTATTAAGCTACTCATGGTAGTTGTCATAGATCCAACATTAAAAAGGTATAGAAATGAAATAGAAATTCGATCCAAATTCAATAAACATGAAAACGCACTAACTAAAGAGGATATGGTGAGAATCTCATATTAAAAAGATGAAAATAATTCACAACATTTATAAGAAATGTGAACTACTACCATTCATACTTAAAGCTCACGCGAGAGCGGATTTAACTTTGTAGGTGATAACAAATGGGAAGTACAAGAGCGTGATGCACAGAGTGATATCGCAGACGGACGGGGAAGGAAGGATGTCATTGGCATCATTCTACAATCCAGGGAGTGATGCAGTGATATTCCCAGCACCAACACTAGTAGAGAAAGAGGCTGAAGAGAACAATCAAGTTTATCCAAAGTTTGTGTTTGAAGATTACATGAAGCTCTATGCAGGCCTCAAATTCCAGGCCAAGGAGCCAAGGTTTGAAGCCATGAAAGCAGTGGAAGCCAATCTCAAACTTGATCCAATTGCAACAGTTTAATTCCACGTCCCCCCAACTAATTTATTCATGAATGGTAATGATTAATTATGATGGGGTTTTTGTGTGTG
Source organism: Sicyos edulis (assembly GCA_036507275.1). Lineage (NCBI taxonomy): Eukaryota > Viridiplantae > Streptophyta > Magnoliopsida > Cucurbitales > Cucurbitaceae > Sicyos > Sicyos edulis. The sequence goes on from CM071846.1 coordinate 5,184,312, forward strand.
ATTTTAATTATTTCTCCAAGGTTAGTTACTAATGGAATAATTAAGAAGATATATTTATGTATGTATGTATAAGTATGTTAAAAGTGTACTTTTTTTTTTGAATGTTTGATAAGAATATTGTGAGTTTGTAATGAAATGGATTGATGGATGATTTTAATATAAAGTCTTGAAATCAGTGTGAAAAGTTTGTTTTGTTGGGTATATATATATATATATATATTACTGTTCATTGTTGGAAAAGGCACATGACATGATTGGATTGGAAGGGATTAATTACCATTTTTATAATAAGGTCCATGAGAGTTCTGTTTTATGGACAATGAGAATCTTTTGTTATTATTGAAATTTTGGCATAATGGGTCGGGAGCCTACAAACAGAATATGCTATTTAGTGGGATCAACATTTGATTACACATTCACCTAAAACATGACGAGGAAACTACTAATTTTATAACATTTCTCCTAATCTTTTGTCCCCTAAGAATTGTCTTTTCTCCAATTAATATTATTTAGTTAGTTTAAGATTTTTGTCTTCGAGTTTTTTATTTTTTTCTTCTTAATTTATTAGTGAAAGTGAGTGGATGTGAAAAATTCAGCAAATGTTTGAAAGTTTTCTTTTGGGAGTGGGGCTTAAGGAATTGCATGGAGAAAACAAAGTTGTCGAAAAATTTGGTCGATATTATGGAGGGATACAAATTGATTGAGAAAATAAAAATAAAAATATATCCTACGAACATAGCACTACTATTTCCATATGGTATAGAATAGGACATAGGGTTTTTTTTTGGACAATGGATATAGGCTTTCTAAAAATACGGTAGAATCAATTTGAAGCCAAATAAAAGTAAAAAAGACATGTGAAATAATACTTCAACATTTTAAAAGTGAATTTCATTTTTTAAATTTTCAAGTCACTCCAAAATACATCTAAAAAAAGTTACTTATGAGTGAGTTAAACAATTTCTTAATATTTTATAAAGATATTAGGCTTAATTATAATTATGGCATAAATGGCATGGTCCAAGCCAATTAAAAGCTATGCGTAATGGGACAAAGACAGATGTAGATTTGAAGATTTCTATTGAAGCATGATGATAATATATATATTCCACGAGTAAACAAACAAAATTTGATAGCCACGCAAGTGTCAAGTTACAACTCATAAGTGGTGATGACACTGAATAAATAAATTGATATATATTATTTTTAAAGTAGTTTAAGTTTTCTTTTTATTTGTATGTTAAAAAGGTTAGTCGTCATTTCATTTGCCTTAGCATTATAAAAAATAAATTAAATTAAATTAATCTTTAATTTTGATACCGTAGTCTTAACCAATAAAAAAAATTGTAGTTACAACAGGCCAACATCTTGCTCGTTTCTTTAAGAAAAAAACAGAACAGAACAGAACAAAATCTTCTCTAATTTTAATTTATATACTTCTAATAAAATATAACATTAATTCTATTATTAGTTAAATTTTATTATTATTTCACTGATTTTGATAAAATTATAGTTTTTGAATTTACTAAAGTACAAATATAATTCAAAATACATGGATGGTTTTTTTTTTAAGGTACATGGTCTTTTAACCAAATTAAAGCATGTCTTCGGTAAACATGTCAACTTAAATATAATTCAAACTACTTAATTAATCATGGTATTTATTTAATAAAAAGTCTTAGATATACTAAAAAAAATCTAAGAAATAAAATATTATAGATAATAAATTTAATTCATAGTAATTATAAAAATTAAAAAATAATACTTTTTTTAAAAAAATCTTATAGATTATCTTGAGATGAAAGGGATTATAGAGTCGTGGAGTTGGTGGATTTTTCGTTCTCTTTGAAGTACCATTATAAAAAATGAAGAATGAAGGAGCAAATGTCAACCTTGTTCCTATTTTTAAAGTTTATAGGAAATTAACAAAAAGTAATCAAATCTAAAAAATAACTATAAATACAACCACTTTTTTTAAGAAAATAGTATTTTCAATATTAATAATATTTATAATACATTATTAAAAAGAAAATTGTATTGAATGGACTACTTTTATAAAATAAATACAAACGTAGACAAATTTTAAAGTATTTATATCATGGTTGCTGATACAAAATATATATAAATATTGATAAATTTTAAAATATTTATCTCCATGATTATTAATACGTTTTAATACTCTATTATAAATATTCATTAATTTGTTATTTTTTAAGAAAAAAAAAATCATATTTATAATTATTATTTTTTCTAAATTTAACTTAAAATTTTCATATTAATCATTTGGGATGCAAGTACTTCATAATTTGTTAACCTTTGTAATTTATTTCAACTCAAAAAAAAAACATTTGTAATTTTTTGTTAATAACTTATTTTGTCTCAAGTTTTTGTCAATAAAATTAACAAGTGAAGCACCGGCCAGCCACGTAATGGAATAATTTCAATAAAGTTCACACCCCATTTTCCTGATTTTAATCAAATATGATTATATCTTGGCAAAGCCAGAATACAACTCCATCAACACTACCAACTATGCAATCATTGACCGTTGATCATTAACAGCAGCAAACCTAAAAAAATTTAAGACAGGTAATATGGTAATGGAATTCCTAATCATTCACTTTTTGTGGCCATAAATTAAGCCACATAGACAAATCCTATTTATTAAGAGTTAACAGATATTCATAATCATTTCGTAAAACCAGTTTACAATACACCCATAAATCTAATAAGAGTTTCATAAGAAACTAAGGGTATTTAGCTCCAGGTGAGATGAGACGTTGATAATAGAAAATTTTATTTGGGATGAGGTGAAATATTGATAGCAGAAAACCTTATTTGAAGTGAGATGAGACGACAGAAAAACTTTATTTGGAGCGGAGGAGGAAGAGACGAGATGTTAAGATATGTTTCTTTTTTTTAATCTGTTCTTTTTTTTAACAATAAAATTGTTCTTTTTCTTGTTTTTAAAAATAATTATTCTCAAATATTTAGCTATTAATATAATAATTTATGTAAATATAACTACTATCATAAATAAAATGTAAGTAATATAAATTTAATATTAAACACTATTATTATATCTATTTATTTTAATTTTTAAAATTAAAATATATTTAAATAAATATTTGATATAATAATAGTATAATTATATATTGATATATTAAAATAATAATATTATTATTATAAAATATATCAAACATAAAATAATAAAATAAGTAAATATATAAATAAAAAATTAAAAAAATTTAAATTAAAAAAAAAAAAAAAAATGAAATGAGATGAGGTGAAAAACACTTTGGGCCAAACATGGGGTTGGATCAACACCTCACCTCCTCTTAAAACAAAGACTCCCTGATGAGAACTATGAATTATTGATTGATGGATACATCAAATACCTTTAGTTGACAAAGGTTTAGTTCAACATTAATTAGTTCATTCATTTTCTTTATAATTGAGAGTCGGAGTTTCGCTTCATTACTTTTGGAGCATTATTCGCCTATCTAGAAGCATACCTCAAAATCTATAGCCTAAAACAATAATTGTTTGTTCGAAACCTCTAGCCTCAAATATTGATATGTTGGGCTTAAAAATAGTACCTTTAGTTGAGTGGTCGAGTTTTTTTCCACTGTGCTTCGAGCTTCTTCGTCTTGGAAGGAACCAGAGATGCTGAAAATTGTTACTAGCATTTTATTGGTCAAAATAAATCAACAATATACTGAATAAAAATGCATTATAGCTTCTTTTATAAGCGAATTTTAACTGATATCCAACTGAATACAGAAAAGGGCCATGCTTCTCTAGTTGCCTAGACTTACATAATTTTAAGGAACAACTTGAGAGGTGATAAATATTAGAATACCTTAAAGTGTACATACCATCCCTAGGGGAGAAAAGAAAAGAAAAGAAAATTCTGTAAATTACTAAGAAGAATTTCCGGAGACCTGTCTTTTCCATTTTATTCCCCCAGCAAAGGTGGCCTCTGAATTTGCCAACGAACAAACAGAAAGCCTTTCAGTATAATAATTTTTTTCACCTCTTAGAGCATGAGAATGACATGGGAAGATGCTTCAAGTCAGAGATGTCGAACAATTCCATAAACCTCTGGTCTGAAATTCTTGCTTTTGCAGCTGCAAACCTCTGGTACTCATCAAACACAGAAGTGAGGCACCACTTTTGCAGTTTTCTCAGGCATCCCACAAGGCAACCTGTTCGATGCTGGACAGAGCGAAGAATTTCTAGTTAGAGAGAGCGCCGTGAAGTTGAATATTGGAATTAAATAAGAAAATGAAATAACTTAAGAACGAAGTGTTTGACCACAAAAGAAAAGATTTTGAGAGAATGAGTTAATTGATTTAGGTTAAGCAATAGAGAAAATAACTCGACATTATATACTTGTCTAAAACTTAACTAGTAGGTTAAGCAATAGAGAAAATAACTCGACAAAAAACAGAACCTAAAAATAGCTAGATGAATAAGTAAAATATAGCAAAAGACTAGGAATTATAACAACAAAAAAATGAATGTTGAAGACTTGGATCAATTCTTTAACCGAAACCTGAAGACTACCTTTCCTCTCTTGCAATGTATGAGAACTGGATGGTTCCTATCGTCTGCATTGAGAAATTTTGATCTGATTAGAAACAATAATCTTCATGGAATAATACTCTAGTCCATGAGTTTTAAGATGATATTCAGTAGTACCAAGGACAACTTTCAGTGCTTCACGAATCATATTATCTGGGATGTTCACGAAAGGCTCCTGAATGTAAAAGACAGTAATTAACTCCAAAAAACTACATGGGTAGTATAATGCAACCAAACATAGTCAGATATATCACTCGTATCCTCATTTCAAGAAAACATAATCATGGCATCACAGTACCACTTTTTTTTTTTTTATTAAAACAAGGGTAAATCACAGTACCACTTAAAGAGACCAGAAATATCACATAGGCTGTTACCAAATTATCAAAAATCAAACATCAAAGGCGTAAACATAGACAATTTGATCAAGATTGTAGCACTGAGGCACTAATTGGGAAGGATGAAACTGATTTTCACTGGCAGTGTAGGGGAGTTATGGCTTACAAGGATCTAATGAAGTAAATGTTTAAATCAACAAATAAATGAAAAATGATAACCTAAACTTAAGAACACGTTAAAAAGTTAGTCTTAGTAATCTATTTTCGCAAGCTTAACTAGACCACATGAAACCGTTAGTAATTGGACGAATCAACCTATTCTAACTTAAAAATCTAAGGTCACATGCAGTGTTTTAAAAGGGGCGCGCCTAGACGCAAAGCACAAGGCTAGGAAAGGCGAGGCACGCTTAATAAGGTGTGCGCCTTTTAGTGCCTTACGTGAAGCCCCGGGCGCGCCAAAGTCATTTGAAGCACGAGATAACTGATTCAAGACATTTGAATACCTTTTATAACTTGATTCTTCAACTCACAAAGACAACATTTGTTTAAATGAAAGGTTAATAATCAAACGTTAGGTATGTTTTAGATATTTTTCTTCGTTAAAACTTCATTTATGTCTATGGAAATGTTTTTATTGTATCTACATATAAGTAATTTTTTTTGTGTTTTTTATATAATGCGTCTTGAGTAAAAAAGTCTGCACCTTTTGGTGTTGCATCTTGCACCTCAGGCCCCAAAGGCTCATTGCGTCTTCGGCTTTTTAAAACACTAGATAAAGCTAATAACAGTAGTACATGAAATCGGTGGTCTTTTTTTCCGGAGAAAATTAGTTTGCTTATTGAATTCAAATATTTACGATCTGAAGCGAAGATACCTCAATGATTGCTTAGAGGTAAAGAATTCATGATCCAGCTGCAATGATAGATTTCATGTAAGAGTGTCATTAATCAGAAATATAAATAAGGTGTAGAGTAGAGGTGAGGGGAAGGGTATGGAAGTTTATGTCTATGGTTGTGGAACCTTGAGAGGGAGAGCCAGAGAGGTCACCAATACTCTCGAACTCACCCAGTAGCTAGTCATTTTTTCCATTTAGTTCTTGTCATCATTTATTTCCGTTTTTATCAATATCATATAATTACGAAATAGCCTAGCTTGTTAGCTATTCAGAGTTATTTTCCCATTATTCTGTGTTTGTATTCTTATTGACTTTACAGATTCCAGTAAGGTGTTAGATACCTAACAAATTTCTCTTTAATGAATTAGTATGAGAGCTTGGCTCTTGACGAGCCATGTGAGGATCAAGACTCTCAATGTAGAACAAAAGAGTGGCAAGCCTTATATGATTTGGTGTGCTTTGTTGGGGAGAGGCCTCCCTGATACCGACAAATGTACTAGGTAAGTCTCAAAGGATTCAAAGTGTACTTTGTTCAAGGAGAGGATTGCGGCTAATGCATGTGAACAAAAATCTCACTTTGCTAAGTTAAGGGGAAGATCTTGGGTATAAGGAGGAGACAACACTTCCATTCATATGGGCTATGAAAAAAAACAGAGTCACAGGTGAATCTCGAACCCAAGACCTTGAGGGAATCATACACTTAAAACTCAAGTCTTCAACCACAGCGCCACCCCTTCGAGACTCACTAAAACAGTTCTTATAAGGGAGTTCTGATGATTTTTTCGAGTTTTTTTTATCAATCTGATTCTAAATCAATTATTTGGTAAGCATAAACCAGCGATAACAACTTCTTGACTGAACAGTTTTTCACTGGCAGTAAATATATCTGTAATAACTTCCCAGTATGAATAACTAGCATAATCATTAGACGAATCCCACTGATTTGCAACATAACTTAATCTTCAAATATACATTTTTCATGACAGAAATACGAGAAATCAAAATGATGCAGAAGTCCTACGACTGCTGCCCTCTTGGAAGCTTATGAACTTGTCGATACTCAACGATGCAAACTTCGTAACTATGCGATAAACAACTACATACGAAATCGCACATGCCTTCACAGGTACTATTCCATATAATTCAAAATACGTCCTATAATGTAAACGCTGAACAATTACAGTCAAACGCAACAAAAATACATCGTTGACACAGTTTAAGACATGATCCATTCTGAACGAAAACGCACCTTGTAGCTTTCAATTCCAAATTGATACAATCGAATCCCGTTAGACTTGAGAAACTCCATGTTGTGCTCAGGATACGGCTCCGGGCATAAACATCTACACCATAAATCAAAGCAAATTCACAAATCCGATCATAAAAAATCCGTAATAAGCCATAAACAGAAACAAACTTACATAATGGAACGGAGGCCTAGGGTTTGGAGGAAGGAGAAGTTAGCAGGATCAGGGAAGCCGGAGCGGAAAACGGCATTATCAACCATGGAGAAGTTGAGAGGAGGGATGTAGAGGCCGTCGCCGTCATCAGAAGCTTCCATTACGACCGGCGGCGAAACAGTGCGGTGGGGATTGATTGTATCGATCTCAATAGTTCTGCATATCTGTTGGGAGTATTGATTCTGGTTATGGTCTTGGAATTTCATTACGGGTGAAGAAGAAGAAGAAGATGATTATGATGAATGGAAAGAAACTGAGCGTAGAAATTGCGGGTTTATAGAGAAGAGATAAAGAAGGAAGGAAGGAAGGAAGGAAGGAGAAAAGATTTTGGGATCAAGAAGGATATTCGATTTCTTCTATTCCTTTCCAGCTTTTCTTTTTCTTTCTTTGAATTTTTTGCCTTTTTTTTTTCTTTCTTGACAGTGAACACAGAAACAAAAACAAAACTATGGCGTGTGACCTGTGAGAAGGAGGTTGGGCCGTGATTTTTCTTTTTTAATTCTAATTTTTTTATTATTAACATTTCGATTTTTTTTTTTTTTTTTTAACATCGAATTTGTAAGTCATTTAAGTAAAAAATTATCCTGGAAGGACCGTTAAATAATTGAGGTTACAGACTTCGAATCATGTTTTTAATAGAGATCTCTAAAATTGTTAGAAAATTAAAATGTCCTCCAAAATATTCTTGTGTCGTAGTTTAGGAACAAACTAGTGGTATCTAGAGTATAAGGATGTAAAATTTCAATTTTGTGATTTTTTTTTTAATTCTGGTATATTTGAGTATTAGTCACTAATAGTGGAAGAAAGAAATTTATTTGTTTAATTTAATCCCAATTATTTTCAATTAGATTAAAGAAATGTTTGCGTTCTTAATTAAAGAAACAAAAAGATGAAGAAATTTTTATTAAACTAATACATATTTAAAATGAAACAAATTAACCAAACAAAAATAACCATTTAAAACTACATGAAAAAAAAACTTTTAAAATACATAGATAAAAATGTAAAAAAGAAATGTACTAAAAGAAAATGTAAAAAAATACAAGTTTATGCAAGGTTGGAGGTGGGTTCACAGAGGTATTGCAGAGTTTTTTTTTTCACCCCTTCTCAAAATGGGGTTTCTACAACCCTTCTCCCTCCCTTTCTTCCTCTTAACCATTGGTATCTTTTAGTGTGTGTTTGGATTTTGAATATATATAAAAGAAGACAGAAAGAAAGAGAAGAGTTTGGAGTCGTTTGAAGTAATTAACTTCTCGTTTAAAAATAGATATTAGAATGAAAGATTTTGTTTCATTGGGGATTAAAGTTGGAAAGGGAAGAGAGAATGAATGAGTTTATGGTTTGCTTATTATACCATGCATTACTTTATGTTTAAAAGAAAATAGAAAATATATCAAATGATCAAAAGCATTTTTATAATGAGTAGGGTCAGATGTGTAAGACCCTTGAGAGGAATATGCTCTTAAAACTGTGAGAGATCAGAAGGTCGTCGGTCAAAAAGGCCCCCCAAAAAAAGTTTCAACATTCTCATTCTCTCACTTTATGCCCTAATCATTTTCTTGGCCATCCTTTTTCCCTTTGGTCTTTATCCCTTTATCTTATCACACTTTTTCTTACATCTACTATTAAGATACTATTATGATAGGATATATCACTTGACCTTATAATATTTATATTAAAAAATATGTATAGAATTAATTTTTAAGTATATACCCTTCCCTTTTTAATTTTTTTAAGTTTTTTTCATCGTTAAGTCATTTCATGATAATTATATAAATAGAAAACACGCCAAAATAGCCAAATATAAAAAATAATTATAAATATGATCATTTTCTTAAAAAAAATAGTAATTTTAGACTTTGGTGTTAATAATACTTTCTAATAATGTTATATTAATAATACATAATATTATAAATACTATTAGTGACTATAAAAGCAAATATTTTAAAAAATTTATACGTTCATAATTATTTTGTAAGAAAAGTTGTACAATTTTTGTGTATAAATATATAAATTAACATTATAGCATTTACCTAACGATTGCCGTTTAAATATATATGTTCTTTTTTACCTCATATACTTTTGTATCATCCTCCTAATTTCATTCTCTCATGATTGTTGAAGTTATAGGAACAAGACATTTGTTCTAGGTTAAAATACTATTTTGGTCCCTCGACTTTGGGGTTTGTTCTATTTTGGTCCCTCGACTTTCAAATGTCTAATTTTAGTCCCTCAACTTTGTTGTTTGTCCAATTTTGGTCCCTCAACTTTCAAATGTCTAATTTTGATCCCTCAATTTTGCTATTTGTCCAATTTTGGTCCCTCAACTCTAAAATGTTTTCAAATTTGGTCGTTAGACTATAAAAAAAGTTCAAAAATTGTCCTTTGGTCAAATGAATTTTTTATCACTCCTAAATTATTTTCTCTCTCTTTCATCTTTCATAATTTCTCTCTCTATAAATTTTACCTCTCTTCAATCCACCTCTCTTCCCCCTCTTTTTTTTTTTCTTTATTTTCTTTCTTTTTCTTTTTTGTTCCATGGTAGACTATGAATTTTAGAAAACAAAAAGTGACAAATCAAAGAAGGAAAATTATTCTCTCTTCCCCTCTTTTCTTTTCTTTTTTTCTTCTTTATTTTTCTTGTTTGTTCCATGGTAGACTATGAATTTTAAAAAACAAAAAGTGACAAATCAAAGTAGGAGAATTATTATTTAGAAAAATTATCTCATGTTAAATAATTTGATGAGATGGATTGAGGAGAGAATAAGAGGAAAAAAAAGAAGAGAAGAGGATTAGAGAGGTGGATTTAAGAGAGATAAAACTTTTAGAAGGAGAAATTATGAAAGATGGAAGAGAGAGAGAAAATTTAGGAGTGAGAAAAAAAAATTATTTGACGAAAGGACCGTTTTTTAACTTTTTTGATAGTCTAAGGACTAAATTTGGACATTTGAAAGTCGAGGAACCAAAATTGGACAAGCAGCAAAGTCAAGGGACCAAAATTGAACAAACTACAAAGTCAAGGGATTAAAAATGAACATTTGAAAGTCTAGGGACCAAAATAGAACAAATCCCAAAGTTGAGGGATCAAAATGGTATTTCAACCTTTGTTCTAATTTATATTTCCCATTATGTTGTTTTTTAGATTGGTACACATACATGAGGATGATTAACCTTCTTGGCATAAATATTTACCTTATACAATTTTTCTTTTATGATGGGTATAGTTGTAAAAAAAAATCAAAAATAAAATTTAAAAAATGTGTGTGGAATCTTGTACCACATGACAGCACATGAAAACAAGTAGGTTTATTCTACATATACATGGGTACGTAAAAATCTTACGGATTGGATTAAATTTTTATCTACTAGAAATTTGAGTCAAAATTAAACTAAACTCAAACTTAATTATTAAGTTTAAATCAACAAATTCAAATTCAAGTGGTTATGTCCTAACACCTATAGGTAAGCCTATATAAACAATCAAAGTCCCAATGGTTTAGACCGTGAGATGGGAATGCCATAAAGAAATAGTGAATGAGGAAGTGAGTGAGAAGAAATTTTTACCTGTAAAATAAACAAAGGCAGGATATATGATCCTCATTTCCGTTTCCTCACCCCCAACAAATAACTATAAAAAGTATTTTTATTTATTTATTAAATATTATATAAAGTGAAAAGCCAGCGCCTACAAGAAGACAACTTTATTCTATTTTGAATGAAACTTTTAAAACTAACTGCTAAGTTCATCTCCAACTTCCGGTGCTTTATTTGGGTGTGTTTTGTTTTTGGTAGAAAAGAGTAGAGGGGTTTAGTATAGAGTGGAAAGAAGTGGTTAATAGTAGTCTGTGGTGGTTAACTACTCGTTTAGGAATTGGGGTTAACAGTGATGAATAATGAACTATTTGTTTGGAGATTGAAGTTAATAGTAGTTGATATAATTTTTATTTTTATTTTTTGAAAATGTGGTGGAGTAAATAACAACAATTATACGTATATAATTAAAAGTTTATGAATTTTAATTATCCACCTCAATTGTTGTTAACTGAACTTAAAAGACATTTTTATAGTTGATCATATTTGTTTTTTTAAAAAAATCAATTTTATGTTTTGTTACTAAACATATGAGCAACATGAATGAAGCAAACAATAATAAATTTTAAAAATTTAGGCTAAATTTACAATTGAATAAACCGTTAAAATGTGAATTATTAAAGAAATAGTAAAAATATATTTACGTGAAACTTGTAAAAATACATTATTCTAGAAAATAAAGAAATAGAAAGTATTGAGATATTATAGTCTTCTTATTTCAAAAAAAAAAAAATAGCAATCATAGTCAAACTTACGGTATAATTAATACTCATTATACGATATTGTTTATACATTATACTATATTAATACACAAAATTGTACTTATAACATATAATATTGTATTATTAATATCCCAAATTATATTGTACAATGAATATTAACCGTATCGTATTTTTTATTATGATGCAAATATTTTCAAATTTGCTTAGATATTTTGTGAAATTGGATTATGCAACACAATTTTTCTTTAATCTACGTACTTCTAATTTTATTTTGATTCTTTTATTTTTTAAATGTCAAATTTTAATTATTATAACGATAATAAAGTTAAAATTTAGTATTTGTTGTTAATTTATTACTATATTTCATTTGTAAATTTTTTCTTATTATTTTTTCAAAATTTTAGATATATGGTTACATCAAATGTTTTATTAAAAAAATGAGGTTTTTTTTATGAATTAAAATTATTATTCATTGATAATTTTTTAATGAAATAATTTATTTTAAGATCGAATTTTCGAAAATAGAATTAAATTGGATTACAACCAATCTATCAAGCCAACACGCTATTGACTTTTTCGATGGAGTTAAAATTATTATTAGAAATAAATATTTAAATATTGATGTTAGCCGAGATTAAAAGATAAATTTGATGAAATTTAAAGTGGGATTTAATAAAAAAAAAATTAAATAAGGATTTGATAAAGGATTTGAAGAATGGTTAAAAAAGGTTGAAGAGTGGCTGTTTACTACAAAATACAAACTGACGGGTTGTTGAGGAGTGGACTCATGTCCAAAGAACAAGCCTTAATGTATTTTTAACATCTTTTATTGAGAAATCCTCCTAGAATTTTGTTTTCATCAATAAATTATTATATAAAAGAAAATATGTAAGTTGTTACTTTATTTTAAACAGATGCAAGTAGTTACTACTTTTTTTGTAATCAAAATATATTCAGTCCATATAAGTCTCAAACCTACAACTTTATGTATAAAACATAAAAAAGAAACTATCAAGAAGATATAAAGACTAAAAAAAAGGTAAATTAGGAATAATTCTTCACGTATAATCTCCACTCCGATTCTCACAAAAATAAAAAAGAAAAAAAGAAAATTTTAACAAGATCAATGATATTGTTGATGGCGAAAACAAGAATGAGGAGGTCTTCCCCGTCGAGCCCCGTGGACCCCTTTATTCACAGGTGCAAGTACACATAGACAAGCACAAGGGGCCAAGCTCAAAAGTCCAGCAAAGCCAAATCCCATAATTTTATGGAACTTTTATAAATAGATGAGCTCTTATTCTTTTGAAGGATTCGAAAATTTGGAACTCTCGACAAAATCCAAAAACCTAGTCTTTCAAAGTTTTAGGGATCAAGCAACCAATTGAAGTCTCAAAGTACTTTGAATGTCAAACAAATTCCATAAAAGAGTAACTCAAACACGAGGAGCACACATTGTATTTTTCAAGTGAAACATCCAAACAAATTAACGAGTCAGAGACCAATTTAGATATCAACAAATCAGAGACTGATTCAAAGATCAACAAGTTAGAGATCAATCATTCAAATAGATCAATAGGTCAAAGACCGATCCAAAAATCAACAAGCTATAGAACAATCATCCAAGCATATCAAAATAAGTCAGAGGTTGGTCTAAAGATCAACAAGTGAGAGGCCAATAATCCAAATATAAAAAAGCTCATAGATCGATCTAACATCATCAAAGTGAATTTGGGAACACTATGTGAAGCCTCAAGACAAATCCAACTCAACAACAAGTTGTTTAAAGCCCTCGAGACAAGTCAATTGCAAGTACAAGCTGCAAAGTCTTTAAGACAAGTCAACCTTAACGTCAAGCTGCAAAGCCCTTGAGGACAAGTTGTGAAACCCTCGAGACAAATCCAACCTAAAAAAAATGGTGAAACACTCGAAATAAGTCAATATGAAGAGCAAGATCTTAATTACTAGTTCATACATAATTTGACTAGATCACTACTTTTGTTGACATGAGACCTAAATATTTGGTGGCTATTATACGGCACATCAAAATATTGATGTTCTGAGGTAAAAATTAAAGGGTTTGTGGATTGTTGGTTTTGTTGTTTGGTGATGTAATCCAATTCAACACTATGATCACAACTTCGATTATGACGGGAAATGTATATCTCATCCCTTTTCCCCATAGGTAATTATTTTCCATGATGATCCAATGAAGATTAAAAAGAATGACGGAATAGAGATAGTAAAATAATCCTTGCCTCGCCCCTCTATGGAAATCTCTACTTAGTTATTGAAATGTTTGAATTTAATGTTAAATTCTAAAGATGAAAAATAGATTCTCAATAACTCAAATTCACATTTGGAGATTATCTCTGCATGAAGGTTGACATTAGAATTTAGAATTAATTTATGATTGATTTCAACTTTTGCGTTCTTCTCATTAATGATTAGTATAATATATAACTCGAAAACTTAAATTAGGTTACATAAATTTTTTTTCTTTTTTATAAAATATATATATATATAATTTGAACTAAATTCAATGACTTTTTTTTTTTTGAGAATTAAATTCAATGACTTTATATACATCAAAAGTTAAATGTTTATGCAAATATTTTTTTAAAAAAATGATGAACGAACGATAAAAATAAAATAAAATAAATAAATATTAAGAAATTAGTTTTTTTCATTCATAAGTTTCTTTTTTTTGTTGAGACAAAATCATTCATGAGTTAATAATACAATTGCAACCATTTTTCCCCAATTAATATATATATATATATATATATATATATATGGTAATTGTAACCATTCTAAAATTTAAAGATATTTTTTTAACTTTTCAAAACTTAAGAGTATGTTTGATATAAAGTCCATAATTCAAGAGTACTTTTTATAGTTTAGCCTTTTTAATATCGAATTTGATTTCTAGGATCAATGATGAATTTACGAATTTATGGAAACGAAGTGACGGTAAATGAAAGAAAATCCTAGGCACTGATACGGTGTGAGTCACGTAGCTTTTGATGCATAAGTTAAATTCTAATAGAAAATGAAGTTATAAGATGTATCTAGGCTAGTGGGTCAAGTGGTTCTCACTCACCTTTTTTCAAGAAGAACGAGAGCTATCCATGTATGAGTATCGTGCGGGGTTCAAGAGTTTTATCGAGTCTTGAGAAGCTTGTGCCTGTTAGATAATACCCTATAGTACTAGGGGTGGAGCTAGGCCCTATCCCTTGAGGGCCACTCTCGTTAGGTTTGGATTGTGCCACCTTTGACTCAAAGGCTTCGTTCTAGTTCATGGGCTGTATTGGGCTCATTTTTCTTACACCAAAGCCTATATATTTAGACAGTAATTCAACTCTAAAAATAAAAAGTAAAAAAGGAACCTATATTTAAAACAACAATAAAGGAAATTTAGGAAAATTGATAATAAAATGAAAAGAAAAAAAATGTATAAATAGACAAATATATATATATATAATATTTAGAGTGAAGAAATTTGTATGGAGTGGGATGACGCAAAAGGTAATGATGACTTCACGGGTGTCTGAATCGTGATATTCAAAAGCTGTCACTCAGGCACTCAAGTATATGCATTTAAACCCCTTTACTGTCACACTCTCAGTGGTCCCCCCCAAACCCCTCCTGTTTTTTTACTTCCCATTTCAACCCCCCGTCTTTCTCTATTTATGCTTTTACCCTTTTCTGTTTACAATTCTAACCCTCCAATTTTCAACAAAATTATTTCTAAATTTTCTCTATTTATACTTTTCCCGGATGTTCAATGCCCAACAAATTCAGATTCCAATTCCGTACTCTAATCTTAAAAATAAAAATAAAAAGATTTTGTATTTCTTTATTTTTATAATTATTTAAAATAATTTTTTATTTTTACTATTCAAAATACATCTTTATTTATAATCACTCATTTTTATTTTTTATTTATAATTATTTAAAATAATTCATCATTTTTAAATGGTTCATTTTTAATAATTCATTTTTCACTCTTCAAAATAATTCTTTTTTAATCGTTTTTTTTTACTCCCTAAAATAATTACCTATTCTAAATTTACAATGATTTTTTTTTTAATTCCTCTACATTTAAATGAATTTCTAATTACTCAAATGCATCTTCAAAATAATTTCTTAAACAACCAAAATCTCATCTAAGCTTTTCCTTACTCTCTTTTGTTTATTATTTTAACAGTCAAATTATAAAGAAACATAAGAATATTTCTAAATTTTCTCATTTATTTCCTAACACTATTTCCCCCTTTTTGAAATCAATAAGATTTTATTTTTATTTTTAAAAATTTTAAATATATTATTACTATAATTGGGGATGAAAGATTTGAATCCTAGAATTCTTAGTCAATGTAAACTTAACTACTCTTAACTTTTAATAATGTTACTTTTTTTTCTAGTTTTTTCCAACGATAATAGGAGTTGAAAAGGCATTAATACTTAAACCTCCGGTCTTTAATCTTGGTAATCTTAAAACAAGAAAATAAGACAGTCAAACACTAATTAACTCCAAGGCAAACCTTTAATAAATTCTTTTTATTTATTTTAAAAAGCTAAATTAATGTCAATGAATGTAATAATTGAGAATATTCATGTACTAGGGCCACATGAGATTGACCATACATTGGAGCAGGATTGCATTTTGAATCTGAAGATCTCTGATGCAGCAATGTCAATGCAAGTAATAATTACATAGGAAATGGGGAAGAAAACAATTAAAATGAAATGAAAATATTATACGGGAAGAGAAATTATAATTCTTGAAAAAAAAAAGTTTGTCAGAAATGTGAATAACTATTTGTAGCCAAGTTCATAGGGTTTTGTTTATGTTTTCCTTTTCTCACTTTCTACCTCTTGAACAAAACATAGAAAGAAAAAAAAAAGGCTAAAAGCAGGCATGGATAAGGAAAAAGATGGGAGAAGAGATGTGAATTAAAATTAAAATTTAACTTACATTTGTTTAGGGTAGAAAATAGTGTTTGTTTGACATTTTTTTTTTTTTGAATTAAGGTAATCACGTTCGTCCTTAAGCCAGACATCGGAGACATCGAAGGAGTAATATCACAGGAAAGACTCGAACTCGGGACCTTGGAAGTTGTTTGACATATTTATGTAGTTTTTAGGTGAATGAGTTATATTGATGAGTTACATTGAGTAGTTAAAAATTGAGAGTTGTACTAAAAATTTGTTTTGATGTAGTTTGTGTAGAGGGATTATAATCAAAACTTTATTTGGATATAGATTTAAAATGAATAGTTATTTTTAGCAGTTAAAAAATAAATTATTTTGATTGATTTGAAATGAACAATTAAAAATGAGTGGTTATAAATAATTGAGTAGTTATTAATGAATGATTAGAAATGAGAGTTATTTTCAAAAATAAAATTAAGGAGGAATTGATAAAAACTCGTTTTAATATAAGTTTTCGAATAGGAGTTAATAAATCAACTCATACCTAAAAACGTTAAACAAACGACCCCTAACAATTTTATACAAACATTGTAACCCCTTCCTCAAAAAAAAAACTTACGATCTCTCTAAATTTTCGTGGAATCATTCGTTCAAAAACTTTTATTCAAACACTTATTTTACAATTTTTTATTCAAATATATTTTTGTGTCACTTCTAACTTAAATTATTCCCTTCCACCCAATATGTCCTAAATTTCTTGTGCAATGACAATGGTGTGGCACTTCTAAAACTGATTCAATGGACAAAATCTCTTTCTTTTCTTTTGTTTGAAGAAGTAAAAAACTCTCTCTTTATCTTTCTCTTTGCCTTTTTTTCTTGATAAGATGCAATTAATGGGTGTGTTCCTGCAGCTATGGCACTGTGCTGTTACCAACTTCCATTTTGGGAATTTACCATCTTTCCTCTAACTCTTGGCTATCAATTTATTTTTATACAATCAGTTATTTAATTTACTCTATAAACAAAAAAAAAAAAAAAAAAGCATCATCAATATACGAATAATTGACAATATACTCAAGCAGACTATAATGTCTAACATGAATGCATTTAAAAAGAAAAAGATTATACTTTTTGTTTTTTTGAAAAAGAGAAAAAGATTATACTTAACTCTTCAACAAAGACGAATAACAAAAGTTATCCATAAAAATTTATTATAAAGACAAATTTGTAATTTTTAAATAAATCAACCAAATCAATTATGATAGGTAGTCTAAAGTGATCAAAAGAATAATAAATAATAATAAGACCAATTTATCTGCCCACTTACCTACCAATTTATTTTTCATTAGTACTTTGATATTCAAATGAGTCAAAGATATGCTGGCCTCATCCTCATCATTATCAAAGAAAAAAAAATTATTTTTAACATTTTTTCAAATCATATAAAAAAGAATTGTAATTTAACCCAAAAAAAAGAAGAAAAACTTGACATTGAATAGGTAAGGTTGAATCCCAATAAAACAAACTCTCACCATCCATCTTGTCCCCCTTCCTATGTGGAAAACGACACATCGACAGCATTTTCCATTCACACATTCCCAATTATACCCCTCCTCCCTGATCTGTCGTTCCACAATTTGTATTATAAATATGCCCTAATTTCCTTCTTCCTCTTCCACAATGGCACTGTTCAACTCCCTCTTCAAAAACCCTCTCTTTTCTCCTCATTTCTCCACCCAACTCCTTCTTCCTCCCCCCATGGCGCACCCTAACCCCAAACCCATCTTTTGATGCATTTCTTGGCGGTATCTCTTCTGAGCTTTTTATTTTGTTTCTCGGTTTATATCCACGACAATTGTCCAAATTTTTCTTGACCTTGCAAGCCCAGAGTTCTATCATTTTGGGTCAAGCGTGTCTTTTGTACTCCGAGCAATGCTAGAGTGCAAGAGTTTAGGACTTCTATCGTGGATGCTTTCTTTTTTTGTCTATCCCTCCCGAGCTTGTCGTATATATTATATCTATTATCTATGTTGTACATGATATTAGTTGGATTAGTAGATGTTTTACAGTATGCTTTTGTTCTTTATATTCTTCTCTTTTGGTCTCTTTTTGTAACTATTTGGCTGACTAATGCTTTAATTTGCTCTTCGTGTTCAAAGAAAGAGGGATTTTTCTTTTTTCTTTTTTTTTTATTTTAAATTGGATAGAAACTATAAACTCTCTATTGAAAGTAGTCTTAATCTCAAATAAGATGAGAATTAAATATTATTAATGGATGACTACAAAGTTAAATTGTATTATAATTGGTTTTCATTAAAATAATAATTAGGACATGTCAAATAAGTCATATATTATGTTGTACTAATATCATGTATCAAATAGTTATTAGAAAATCAGGTCCAAAATATTGTTAGATTCAACAAAAAAAAATGAAAACCCTAATTGCTATTATTCATGTTTCTAATTAATCAATTTCATTCCATATTATGCAGTACTTTTAGTTCTCGTAACATTATATTAATTGAATCACGAAACAAAATTTATAGACCATTAAAATGAAGTGTAAATTATTCTATTTTACTTTGAAAAATCGAAAATTGTTCTCTTTTTTAAGTTTGTTATACCACACGAGACAAAGTGGTATGCTTGGTAATCTGATAAATTATTGTTCTTCGATTGTCAGGTCCAATTTTCTTTTAATCTTTTGGGTTATGAACTTTTTCCTTTTTTCTTTTAAAATTTTGTTATGGTTTTATCGAATTGTAACCAGAGACTCAAATTGGATACATTGGTTTAAAATATATGTGCATGTTGCTATTGATTTTTTTGTTATAAGTACTATGCAATTTTTTTTAAAAAAAATTATGAAAAGCTCATGACCCAAACAAAATTTTAAATTAAAATGAGGTTGAAAATTGAAATTAAATTTTAAAAAATTAACTAATAACTGAATGTCGTGAAAAAACCAAGGGTGAAAACAGAGAAAAGAATAAGGCGAAAAGGTATAATAAATTGTGGGCCGATGGCAACTATTGGCCCTTACGTACGAAGATTGGGCTACAGGCCCATGACACCTTGATGGACTGAAGTACGAATTCACGTTTTTTGGGCCTATCGGCCCGCTTCTCTATTTGTCGCATAATTATGTGGGAAATTGGATATTAGCAAGGATGGATGACTATCGAATAGATTTGTGCTACATTAGTTATCTTAATTGGAGTTAATTTATTTCAATTCTGTGAGTATGATTGTAAACGTCGTAAAAGTGTAGGGTACAGTTAAAAATGCTTTTGACTTTATTGATTTTGTGGGCGAATGTTAATAATTTTATCTTTATACTACATTTTTTATTTTGTCCTTTTTTTTTGAAAATTTGAGTACGTTATCAATTTTTAGGTTAGAGAATCCATTGTCACGTCCATTTTATGAGTAAATGTTAATAAACTGAAGAAAAAAACAACTTAATAAAAAAAAAAGAAGAAAATTAGAGAAAATAATTCTACTTACTTCGTACAGATTCAAGAAATGATTTCTCCTTCTCATCACCATATTCAATTCCTGCTCGCAAAATTGATCCTTTTCATGGGAATCGAGGCAAGATTTTCTGCGAAGAATTAGCCAATCAGGTTCTTCTTTACGTGTTTAATTACTTTTTAATCTTAATTTTAACTAGTTAATTTTTCCTAAAAATATATATTAATTTTCAATGAAATAGTTAACTCTATCTATATCTATATATATGTATGTACTTATTTAAACTCCTCGAATCTTGCCGTCAAAGTGTTGAGAATCCCACATTGATACCTAAAAGGTAGGTGAACTACTCCTCTCATTACCAATTGGTTTTGAGATGGATGTCCACATTATTTCACACAAAATAAGAGATTGTAGGTTTGAGTCTTCTCCACCCCTAATTGTTATAATCTCAAAAAAAAAAAAAAATCTTCCAACTTGTTTTATATATAAATAAAATCCCTCAAATTTCTAATCATTCGCTCACGGAGTTCGACCCCCTTGGCGAGGCTTGAACTCAGCTGTATAAGGATTTCCTCACTGCATAGGAATGTGTTCTTTACTGCTTGTGTAATTTCATCCTCATCCCATTTTGAAGTTTGGCCTCAGCTTTTGGCTTTTAATCCTCCTAGATTTAGGCTCACAAAAAAGATTATGTATTCAATATTGGGATTCTGCAAAGCCCAGACATGTCTCAACCTGCTTTTGACTGGGACCAATAAAGTTTGTTGGATGCCCATTCATACCATCTTTTTGGCTATTTTGGTCTAAAGTTCAGGACAATAAATATTGAATATCCCTATAGTACCAAAACCTCTTGTTTTATTATTATTATTATTTTTTTTTTTTACCTTGTTGGTTAAATTGAGTACTGATTTCTGCTGCTTTGCTTTAACTTGACCAATTCATTTTAATAATGGATGTCTGCTTTAACTTCCTTGACCAGCTTTAACTTCCTTGACCAACTGCCAACTGCCTGCCTTTTAACATAAAGATGCTAATTATGTTTTTTCAGCATTTTCCTCTTTCATCTCATTTTTTACTTTAATTCCTCCTAATCTTTTTCCATTTCATCATCCCAAAATCTGCATTTTGGAGGCGCTGAGGAGAAAACATTTTGTATTATTTAATATTACTATATCATTGCCAGTCAAAACACAACTCATATAATATACTACTGATAATTAAGAGATTATAAGTTCAAGTCTTCAATTTTTTAATTAGTTCATTTTTTTTTGTATATGCTATATCATTTTCTAAGAGATTATACTAATGAAATACTGTGTAAAAAGTCCATACTTCCAGTAGTATTGAAGTTATTTTATATATTTAATGGCTTGAAGCTTGGATATGAGTTTAGTCAAGTGTTTCGAATTCAAACCTATTTGTTGAAAATAGAAATGCTGACGTGGCTCACAGTTTTGAAATTGCAAAAGTTCATTTAATTTGAGAATAGATTGTGCAAGATGAACATGTTTTTTTTTTTTGAAAAATTGTTACGAAGGAACTATTTTTAACACAATAATGAATGTAATCAAGTTTTAAAATATTTATATTCATAATTATTAATACGTTTCAATATGATATTATTAATATTCATAAGACTATATTATTTATTATTAATACAATATTATATATTATTAATACATATGACTATTGTTGTTAAATTATTTTTAAAGTGATCATATTTATAATTATTTTCTTAATTTGATTAACTTTATAAGTTTTTCTTTCTCATTATTATTATTATTTGAGATCAACAATGAAAGTGAGAGATTTGCACTAGTGTGTTTTTATTATTGGACATACGGATGTTATTGAGTTATTGTCCTTATTCACCAAATATGAATGAGTTATAGAAATTTGGTTCTATTTAATTTGTGTTTGGGATGTTTGGGATAAACAAGCTTGCTATCTTTGATAAGCTCATGTTTCTAGACTTTGGAATTATACAAATTTTATTTGTGAATATATGGTAGAGGTTCTTACGATCGTAACAAACTATTTATTGATATTTAGTTTTGAGATAGAATTTTGTGTAATCTAATTATTATTTTTATGGAGTATATCATCTAATACTAAATTATTTTAATTTTAAAAGAGTTCAAAATTATTTTTTAACGGATACTTAAAGATTGAACTTATAACTTCTTGAATACTCAAAACTCTCTTTGACCGGCCTAAATACTAAAATGTAGAGATAACAAAAGATAAATGATCCATTGACCTAACAATTAAGAAATCTTCGAAAAATTTAAAAAAAAAAGTTCAATTCAAAATACTCAACTGTGTTAATAAGATCTCGTTTGATAATCATTTCGTTTTTCGTTTTTCGGTTTTTTATTTTTATTTTTAATATTTTAAAAACTCGTTTGTTTCATTACCAATTTTGATTTTTTTGTTTTAAAATTTGAAAAACATAAAACTAAAATCAGTTATCAAATATGTATGGTTTTTATTTTAAAAAAAATAAAAAATAAAAAATGAAAAACTAGAAAGAAAAAAAACAATAAACAAAATGCTTATAAAAAACAGTGTAAATAATCTGTTGTTATGAGAATAATCAATTGATTCGAACACCATAGAAACTATGTTAAAAGAAAAAAAAAGGGGAAAAAAATAATAATTCCATAAAACCTGCAAATGTTTGACTTATTACACCGCTCGTTTTCTATTTGTCGTGGGAAGCCTCGCATTCCTTTTCTTTCTTTTAGGTAATTACCCATATATGTTTTAAAAAATAAAAAATAAAAAAGCTCCCATAAATTAATGGGTTTGATAATTCCCCATAAATTAATGGGTGAATGTTCATTTTATTTTCTTTCAAATTCATTAACCATTTTAAGACATGGATTATAAATTCATAATTCATACGCTCCAAACAACGAAAAAGAAAACGGTGACGTAAAAGGTGGAAAAGTGAACACATTTTTAACATTTTGAACTAAAAAAAAAGTAATTAATGAGTAATGAAAGAATAGGTGTGTGGAAGGTTTCTTTATTGCGTGTGAAGATTGTCAATTTAGTAATAGGTGCTGTGGCTGTTTGGCAAACAACATTACCCATAAAGAAATAGAAATGGAAATGGAGGGTTATCAAACAAATTATTTGATTTGTTCAATTAAATGAGTAGCCTATAACCTTACAAAGATCGTATATTTTTTATATACGAACCTCGACTTGTCATATGATGCATGAAAGTGCAACTCATACCTTTCGTGAAATAAACCTACAATTAACAAATAAAGATTGAACTTGAAGTTTAATTGAATAATATTTTATTTTTTAAGCTTACAATCTGTATGAGATGCACGGTAGATTCACAAGACTTCATGCGAGTTTATCCGGTAGATCAAATTGGATAGATTAGTTTTGGTTATAAAATTTTTGGGTTTAAAAATTACTTCAAATAGTTAGTAATTTTGTGAGCATTATATTATAATGTTGTTTGATAAATGAATAAAATGTGTAATTGCTTTATGATGTTGTGAGATTATCAAAAGAATAAATGTGCAATTAATTTATTTTTAGAAGATGAACCGTCATTATATTTATTCTTATTAAAAATGTTAAAAAGGTTTTTTTAATATATAACTAAAGATATAAAAAAAATTGGTGAATGTCTTTAGTTTTTATTTTAATTATTATTTTTAAAAATAAAATTCTTCATCAATTCATTTTATTTTAAAATTAATTTAATATTATTCTATTCAGCCTTCTGCTATCTTATTAACAGTTCCGATATCCCAAACATTAAAATAGGGTATTATTGAAATATGAACGATTATTGGAATTGGGAAATATAATTGTTTTTCGCCTATCATTTCCGTCATTTCGTTCACGAATGTTTTCGGACAGTTTACGTGGGCCGGGCTCTTAAATTTCGGCCCACATTCTGCTGCGGCCCCTCCCCTTCCTTCCCTTCCACGTCGACAAATTTTTGCCAACTTATAGGGCAAATTCTTGACAATTTTTTTTTCAAAAAAAAAACAAAAGAAAAGCAGTCGGCGAAAATATATATGATTATAATTATTAATTTTTTAAAAAATTACCATATTTATAATCATTTTGAAAATTTCCCTAAATAATATAGTATAAAAATATATAAAATGTATTATAATATTTTAGATTCTTTACCAGTGAAACCCTCATAAAGAAAGAAAACATTGCTTAATTAAGCGGGGCATAAAAAGTCATTAACAAAATTATGTTGTTTAATACAGCCAAAATTTGATGTAATAACTTATGTTATCTCTTGATTATTCTCGAAAAAAAGCTTTAAATCAAATTTAACTTGATTTATATTGTTTCCGGAAATTATTGTGATTGTAAACTATTAAATAGGCCAAATTCATATTTTAATCTTTCTAAAAAAAAATTCATATTTTAATCAACAAACTTTATATATTAATTTTTTAATAGTTCCAAATATAATAAAAATATAACAACATATTTTTTAAAATAAAAGTTAAAACAAAATATATAAACATAAATTCAAAATATAAAAGGGACCTTAACATATATATTACAAAAGAGTTAAAAATATTTCATGAATAGTATAATAATAAAAATATTTGCACAAATAGAAAAAAATGTAAATTGATAGACTTCCACGGTGATACATTCTATCAATAGAGAAGATAGAATTAATTACTAATAAATAAAGTAAATTGATAGAATTCCATTAGATTTTATCAATAATTTACTGATAAAATTGATAAACTTCCATTACTAGAGATGGATATATTCTATTAAAGTTTTCGATTAAAAAGATAAATACAGATATTTAAAAAAAAATAGACAAATTTGTTAGAAACGAATTGTTTTTAAAAAATTGCTATAATTGTAAATTGGGGTAAAAAAATTAAAAAATCCCAATATAAAATGTAAAAGGTATATGAATATACAATATACAAATTTCAATAATTAAAAATGAAAATATTAAAACACATAATGTAAAAATGAAAATAAATTACTATAGTAAAAATAGGAAGTAAATGTTAGTAAAACTAATTATAAGTATTACTATCTAAACAATATAATTAGTTTGATCTTCATATGAATTAAAATTTTAAAATAAAATATTTTAAAAACTTAAAGGCACACCAAAATTGAGATATTGATATTGAAATGTTGAAGCATAAAAATATTAAATATGTAATATTGAAGTAGAAAATGAATAGAAACTTAACTTAAACCTATAATTAAAAATATACTTTTTCATATTTTTTATTAGATGATATAAAAATTTATTTCAAATTCAATCAACCAAATTAACAACTATGTAATGTAAAAAAAATAATAATTAAAAATATAATAATAACAACTATTGTGTTATAGGGTCATCTAAGTAAATGGTTAAGTTTTAAAAATATATTTTTCTTCAAATGAATGTTTAATTTATTTTTCTCAAAATAGTTATTTAATTAATAAAAATGTAATGCAACATTTTCTCATGATTATATTTTGTTTTTTTTAATAATTTAAAATGTAATTATGTTGTATCAACTTTGCAATGATACATTAATCTAAATCATTGTAACATTATTTTATTTATTTTTTATTTTTATAAAGATAACCAAAATTTTTAATTAAAAATCTAAAAGAACAAACTGACATAGGATAGTGGTTTTTAAAATATTAAATTTGGAGTGTATGTTTCGGAGACTTTTAGGTGTTGTTTGTTTGACATAAGTAGTTTTTTAGTTAAGAGTTATATTGAGAATTGTGTCAAAAACTCATTTGAGTGTAATTTTTGTATAGAGGAGTTAGAGTCAAAACCTTGTTTGGATGTAGATTTAAAAAATGATTTTTTTTTAGTAGTTAAAAAAGAAATGATTAAAAATGAATGGTTAAAAATAAATTATTTTGATTGATTTGAAAGGAATGATTAAAAATAAGTTATTAGAAATGAGAGTTATTTTTAAAAGTAAAAATGAGAAGGAATTAATAAAAAACTCGTTTGGATGTAGATTTTTAAGGAGATAATAAATCCTAGAATTAACTCCTACATAAATATGTTTAATAGTTTTCACTACATCTACTTTTGTATTGATATGTCCTTGGTAGGTTATGCAATTAATATGAGTGTGACTAACATCCAAAAAATAACACACAAAAATTGAAAATATACTTGTTTTCCATTTGGCTTCCATATTTTGATAAAGGAAAGCTCACTCTCTTAAATTGGAAGTTTAGGAGATTGCATAGGGTCTTATTTAAGTCATGTTTAGTAGGTAAAAATGCACTTACCCTTAACACAATTGGAGGTATACATCTTTGTATGTATTTGGTGATCATTGTACATCGCACTCAAAAAGTCGTTGTATATCCATTGTAACGTTAAAACTTTAAGACTTTGCTAGTCACGTCTTTGTAGAGGATATGCTATCATCTTTAAAACTTTCGTATGATTCCATCTTTGCTTTGTGGATAGTAGAGTTTTTTATATTTATTTAACATGTAAACTAAATAGAGGATATTATGGAGATGGTTTTGTTTATCTCTCTTCCCAAATTCAAAAAATGGACATTCATTTTAAGTCTAATTAGTTTAAGATATTTTTAAAATATTTTTTCCAAAAATAACCATTTAGTATTTTGCAATAAGTTGGTCGTGAGAAAGTTTGTCGGATCCTTCACATTTCTCAAATGGCTCTCTCAAGTCAACTATGATCTTTCTTGGTCAATATTAGTGAAGAGTCCACTCTTGACTTGATGCCCATTTTTTGGACTGAAGTAAATTGTAATATATTCGAAGAAAATAAAATTGTGGTATGTTCGATTTATTTTCTTAATATAATATTTTTGTCCTTTCATAAATTACATCATATAGTTGGTGAACAAATTTAAAGACCATTAATTCAATTATATTGCACTCATTAATTTGTGATGCAATATAGATCTCTCTAGAGTAGTTATGAGTTGTTTTCACATTATTAACAGAAGCAGATACAAAACCCAAATCGAGAAGAAGACGAATTGAGAATCAAACATAACAACAGTGAGAAAATAAGAAAGATATCGAAACACATCATTTGAATAGTTTGGCTAAGATCGTTCCGACAGAAATGTAATAGGGGTGTATAACAGAACTGACAACTCGGAACATCTTGAATTCCCAACTTAAATTATAAAGATTAAGTTGAGTTATAATTTTCTTTAGGTTGAGTTAGTTTAATTATGATTTTCTAATTTTCCATTAGGTTTGGTTAATTATAGGGTTGACCAATTTTTATCGCTTTAACCCAACTTAATCTAACTAGATAACATATATATATATATATATATATGTGTGTGTGTGTGAAGAGAAATTAATTGATAAGATATTTTCTTAGCATATTGAATATATAACATGTATTAATAAAATATGCACTCTATTTTTAAATATAGTATCATTATATTTTATTTATTTGTTTATATATTTACTATTATTTGATAGAATTGTTATTTGGATTAATGCAACTCGAAAACCCAATTCAACTAAAAAATATATGATTGAGATGAGTTGAGTTACTCTAATATATAGAATTGGATGAATTTGAGAACAGACCAACCCGAATTGAGTTGATCGTAGCCTGAATTTAATTTGTATTGAAATAAATAACAAATTGATGAACAGTCTGGTATGAGAGCTGAGAAAAAAATTACATTTAAAACACTTAATTATATCTTCAAATGAGAATAACAAAACCAACCAAATATAACTAAGGTAATTAGTAGTAGTTGACTTATACGAGTCGTATAATCAAACGAATTAGTCGTCAACAAGTCAAAATTTTAGTCTTTAAAAGTACTATTTTTCTTTATCCAATCAATATTCTTCATTGTTCATATTTATATTATACATTTAATTAAACTTGTTATGAACATCATACAACAATTTTTTTTTTATGGTATGAGTGGAGTGTGCTTTATTTTTAAAAAAATATGTTTAAATAACTTTTTCGTTGTAAAACATTACAAATAAATGCTGAAGAAATTACCAAAATAAATATAATTTAACTAATTTTTTGATGTATTAACAATTATAAGGTCTGTACTTTAGTCTTCAATCTCTACTAAAAAAATAATTAAAAAATTAAAAAAGAAAAAAAATGAAAGAGGAAGAAAACAGAAAGAAGGATCGAGGATTCTTGAGACCCACTCTAAATTTCCAAATAGAAAAGAAAGAAATACATCTCCAATCCAACTTTATTCCAATTGTGTAGTTATTTTTATTTACCATTCATCGTAAGTTTCAATAAAGTATCAAAGTTTATGTCATGAAAAAAAAGGAGAAATATTTGTGTTGTACAAGTTTTTTTTTATTTTTAATATAATAAATTTTGATTCATTACAAACGATCCCATACTAATCACAACACATAATTTGTTCATGTGATAACTCTCTTATTAATATGTATGAAAGAAATTTGTTTTACACGAATATTTATATGATGTATGGGCATTATATATAAAATAATGTCGACTTATGTGGCTTAATATGAGTTACCTCTATCTAATTTTAAATTCAAAAGATAAAAAAAATAAAATAAACAAAAATAGGTGGCACTATTTTATATATGATGTTTGGGCATGATGTAAATATTTCTTTTTGTTTTAAAGAGTAATATGTTAATTTTTATGAAAATTTACTTCAAATTTAAAATAAAGATCCATTTTGAATTTTATTTTTAAAAAAAATTTAATATCCAACATTTAAAAGTATATTGACTATTGGTAAAAAACAATCTGAAAATTTTAAGTTTTTTTTTAAAACTGAAAATTTTAAGAATTAAAACTATATTAATCCAATTAACTTACTCCTAAGGTTCACAAAAATTAGAATTGAATTTTATGGTTAGATAAAATTTAATAAATTGTTTTATGGTTTTTTTTTTGAGATAAAATTTTTTTATGGTTAATAATAACTTGAACTAGGAAATGTAACAATCATATATTCATGTATAAGTGAGCTCAGCAATGTATATGTTGTTAATGATATCAATTAAATAAAAATAATTTAATCTAAAAATATATATATATATATATATATAGTTGCCAATTTTCAAAGAAGCAATTTTCCAAATATTTTTATTCAATTAATGACTTAATAGTGAACCTGATGCAAAAATTGCCTCATTGACACAAAAATACCCAATATCAATTCAAGTACAATTAAAATGTTCTCTCTCAAAAGAAAATGTACAATTAGAATGGGAAAATCTATTCATGAAATTTTATCGAATCATAAAAATTAAATTTCATCCACTAATTAATACAATATAATTACCTTACAATTATTTTCTTATTGGTAAATGAATGAATTTACATTATCACTCAGTAATAAGAACCAAACCAACCAGATTTGTAGCAATAATAATACATTAAATAACTTATTGATTGCTGACTTATTAAAAAAAAAATCGGTAATAATAGCGATAATAATGTAACCCAAACACGCCCTTGTATTTATGAACGAATTAACGACGCAACTACCGTTTCATAACGATCAGGAAACAACAAACGGAAGGTATTTAACGGCGGCACGGTGAGGGTAAAATGGTAGTTTCACAAACTTGCCGTATTTATTATTCGTACACGAGCATGAAGAAATTTGTTTTCCGTAATTGGGGAAAAGAGAGAAAAAAAAAACAAAAAACAAAAAGCAAAAACAAAAACAAAAGAGTAATTTTTTTTTAATCGAATCGAAATAATAGTGAGATTTCATTTCACATTGATTCTTCACAATCTATCCGCGAATCGCTTCTCACCTGGGTTCTTTATAAAATTCCTAAAGTGGTTTTTCTCTTCAATTTTAAACTCAGATCATCTTTGTTATTCGCGGAAGATCACACCATGGATTCCAGTTTTTGATTTTTGAAGAAGTTTTTTGGGCGATTTGGGAGGGTGTTTTTGTTTTTTTTAATCTGAATTTTACCGGGAGATTTGAAGAGATTCTTCAGCTTGATTGGCTGGATTTGAAAAGCATTTGAAGGGTTTTGTAATTACTTACTACCGATGCCAGATAATCTGCAAGTTCAGAGGAATGCTGTTCCTAACCAATCCACTGGTAACAAACTCAAGCCTCAACGAGTTTTTATGCACTTTTATGAGATTGTTAGGATCTGATTCTTGTTTCTTTGTAATCACCATTTAATGAATTTGGATTTTTGGCTATTTGGGTTTTTTTTTTTCTAGCTCGGACTGTTTTGTAAGTGTTCAAGTGTGTAAGAAATTTCGTGTAATTAGCGATTTTATTGTTCTTCTGATCATCGAACGATGATTCTGGTTAAATGCATTCGAGATTCACTGTTTTCTGGGTTTGAAGAACTTCTATCGTGTTTTGATGCATTTGAGACATTGAGAAATTTCATTTTCTTCCTGTTTGGCGATATGTCGTGTTTTGATGATTCTTTTGACGGTTTAAGAAATGGAGTTAATTCTTGGTGCAGTTGTAGATCCTCTTGTTATTCATCACATTTTGATCTCTTGAAATCTAATTTCCCCTTTTCTGGAATCAGATATCTCAGAGTCGCCCTGGCGGTTGGAAATCAGTGATAATCACGATGGCGGCGATGCGGCTGAATCGAGCCCTTACCCCGATCGACCTGGCGAACCGGATTGTTTGTATTATATGAGAACTGGGTATTGTAGCTATGGAAGTAATTGTCGTTTTAATCATCCTGTTTATGCTGCTCAGGTATAAGCTATTTTGCATTAACATCTATGATTTACCTGGTTCTAATGATCTCCTGTATACTGATGATTGAATAGTGTATTTCATTGGCTGATTCTTGATTCTACAGGGTGTTCTGTATAATGGGGAACTTCCAGAAAGAATTGGTCAACCTGACTGTGAGGTATTGTTATTGAGATTAAGTTTCTTATATGTTGGAATTTCGCCGCAATTCAACCTCTGCGATATTCTTCTTGTACAATCTGAATGAAGTCTTGTCTAGATTTGGAAGCTATCTTCAGCAGTGAAATGAGATTAACCCTTTATGGGAGACTCATCTCATGGCTGTTTGGTGACAATTTTTTATGAATTCTGTAACTTTCAAATACGTGTTCGCAGTATTTTCTGAAGACGGGGACCTGTAAATATGGAGGATCATGTAAGTATCATCATCCAAGAGATAGGCGTGGAGCTGGGCCTGTTACTTTTAACATGTTAGGCCTTCCCATGCGGCAGGTGTGTAGCTTGGTTTATCGATTTTACGCTATCTGTTTATTGCTATCTTAGAGTAATTGGTTACTGAAGAGAATGTAAGCATTTGCATTCATAATGATTTTGATGAACCTAATGCTTTCTCAGGAAGAAAAATCGTGCCCTTTTTATTTGCGCACTGGATCGTGTAAATTTGGAGTTTCGTGCAAGTTCAATCATCCCCAGCCATCACCAGTTGGAAATATGTTGCCTCAACCTCAACCTAGACCTGGTGCTTTGGGTTCTGCAGGAGCTCCATTCATGCCTTCATCTGGTTTACCATATGCTGGTGGAGTTCCTACTTGGTCATTGCCTAGAGTACAATATATGCCCGGACCATAT
The DNA here is from genome assembly GCA_036507275.1 of Sicyos edulis. Taxonomy (NCBI): domain Eukaryota; kingdom Viridiplantae; phylum Streptophyta; class Magnoliopsida; order Cucurbitales; family Cucurbitaceae; genus Sicyos; species Sicyos edulis. The sequence goes on from CM071846.1 coordinate 5,215,887, forward strand.
GTACAAGGCCAGCAATCTTATGTTCCTGTCTTGGTTTCTCCATCACAGGGTGCCATAGCTGCTCAAGATTGGAACACTTACATGGTTAGTATCTGTCTGAATGAACAAAGGTTGTAATGAATTTTTTATGTCATGCATTTTCATGATACATAGTATTATTCCGTCTTGTTTCTTATTTGTCTTGTGAAATGTGTACGAACCTTGGGGTTTTACCTTGTCCTGGAGCCAATGAGGACAGCTGCTTGGCGATTTCTAATGTTGGTTGAGCGCTTGGACATTGGGTGTGTGTTCCCCCAAAGGTCCCAGGTTCGAGGCAGCTGTGGGAATTAATTTTCCAGGCGATCCTCCACTTCGCTTCCGATCTTAAGATGTATCCCGGTGTCATAGTCTAGAGACGGTTAGTGATGCCTTGGGTTTAGAGGAGCAAAGCTCATAGTTCCCAAGTAATAAAAAAAATAGATTGGAATGTTCAAAATATTCCAGTAGCTGTCTCAAACGCTCTAGAATATAACTGCTGGTTATTTCAATTCAGTTAGCACATAGGCTTGCTTGTTCTGTACATTGGCATTCTTCTTTTGTTAGATGGGTAGGCTAGGTAGTGTTGGTTGTTTCAACATTGTTGTCTTTGGCATGAATACTTATGGTTATGGCTTTTGTTAGAAATTTTACGACTAAAGGATAAGGGATATAATTTTCAAGTAGACGAATTTTATTTTTCTTTTAACTTGTTGGATATTTATCAACTATTTTAAGAACCTGGTAATTTTTACTTAAACATACTTATGCATACAATATTTGAAAGGCGGCCAACTCTTTTAGTTTCCTTTGGACGGTATTTCTTTTGTTTTTAATTGAACATAAGTTGTTGTCTCAGTTTAATTTGTGACTGTCATCATGATGTTCTATCAGGGCAATGTCAGTCCTGTTCTTCCCAATCTTGGTTATAATTCCGTCAATTTGGACGAGTCCTATTCTAATGGGCAGTTGGCTTTATCGATATCGAATCTAACACTACCAGATCGACCTGATCAACCGGAATGTCGTTATTTTATGAACAATGGCACATGCAAATATGGATCTGATTGCAAGTTCCATCATCCAAAACAAAGAATTGCACAATCAGCAACAAATGTGCTTGGGCTTCCTTCAAGACCCGTAAGTGCTTATTCTTTTAAACATACCAAAACTTCGCAAATACTTGATTCATTTGTTCTCTTTATAATAGAAATGGAATCATGAACTATGAAAACATAGATTGACTATAAAATCTAAATCTCTGCTGCTTGTTGAGTATGAGTTAGCTGGTAATCAGTTGAATCTTTATTCCTCATGTCCCAGGGGCAAGCTGTATGTTTATACTACAATATGTATGGGCTCTGCAAATATGGCCCAAGTTGTAAATTTGACCATCCATCTGCAGCATATCCTTGTAATTATGGCTACACTCTGCCTGTGCTTGAATCAGCTTTTATAAAGTATCCTAGCAACAACTTTACGATGTCGTCACACGAGACCTTGCCCCCGGCGTTACCGAAATCTTCTGAATGGGTCCAGAAAGCTGATCCAACGGCGAACAAACGCCGAACTACCAATACGAAAGTTGTAGATGGCACACCTGAAGAGGCTTCCTCTGTTTCATGCTCATTACCAGCTGGTTCAGAAACTTTACAAGATTGAAAACATTGCTATTTTGTTTTACACTTTTGACTCAGTTGTTTTAGTAATGTTGTCAAGGAATTACAAATTTTCTTTACTTTACACTTCCGGTGCCCCAATTTCACCTGTGTGGTAATTTGGAGTGAAAACAAGTTGCTTGGATAATCTTTTACTTTACTTGAGTAAGCTGTGGGGCAAGGGAAGGCATTTTTTGTGTTGAATAAAGTGCAGGTGAAATTAAAAATAATCCCTCCCTTTTTGCTGTTTATCCTTTCTCATTTATGATTTGACTTGAATTTATGTTTCCAATCTCATGATATTTTGGCACTTCAAATTTCTTGAGATATTTCATTTAATTTATGGTTTTACATAATGAACCTTTATGTTAATCTTGAAAAACCAGAGATGTGGACGGAGTAAATTTTCTGGCTTCATTAAGGAAACATAACATTTTGGGTGCAGTCTTGGCGGCACTCCTACCATGATTTCATACATGAAGAATTATACACTTTTTAATTTTATTAATTCTATATAAAAAAAAGATGAGATGTGTGGTGTCGAAGGTGCCACATCACTAACATCTTGACGGGGTAAACGATTGCACCCAAATGAATCTAGGGTGTGTTTGAGCCCGTTTATGTAAACGGCCGGGTTGGTTATAATAGTCCAACCGATGTTTGCCCCACCGTTTATTATAAATCTTGGTTACTTAAACCTGCTTGCCCATTTATCTAAACATACGTGCCCGTTTATTTAAACCTTACATATATTACTTTTTATTACATAACTAGCCTCCAAACACCGTTTATCATAATTTCTGTTATAATAACCTGTCCTTCAAACACCATTTATAATAACCCACCGTTTATCATAACCTGCCGTTTATAATAATCTCCCGTCTATTATAACAAAACTGGTGCTCCAAACACACCCTTAAGGAAAGTGATATTGCCACTTATGATAATTTGTAGGTAATGCTCGATTTGGAAAATTATTCAATTTTGGCTATTACATTCTATTAAGTTATTAACTTCGAATTCATTTGCCAACAAGTAGCTCAACAACAATTAATTAATGTACACATAATAATCATGAGGTCATGGATTTCAATCTCCCCACCTCCAATACTTGTAATCCCAAAAGAAAGAAAGAAAAAAAAAACTTAAAATTCATTTAATAATTATTTAATTTTTTGTTTTTTGAATTTTAATTTATTTTTACTTAAATTCTGTATCAATAATTTTATTTTGTAGAAGTATGTGAATCTTATTTAAATTTCTAAGTTTTAAATAAAATTTTGGAAATTACTTTTTTGTTTCTAAATTTTAATTTGTTTTTTAAAAATATAAACATTAAAGTAAGAAAAGTCATAGAATAAATTAAGAAGTAATTATGATAGATTTAATTTTCAAAATCTAAAATTTAAAAACAAAAGCCTCAATTGGTAATCATTTTGTTTTTAGTTTTTTATTTTTTAAAGTTAAGTTTATAATAACTATCTTACCATATATTTTTTCTTAATTGGATATCTATATCTTAGTTATATTTATGAAAATCAAACAAAAATTTGGAAACAAAAAATAGTTTCCAAAATCTTGATTAATATTCACATACTTTTTAAATGAAGATGAATATATTATAGGAAAGATGAAGTTTATGATAGAAAACTAGAGTTAAAATGAATTTAAATTTTTTTAAAATCAAATAATTATCGAATAAAATCAAAATTTTTCTTTAGTTTGAAGACTAAGTAGAAACGAGCATGGCCGCCAAGCCTAAGAAATTTAAAGTGGTCATATTTATGACTTAAGAGTTTTGTCAGTAAGAATATGAAATGCAACTTTACGACGAAGTTGTTATGTTTTCAAAATTTTCAAATATTTTTTTTAAAAATAAAAATAAATGATAGTGTAATATGCAAAAGAAAAGTGTCTTCCTTCTAAAGATACCTAAAAATGACCAATCTTTAAAGGGCTTTTTACCGGATAAGATCAAATGAAAAATAATATTACACGCGTGTCTATGAAAAAAAATATTAGCAAAAGTAAACTAGAATAAAGGAAATTTGTTTTATTATGAAATTACACAAATATCCTCTACTTTAAACCAACGTTTATTGAAATAGAAAAACACCCCATTTTGGTAAAAAGAGCTCCCCAAATCTTAGGCATTTTTCATTTCTCATTCCCAAACCATATTATCTCTTTACAAATCTCTCGAACAGTAAACTATAAATAACATTTTTTATAACAAAAAAAAAAGATTTTATGTGAGGTTCACCATTTTTTTGTTGATGAGTTGATTTGATTTTGTAAAAAAAAAAAAAAAAAAAAAATCTAAAATCTATAATTATGTATTAATAAATAAATATGCTACCAAATCAAGTAAGTTAAGTAATGTATTAATAATTTTAAGATATATTAATATGTATTTATTTTTTTACTTAGATAAGTAAGTACCTTATCGTCTAAAAACAAGTATAAGTACTTTTTAATATTACTAATTTTGAAGAATTATACTGTAATTATAACTAAGATGTCTTATATATTTATGTGTAATTATTAGTAGAGTATTGTGTATTAATATAATATTATTTATTATTAATACGGTATTAATGTAAACACCTATGATTATGATTGCAATTTTTTTTTTGTAAAATATCACAATTGTAATTGTTTCTGAATTGACTACTTTTGTAAGTTTCTCACATAAAATATTTACTAATAATACTTATTAATAATAGAATACATACAATGCATCTAGTATTAATAACAACAATTTATAAATTGAGAAACTTATAAGATTAGTCAAATTTATAAAATAATTATAAATATTGTCACTTTTAAAAAAAATTAGCAACCGCGGTCATTATTATTAATACATAGTATTGTATTAATAATACACAATATTGTATTAATAACATAAATACTGTATTAATAATACACAATACTGTATTAATAACATAAATACGGTATTAATAATACATAATATTGTATTAATAACATAAATACTATGATACACAATATTGTATTAATAACATAAATATTGTATTAATAGTAGATGATACGGTATTAATAATGCATAATATTGTATTAATAATAAATAATAGTGTATTGATCTGTATTTATGACTATGAATGCAAATGTTTTCAAATTTAACTACATTTGTAATTATTTTGTTAGAATAGGTCATACATTACAATATCATTATTTTATGTCTAGTCATTAATACGGTATTACTACTTGTTCAATATTGAAATCGTATTATTAATACGCAATTGTTGGGTGAGCATTCCGACTAGTTTGAAGTGTGGCATTGTCGCAAGCTTTTCTTCTCAATCGTCAAGCATAGCATCTCTGTCGTTGAACATAGCTTCACATTTGAATGTTTACTATGACAATTGCATTTACGATAACAAAACTTTATATCTATGACTTTTTTACCCTCGTGTTTGAGGGCTTCTAGTTTATTTTCTCCCATAAGTACGCAACAACTTTGCAATGTGAGGCTGATGACGATGTGTATGTTCAGTAAGAGGCAAATTGAGCAACCTTAAAGACATTGAGATAGAAGTAAAATATTGTACTTAAATATATATTAATTAATTAAAATAGATAAATATGGTTGAAAAATAAAAAAGATAAAATACCAAAGAAAATGTATTTATCAAAGATAAAGATAATTTTACTTCCTATTTTTAAGATAAAATAGCTAAATTTTTATTTTTAAGATATAATTATGAAAAAAAAATTGTAACAAAGCAGGTCAAAGAATTACAAACACAACAAAATAGGAGATATTGGTTACAATCAAAACAATTGGCTTCCGAGTAAGTAAAAAAATCGCATGTCCTCGGCCAAACTGGGAAAGGTAAAATGGTGTTAGAAGAATTTTATTTTAATTAATAATAAATGAAAAAAATAAGATTACAATTATCATAAAATTTGCCTATATTTGCAAATATTTTCTTAAAAGAGACCATCAACCACAATTTCCCATCTTCAAAAGACAAAATTTCTCAGATATGGATCTTTTTTCACCCTCCTTTCACTATAGGTGACTTTATTTTAATTGATTCGTGTAATCATCAAGTATATTATTCAGATCTATATTCTTTTTCGATTACATTATAAGTTTGATTCTTTAATGTATCTGTCGCTGTACTAGAAAATGTTCTTAGGAGTCTCTAGGCTTTGATATGAATGTTGAATTGTGCCGTTCGAGATCTGTTAATACTTTCCGTTTAGCATTTATGTAATCAAATACTTGAAGTTATTTTTTAAATCGTATAATTAAATTAAAAGTGAAAAAACCAAACATATAGGCCCGTTTGATAATTATTTCGTTTTTTGTTTATAAAATTTAAGTCTATTTCTACTCAAATTTCTTACTATCTGCTCTATCTTTCCTACAATATATGCATATTTCCTTAAGAAAATAGGTGCATACTAATCAAATTTAAAAAACAAAAACAAATTTTTGGAACTAACTTTTTTTTCGTTTACAAATTTTGGTTTTGTTTATTAAAATATAAGTAAGATGCAGATTTCCAAATAAGAAAAAAGTTATGATGGAGTTGTTATAGGCTTAAATTTCAAAAATTAAAAATAAAATAAAATAAAATGTTTATCAAACGGGGCCATAATATCTTAATTATTGAGTATACATTAATAACAATGAACTATTGTTATCAAATACTTTAGGTTAGTTTAACACATACCCTCAAGGCCAACAAGAGCAGAGCTCTACCGGCATCTTGTATAACCTAGTAATCATGAGATTATAAGTTTGAATCCCCCTCAATTTATGTAAACTATTATAAATGGTGATTACTTAAACCTGTGTGCCCGTTTATCTAAATTTTACCATATATTACTTTTTGTTACATATCTAGCCCATCAAATACCGTTTGTCATAATCCTTGTTATAATAGTTTGTCCCTCCAACACCATTTATAATAACTCACCGGTTATCATAATCTTCCGTCTATCATAAGTAAATCGGTACTCCAAACACACCCTATATAATATGCCATGTATGCACTGCATCCTTTTATATATATAAATTGAAATGACAAATAACCTTAAATGCTAAAAATAATTTTAGTTTCAAAAATAAAATTACTATAAAATTTTGAGAGCATAAAGACTACATAATACAAATCTTAATGTTTCTATGGATAATCTTTTATCTTTTTTAAATTCAAATATAATTGGGGTATAAGGAGCTTCAAGCTCTTGATTATTGAGTCATACTATGTTATTAAAACTCTATTCATTTGAGTTATAGTATTGTTCTTTGGATTCAATAAAAGTATCTTAGTTGAATAATTAAATTTTGGGAGCTAAAAAATATTTTTTTAAAATGATCAAATTAATATTAAAAAAACTTTGGCAAAACATAACAAAATAAACAAAATAAAACAATTTTGGAAGAGTAAAATAGGAGAATATTTTTTTAAAAAAAAAAAACATATCTTATGACTTATTCTGTCTGATTAACAACAAACATGTAGGATTATTCACGTCTTACATCCACTAGATTATGCAAAGAACGCTCTTTAAACAAAATTTCCAAATTTCTTTTCCTCTGATTAAAGTGGTATTTCACTTTTTCTTTATTTCCATTTTTCTTTTCTTCTTCTTTAGGTTATTGATGCTTAAAATGAGAAGAAAAAACTTCAAATTTTTTATTCTAGCATAATAACATAATTTTTTTTATATGAAATATAAATCTATGACTAAGTGATTATGTCTTCAAATATGTTATTAAATTAAAAATAATAATAATTAAATTTAGAAAAATTATAATTTAATCTCTATTTTTTTAGTATAATTAGGGAGGGGATGCACAAAAATTATGATATTGAACTGAATTAGCACCAAACAATTAAATCAATAGGGTATCAACCCTTTCGATAAATACTCTATTCTAATTATTAAAATAACAAAATTGTTAGTTACATGACATATCGATTAAATTACTTGTAAATTTCAATATATTGATGAAATTGTTATTTCAATGATGTGAATTTGGTTTTTGAAAGAAAAGTAAAAATTAAACTCAAAAGACACGAGATTCTTTTTTTTTTTTTTTTTTTTATATCAAATGGGTTAGTGAGTGCAATGTTTTTTATTATTTGGTTGCAAACTAGTTGAACACCAACATTGTAGATTCATTCATGATAATGGGTATTTGTCTTCCTCCCTTATATATACTAAAAAAAAGAGTTTTTTTAATACAATTTAAGAGAAGGGGACCACAACTAAAAGATACTTCTACTTATAAATAAAATAAAAGTCAAATATCGATTTTTAAAATCGAACTCATAAGTGTGAAATTGAATTAGATTATTAACAAACAACCAAATCAACACTCCACCAACCCCTTTCATGTAAAATTGAGTATTATTAAAATGTGAAAGATAAAATATTTAAATTAAAAATATATTAGACAAAATAGAAATTACATCCTAAATGGCGAGTCTAAAAATGTATTTTACGCTTAAAGAGAAGGGAGAGGAGAAAGAGAAAAGAAAAGGGGAGTGTTTGGCTGTCCAAGAAAAAGAAGAGGCAAGAAGCAGAGATTTAGGTACAAATAATTCATGTGGGAAACCTTTAGCTCTTCACCAATATATTTCATTTTCATTCCAAGTCCCCACATTAACCCTACACAAAATTCATATCTCTTCTTTACCTTATTCCCTTCTTCCTCCCACCCACCACTTCTTGCCACGTGGCATCTCACCGTCATAACTAATATATTATATGTTAAGTGACCGTTATACAAAGTAGGTTAAACCTCCAAAACGACTTGAAACAAACTAATGCATATTTTGTCATGTATGAAATAGTTTTAAAAAGTTTATATAATTAAAATAAGGATGCTAGACTTTACAATCTTTCATCCATTCCTTTAAAAAAAAAAAAATAACGTCAATATCATAAATTTAATTCCATTAACACAGAATGCAAAAACTCTCAATTATCAAATTATTTATCATACTACCATTTAAGCACAATTGAACTCGGAATACATGCTTTCTTAAATGGATAAAAACTAAAAAGTAATTTTCAACATTAATGTGGTTCTCATTTCTTATATTAAAAATAAATAAATATGAGTAAGGTTTGGAAATAATGTATGGAAGGAAGAAAAATACATTTTTAATCTTTAAAAGCTTGGAAGGATAGTTTCTATGTAAATCAAACATTTTTATTGTATTTAAATAATGCTCAATTTTAGATTTGGTTTGTTGTTTTTTTACTTTTTATACTTATTTTGTTTTAAAAATTAAATTCACGTTAATACAAAAATAAATATTTTACGAATATATTAAAATTTAAACTTAATTTAGTCAAATATTTCGTTATATAATTAAGCTGTCGGATTTAAAAATATATGGATAAAATAAAAATTACCTCCAAAATTGATAGACTAAAATGAAAATTTTCAATCGAATGAGTCAGTGCGCAATGGTTTCATCGTTTGGTTGTAAACTAATTCGACATCAGCGTCATAGATTCGATTCCGTGAATTAGTACTTGTCCCCTTCCTCCAATATGTACTAAACAAAAATGAAAATTTTCAGATATTGAATTTGACCGCAAATATATTTTGAAAAGAGGTCTTCTCCGAAAGAAAAGAAAAAGGTATTTCTAAAAAATAAAAAAATAAAAAAAGGGTTTTTTTCGGGGATTGGGAATGAGGCGTTGTGGGCAGTGGAAATGAAATTACAAAGACGTCCTTAGTAAAACAACAAACCCTCTTCCCCGCCTTCCTCCACCCATCCAAATTCATTTCATTTTATTATCATAGTAAATCGTATATCTAATTCCTATGATTTCATTAAAGTTATAATTTAATAAATGAGAGAAGTATTCATTTCTAAGTTGATTGAACTCATGGTTGTGGATCAAATGAGTCGATGACGCGATTGGTTATCGAGTTTGGTATTAATCCATTTCTATTTCACCCTTAAAATCCGTATTTATAATCCTCCTTCTCGTATAAGAAATTGCAAGATTTATAGTTTAAGTCTTTTGGGTCTGTTTGTTTGGCATATTTAGATAGAATTTAATTTTAGAATTTATTAACTCCTTACATCCAAACGAGTTTTTACTAATTTCTCTTCATTTTTAGTTTTAAAAATAACTTTCATTTTTAACCATTTATTTTTAATCATTCATTTATAACTACTCAATTATTTTTAATCATTCCTTTCAAATCAATTAAAATAACTCATTTTTAATTATTTCTTTTTTAACTACTAAAAATAATTATTCATTTTAAATCTACATTTAAACAAGATTTTGACTCTAACTCATCTATACAAAAACTACATCAAATCGAGTTTTTGACACAACTATCAACTTTTAACTACTCAATATAACTCTTCAACTTAACTCCTTGACCTAAATCCTCCCAAATATGTCAAACAAACAATGCCTCAGCTTATATTATATATATATATTAAATAGAAAAAAATGCAAATGTAATTCTAAAATTTTATAGAAGAAATATTAATAGGATTACATTTTAAAATTGACAAAAAATTTTACCATAATAACTAATTTTAAACTCTTTTTTAGAAGTTCAAGCACTAACATTAAAGAATTAAAATAGAAGTAACTTAGTTTCAAAGAACAATAATGGTATTATAAGCAGATTGAAATTGATTGACTCAGTAGTATGGTGACTTGTCTTTGTTTGCAAGCACTCACTCATCCTTCTCAATTTACCTTCTCCACTTGGATTTTTTGTCAAGGTTTCCATAGGAAAACATCCAATTCAGAGTTTGGTAATTAAAATATCCTAAGCTTATTAGCTTGTTTGATAACAGTTCTTCTTTTTTTATTTATAAAAATTAAACAAAAAACAAATCTTTTTAAATTAGGTTAAAAGACGAAAAATGATGCAAAGTTTTTTTTTTTTTTTTTTTTTAACTCAAAGTAATAAGAATCCATGAAAATTCTTACTTTTGTTGGCAATAAATCTATATCATCAGTGATTCGACACTAGTTTGCCTAAGACCAGTCATATATAGGTGATTATTCTACTCCTACCTCCCCCCACCCACTTTTGTTTAGGAGAAAAATTCTTCTCCAAATTATACTTACCGACGGAACATATTGTCATGGCCGATTATGTCCTAATCATAGACAACAATCACTTATCGTAAAAAAATAACTACTAATCGTCAATGGCATACGTAAATGTTGTTAGTGAAGTCTACATTTATTGACAGTCGACTTTGCGCCATCGACAAAACCTATTTCGGAGAATACCTATTTTCTTGTAGTATAAGCTTAAGATTCAAATTTATTAGGTTACAATCTATTCTTAATAATCTCATTGTTTCTTGTGATTTTTATCAATGTGTTGCTTTATATAGATACTTGTTTGTTATTTTTTCATTCATAAAAATGTACAAAAACTATATCATTTCAAATAAATCATTACCATCATAAAAATTACGAAACACAACTCTAGAGAATACAACCCATACCAAAATAATTGGACTCTTATTCTTCCAATAAATTTGGGCCTTCGTTGAAATAGGAATAAGGAGTAGTTAGACAATTAGTTAGATAATTATAATTATAATTAGGAGGAGATTGGTTGTGTTATGATATATAAATATTGAGTGAAAGTCTCTAGGACTTAAAAGACCAATACAATAATTTTGGGCTTTGATAGGAGGGCGGAATCATAAATTTAAAAAAAAAAAAAAAAAAAAAAAAAAAAAAAAAAAAACATGAATGTTAAATGATGAACAAGGATGTTTTTTCCTTAAAAAAACAAACACAAAATATCAGACACCTATGAACAGATCTAAAAAGTTTAAATTTATGAGATTAAAGAGAATAAACTAATATGGCAAGTCAAAAGATTAAAGAAGAGTCAAAATGAAATAAAAAGGTCGAAAATATAGAGAATATAAGTACCCTTGACTTTTACTAAGTAGAGCAAATATACCACGGATTTGTGTCAAACATAACTTTAACTATGAATTTTTTTTTTAAATACTCTTGAATTTTATAAAACATTTTAAGATACTTTTGTCATGATGAAAACCATTAAAATTTTGTTTAAGAAATACGCATGAACTTTTAAAAAGTTTCAAAAATATTAAGTTCTTTTTTTAAAAAAAATTAAATAATCTTTACACTCAAAGATGTTTTCTAAACTTTTTTAAAATTTAGGAATATTTTTTAAACTTTGTTAAATTTTATGGATATTTTTTAAATAAAATTTTACTGACAAGAATCATACTACCTTAAGATGTGGCTTAAGGAAAAAATCATTTTTAGACGATTTTATCCCTTAAGTCATACCTTAAATTACAAAAATGTCATTTATTGCAATATAAAAAAAAATAATTGAAATAATGCAGAAGATATTTATTTTTATCAAATCTCACAAATTTTATGACTAAGTTAGAAGAGAAGATATTTCGACAATCAAAGGAAGATATTTACAATATCATTTAAATTTTCATGTAAAAAATAAAATATTTTTACTAAATTGAATTTTTCAATCCTATAAATAGTTGTCTACATTTTTTTTTACAAGAACACTTTCTGTTTTCTTGGATTTATTTTTCTTTATTTTTTTTGTTTTATAATAAGTTATGTTGGATTATTTACTTAACTTTCATCTAATTTTTCTTTTGTGCAATAATTTTTGTAAGGATCTTTTTTCATAATTGTTGCATTTCAAAAAAATACTTGGAGATCTGGAAAAATAGTTTGAAGAATTATAAGATTATCATCTGGTTAGTGCATGAATTCTTCAATTTCAAAAGTTTGGTAACAATGATTTCCTACTAAATATATATATAGTTCTCTATATTTTGTTTACAAACACATTTGAAAATTTCTTTTTGCTTGGGGTTACTTTCTTGGTTTTTTTTTATAATAAAAAATTTAGTTATTTTGTTGGATTATTTACCTTAACTTTCATATAACTTTTCTTTTGTTGCAATAATTTTTGTATGGATCTTTTGTTGCTTAATTGTTGACTTGAAGATGTGGGAAGAAAAAATTAAAGAGCATCGATTTTTAAAAATCAGAAATAAAATTTAATTTTAATTCAATAAATTTTATTAAGTTTTTTTAAATAATAACCCCTATTATTTTTTAAGCTCAAAATAAATAATTAACTGCTTTTTAACATAAATGTGAATTATTATATTGAAATTATTATTTGATGATTTAAATTTAGCCTAAAAATGTAAAAAATATTTTATAATTATATATATATATATAATTTATTATTTAAGAAATTATCACATGGAACGCCACGTTAAAATTCTAGTATTTCTTAAAACTTAGTAAAGTTTAGCTGCATTTTTAAAAAAATTCAAAGTTAAAGATATATTTGATACAATTTTCCAATTTTCCACCACCGTTCCTATTTTTAATAAATTATATATATTTATCATGGAGAATTAAACAACTTTAAATAAAATTTAGGCCAGGATAGAATTGATTGTCGAAAATCTTATATATATATATATATATATATTTTTAGTACATAAAAAATTTATATTAATAAGATAAAAATATCCTCTAATATTTTATGATTTTGTTCTTTGACAATTCTTAAAATGTCTCATATTGATAGAAATAATTGTCATCATTTATATATCGAAGATATTTCTCTCATCTAACTAATGTGATATAGTGTATTTGCATTTAATAATATATGTAGGTATGTATATATATTAAAGTTTAGAGATATGAAATTACAATCTAAATCTCAAAAAAAAGATGAACTAAGAGTTAAAATTATACCAGTTTCTTGATTTCAAATAAGAAAAAATGCCAAAGTTAGATTGAAAAATGAATATTCAAAGAAATGGGGTGTTTTTATCGAGGGATAGGGTAAGAGAGAGAAATAAAAGTAGAGTAGGTTTTTTTTAAAATAAAATAAAATAAAAGTAGAGTTTAGGTTTCTTTTTTCAATTACTTTCTTTTATAATATGTTTAGGCTTTTTTTTTTTTAAACAAATATGATTGTAACTCGTATATTAATTATAAAAAAAAAAAAAAAAAAAAAGACGAGCGCATTTTAAAATTTATCTTATTTTAAATAATTTTTTTAAATATCTAATTTTAATGTGTGTAGTTTTACAAAAATCTAAAATTGATATTTAAGGTAATTTTTTTTTATAGAAATATATTTACATTTGGTCCTTTTTTTAACAAAAGTATTAATATTATTAAAGTTTTTTTTTATTATAAATAACTTTAAATTTATTCTGTCGATTAGTTTTGATATTTTTTAAGTATACAAAAGTTTTTTTTTGTATCGACCATTGTTTGGATTAATTTGTATATACACTTTAACCAACCTATTATTTAATCCTATAATATTTGAATATTAAAAAAAATTATAAATAAATATTTTTTAAATAAATGACTATGAACTTCAAAATTTTAAAAAATAAATAATAAAAGTTTAGGAAGAAAAAAATATAACAAACTCAAGTATTCGGGTCCAAAAAAAAAAACTCAAGTATGGGGGATAAAATTGAATTTAAAAATAAAGCTTAGGAATAAAATAATATTTTAACATATTTTTGGTTGAGTGTACGCATATTGACAGATGTGCATATGCCTGTCGTTTTGCCAATGCGTTCATCCTCTTTCAGAAGCCGATGGCATTTTAGTCATTTCGTCACCCGGCTTTTTTGCAATTTTGTTTACCACAATCTTCCATTAATTAAAAAAAAAAAAAGCTAAATTATAAAAAATAAGATTGTATCAAATTTATCCATCTACTTTGAAAAATGACATAAGCTTTAAAAATATTAACAAATATCCTTAGCAGAAAATAATATTTAATATATTTTGTGTTACAATTATTGGGATGACGGAATTCATACTCATTATCGGTTATATACTAATGTCGTTAAGATAGACTCTTTTTGACAAATTATAAATCAATGTTAATTGTTTAATTAATTAATCTAACAATTAAAATTAACTTCTTAAAATAAATCACTTGTGAGTGTTCATTGTCATATTTATGTTTGTTTTTAATACATAAAAAGTCATCAAATATTGGCTTCAACTAAATAATATATTTCAAATGGTTGTAATGTTTGTAGTAAACTTTAGATAAGAAAAAATTCAAAAGATTAAAATAATTATAAAGTTGTGAATGAACTCTAAATTTGAGTGTTGTTCTTGATATAATTATAAACAACATATTTAAATTTGAATGGGGTAATTAAGAATTTATTTTTCGTCGGCATAATTGACACTAAATAAAAACATTTAGTTTGCTAAATTATTTAAATGATTCACGCTCGAAATCAACTTCAAACAAAATAATGAAAAGTTATCTTTAAATAAGTGAACAAATCTCTACACGAACCTACTCATTCAAACCATGTTTGATAGTCATTTTATTTTTTATTTTTAAAATTTAAGCCTACAATAATGATTTTATTGTATATTTTTTCTAACTTAATATATACATCTTACCTTTACTTTTAAAACCAAACCAAAAATTGGAAGAAAAAAAAAATTCAAAAATTTGTTTTTGTTTTTGAAATTTGGTTAACATTAAAATATATATTTTTTTAAGGAAAGATGTAGCACATATAGGAAATTAAAATAAGTTTAAATTTTGATAACAACAAAAAAAAAACCTCAAATGTTTATCAAACAACACTCAACAATAATTAATTTATTTATTTTTTAAAATTTTGATTTGATGGAATCTATTTTATCATATTATTAACATTTCAAACGTTAATAATACATATATTCTCATTAGTTTTAATTGAGAAAAATATATATATATAAAGAAAGGAAGATGAATAACTATTTTTTATTTTAATGTTTTTAAAATGTGAAGAACATATTATTTAAATAAAGTTATGGCATTTTTTAAAATTCATAATTCAATAATAAAGATATTTTTTAAAAACAAAAGTTTATTTTAAAAACTTTTGTAATTTCAAGAGCTATTTTTTATATAAAATTTTATCGATTTCATCCAAATTTAGGCATAAAATATGTAAGAAACTTTGTTTTTAAGGTCCAAATTTGAAACTTTTCCAAATTGATTAATATATATATAAATTTGAAAAGAATTGATTAATATAATTGACATAAGTAGTATAGTTATTTTTATTTATTTGATAATTTAAGCTTAAGAAAAATGTAAATTACAAGAAGCAATGAATCTCGACCTGGATCTCTCATCCCGGAGAGAGAGATAAAACCGATCCAGAGGTCGAGGTTGAAGACGAAGACGAAGAAGAAGAAAAACCATACACAAAAATGGCGGTCCATATTTGACCCTCAAATCTCAAAGGGAGCTGCCACCAATTCCCTTTCCTCTCACCCATCTCCTCCAAATTCCTCTCTCCAACACCATCCATGCGGCGAGGCAGGCCCTCCGATCCATTCACAGAACCACCAAAATCGACCGTCCTGCCGGAAAATCACCTCAAAGAGATCCGATACAGAGGCGTCCGAAAGCGCCCTTGGGGCCGATACGCCGCCGAGATCAGAGATCCCTGGAAGAAAACTAGGGTTTGGCTCGGCACCTTCGATTCCGCTGAAGATGCCGCTCGTGCCTACGACACCGCCGCTCGGTCCCTCCGTGGAGCCAAGGCCAAAACTAATTTCCCTTTACACCCATCCACGATTTCGATTCAGCAAATTGTTCCGTTCTACCATTCGCCGCCGGATTTGATCGATTCGAACGGGTTTGGCAAGATTGAGTGTGTTCAGGCGAACAGGCCGACGTCCAGCAGCTTGAGTTCCACTGTTGAGTCGTTTAGTGGACCGCGGATTTCGATGGTTCCATGGCGGCCGGCGCCGCCTGTTTCGCCGGACGATTGCCATAGCGACTGTGATTCTTCGTCCTCCGTCGTTGATGACGATGAGGTTTGTGTTCTTGCTTCTTTCCGTAGAGCTTTGCCGTTTGATCTTAACTTACCGCCTCCTATGGATGTTGTGGATTTAACTGGTGACGATCTTCAAGCTACTGCTTTATGCCTTTGATGATGCTGTTCTTCTTTCATATCATCGTGGTTTGAAATGGTCTCTGTTTTTTTTTTTTTTTTCCACATTTCTTATGTTTTTTTTTCTATCTTATTTTCTCGGGAAAATCACTGAACTGAATAGATTTCAAATATGGTAGTAAGTTAAAGGGAATTTGCTCGCCCCCCACCCTTTTGTTTGTTGATTTACCCTTACTGTGCTAGACTTTTTAGAACGGGTTGGGCTATAAAATGTTGTCTGTATCATTTGAAGCTTATTAGCATCGTTGAAGCTCTGCTGTGTATCTGATCTGGGATTTTTCTTTCTTGATCTGATTCACTCATCCTTACTACTGTACAAAGATTGCCCATCTAATTTAAAGAATCTGCTGTGTTCTAATTGCCATTACCTTTTTTCTTAATCATATCTAGTTTGAATTGCATTCTTTTGTCTATGATGTTGGTGATTTGATTTGAAACTCTGTTGTTAGAAATGGATGGGCATGTTCTTTAGGATTTTACTTTTGAAAATGGAGAGTTGTAACTTGTAGGCTTTGGGTTTGATTGTTAGGCAGAAGAATGTGGTTCTGTTTGCAAATATTGAATGTGGGAGTGGAGGTAATGGAGGTGGGCATTGATTTTTCTGATAGGGTTTTTTGATAAAGAGACATTTATTGCACATGTGATGCTGATTCTTATTGCCACACCATTTCTGATTCTGATCTGGATGTGCCCTAAACCCTAGAGCCTGGCACCCTTCCCAAGTTCTTCCCCACTTTAGGCAGAGGCCCTTCGCCAATTGGATTACACCTTGCTCCACAATACCATGTGCTTGCACATCTCATATTGGCAAAACCCAAATCAGTTAAAATTGGGAGAAAGAAAGCAATAACTTTTTTTTTTTTCGAAGAGAAGAAAGCAAAAACTGAATCAAAGGGTTTTGCCAATTTCCCCCAAGTTTAATGTTTTGGTTTGCATCTTCTAGCTATAAGTCACACCCTCCTTCCCTATGATTGTCATGGTTGGGTTTTTCTTAGTACTACAATATTTGGGTATTGGGGATTTGAGACCTTATGCCAATTATCGATTGGCTCAGCGCTTTCGTGTCATGTGGGTTTAAAGTAAACATAATTATACTAGTCTATGGTGAGGCTGGTTGGCCCATGATATCATTTCAAGCAATCATCCCTGTGTGCTTTATTCCTTTGAAGCTTTCTTTTTTTCTTTTTTAAAAAATGAAATGTTGTATGTGATAAATAAGACTAAATCGTTTTGTTATTCTTCTTGATGGTTGGTTATCATAAAATTACTAATAATTGAAGACTGTCTTATGACCTCACAAGATATCTTTATTTCTAGTGTTAACTGTTAGTTCAATTGAGGTGCCAATTATTGTTCCAAAAATTTTCACTCTGTAAATAAAAAAAATTTGTGATTTAATAAAAGAAAAATTGAAGTTGAGTGAAAAACTGAACAAAATCTTTGAGATTGATTTGATAGGAAGGCCCATCCAACAACTATCATACAGGTGCTATAATTTTCTTCACTTTTCTTTCTTACTTGCTTTGATACATCTTGGGCTAGGCAATTATGATACAAACTTCCAACTATAACCCAAGTAAAATTTATGCCATGGTTTGGTTTGTTTTGACTTGTTTTTTTCCATTTGGTTCCTCACTTTTCAAAGTTCCTATTTTAGCCCTGATATCTAATGTGTGTGTATATATATATATATTTTAAAAGGATATATAATGTTTTATTTTCTTTCAAATTACAATATTAGGGTGGGAGTATTGGAATGCATGACCTCTTGCTCTTGTTGACATGATATAATGTATTGAAACTTTAACAAAAGCTAAAATTAATTATCAAAATGATTCATCAAAGCATTTTACTGATCAGTTCTATGAGTTTGTTTAAATTGATGATTTTTAACATGTGTGGGTTAGAAGTCTGTATAACCATCACTAAGGAGTTCTCAAGCCATTTCACTTCAACTTTCATATATTCTATTGTTTACTTAAAATGTATTAACACTCACTATTAAAATTCAAAACATACTATCAAATGGGCCACTGATGTGTTGGTTATCTTGTTTGGTGTTATTTTATTTCACCTTCACGATCACGAATTCGAGCTTAAAAAGTTATATTTGACCCTCATATTATTTGAGAATAGTAGTGTCTTTTATGTAGGATATTTTTATTCTTTAATTTCATTGATTATTAAGTCGACTCATAGATAGAAAAGGTTATATATATGGAGACTATCTACTTAACAATTAATTTGTTTATGATTTATTTTAATAATAAAAACATTAGAGTTAAATAGTTGTTCTATAAAAAGCAATATGAGTGTCAACAAAGAGTAAAACTCTAATTACATGTTAAAATTCCCTTTCCCAAATGTTGCATTGAATTAATCATGAATGGCAAGGGCTTGGGTGAATGGCCGGTGGTGCTTTCCATCTTTCCTTCAAAGCCACACCAATGATTCTTCTCTCTCTCTTTTTATTTTATTTTATTCTTTTCAATTTGCGGATATTGCCAAATTCTCACCATTCTTCCTACCACCTAACAATATTCTTTTCGTTTAATTTTTTAATTTTTATTTTGTGGGGAGGGGGTTTCAACTCTCCACTTGTTTTTCTTTTTATATTAATTTTAAAAATTTTATCATTATTTGTTGTTGTTTGTTTTTTTTAAAGTATATTTTGGTCTTGGTCGACCTACCAAAGACTAATATAGTAGTTTTCTATTGATGATTCTCAATTCTGTTTTTTTTTAAACCAAACATTATCAATTAAAAAAAAAAAGAGTAATCTAGTGGTCCAAAAAGGTCTTGGAAATTAATCTGACATCCATAATACACACGGAAGCATATGAATCCACCAAAGTAGTTGTGTAAAGGGGAAACTTTGGGTCCGTAAGAGGATGGAGCTTACCCCGAGAGTTATACTCGGCCACTACTAGAACAACTCTCTATCAATAAGCTCTTCATCCAACAACTCGCAAAGAGAACACTCAAGATAGAAAAACACAACCATACAACTTCAAAATAAAATGACAAACACAAGGAAGAATAGAGTGCAACGAAAACAAGACCATAAGAAACACAAAATCAAAAAGAGACCCATTAGATTCAAGAAAACCGGATAACCCAGTTGTTCGATTCTGTTCCCCCATAAGGCATGTCCTCAAACCTAACTTATTAACTTAGATTATCCAACACAAATCGTACGAATCGGATTGAGTTATAATTTTTTTTTTTAGTTTAGTTGAGTTATAATTTTTTGGAGTGTGGGTGTTAGGGGTGTAAAATGTTTGATTCGACTTGGTTTAGTTGTCAAACTGAAATCGATCTATTTAAATATATCAAGACATGTAAAACTCGTAACCGAACTGCTCCAAACCAACAAACAGTCGGTACGGTCTGGCAGTTCAGAAATTAGAGATAAAGCTTCGGCCAGAGGTCCGCAAAATTGGCTCACTGAATATTGGAAGGAACTTGGGCCAAAGGCCCATTTCCGGCCAGATCGTGGGATCAAACACGCACTTACAGTAAACAGTGAAACTTGCGGGGTGTTTGTTTGACATATTTAGGTACGATTTAAGTTAATGAATTATATTGAGTGGTTAAAAATTGAGAATTATGTAAAAAATTTGTTTAAATGCAATTTTCGTATAGAATAATTTAGAGTTAAAACTTTGTTTGAATGTAGATTTAAAATGAGTAAAATAAAATGACAAACACAAGGAAGAATAGAGTGCAACGAAAACAAGACCATAAGAAACACAAAATCAAAAAGAGACCCATTAGATTCAAGAAAAGATAACTTGATTGTCGATTGTTCGATTTCCCCCATAAGGCATGTCCTCAAACCTAACTTATTAACTTAGATTATCCAACACAGATCGTACGAATCGGATTGAGTTATAATTTTTTTTTTTAGTTTAGTTGAGTTATAATTTTTTGGAGTGTGGGTGTTAGGGGTGTAAAATGTTTGATTCGACTTGGTTTAGTTGTCAAACTGAAATCGATCTATTTAAATATATCAAGACATGTAAAACTCGTAACCGAACCGCTCCAAACCAACAAAGCGATCATGACGTGCTGGCGATTCGAAATTAGAGATAAAGCTTCGGCCAGAGGTCCGCAAAATTGGCTCACTGAATATTGGAAGGAACTTGGGCCAAAGGCCCATTTCCGGCCAGATCGTGGGATCAAACACGCACTTACAGTAAACAGTGAAACTTGCGGGGTGTTTGTTTGACATATTTAGGTACGATTTAAGTTAATGAATTATATTGAGTGGTTAAAAATTGAGAATTATGTAAAAAATTTGTTTAAATGCAATTTTCGTATAGAATAATTTAGAGTTAAAACTTTGTTTGAATGTAGATTTAAAATGAGTAATTATTATTTTATTTTTTTTGAATACATATTGAGGGAAGAGAACAAATACCAATTCTCTAGTTCGAACCTGTGACGCTCGTGTTGAACTGATTTACAACTAAACATTGAAACCAGTGTGCTACTTACCCATTTGGTAAATGAGTAATGAGTAATTATTTTTAGTAGTTAAAAAAGAAATGATTAAAAATAAGTTATTTTGATTTATTTGAAAGACATGATTAAAAATAAGTTGTTAGAAATGATTGAATCATACTGCTTTAAAGTGTGGCTTTAGGAGAAAATTATTTTTAGACGATTTTACCCCTTAAGTCATACCCTAAATTACAAAAATGTCATTTATTGGAATATTAAAAAAAATCAAATAACGTAGAAGATATTTACAATATCATTTAGATTTTAATCCATAGAAGATAAGATATTTTTTATCAAATCTCATAAATTTTATGACCAAGTTAGAAGATAAGCAATCAAATGAATATATTTATAATATCATTTAAATTTTCATGTAGAAAATAAGATATTTTTACCAAATTTCATAGATTTTATTTGACATTTTATATTCTAATTAAAATAATAAATTGAATTTTTCAATCTTATAAATAGTTGTCTACATTTTATTTACAATAACACTTTCTGTTTGCTTCGATTTATTTTTCTTTATTTTTTTTGTTTTGTTTTTTTTTTTTATAATAAGTTATGTTGGATTATTCACCTTAACTTTTATCTAATTTTTCTTTTGTGCAATAATTTTTGTAGGGATTTTTTTTTGCATAATTGTTGCCTTTAAAAAAAATACTTGTAGATTTGAAAAAAAAGTTTGAAGAATTATAAGATTATCAAATGAGATTAGTGCATCAATTCTTCAATTTCAAAATTTGGTAATAATGATTTCCTACTATATATATATATATAGTTCTCTATATTTTGCTTACAAACACATTTGAAACTCTCTTTTTTCTTGAGGTTACTTTCTTGGTTTTTTTTTATAATAAAAAATTTAGTTATCTTATTTTTGTTGGATTATTTATCTTAACTTTTATCTAACTTTTTAATAATTTTTGTAGAGATCTTTTGTTGCTTAATTGTTGACTTGGACATGTGAGAATTTTTTTTTTGAAGAACGATAAAATTATCATTTGAGGTTAAAGGTAAGTTCATAGATGTATATTAATAAATATATTTAGCTTATTTATATTTATAATTATAATAATGATATAACTCTTATAAATTTTATAATTCAAGAGTAATTGATTTATTAATAGATAAATTGAGAAAAATTTAAGAGCATCCATTTTTAAAAATCGGAGATAAAATTTAATTTTAATTCAATAATCTTTATTAATTTTTTTAAAAAATAATAACACCTATTATTTTTTAAGCTCAAAATAAATAATTAACTGCTTTTTAACATAAATGTGAATTTTAATAAATTTAAATAATGTGAAAAAATGGTTATCAAATTCAATATTATATTAAAATTATTATTTGATGATTTAAATTTAGCCTAAAAATGTAAGAAACAATTTATAATTGTATATATATATATATAAATTGATTATTTAATAAATTATCACATGAAATTCTAGTATAAATGAATGATTAAAAATAAGAATTATTTTAAAAATAAAAATAAAAAGTTAATAAATATTGGTTTGAATGTAGATTTTTGGGAGGAGTTAATAAATTGTAAAAATAAATCTTACTTAAATATGTGAAACAAACGGCCCCTAAAACAATTTTAAAATTATCTTAATAAATTAATGTAAAACTTGGTTTATGGTGGTGAGTTTTTAATTGGCCCTAATTTTCGACAAATTCCAACTATTGACGATCATCCACGAAGGGGAATTGGATTCTTGAGGAGAAAAAAAAAGCATTGGCGGATCGAAGTGTTGTCGAATTCGTAGGCGAAAATCTGAAACAGGACTGGTAAGAATGCACCATGCAGAGATTTAAGGCCTCAGGAACTTCGATCATAGGCTCGATTGCAGTTCCTAGGTTGAAGAGGAAGGCCCTAAATTCATGGACCGCCGTTCAGGATACTTTCTATTCCACCAAGGTGATTCAATTTCTTGATTTTGATTTTGATTTTGATTTTGATTGAAGATTGAAGATTATAGCAATTATTGCTTTCATGCGACGTTTTCTGTTTAATCGCATCTTTTTCTCTATTGTTTTCGTGTTCTTAGGATGTATTCGAAAGGCATAGGGTGGTTTTTACTGTAGGGACTTCCATTGCATCTGTTGCAACTGCCTGGATTGGTGAGTGGTTTGAATTTTTCAATTTCTTTGTTTTTCCTTTGGATTCTACACTTGATTGTCCTTATACTGTTCAAGAACCAATTGGTCTAAGAGGCCAAATTTTGATGACGATGATTTTAATCTTTTCAGTCTATACTTTTTTGTTGATTAGTTGTTTGGCAACGACACCGGAGCTTTTACTCGCGGTATAAGAAGTAACCCAACCATCATGGAGTGACCTACTAGTAAAGAGGTTCTTGGGGACTAAGATGTGAAGGGTTAAGCCATGATGACCACCTACGTAGGAATTAAATTTCCTACGAGTTTTCTTGACATCCAAATGTTGTAGGGTCATGCAATATACAATAGTTTGAGTGTGCACAAGCTGATCCAAACAATTACGAATTCAAGTAAAATGAATAAGGCGTGGTATTTTTAGATTGAAGATTTATTCTTATTGAGTATGAAACATTACAAAAAAGATGTCTTCCGATCAGTATGAAATATTATGATAAGCTATTTGGTTTTGTGGGTTGGATTCAGTGAATTGTGTGTTAATTGTATGCTTAGCAGTTTACCAGAAGTTAAGATTGCATTGATTTCGCTGCAGGTTACACTTTACGCCACTATCATGTCGTCCAAGTTGACAGAAGGCTCGAATCTATTGAGGAAGCTGTAAGTACTCTTGCGTTGACCTGATCATTTTCTTGAATGTTGTCCAACCATAATTGCATAGCCATCACTTGGCATTTGAGTGCCTTCTTAAAGATATTTTCTCTTTTGTTACAAGGAAGTTAATAGCCATCACTTTTTTCATCCATTTCTCCCCCAGTATATGCATGTATACGGGTTGTTTTAAGTACTAAAAATTTGCAAAAGAGATTCAAACCCTAATCTGACAATTTGCAAAAAGGGTGGTGTAGTGGTTGAAGACTTGAGCTTTGAGGGTATGCTCCCCTCAAGGTCTCGAGTTCGAGTCTGATAAGGTTGGGCCTAGGGCTCGATTGGGCCTAGGGCTCTATTTAGCCATTACTTGGAGAATAAGTTAGTATTTTGTTATTAATAGAGTGAGTTAGGTTAGAGTTTAGGCATCCAATTGTTAAATGAGTTATTGAGTGATTTATTGTAAGGGCTCAAGAGATTCTCTTGAGAAGGGAGGTTCCAAGTTCCTATCAAAACTTGGTTTATCTTTATTCTTTTATCTTTTGATATAATCTAGATCCTGGATCATATCAATTGGTATTGATAAGGTTGGGCCTAGGGCTCTATTTAGCCATTACTTGGAGAATAAGTTAGTATTTTGTTATTAATAGAGTGAGTTAGGTTAGAGTTTAGGCATCCAATTGTTAAATGAGTTATTGAGTGATTTATTGTAGGGCTCAAGAGATTCTCTTGAGAGGGGAGATTCCAAGTTCCTATCAAAACTTGGTTTATCTTTATTCTTTTATCTTTTAATATAATCTAGATCATGGATCATATCAGAGTCTTTCTTGTGATAGTACTCCTTCGATGTCTCTGGTGCCTGACCTAGGGATGGACATGGTTACCTTTGTTTCACAAAAAATAAAATAAAATAATCGGACATATTCAACATACAAAACTAACCAGATTTGTGTGCTTCACGCTGTTAGTTCTGTCCCCCTTCTTTCTTTTTTTGCTCATGAATATGCCTGTTATGCTATTTCTCTATACTGATTGATAGTGATTAGATTCACATTGTTCATTTTTTGATTTGTGGCAGCTGAGTAAAAAGCATCAGCTTGAGCATTCTGAACTTACAAAGATTGTCAATCCAGGAAATATCAGTACTCCTGCTTGCTTTGCGACTGCTGGAACTACTTTGATTCTTGGGTCTGATTCTGTTTGCTAGTTTCTTTTTATGATTCGATTATGTTCATTTTCGTGTGGATTTTGAACTCTTTGGGACGTATAATTTCATTGTTTGGGGCTGATAAAATGCAGAAAACTAAGTCTATCTTCCCTGTGATGAGATGATCACTTGTAGTCGTTACTCATCAGAATGAGATGTTACTCTTCTTTTGTGACAAAATGCCACTTCTCTCTCTCTCTCTCTCTTTATTTGCCCTGATAAAGGATAACTTCAGTCTCGTACTAATGTAGCCGTCTAAGCATTTTGCGACTCAAGAAACTTATATTATTCTATTCTTTTTTATGCCTGTGAGTGTATCTCTGAGCATTCTTACATGACAACCTGACTAATCCTACTATCTTTGGATTTCAAAGAAACTTGCAAGATATTATTAATTCATAGGTAGGTAGTTACTATAAATTAAACCCATAACCATAACCTTTTGTTCTTCAAACCTTCTTGACCACTAGGACAACCCAAGAAACTTATGTGATTTATTCCGACCTTTCTTTCCCTTCATCTAATGGATTAAGCGAGACCGAGTTTTCTATTTCCATTACTTCGTAGCTCCATCACAAATTCTGAACGTCAACACTACTATCTGAACTTCTATTATCCATGCTTCATTCTTTAAACTTATTGTTACCCGGTGTTGATCGTGCAGATATTGCTTAGGATGGCGTGGCGGGAAGCATTATGCAAACAAGCAATTTAGAAGAGAGCAGCTGAAGTTGTTGGGGGAGGTAAAACCTAGATGGCAATTGCTCACAAGGCTAAATCCCAAAGGGCTGAACTTTCCATTCAGAAGATCATCAAGCAAAGCTGGGATGCAAGAAAGTGGCAGCCAAACACGGAACAAAACTCCAAAAGATGCTGCACCACAAGAACGTAAAGAGACACTCACCAGTCCCAAGCAATAACATCATGAGGAACTTCTGCTTTTGTCACCATAATCAGGGAGCTAACTCTGTAAGGCCTCATTCTTCTTGTTAAGTTAAAATTACAAAGAAAATGAGAATTTTCTTTTTCTATACTACATCATAGTTTGGAGACTATCCACATTATAAGTTTTCTTTTTTGGTTTTCAAAACTGTTTCAGAAATCTGTGATAGATAACTTTGTAAAGTTTTATCCACATTGGAATCATTAGTCACAATGATATTTTCTTTGGGTTTGATAGTGTCAGGCGATATATCTCATAAAAATAGTCGAGATGTATGAAAGCTTTCCCTAACACTCATACCAAAAAAAAAAAAAAAAAAAAATCAGTAGTCACAACTTTGAGATTTTTGGAAGGAAGCTTAGCTTCACCTTGGCACAAGTATCGAATTTTTGTATTGAATTTGTCCCGAACGGGTAGCGATTCTTTGTTTCAAGCAATAACTATGGTAGGGATGTAGAATTATTTTAATCCCACCCTGACTTTGAGGGAGGATGGTGAATATATTTTCATCTTTAACTCCCTATCTTGTTTCAACTTTTCAAATTATACAATAGTGTTAATATTTATCACTATTTGGTTAACCTTGGTATTTTAACTGTGCTGTGAATAAAATACAGTCAAGGATATATATTTTGTTTATTGAATTCCATGAAAATTTGTCTTCCACGTTTAAAAAGAATTACAAAAAAATTATAGCTCAAACCTCAAATTATGAATGTACTCGAAAAAATCATGCAAGTTGTTGGGCAAACTTGTCATGATTCAATCACAAAACTTATCGTAGGTTTTGAGTTATGCCTTCTTTATCCTAAATCAATTCGGATCAATTATTCTAGGATGGTTACTTACTTAAGAGTGAGGTGGTCACAAATCGACAATTAAGGCGATGAATTATTCATGGTGAAAACCTACTTAAATTTTAATTTCTTGTCAATTTTTTTTTTTTTTATTTCGTGAGAATATTTGAGGTGTACATAAGCTTATTGATGATATCATAAAAAAATAAAAATTAATTAGCATGTTCAAATTTCCAACTCCAAATATTGATGTTGAATTAATATATATATATATATAGATAGATAGATGTAACATTGCTTAGAAACATGCCAATTTTTTAAAGGATACAATTTTTTAAATAGAGTAATGTTTACATCCAAATATATTTTTATAATACAAATTTAAACAAATGATCAATTTTTTAATAAGTATAGTTACAATATATTTTTATTTAACTCTAATATATTTGTTTGTAATTTTTTTAATAATGGTATTTGATTTTTTATTTTTTAGTATAACTAATATGGTGTCAACAAGAGTTCATTGCCAGAATTTGAAGTGGGAGAATATATATTTATTTTCATCTCTAAAGTTAAATAACCAAAATTAACTATTAGATAAAAAAAAATAGCATGAACAATTTTTTTTTATATTTATTAGAGTAATGAACTAAAATTAAATATTTAAACATACCAAAATTAAAATGGAATAAATCTCAAAATAAAAAGAATAAAACAATATTTTAACTTAAAAATATTTTTCTTTAGATTAAATAATTAGAGGCAAAAGAAATTTGAAGGGTTATTATAGTTATTGAGTGTACGTTAACAGCTACTACTGTGGCAAAGAAAAAAAAGAAATTCTTAATTCCATAACAATTGAACAAAATATTTCAAATTCATCATCATTTGGTTTCAAGTTTCCACTCATGGGGTTTGTGTTACTATTTTTATTGGCACTTAAACTCGATCTAGTGGTCGTGAATGGATTTAAAATGATATCTTAATCGAAAAGTTATTTAAGTTCAGTTTGATAATCATTTCGTTTCTTGTTTTTTATTTCTAATTTTTCATTTTTTGTTTTAAAAAATCAAAGTATATATTTAATAACTCATTTTGATTTTATGTTTTTAAAAATGAAAACCCAAAAACACATATGATAACTGTTTTTTGTTTTCAAATATCACATTTTATTTGAATTTTTTTAGTTTTTTTTATTATTTAGTCTTTTTTTCATACTTTTTAAAAACGAAACAAAAACTTGTTTTTTTTAAAAAAAATTAGAATTTTTTTAATATTTTAAAATTTAAAAACAAAAACCAAAATAAGTTATAAAAAAAATAAAAATAAAGACAAAAGACAAAAAACGAAATAGTTATCAAACAAATTCTTAATAATTAATATTTTCTTTTCTTTCTACAATACTAAGAATTCTTTCATTAAAAATGATTAGGATCTCACAAATGCTTTATATTAAAAAGGGAAAGAATTCAACATCTATTTAAAAAAAAATATTGGTATTAATGAATGCCAATTAATTTTAAAGTGGAACTTTATAATCTTTAATGTCACTAGAGCTAAGAAATCATTCTATCGAGTCATTTATGGCAATAAATAAACCATGATTGGCATTAATGAATACCAAACTCAATTCACACGTACAATACAATACAAAATTAAAATATACATTCACATTTTATGTATCGGCGATGGCGATCGCTTGAAATCGACCTGCAACAGAAGAAAGTGATGAACAATCTTGTTAGATTGTAGAATCTTGTCGGCGATGAAGGCTAAGCTTAATGTTAATTCGACAATGGAAAACGACGTGTCGGCCCCACCTCGATCAATGGCTTCTATTGGGCGTAAGCGGATAGCAATTCATATGATGGCTCAATTTGTGTTTGTATCTGCTCTTATTCGCCACCTATATAAAGTTTCAAAATCCCTCTTTTTTCCCACCATGAATCAAAATGAGCTCGCCCAATCTCTTCAATTTTATTGTTCTTTTACTTTTTTCATGTGGGTTTTTAGTTGGATTTGAAATTGTTTCTGCATTGGAACCTGGGCCTGTTGATGGTATCTGTAAATCGTTAGTGGAGCCTCATAACTATACTTGTGAAGAACACCTTGTAATATATATATAGCTCTTGTTCTTGTTCTTGTTGTTCTTCATATAAGGGTATATTCACAGAATGATCTTACATTTGGGTTTTTCAGGTTGTCACAAATGATGGGTTTAAGCTCAGTATGCAGAGGATTCCATCTGGACGGACAAGTTCAGCCAATGGGCCTCCAGTTCTGCTACAGCATGGTCTTCTAGTGGTTGGTTAATTTTGATTTTGGTGTCTTTGAAGTGAGTGTTGAGAATTGCTCTACGATTACTTAGTTTGTTTGGTGTCTCGTTGCCCGGTCAACAAGCAGAGATATTGTGTTAGGATCCCTACATTAAAAAGTGAGGAGACCTCCTATCAATTTATAAGATATGTGGGTTACTCGTCTTATCATCATTTGGTTTTGAGATGAATGTCCATACTATCTAATGTGGTACCAGAGTTGTTAAACTCAAATGGATATTTGGGTCAATAAAATTAAAATTAGGATCTCATTCAAGATTGGTGAACAAAAAAAGACACTATTTTGAGAGGGTATGTTGAGGATCCGAGTTTTTTTTTTTTTTTTTTTGAGAGGTGGAATATATACAATCTCACCAAGTATTTTAAGAGTTCTCTCTACCGGTGAACGTTGGTAACATAGCCACATAAATAACTATATTCTTTATCTCACGTTTTCTTTATTTTCTTGTTGTTATTTCGATTATTTATTAACAGTGAGATTATGATAAAGTTATGGATTACTTTTATGTTGGCTGATATAATTAAATTTATCTCAATCTACAAGTTTAAGTTTTGGGTTGATTGGTGATTTAACAAAATTGAACATGATATCAAAGTAGGAGGTCTTGAGTTCTTATCTCCACCAAGTCGTTTCCTCCCTATTTAAAATTGAATTCCACTTGTAGAACATTTATCAAATTTCTAAGCCCAGAAGTGAGGGGTGGTTGATATAATTAAATTTACCCCAACCTACAAATTTTTGGGTTGATTGGTGGTTTAACGTAGTTCTAACATGTTTGTGATGGGTAGGATGCGGGGACATGGTTGTTGCTTCCTCCGGAAAGTTCTTTAGCATTCGTTTTAGCAGATCAAGGATTTGATGTGTGGCTTCCCAACACCCGTGGAACTAAATTTAGCCAAGGGCATACATCACTTGGTCCTGATGATCCTGTAAATTGCTTGTTTCTCTTTTTCTTAGTTTCATTTTATTGTTGCTTAATATGGACATTGAGTTGTTAACTTGTTATTTAGGGCTTCTGGGATTGGTCATGGGATGAATTGGTAGCTTTTGATCTGCCTGCCACTCTCCAATATGTTCATGATCATACTGGGCAGAAGATGCACTATGTTGGACACTCATTGGTTAGTTTTAGTGTTGCATTTTCTTGCATCTTTATTGACTTGGGAATGTTTCTTTTATCAGTAACTGAGATGGGGAAGTAATTGATTTGAAGGGAACATTGATTGCCCTTGCTGCATTTTCTAAACACCAATTGTTGGACATGTTGAGATCAGCTGCTTTGATTTGCCCAATTGCCCATTTGGGTAAAGTAACCTCCCCAATTGCAAAAAATGCTGCAGATGACTTTCTTGGTGAGGTAGATTACTCGCTCCTACCGTATATTCGCATTATTGTTGAATTAAGCCATGTTGCCGATTCGTTTTATCGTGTCATAAGAGGGTTTGTTCTGGTTGGGTGTTAATGAGTTTGATCCAACTGGGTAAATATGCAACCATTTCTCTTTCTCCTCTGTTAAGGAAACCATTAGATCAGTGAAGCAAGTAGTTCATTTAGTTTTGTTTGATGATTTTTCTCTTGTTTGATGATTTATTTGGGCAAGAGATGACTACTTACTTTGAATGAACAAATAGGAAGGGTGGAATTCAACTTCTTGTTGAAGTTTGTGCAATACCAGGTGTTGATTGTATCAACTTATTGACTTCTCTCACAGGTTGGAATATTATTTAGTTCATTATTTTATTACTAACCGTTATTTTATTTACTAACCTTACTCTTAGAGAAAAAATGCTTGTTTGACTTGGATAAGATATGTTCTTTTTTGTTACAATTATAGGTCAGAACTGCTGCCTCAATCCTGCTGTCTCACAAATTTTTCTAAACCATGAGCCTCAACCAACAGCAACAAAGAACATGATTCATCTGTCTCAGAGTAAGGTTTAAGCTTGTTATTAGAAAAATGCAGACTAATAAATCGAGTCTAAACAACTGTTACGGGTAGCCTAGTGGTCTAATGCGCCCGAAGAAACCAAAAGGTGATGGATTCAATCTATGATGGTCTCTTACCTAAGAATTAATTTCCCAGAAGTTTCCTTGATATCTAAATGTTGTAGGGTTAGGTAGTATATCTCGTGAGAATAATCGAGGTGTGCGTGAGTAATTTGGTCTAAACACTCACGACTATATATATATAAAATAATAATAATAAATCCAAGTTTAAAACTCGAAAAGTATATTTGAATATGATTGTTGTTTCAAGTTTAAAACTCGAAAAGTATACTAATAACTGCAAAATTTATGCTGTCTAAATGTTTTTTTGGGGATTATGGGCAGTGGTCAGAAGCGGAACCATAGCAATGTACGACTATGTCGACGTGATTGAAAACATAAACCACTATGGGCAACCAACTCCTCCAGAGTACAATATGACAAGCATTCCTAATGACTTCCCTCTCTTTCTTAGCTATGGAGGGGCCGATGCCTTGTCCGATGTCGATGACGTGCAACTCTTGTTGGATAACCTCAAAGATCACGACGGAGATAAGCTCGTAGTTCAGTTTAGAGAAGATTATGCTCATGCTGATTTTGTCATGGGAGAAAACGCTAAGCAAGTTGTGTATGATCCTTTGGTTGCTTTCTTTAAGCTTCAATGAACATACTGATGTTATGTGAATATCATGTGTATACTCAAATATCTAAGTGCATTTGGTCGTTGGTGCCGATGAACTTGTAGAACGGTGACTGGTAGGAAATATTGCGATGCTCAACCGAGGTTATAGGTGGGTTTTACATTTTCTGTAACTTTTTATACAATGTAACTATAGAAAGAATGATGAAAAAGAAGAAATATAACTCTTACACCAATATATTGTGAATGAATTTTTTGTGCTAGTGCTAGCTTTTATTCAGCCATACAGAGCCTTATGTTCAGCCTTCAGATTTGGTTGTATTTGACAGTATGTTGGAATACCTGTGGCCTTCAACAGTTCTCTCACATATAAACCATTAACGAATATTGTTTCCATCGTTATCATTCGGCACAAGAGCGGAGCAAACATAACGGATTTACCAAAACGGTGAAGTTTAAACAAGATTTTTGCTAAACCAGATACTATATCATAGAAAACACAAGATTTAAAACACCAGCATCATTCATTCATAAAGGAAACTGACCATTTTCTCTCAGAGATAGAGGTTTGGCCTGAGACTGAAGTGACCCTGTGCTGCAAGATGAGCGGCTACTAAAGGATCACGATCGACATCGTTGCTAACAGCACTGTAACACTTTTTCCTCTTCGATGGCAGGTAGAGCTCTTCACAGAAAATGGCACACGGACGCGAAGTTGAGGCCAAAGTCTTCTGTTCGCGTTTCTTATCATCTGAGGACACCAATATTTTCTTCAGCTTCCTGAAACATTTCACAACCTTCTTCATCCTCACTAAGCTGGATGGTTGGTTTGTCTGGTTGTAACTCTTATATATTGTGTGCCAACCACTGAATCGCATATGATTTTTTGTGTCGTTTTGATAGGATCCAAGATCTAGAAATAGAACATTATATTGAAATATAGAAATGCAAAAAATAAAGGAAATACAAACTAACCAAAATGTTGATTAGAACACAGAGCCTTCCTCTTTAGAGAACACTCTTGAGCTCAGATAACTTCACAAAATATTTGCATAATAATTCATTACACTTCCCCTCCTATTTATAACCATACCATCTAACTAACTCTCTAACCAATTGCTTATATACCCTCATATTATTCCTAATTCTTCTAAGGGCCAATTTTATCAAGTTTTTGCTTATTTCATGGAATTCTCAAGTGTGCTTTTATGTATGCTTCTAAGTAGTTACTTCATGCAGGAAGGATAAAGCACCAAATAGGTTTGTCCTTTAGTTGCTTTAGAACCTCAGAGCTTGTGTTGGATGGAACTTGGAGAGTACTTTATGAAACTTATGGATTAAGTTTTGGATTGCTTGAGCTTCTTAAAGTTCAAAAATTATATATTTATAAACATCTAATAGAAGTAATTTGGGAATCTTTTGAACTGGGCAATTATTTTATGAGATCCACACTCAAGTTGATGAGTTACTTGAGTATAAAAGAATCCGTTTAAACAAAAACTTTTGAAATCTCTAGCCTTTTAATTTATTATTTAGAATTGAATAACAAATCTCCCCTCCATCCAAACATGTTCCTAAGTATTTGAATGAAATTTTTATTTGGTTCATATGTTTTAAAAATAAACTATTTTATCCGTGATATTTTATTAATGTTGAATTGTTGACTAAAATAATGATGAAATTAATTCTAGATTTCTGTTTTTTTTTTTGGAGTACATATTGGGGGAGGAGGACAATACCGATTCTTGAGCTCGAACCTGCGACGCTGGTGTTGAACTGGTTTATAACCAAACAAGAAAACTATTGCGCCACTAACTCATTCGGTAGATTAATTCTAGATTTCAATAAATTGATTGGTGATTATTTTTATGTTGATAGTCAGTTTATTTTTAAAGAAAAACAAGTAAAAAAGAAAATTCAAAAGATATACACACATCCAAGAACTAAAAATAATTGCTTTAGAGAGCCATCTCTATTTTAAAACATTTTTAATGAATCGTAATGTTAAAAAAAATTTCCCAAAAATTAATGAATCGTAATGTTAAAAAAAGTAACAAAAAAAAAAACATTTTTAGATCATGTTTGTCATGTAATTTCAATTTAGTTCCTAAGTTCTAAATTGAACATTCTTATCCATTTCAATAATTCTCACTTTTAATTTTTACATGATTTTTTAATTTACTTTTATATTTATTTTCCTTTAAAAATTAAATTTATATGAAAACTAAAATAATTATATCATCAGTATATTGAAATTTAAAATTAATATAATCATCATTTTAGTCAATATTGAGTTGTGTAATTAATGATTTTGCTATCTCAAAGACTAAAAATGAACATTATAAAAATGACAAAATAAAAATATTCAATTTTGAAATATATAAATCAAATTGAAACTTAACTTAAATTTATGGACTATAAAGATATTTTTCTCAATAGAAATTTTTTTATACCCATTAAACTGTAGCACCATATATGATTATCATAGTAATCTTTAAAAAAAGTGTTAAAGTCTCACTATTATCACATATTCAAAAGAGGAGTATTTCAAACATTTATAAAATAGGATCGAGGTCCAAATTTTGCAGTTATCCATTTAACTTTTATAAGTGTATATATATATATATATATATATTATTTTTTTTTTTTTCTTTCTAAAATGTTTACAAACATTTAAAAAGAAGAAAAATAGAACATTTTCCTGTCTTCATGAAAAATCCCGTTAAAAAAAACAGTAAATTAGAAGAGAGCGAAATCAACTGCGCCGGGTGATGCAAATGCAACCATAACAGCCTATCAAATCATTACACGTAACCAAAAACTGCTGCCTTGGAAATTTCGGAAGAAAAATACTTCTCTACACATGAAAAATAGGGTGACTCAACCTGTTTCTTATGTGGCATCAGATAGAGCCACAAATTTTTTTTAACTTTTCTTGTTTGTTGATTTTTTCTTTGAAATGAAAATTTTTTTGTGGACCTAAGTGATGACACATAAGCAACAAGTAAAGTTACTCTAGTTGTTGTTCATGTGTAATGAGAAGGATTTCTTATTTCGGAAACTACAATGCTGACGTGTAAGCTTCTCATAGGCCATCACACGTAACACCTTACAAAACCGGAAGAAAAAAAAAAAAGAAAAGAAAAAAGGAAAAAAGAGCTCTTAAACAATTCTGGAGGGTTTATCCGTCACAGCGCGCAGGTGTTGATCGAGAGATTGATCCACAAAAAAACAGCGAATGAGAATGAGAATGAGAAATAATGGATCGCCGATTTTGAATCTTTTAGTTTTGATCTTCTTCCTCGGTTTCGATTTCAGCCACGCACTGTATGGATCATCATCTCCTGTTCTTCAACTCACTCCTTCCAACTTCAAGTCCAAGGTCTTTTTTTTTTCTTTTTTTTTGCATTACTGAATTGTATTTTATCTAGCATTTTTTTTTTAATTCTTCTGAATTCCTTTTAATGGAGGAATCGCACTTGGAGATTCGGATTCCTCTGTGGATCTCTTTTTTATTTTTTAAATTCTCAAACGACTGTTGTTTTTACTTTTTGATCGACTCGAATTATCTGGAGTTTTTCGTCATTTTTGGCTGCTTTTAGGTATTACGCGATCTCACTCTTTTTCGAGTTCAATTAATTCTTACCTTGCAATCTTTGATATGATATGGTTTGAAATCGGATGTTGAGTTACTCCCCTTTTGCGAATTGGTTTTGAGTTAGTATCTAATATGATATCAGAGCTCCATATGGGTATTAGTTTCCCCGAATTTCGATCCAACCCAAATGCTTAAGTTGATTTGGACCCCACTCATGCGGGCATAAACTTAAGCAAGCTTTTGATCCCCAATTTCGGATATGATCCATGCCAGTAAACAAAAGCTATTATTTGAGTTTAGAAATTCAGATCTAATGACCCCAAGGGGTAGCACATTAGTTGGAGACTTGGGCTATGAAGGTATGCTCCCTTCAAGATCTCAGGTTCGAGACTCACCTGCGACATTACTTCTCCGATGTCTCCCAGTGCCTGGCCTAGGGACGGGTTTAGTTACCCTTGTTTCAAAAAAACAAATTCAGATCTAATTCAAGATGATATTTCCTATATGACACAAGGGTGTATAATGGAGATACTTACCTTATGGCCTCCCCATGTTGAAAAGATGAGAATTTTTCAACATCTTTATAAGAGATATGAGTTAGCTTTCTTAATATCAATTGATTTTGAGGTGGAATCCATATTATCTAATAGTTTTTGTGCAAGATATGATGTTCATGTAATATGTGTAGCGATCTATTTCCATGGTTTTAATTGATGCAGTTATTGTTTATTTTACTTTCTTTGTCCCACCTCGTTTAGTCTGATGTCATAATTGTGGAATTTCGTTCTGTTTCTAAAGTTGTTATGGCCTGTATTTTAGTATTTGAACTTCTTCAGTTTAAATTTTGCTTTGTGATAGGTTTTGAACTCAAATGGCATCGTTCTAGTAGAGTTTTTTGCACCTTGGTGCGGTCACTGTAAAGCCCTCACACCTGTATGGGAGAAGGCGGCTACTGTTTTGAAAGGAGTTGCCACGGTAGCAGCTCTTGATGCCGATGCACACCAGTCACTTGCTCAGGTATATTTTTTCATAATGTGATCAATGCCATTTAGTAGTTATTTCAAAATCTGTTTTGCATTTCATAGTTAGCTCGTTTTTTTGTTTGTTTCACTTACATGCATCTAGTAACTTCGAAGTTCCATCACATACATCATACATGCAATAGTTGATTATTCTTCAAAGGTAACCATATGGGGTGATCTAGTGGTCAAGAAGGCCTTGTGGAGCTAAGAAGTGATAAGTTCAATTTATGTTGACCATCTACTTAGGAATTAATTTTCTACAAGTTTTTTTGACATCCAAATGTGGTAGGATGAGATGGTATGTCCCATGATGTTAGTCGAGATGTGCGCAAGCTGGCTCAGACAGTCACAGATATCAAAACAAAAAAAATATTATTCTTCAAAGGTTCAACCTACTAAAATATCTGTAATTGAATGTCGGTCGTAACTTCTTTTAAGTGGAAACAATAGTTCTCTCTATTATTGTTTGGGGGGTTGATGGAGTTGGATGCCTTAGTTTTATGTTACTTAACCAGTTCTGTCTTTCCGTATCCATGGTATTCCTTGATAGAGGAAAAGACAAAGAGAAGGCGTAAAAGATAAATGCTGCATTTTCCTTTGAATTCTCGCAACTTCGAAGAGTTAGTGATAATTAGGTTCAATCATTTGACGTATTTTTTTACCCATCGGAAAGAATGGCTGCTTAAATTTTTAAGTGGTTATTTTGTGTCAATTGTGCATCTTCTCTGTCTTGAACGACATCCTTGCATTAATGCATTAAGTCTTAGGAAGGTTTCGGATATGGAATTGATAAACTTAAGTTAGGATTATCTTCTCCATTCAAGAAACAATCTGCTACTTTCATTTCTTTACATCACAAATTCCTCCAATTATGAAACACTTTTTGTTCACTATGCTTTCCCTAGTTTCCTTATATACGGTGTGTTTCTGTTCATTTCTACAGGAATATGGCATTAAGGGATTTCCAACCATAAAAGTCTTTGTGCCTGGAAAGCCTCCTGTAGATTACCAAGGAGCCCGTGATGTTAAACCCATAGCGGAATTCGCCCTGCAACAGGTTTGCATCTAAACAAGCTGGAAGGACGTTCATTTAAAGAATTAACTTTCTTTTCTTATTTTTCTTGTTTTTTTGGCTTTTTCATTAGCTCGAACATCATCCACATCCTTTGATCTTGTCGTGCAATTGTGAAAATACGCGTATTGTTCATAACTGAGATGTCCATTTGATATATTGCGTTCATTTTCTTCTTCTCAGGTAAAGGCACTTTTAAAGGAACGTCTAAGTGGAAAAGCAACAGGAGGAGGGTCAAATGAGAAACCAGAACCTAATGCTTCAGAAGAATTGAATTCTCGCAACTTCGATGAGTTAGTGATAAAAAGTAAAGATCTCTGGATTGTTGAGTTCTTTGCTCCTTGGTAAGTATTTATCATTTTCATAGCTTGATGATACCCCTGATTTTTTCCAGGATGATAATTCTTTTTTTTTCCCAATTAATCTCTCATTTTCAAGGTGTGGACACTGTAAACGATTGGCTCCAGAATGGAAAAAGGCTGCTAATAGTTTGAAGGGGAAGGTGAAATTGGGTCATGTAGATTGTGATGCCGAGAAGGTTAGAAAAAATTCAGCTTTTACACTTTTTATTAAAACTTTGAATCTGTCTTACTATACTGATGATTAATTTGAGGTATCTAATCGGCAATGGGATTTCCAGTCTCTAATGAGCAGGTTTAATGTTCAAGGATTCCCCACCATCTTGGTTTTCGGTGCTGACAAGGACAGTCCAATTCCTTACGAGGGCGCAAGAACTGCGGCTGCAATTGAATCGTTTGCTTTAGAGCAGCTGGAGACAAATGTTGCACCCCCAGAAGTCACAGAGCTGACTGGTCCTGTAAGATGCTTTATATGTTTATTGGTTTCTAAAATATTTTATTATACTCGTGGGAGTATGTATCTTCTTATCTCATTCTACAGAGCGTCATGGAAGAGAAATGTGCCTCGGCTGCCATATGTTTTGTTGCCTTTCTTCCTGACATTTTGGATACCAAGGCCGAAGGAAGGAACAAGTACCTCGAGCAATTGTTATCAGTTGCAGAGAAGTTCAGAAGAAGCCCCTACAGGCAAGTAGACGAGAACACACTCCAATCATTTTCCTATTCTGATAGGATCTAGAATAAGGGCATGATAGTAAATAATTAGGAAATTTGTTAGTGATTTCGATTATAAATAAAGGGTGTGTCCGTGAGTGAGGAAGATTTGCAAAATATATATATATATATTTGTGGCTGTCTAGGCTAGTCTATGCGCATCTCGACTATTGCGCGGTTATTTTATATTTGTGGCTGTCTAAGCTAGCCTATGCGCATCTCAACTATTGCGCGGTGCATACCGTGTAACTCTACAACAGATAAATTTCTAGGAAATCCTTGAAAACTAATTCCTAGGTAGAACATTTAGATGTCTAGAAAACCTTTAGAAATTAATTTCTAGGTAGGTGGCTATCATGAATTGAACTCATCACCTCTTAATTACTTAAGACCCCCTCTTGACTACTAAGTAACTCCATGATAGTTAGATTCACAATAATTTGGTAAATGCTTTTGGACATGAGAGAGATTATGAAGATAGGAAGGTCCAAGTTCCTCTAAGGCTCTAAACTTTGTTATCTTTATTTCTTTTATCTTTTTTTATCAATAGGATTTGGATCTTTTAAAATTTTCATATTAATAGTATAAACAATTTTAGAAAGAGACACTATAGGAATCTGAATTTGTGCATTACTCTGCAGCTATGTTTGGGCAGCATCCGGTAAGCAACCAGATCTCGAAAAGCGTGTCGGAGTCGGTGGATATGGATACCCTGCTTTGGTAGCTTTGAACGTGAAGAAAGGAGCATATGCTACCCTAAAGAGCGCATTTGAGCTCGAACATATAATGTAAGTTATGACTTTACACCTCTTCCAGAAATCCCATGTACAAAAAAAATGGCTAATGAAATGATGATTGTTTCTGATCCACAGTGAGTTTGTGAAAGAAGCTGGCCGTGGAGGAAAAGGCAATTTGCCCCTTGATAGCGCGCCTGAGATCGTGAAGACGGAGCCATGGGACGGTAAAGACGGGGAAGTAATCGAAGAGGACGAGTTCTCACTTGAAGAGCTTATGGGAGGTGAAGATGACACTGTAACAAAGGATGAGTTATGAACAAATCCGAAGCAACTTTAGGCAGTAGAGAAGAACTTCCGAGTTAAGTTTAATGATTTTTGAGGTTAGTAGGACAATTTGCTATTCATGTTCTTAAAGTTTAAATTAAAAGACGTTTCTTTCATAATTGAGGCTGGTTATCTATCACTTGCCTGGCCTAATATAAAGTTTATGGTTTGGAAATTATAGATAATCTCATAGCTCGTTGACATTCTAGCAATGCTCGATACACTCCCTAATATCAACAATATAATAATATTGTTGAATTTTCTAAGATCTCTAAAATTTGGCAAAACTTCTATAAAACAATGCTCGATACTTGTGAACCATGCTTGGTCCGGTTAGTAATTTTGGAGAGTATGTGTATGTTTGCAAATGTTTTTATAAGTCTTCTCTTTTTTTTGTCAAACATTTTAATCATTTAAATCAAAACGTGATTTTTATACCGTGAAACTGATTTTGAATTAAGAGAGTTGTTCATAATAAGTGATCATAAAAAAAAAAAATTTATCCATTTCAAAATCACCTTGAAATATAATATTTGGAAACTTGCAAATTTCATGCAAAAAATAATTATAAATATGATTACTTAAAAAAAAAATTAGCGAATACTGTATTATTAATACTACAAGATTAAATCTCATCTAGAAGTGTTCATAATCAATAAATGGCGTGTGATTTTCATGAACATGAAATAATAATCTAGTTTTTATGTAATAATTTTAAATTAGTTAGCTTCCATATTTCAACAAATGTTGCAATCAACTTCTTACATTAGTTAGTATAATTATAACAAACAAACAAAACACACGAAATTTGAAAATAAAGAAAGATAATTGATCAAATTTAAAAAATTAAAAGTCTTAAAGTTGGAAGTTGTAAAGAGTGGTTTGTGTAATTTCTTTTTTGAGACCATGTTTGAATTCTTTTTAAAAGTATAATACAAATCTTTTAAAAGAAAATAATCGGTATTCGGTCCAAACAAACCATCGGCGTAGTAAATGGTAGAATACATATTTTCCAATCTAAAAGTGGTCAGCAACAAATGGCGCTAGTAATGGTTCTCATTCTCACGTTGCCATGTCACAAACATGAAATAAATAATTTTTCCTTTATGTTAGAGTTATCTTTTTTAACCAAAAAAAAAAAACGAATCTAAACAAAAACGAAATTAATTACAACTATATCACCAATTTCTTTCCCAAAATGGATCAATTTGTGTGGAAGTGAAACTTTATTGAAATGTGACAAAACTGTCTTCCATTGAAACTTGACAGCTCCAAACTACAAAATAGGTTGCTGGAGAATTTGTTAAAACAATTAAGAGCTTTTACTCTCTATCCTCCATAAGCATTCTTTCCTCAAGGGGGAATCAGCAAATATGGCTTTGATCA
Source organism: Sicyos edulis (assembly GCA_036507275.1). NCBI lineage: Eukaryota > Viridiplantae > Streptophyta > Magnoliopsida > Cucurbitales > Cucurbitaceae > Sicyos > Sicyos edulis. Next base: position 5,256,992 of record CM071846.1, read on the forward strand.
CATCCTCAACCTGTAAAACTCAAGACTTTTACCTTATTAATATTCAATAATAGCATGCATGATCAAATGTATCATTCTCACATGACAGGTAATGTCAAATTGAGGAATCTATCAAATTTTCAAGTTTATCGTACAACAGACTCTACTATGTTTTTTTTTTAAACAAGGTAACCACGCCCGTCCCTAGGCCAGGCACCGAAGACATCGAAGGAGTAGTGTCACAGGTGAATCTCGAACCTGAGACCTTGAGTCCATACCCTCAAAGTCCAAGTTTTCAACCACTGCACCACCCCTTGAGGACACAGACTCTACTATGTTTGGTTGTTAAGGAAACTTGTAAGATATAAATTTTTTAGTAGATGACCACCAAAAATTGAACTCATTCCCTCCTCGTTCCCCAAGATCCTTTTGACCATTAGGTCAACTCATGAAACTAATGTCAACTAAGAAATCTAATATACAATTTTTTTTTTTATCTTTGTGAGTGTTTGAGCCAACGTATACGTACTTCAATTATTCATACCGAACAATCATCTTGATCCTATTATGTTTGGCTGTAGAAAATTAATTTCTTTGTAGGTTTGGTCACTCAAGATTTACTCATACTCTCTTAATACCTTAAAGACACTTTTGAGCACTAGACCAATCTAAATAGTTCCATCAAAATATAATTTAATTATATAGTTCCATCGAAATGGTTAATATTCTCCACCGAATCAATGTGAGACCTGTGTTCATTGTGTAAACTATATGCCTTATGCCATAATAATAAACAGTAGAAACGTGTAATCACTTCAGCTTGGAACATACCTCGGATATGGTAAACCCAGAGTTGAGAAGTTCTCCAGTTTCCCATTCTGTTGTAATGAACACCAGAGGCATGTCTAATAATTCTGCAAATGATACAGATAACAACAATAGCTTTTAATTGCAAACATCTAAGAGTACATTTCTGATGGAAAATGATGGGCAGAAAGTGAAAGCATGCGACGTGCCTGCGAGTTTACGGAGTTTCCTGAGAGACGGTACATGAACATCAAGACAGTACAAGGAACTGTCCTCCAATTTCTCTTGCTGTTTTGTAGTCAGGGACTCCAATAAAGATGATGTGCTGTCTAACATCAAATGGACGAGTCTTTGTAGCTACATACAAAAGTTGTCCATTAGGCAGCTTCATTCAAATACAAAGATAAAAGGTAAAAGATCATGCATATATGTACCTCTAATGTTTCTTCAACGGCTATGTCATCCAAAAGAAGTATGTCCTTTGTGATTCTCGATAAAACCGACTCTAAGACTGCAGACATGCATCTTCTGTACTTGGAAGGAAATAAGAGTGGCTCCCAGATAATGTGGACTTTCTCAAGAATGAACACAACCTGATCCACAAATCTTTAATCCCGTTAAAAAATGGAAAGAAAAAAAAGACAGTAAAAAAGGGTTCCCTGAAGTGCAGTAGGTTGGTACGTCTGCTCCCATAAACTCCAAATTCAACCTTCACCTTTTACTTAGGAGCTTTTGCTCCGAACGAATGGAGTTTTCCAAGTGACAGAGATGTCCTTGGATACAATTTGGCAATCACTGTTTTTGGAGCTCTCCATAAGTTTTCGTCAGTTTCCTCAAATCTTTTCTAAATTTGCCCATTGGAAAGGATTTTCATTATAAAAAAAAAAAAATTAAAAAAAAAAACTTTTTTTCACTTCTCATTGAGCATTTCCATTCTTTCTTAGAAAAAAAGTGTCAGAACTTTTGTTACTGTACTGTAGGTAGTAAGTAATGATGACGTTCATTTAGCTGTTTGTTGATGCAGGCCAAACTTCAGAAGGAACGATAGTGGGGTTACAAAGTTTGGAGGGATTCAGCAAGCAGCAACTAGCTTCCAAGAATGACTTGGATGATCTAATTTACTGACCTATGTCAAACTTCTGATATTAAGGACAATTAAATCTGATATCAAAGTAAGATCCTAAGATCAAATCTCTACCATACTATTCCTTCTTTGATTTTAATATTAGTAATCCCTGCATTATGTCTAAATCAAACTAAAATGTAAAATCCATTTCATTTTGAGAATGAAGTATATATAATTAGGTTTGTCCAACTAGAGTCTAGACGATTGAGCTTATGAGATTAATAGTAAATTCATACCAAAAGAGAGGAGCAACAAAGTTTGTGTTACCTGATCTATGCTGAACTTAGCAGATTCAAATTGTTGCCTTCTATGTGTATTATGAAATCCATCAGCCCCATCTACAGCCTATTCCAGGGTAAACATGGTCAAAAGCATCCAAGAAACATATTAACTTTCTGAATCAGAAGATCTGGTCCCAATTTTTAACAATGAGTTTCCAATAGCTTCAAAATCAAACCTCGCTCAAGTTACAAGTTATAAGCTGAAGCTGTTTATGCATCGTTTCTTCTGCCATCACATGAAACCTTGGAGCCATGTCAACAAAAACTGCATGTTCTTTTAGGAAATCTGGAAAGTCAGATCGATACTGAAACATGAGGTAAAATCAGACCTGTTAGATTCAGATGGGGAAACTTCTGGGGTCATTTCAGAACTAAGGCCCGGAATTCTTTTCCTAGTGAAAATTGTAAACCCAAATAAGAATCATTGAAACTCAAGAAAAAGGGAGCTTTCAGCTCACTCGAAGACTGGATTTAACCCTAAGGTGTGTAGGAGGAGGTGAGAGAGGACGTGATGATCTTTAAGAAAACATTCAACACATAAACATGTCAAAATTACATATTGTACCTCAAATGCAAGTCCAAGTATCTCCTGACATAAATAAAGGCAGTCATTATGCATGAGAACTGCAACATGATTGACTGCATGAAGCTGTCTTTCTAGCTTCACAAATAGGAAAAGATCATTTAGAGATGAGTGTAACAAATAAACATGCAAAGAAAATTTCCGGTTCAAATACAATCGAAGTAAGGTACCACCAACTGCCAACAGTGAACAGTTTTAAAAACATTGCTTCGAATGCTCACCTTGACTGGAACCACAACTTCATAGAGGAGTATGGCATCCCTAGCAGCATGGTAAAATTCCAAAGCGACTCTCGTGGATGACAGACAAACATCCTACACAATCAGAATTACATACTTTCCATTATTATATGTTCAAAATCTCCCTCGCCCAAATAATTAATGACAAGAAACAAAACTTTAATTGAACAAATGAAAGAAAATAAGGGCAGCATACAAAAAGCACGGCCAGAAGAGGGAGAGTTAAAAATAACTACAAAAAGGGACTCCAATTCAAAAGAACAAGACCAAAGTCATAATTACAAAAAGGCCTAATTACAAAAAGGCCTAGAAATCGACACCCATAACGAGCCATTAAACTTAAACCTAACAATCTCTCAAACCTTCTCACCCGACCTCTCTCTCTCTTAAAATTTTATTGTTTCTCTCAATACAAACCCCCTATAAAACTGCAGAAAAGCTAGCCTACCACAACACCTAGCGCACCCCACTAACCTTAAACGAGCTCTTCCGCGTATCCCACAAGTCAACAACAAACTGGCTATCCCAAAATAGATGAGACGAGTTCTCCGAGAATCTCTGGCAAGGAATACACCATTGCGTGTACAATGTGGGGAAGAATGTCTCTGAACATGGTCCAAAATGTTAATCTTCACAAGACTTTTCAGGCAAAGACCACCTTACGAAACCTTCTAAAGAGGTAAGAATAGAAGTCTCGAGGACATGAACAAAGGCGCTAGAAATAGACAAAATGTGAAAGTAAGAGTGGGAAAAACCCCTAGAAGGATAAAGGGTCAAAACTCTAACATCCTACCTCCATGAAATAATGCATAGATCTCAAAAAATAGACAAAAGACCAATCACCTCTAGTCTCCCTATTAGTAGAGGACAACAGAAACTTTAGGACAAAGAAGTGGACGGAGAAGTGGACAAAGAAGTGGACAGAAACTTTAGGACAAAGAAGTGGATGGAGAAAAAGGTGGAAGTATCGTTTGTTGGGTTTCCCAAACAAATTTTTGAAAAATAAAATGAAAGCAGCCTTTGTATTAAAAGAGGGAAGGAGAAAAAAAAACTAATAAAGTGGATTTTCTAGAAGTTGTTTGTCTGTGAGTTAAAAAACAAATATTTTGAAGATGGAAGAATTACGTGATTGTTAAAAGAAAAAAAAAAGAATAAGAAGAATTGTGAATGCTGGAGACATCTAGGGTTTATGAAAGGAAGTTGGCAGAATTTGTAGAGGGATGGGATTCAAGAACGGCTAGTTTACAAATTTTGTGGGTTAGACTTGGAGGATAAAGAAAAATCTGAAAACTTTTGGACTTGGACTTGAATTCAATTTAAAGAGGAATTTCGGGTTTCTTTATTTGTAGGCTCAAATTTTAAGATATTGGATCCTTGTGTATTCAAACCACCAATCACTTCCTCCGACCACTGTCAACACCGCCATTACCACTGACCACTGCAAAATAACAATAATAAATAAATAATTTTAGTTGTTTGTTTTGTTTACCCACACTTTGAGGACAATGTGTGTTTTTTTAGGGGGCTAACAGTAGGATTTACATAAATAGATAAAGGGTGTAGGGAAGAAGATAGGAAATTATATGATAAGTTCTTTTGGGCTTGCGAGGTTGTTCTCAAAAGAGGGAGGTTCAAATACCTATCAAATACTTGGTTATCTTTGTACTTTCTTTACATTTTATATTTCAATATAGTTAAACCAATCACATGTTTTCTTTCTTTCATAATTAACAACACATTCGAGATTCTTCAACTCTTTTTCCAACTTTGTTTCTCTTCCCTTCAGCCTTCGGTGGCCCTTTCCATAGAAAAACTATATTCCTACATGAACGTCGGTTTAAAAATTCAAATATATGCCTTCATTAAATGTCCTCACTTCTCCCATTCTCATACTACAACATATAGAATTCTCAGAAGGTAACTGGATCATATTAAGATGTTCTAAATACAAAATTTAAAAAAAAAAAACAAATGAACATCAAGTGTCCATAAACATAAATGTAATTCGTTTGCTAAGTTTTTCATTAAAAAAAAAAGTATTTTTAAGGTATACCTGCAATGTTTGATGCACTAGCTCCACTAATTTGGCGGCAGCTTCAGAAACCACGCATCTCTCAGATATGAAAAGTAAGTCAACAACCTGGTTCGAAGAATTCCTGATTATTTCATTGCCCATTTGCTTACCACCTTTGATTGTTAACTCCTGTATGCATATTCATCACATAAAACAGACCATACTCCAAATTTTGTGAGGAAATATTATCACGTTAAAACTTACTTGAGGGGCAGAAAAATCGCATTTTAAAAGTATATTTCTGGCCTTTGCTAAAATTTCTTTCCTCTTCCCAGAAGCAAAGTGAACCTCCACATTTTCAGCAAAATTACTCAGCCTCTCATCATTGGGGTCAGATGGAGAGATAAACATCATTTCCTTTAAATCACCCTCAAATTTGGAAGTACTTTCAACAATCTTCTGAAATCCAGCAAGCTTTGAAGCATCTTTTGGAACGACCTGAAAAAAGAAAAAATATCATAGATTCTAGCTTGAGTCTCTCTCTCTAACCCAAACAACCAACCTATTGCTACTTATAAATTTATGATGCTATAATATTCACCATATTATAACTTATAAGGTTCCGACATTTCAGTGCATGTTCGTGTTAAAAGCTAAGAAAAGAGGAGAAAGAGGGTGATTAAATGTGGACACAAGTTTTTGTAGCCCATCAGTCTCTGCCCGAACAGTAAACATATTCTAAATAGCTCCCGTGAATAAATAGGTTTTAAGTTTCTGCATAATATACAAATGGTAAATTGTGTCCAACCAATCATATCAACATGTCCATATAGCATTGTGAGGTTTCAGAGGAAAAATGATTATACCATAAGACTGATTACAATCAAGAAATATGCATCACCATAGAAATTTTAAAACAGAAACATGTGAAATCATCTATCATGTTAATAAATTATAAGAACAAACCTTAGAAAGATAACAAGATACAATCAGTTCTGACATCCGAGGCCAAGTTAATCTCCCAAAACGTTGAATCCAAGAACTATTATGATAGCATATGTGTTTGTAGATGAAATTAACAATATGGGTTATCCCTGAATACATGGCTTCGCCATCAACATTCTCAATCTGGAGATCAAAAAAATGCAAGAGAAGTTAATATTCTGATTGAACATATCAAAAGTAAACTAGTAATCAATTAATTAATTATGATTTCAAATTTTTTGTAATAGCACCAAAATTGAATACCGTTACCTCCCCTGAGAAGGTAAAGTCTAAATAATGTCATTTTATTCTCCCATCCTGTTAGGTCCAACCGTCCAACCATTTTTAAATTTTCCTTCCTATTTACTTTTATTTTGGGTTCTACATCGACTGAAATTTGATTCTCATTACAAACAATAGTGAACTCAAGGGCCATCCTTCAATTCTAATTCTAATTACAAAATATTTACAATAAACACAACATAGTAAATGTTATTTCCCACAATTTTCCCCTTTGATTCTCTCTCAATTCTCATCTCATCCATATTAAGAAGATGGCTTGCTGTAACTTTTTGTCAATGAAAGTTTGTATAAGCTGAATGATTATATATTTTCAAAATGATATCAAAGCACTTCGGTAAGCAATAAGCTCTCTTGAATTCCACGAGCAATCTAGAATCGCTCTGTGTAACAAACTAACTAATAAACACCAAGCAAAACAAAACTAGCCAGTGGTGGAAGACTAACCTTTTCTGAGGATGGCACTATCTTCAGTGCTGCCACACACTTTTCTTCAGCATCTTTCTTTACTTCTTCAACATAAGATATTGGTGAGCTGCAGGTTAAGGCTGGAGAGACAACAAATTTGATAATCAAATCTGCCACTTTAGCAATGCCATAATCCAATATACCTACAACCTGTTATGAAGGCTATGACTGAATCAAATACTTTTATTACTTTTACGATAAATGAAAGTACAAAAGTCAAAACGAACAAAAAAAATTACTCCAAAGAGCTATGTGGAAAAAAATTCGAATAAGAGGCTCCAATTGTTGACTCAATTAAAAAAACTGTAATATATTATATGTCTATAACAGATTTACTTATAATGTAATAGAAAATGGTTAAATTTGGAAGCAAAATGTGAAAAACTGCAATAAATGATTTATGAAGGCTGACCTAGCCAAATTAAGGAAAATGTAATTCTGGTAACACTTTACAAAAATAAGGGAGTAAAAGGGAGATAAGCTGCTTACATCCATTGCTTCCAAAACTGTGCATAGCTCAATCCCATCAATTTCGTCGATACTTGACCAGTATTTCTCGTGAACCACAATGGATTGCTGATCAAACTTTACTGCATTTCCAAGGATTTTCACAAGCAAGTCTTGAATCTAAAAACCCAAATGCAAAACCTCGAAAAGATAAAAAACAAATTAATTTGAAAAACAGAACCACCAAAGTATCGATAAGATTCAGAAATGACAAAAAAAGACTGAATTAAGATCATTTAGTTCAAGTTCATAATCATATATCTCTTCACTCTGACAAATTAATGTAAGGAATTAAAATCTCTTCCAATGGTGAAATGAAATCTACATTATCAAAACTGTGAGTAAATTTAGAATCATCTCGAGGTCCATTCATTTTTTGAGCTGTTAGATTTCCAAGAAAACGGAACTCTCATTTTAAATCATAACAAATTCTATGGAAAGAGCACATAATCGCAACAAGTTCGAGCCATGCTCAATTTGAAGATATAAATTACAGCTTTAGTATTCGAAATCAACAGAATATGTAGAGAACTTGGCATAATTTCCTAAAACGACTTTCAAATACCAGAGAAGTTTCCTCACCTCATCAAAGCACAGGTGCCACTCCCTTCTCAGCAGTCCATAAACCAATGGCTCTCCGTCTTTGCACTCGTCGCCGTCGACAATTCGTAGAGCGTTCTTAAGCTCTCGCACTTCCTCGGCAGCATATTTGATCATTTTTTTCCTCGTTGCTTCTCTAACGCCCTTCAACCTATCCTGCATTTCCAAAATTACCTTCACCAACTCCAGCAACTCCCTCTTCTCCCTCGCGCATCTCGTCTTCTCCTTCATATCATCCACAATCTCACGCGTCTCGGCCTCGATCGGACGATCCGCGGTCAACTCCAGCACATTCGACACGTCGTTGGAGATTTGCTGATATCGGAAAACTGCGTCGTTGCAGAGGGAAAAGAGATCGGAGAACTCCTGATGGTGAGAGATTAAATAATCGCGTATCTTAGTTTTGATCTGCAGAGAGTGGGACTCGAGGCGGTTGACGAGAAGGCGGAGATCGGGGGCGGAGAGAGGCGCCGTCGGATCGGAGAGATCCTGAGTAGAGAGGAGTTCGCGTATGTCGATCGAGCCGAATAAGGCCTCCATGTCGGAATTCGGTGGCCGTTGAAAGAATCGGTCGCCGGAAAGTTGAAGAACTGTGCTGGCCGTAGTGGATACGGCGACGGAGCTTCGGGGCTGCGAATTGCGGAGAGTTTGATTTGACCCGAGCGACTATAAGACCTATCTCACATTGCATTCTTCATTTTTTAGATTAAAATTATGATTATTAAATAAATTGTCATAAGAAATATTTAACCATGGTAACTCACAAAAAGGGGAAGAGGTTAGACAAAAATGATGAAGATGAAAGTTGGCCCCATTTTGAATTATTTTATTGTTTTTTTGTTGCCAACTCATCAAATATTTAACATGGTAACTTTTTTAATTCAACATTATTTTTAAGTTTTTGACAAAGTTGTGGGAGGAACAAAATTAATTTTTTTATAATTGAAAGACCAAATAGTATTTAACCTAAAACTAATCTCTTCCATAAATTTAAAATTAATATTAATTGAAATTAATTTAATAATGTTAATTGTTTTGGTACAACTGAAAGTAAAATGATAAAATATTTCTCAAATTTATTTATTAAAAAAAATTAGTACTTTTTCTTTAAAGAAAAGCAAACAACATTTTTCTTCCAACAACCAATTTTAAGTTTTTTTTTTAAGTTTAGGGACTAGAATGAAACAAAAGTTCAAAGTTTAGGGATTAATGCGAGATTTTTAAAAGTGAATGGACTAAAACGAAACAAGTTTCAAAATTTATGGACTAAAATTGGATTTTTTAAAAGATCATGGTTTAAAATGGAACAAAATTCAAAATTCATAGACCAAAGTAGTATTTTACAAAAAAAAAATCAATTATATGTGATTTTGAAAGGAGGCGCCTAAATTATTATTATTTAAATTTAAATTAGAGAGGGGGAGCACAAACTCTATGTATTGATTATCCTGATTAGTAATATTTCATTTCAATTTCATGGTCATAGGTTTGAATTTAGAAATCGATACTTAACTCTCATATCATTTTAGAGCATTAGTGTACTTTATGTAGAGTTTGTTGATCTCCCTCCTCAACGTCACCAACACTTTCTATAATATATACAATTTAGCGATTTGATCCTTGAATTTTGAAATTGGTTTTGTTTTGATCTATGAATTTTCAACTGTAGTCCCTGAAAAATAAAACGGAAAACAAAACTTAAAATTTATGTTTTTTTGTTAAAATATTTTTTTTCAATATATTTATATTTTGTTCATTTTTATATTAGAATTATTAATACGATTGAATCATTCTTAATTAAAGTCAACTTTAATTTTATCATATGAATTAGTTTTTATTTCTATAAATATAAGTGTCGGAGATATTCATTTGTGGTGCAATTATCCCGCATTGATAAGGTGAGGCTTATTCAACACATTTATAAGACATATGAGTTAATCCCCTCATTATCAATTGGTTTTGAGGTGGAATCTCATATTCTCTAATAATAAGGATTAAAGCATTTGAAATTTGAACAATGAACAAATTTAAAATAGAAGAATCACATTAGTATTTCTTTTTATTTAAAAAATTACAATTTACAAGCTTAGCCTATGAACTTTTAAAATTTGTCTCTATTTTATTTATGAACTTTAAAAATTACCATCGGCTTACAATTTTGTACCTAATAAAATATCTGAATTTTTAATATTGTGTATGATAGATACCCAATAGATTGCTTTTAAATTGGAAACAAATATACGAACCCTGACCTTTGAAATACATTGGAAACAAATCATATTCGAATACTTTTTCTTTTTTTTGAGTACTGATACTTATTATTTTTACCGAATGATACTTATTATTTTTACCGAATGGAGCGGTGACACGATTGATTATCTGGTATGGTATTAATCTATTTTCATTCCACAGTTACGGATTCTAAAATCGGTATTTATATAATCTCCTCACTCCAACTTGTACTAAAAAAAATTTATTATTATTTATTTTTTGAAGAAAATATGAGGAATACTTATTATTGCATTGAGTAGTTTCTCCAGTTCCACATCAACATTAAACGGTTATTTATTACTATTATTACTTCTTCTTTTTTGAGAAACAACACAATATCTTGCTTAAGACCAGTTCAATTCAACAAAAAATAAACAGACAATAATAGTAATAATTTATAAAAAGAAAAAAAATAATAATAATAGTAATAATTAAAAACGGAAAAAAAAAAGAGCAAAACAAATCCATTTCTCTCACGGCATAAATATTGGTTTTCCCCAATGCTGTTGAATCCCAATAGCCAAACAAAACAGCCCCTTCGAAATCAAAGCCCTAACCATGGCTGTTTCAAGCCGACTGGTCTTTCTAACAATCCTTCTCTGCCTCTTCCTCGCCGGAGCCGCCGCTGCAAATTCCGACTACGGCGACGAAATTCACGCCGTCAAGCACTGCTCCCCCGACTCCGACAAAGGAGATCGATGCACGGAAGAAAACGACGACGTGGACGACGATTTCGACGACACGTACAAGATCATCGACAATGTCGCCGTGAGCCTATCGCCGTCAGGCCGTATGCTTCAGCAGACGGCGGCGGCGGCGAATGAGACGGCGTCGGCGATGGAGAAGGAAACGGCGAAGGAGGCGGAGACGGAGACGGAGAAGGAGGACGTCGATCTGGAAGATAATCCGGGGGCGGAGGAAGAGGTCGGCAACTTGTTTGTGCTCGGCCATTGATTCAGCGGCTTCGCCAAATCTCAATCTGTTTTTTATTTTATTATATTATTGCGTTTGAGTAAATTTATAAATGTTTTTTAATTCCCAATTTGTTATAAATGTTTTTTTTTTCTTTTTATAAATTTGACATCCTATTACTTAGTTACTTATATACATGATGGTAATTATTATTACTGTGGCTATTTTATAATTGTGTTTTTTTTACTTTAGTGCGACAACTCAAAATTACTAATTGATAGTGAGGAAATTAACACACTTACCTCTCTTTTGAGTTTTATTGATCAAAACGATCTCAATTAAGACTCTTCATCTTTTCACTTTTTCTCAAAATAATGCCTTTTTTTGGCTCATCAATTTTGTATCGGATTCTAATTTTATTATATTTGACCGAATATTCCGATGGCGTCTATTTTGGCCTAAACAATATTATAAGTATCTATCTCAAAATCAATTAGTAGTGAGATGAGTAACACGCTTGGACTTCACATTTTCAATATGAGACAATAGTGAGATCCTTACCATTAATTGCAACCAATAATTAAAAGATTATGAATTTAAATCTTATCTTCATGAATTTAAATTCTTCACTCCCAACATTATTATAATTCAATAAAAAATGCATTTCTTTACTTGCGTGGAGATTGAATTAAGTTTTATTTTGATTTGTGATTGAATTAAGTTTTATTTTGATTTGTGATTTGAATAAAGTGAAAATTTTCTATTTACTATAATAATTTGGAGATGTTGATTGTTTTTTTTTTTTTAATTACAATTTTTTAATCATTAGTTACTTTTTTTTTAATTATTGGTTAAATTATAAATTTAGTTTTCATAAGTATAAATCTATGCTTTTTGAGAAATAAATAAATAATGATTTTTTTTAGTACAATAAACAATGAATTAAAAACAAACTTATTATTGTTATTTAGTTCAAAAAGGTGGAATTAGTTTTCATGTAATTATTAAGAGAAGGAATAACTTAGGCAAATGGATTAGGTCTCAAAATTTCCAAAAGCAAATAACCGCAAATTATTCTGGATGAGCTCCCAAATTCGATTAAATACTTATAAAAACATGTTTATAACAAAGAATGTATAGAGGGGAGCTCTAATAACATATTAAATACTTATTAAAATACGTAGGTTCGAATTCCACTTTTTTTCAATATTATTTTATAAAAAAAAGTGACAATATTTATTAAGACCAATAACTTTATTTGCTATATTTTTTTTTTAAAAAAATGATTATGTTGATAACTATTTTATAGATTTGACCAATTTCATAAATTTCTCAAAAATAATCCAGGAAGTTCCACAGTTGGGCTTAATAATTTTGTATATTACATTCAGTACCCTTTTTCAAAATTTAGTTTAAAATAATTATTAGTTCATTTTTTTAATGTAAAAATTAATGTTTCTCAAAGTCAAATACCGATTTTCGAACTCGAACTCGTGACCATAGAATTAAAATGAATTAACACCAAACAAGATAATCAACCGCGTCATCGACTCATTCAACACAAAAATTAGTGTCTTATGCTAGACACCATTCTAAGTTGAAAATTATCTATCTAAGAACCGCGCAAGTTTTAATTCGTTTTGAAGAGTAGCTCCCTTTTAGATGAAATAAATTATTAAATTTTAACTTAAATCAAAATAACAAGTGGTTGGAATGGTCGAGTTGGTCTAAGGCGCCAGATTAAACAGGCCCACTAGCTAAAAATTAATCTAAATATTAATGTCCGCCTATGGCCCAATATAGGTCATATTATATTAATTTTTAAGTTGCAATGCACTGTTTGTGTATCAACCCACAATGCTACTGCATCTGTTTTGCAAAATCGTAAACACAAGGCCATCTTTTCATCACTTGTATTATTGCTAATGAAGTGTGGAATACTCTCTTTTTGGATTTTAATTGGAAAACTTCTAGACCCAAAAACATCAAGCTAATAATTTAATTGGAAAATTTCTAGACCCAAAAACATGAAGCTAATAATCCAATCAACATTTTGACACCCTTTTAAGGAAGGAAAGAAGATCATTTGACGTGCTTTTTGTAAAACAATATGATCCAAAACAGTATTTATTATTATTGAGAGGCAACCTCTTTATATAAGAGTTACAATGGGCCTAGCGGGCCTAAAGGGCCTAGATCTATTACACAGTACATTATATACAATCACACATTTAGATTCTAACACTTTTCTGGCTGCTTTTGGGTTTGGAAGATGAGAAATGATAAAATCTTCACAACCGAATACAAAGAAAGGAAGCTATTATGGAAACTATAAGTATGAACCAACAACAAAAAGGAAAACTTAAAAACAGCCCCCAAGTAAGGCAGAAAAGGGCAAATAATATTTATTTACTTGTGTATGGAAATTAGAATGAACAAATGAATCTTACATCTGAAAAACTAGAATTGTGATACAAAAACCAAATCTATCATCTCACAGCACTATTTCTTGCATGCAAAGAAAGGTGGTGTCCTGGATTAGAAGTCCCAGGAATCTCAGTCAAAAACTGTTCCCAAAACCCATCATTCACTCCATTTTCCCTTCTCTTCTCCCCCAATTCTTTGACAGCCTCCACCTTGTGCTCTTCCCCCACATGACACACCAAATCCTCACAGAACTCCAACCACAATTCCAGCTTCCCCATCAGCTCCAATGGCGGAACCGACGACAGATCCTCGCTCAGCTTCCTCTTCTTCCCCTGCGTTTCTGCCCCCATCATCGATATCATCTGCTTCTGCTGGTTCCCCATTCTCCACAGCTGCTGGCACAGCGCCTCAATCTGGCCCCCGATTTGTCGCTTCTCGGCTTCCTGTTTTTGGAGCTGGGATTGGAGGGCTGTGTTTTCGTTTTGGAGGGTCTTCAGCTTTAGCTCCAGTTGTTGCCTTTCTTGGTCTGATAATGGAGACTCGTTTGTGTGGGGTTGGCTGTGCCTGTACATTGGTTTCCGCCTGTGGATGGACTTTAGGAGATGGGTTTGGCCTCTTATGAACCCTTCGTTCCCGAATTCCCATTGCTCTCTGTCCATTTTTCTGAATCCCTGTTTTGTAAAACATGAAACCAAAAACCAGAGTTTATGTTCGCTGGAAACAAAAGGAACTTCATTTTCACACTTCAATTTGACCCTCAAGCTCAATTCAATTTGGATTACAGAATTTACTCGCACACATTTTTATCATTCAACTACTAATAAAATTTAATTTGGATTTTTATGGCTCATACAAAACTCAACTACAATTTACTTAGTTTTGATTTTGTGTTATTGATGGAACTCAAAATCCCCTTTGGATTATGAACTTTTTATTTTTTTATGAGATTGAATTTAAATAAATGAAATTATCATATCCACCTAGCCAAATTTATTATTAACTTAAAATATATATATTTCTGTATATGATATACTTATACATGTATATATTTATTTTCATTTTTATTATTTTTTTACTTTATTTCCTTCAAAAATCTTCTTATAATATGTCTTTGCGTTGGAGATTTTTCATAATTAGTGAAGAAGAGAGAGAATTTCTGTGGAGGTAAAATTTTAGAAAGACACTTAAATATAACCAAAATTAATTCAAAATATAATTAAAATAGTAAACAAATATTGCATTGACTTATGTCATTCAAACTCTGGGAAACTGATCATTTGAATCGAGTAAAATTAATGAGTTTAATCAAATGAAAATGATACTTTAATTAAGTTAAAAGAGATTGAAATCGAATTAAGTGAATAAAAAAGAACATAGTCAACTAATCAAAATCAATGGAAAACAAGTGAAAAATAATTGAAAAAAATGTCAAAAAAAAAAAAAGAATGCTATAATTTTAATACTTAAAATTTGAAAGTAAATAATATAAATAATTGTATCCTTAAAACTAAAAAAATTAAAAATAAAATGTTGATGATCTAACTAAGCTCAACCCAGAAATTGAGTTGAATTGCATTAAGAAAGGGGATTGGATTGGATAAGTTGGGCAAAAAACATCACTACAAAACTCATAAACATGTAATTAGAACTTACGTAAGTGTTTAATTGACGAACGAAGCTAGAGAAATTGTTGTGTTTGAAATAAACCGGCAGCAATTCTGCAGCGAATTCCGGCGGGTTCCA
Organism: Sicyos edulis; assembly: GCA_036507275.1. Classification (NCBI taxonomy): domain Eukaryota; kingdom Viridiplantae; phylum Streptophyta; class Magnoliopsida; order Cucurbitales; family Cucurbitaceae; genus Sicyos; species Sicyos edulis. Next base: position 5,272,233 of record CM071846.1, read on the forward strand.
AACCACAAAGCTCGACCCGGTTCGACTCCACGACACGATCGAATTCGTCATCGGATCATCCACCATCTCGTATGTTTTCGTCAAAAATGGCGGCGGTGCGCCGCCGTACCCTAAACCCTCTAAACCATCCATTGCCAGTCCTCCGCCGTCGCCGTCGCCGCCGCCGCCGTTCGGAAAAATAAAAACAGGGGAAAGCAGAGTTTTTTGGTGAAATTAGAAGCAAAATGAGAACTTGGAGATGGGTGGAGAAATGGGAAGGGATTTGAAATTTAGATTAAGTTGAAAAACGAAGAAATGGGATTTTTATAGACACGCGGTGGTGGAAATAGTCTAAAGGAAAGAAAAAAACAGAGCTTTTAAAAGGGGTTGACCGGAGCCTGTAGCGAAGGGGGAATTTTCAACGCTCGATTCTTTGGAGAAAGTCGTCTGTTTCTCTATTTTATGTTTTCTTTTTTCGGATCTTTGAATGTGTTTTGGTCAATTTGACTGCATTATATGAAGACTAATCTTATTATTATTATTTTTTTTAAATCAAAGTGAGCTTTGCCTTTTACATTAGTTGATATGAGTATAACATGATTAATGGATTGTAATCTAATTTAATTTTGGAGTCACTCGTTAGACTATAAAATTAATATTTGATTAACATTTTATTTGAAAGTACTAATTTTTTTAGATAAGTATTGTGATTCCCTTCTTTAATTTTAGTTCAGAAAAAAATATTACTCAATATGTTATTTCATCTAGAAATTATAAGCTTGAATTTCTATGGTTGGAAACTTTGTATATATCCCTGATAAAAAAAAAAATAATTGTTTAAATATCTCAACCTCAACTATAATTTGTCAAAATATTAGATTTGGTTAATATAAAATGTAATATAATAACTTAATAGACCTTCGTTTTACATTAGAGTCGTTATATATATATATATATATTTATTTATTGATATTTGAAAAGTGAGATCTTCTTTATTAAATAGGGGTGCAAGATTTTTTTATTTTTTTTTAAGCCATGTAAAATAAATTAATTGTATAGATTCTTATCACGTCGATAGGGAACACGCACTAACAAGTAACAAGCTCGCAGTCTTGATTTAACTCTAAGATAATTTTTTTTTATAAATTTATAAACTATGAGTGGAGCTTTAAGTAAGAAAAAAAGAAAGAAAGAAAAATATAAATTGATAACTAAACTTAACTCAACCCAAAAGTATATGAGTTATGGATTAGATTGTTTAATAAATAGAGTTGTACTAGTTGATAAATTCATCAACAAAAAATTATTTTAATTCAATCCAATCTAAATTATTTACATCCATATTACCAACTGGTAGTTATTAGATATGTTTAGTCCAATTGACTAATGTCACGTGATCACCGCATGATCATACACTCTTTAAATGTCAAAAAGTTCTCTAAAAAAATTAATTTTTAGATAACGTTACTATGATTTAAATATATTGTTTAAAAATCATTATTATTTATTGCGTCATATAACGAAGCACACTGTCATCCAAAAAGAACCGCACAACATGTTGGAAAAAAAACAGGACTCTGTTTCATTTGGCCAGCTGTATTTGAGCCAAGATAATATAAAAAAATGTTAAGACTCATTTTCCTCAATTTTCCACATGGTTGTCGATTTTTTTTTTTTTTGAAAAAAAATAAATATTCATCTGGCTCTTGCTCGTTTAAAGTTTTTAGTTTTGTTCTGTTTGAAATATTGAAAACCCATATTTCATTAAAAAAAAGTTGAATAAAAAATAATTATACGATTACTTTAATAGCATATTTAGATGCTAGCAATCCAAAAGATGCAAAGCTCTAGTAATATTACATGCAATCTAATATATTTTTTTTAGAAGCAGTGATCTAATACTTAAGAAGTTACAAAATCCTATATATTTTTAAACTAAAAAAATAAAAATATTTAGATGTCAAAAAAAATTCTTTTTCCTTTTTTTTTAATTCATGTCAATAAGATTTTAACTCAACTAATATGAATAATAATCTAACACTTCCGGATTCAAAATTTTAAAATAACTATGCTAAACTAAAAAAAGTGATAATACTGGCATTTGTAATAGGTGTAACGGCTATTTTTCCATAATTAAAAAATGTTTTGAATTTCATCGTCCATAATTTAAAAATATTATAAGTTTGAATTTGTTCAAGGAATTAAAATAAGAAAAGGTTAACAACATGTATGGGTGGAGCTGTGAAGTGACTAAATTGTATTAGATGTTATTGGAGCTATGATTCGATTCTTTTGACGGATTGTTATAGGTTGTTAGTTCATGCATGGTCAATGAATCAATGGTTTTCAAAAAAAAAAAAAAAAATTAAAAACTGATGACCTTATAAACAAAAATGCTGAGCTTTTGACCCTTTTTTTTTGTTGAAAGTAATTTTCAAGGGAAAAGAGCTGATCAAATTGAACAACATGGAGATTGTGATCTTGAGAATCTGTATGGGTCAAACGTGAACGGTAGTTGGCATTAATGTTTCTTTTTTTCAGAAAAAAAAAAGTTATATAAATTAATTTAACGTTAAATTATAAACTATTCCAACTTCGCCGTATAATAACTATACTTCTTCTTTTCTTTTCTTTTTTGAAAAAATGCATCATTATTATTCATCTTTTATAGATGTTTCAAAACATTATAAAATACAAATCTGTTAAACGGTCGGCTGGAAAATCAACATGCAATGACCATAAAAAATAAAATTACAATGGAAAGTGAAAAATTTTAAGTTGGATAACTATTTAATTTTTTTTAATGTAAGTGTACTCTTACTTAAAGTTCTTACAATGTATTTCATCTCTCATACCATGTATTCATCTTTTCTTAAAAAATTATGTGAATGACAACCAAATTTGAAAAAACAAAAAAAACTTTTAGGCCCCGTTTGATAACCATTTTATTTTTTGTTTATGAAATTTAAGCCTATTTCTATTCAAATTTCCTACCAAGTGCTCTATCTTTCCTACAATGTTTCTATCTTTCCTTAAGAAAGTAGAAGAATACTAACCAAATTTCAAAAACATAAACAAGTTTTTGGAAGCTACTTTTTTTTGTTTACAAATTTTGGTTTTGTTTATTAAAATATAGGTAAGATGTAGATATCCAACTAAGGAAGAAACTATACTAAGATAGTTGTTGTAGGCTTAAATTTCATAAACAAAAATCGAAAAACAAAATAGTTATCAAACGAAGCCTTTGAAACTACTTTTTTTTTTTCTAAATTTTTGTTTGACTTCTATCAATATAGGTATCCAAACAAGAAAAAACATATGAGAAAATAATTATTGTAAGCTTAAATTTCAAATGAAGAACAAAAAACAAAATAATTATTGTGGTATTAATTTTTTAATGTTATTGAAACTGATGTTACTTTTAACAGCATGCAATAACTTGAAATAACGTAACAATGATTAAAATATTTATTTAATTGGCAATATAGATAGATATTCAGGAGATTATGAAATTGGGCAGGATGCAATTTTTAAATTCATAAACCTGTATCAAAAAAAAAAAAAAAAAAAAAACAACAACAACAATATTCATAAACCTCTCTGCAACTTTTCGTTTTTTAAGACATGCTATGGCTAAGGGGAAAAAAATAGATGAAAAAAATAAATTTTAAAGAAAAGTTTTAGATAGGAAAAAGATAAATTTAGGATGTGGCTAAAATAATTACATTCCAACCATTTTCGCAGACAATAGCTCACTAACATTGGTTTATCCCCATGTCCAAAAAGTTGGAACCCCTAATCTCCAATTGTTAAAAAAAAATCCAATCTAACTTCTTTAATCCCAATATTTGAGGCTTTTCATTATTAAAAAAAAGAACAATATTTAAGGGTTGAATTTAAGGATTTATACCTGTCCCAACATACATGCCAATTATTTGAAATAAGCCCACTTTGCTATATTCCAAGTGCTTGAGAACTCCTTATCCTAATATTGAGTTCTTTTATATTAAATATTTTGGTATTTGACTACTATGGTCAAGTAAAAAACGTATTCGACTACTAGTAAAAAAAAAACCTCTTCTATATTTGAAAAAAAATATATCGTATATTTTCTTTTGAAAAAAATGAGTGTAATATATAAATTTTGAAAAACTAAACATAAGTTAAATGATTTAAATAAAAAGAACAAAAAATATCATGAGTTGGAAGAGATGCAATAGAACAGTCTATGTCCTAATCACAGACGTCACCCACCCTCCCCCAGCAGTCATTTGGTGCTTAGGAATCAAATGTTAAAATGTTGCAATAACATCCCAGATATATATAGTGGAAACTAGGAAATCGGAATTTCGCTCCACTATACCTAGAGTAACCACACCTGTCCCTAGGCCATATACCGAGAGTCGAAGGATTGGAGAAACACTACCGATTAATGTCGCAAGTGAGTTTCGAACTTAAAACCTTGGAAAGACCACACTTTTAAAACTCAAGTCTTCGACCACCCAGTCCTTGGGGACCATCCAAAATCTATATTGATATTAAAAGGGCAAAAACCTACCAACTAACCAAATTTTAGCTCTTAATTTCTAGAGAACACTTCTCTTAAGCTCACTATGACTGTTCCAATTTCTAGAAAACACCTCTCTTAAGCTCACTATGACTTCATTCAATGTTTGGATAGCTTTCTCACTCACCCATCCCTTTTATTTATAATTGAAATCCCTAACAAACTTTCTAACTAATTTCTTAACTAATTGCACCAATGCCTCTCTAAATAAACTATTTTTATTTCATCTAAGGCCTAAATCTAACATGATGGTCTACAGTTGTGGTTGGCATGACCATGGGAGGGGGAAGGAAGGTATGTCAATGGTTGAAGAACAGAGATCAGACTTTTAACTTCAGAACAAACTTCGAAAAATAATATAATAAATGATAATGATAATAATAAAGGCACAACACAAGTTCCTCCAAAATGCTGGAAGTGGAAGTTAAAATAACAGATCCAAGTACGACAAGAAACTTACACACCTACAACCTAATGGTGAAGTATCATTTTGTTCTTTGTGAAAGATCTATTTTGTATCTCTAACTTACTATGCAACTTTGTTCATATCCAGACAAGCTTTCCTGTCCTTGCTATCTTCCATCATCTTATTCTCTCCTATATTTGATTTGTATACATCCAAATAGTTTAGATACCTGATCCAGACAGTCGACGCTTGGAGGCGTTTGAAACCGAAACCTGAGGAAGCCTGTCTGCTTTGGCTGGTACAAGTCGTTCTTTGGGTGGAATATAATGGCGCAGCCATTCCCCAGTATAGACCTGAGTTCCATGAATACACCGAGACTAAGGTTAACTAATCATGCTAAACATTATATATACGAAGCTTCAAGAAGAAAATTGCCATTATTCAGTCCGTGAAGATTAGTTTATAAAGCCAACTTAAAACAGATGTCCCGACTCCCGGGATGGGCGCGGAGGAAGAACTAACCTGCTGAGGTCTAATGATCTTAGTGTCGGGATCATCCAGGGATTCTCGCCAATGTGCCAAGTATCCAGCCATTCGAGGGATTGCAAACAGCACTGTGAAAAACTCAGGTGGAAATCCCATAGCCCTGATCAAACACATAATCAGTTATCATATCGCCACCTTGGGAGATGAAAAACTCGCATCTTTTCGTTGCGAAACTAAAATGATCCACCTTCCTACCTATATATTAATCCGGAGTAAAAGTCAACATTTGGATATAACTTTCTTTTGACAAAATACTCATCTGAAAGAGCAGCCTTCTCCAGAGCAACAGCCACCTGAATATCAAGAGTCATTGTTAAACAAATTCTCAAATAGGAATTAGAGAGTGAACAGATTGCGTATTTAAATGGAAACAGTTCAAGACAAATACCTCAATGAGAGGATCCCGACCAACAATGGAAAATACTTCTTCAGCAAGTTTTTTTATGACCTTAGCTCTAGGATCGTAGTTCTTGTACACCCTATGGCCAAAACCTGACATCTTCCTTTTCCTGGAGAAACAAGTAACGTGAGCAATCTAACTAGATGATCTTTGGCATGTGAAATAAGTACTATTAGTATGAAGTGATGTGTACCTGTCCTTTCACACTACAAGAAGAGATCAACTAAGTAAAAGATGAACTTGATGGCACAAATTGGAAATTACCTGTTTTTAACACCCTCGATGAATTCTGGAATGTTTTTAACAGTTCCAATCTCACTAAGCATTTTAAGCACAGCCTACAATCAGGGGAAAAAGGAAAGAAGAAATTAAGAAGCTTAAACACACCCTACAATGATCAGGAAAACAAAAGAAGAATGAACCAAAACAAATCCAAAATGTCATTAAAAAAGCCAAGTGGGCCATGGAAAGGAACCCCAAATTAAATCATTTGGAAGCTAGCTTATTCCAACTGCTAGGAATAAAAATGCTTTTATGCATACCTCATTGGCCCCACCATGAAGTGGGCCATACAGTGCTCCAACAGCTCCAGAAAGAGCAGTGAACACATCTACACCACTGAAAAGCCAAAAGAGCAGGAATCAGATAGCAGGGACAAGAGGCGCTAATTAAATCAGGTCATTGGCGTACCTTGAAGCTAGATGGCGAGCAGCAGATGTAGAGCAGTTCATTTCATGTTCTGCATGAAGAATGAATAGAATGTCTAGGACTCGAGCAAGCCGAGGATTTGGTTTGTAAGACCGATTACCCCTGCACAGAATTCAAGTCTAATAATTCAGGCCCAAAGTCTCTGTTTTTCACTTTCTAAATTCAGTTCATATCTTCTCTTGGAATATGATGGTAAGTACAATGCTATACAACTCACACGAGCATCCTATTTAGCAAGAGTCAACGAGGTAGCATTTCAAATCGAAAACAAAAGATATCTAGGCAACTTACAAAGAATCAAGCATGTACAAGAAATTCTCCGAATAAGAAAGGTTGCTTGAAGGGAGAACTGGAGGTCTTCCAGCCAATCTAAGATAAGCTGCTGCTGCAATTGTGGGAGCCTATAAATTCAGAGAAAATACCGTCAAACTAGTTGGTAGTTCCATATATCTAGTAGGAAGTAGATGGAGTATAAGATTTCAACGAACATCCAAAACAAAATTAATTCAGCAAGCAAACACAACATTATCTTAGCCGACAAAAGGGTCATAGAAACAATACCTTCCCTATAATTCGTGCTATTTGTTTGTCTCTCACTTGCTTAGACTTGTAAAGATCTTGTCCCTACAGCATAACAATGACACACAATTAAATACAAAAGTCCTTTCGAGTTTCGCATTGATTACAAAGCCTTAAAAATAGACAAACATAGTAACAACGACATCAAATAAGAGAATAATGAAGCTTTCAACTTGAGCTGTATCATTCGTATGTTAGTTTATGCTGATTTGTTTCTTAGCTTTCTTAGGTTTTTATAGTATTTTCCACTTTTCTTGCAATGCCATACAAAGCCAAATTTAGGTTGTAATCGGGACTTTTTACTGATGCATGAGTGAATTTTCCTTCAATGAAGGTTTCTTCCCTCTTTGGGATGAAATTCCCATCCACTCATGGCCATCTGCTGCATGAAAAGATAATAGAAACAGTATGAAGTTTATACTAGTATTATTCAGTCTATGTTCAATTCAAGTGAATTGGAAATAAAATAAAGAAAATTTTAAATGTTCATTGTATACAGAAATTAAACAATTGGGCTTTCAGCATATGGTTCCCTGTTCATTCCTCGTTATGAAAATTTCTGGCTCCATTCTAGGGTGGTTGAGGCTGAGAGTCTGATCATTGAAATAGAGCTATGCAATAAATAACTGAGAACCAAAAATATCAACTTACTCTAAGGGCAGGATTGGCATCAGGATGAAAGACAGATAGAGCGCCCATTGCACTAACGAGCACACCCATGGGATGTGCATCATGAGGCATCGCTTGAATGATATCCTATTGGGATAATGAAATAATGAACTTTATCAATAAGAAGTCTTTCAAACATTGAAATGTATATAGAGAATTATGTGCAGGAAAAACTAATAAGACAAAGAAATCATACCAAAAGCCCTTGCGGTACAGCTGAATGCTGAGAAAGAGCAAATTCCCAGTTTGCCAACTGACTCTGAGAAGGCAAATTCCCATACACTGCAACAAACCAGACGTTTACATCAATGACTGGAAGTTAAATATCATATACCACCATAATGATCATCGTTGAATTATATTAAATCACTCATCCATCCAAAAACTTAAACTGATCCGTTGCGGTAAATTTAATTATATCAACAACACTCCCCGTCACTTTGGGTTTGGAAATTAAAAAATGCCATACAAATGAAATTCAATTTAATTGGTAAGGAAACGACTCTACAAGAGTTTGAACACATGACATACTCTTTTCTACCATATTGAATCATGTTAAATCACCCATCAATCCAAAAGCTTAAGTCGATGAGTTGGAGTAATTTAACCAAATCAACAAAGATTTTAGAATAACAAATGATACAATGATAGCTCCGCGAAAACTCACTCAAGAGGTATGCAACTTCCACATAGGTACTATTCTCAGCCAATTCCTCAATCGGGTACCCCCTGTACCTAAGAATTCCCTCGTCGCCATCAATATAACTAATCGACGACCGAACCGGAGCAGTATTGAGATAGCCTGGATCATACAGCTTAAGCCCCTTGTCATTTGGTCCTGTAGTTATCTGCAAATATTACGATCAAGACAATTAGACTAAACTCAGTGACTAAAATTAACACCACGAAGATTCCAAGATTGATTTGATAACAAAACAACAAAAACTTCATCAAACACATCCAATCCAACAACCCTAAAACTAAATCAATTACAATAACAATAAAACAAACGAATACACCGATTCAATACGATAAAATACGTTATAGCAAAATCAATTGTGATACCTTCTTCAAGTCAGTGGCCTTTATTGTGCCTTCTTCAGATACTTGGATCTGATACCTCTTGCCAGTCCTCTCATCTACAATCGTCAACGAACCTTTCACCGTTTCAGGCGGCGGAACCATAAACTGAGCCGACACGCACTGAGCCTCTAGGGCGGAAGCCATCTCCGGCGGTTCCAAGGTCGCAGCGCTCAGATGCGCCGCCAGAACGGCCAATCGACTGCGAGCGATGATCGACGACGAGAGTTCCATGTCGGAGGACATCGGTTTCGATTTCCGATCGACGGAATTCTGAAACTCCGATCAACAGAGATCACAGATGAAGAAGAAAGCAAACAATGGAATGATCTACAAGAATTTTCGTCGTGTTTTTCCTGAAAATAGTACGAAATTTAAGGATGTGTGAAAGTTGTTTGGCAATAAATCGGATAACTGTGATCCCATGCCCCGTTTATTTTCGGTCGCTTTTGTAAAATAAATGTGATTTTTAATCTTTTTTTTTCTAGGAATTCAAACATGATGATGAGATAATTCCGTAGTAATTAAGCTTTGGATGAACTTAAGGAAATTTCTTTTTCGATCCATTTAATTATTGGTTGGGAAATAAGCAAAATCAAACACACAATGACTTTTGGGCAATAACATAAATCACAACTTAAAATGGCAGCTGAGTTGGTTGAGATTCTAGACTTTTGAGTATATTTTTTGGATGTCAATAATTCGAAACTAGTGGAAACGCTTAAATTATAAAATTTTTAAAAATTTCCAAGTAAAAAATGTGAATTTTTAATCTTTTAGTTCTTAAAACTGTGTTAAAGATATGTATGGACTTTGAACATTTAAAAAAATAAAATCTTCAATTTTTTTAAAAATTAATTATATTATTTTCATTAAATTTAAATGGAAATTGTTCGATTTTCATTTAAAAAAAACACAATTGAACTTCAAAAAATTTCAAAACTATGATTAACCTTTAAAATGTTATAAATTATTCTTACCAAAAAATTTTAGATGAAAAATGTTAATGTTTTAATTGAATTATATGTGGGCTTTTCAAAATAGTCTTAACAAAAAATAACTATCATTTTTGTGATAATGTTATTAATATTTAAAGTTAAAGATAATTTACTTGTAAGATGAATTTCTAATTTGAATTCATTTGAATAATTCAGCTACAAAAAGGTTTTTTAAGTCCAAAACCCTTTGAAAACTTTCTTTATTGTAGGAATCATTTTTTAAAAATGAAACTATAATGATTTTTATCCAAACTTAATCATAAAGATATTTTTGAAACTTTTTTCCAACTAATATTTCGAACATTTTCAAAGATATTTTTTTTTTTTACATAAACTTCATTATATATATATATATATATACACACACATATATCAAAATAAAAATTATGATATCAAATTCTTCTAAAAAAGTATAGGTGAACCGTTTTCTTGTGAAAAATAGTATTAAATAGATAGGAAACTTTCATCTAATTACTAATGAGAGGGTCAATTGGTATTATTATACTAACGGTTAAGAAATTATGGTTTGAATCTCCTCTCACTTATTGTACACAAAAAAGAAAATAATAATATTCTTAGAAATCAAGTGAGTCCCTGGATAGAGAATTTATTGTCCATCTTATTTTATTCTTAACCAAATATTCTTAAAAATTAATTATTATTTTTTAAAAAATATTAAGTAAGAAATCATTCCTACGGATGTACAAGTCACAAATTAGTGATAATATCCATGAATATCTGGGTCGGCAAGTGGCAAAATAATAATTCAAGTGTTGATGTACACACTTATGAACATTTGTGATTGGTGAATCTTTCTGATTGAGAAAACACTATCAAACTAGCTATCTTTATAACATTATTGGGATGCTCAACCAGGACGACGATAAGCTAAATATAAATATAATACCAAACGGCCAACAAAAAGAACTCTTATCTATAAAAAAAAAAAATTGCTACGACCTCATTCCTTACAAGAAACTAATTTTTTTTTTTTTGAGATTACAACAATCGGAGGATATGGGAGACTCGAACCTAAGACCTCAAAATTATTAGGTATACATTAATGTCGCTTGAGCTACTGCTCTTGTTGGCAGAAACTAAAATTACCTAAATACAAACAAACACCTCATTCATATGACAATATTTCGTGTTTATAATAACCTTAACTCAAATGGCGCATACAAGTATGTGCTTATAATAATAATACTAATAAGTAATGAGTTTAAATCTTCTCCGCTCTATTGATCTAAAAAAAACCCAAATACACGGTAAAAAAAAAACCCAAATACCAAGCATAAAAATAAAATTTGGATATTTGATTTTTTTTTTTAAAAAAACAGCTTTTAGATTTAACTTTCTTAATTTTCAAAAAGAAAAATTAACTTAAAAAAATTTGTACATCAATTTAGAAAATAATTGTTAATAAAATATGAAGACAAAAATAATTGAAATAATAAAGCTACTCTTGGGTCATTACCGAACACGATTTTCCTTCATTTTTGCTGGCTGACTTTTGTACCAAATGCGATGTAGTTGACACTGGTATCATCTGAAAGGGACCATTGGCCGGTTAAGGGATTGTACACGAATCCGGCCATTTCTTCCACCTGAAGAATAAAAAACAGCGTCCATTGAGAAAAATATTTTTTTAGCCTTTAAGTTTGGAGCCTAATTTCAATTTGATCTTTTATGTTTCTTTTTTTTTTTTTTTGAAACAATTTGGTCTCTATATTTCAAAACTGAACAATTTTAATAATACTCACATTTAGTCTTTGAAATAAGGAAATCGTTAGCTACATTACATAATATTGACTAAATAAAGATTAGACTAATTTTAAATTTCAATATATGACGTGGTGGTCAAAGGCTTGAGTTTTGAAGGTGTGCTCCTCTCAAGGTCTTGGATTATAAAAACTCACACGTGATATTAATTTTGTAGACACCTCGTGTCTTCATTCTCCGAGCTGGGATTAGTGGAGCGAAGTTCCAATTTTTCGATTTCCAAAAAAAATATATTGAAAAAGTAACTATTTTAGTTTAGTGTGAATTTAACTTTTAAAAGAAAATAAATATGACGATAAACAAAAAAAAACACACATAATGACTAAAAGTGAACATTATGGGTAATTATTGTTCAATCTAAGGACCAAATTGAGGAATTAAGAAGGTAGTAATTTTTCCAAAAAAAAAACACAAGGATGTGGATATTTATGCGTTAGTCTTACTGAAATAGAGGCGCGTTGTAATATGAGAACCAATTCTTCAGGAGTAAGCAAGCTTGACCATTGATGCGTCCCTCTAGGAAGCTGCAAGTATAAGAAAATACTACTGCGTACTACTATTTTTGGAGAATCCAATCAAATAAAAGTGATTAGATTATAAAAAAGGAAAATTGATTTTGAATACCCAACGAAGAATGTACTCTGCTGCAACAATGGCAGTTGCAAAGGCCCTCATAGAACGGTTAATAGAAGAAACAACTGTAGCACCGTTAGGCACTGTCAATGCTGCCAAGGACTGGCAAAATCCTGCAGGATCTGCTACATGCTCGATTACCTGACAGAGGTTGAAAAGCATGGACATGAATCTAACAGTTCAGTTCAGTCAAAGAGTCGACTATTCTCATGGGATAGATTGCAACCCTACAATATTTGCATGTCAAAGAAATTCATATGAAATTAATTCTTAAATAGGTGGCTACTATAGATTTAACTCATAACTTCTTAAATCTTCAAGGCTCTCTTTGACCATTAAGTCAATTCATGATGCTTGATAACGGTTGAATCAAGTTAAATCACCAATCGATCCAAAAGTTTAAACTAGTGGTTTGGAGTAGATTTAATTATATTAATTGTTACTCCCTTTCACTTGTGGCCATGTGGGCTTGAGAATTTGAGAAATATCAAATAAGTAGAAATTGAAACTAATTGGAAGGAAAGAATTTCACAGGGGTTTAATTCAGGATCTCCTACTTTGATATCATGTTGAATCATGTTTAATCACTAATAAATCCAGAGGTAAATTTAACTTATATCAACTAACAATGACAAATGGAGTTGAGTTAACACCCCCGACGAGAGAGATACGTTTCACGTTATAATTGGATTTCGGAACCAGATTTATGAAGAAAATTTGCCGCATGTTGAGTGAGAGCAAACCTCTGAAGCGATGACAGCATCAAACTGCTTTTGCTGCTCTACTAGCTTTTCTGTGACAAAGTAGCATAATATGAATATTCAATATTCAAAGATTAACGAGCATTAAATTTCTCATGGCAAAGTCAGTGTTTTCACTTTTCAGTGAAGCAAATAATTTGAGCATACAAGGATAAACAAGGGCGGTGGAAGACAAGTGTATTCAGAAGAGTATAGAGTACTCTTTTTCCCTCATAAAAAGAATGTAATACAACTTTTCCCTCTCTCTATCTCTCTCTTTTGGAAGGAAATGATGCAAATTTGAGACGGAACAAGAAGAGGTTGGACGTAGTCAGCCAAAAACTGGGCAGCTGAGATACTTATAGCACTCTAAGGAGGGAGTTCAAAACTATAACTTTTCTGGATTTTTCAGGTATGCAATATGGCGAACTCATCTAAAGTTCAAACACATAAATCATAATAGCAAGTTTTTGAACATACCAGCTGTGGTACAACTATATTCAATCGTTGATGTCACAGGATCCAGGTCCTGCATACACAAAGTACGTAAAGAGACCACCAAGTTAAATTCTACACAGATCTTGCCAAATAAACAATTTGTGACTTAAAGAATAATAACCATACAGCATGAAGACGGGCTATCTTGATATTTTTATCCACAATATCAATTCCTGTCACAGATGCTCCCATTCGAGCTAAAGGCTAAAAGAACAAAAAATGGAAGTTAATGAACATGGGATAAATAAAATATTTCAAAAGTTTACAAGAACCGAGAAAAATAATTTAATCAAAGAGATCAGAATGGCATTCAAGAGTATGGTTTCACGCCTACAAATTAGTGACCGGCTAAATTTTTTACAGCACCCACAGATAGTATTTGCTTTCCTCTAACCTCAATTGAATAAAGGACTTCAATTTTGTCAGATACTTGACCAGGGGAAAAAAGGGGGAAGGACTTCATAGATGAACCACGCTGACAGAAACGACATACAATAATTACGAAGTTAGAAACCTTTTTGTGCTATATTTTGACAGCTTGTAACTCTACAAGACGAGGAATTATTCCATATACCATCCCATATACATTGTATTCTCCAGTATACCGTGAATTTTAATACATGATTTGACTTTAAATTTGTCTCATCCTAATAGGAAAGAAGAGTTGGGGAATGGAATGGCTGAAATGAGCTACACCTACATCGTGCTTAACACAAATTGTTTGATGCTATGACAGTTCAATACACTGTGAAATAGTGTGGCTTTTGAGCTGATAAATTGACTGATTGTTAAGTCCAACATTGGTTAGGGAAGGGAGAGATCATGGATATATAATTGAGAACAATTATCTCCATTGGTACGTGGCCTCTGGAGTAAAACCAAAGACAGCACCATGCGGACTTTTACTCGAAGTAAATGATATCATACCAATGTAGAGATAGGTGGAGAGTCGTTGCCCATAACAAACTTGTGAATATCTCTTAATAATTATTGGCTCATTCAAAAAAAAAAAAGAATGCTTCAGTTAACCGACAAGAATTTTGGAAAGCAATTTGGAGAATCTCAAACTTGGGGAACTAACCAAATGGTATATACGAAGAAAAGAAATGGGCAGTAAAATTTTCATCCGTAGTAGGAGTACAGCAAGACCCAAAAAGAAAACTATATACCTCAGAGAGAATTCCACCACCACAACCAACGTCAATAAATTTTAGTCCTTCGAAAGGCCTGACTGAACAAGGGTCCCTTCTGAAACAAATTTAACATCAGAGCTTCAGAATTCCTGGAACAGTATGGGGAGAAAAAACATGCTAAATGTTAGCCCAGATGGACATCAGATCATGTCTCAATACCATTCTATACAACTAATTCTACTCAGAATTCTAGGGAGGAGCTCTGGTTCATATTTTCTTTTCTGCATAACAGAAAGAACCAGAACCATCAATAAGCAATCAGATGTTGAATACAACTAACCTATATATAAAATGTTACAGAACGAACATGCATACAGTTTTTAGCATTTCGAGGAAAATCCTTCATTTTAGAAATAGTAAGTTCCAACAAATATTGGGCCCAATGAAAAAAAAGAAGAAGACGAAGGCCTCAGGGTATAGGAAGAATGCATTACCATCGGGCATGATGGTCTTATTTTTAACTAAAAACATCTACTATCCTGCCACAGAATGGTGGTGATGGTTCATTCTAATTAACTAAAAAATCTCCATAACTACATGGTTTCGGTAAGAACCAAAAGAGATCAATCCAAAGTCAGTAGCCAGCCATGGTAGTTACCGGAACCGACATTTAATTTAATTGAGCCAAAGAGACCCGGCATAAAAGCTGGGGGGTGAGGGATAAACCAGTGAAGTACCTAAAATGCCGGCAAAGAGTGGATCTGATAAATGAGACTCTTGTAGGATTCAACGCATGTAATGGCTTAAATGGCCCTTCGGAGTCCCACCTGAAAACTACAGCTTCAGTCTTTATAAATTTACCAATGGCTTTAATCCTTATTCATCCTTTTAGAATTAAATATATCAAAGGGCAACAACCACGAACACAAACGATAGCAAGACATGGATGATGCTGGAGACACAACTAGTAATACGCATAAGCCGCACACTGACAATTCACATATTATCCAGAAAATGAGACACTTCTTTGATGAAGTAACAAACGGGATACTTCACACATACCACTATACAAATAAAATGACTGAAAGCATATTCAAATGCACGCCCAAGACAGAAACACACTGAATACCAGGCGAATGCACGACCAAGAATCTAGTACACTCCAAAAAGCATATGCGATCAACATCAATATCAAATCAAACGATCAACATTCCATTCTTAGACCACTTACATTCAGATAAAAAAAACGCTTTACGTGAATTAGTTTCTTTTTCCTATTCCTTTTTTTTTAATTAAAGATTATACATGCCCTCTATACAGAAATACAACCTTCTAGCATCGATGAATATTGGAAATGTGCTGAAAGTATTACCAGGGAAATGAAGGAGAGCAACCTCAAAAACATCCAACCATCTAAATATCATACTCCATTCATTTGCCCTAAGAATTGAACCCCTGTAAGCTACGAAATACTTCCAAATTTCTTAATCAAAAACCCTAAATTCTAAAAAAAAAAAAAAAAAAAAATCCAACCAACAGAAATCATCAAAGCAATGCGTCTTGTTTGGAGAAATCGAGGATTACCAGGTGTCGGCAATGGCGGAGAATTTGGCAACCTCGGCCTGATTCACAGACGACATAGTTGTAGTAGAAGCGCTTCCAGCTATTTTCTCAGGTCGAGTCGAGCTTTGAAGCTCTGCATTTTGAGGCGGCGCAGAAGAAGAACCGGCGGGAGAGAGCAGAAGAGACGGCGCATCGGAGAAGCGGCTGAAATGGAACAGAGTTTGAGGAAATCGATTTGCAGGTAAGTTGTAAGATGAATCTCCGATGCCATGAAAAACGGTGGAGCTTAGAGTTCGAAGCTGGTTCATTCGGAAATTGGCAGCCATGAGAAAGAGAAGCTGGAAAATGGAATTTGGGGGCTACATGCTATTCTCATAAATAATAAGCTAGTATAATACCGATTTTTTTTTTCAAATTATTAATTGAATAAATTAATACTATATAAGATAGTTAACGAGGTTTTGCATGTATATTACAAAATGAATAAAATATTACATGAATAGCACAATAATAAAAATATTTACACTTGTAAATTGATAGATTCTATCGATAAAGGGTGATAGAATCAATTACTAATAAATAAATAAATTGATAGACTTCCATCAGATTCTATCAAGAGTCTATCAATAAGAACAGATAGAATCAATCACTAATAAAATTGATAGACTTCCATCACTAGAGAATGATAGATTCTATCAAAGTCTTCGGTAAATAATTTTTTTTGTTAAAAATGGCAGAATTTGCTATAAAATAATTATTTTTAAAAATGTGTTGTAATTGTAAACTATGATAAAAAAGTTGCTATACAGCGCAAATTCTCATAGTTAATTATGCCACAAATGAATAAAGTGCCACAAATGAATAAAGTAAGAAACATTTGGTTTGTTAATTTATAATCCAGATATCTCATAATCTCAATTCTAGAGAATTAAGATGTTTGATTTGTTGAATTTTATCTTCGAAATAAGAAATATTATTTGATTAGATTATAATAAAACATTTAAAATCATATTTTTATAATTACAAATTAAAAATGTTTTATTGTTTTTTTTATATAAAAAATGTTTTTTTATTATTATAAAACTTATATCTATTATTATTATTGTTTTATTATATGCGACAACTAATTAATATAAAAAGAAAACAAATGATTATAGAAAAAAATAATTAAAGAATTTTAATGACAGTTATTAAGAAGGAATATCGAAAGAGAATAATTAACGTGAGATATAATAAGATTTAATGATATTGAAAGAGACTGTGGTCTGATAGTTTATTTAATTGGTGGTAATCGTGTTTCATCATAGTCACGGGTTCGATTGTACGAATAGTATTTTATATGATCTAATTTCTTCTCTTTATATAATGTTGTGATAATTGGAATCGGTCAAATATAACATCATACTGTTTAGTGATGTCCCAAATTCTAAATCAACCTATAAGAATTATAAAATTTTCCCACGTTTTATAGTATGAAATTGTTATAATTGTATTCCTAGTATTATCGTGTTCTAATCTCACTTTTTTTTTAGTATAAATTGGAGAAAATGAGATTACTAATACCCTTTTTGTCTTGTGGACTGAACAAAACGACTTTTGTAAATATATTATATACTACAAAATAGTTTAAAGGTTGTTTCTAATATTTTTTGAAGTTGGAAATAATGTCCATTTCAATAAACTAAAATTTTAACACGGCGTTGCACGTCATAATTTTTTAAATAATAAATTATATTTATATATATGTTTAATAAAATATGTCAATTGAGTGCAATAAATATAGGTACTATTATTATTTTAAAAAAACTTAATAAAATTTATCGCATTAAAATTAAATTTTATTTTTTATTTTTAAAAATCGATACTCTTTAGTTTTTGTTAATGTATCTATTAATAGACCAATTATTTTTTAATTATAAAATTTATAAGAGTTATATCATTATTATAATTTTAAATATAAATAATATCTATAAACTTATCTTTAACCTCAAATGATAATTTTATCATTCCTAAAAAAAATCACATCTCCAAATTAACAATTAAGTAACAAAAGATATCTACAAAATTATTGCAACAAAAGAAAAAGGAAAAAAGAAAAGTTACAACAAAAAGAAAAAATAAAAGTTAGATGAAAGTTGATGTAAATAATCAACAAAAATAAGATAACTACATTTTTTTTATTATAAAACAAAAAAACAAAAACAAAAAGAAACCAAGAAAAGTAACCTAAGCAAATAGAAAGTTTCAAATGTGTTTGTAAACAAAATATAGAGAACTATGTAATAGTAGGAAATCATTGTTACCATACTTTTGAAACTGATGCACTTTATTCTCAAATGATAATCTAAGTCTTTTTTTTTAAAGACAACAATTATGCAAAAAAGATCCCTACAAGAATTATTGCAACAAAAGAAAAATTAGATAAAAATTAAGGTAAACAATCCAAAAAAAAAAAGATATCTTATTATAAAACAAAAAACAAAGAAAAGTAAATTTCAGCAAACAGAAAGTGTTCTCATATACAAAACGTAAAAAACTATTTATAGGATTGGAAAATTCAATTTATTATTTTAATTAGAATATAAAATTTCAAATAAAATCTACGATATTTGGTAAAAATATCTTATTTTTTACATTATAAAATTATAAAATGATGAAAATTTAAATGATATTATAAATATCTTCATTTGATGGTTGAAATCTCTTATATTCTAACTTAGTCATAAAATCTATCAGATTTGATAAAAATATCTTATCTACAGATAAAAAACTAAATGATATTGTAAATATCTTCTACGTTATTTGTATTTAATTTTTTTTTATATTCCAATAAATGACATATTTGTAATTTAGAGTATGACTTAAGGTAAAATCGTCCAAAAATGATTTTCTCCTTAAGTCACACTTTAAGGTAATATGAAATTGGCATATTTGATGGTATATTATATAAACTGTTTCCATAAACAATTGTTTGATAAAATGAAAAAAGATGGAATGAAAACTTTTTTTTTTGAAACAAGGTAATTACGCTCGTCCATAGGCCAGACACTTGAGACATCGGAATAGTACTGTCACAAGTGAGTCTCGAAAGATAGAGTGAAAACTTGAGTTAACGATGACAGATACCACCGGCTCTAAATTTGCAATACTTTTTTTAACCACCTTCCATTAACAAACAATTGAACTAATACAATATTTATTCAAAATGAAGTCGACGACAAGGGGGAGATGTCCCCTAAAAAAATGTTGCCTCTCCTGAATTTGCCTAAACAAAAGAACCTAGAAGTGTTATACTTGGCTAAAAAATCTACCATACAATTACCAAACCTTCTATAATGCAAAACTTTGTTAATTTTGAGAAGACTTAACAAATGCTTAAAATCACCGACTGAGTCAATGACGCAATGATTTTATTATTTGGTTGTAAACCAGTTCAACACCAACGTCACAGGATCGAACCCGAGAATCGGTATATGTCTCCCCTCCTCCAATATCTATTAAAAAAGAACAAATACTTAATATCAAAAACTATTATTGTTAGATTATAAAAAATATGAACAATCATAAGTTTTAATTACTTTTAAAGCATCAAATTTCACACGAATGAAAGTTAAGAAGGATTTTGTAACTTTTGGCACTGTACTAAAAAACTTTGGCGACATGTTCTTGCAATTTGATCTCCATCCCACGAGCTTAGTCCAATCTTTTCAATCACGAATCATCCAACCTATGCCTCTTTCATCGTGATTTAGCTCCCTCTAAAAAGTTTTATTTTATTTTATTTTTATATAAATTTCAAAGTAAACTAATGATGAGTAAGACCATCTTTATGTGAAGTCTTTTTCTCAATTCTGGAACGAGGTTGAGATGATAGCGTAGAGGCTTTTAGTGACCCATTACGAGTCATAATCATTCTTAAATTCTTCATTATATAGGCAAGTTGTTGGTTTTTGGTCAAAATTTTAATTTATTAAAGTCTATGTGAAAGTGGGCTTTTAAAAATTTACTGACCCATAATCGACTAAAAGCCAATTAAAATCAACTAAAATGAATCAACCAAATTAATAAAATACTAAACCGCTTTTACATTGCATAAACCGTTTTACTTTTTCTTTGAGGAGTACACTAATAATATCTATGGGTTCTCATTCAATAACAATTTTTAGATTTTAAAATTTTGCCTATTACTTTTTTACAATGATTTTTATCTTCGTCAAAAAAAATATATTTAAGTACTTATCCAATTTTTTTTTAAAAGAAATAAATAAACCAAGTTTTAGAAAATTACCCTTTTTTTGCTTTTGAGAAATATAAAAAAATTAATTATAATAAACTAATGAAAGTTGGTTCTTAAAGGTGCAAAAATCAAATGAAAGTTGTCCCTACATGTCCCTAAAGGGTGAAAAGTTTCTCTCCTCTATTTAAAAAAATATAATTGTTGCATTACATTACATAAAAAAAAGGAGCCAGACAAAAATATTTCCAATAATTACAATTTAAAAAAATCAAATATAATTGTTGCATCCATGACGGTAACATTGTGATTTTATTATTATTTATTTTTTTTTTTTGTGTTTCAGAAAAAAAAAATTGTGATTTTTAAATGTGAAAAAGTGGGACTACAAGATTGTGGTTCAAAATTTCTAAAAACATACCGACTTTAAGTTTAATTATACTAACATTTTCTTTTGGAAATTGGAATAACCTCTTATTAAAAGTGCTCTAGAGCGAAAATAAAAAAGATTGTGAGAAAATAATCTTCTCATTCATATTTTAGCGAGTGACAATTATTTTTTCTATAATTATAATTCATTTACACCAAATAATTACATTCTTTACTTAATCTTTTTACATATTTTGTATTCCCTTTTCATTTTTTTCATTTTTATTATTTTTTGTATTCACTTTTCATTTTCTTCATTTTTATTATATTTGGGTTTTCATAAATATTTTGTTGCACATTAAATATAAGTTTAGTTCATTCCTAATCATTCTCTTATAATTATTTCATTTATTTTAAATATAAATAATTATTCTTTCAATATTATCTCTTATATTTCTATTTCCATATTTATTTTTATTTTCATTGTCCCAAGATATTTAAACAGTTAAAGAATATAACTAAAAATAGGATGAGTAGAAAAATAAAAATTATCATTAAAATGAACTCGATTATGCTGAAGTATACACTAATGAGTTCGACGGCTAACTTCTCTAGTATTTGTAAAGTTAAAACCCTAATGTTTTTATAATTTTAGATGTTTGAATCAATCCAATTTAATAAATACCCAAAAAATAGATTTATGTGAGAGTTTTTATCAAACACAAAAACTAATTAGAAAATTTTATCAACCATAAAACTGATTTTTTTTTTTTCATAAATAATTTCATTAATCAACCAACTACCCAATATGAATACAAAAGTAGTGTGCAAAAAATGGTAGATAATCATAATACAACCATGATCTAAACATAATCAATAAGTTAAATTTTGTTTTATTGTCACCAGTTAATTTTCTAAAAGTGTATAAATAGATTTATTTTGTCTTTTCAAAGTATAATACAGCTGATACCATATAAGAGTCAGAATTGAGAGTAAAATGATGCATGAGTTGTCATTTCCTCATTGGTGTTTATATACACAAAAATACAGCTGGTATAACAAAGATACCAGAAATAACCAAGGGAGAACTTAGCAACTAATTAACCTCTAAAATCAACAGATATAACAGATTAATATTATATCTAATACAAAGAAATAAAAATAAAAAATAGATTTATTTTGTGTAGCATACGTACCTGTTGTGTTGACTAAAGAAAGTAAAGTTACGAATATATGGGTAATCAGAAATCTTGCTAAAATCTCTACAAATTTCTACTTTCTTCGCACCGACTCAGTCGCAATTAGCTGTCCATCGCTTCAAGTCGCCGATTTAGCGATCCAGTCCGCATCTCAGCAGAATCTCCAGCGAAATATCTCTTGATTTTCATCTTCTTTATTCCAATTCCCCATCAGAATCTCGAAATTTTGCGCATAAAGCTTTGTTCCGTGAGAAATGGGGAGAAGAATTGGATTCCTTTGTTGAACTGACCTTCGAGGAATGCAGTGTATTAGGTTTTGTCTCTTTTACTGTTTGGTAATTCGTTTCTTCGATTTCCTCCATGGATGCTAGTGTTCGAGCTCGTTTCTCACTCGGCAAACAGTCCTCGCTCAAGCCGGAGCGTGAAGGCTCGGCTGTGGTTGACGATGAGCTTGATGATTCGATCGCGATTGATCCTGGGATTAAGCTTATGTATTTGGCGAATGATGGCGATTTGGATGGGATTAGGGAGCTGCTGGATTCGGGAACTGACGTGAATTTTCATGATACGGATGGTCGAACCTCTTTGCATGTTGCTGCTTGCCAGGGCAGGGTGGAGGTTGTTGAGTTGCTACTCCAAAGCGGCGCGGAGGTTGATGTTCAGGATAGATGGGGCAGCACGGTGAGTTTATGGATTCTTTGTTCCTGGTTGTAGTTTTTACTGGTTGCTATGCTTTTGTTTGTTGAGTTTTGGAGGTTTGAATATTGAGTTTGTTCAACTTCTCTGGCTTCTGAATACAAAAAAAGAAAGAAAAGAAGAAAGTTAGTATGTACTTGAAATTTTGGATGTTTGTTCTTTAAATATTTGGCTGAAGATGAATTTCTTAGCATTTTCATTAGCAAGGTTGTTTGTTGTTTTAATTAGTGCTATTACTTCGTAACTGAACACCACCCACCCGAGGAAAATGAGATTTGCACTTAGCAGTGTCTTAGTTTCTGATTGGTTCGGCCCGAGCTTCAATGGCACCACGTAGGACCACGGGGTTACGGGTTCGAATAACCTATTGTTGTTGTATTCGCAAGTTATGATTGGTTCTTTTAGGTTTTGCTAAATATGCACACACAGATGTTAGATGTTTGAATTAAGGTAGATAACACCGAATAAGGTATATGAAAACAGTCAGATAGGTATTTTGGACATTGCACAAACGATTTGGTCAAGTACCTAGAGCATGGATTTTCTCTTTCTTTCAAACTACAAAAACAGGGGTGGAGATTTGAACCAGTCCAAATCTTTCTACTGAGAGTGTGATGGATTGTAATTGTTAACAGTTTATGCATTCTGTCCATTGAAGTTCTGTTCCTCGTTTCAAGATACAGTTTTGTAGTTGGTTACCATACCCACTCATTGTACTGAATAATTAATACCATTTTCTGTTTCAAGGGTTTAGAAAAGGGAACAGTAGAAGAATTTAAAGTTGTAGGATAAGGAAATTTTGAATTTATTTTGTGTTTAATAGCCTCTTGCAGATGCCATATATTACAAGAATCATGGTGTGATCAATCTCTTAGAGAAACATGGTGCAAGGATACCGGTAAGAAACTGTAATTAGCACAGGTGATGTGCAGTTGCTTTATTCTGTTTTCCGTGTTCTTATTGTACTTACAAGTTGTTGGGAGCATTCCCTCTTGTTTATCGTAGATGGCTCCAATGCTTGTGCAAAATGCTCGTGACGTTCCGGAATATGAGATCAATCCAAATGAGCTTGATTTTTCGAAGAGTGAGAACATTACAAAAGTAAGTTGTTGCCTACTCCCTGCATTCACGTTCCTATCACATTTCTTTAATACAATTTCTATTTTCCGATGTATTTTTCTTTGTAATATGACAAGAAGTTCCACAGTATAGATAGCATTGAGGAAACTCTAAATGAATTGACTGTTTAGTTTAGGGTTTAGGATATGCATCACAGAAAATCTGTGACAGTTTCAGCCAAATTGTTGGTTAAATATTAATAATTTAATACTACTTTAACATCCTTGGGAGTCTGAACTTAGAAAGAACAAAGGAATTTCAACCACATTTAATCCTTCAAATGACAATACAATTATCAACATTCTCACTCTGGGTCTAAGCACGGGGGGCTAAGACTTGGTTTGCTAAGATTAGAAAACTCCCATGTCCATATTATCTAGCTTATGATCCCTCATACTTGTAGTTTAACTTTGTTTCTGAACATTTATGAAATCTATTAGTTTGAAGAAAAAGTTGAAGGATATAGCCAGTTTATTCTAATTCTTGCTTAATGTAGAACCTTGATGATATGTACTTGGTTGATTTGGGTGCTATTTATTTATCGATTTACCAGAAACATGAAATCAACTGACCTCGCTTTTGCTAGTCCTCTGAATTCATTTAAATTTAATTACACAGGGAACTTTCTGCAGTGCATCATGGCGTGGAATTCAAGTGGCTGTGAAGACACTAGGGGAGGAAGTTTTCACCGATGAGGATAAAGTGTAAGTTGATTTTATGATATCAGTATTTCTGTTTCTTATACTTCCATTGACTCATCATATAATGGAGTTGGGCTCAATAGTTCCCCACAATTTCTCTTGGTTCGTGTCCACTTGCATCAGATTATTCGAATTCCATCATGCAATCCATTTGGATAGCTTACAGATTTTCCTTCTACTCTAGATATTGAAGCTTAATCTCATGGTATCTATTTTATAGTTAAGTTCTAATGTTACAGGAAAGCATTCAGGGATGAACTTGCATTACTTCAGAAGGTACGCCATCCTAATGTTGTGCAATTTCTGGGAGCTGTAACACAAAGTAGTCCAATGATGATTGTCACAGAATTCTTGCCCCAGGTATGTCCTACATTTCAACTTTATAATATGAAGGAAATTTGATCACATTGAAATTTGCAATAGTTATTCACCATATTCCTTCAAACTTTGTCTTTGAAATGCTTTAGTGACAAACCAGCATGGAGAAATAGATAGCTATTCATGAAGTTATAAGATTGCACATTTCAGTTTATGAAGGCGTTATTTTTATGATCTATGTTGAGAATAGAAAAGCTTCTAAATATCTTTCCAAGTTTCCTTCTTTGTAATTGTGTATCTCCTTGAGTGTTTCTTCTTTCTTTGTTTTATTCTTTCTTTTCATTCTCTTGATACCATGAAGTTATTTCCTTATTTGGCCTCATTTACCCCTTCAAATCTAGGGCTGTACATTTTTTTTAACAGTGAGTAAGAAAAAACTTAGAGGATGAGGAGAAATAATTAATGCATATCATGGTCTATGTAAGGCGGATGGAAGGTAGAATGCATATTATGGTTTATTTGAGTAGGTAGAAGGTCAAATGCACTTTTGAGTAGAATAGAAGGTAAAATGCATATTATGTTCTTTTGAGCAGAATAGAAGGTAAAATGCATAGTATGTTCTTTTGAGCAGAATAGAAGGTAAAAATGCATATTATTTTCTATTTTAGTAGAATTGAAGGTAAAATTTCCATGCTGAAGTCTGAAGTTGTATTTACATTTTTTTAATCTCTCTCTTATTTATACACTCTTCTATGTGTTTGATGCTTATGTATGTAATTCCATGAAGAATATTTCACGACACTTCCAGAAATTTTGACCAACTATGGGAAGTTAATGTTTTTGTTTCTTCATCTTGGTGTCATAGATCCAAGCTTTTTATAATTATTCTCTCAATACCATATTTCATTTAGAAACATTTTTTTTCAATGCTTGCACATTTCAAGTATCCCTGAATTGTTTTTTCTTTTAAATTGTTTTTTTATATTTTTTCAGGGGGACCTTCATGCATTCTTGAAGCGTAAAGGTTCATTGAAGCTATCGACATTTATAAAGTTTGCTCTTGACATTGCTAGGTAAATTCAATTTTATGCTTTTTAAATTTGTATGAAAGGTTTTTCAGTTTGAACAATTGATAATTGATGAATTATTATAGTACAAAACAATTGTGGCTGATATGTTCTAGTTCTTCTTCACGTTGCCAAGAGCTCGTACTGATCCTTGCATTTAAAGTGAAAGATAGTTGTCATATTTACTTGGGATTTTTGAGGAGACCACTTTTGATTAGAGAGCTCGAGAGATATGGTGAGGAGATTTGATTATGTTGATGCCAAAATCTTGCCTCTGGATCAACTGGTAAATTTGTATCGGGAACGAGTACCTGCAAGACAGAAAATGCTAGACACCGGTGGCGTGTGAGCCACGTCACCTTTGATGCCTAAGTCAGATGAGGAGTAGAGTAGTTTAGTAGGGTGCCAAGAGTCGATCGGGACTTACCCCTTTTTTTTTTGTTTCCCCCTCCCTTTTGTAGGCAGAGACTTACTTCACCACTTCACCCCACTTTTTGAACTTCTCTCTCTTCCACGATCCTTCGTCCCTCCGTGGGAATCGCATGATCCCCCTTCTTCTATCGTGGACAAGACCTATTCCTTCGGCGAGGTGTGTTATCTTCGATGGACCCGACCCCTTCTTGGTAGGCCCAAGTTGGGAATGGGCCTCTTGATTCATCATGGGCCTAACGGGTCCAAACTGGGAACTTCATCTTAGCTTTAGGGACTTTACCTCGGGCTCCAGGTATTCCACCTCGGATGTTAGGAACTCCCTTTAGCTCTAGCCTCTAGGGGCTCTACCTCGAGCTCCAGGTACTCCACATTGGATGCTAGGAAATCATCTTAGCTCCGGGGATTCTACCTTGGGCTCTAGGTACTCTCCCTCGGCTTCTAGGAACACCACCTTAGCTCTAGGGATTTTACCTTGCGCTCCAGGTACTCCATGTCGGATGCTGGGAACTCCATCTTAGCTCCGAGGACTCTACCTTGGGCTCTAGGTACTCCACCTCGGATGTTAGGAACTCTACCTTAGCTCTTGGGGCCCTATCTTGAGCTCTAGGTACTCCACATTGGATGCTAGGAACTCCATTTTAGCTCCGAGAACTTTACCTTGGGCTCCAGGTACTCCACTTCGGATGCTAGGAACTCTACCTTAGCTCCAAGGATTCTACCTCGAGCTCCAGGTACTCCATGTTGGTCGCTAGGAACTCCACCTTGGCTCCAGGGACTCTATCTCGAGCTGCAGGTCCAGGTACTCCACGTTGGATGCTAGGAACTCCACCTTAGCTCCATGGACTCTACCTTGGGCTCCGTACTCCACCTCGGATGCTAGGAACTCCACCTTAGCTTCAGGGGCTCTATCTTGGGCTCCAGGTACTTCACATTGGATGCTAGGAACTCCATTTTAGCTCCGAGGACTTTACCTTAGGCTCCGAGTACTCCACCTCGAATGCTAGGAACTTTACCTTAGCTCTAGGGACTCTACCTCAAGCTCCAGGTACTCCAGTTGGTCGCTAAGAACTCCACCTTAGCTCCGGGGACTTTACCTTGGGCTCCAGGTACTCTACCTCGGATGCTAGGAACTCCACCTTAGCTCCAAGGACTCTACCTTGAGCTCCAAGTACTCCATGTTGGTCGCTCGGAACTCCACCTTAGCTTCAAGGACTCTACCTCGAGCTCTAGGTACTCCACGTTGGTCGCTAGGAGGTGCCTTAGCTCCACAGACAAAATCGTTTAGGGCTGGCCTTAAATGTCCTCGGGCCCATTTAGGTTGGGCATTCTGGAAAACCATCCGGCCCAAGTATCATACAAATACCCCTACAACAGTTGCCCCCTGCTTCCAAGATTATGCTTGAGTGTCATGAGTAGGAATCTTGGGAGCATGCTGCATTGGGATGGATAAGAGTTTGTTCAGCTGTCGTGGAGTCACCTTCGTTGAAAGCTACTCCTGAGGTTGTGAGGTGTCCATTGGGACATGTGTGACTCTATTTGTGGTGGGGTGTTTAGAAACATCCCCTTCATTCTCCAAAAGTCTATATAAAGGAAGAATTCTTCTCATTCCATATTCATTCTCATTTTTCCTTTCTAAGGTATTTCTATAAAAAGTCAAGCTATAGAAGTTGGGATTCTCCTCTTATTTCTCTACTTCTATATTAAGTGAATTTTATTTAGATAGTTTGTTAGAACTCTATTTATAGATAGTTTGTTAGAACTCCTATAGTATAACTGTATTCATCTTGTAATCATTTCATTGTGAATAAGATTATCCATTGTGAATAAGATCATCTCGACAATGATAGATAAATGGTATGAAACAAAAGACAAGAAGAAAGAAAGGAGAAGTAAGGAAAATGGTACATGGAGTTCCTAGCGACCAACGTAGAGTACCTGGAGCTCAATGTAGATTCCTTGGAGCTAAGGTAGAGTTCCTAGCATCCGAAGTGGAGTACCTAGAGCCCAAGGTAAAGTCCTCGGAACTAAAATGAAGTTCCTAGCATCCAATGTGAAGTACCTGGAAGATAGAGCCTCTGGAGCTAAGGTGGAGTTCCTAGCATCCTAGGTGGAGTACTTAGAGCCCAAGGTAGAGTCCTTATGGCTAAGATGGAGTTCCCAACATCCCACGTGGAGTATCTGGAGCGCAATAGTAGCCGAGGGGGAGTACGTGGAGCCCAAGGTAGAATCCCCGGAGCTAAGATGAGTTCCTAGCATCCAACGTGGAGTACTCGGAGCTCGAGGTAGAGTCTCTAGAGCTAAAGGGGAGTTCCTAACATCCGAGGTGGAATACCAGGAGCTCGAGGTAAAGTCCCTGGAGCTAAGATGAAGTTCCCCGTCAGGCCTGTGATGAATCAAGAGGCCCATTTCCAACTTGGGCCTACCAAGAAGGGGTCGGGTCCATAGAAGATAACACACCCCGCCGAAGGAATAAGTCTCGTCCACGGTAGAAGTAGGGGGATCATGTGATTCCCACAGAGGGATGGAGGATCGTGGAGGAGAGAGAAATTTGGAAAATGGGGTGAAGTGGTGAAGTGAGTCTCTGCCTACAAAAGGGAGGGGAAACCAAAAAAAAGGGGCAAGTCCCAATCAACTCTTGACACTCTACTAAACTACCCTACTCCTCATCTGACTTAGGCATCGGAGGCGACGTGGCTCACACCATACGGTGTCTAGCATTTTCTATCTTGCACGTACTCGTTCTTGATACAAATTTACCGGTTGATCTAGAGGCCACATTTTGGCATCAACAGATTAGTAGCTTGGTCTAATATATCGTTGGGATCTTTTCCCCATATTTCATAATTTCAATGAAATTGTTTCCTTTACAAAAAAAAAAAAGTCCTCGTTGTGTTGGTCATTAAGTCTTTTTGTTTCTTTGGATAAGGAGCCATTTCATTGTAATTATAAATATGAAATTATAAAGGGGGCACATGACCAATTACAAAATGGATCTCCAGTTAGTTATAAGAATGTCATAGCCATAGACGCGGAGAAGAGGGGACTGCACCAAGAGATCACAACAATAGTTATATTCTCAATAAGCAGTTGATGCCTTGTCTTGGAAAATGCAGTTGTTCCTTTCCCACTAAATGTTCTAGTTAAACCCCAGCTCTTTGTAATCATGAGCTTGGTCTTGTTCTTTTTTATTGAAGTTCTTTTCTGTAGTTATGGTCGGACTCCTTTTTGTTTGAGCTTGTTTTTTGTATGCGCTTGTGTATTCTTTTTTTTCTCCTCATGAAAGTGAAGTTCCTTATTGGGATAGAAAGAGTACATGAGATTGAAAGGAGCACATAAAGATTTGCTCCGAGGAGAATCTCTTTGTGAAAAAAAATGACAAGCTGGACAATTTCTGTGATTTGAATTGGATATAACTGAAATTTTTTTATTGACTTTAGTCTCGATGTCTTCTACCATAACTGTGCTGTGGGTTGCTTGTTTTTATATGTTAGAATCTAACTAACATAACCCTAACATATTTTACAGGGGAATGAATTATTTGCATGAGCATAAACCTGAAGCAATAATCCATCGTGATCTTGAACCTTCGTATGTTTTTATCTCTTCTCCCTTCACATTTTATCTTTAGAAATAGTTATAGGAAAATACAGATTGGAAATGGTAAGAGTGAATCATGTCAAGTACCGATGTATGGTAGAGCTTTGTGCCAATAGCACAGGCATCAGAAGTGACAGAATCCAAATTGAAATCACCATCCCTTAATGCATTTCGTTTTTATAATTGTAGCTTCTTCAAAATAGTGAAGAAAAGCATGTTAGAGGAAAAAAGAGTACAAATAGGAGCATCTTCTGAAAAGGCACTATAAGATTACATGCAATGCAACTACTCCTGTTGATATCGAATAATCAATGAAGCGCTATTCGTCTGGATTAATCTGTAACTATCATATTGACTGGTACAGTAATATGCAACAATCTGTTTAGGGATGGTGTTACGGTGGCAATCTAGACGAAGTGAAAATTCTGAACTCTTGAAGATGATGGTTTAAACTGAACAACTACAATTAACCTTAGTCAATTGATTGAAGCGCTTAATAATCTTTTCATTGCTGCACTAGCGTTAGGATTCTGTTGGAATTAGTTGTAAGTAATCAAATGCTAAATAATATGGCATGAATATGTAAGTTATCAATTGCTGAATAATTTGAACTTTGAAGGTTGCTTATATGTTTATGAGTAAGACAACAGAAACATACTGCGGGACGATTCTGGCCACCTGAAAGTTGCAGACTTTGGAGTTAGCAAACTTCTGAAATTTTCAAATAGGGTCAAAGAAGACAGACCTGTGGCTTTGGCATGTCATGATACTTCATGTATGTTTATGCTTTGACTAAAGTTAGTGTTATTTTTTCTCTGGATTTTCTGTTACCAGTGGGAGTCGTGTCAAATGCTATATAGCATATGTATTGCGCCGATTGTAGATTGTCTGATAAGGCAACTACATAAGACCCATCGACCTACTTTGCTTTGTGTCACAGTGTCTAATTTTTAAGAGGTTCCTGCTTAATTTTTGTCCAAGCCGTAGTCAGAACAATCCTTTCACATTAATAAAAGAAAAAACAGAATGAAGATCTTTTATGCAGCATTTGTCATGTATTTGGATTAGGTTCTGGTCTGTGTATGCATGTGTGTCCATTATTTGTACCCTTTCATCGAAGTTACTGTTTCTCTTGTACAGGGCGATATGTAGCACCTGAGGTTTATAAAAATGAAGAATATGATACGAGAGTGGATGTCTTTTCTTTTGCTTTGATCTTGCAAGAGGTGAATTCTCTCTAAATGATTATCTCTTGTGTGCTAGTGTTCAATTTGTGGTCTAGTTAATGTTTTTTCTTGGCTATGACATTTTTTTGTTTCATACTTTCTACATATTGCCATGCATTGCCAATTATCCTCATTTGTACTAGTTTGAATGTATTAGTAATGCAATATTTGTCTTATTAGTAATGTAATATTTGTCTTATATTTCTGTAAAGCAATGGATTTCAGTATTGATGTTCTATGTAAGTCCAATTGTGAAATTGTATTTTCCTGTGGTCATTCATCATGCCAGTTAATAATTTTGAATTGATTGGTGAAGGGTTCTTCAAGCTCAATTAATATTATAGCTATACTTGCTTTCTACTGAGCCAAATAATCAGTATTCACAATCTGATCTAAATGAAGATTTGAGATCTCAGTACTCTCGGGATTACATCTTCATTCTTCTTGATCATCCCATAACGAATCTTTGCTTAGACATCTACGAATCACAACTTAACTAATAAAACCCCCCAAGGGACGTGCCAAGTTTGGAAGAAGTAATGTAAATGGAAGACACTTCTCACTTCATCAACCAATATAGGCCATGCGAAATCAACACTCAAATCCATGACTTCTTCAACAACTTCTGATATCTGTTTCCCAAACTGGAAGTTTCTTTAGTTACCACTTTTCTTATTCAAGGGATTTGAGTTGTTTCTTAGTAAAATGTTTATGTAGGTCTTGTTTTGAATATTCTTGAGGTTTTAGCCTTTTGGTTTTGTTTCATTGATATTAATGATGCGGAAGTGCCCCTTGCTGATAATGTGTAAATTTTATGGGATCAATGTAGATGATAGAAGGCAATCCACCTTTTCCAACAAAGCCAGAAAACGAAGTACCTAAAGCTTATATAGCTGGTCAACGCCCATCATTTATGGCTCCATCTAATCGTTATGCACATGGAGTAAAGGAGTAAAGTCTATTTTCCCCCCCATTTATATGCATATGCTTGCTTATTTAATATTGACATATCATATTTCTTCTATTTGTAAGTCACTAAGTAGTTGGGGTATTCTTTTTTTTCTTCTTTCTTTTTGAGTTGGCTCATGACAAAGCATGTTAATCTTCTTTTAATAATAGCCAAGTCAGTTAATCTTAATTACTGCACTTTTTTGTCTACAGGTTAATCGAAGAATGTTGGGATGAGAGGCCACATAAAAGACCCACTTTTCGGCAAATAATTAGAAGGTTGGAGGATATTAACAGTCGACGTGTGCAAACAAGGAGTTTGAAGGTGCACAAACTCTCCTTCTCTATAAATCAATGATATTTAACAATCATTTTGCTTCTCATCATAAATATTTGAAAAGTAACCTTTTGATTTTATTAACTAAATTCTGCCAGTATGGTTAGGAGAGAAGTTAGAATTTAACCCCTATGATTTTAAAAGTTAAAATTTATTTTCTATGATTTGAGAAAACCCAAGAAAAATAGCATTCGTCAATGATGACAGCGTGATTTATCACCTCAATCTACTTCATTCGTTCAATACCTTTTCATTCAATTGATTCTCAATAAAATACCCAACAGCAAAATAACATGGAAAAGTAGTAGGCACGCAGCAATAGAACTTCAATATAGCAGTAGATTTCTATTAATGAAAATAACAAAATAGAAAAGAAAGGAAACAACGTTACCCGGTGAGTTATAGAGCACCGGTTCTCTCCTGTTAAGTCCAAAATATAGCCTATCTCTTTCAGGTCCTTACCTTATTTATACTCAAAGAGGCCCCCATCTTGAATCCCACAATACCCTATTAAGGAACTTTCCAATTTGCCCTTTCTAAAATGTTCAAAAGTCCTTACATTTGCCAAATGACAAACTATTTTAAGTTTTCATCAAACTATATGGACTAAAATTTACCAACTATAAGGAATAAATTTTAGTTCATACATACAACTATAGAAACTAGTTTCTAATTTATAATTTACCGTTGATTCACCTAATGTAAATTTTTGGGTTGTTAATGATCTAAAAGGGGTATTTTCTATTTGTGGGGGTATTTTCCAAATTTCCAAGCTCGGTTGATATAATTAAATTTATCACAATTTATCCGTTTGATTTGTGATTTAACTTTTGTTCAACAATTTGGTTACACAGGTGAATCGATTCTGCGATTGTTTCACGAACTTGACATCCATGTTTAAAAGGGAAAGGACTAACCCTGGCAGCAGATCTTACTCGGAAGGCTAATGAGTTAAGTTAGTATTCTCGCTTACAGATTCTCAGGCTTATGCTGTTAATGAACATAATATGTGAAGCATGTTCTCATATGTCTTCTTTCTTATTTCAATTGGATCATCCCTGTCAGTTGAATATTATCGTTACCAATTCCAGTTTTTAATTTTTTCTCTCCCGAGAAACATCCTTCATTTTTTTAGTTGATTTAGGGCCGTTTGGGAGCAAATAGAATGAGAATGATTATGAAAAATAAAATAAAAATTAAGCGGAGAATATGAAGGAAAATAATTGTGGGGGAGAATAATTATAAAATAGTGGGTATGATGGAGGAGAATAAAACTGATACGAGGAAATGGGAAAATGAAAGAATGATTTTTGGTAGACCAAAGAAAAATAATCATTGTTCTTGTTTTCTCATCTCTTTGCTTCAAGCAATCCTTTATTGATGTCACAAAAATACCTCTTATCTAATTTGCATATCAAGATTATGAAAACATGTGGTACATAATTCATGCTATTATCTATCTGGAAATTATTTCTTACCATTTTTGTTAACAATCAAATTTATTAGGATTAGGCGATTGTTTCATGAAATTAGTCAAATAGCCACTCACCAATAAAAAAAAAAAAAAAAAAAAAAAAAAAAAAAAAAAAAAAAGAAAACATTATGCGCTCGTTTTAGGATTAATCAAGTTAAGATATATTCTCGACTAATGATTCAAATGTTTTAATCTTCTCACTTCACATCTTACAAAAAAGAACCATGCAGTATCAAATATGCACAAGCAGTTTGGGTACATGTATCTCTCGATAAAGTTGTTAAAGCGAGCATAATTTAAGTATTGAGATTGGTAGACAACAAAAAGAGAAGCTCCCCTGCACATGGATGTGTAGAGGAGTCATACAATTTGAGTATGCGACACCATTGGGTGCTACAAAAAAACATCTCATAAATGAAAAAAATAAAATTTAAAGGAATTTTTGTGGCACCAATGGTGCCACATCATCAAATTGTAGGGTTCCCCGACACATGAGAGTTTTACTCTTTTGAAAAAAAATAATCTTTGTTTTCTTTCTACATCCAACATTCAAAACTCATAAATTAAAAGTTATCATCACGAAATTGAAGATGATTTTTTTTTTCCTTCTATATATGCTCTAGAGGTGATATTAGTTCGATTTTTGTTGATTTTATGTCGATAACCAAACCAATATCATCGGTTTTTTAATATATGTGATCGAACTGATGTCCAATAAAGAATAAAAGCATCGTTTCGATTTTTTCCGTTCAGTTTGATTTTCCGATTTTATTTTGATGGAATTTGGGATAATTTTTTGGTTTCTGCCTTAGTTTGTTGCAAGTTTTTGTTTCAGTTTCTATTTCATTTTTGTACAAAAATAACTTCCTAATTCTTGCAAAAGAAGGGGACAATTATACTTCTAGAATGCTTCTTAAGTATATGCTATACTATCCAGTATAATTATAAAATAAAATTCAAAATTTCAATTCATTGAAAGAAGTTCAAAAACTTATTATTCAATATAATTATAAAATGAAATTCGAAGTTTCAATTTATTAAAAAAAGTTGAAACAAGTGAACTTTGAAACTTTGAGTTAAAGTTTTTTCAATAAACACCCTACGAAGGAAAACAATGAGAGAATGATTATCTGTTAACCTAAGATTTTTCATTTAATGTTTAATTAGTATTTATTTATTTGGTTCAGTTTGATTTTCTTTTTGTTGGTTCTTCAAACATAAACCGAACTGAACAAAAAAAAAAAAAAACTCAATTTTTTACAATAACAAGCTGATCGATCCAATACTAAATACTTTGCTAAATAATCGATCCGAACCAATGGATCTGTTTGGTTTGGTTTGATTCGGTCGGTTTTCGGTTTTCACCTTCACCCCTAATATGCTCGGTAGGAAAAATAGCTTGGTTACTCAAACTTATAGACACGACTCATGTAGCTAGTTACTGGCATGAAGCTAATCAAAATGGGGTGTTTCATAATTAAGATAAAGACCATCAACTATGAATGCTATTAAAAAAAATATAGGTTCTTTACAACTATTATTTACATAAATAAAATTTAAAAAACAAAACACACCAACTTTTTCAATCATGTGCAGTATAGGTAAAAATACAAGTATATATACAGATGAAATCATAGTACTTGACTAGAAGCCAACCATTTGAATAAATTAAATCATCCAGGATTTTCCCATTCTTCATAGATCAGTGTCTCCTTGCTTCTCTTTCAGCCTACAAAACCAACTTAACAGGATTATCATCTCTCACATATCTAGATGAATGGTAGCCAAAATTTTAAGGTAAATAGTGGGCTTACAGCTTTGACGACTCGCTCGAAAGCACCGGGACCATGTCGATCGATGTAACGCTCCACCGACTTCCTAGAATCCAAAGTCATCATCTGGAGGACCTTCTTTTGATTCTCAGGATAGTTAGGGTTCACATATTGTCCAATCCTAACATACTTCCTCACTACATTCTCATAGATGTAAGCTGCCCCATTGAAAACTGGTAGAACCAACCACAAACAAACCAGCAGCTTAAAATATCCCCAAAGTGGAATCCTGTATAAATGCCATTCCATCATATATATAGCCTTTAAAATGTAAATTACTTGAAGAAGATCAACAGCCTCAAAAATAAATTGTGTATAAAGTGAAGAATTATACCAAGCTAGGATTTTCCAAAATGTTAGCTCAAAGAGGGTTATGAAGGAGTATATAACCCAATAAGTTAGCCATTGCTGGTCATCAAGACTTGAAGGGCTCTCAATTGCTCTTATTGATGCATATCTGTTCATTCATTTCAACATGAATATTTCATAAAACGTTTAAATTTTCTGATAATCATTTGGTTTTTTGTTTTTGGGTTTTGAAATTTAAACCTCACTCAAATTTCCTACAATGTATTATATCTTTCCTATAATGTTTCCATCTTCCCTTAAAGAAAGCATGTAGATGCTAACCAATAATAAAAAATAAAAACAAACTTTTGGAAGCTAGTATTTTTCTTCTTCTAAATTTTGGTTTGATTTCTATAAATATAGGTTAAATGTAAATATCTAGATAACAAAAAACATACGGTAGTAGTTGTTATAGACTTAAATTTCAAAAATAAAAAACAAAAAACTGATTATCAAGGCGCAACTTTGTGATTTTCCATAACTTTCAACAAATATATAAAATTTAAAATTTCAAAAGACTGCCAACAAATCCCAGATAATATCTAATCAATGTCTTAACAAATTCTAAAGAATATATAATAATATTCGAAGACTAAATCTAACAAATCTTACAGAATATCTTAACCATATTTATTCCTAACCATATTTCTTTTTTTTCTTTTTGTAACCGAGGAAAAGGTGAGATAAATATTTGAAAAAACTTAAGAGAGTAGTCAAATTAATAAAATAGTTGGTCACTTTAAAAATAATTAACAAATTTTTCAGAAAAAATAATAATAAACAATTGTAGTCATTGATATTAATGATTACTGTTGCATATTTTTTTATAATACTGATATTATTAATAACTTTAGAATTTATCTATATTTGTAATTAATTTGTGATAAGAGTCCATCTAATATAGTAGCACACTTTGCCCTAGAGCATTAGCAAGAAGGAATGAAATAGTTTAAGATGTATGAAACTGGTTTTATGTGCACTTACAAAGGGAAAAGAAGCATGACTCCAGGCCTGGATCAATCAAAAGTTGAAACTGGTTAAGCAAAGAAATAATAACCCACCAAGGATGAACATAAACATAAAAACGTCAACAAGAGCAATAGTTCGACGACATTAGTGCATACCCAATGACCAAGAAGTTTGGTCATGGATTCGAATCATCCAACCCCTGATTTGTTGTAATCTCAAAAAAAAGAAAAAAAAGAGAACATATACATAAAAACAGAAAAATATTTGGGGTTTTTTAGTACCCAATTATAGAATCCAAATGTTTAGCAATAGCTCCAAGAACACCCATGTGTGACAAACTAAATCTTGCTGCCAATCAAACTTTGGATTGTTTGTTTGTCCTTTCAAGTTGATGGAAAGAAATGAAGGAGAAGTTTGGATATATAAGCAAAATTCTGAAGTTGAATAATTAAGCAAGGTAAAGAATGTCTGTTCCAAATGATGTTCTTTACCCACACAACAAGCAAAAGACAAAAAAAACTACAAGGGTAAATGAGTCAACATAAATAAGAGAGTGTTCCTTGCATTTCTTTCTATGCTTTTTAACCTTTCCAACTTGCATTGCCTATACACCTACAAATGTCTCTACATATATACCTTTTTTTATTTTTATTTTCCTTGATCACTTCACCAAGTTTTCAACCTCGATTCTTTATTTGCTATTTTTTTAATTTAGGGTTGAATACTATTTTTGGTGGTCCGCAACTTTGAATTTTGTTCTCTAAACTTTTTTATTCGGTTTCTTTAAACTTTCAAAAATCTAATTTTTATTCCTAAACTTTGAGATTTGTTCTATTTTAGTTCCTCAAAATTAAATAATACTTAATATTGGTTTTGAAAAAAAAAATATAGTTACCATCTTAGAAATATACTCAAATTTTGTGTTTAATTGTATTAAATGTATTAACATTATTGAATCAATTTTGATGAATACTAACTTCAAATTTATTATAGGAACTATTTTAAGTTTTTTTTACGAGGACTGAAATTATACTTTTCAAAGTTCCAGAAATTAAAATCGAATAAATTTCAAAATTTAAATATAAAAGTTCGAACTTTTGAAAGTTTATCATCACAATAGAATAAAATTCCGAATTTATAAACTAAAATGATATTTAGCCATTAATTTATGATCTTATAGCAATGACACGACTGTTCTTTTTTTTTTTTGAACAAACACGACTATTCTTTCTAAATTATAGAAAAGAGTAAAATTTGGATACAAGCTGGAATATATCTTTCAAATAAACAATTATAGAATAGGGGCCAATTTATCAACCTTTGAAATCCAAGAGTGTCATACTTTTTTTTTTTTTTTTTTTTTTTTTTTTTTTTTTTTGAGAATCCCAAAAGTGGCATACTTACTTTCTTCTCCTTTTTAATTTTTTTTAAAATTTTTTTTAATCTAAAGAGCATAGCATGAAATTCTAAGAAATAAAAAGTTTTCATTATCATGCTAATGGATTTTGTAATTGGTTGTGTGTTGGCATTGAGATAAGAGGGGCAATATACTATCTCCTCGAGAATTTACGGATATATTTATTTTAATTGCATGTAAAGGAGACTATAAATATTCAATGTGCTATAATTCGATAAATATTTAAGAATTTTAGATCAGTATGCCTCCACTTTCAAATATAGTTGAATTAAAAAAAAAACATTCAATGGAAACATAAATACTAATATTTAATAATGTTAATTCATAACAGGAAGCCAAATTATCACTTGACTAGTTCAAATTAAACAATGGATTAATTGGGAAGGAAAAGATTTCTCTCCCTTCCCAAAATTTTGAAAAGGACATTTTTTTAAATTAGAAATTTTGTTTTTATTTTTGAAAAATGTAGACATTTTCTACTATTTCTCAATTAATTGAGCCACATAGCAAATGAGAGGAAAAATTGGGCCAAAGCCCAAACCACTCTCCTCAGCCTTGGCCAGAAGTTTAGGTTAAGGTTTCGGTTTGAGGTCAAGCCTATGCATCCGAAAGGAAACATTTAACTTAATGAAAAATATTAGTAAATATCTGACTTAAATTTATAAAGAGATTATCTAATTTGTTTAAACTTTAAAATTTTCATATGACCATATATATGAGAATTAAAAGTTACGAATAAAATGATAATTTTATTTAACAATAAGTGAAAGTAGCTCATCTATAATTAGAAGTTATGAAATGAAATAATATTTTTTTACCAGGAGTGACATAACTCATCTTATAAAATTGTGATCTATATATATATATATGCATGTATAATGTAAGTTCCTTGATGAAATGCTTCATTACAAAGTTTACTTTTAGTTTTCATATATATGATAACTATATATTTTAAAAAACGTATTTCATCTATAGTATAATTTTATGCATTTCTTTTGCATATACTAATTTGTTGTTCTTATTCTTCTCTTAATTAAAAACTATTTGTGATACTAATTAAAAACTATATTAATTGAAAATTGTTTGTGACATTTATTAAAGATTCTATATTAATTAAAGATTATTCGTGCACCAATTAAAAATGATTTTTTATAAAGATTCAAACCATCAATCGTATGACCATTTTCGTCTTTTTATTAGTCCCATCCCAATTTTTTTCTATTCACGATTTTTTTTTTAAAAAAAATTAGGACTCTTTTTTTTCATTATTATACACAAAAAAATCCCTTTTATTATAGATATATAAATCGAAGTGTACTTAAAAGGGAAAAGTGTTTCACATAAAAGACACTTTAGACCCAATTTTAATAAGGGCAAATAGTGAAACTCAATCGAAATATCAAATACCAAAAAAATCCACAAATTTAATATGGAAGTACTCAAACAAATCCAACTAAAAAAAGACATATCATAACAGTCTAGCACAACTAAAACTACCAATTTTGATGAAACTACAGTTTCTAAACCAAGAAAATGTTTTTCCCTAAATCCAACTTTTTTCATGTAATTTACTTTAAGATTTGTTTTCAAGAAAAAGAACATGTTTATAAAATTTACAGAAACATAAGATAATTATGTCTAGATTTCTGAATTGGTGAATGGGTGGAGAAAATAACAAAGCAAAGAGAAGCATATTTTCCAGTGCTTTAATTTTAACCAAGCCACATATAACATTGACAAAGGGGGTTGTTTTTTTCTTTACCTTTGTAGAAATCTCACTTGTTTTTTCCCCTTTTATTTGGTCTCCTTTTTTCCTAGTACTGCCAGTCTATTTGTACCCTCCTCACACTTTTTTCATCAATTTCAATGACCATATATATTTTATATTTTGATCTCCTCAACAAAGTTAGTAAATATACCTAAGTTTACATAATTTATATGTAAAAACTATTAATTACTAAGCGTCCATCTAGAATTAAGTTTATTATCTTTCATTATTATATTTTAAGAGTACTTTAATTCTTCGAAAACTTTTTTAATCATTAGACCAACTTATAATGGTCTTTCTAACATGATAAATACTCTCACTATTAAGAATTATGAATACCATTCATAGATTTAGTATTTAAATAATGTCAAGAGAATTGTTAGGAAGTTATATAAGATTTGATATTTTGTTTACTATATATATTTGTAAAGTTAATGTATTTATCAAGGTTCAAACAAAATTTTCCTACAATCGTTCCTGACATTTTTCCCAACAATCCTTAATTTTTGTGCAAAAACTCATTTAAACAAAGTTTTTCTGCCTCTCTTTTTTCAAATAATTTTATCTAAACATGTGATTTTTTTGTGGTTACTCATTCGAAAGCAACATCTATAAACCGTTTTATTTTTTCCCTTCCACTCATCTTCCCTATCCAAACTTGTCTTTATATGATAGTCAACACATCCACGTGTAACCAAATTTAGATTTTGAATTTAATAAGAACCTAACAACATTTATATCATATTTAGACTTAACCTTATTGGGTTGAATCACAATTAATAACAAGAAGTTTCATTTGCAAAATGATAATTGCATTTTTAGTTTTTCCGTATGACCTTAAATTTCAAGGACAAGGATGGAAAATGGCCTTTCATAGGGTTGTTGTACGGGTACTTCTGCGGTCATGGCCCTACAAATTAAGGACCCTCAGAATGGCAATTTTACAGCACAAAACCTGAAACATACAAACATTTTTATGTATGTATTATGCATTATTTAATGAATCAACTCAAGATGATGAACATGAAATTATTAACTACATAGGATTCTAGTTTTCACTTTTAATATTTTTTTGGTGTCGAAAAATAATGTTAACCTCTAGTCGTTGTCCCTCTGGACAAACATTTTATTCCGATGAAACATATCTATGTCCTTTCAAATAATTGAATGTTGATATCTACAATAGATGTTAAAGTTTTAATTATATGTTTGATGTTTATAAATGTTTATCTATGTTCCCAATAAATCTTATAAATTAATAAATTTAGAAAATTTATTTGCACGTTTTTTAAATAAATTGTTAATTTTCTATTAAGATTTTTTTTTTTGGAAATATATTATAGAGAAATTATTGGATAGAAATTTTTATGTCATTTATCTTAATTATAGCATTTTTCTTGAATCATTTTAAAGTAGATTTTGATTTCATATTTTTTAATAAAAATTGTCATCATACCCTTTTTTGAGCGAACTGATTGGCTATATTATCAGATTGAATATTTCATTGAGTTTGAAGACTGTCATCAAATTTAATGAAGGCTATTGTTGAATTAATCGAAAGCTATCAACGAACTAATTAAATCTATTTTTGAATTAATTGAATTTATAAAAAAAAAGATTGAAATTTATGAGCTCGAAAGTGATTGAAACATGATATTTCAGTCATTTTACCATGATTTTTTAAAAAGATTTTTATGATACATTTTTTTTAATGCTATCATCCAATGTTATCATTTTTCAACCCAACTCAACCCCATTTTTAGAAATAATCCAACTCAATATTTTAGGTTGGGTCGCATCGGGGACATCGGTCCAAATTAGATGAATAATAAAAGCACTCAAGAATAATAATTCAGGGAAATAAATGCAAAATTATTAATAAAAATGTGATAATCAATAAAGCTCAAACTTCACCAACAAGAGCAACTCAATGTTATCAATGTAAAAAGAAAAAAGAAATAAAGCTCAAACTTCATCCCTGCATTTTCCAAGATAAGAGCAACACCATCACACCACTATTACATCTATTATCAAGATTTGCATTTTTTTTTTAATATATTTATTTGGTTTGAGTTGAATCAAATTGATTTTCCTCCAACCTGAGAACCGAATTGAATTTGTTGATTCTCTTTGACCCAAATACAACCTAGCTTGAAAAAGACTCAAAACCAACCCAATCCTTATATTTTGAGTTGGGTTATTTGGGTTACTCGAGTTATCCGTTCTTCTCTACACCTCTAGAGAATGAGGAGCACAAACCTTTTAGTGGAAAAAGTCAGTTGTCAACGAAGAAGGATTCGATCCCAAAGGTTGTTGAGCTTCTAATATGTAGGTCCATAGGATCCTGGCTAGCCCACATGTGGGCTAGTAGGTCGATAGGTATAGAAAATTAGTTTAAATAGTTTAAATTAATAGATTAATATGTTGTAAATATTAATTAAGAGGATTAAAGTATTATGTATGGGATGCATATAATAATTATTAATAGAGTTAGTTAATATATTAGATATATTAATAATTATATTAATTAAATATATCAATTGGAAATATTTATTGGATTGAGAATTTTATTAATACATATGATATATTAATAATTATATAGATAATCAAATAAATAATTAATTACATGACTCCTTGGGAGGGAGGGAGAGGAGTTTATAAACAGAGACCCTAGGTTTCTACTTTCTAGACTTTACATACAATAACTTAAGATTCTCAAGTTTTCTCTTCTCCTCCATAAAAC
Source organism: Sicyos edulis (assembly GCA_036507275.1). Lineage (NCBI taxonomy): Eukaryota > Viridiplantae > Streptophyta > Magnoliopsida > Cucurbitales > Cucurbitaceae > Sicyos > Sicyos edulis. The sequence continues at coordinate 5,315,308 of CM071846.1, forward strand.
TTTCCATCGTGCGATCGAAGGAGTACCAGACGTATAGTGTGAAAGATCGTTGCCATGAAGATAACAAACTAGTCTAGGCATTCGAACTTTAAAGACACACTAGGAATTGCATATAAATTAATTGCTATTATTGCTCTAAATTGGAAATCATTTTTGGGTATGTTTCTTACATACACCTAATGAATCCTATCTTTTTCCAAAATAAAATTAATTGATTAATCTAGACTAAAATAAACCCATTTTCATATTCGTGAACTACTTCTGTTGCATATGCATGAAAATGTTCAATAATTTAGTGTTGTTTGACGTGATGGACAACATGTGTAGCATCCATATATTCAATGTACATGCTAATGACTTTGTTTTCAACGTTGATCATTTGTAATTTACAAAATAGGGAGCATTGGCCCAAAATGGGGATTTTTCGGAAGCTTTAGGTGCAATGTAGAGTCACCATCTATATGTACAAACAGTCTTTAATTAGTGTTATAGATAGTTTTAAATCAATATAGTCTTCAATCAAAAGATGGTGAATGACACAATTAAAATATGCAAAAAAAAAAAAAAAAAACTCTCAAAATTATGCTATAGATAAATATTTCTAAAAAAAAGTGTTATAATTAAAATAAATAACTAAATGGTTGTCACCTAGACACTAAAATAAATCATACTTTATAAATTAAACATACAAGTATATATTACAAAAAAAAAAGAAAAAAAAAAGCTCTACGATTAAAAGTGATTGGATGGGTAATTCTTAAAAAGATTTGATTTGATACAGCAAGATAAATCATTAGCGTTGAACATCTTTCCAAAGTTTATCTTAAAAGCATAGGGTACCCAAACATGGAAAAAATAGGCCTAGTTAAAAATTCGTAGCCAAAATAGGATTTAAATCAAAGCAAATACAATTTCTATTCAAAAAATCAATTTACTTGTTTTGCATATCTGTACAAACACATTTTGTAGCAACTTTTCCTGATAGTACTTCTGACCTTTATCATCAATTATAGGTTCTCTCTTTGCACACCATCAAAAGCTCATGACTCTCTCTCTATATATATTATATCATACTACCTTAAAGTGTGACTTAACGGTGAAATCATTTTTAGACGATTTTATCCCTTAAGTCATACCCTAAATTACTAAAATGTCATATTACGTAGAAGATATTTACACAATATCATTTTGATTTTCATCCATAGAAGATAAGATATTTTTATCAAATCTCATAGATATTATGACTAAGTTAGAAGATAGGAGATTTCAATAATAAAGATATTTACAATATCATTTAAATTTTCACTTAGAAATAAGATTTTTTTACGTAATCTCATAGATTTTATTTGACATTTTATGTTCTAATTAAAATAATAAATTGAATTTTCCACAAAATTCAAATAACGTAGAAGATATTTACAATATCATTTAGATTTTCATCAAGATATTTTTATCAAATCTCATATATTTGGCTAAATTAGAAGATAAAGATTTCAACACTCAAATGGAAATATTTACCATATTATTTAAATTTTCATGTAGAAAATAAGATATTTTTACCAAATCTCATAGATTTTATTTGACATTTTATATTCTAATTAAAATAATGAATTGAATTTTTCAACCCTATAAATAGGTATCTACATTTTGTTTACACGAACACTTTCTGTCTTGGATTTATTTATTATTATTTTTTTTTATAATAAGTTATGTTGGATTATTTACCCTAACTTTCATTTAATTTTTTTTGTGCAATAATGTTTGTAGGGATTTTTTTTTTCATAATCGTTTCCTTTCAAAAAAATACTTGGAGATCTAGAAAAAAAAAGTTTGAAGAATTATAAGATTATCATCTGAGGTTAGTGCATGAATTCTTCAATTTCAAAAGTTTGGTAACAATGATTTCCTACCATATATATAGTTTTCTATATTTTGTTTACAAACATATTTGAAACTTTCTTTTTGTTTCGGGTTACTTTCTTAGTTTTTTTTTTATAATAAAAAATTTAGTTATCTTATTTTTGTTGGATTATTTACCTTTAACTTTCATCTAACTTTTCTTTTGTTGCAATAATTTTTGTAGGGATCTTTTGTTGCTTAATTGTTGACTAGGAGATGTGGGATTTTTTTTTGAAGAACGATAAAATTATTATTTGAGGTTAAAGGTAAGTTCATAGATGTATACTAATAAATATAGTTAGCTTACTCATATTTATAATTATAATAATGATATAACTCTTATAAATTTTATAATTCATGAATAATTGGTACTATTAATAGATAAATTGAGAAAAAATTAAAGAGCATCAATTTTTAAAAATCAGAGATAAAATTTAATTTTAATTCAATAAATTTATTAAGTTTTTTTAAAATAATAACACCTATTATTTTTTAAGCTCAAAATAAATAATTAACTGTGAATTTTAAAAAATTTAACTAACGTGAAAAATGGTTATAAAATTCAATATTATATTGAAATTATTATTTGATGATTTAAATTTAGCCTAAAAATGTAAGAAACAATTTATAATTATATATATATATATATAATTTATTATTTGAAAAATTATCACGTGCAACGTCGTGCTAAAATTATAGTAATATATAAATAGATAGAGTGAGAATCATCTTTATCACATATTAAATTTCATATCCTAAAATCTATTCCAAAGTATCTTTTAAGCTAACTAAAAAGTTGTTAATTAACTCAACACACTAAAACTGAAATAAGTGACAAAACCTACAAACTTCAAATTGTTTGATATGGTTTCAATTAAATATGCCCAAATTTTTTTTTTTTTTTTTAATTTTAATTTCCACAACTATTTGGGACAACTTGCGCGCACCTCGATAATTGTCACGAGACATGGAGTTTGACTCTACAACATTTAGATGTAAAAAAAATCCATCAAAAATTGATTTCGAGACATATGCCTACTATGAATTAAACTCATCAGCTCTTAGTTCTTCAAGGCTGAATAACTCCTTAAGCTAGGTGAATTGTCATGTATGAGCATCTACTATGAAGTTCCCAAGCTTGCAAATTCAAAATCCACTCGTTTAGACCCTATAACACGATCAGTGCTTCAAAGTCTAACGAAGGGGAGAATATATTATGTGCAAAAAAGAAAGAAAAAAAAACCTCCCATTGACTTGAAATATCCTTAAAAAAAAAATCTTTGTTTCATCTTCAAGTAGCGAAGGAATCTTCCTACAAAGCCAAACCCAAGAAACCAATATATATAATTATATATATTTTCCTCTATTATATGAGATAAATAAAGAAGGGGTTTCCATGAGTAAACAGGTCTTATTCCACAACCAGTTTAAGGGTCACTTTTCAAAGAACCTATATGGGGAATTCTTTGTTAAATTTTCCCCAAACATGAAGAAATGGATGGCTAATGGACTCTGAAAGTGAACCCTAACACTATCTCTCTATAGTTTTTCCTTTTGTAAAAAAAAAAAAAAAAATTATCTCCTTTTCTCCTTTCTCAAGTAATGAAACACTTAAGTTAGATTAAGTAATAATTGATTAACCCTCTCTAATTTCACACCCAAAAAATAGTAACTTTTAATTTTCCTTTACTTTTGCTTTCTTCTTTAAATATTACTCTTCCCCTTTAAACCTAACCCCACAGCTTCTTCCACTCTCTCTTCACTAAAATTTCCCCTTTTTCTCTTACTTGATCTGCACCCAGGTTTGTTTTCTTCAAAATCTTCAAAGTTTGAAACTTTATATCATTTTTTATTAGATCTAGTGATGAAATTCAAAACCCATATATATTTTTTTTAAATTTTTTTGTTGGTTTTATCATTATTATTTTTTCAGATTACAGCCACGGAGTTCCCAAATCAAGCTGGAGAAGGATCTGCCTCTTCCCAAAGAAAAATGGGAAGAGGTAAGATTGAAATTAAACGAATCGAAAATACTACGAATCGTCAAGTCACCTTTTGCAAGAGAAGAAATGGATTGCTTAAAAAAGCTTATGAACTCTCCGTTCTTTGCGATGCCGAAGTTGCCCTCATCGTCTTCTCTACTCGCGGTCGTCTCTACGAATACGCCAACAATAGGTTTGTTCTTCTTCTTCTTCTTCCTCGATCTTATATTTACTCTCCGAGATGGAGCTAGAACAAGGGACAAAATTTTACATTCCATCCAAAAGTTTTGATGATAAATTAGATTTTCTTATGTAAAACTCTACTTTTTTTAGGTACAAGTTCATTAATCTAGAAAAAGAAAGAGTAAATGAAATATAAAGGGTTGTTGATTTCTTTTCCATTTTGTTTGTTAAAGCTAGAGATCTCCTTTCTCTAATTTTGTGCTTAGTGTTTATAAACAGATTTGTGATCAATGAATTGCTTAAGAGTTGGAGTAATTAGCAGAAACTTAAAGCTTAGATTTTAAAATTTTTTTTTTTAAATTTTATTTTATGAGTTCAAAGCTTAGGTTTTTTGTTTGTTTGTTTTGTTTTTGTTTTGTATCTCTCTTAAAGCTTAAGGTTTTACAGAGGATGTTTTTAAATCTCTGTGTTTTGTTTTATTTTGAAGAAATTAATGAATGAGTTTAGTTAATTTTTATTTTTTAGATAAAAAATGTCATCCATCTATAAATTCGTCAGCCAAAGCTGTCTGTCACCAGATGAGATGGTGTCATCGGTCTGAATCTTTCCATTTTTTGACTCTTTTTTCATTACTTTAATTTTTGTACTCAACAACCCTTGAAAAATCAGAAATTTTTGTAATGGGGTTCGTAATTATATTATTTTTTTTTTTTTTTTGTGATTTTATTTTCTGTTTTCTGTTAATTGTTTTGAGGAAATTAGAGTATTTGTTGGATTTGTGCTTCCTATATTTGGTTTTTGGTTTGGATATAGTTCTCACTTTTTTAATTAACTACGGCTTAGAAGTTGGAAATTTTCTTGAAATTGGCGTTGTATCTATAGCTTGTAGTTGAAAAATTAAATAAATTCTCTCAAGCTTCTTACTGTTATTCAGTTTAGAAGATGCAATTATTTCGTAAAATTTTTCTTTTTATACTTTCTACGTTTATGGAAAATGTTTGAAGCGTTATCAAATAATTTGAAACTAAATTAAATATTTTTTAAGTTATAGTTGAAACTAAATTATGCCTTCAATTTAGTTCAAAACTACAGATTTAACTTTGTGTTTCTCGTTGAAAATGCGGCCATTTCGCTCCAACCAAATCTAAATTGGTTTTGTGTCAGGCCGAAAAGTATTAACATTCATACTAACTTGTATTTGAACTGAATTCAATAAAAAAAAAACTTGTATTTGAATTTTGAACTAAAAAAACAAAACTTATTAAAAAAAATTATATTTTGAAAATAAATTACAAAATATGGTAAATTAACTTCGTTGGTCAATAATTTCTTAACATATATACATAATAGGATGTGTTTGGGCTTTCGTTTATGTAAATAGTCGAGTTGGTTATAATAACCCAACCGATGTTTGCCCCACCGTTTCTTATAAACGGTAGTTATCTAAACCTGCGTGCCCGTTTATCTAAACCTACGTGCCCGTTTATCTACACCTTACATATATTACTTTTTGTTACATAACTAGCTCCTCAAACACCGTTTATCATAATTCCTCTTATAATAACTTGACCCTCAAACACCATTTATAATAACCAAACCGGTGCTCCAAACCTATCGTTTATCATAATCTACCGTTTATTATAATCTCCCGTCTATAATAACCAAACCGGTGCTCCAAACGCACCATAGTTTTATTAAAGCAGCTCTCTTCATGAATATAATATTATTAAATCATAAATATGCATTACAGTTTTGAAAATTATAAATTAATCATAACCATTTTATCTCTGATGTGCCAATGAAGCTACTAAATAGGTTTATTTAAAAAAAAAAAGAAAAGATAATGTGAGAATCGATTATAACTATCTAGGGGCATACTAACCACCAAAATTACAAAAAAAGAAAAGATTTCCAATTTAAAATAAAGGAAGTTATGTCATAGTTACAAAGGAGTTCAGAATTATGACTGTTTTTTAAATAATTTTCTTCTTCTAAATCTGATATACTCTTTTTTTTAAATTAGACCAAAACCATTGTTCCTTTAAAAAAATTCTTTTCACAAAATAAATATTTGGTAATTGGATTTGAACCATATCTTTTAAATTATTGGTTCATATACCATGTTGGTTGAACTAGCTACTGGTTGGTATCTGGGACATTCAAAAGCAAAACAAAAATAACTTCTCTTCATCCATTTTGTTTTTTTTAATTATTACCACTCATTTAGGGTTTTACATTAATACATATAATTAATAATTAAAAAAATGCAAGGATGATTGAACTCTATTTTAGGATAATGATTTGCATTTTTTTTAAAAGTACACTTAATATTTTAACATTGCTATTCTGACCTTTGACAATGATTTAAATTCTTATTAGTTTACAAATTTTGTTTTTTGTGATGATCCCTATTTAGTTTATAATCTTAGTTTTCAATTTTTTTTGCAACTGCAACTTTTATTTGTAGCATAAAAGTAGAAAAAAAGTGGTAAAATATAGGCCTTTTGCTCTTAATATTATTCATATTTTTCATTTCATCCCTTTCAGTTTCTCTCTCTCTCTCTCTCTAGGAATTAGGTTCAGTCAACTCAGAAGTGATATTTCATTAATCAACTCAGACAACAAAATATTTTATACCACCATTCTCATCATTTTTTTAAAGGTGGGAAATTTGAAAATCTCATTTGAAATATTGAATTGGGATTAGAAAAGTGAAAGGGGTTTTTTTTTTCAATGGAAATTAAAGAGAGAATCATTCCATTTCTATGAAATTTTGATCCCCTCACTCTTTACACTAAATTAGGCCTGTCTTTTTTATTTAATGGTATTCATCACAAGAACTTGACCACACTTGTTTCTAATGTGATTTCTCTCATAGAGAGAGAAAAATAGCCCAAGTCCTTACAAGAGTATTTAGAAGCTTGAATTTAGGAAAACATATGTTTTAGTATAAATTTGGATACATAATAGTTCATAGAATTTATATGGGGGAAAAATTGTTAGAGAAGGTAATTAGAATAATATGGTTGGTAATTTTGTATGTATTATAGAGGGACAGTCAGAATGTGATGATAAATTATTGGAGAGAGATCTTTATTAATGTAGGTTAAATGATAAGTTTAAAACTTTCAATCACTGCTTAGTTTCTTCTCTTCTTTTTAATTCAACAATGTTTGAAAGTGAGTAGATTTACATTCATGATCTTAGAGACACTGAGTTAAGCTGGATTAAAGAGATCTTTTAGACCAAATTTTGGGTTGGTGAATTCACACCCCATCCAATCTTATATATTTGAACAACCTAATCCAAGCTATATATTTTTAAATTGGGTTGAGTTTTATTTAGTTGGTCATCAGATTAGTCTTTTCTTTTTAATTTGAATATGTATTTGTTATTTATTTTTAATTTTTTTTTTATAAAAATCAATCTAATAACTTCCATTTACTATTCAACTTCAATTTTATATATAAATTTTAAAGACTTAAAATATATTTTAAAGAATATTGAAGAATAGAAAATCCAAAAAATTAATTAAATAAAAGGAATTTACATTGTATAGCAACTTTTTTACGACAGTTTACAATTATAACACATTTTTAAAAATAATTCTTTTATAGCAAATTCTGCCATTTAAAAAAAATATTTACCTTTTTGATAGAAGACTTTGATAGAATCTATCATTCTCTAGTGATAGAAGTCTATCAATTTTATCAGTGATTGATTCTATCGATTCTTATTGATAGACTCTTGATAGAATCTGATGGAAGTCTATCAATTTACTTTATTTATTAGTAATTGATTTTATCACCCTTTATTGATAGAATCTATCAATATGAAGTCTATCAATTTACAATTTTTGCTATATGTGCAAATATTTTCATTATTGTACTATTCATGTAATATTTTATCCATTTTGTAATATACATGCAAAAGCCCCTTAAATAAATATACACATATAAATATGCAATTAAGTAAAAAAATATTTTTTTAATTAATTATAAATTGTTCGATAAATACAAAATAATTTTAGCAATCAACCGAACTTGCGAGATAACCACATGACAATATTAAATAGTATTTTTGGATGCCAACAAAACTTGTAACTCAACCTATTGATGTATTCCTATGACAAGGAAAAAGAAATTAAGCATATATAGATACAACATACTTGACACGACATGGTAGAGAACACGCCATTGTTTAAAATTGTAAAATACAATACATCAAGAACATGTTATTTATTAGTTTTTTTTACTAATATAAAAAATAATTTATTAACATTCATTTAACATTTGAATTTAGTCCATTTATATTCCTTCTAAAAAAAGTCTATTTATATCTAATAAAAAATAAAATCTCACTATTCTTTTAAATGTCTATTAAAACCGAAAGCTGGCAAAACAAAATTTATAAATATTTTTAATAATTTCAAAATATTTGAGTTCTTAGCTCGATCAATTCTCTCCTCCTATCCATTCTATTTTCACTTTCTATTTTTTTTCCTTTTCCATTTTAGTTGTTGAGATCTCAATTGTCCCACATTGAAAAAGTGGGGAGTCCAACATCAATATAAAAGAGATATGAGTTACTTCCCTCATTGCCAATTGGTTTTGAGGTGGAACTCCATATTCTCTAATATTAGTCCATCTATTTTGGATGGACAATGTGAGCGACTACCTCCACCAACAGTATTCTATTATTGTATTTTAAATGTGTGTTCATGAAGTGTCCAAAATTAAAAATAATATTAATAAAAGAGGACACTAAATTTCGAATGTTTGCCTCCTATCCATATTCGAATAGTGTCTAAAAGCATTCTCGACACAAATATTTTGTCAAAATTAAAGTGTCCATCCTCCCTGGGAGAGAAGGTCAAAGGTCATATTTTTCAACAAGAAAGAAGATAGTGAGGAGAAATTAGGGTTAAGTATTTTATCCAATGTACAAAAGAGAAGATGGAAAAGAAAGTAAAGGATAAAATTCTGACTCCCAGTCAATCTTCGACGAAATTAAGGTATTATAAGCCACAACTCACTCTTTTTTTTCCCTGTGATGTTGATATGTAGATCTGTACATTAAAAGAAAAAAAACATGAAGAATTTTTTTACTTAATAGGGTCATATAATTTTGAAATTAAATTAACAAATTGGTTAGATTTTTTATCATGGCATGCATGGACGTATTTTTCAATTTGATATTTATGATAACTAACTGAACTATGATAATTTTTTTTTTTTTTTTTGAAAAGCTATGATAATTTTCTTAGTTCTAAATACTTAAGAGTTTTAATCACTATAGATAGTTTAGAGGTCAAAACTGTCCTAAGAAACTAAAATATTGTGAGTTCTATTCATATTGATTACCTATCTAAAACCTATTTTAAATAAAAAAAATTTGACGTCTAAATATTGTAGGATCCCATGTCGTGCAACAATAACTAATTTATACATAAGTTGATTGGTGATTTAACATAATATTAAAATAGGAGTTTTGTGTTTAAATTTCTATTGAAGTTGTTTTCTCCCAAATAAAATTGATTTTCACTTTCTTTGAATTTCAAAATCCACCAATAAGGGATTATGTTAACTGTTGATACAATTAAATTTATCCTAACCTATTCGCTTAAACTTTTAAATTATACGATAATTTAACCGGTGGTATCAAAGCATGTTTTGTGTTCAAATTAGTATAATTGTTTCTTCCTAATATTGAATTCTACTTTTGAGTATATTTCAAATTTTCTTAGTTCATAAGTGAAGAGAAATGTGTTATAAATTTATCTCAAACTATCCGCTTAATTTTTTTTTTTGTTGATTCATTGATTAACAATTTAGCAATGTGATATATTTTTATATTATATGAATTAGTGATTGGAATTTACACAATGTTTGCAGTGTGAGAGGAACAATTGAAAGGTACAAGAAAGCATTTGCTGACTCATCCAGTTCTGGATTATCAGTTGCGGAAGCTAATGTACAGGTGAGGTTACAATAATAATACTAATTATTGATAAGCTAAATATCGATATAAACTAAATAAAATGTAATACGCTTTCTGGATTAGATTTCGTACTTTTTGTTGTATTCTAAAGTGATGGAAGAATGGTTTTGTCGTTGAAAAGTTAATTTGAAGAGTTATTTTGAGAAGTAAATAACTTAGAGTTGTAGTCAAATAGTCGTTTCGATGTGGTTTTTTCTTTTGTGTGGAGAAATTAGAGTCAAAATCTTTGAGTAGTTAAAAAATAGGATGATTAAAAAAGAGTTATTTTGAATAATTAGAAATGAGTGGCTATAAAAGATGAATTATTTTGAATAGTTATAAATGAATGATTAAAAATGAATGGTTAGAAATGAGGAATTATTTTTAGTAGTAAAAATGTTGAGTTATTTTGAGTAGTTATAAAACTTGTTTAGATGTAGTTTTTTAAGAGAGAATTAGTAAATACTCAATTTTCTTAATAATGCAAACAATCACCCCTCACCTTTTGTGATTTTGAATATACTAATGAGTTGAGCTATTATTTTATTAGACATTTTATTTCATACTATTTGGTTTAGAATTTTTTTTAGGAAGTTCACAAATATATTTATCCTTTGGCAGAGGAATATGCAAATAGACACGTTTGAAATCAAATACCGTGTATGAAAATTATTTTGTTTTGTCGTGTATCTTGTAATCTACTTTTACAAACGTCTCCAATATTTTAGTCAATCATAAGAATTTAAAAAATTATTATAATTTTAAAAAACTTTTTTGTTAGTGAAATGAATTCAAATATATATACATACATACATATAGATAAATAAAGGTGTAGACACAATTTGTAAAAACAAAAATAAAATTTAACATGGAATGACTTGATGGTCAAGAGGGTATTCAAAAAACTAAAAGGTGATCGGTTCAATCATGGTCACCGATCAAGAATTAGTTTCCAACGAAAGAAATATAAATGGACTATGTTATAAAAACGACAATCAACAATTGATAAACGAAGATATGAAAACAGATGATGCGCAAACACATACGAAATGCATTGCAGCAATGCGAGATGCGTTTGCGCGCGAGATGTGCTAAGCGAATCCAGATGTATTCATGCAAGCGAATGCGGAATGCGTTTTCACAACGAGGGCGTTGCCTCCACACTCACACTCGCTGACCGGACAACGAGACATCCACTTACTAATCGCAGGATATCAATGCATTCAAGGCATAATACAACAGACTAAATAGAGTTCATGTAGGAAAGAAAGACTTTAATTATCGTAATGCAAGAAACTCACACTAGAGTATAACAACAAATAGGGACCAGTTTCTAGCTCATCACATGAGCTATGTAACAACATGGATCCTGTCCCTTTGTTCAACCACAAGAACGATAGTTCATAATTCGTTCAACAAACACCTCTACATAACATATGCAACTGCTCAAACTAACATGTAGACGTACACTCTATTAAAACCCAGGTTTACACATTCCTAAACAGGAATAACATGCAGGCTAAGTTTATACATGTTAACGGTAGGGCTCATATCCTAATCATAGTCCAGGCCTACACGTGCTACAAACTAGGCTTACTAGGTAGGTGGATAACGAATCCTACCCACGACCTCTAGATGATGATGCCTTGAACTAGACTCACATGCTCAGTTCAAAATAACCATTTCACACAACATCTATATACTTATCCTAAAAGTTAAGGACAACATAATCACAATATACCATTTTGCCCCGCTTCCAATTGATGATTGGCTATTGAATAAGTACGAGAACGAGACCTTACAATCTACATAAAACATGTCCTAGGGTCTAAATATGCTTCTAGAAACAATAAAAACATCAGCATGTTAATCGAAGATTACATGCCAACCGTAACATCACAAACTAGACAAATAGCTAAACATGCTAGCAACAAGCTAAACACATGCCTCAAGTATAATGACCTTATATATGCTAACCACACAACCTTCAGCAAGCAAACCTTACTTGGTAAATTGTAGAACAATAACTCTCATTGAGTGCCAAGTAGTTTAAGCCCCTAATCAATTAACCTAAATCAAAACAGACTAATTAAAGTTATTTCAATAAATTTAACAAGAAATGGAGTTCAGGATCAAGAAATGGTTAAAGATCACAAAAAATGGTGTAGACATAAAAATCGAGGGGACAACATGTGGCTATAGGTATGTGGCAAGTGATGTGAACAAAATGACTAACTTAGGAATATCTCACGCGCACGAGGGTTTATCAAGGTGTGGGCAAGGGCACGCATGCGTGTGTAACTAGCTTGGTCAAAGAGACTATTGTGCATGTGTCGACATGCATGTTGTGGTACATCCTATGAGAGAAGTAGGTGTGTTGGGTGTGCTCTGTGATGCGTGGTGTTGTCTGGTGGGGTAAGATTGCGGTTGGCGCATGCGATTAGGTGTTGTAGCATGCAAGTGTGCGTGAGGTAGGCAACACATGCATGCATGACTGACGTCTTTGAGGCGAAGGCATGCGCTTGTGTTGAGCAATCACATTAGCTATTGTGCACGCGTGGTGAGACATGCGACCAGTGCTTATGCATGTACTCTAAAGGTCTAATCCGTGCGGTTGACGCATGATCACAACATGGTCATGGGGCGACGCTTGCGGGGGAATGGGTGTGAGCTGTAGCAAGAGAGGTCGTGGGAAGTTGTTTCTTTTCTGCTAACCTCTCAAGTGATTCCCATTTGTCACCAACAATCCTTTAATTTTCTAGGTTATTATATGATTGTTATATATTATATTTAAGGTTGTGACACACAATGTAGCCTCCACCTCTATCTTTTCATTCCTTCAATAAACTTCTTCTCCCATACCTTTCCATGTTCTACTGCATCTATCTACTAATTTACATGGTGAAGAGCCATCAATGATGATTGGCTATTTCTTCATCCTTGGACATTCCTCTTGGTTATATACTCTAAACCCTAAATCTATTTCTTCTCCCACATTCTATGTAAATCACTCTTTTTCCCAACATTTCTTCACTCTTCCCCCAAATTCTTTTCTATTCCCCAAAATGTCAAAATCCTACCATATCCTTCACCTTCCTATTTTATTTCCCATCAAATCCACCATCATTTACTCTCATTCCCTTCTAACATTTACCTATTCCCATTAAATCAATGTATTTTTCACTTTTTTTTATTCTTCACCATAGACAATCATTTCTTTGTTCCTTCATTACTCATCCTCTTTCCATTTCTATGATTCTCACCTTTTTTTCCTTTCCTACCGACAAAAACTCATTTCTCCATTTCTTCATTACTTCCCCTCCTTTTCTGTGTTTTCTTCACCATACTCTCAATTGGTGCCCACTAAAGTCTATCTGCCAAAATCTAGCATAGAGCTTCCATTTCTCTTATCTTTCTCTCTCATCCATTTTTTTTTAATTTCATATAAAAACTTTCTATAATTCTTCCAAAAAAGGCCTCCAGTCAACATCTTCCTATATATTTTTCTCATTCTTACTCCTCTAAATCTTTTCATAAATCCAACATACTTGCTTCTTTTGAAATCTCTTTGCTCTAGCAAATCATCTCCTCTCCAACTTTTTTTTCTTTTACCTTAATTACAAACCATAATCCTTAAATTAAACCAAACTGGTCATGTTTGGTCAAACCAACTCTAATCAGTTTGGTTCGACTAAATTGAACCGGTTTGGTTCATCCAAACCGATTCGATCTACCCATTTCATCTTCTATGTCTCCCTTCTTTTTCTTTGCTTTTCCACCCCAACTCCCTTTGTTATGTTTTCTCTGTTTTGATAGTAATTCCATAGCAGTGCACAATAGTCAATGGTGGGCTTTGCCAAATGCAAATTTTAGCCAGTTCTCAAAATTAATCCATTGGTGTTTGCTTAGTTAGATTAGGATATAATTTTTTTTTTAATCTTGTTATTATTATACTTTGTTAAATCTATTGTTGATTGTAAATTATACGTTGACACTAGTTTTGATGTTTTGTAGAACTCTCTTCCAAGCTTCTTATGTCTATTGACATATTTACTTAAATGTTAGAGTGTTACATTGAGTTAGTATTAGTGTGTTCATGTAAGTCACATTGGACTTAGGTTAGAATATGATTGCTGTATATATATAGATATATAGATAATTATAGGTTGTATTTGAGTTGTGGCACACAATGTAAACTATACATTTCAGTACTATCTTATAATTATCGATGTATTAACACTGAAGACAATTTTTTATATATTAACAATCACAAAATCTGTAAATCTTACATTTATAACATTCTCGTCCCAGTGAATATAGCTCAAACTGATATATGATGTATCAACAATTATGAAGTTTGCGGTTCGAATCCCACCGTTTCTTATTGTACTAAAAAAACATTATATTCTCACGAAGTTTCAAAACTAAAACAATTCACATTCAAAAGTTTATGCCTGATTATTAATTAGTTACTTTTTCTTCTTCTTTTTTTTTTTGGTGTAAAATCGTGCTTATTTTTTCACAAGATCATGCGTTTGAGTTTATGGTTTGATTCCAAAACAACAAAAAACTGAAAACAAAGTTCATAATCTTAATTAAAAAAAAACTTGGTATTCAAAACAAAACAATATGTTGATCCGGTTAAGAAATATGAATCTTCACCTTGAGTTTAATGTTAATGTTATTTTGTTTCATTGTTGTGATCATAAATGAAACATAACCAGTTTTACCAACAAGAAGCCTCCAAGCTGAAGAGACAGATCAGGGAAATTCAGAACTCAAACAGGTTTGTTAATTCAATAAACTTTTACCAAAAAAGCACTTTCCTTTGCTTACTCTAATTAATTATATGTTGTTTCCACTTTCCTTGATCAGACATATTCTGGGAGAAGCACTTGGCTCATTGGCATTAAAGGACCTGAAGAGTTTAGAGGGCAGATTGGAGAGAGGAATCACCAAAGTTAGGGCTAAAAAGGTCTTCTCTTTCGCTCTCCTTTAAATCCCGGTTTCAATTCAATTCGTTAAACTATCGATCTGAATTCATGTTGAATTTATCGTAACTCATTAGTTTAAGCTTTTGAGTATTAAATTAGAAGATCTACTATGTTTTAACCCTTGTATATTTTTTTTAATACCCGTATGTGATCAGATTAGATTACGCACGCTTTAACTACTTTTGCGTGATAAATTGTGTGACCCTATAAAATTTTGTTCTCTAAGACTCTTTTGGTCATTAGACCAATCCATGATGCTTATTTTATCTCGACCATGCTTCGAGCTTTGTGTTGAATGTGCTATACTTACACTTTTTTGAGTTCATTGTGTATGATTTAGGGCTTATTTGATTTCTTATTTTCAGATTCAATTGAATTTCCTGTTTTCATGTACCCATTGAATCAAAAGAATGAGAGTTGAAAACAATATGTGGAGTTTGTTTGGAAAGACTATTCCAGGGTTAAAAATACACGTTTGGAAGTGTTTGAAAAGTCATTTCAAACATCATTTTTACAAAATTAGTTGGAGTGAACATTCTGAATACAATATTACATATTTTATGATTAATTCTAAATCTGCCTAATTAATGCTAATTACAGTTCTATTTTGCTTTTACTAATTTGTTTTTAAATTTCTGCTCGGATCTACATCATCAACCATACACCCATTAACGATTCCAAAATGCCATTTTTTTTTTCATGCAGAATGAAACATTGTGTGCAGAGATGGATTTCATGCGAAAAAGGGTATGTACAACTCACAGTGCCTTTTAACTCATGTTTGAGAGTGATTTTGGAATGACCAAAATCATATTTGACTTCGTAAAAAAAAACCTTAAACTTTATCTTCTGATTAAAAAATATTTCTATTCTTAATCTTGTATTGACTTTTCATAGACGTTTAAAAATGTTGAATAGAAAAAACAGACATGAAAGTGACGTGGAACGTATAAGATAGTGTAGACATCCATCCAAAACCAATTGGTTGTAAGAGGAGCAGTCCATTTTGGTGCTCACCAATCTTGAATTGAATCTCAATTTTATTTTTATTGGACCGAATACCGATATGAACTTGAGGAGCTCTGATACCATATTAGATAGTATGGACATTCATCTCAGAACAAATTAGTTAGGACGCACAATCTTGATAGGACATGATACGATCTCACATTGGAAAGAGTGGAAACCTCATAATAATATATAAGAAAGGCGGACGACTCCTTTAATCACCGATTGGTTTTGAGATGAACGTTCATACTATCTAATATGGTATCAGAGCCTATTAAATTTAAAAAGAACAGAAGCATTTAGGCAAAGTTGAAGAGTATTTATCATAATTTAACCTTTTGAAATCACTTTCAAACACACCCTACCCCATTTGTAAACCATAACAATAATCCAAACCCCATGTTTTCCCACAGGAAATGGAGCTTCAAAACCACAACAGCTATCTAAGAGCACAGGTGCAAATTCTCTCTTTTCCACAGTAAACAAATCACAACAAACTTTTCAAAAACTTAACCACAAAAACTTTCATCCCTTTCCACAGATTGCCGAACATGAAAGAATACAACAACAGCAGCAGCAACAACAACAACAGGAACAAACAAACATAATGCAAACAGCAACCTACGAGACCGTGGGAGGGCAATACGAGGAGAACCGAAGTTACGGGGCTGAGGGGCTTATGGATTCAGACACCCATTATGGCCATCAAGATCATCTCACAGCCCTTCAGCTTGTCTAGTGTACAACCTTAAAACAAACAAAAGCCTGCCCTGTTTATTGTTATAATTATTCCCAATGTGCAACCAACGAGGATGTCTAATAATACTGCCTGTTTTGAAGCTGTCTTTGCTTCTGGCTGAAATTATAATCATGGTATTTATTTTGGTGTAGTGTTATTATGAAACAACAACAATGTATGAAATGAATCGACAGTAAAGACTCTTTTTGTGAAAATCGAACATATATTTCTGTAAATATTGTTCATTTCTAACTTGCTTAGCTTCAGATTGGCCTACAATAAGGAATCTTTGAACATAGAAGAGGCAATGATACAATTCCATGGAACTGGGGTTTGTTGTTTGTTTTTACTTAAAGAGAATTTATTTATGTGCTAAGAAAGTAGTCCTCCCATATAAGTGAGTTTTTATTGGTATAGGCTTTTGGGTGAAACAAAAAGTAAGGTGATGACTGATGAGAATCTATGCTAGAAAATATTATATCAGAAATCCGTACAGCCTTATGTCTTCACTACAAGAAAAAAGGGGTTAGCCGACGTTTTTTTATCGTCGCCTAAGAAACGTCGGTTAATAGTGGTTTAACCGACGGCTTGATAAACGTCGGTTAAACTTTATTTTAAGCGACGGTTTTAAAAAAACGTCGGTTAAACTTTATTTTAAGCGACGGTTTTAAAAAAACGTCGGCTAAACATATTCTTAGCCAACGTTTTATGGAAACGTCGGCTAAGTTTTTATTTTCCCTCCTAAAATTCATTTTTCCGCTTTTATTTTAAAATAATAGCCGACGTTTTTAAAAAACGTCGTATAAACTTTATTTTAAGCGACGTTTTTAAATAATAGCCGACGTTTTTAAAAACGTCGCCTAAGGTTCTGAGTAAAATTCGAGTTCCTCTTTTCTTTTCTTCTTCTCCTCTTTTCTTTTCCTTTTTTCTTTCACTCTCTCCCTCTTTTCTCAATCTGCTGCCTCCCGTCCGCCGTTTCTCCATCTCCTCCGCCGTTTCTCCACCGTCGCCAAGGGGTCCGCCGCCGCCGCCTCCATTCATCCGCCGCCGCCGTTCGTCTTCTCTCGCTCACTTCCAAATCCCTAACTCTAGGTAAATCTTCAAATCCCTAAATTTGTTTAATCTTTCTTTATTAAACTATTTCTTGTTCTTTATGTATGTGAAGTTTGATTAAACTATAAAAGTAAGCAATTTAATTGATTTTTTCTTGTTCTTGTTCATTTGAAGATGAGAGTATTGCTTGGTTTTAGAGATGTTGAGGTGTTGGTTTTAGAGCATTTTTCTTCAAATTAAAGTTCTAATTCTGTTTTTTATATCCAAGTTTCGAATAATTGTTCGATTTGAAAGCTGTTGAGATGAGAGTATTGCTTAAAGTTTGTTACTTAGAGAGTAATGCAAAGATGAGAGTATTGCTTAAAGTTCCATATGTTACATTGCATTTGGGTAAAAAGAAAATGGAAAAACCTTTATTGAATTTCTCATGTTTGGTTCTTTGTCAATATCAAAACATAGGTAATTGGTGGTCATGATTTTTGGAAAGGAAAAATAATAAAAGGGGGTCGAGAAGAGAGATGGTGGATGTGAGTAAAGGGCATCTAAATACTTTGATTTCTATTGGAAAATATGTACAACTTAAGAATCTCTATTGTATGTATTTTCAAGTTGTGATGATTTGTATACAAAACACGAGCAACAATTTCCAAGTTGGTTTAAAAAAGAAGTTGTCAAAATGAGAGAAAATGGACATAATTGTGATGATTTGTATGCAATGGCAATGGGACCTAGTAATTTGGTTCGATCATTCGAAAAATGCATAGTTAATGGTGTAAGGTTTCACAATATTAAGGTTCAAGAGCGTCGAACAACACAAAATAGTGGTGTTAGGGGTGTGCCGATGAAGGGGAACCAAAGATGACCCCTTGTACTATTACGGGGTACTAAAGGAAGTGTTTGATCTTGTGTACGTTAATAGGAAACGAGTTATGATTTTCAAATGTGATTGGTACAACACTGACAAAAAACCAGGTAGATCTCATTTCGAGTTAGGTTTGCGTTCAATTAACACGTCTAAATTTTGGTACAAAGATGAGCCATTTATCCTTGCCACACAAGCAGAACAAGTGTTTTATATAAGCGATCCAAAGTATGGTCGCAATTGGAAGGTAGTGCAATTAGAACCTAATAAAAAAGTATGGGATGTGCCTGAAGTGGAAGAGCAAGAAGATGAAGAACCTGATGAAATACAACTAGAAGGTCGAACGACTGTCGATGAGTGTATAGAAGAAAGTATATTACATAGGATTGATGTCGAACCTGTCATAGTCGATTTAACACGGAATAGGATACAATCGTCAAATAATTTAGATGATTTCATTGACGACCATGAGATCCAAGATGACCAAGAAACGTCTTCTAAGAGCCTCTCGTTGGATGATTGTTATTCTGACTGATTAGTATACTTAATTACTTATGGACTTCAGTACCTCGCATCCTGATTTCATATGATAATGATTATCTATTTTCTGCAGTGTAGTCATGCCTGCTAATTTGTCGGGGATGTCTAGCACATTCTTTGATGAGAGCAATCGATGATCAGGATATTGTTCCTGCCACTTTGCCTTCTGAGGAGACCCAACCATCAGGTATGATTTCATTTGTTTTGTTCATTCACATTTTTTTTATTGGTTTTTAACATTCAACCACGTGCAGGTAGTACATCTAGACCTCGACGCGATCGAGGTATTTCAACAGGCTCTGAGTTGGAGAGAAATGTGAATAATCACGGCCTTTTGAACGTTGAATTTAATCAGGAGTATGGAAAAGCTGTTGGACGAAATGCAAACAGCTTGAGTAAGCAAATCGGGGTGCTTGTCAGAGGGTCGTTTCCTTTGACTCTTAATAAATGGAAAGAGGTCACTCCAGAATTGAAGAACCTAGTGAAACAGAGACTCCTGGTATGTTTAAAAACACATAGTTCGTATTTTAGGCACTATTTTGTTGTATTAATCTATACATTCGTATTACACAGTCACACTTTAACCTGGACCTCAGTAATCCTAGGGTCAACAAGCATATAGAGGACGTGATGCAAACCACGATGAAGGAGTATAGATGCACGTTGCACAAACATTACAAGTAAGTAATATATTAACTTATACTTATGTTGTTCCATTTCTAATGCATCAAACTAATCATACATTATCATTTTTTCAGGAGTTTGGATCCTGCGGTTCGACGATCGAACCCACATACTTCCATAACGGATCCAACTGATTGGGAATATTTGTGCAATAAATGGGAGGACCCAAATTTCAAATCAAAGTCAACGAAGGCTGAGGAGAGTAGATCTCATGTTCAATACCATCACGTGGTGGGAGTAATTCTTTTTACTATATACGGGAGCAGTAATACTTTATTGTGTAATACTTTATTGCGAACGATTCGTACAATATACTAACAACTTTATTTTATGTTTCTAGAGAAAGAGGGATGGTCAACTCATGGGGTACATCGACCTATTCAAAGAAACACACTTCAAGGAACAGACTGGATGGGTCGACAAGAACTCTGAGGAAGCTTATGTAAGTGTGTTGATTTTGCTTTATTCATTCAAATTTTATCTTGATACTAATGTATGTTTAATTTTTGTATAGGAACAAATGATAGAGATTAGAACGACGGCAATTGCCGCTTTGAACTCCCATACTGACGAGTTAGAGATCACCGCGCGAGTTTTAGGTATTAGGGAGATAACATAAAGGGCCTAGGTCGGGTTTCTTATGAGGTTTGGTCCACTGCGAGAGGAAAAGAGGCGTCCTCATCAAGTTCAAAGTGCTAGTGAATCCATGCCTTCTCAGCGTGAGTTACAATTTCAAGAACAGTTGGATTTTGAAAGAGAGCAGAGGGCAAAATTAGAAAAAGAGCTCGCCTTGACTCGCGAGGAACTAATGAAGTCCCAAGAAGAAACTCGCGAAGGCATGAACCAGCTTCGAGAGATGATGGAGTCATTCAAGAAAGCAAGAACGTGACGTTACACTTAGGTAATTAATTAAATCTCTACATTTATGCATATTTTATGTCAACTATGGCTACCCTGCAGCAAAGGTAGCCATAATAATGTAGACTATATGATTTTCATGGTTAAAACAGGTGTAATTTATTTTTTGTTAGTCATAGGGGTCTTTGTTATCTTTGCTTAGAAAATTCAAATTTTCTTTTATATGAGTATAATTTCCTTTAATTTTTATTAGCTAACTCATGGTTCATTTCATTTTTTCAGATGACGTACGGACTTTGGTTTAGGAAAAGGAGACACGATTATCTGGATTGAACCTTTTTAAGATCTTTTGTATTGTGCTACTTTTTAAGAACTTTGTATTGTGCTACTTTTTAAAAACTTTGTATTGTGCTACTTTGTATTTTGTTATAAGAGGTTGTATTATAAATTTCGCAATTTCTATTAGATGTGATTTAGTTTACCTTTAACTTGTTTTCTGGTTCAATAGTAATATCATATGCGCACACAAAAAAAAGACAAATAAAATTATATAAAAAAAAACCAAAATATACCCTTATCCGACGTTTTATTAAAACGTCGGATAAAATGTATTTTATGCGACGGTTCTAAAACGTCGGATAAAATGTATTTTATGCGACGGTTCTAAAACGTCGGTCAAAATACCTTAGCCGACGTTTTTTAGACCGTCGCCAAAGTATATAATGACCGACCTTTTAGAACACCGTCGTACAAAGTCCGAATTGACGACGGTGTCGCAAAAACGTCGGCTAAGGCTCTTCCGACGCGGTTTTGCCCACGTTTTGGGCGACGATTTGTTTACTGTCGCATAAGCCTTATGCGACAGTTTTTTGGTCTTAGGCGACGTTATTTGCCGTCGGCAAAGACCCTTTTTCTTGTAGTGCTTTGACAATATTGTTGAGCTTCCTTTGAACTATGTTGCTCCACGATTATTTAATTGGGGGTTCCAAATTATGTAATTGACTTAAAATTTTTGTAGTTGATCAGCTTTTGTATATTGGGTCATATGTCGTGATACGATTTTAATTATGAGAGTGTACTATGTATAAATTCTTATAAAACCCTAGTCTCGTTTGACCAAATATTTATATTCTTATCTACTTAACAAAACCGTTATTTCATTTGCCTATGAATATAGCTAATACGCCTTTAATGAACCACATAAATCGTCGTATTGTTGTTCTCGGTTTGCATAACAAGTATATTTTTTTTAGTTATGGTTTTGATTGGTTGATGTAGTGGGATATTATGGTTTTGATTTGTTCGTGATCTAGGTTTGAACATTTGGCTAATGTGAGTATAGCTTAACTAACATACGGAACGTGATAATGATAAGATGATTTGTTCTTTGTGTCTCCCGACCTTTATTATACTAAAAATAAAAGTGAAATTTGATTGTAAGAAAGTTCATAAGATTTAGTATCTCAGTAGTGATGACTATGAAGTGAGGTGTAACTGCTATCAGGGTTGGATGATTTATTTTGAAATATCAAAATGGGAAGCATAAAGGTCTTGTCTAATACTCCCTATCTCTCTCTCTGGAAACAGAAAACCATTATAACAGTGGGCCCTTTTCACTTTGCCAATGCTCAAAAAGCTCTCAAAATCAAGCAGCTGGGTGCAACTTACAAAAGAAAATGCTCAATAAATGTACCCAATAGACCAAACAAGAATACAAACAAAATTTGCAAGGTTGTTTCGCAATCAACCAGCTCATTGCTTTCATTCTTTACTTATAGTGCGCCACTAGATATCTTTCACATCGTCACATGAACAACAGCAATTTCGCATTCTCCAACAACGTATGTATTTTCAATACTTACCTGATATTTATCCACCCTTAATACCACATGTTTTTTTTTAAATGACATTGATTGATGGAGAGAGAAATGTAAAAAAGTAAAAACATGTGATATTAAGAGTGGGTACGTATTTTGGAAATACTTACCCACCCTTAGGCCTTAGGTAAGTATTGTTCTTTCGAGATAATTTTGAAATGGTTAAAATCACTTTTGTCAGACCCTTTTCAGTGTTTTTGAACATGACACAGTATTTTTTGTCATTCTAAGATCACTCCCAACCAAGCTCTTATACATAGTTGTCTTGGTGATTAGTTTTCCAACTATATATCAATTTGATCTCGCCATTGGATAGTGTTGTAACAGAATCCATTATTTGAAAACTATCATCAAATGAATTAGTAGTCAAAAGAATCTCAGAAAACTAAGAGCAAATAGACCCAATTCATGGTAGACACCTATCTAGAAATTAATTTTCTATGAGTAAGTTCCTTGACATCGAAATGTTGTAAGGTCGGAAAGTGCGTGCAAGCTTGTCCAGACAATCATGGTTATAAAAAAAATAATAATAATAAAATCCTCCCATGAAGAATCATATGCTCTATGTAAACAGCCAACATATGGAAAATGAAAGAAGGCATGATCCCAATATTCAGTACATAAAGTTAATGCATCAATATTCAGCATCTAAATAAGGTATTTTAATTAAGATATGAAGTTAATATACAACTTTGTAGATAGTTACATCCACGATCACAATATATCCTCAAGGTTGTAAACTCTGATTCTATTGTGTAAATATTGCATTGGCTACATTCATCTATTACCTAGTAATAGTATGGACATAATAATATAACCAATATCATATTTTTGTAGAGATTGGACTGAGCAGAGACTGAAGCCAAAACCTTCTTCCCTCATATCTCAGACCATATCCTCATTTGGTATCTAATCCCAAAATGAATATAGTTTAGCTAGAGTGAGACAACTTCGTTCTTCTCACTTCATTATTCTGCATCTTTTAATAAACTTGTTTGAGAAATTTACATGTTTATTCCATATGTTGCGTACCTCCGGAGAACCAATCTCAAGCCACGGCTTCGCAGGGCCGCTGAAGTGTATAACCGCTGCATCTTTGAGGATCTTGTTGCTTAGAAGTTGTGGGGGTCTTTCACCTAATCCAGCCACATGCCATGATGGATCTATGGGGTGCATATGACCCTCAAAAGCCATCAAGGATGGAGGCAGTTCCCCTGGAAGCCACAATTCCAATCCAGATTTGAGGTTCTGTACAAGAATATAGCAGAGGAAGTCAAAGGAAGCTTTAATGCAAGTGAAATAAACATTGGAAGTTTAATGCACATGTATAACTTAGGTAGAATAAGAATGGGAACTAACATGTTTCAACCATCGATGATATGTGGATGTTATGTTGGCCTTTCTCCAAGCTTCAAGATCAAAAACATTCATGCCATAGAGCCACGCACAACGATTGGGATCGAAGTTGGATGATATCGAAGGATGGGAGAAATTCAGGTAGTCACTGTATTTCCTTCCTGGACAGCATCCATCTCCACACCAAGAATCAATGACAGCACCAACGACATTCCCACCGAGGTCCAAGTCCCACAAAGCGGAAATATCACGTTGCACGACAATGTCATCGTCCAGGAACACGATCTTATTGAGATCTGGAAACAGCTGAATGAGACACATTTATAGCTTTAAATCAAAGGGCACACAAAAACATCAGTATAAGTTCAGTTCAGCATGATATCCGTTATACTTATAAGGAATAATAACCAGATGATTATTACCTCAGGAACATAAATGCGAAGGTGATTCAAGAGGGAGAGGCTGCTGGGGTTCAGAACATCTAATTGTCTTTCTTCTTCTCCATCGTTGTCGAAGTTAGCGCCTTTGATATCATTATAGTAACGCTTCCAAATCAAACGATGAATCTCCAACACATCTTTAACTCTGTTGTTAACTTCCTCGGACCAATCGAATTGGTGAAGTCCCTTAACTTCCACCACAACCGAATCAACTGAATTGGTTGCAAACCATGCGTGCATTGGGGTGTATGTCTTCTTGTCAGTGATAATGTGAAACACCAATCTCTGAGGGTCGGCAGAGTGTCGAATGGTAGAAGAGATGACGACAGAGGCGGCAAGGATGTTATCGGTTAAAAGAACAAGATGATGGAAAAAGGGGTCAGTAAGGCGAGAAACATATTCAGGCTGTGGCAAACGAGCTCGAGCTATGGCATTTACAGCATACTCTTCAGCCAGTTTGAGACAAAGACAATGTAGGCCCTTTGGAACACCATGTGAAGCTAAATACCAATAAACAGATTCACGCTTCCTGGCAGATTTGACCTTTTGTTCCATAGCTTGAAGCTGCATGGAAGATATCAATAAGATAAATTAAAGAAGACAAAATATAAAATGAATACACTTTGGATATAAAAAGTTACTCATAAAGCAATGCATTAGTTGGAAAAATGCATTCTTTTCAAGAGTGACATGTGCAAAAATAAACTCTAAAATCATAATATTCCATTAGCTTTACCACTTAAAAAGATTAATCCATGTAACTTACTTTGTAGATGGGGTTAGGTAGACGTAGGCCAATATCGATAAAAAAAAAGGGGGGGGTATATATATTATATGAAATCAAAAAATGATTGAAATCATTTTCAAAACAAAGTTACAGGATAAGATTTGTAAGAAATTCAAATCATTGAGACAGTTTTCCAATTACTCCAAGGGTTATTGATGTGTCACATACTTCTTTTTTTTCTTTTTTTTACATCTAGGAGAGAATGTTGAGTTTAGCTTACATACACTTTAACTATTCTCATGGAATAGACCGTCTAACCCTAAATATTTGATTGTTAGAGAAACTTGAGAAAATTAATTTCTAAGCAGGTGACCACTATGATTGAACCTATGATCTCTTAAATTTTCAAGACTGTTTTTTACCACTAAATCAACCTATGATGGTTGATGACTCTTATAGGTTCAGGGCATTTGAAGAATTATGGATAATATGAGGTATACATGGTCAATTAGTTAGAGAGTTAGGGTATTTAGGTTATAAATAGGAAAGGAATGGGTAGGGAAATGCATCCAAATACTGAGTAAAATCTTGTGGGCTCAAAGAGAGTATTCTCTTAGGAATGAGAGGTACCAAAACCTATTCATTCTTGGTTTATCTAATAGTTCTTTTATTTTTGGTATTAATTTAGATTTTGAATCATATCAGAGTTTTCCATGATAAATGAATAAACGACAACAAGACGCGGCAAGTGTGATTAAGGCAGGAGAGATTATTTTGATGAAGACAAAATAAGAACAGCCCAGAAAATGAAAGAAAGATGCAGAAATAAAAGGTTGATGTTAACAGTGGGCATTACCATTGCTTTAGTCTTTAATGCGAAGGCCCTAATGTCCTGTCGTTTTGAAATCATGTCTTTCACAAGCTCGTCGAAAGATCCAACTCCATCTTCATTCCCCACAAACCCACCTTCCTTTGATTCCACAAGTGCTCTCGACAATTCCTCGCTCAGCCTCTGTCATTTGTGCGTCACAGTACAACACAAAATACCAAAATACAATGTCAGTTCTGTATTCTTGTGAAGCTCTACTGCTCCACAAATTCAACAACTTTAATTTGATGGGAAAGGAAACACTTTGGCTTATAACTTTTTACATGTGAAATGTTTAAATTCTGAAATTAAAATAATATGAGAATTTACCATCAGTAGCACATTCTACCTCTTATATTATATTCGTACCAGAATTTTTAAAATAATTCATTTATAGCACATTTATTTCTATCACTCAACTAGTGATAGAACTCAATTTGAATTTCTATCACTAATAGAAAACTCAACTAGCGATAGAATGAATCTATCATAGATTAAATTCTATCACTAATAGAATTCAATCATTGATAAAAACTCAATTTGAATTTTCTTCTGCAAATGAATTAATTGTGATTTTAAGCTACAAATGGAAATACTTTGACATTTTTTGTTATACATGTAAGATCCCCTTAAAATATTAGGAGGACATTAGAGAGAAAATATAAAATTGGAATGTTCCACACTTCCAAGCTAGTAAGCACGAACACTTCTATTTTGACAATGTATCCGTGTCGTACTCATGTCCAACACCGATACTTCTGGACACTCGTCGAACACGTGTCCAACACTCAAAATTTTGTGTCCTCTTTTATTATTATTATTTTCAATTTCGGACACTTCATGGACGCACTATGGAAACTCCATGGACACCTCAATTAAGACTTATTTGTTTCCAATGGCGGATGACACGACAACAGATAGTGTTGGTGGAGGTCGTCGATGGCGATGTCTATCAAAGATAGGTGGACTAAAATGAAAAAAATGAAAGAAAGAGAGAAAATAAAATGGAGGAAAGGAAAATGAGATAAAAACTAAAATAGAGATTGCTATGGGTAGGCTTATAACTAACTAAAATATTCTGAAATTCATCTTTTAATAGTATATTTTTAAAAAATAATAATAAATCGCATGTTCTCGACGTATACGTGTCCTGCATTTTTAAATAATGGCGTATCTACGTATCCGTGTCGTGTCTTATCCGTATCTCATATCCGTGTCCGTGCTTCTTAGCTTCCAAGTTTGTGCAGAAGTGTGGATGAGTTAAAGATAGCCTTGAAAATCTAAGAGGGGATGAGTTAAATATATGATGTTTATGTACTTAGAAACTAATTTCTTAGAGTGTCCTATAAGAATAAGTGACGTGTGTATAAGCTTGCCCAAAAACTCATCGATTTAAAGTTTAAGGATTATATTTCTGGTTTAACACAAGTTTTCATTGAAAACAAATGAAGAGAGAAACAATTACTCCTCTTTTTCTTCTTCTTCTTTAATCTGCCACTAAACTAATGTTGATATTGTGGTTAACATGTTGAAGAAAGGTCGCTTCACTAATTAAGTTTATCTTTTGTTAAGTTTTCTTTCTTTCATTAGATGTATGTGTAGATTTGATGCCTAACGCCATTATTTTCTCAACATTTATTGAATATCATAATCATAGCGACGTGGGATTAAAGATAGTCAATCAGAGAGGTTGAGAAAATATCCAATAGAAATTTAGAAGACAATAATTGTGCGCTTTCCATTTTTCTTTTATTTTTATTATATATATATATATATATATATATATATATATATATATATATATATATATATATATATATATATATATATATATATATATATATATATATATATATATATATATATATATATATATATATATATATATACAATTTGTAGTGGACCAAAAGAAAAATGATTGCTACGCAAGTAGCCACATGTCCCAAAAGCTGCCTAGAGGAAGAAGAATTAATTTTCATTGTTTTATGACCAAAATGCCATCCCACCTTTCTCAATTTAACGTGAAACCCCATTTCAATTGAAAAAGAAATAAAAAATTAAATAAATGGGAGTAAATAATGAGGAAAAAACAATCTACGAGTTGCACAAAATCCGAATTAAGAAAATGATTTTTTTCTTATGATCCGGTTGGAGTTTTGCTCTCCTAATATCCACACAAACAGAAAATGATGGCTTTGGTTTTATAAAGGTTAGTTGGTCACTGTCGAAGCAATTTCCAAATTAACTATTTTGGATGGCAGAATCAGAAGATTGAGATAAATTAAAAGAATATGGATAATATTTCATAAATCACTAATGTTTGGTCTTTTGTTACTCAAAAGAATATGGATAATACTTAAACCAAAGATAAAATATTGTGTTTATTTTTGTACTCCAAAAAAAAAAATTGAATTTATTTTCAAGCTAAAATATAAAAGATGATTCTTTTAGTCTTTTCACAATAGAAAATGTACAATTTCCAACCCTACACAACGTATAGGGTGTACCTTCTACAAATTATTATAAAAAATTTAAATTTAAAATTATTCTACAAAAACCATTCAAAACATTTTTTTTAGGCCAAGCACAGAAGATATCGAAAAAATAATCTTAAAAGTCTACCATTGAAAACAATGGATGAAGTAATTTTGTAGTCAACCTAAACCCAATTGGTCCAAGACAGTGTACAATCAACTTGAACATCACGAATTAAAGTCTTCATTCTCTTTACAAAATTAGCATTTTTTTTTAATTGGTCGTCAAAATTTCGAACTTTTTTTCATTATTTTAAAGAAATTAAAAAATTAAAAACAAATTCAGACATTAAAAATAAAAGTCCAGTTTCCATATGCAGAAGAAACATCCAACGGGGTACCATAAATGCATATTTTCAATTCATAGAAAAGAGTATGGTAGTTGAAGAAACGTATCTTTTTTTATAGAAAGATTTTAAAGACGCCCAAACAGAAACAATACGTTCGCTTGCGTTATTTATTATTATTATTTTAGAAACTTATTTTTTATTATTAATATGAATTAATTATTAGGGAATTTTGCCTATATAGCAAAAAATGATAAAATATTTCTATCTATAGCACAAAATAAAAAATAATTCATTTAATGATAGACTCATTCTATCACTACTTGAATTTTCTATGAGTGATAGAAATAAATATGTTATAGATGAATTATTTTAAAGATTCTACTGCAAATATAATATAAGAGATAAAGTGTGCTACTGATAAATTCTCTAATTATTAGATTTATTTCAAAACATTTAAAAATGCATTATAAAAAATTAAATTATAAATTTAGGTCCTATAACTAGTGAAAATTATAATTTTAGAAGTAAGAATTAAAATTTAGTCTATAAATTAGAAAGTCATATATTAAATAAAAAGTCGTTCATATAATGAATAATCGCAAAAATATTTTAGATATATATATGAAATTCACTAAAATATTAAATAATGCTGTTTTGTATTTTGAAAAATGATATGGATTAAAAAGTTGGTAAAACATATATTTATATTTATAAAAAAAAAGAAGAAGAGGGGGGATGGAATAAAATTTGAGTGATGAAAGATTTAAAAGTCATATTTTTTGATAAAATCAGAATCAGGTACTTGACAAAATAAATATGAGTGTAGATAGATTGGAAGAGGGCATAATTGGAATTAATGTAGAATTGATGGGATAAGATAATGAAACGGTCGCGGATTGAATGAATTACACATTGATGACAAAAGAGAAGGAAACGTAATTAATGGAAAGATGAGATACTAACCAAATTAGATGCGGCATGGTCTGCAGTAAAAAACCTCCATCCAGAACACTCTGCAAAATGGGAAGATCATGAGGATGAAGGAATTACAGAGATCGGAAACTGGAATTTAAATAATTTAGAGGAGGGGGGGGTACCGGGAGAGGAAGAACACGCGGCGGCGGATTCGAGGAGTAGAAAGGCGAATCGGAGGAAGAAGAAGGGGAGAACGACGGCGAGGGTGAGGAGGAGGAGAGGTAGAATGGAAAAGCGAGGGGGCAATCTCCGAGGCTGAGACGCCGTGGACGGCGGCGGAGGAGCCTTTACGCCGCCGGAATTCGAGTTCGATATGATCAGTCGCTTAATGCCGGTGGTCGAGATGTAAAACTTCATGGCGATCCAAATTCAATGGATTCCATTCAACCAACAACAACTCAGAAAAGGGAACTGGGGAAAATTCAATAGAGAGGGATAAACAAAAAATTAAAAATGGCTTCTGAGTCACGGGTTTGAGACTCTGCCGAACCGAGCCGCTATGCCTAACGGCTTATATATATATATATTACTAAAAATAACTTCTTCTTTTTTTTTAAATACAAATTGAGGAGAAGGATGAAGGAATTGTGATTCTCATCTTTTGGACTACCACCAAATAATAGACTACCAAGTTTAATTTTTAAATGTTAGATTTTTTCTTTTTTAGTATCGTATTCGAACCTGTGACGCTGGTGTTGAACTAGTTTAATAACAAACACCGAAACTATTACACTACTAATCCATTCGATTTAAATGTTAGAATTTTAATTTAACTTAAATTTTGTTTTATTTTCATTACTAAATTCTCTAAAGTTGCATTTAGTCTCAATAATTTCAAAAAGACTTAAATTGGTCTTTTGGGATTGAAAATAAAGAGAGATGCTATGGGCAAAAACTTTTAGGCCACATTAATAGCATTTTTCTTAAAATATTTCATTTATAATACATTTTTATTTCACTTTTTTAGAATTTTCATCTTACCCTTTTCTTTAGCTAATTTATTGAATAAAGGGCTTGAATCTATTTGCTCAAAACAAATTAAGGCATGAATATTTTAGTCATTTTATTATGATCATCTCATTTATCTAATGTATATATAAAATATTTTTTAAAAAAATATTATTGATGGTATTTTTCTGTTATACATATAAAATCTCCAAATGTAAACATGCTTTTAAAGTAAAACTTATCAAATTAGTTAAATCTAAAAAATAATTTAAAATATGCTCACTTCTAAAAAAAATTAATAAATATAATAATGGTATTAATAACTGTGATTTCCTTATAAAATTCTAAAGACTAACATAATTTATTTTTTTTAAGTTTATGGACTAAAATAAAACAAATGTCGAAATTTATATACTAAAATTAAACTTTTAAAAGTTCATTAAAATGGAATAAATCTCAAAATTAAAAGATTAAAATTAGATTTTTAAAATTTTAGAAATTAAAATGAAACCATTTTTAAAATTTAAGAACTAAAATAAAATTTTAATTTATGAATAAAGAGATTTTGTTTGTTTGTTTGTTTTTTAATATTTGATGGTGCTTTTAGTAAATTATGGGAGTAATAATCGATAAAGTAGTGAGAAAAAATGGTGTGAGGAAGAAAAAAAAAGGGAAGATCCAAAAATAATGCCGCGTTCAAAGCCGCGGGAATGAGATATGATTTAGAGTATTACCCTTGCTTTTTAAAGATATTTACG
Source organism: Sicyos edulis (assembly GCA_036507275.1). Taxonomy (NCBI): domain Eukaryota; kingdom Viridiplantae; phylum Streptophyta; class Magnoliopsida; order Cucurbitales; family Cucurbitaceae; genus Sicyos; species Sicyos edulis. The sequence continues at coordinate 5,346,862 of CM071846.1, forward strand.
TATCTACCATTAGGTCTCCCAGATGTCACCGACACATTGTCTCTCTTTGTTTCCGCCTCCATTATGTTTGCCTTATCACGGCGAACCCAAAGGATTGTCTTTTGATTAATCTTAACGATACAAATTTTTTTTTTTGTTTTTCCATTTTTTTTCTTGAAATATATGATTTTTTTTTGTTTATTTTTTAACAATTTTTTGTTTATTCATCTTTAATATATATATATATATAAATCGTTTCAAAAAAGAAATATATATAAATTTTCTATTAATATTTTTTTGTTATAGAAAAATTATATTGGATGGACTCTTTTTACAAAATAATTATAAATGCAGGTAAATTTAAAAGTATTTACATCCATATTTATTAATATATTTTAATATTGTATAACAAATGTTTATTAATATAATATTATAAAAAATTACGTGACATTACTCATTAATATGATTATATTTACTATACTTTTTTAAAAGTGATTATATTTATATTATTTTCTAAATTTGATTAATTTCGTAAAAATTTTTATTTTTAATATGTTAACTTGTATTAAAACTGTTATTATTATTATACGCATTAATTTTAAATTTTTTAAAATATATATATATAAACATTTGAACTATTTTAATCGGAACACAAAAATAATTATAAGTTTGTGTTGTATCTTTTACATTAAATAATTTCGGGATCTTGAAACATACATATATATATATACACATACATATATATACACATACATATATATATACATACATATATATATGTGTGTAAAATTTAATGTCCTAATACAAAGTTTCTTTTATAATAATAGTTTTTTTTTTTAATTTTAATAAATGTTGAGTATGTTGAAATTCTACTCACCACAAAATTGAAAATCATTGAAAATAAAGATTTTATGGTTTTTTTTTTTTTTTTAGATTATTGTATATTTTTGTTTGAACTTGTTATTGGTTTCAATTTTAAAATTCTATCAGTGAACTTAATTATATAATCTTTTATCTCTTAAAATTAAATTTTCTTTTATCTCTTAAAATTAAATTTTGGGACGAGCACAAGTATTCGAAAATATGTAAGAGAGTCAACTATTAAGAAAAATCAATTTCTACATATAAGCTGGCTCTAATATAAAATCTCAAAAAAGCTAAAATAAATGAGTTCTTATAAAAATAAAAAATAGTAACTCAGCAGACATTAACATGTTGTACGTGTCATAAGTTCAAACCCCTACTTTCATGTTGAACTCAAAAGAAAAGGTCTCAAATTTTAGCTTCTTTTTTTCTTATTATTATGATTTTTGTTTTCAATAATTGTGAAGTAAGGGTAAGATTTTACTTAGTATCTGGGTGTTAGAAATTTGTAGAAAATTAATTCCTAAATAAATAGTTATCATGGATTGTACTCTTTATCTCTTAATAATTTTTTAAAATTTTTTCTACCACTAAATTTTTCTACTATAGTTCCAATAACTTTTCTCTCCAATGAAAATGTGAATAATTATATATAGGTAGCTACTCTAAATAAAGATACTAAACTAGAAAAAACAAATAGGGGATTAACAAAATAAACAAACTTTTTGGAACTTATTTCTATTAGGGCATTCATTTAAATCTCTAATCAAGGGTAGTGGTTGAAAGTGAACCTCGCCAGACTGTAATTACTTTATAATTTTTATATTTAAAAAAACAAGTGATTAGTTGCTTTATTTTTAGGTCAAAAGAATGGCATTGATAGGCATATATGGAATTGGAGCAACCGCCATTAAGCATATGCAAAATAAGTATGTAAATTTGAAAAGGTAAATTATACTCCTAAAGAATTGTTTTAGCCAAATATGAGTATTTATTCATCTGATCACATATTTATTAAAATGGTTAATAGTCAAATGATTTCATTATTTGATAATAATCTAATTTAGTACCACGATCACATATTTTATTAACATAGGTTAATTATTGTAAATCAAGATCAATTATATAAGAAAGTTTCATAAATATTGTTTTCATTTAATCAATAATGTCTTTGTTTAAGGGTCTTCTATATAAAAAAAAAAACCTTTAGTTGGTAGATTAGAGTTGTAAGAAACCTAATTATGTACTCTTGAAACTCTCTCGTAATTCTATGTGAATTTTGTTCTTCAAAGTGGATGTAAGCTAATTTTAGCTGGACCACTATACAGTTTACGTCAACTCTTTATCCTTTTTATTTCTCTTTACTTTCCAACAAGTTCTTTGAATATATTTCTCCTTATTTCATTATGAAAAGAGAAAGAGGAAAAGAAAGAAGTTAGAAGAAGAAAGAGAAATTTCGATCAAATATACCGTTTTAACCTATCATTTGCTCAATATTGGTTTTTTTTTTTGTTAATCTTTTCTTCCCAAGAAAGAAGCCAAAGATTAAACAAACAAAAATTAGATTTACATTTATTCAACTGATCAGATATCAAAATGGTTGATAATCGAATGGTTTTATTATTTTGTAATAAATCAAGTTCAGGACTACAATCACGTATTTTATTAATATAGATTAATTATTGTAAATCAAATCAATTATATAAGAAAGTTTCATGAATACTGTTTTCATTTAATCAATAATATTTTTTTTTTAAAGTCTTTGTTTAAGGGTCTTTAGGACTTTAAACAACTTTTAGTTGGTAGATTAGAGTTGTAAGAAACCTTCTTGAAACTCTCTCGTAATTCTATTTGAATTTTGCTCTTCAAAATGGATGGAAGCTAATTTTAACTGGACCATTAGACACTTTATGTCAACTCTTTATCCCTTTTATTTCTCTTTACTTTCCAACAAATTCTTTGAATATATTTCTTCTTATTTCATTATGAAAAGAGAAAAAGGAAAAGAAAGAAGTTAGAAGAAGAAAGAGAAATTTTGATCAAATATACCGTTTTAACCTATCATTTGCTCGATGTTGGGTTTTTTTTTTTTTTTAATCTTTTCTTCCCAAGAAAGAAGCCAAAAAGAAAGCCTAAATCACCTCATATTTTTGTGGGCTTTGGACTTAACTCCACCAAATCTCTACAATTGGTATTGGTATTAGATCATGCCTCTTTGCTAGTATTTGTTGACTAAACTCTTTGAATATCAAGTGTAAGAGAAATGAGAATAAATTTGTGTCTTACAATGTCCAAACTGCCCTTTGTTCCAATTAAAGAAATGTTGACATTTGGGAAAGAATGTGAGGATATGGGAATAAATTTCCCGACAACCGAAGACATTATTTGTTGTACCTATTAGATTCTTTATAGGACTCCTTTGGAACGTTTTGAAATATTATAAACTTGCATACATTTAATTGTCTATAGAATTTGGTTTAAGTGTTATACTAAATATTTTTTAATCTTAATATGTTCCTATATAGATTTTAAAAGTTTCTTCATTTTAACTTGAGCTTTCAAATTGATTGAAGAAAATGGTCTCTGAGAGAGTTTAAAAAAAAATTCGGTAAAATAAAGAGTAATCTAACGTTTTTTACTACAACGAAAATATTTAAGAGTTTGATATTCGAATCTACCATCTTTAGATTAATAAGATTAAGAGCATATCACTCTTTTAACCTGCCTGGCAAGGGCAAGTTGACAAAGTGAAGGATTATGAAAATTAAAATTTATACGATACATCATTTGTGGTATAATTCGTAACTGATGTTTAAAGGTGTTGAGTTTTGGGTATGATATCAGAAAAAAAAAAATTATCTGTAGCTCGAAAATGTGTAAGAAAGTGGTATGCTTCAAGGTTTATGAAAGAAGTACGTGGCTTTGCTTTCAAAGCATCCTCCACTATAAAATACTTTTAAATTTGATGTATTGTATCAATTTTAATCCCGAGCTAAATTTCTTTTATATACTATTTTTGTGGAGAGTAAGACAAAGAGCGAGAGAATAGTATAAAGTTTAAAGAAAGAGCGAGAGAATAGTATAAAGTTTAAAGAAAGTATTTATATAATTGAGATTTGGAAAGAAAATTATGTGATTGTAGTATAAGTTTTCTTTTTTCTTTTTTTTAAATTAGTATAAGTTTTCTTTATCTTGGACGTTTTCTTCAATTTTGAAGTTTGTTTGCATAACTTGTTTTATTTTGTTTTTTTTCAGTTATTTTTATGAGGTAATTAGAGATGATTTTTCCTTACAAAATATATGTATTTTGAGAATTCTTTATATAAAACTTTTAAAAATAGTTGGATATACTAAAAATGCTCTACCTAAAAGTTCGAGGTCTTTTGTATATTTTTACGTATATGGAAATATAAGACAAAAGTAATATATATATATATATATATATATATATATATATATATATATTAATCAAAAGTAGCAAATAACACTTGTTTTGTTGAATAATATTTTGAGACATTCAATGAAAGAGAAAATTATGATCCTCTGAATCAAAGTTTGAAGTTGTGTTGAAAATTAGTTGGTTTTATTTATCATAGTTAAGGCATTGAAAATCATTAAATACATGGACTCCACATCTGAGCATCTTTCTTGACTTTATCTTAGAATATAATATGAATGCATGAAACTGATTTTTCATTTTTTGTCAAAATAATAACTTTAGTATAATTGGTTAAGTATTTTAAATGTGGGTGGTTGGGTTGTTAGGGTGTATAATGATAAGTTTCTTCAGTATATTTTGGCATATGCTACAAGTTGTAGTTTGGAGCTGAATTGTGTTTTTATAAATTAAGAATCTGTCTTTTTGTGAGTTTTTTTTTTTTTTTTTTTGGATAAGCATTTATAAGAGAAGTGAAAATTTAAAGTATGTTTAGAAAAATTTTTAGTTTAAAGCATTATTTGATTTTGTTTTTCCCCCTTTTTTTCTTTAATTCAAATTCTCACTGCTAGATAGGAAATTAGTAAGTCAATGACTTTTGAACTATGTCCATTTTGAGAATAAAAATATTTTTTAAAAATAATAAGTTTTTGTTCATATGATTATCAGAAAGTTAATACTTTTGTAAGAATTATTGAAGAGTGTTTTTATTAAATATATCAGTTATTTTGAGATTTCTTACACTTTTTCCTAATTTGTAATTTAAAAATCATATAATTACATCATGAAAAGGATTTGAGATAATCATTTTTCGTAGGTCTATGCATTTCAAAAGTTCTTTTTTTATATATATATAGGAAATTCAAAAGTGATTCTATTAGTTAGTTATGTATTTTCTTATTAGATATGTTTTTTAATTAATCACTTTAAAATCATATAATTTGTATAGGTAGGGTTTCACTATTGAGATAAATATATTAATCTCTTGTAGTGTGTGATGTGGAATCCCACACCGAAAAATTCAAGAAAAACAAACGACCAATGGAGTAAAATCATGAGAACTATACCTAGTTTTGTTCACAACCTATAAATTCTTAGGTGCTAAAATGAGAGTATTCATCAAGAGAGTTATCAAGCTCTACTGCCAAGAGTTTATTGTTGTATCTTATCTCACGGATAAATTTGTAATCTTTGAGATATTTGCACTTACATAGGATACATTCACTATTATAATTTTGGGTTTTAATGACACACTTTTAAACTTTTTTAAAAAACACAAGTCTCTAATGACGGACAAATATTAAAAACACGAATGTTAAATGTTAGTTTTCATGACAATCGGCCTTTAATGATGGGTTGCCTGCCATTGTAGACGATCAAAATTAAAGATTGTTCATCATTGAAGATTCGTATTTTTTTTTTAAATCCCATCCTTTCTCATATTTGTATTCCGAAATTAATTTTGGAGTTTTCTCTTTTTTTTCCTCTCCAATTTCGAAGCCTTGTTTTCTCATGCAGGAGTTGAAATCTTCAAGTTCGAGACTTTGTAGCCTTGATTTTCCGTTCGAGTCTCGATTTTTCATTGAAATTAAGATTTTGCTTATCTAGATGTTTCTTGGTTTCTCTCATAGTGTTTAGGGTCTTACCTTTCTCGGAGGTAGTTTTGCATTTAGCTAGTAAATATGTATGTTTAGTGTTTAGTTTTTCATTGTGGTTGCTTGATTTAGTGCATGTCCTTTGATGATTCAAAGATGTGTGGACTAGAATTTATATTTAATTTTATTTTTTAAAATATATAGGTAGATTTTAGGTGGCTATAGATAAGTTGCGAATATTTCGAAACCAAATATCACTAGAATATAGTTTAGAAGTTGAGTTTTTTATAAGCCACCAAATAATGGGTTTGCATTGTTGTAGTAGATTTGTTCCCTTCGTTGGAGTGTGCTTGTAGTGAAGGTGTTATACCTTAGTGATTTTTAATGAATGAATTTTTAGCTGGTTTTCAAAAAAAAAAAAAACCAAAAACAAAACAAAACAAAAAATTAATTGTTTAACCTATAACTTTGTTAAAAAAAAATTTGTATATAATAAAGTACGAATAAATCATATATTTATGAAAAATTCTCATTTTATTCTATATTGAAAATGTGAAATTCTCACCATCTTCTCTTATTTAATAATAAAAAATTCTTTCTCCTCCTGCTCAGCTTCATCTCTTCCCCTTTCTCCCTTTAATTAAGAATATTCTACTTCATTTTGAGCATGTGAAAAAAAAAATCAAAAATAAATTACATTATTAAAGAAGATATTTATTCTTTTAATTAGAAAAAAAATGTGGATTAATTCTTGGGAAATTATAGTAACTAGACCACATCCGAAAAGTATTTGCAAATATAGGCGCCCAAGTTTTTTTTTGCAAAGTTAATTTTTTTATTAAAATTCGTAATTATTAATTTTTCATTAATACCATTTTGCCCTTTATCACATTTAATACTAAATTTTTGAATTAAAACACGCATTTAAACATATTTTCCATTCTTTTAAAACATACCATATTTAATTGTCAACTCTTTTAATGCAAAAGATTTTAATTCCTTTTCTCATTTATCTTCCATCTTTCTTCTTTTTCCTTGTCTGTTTCACTCTTCTTCCTCCATTCTCCATTCCTCCATTTTCGTTTCTTCAGCTCTATTCATTCTCTCTTTTCACATTCCGCCCACCATGTAAAATGTAAATTTTCTTCGACCACAAAGCTCCGATCGGATGGTATAATCATACGAGTTAAGTCATCTTCTTCCGTTTTTCACAGTATTTGTATCACGTTTTTGTTACTTATCCATCACCATTAGCATGTTACTGTTCATTCTCAGTATAGTCGTGATTCGATATGTCTCAGATTGTTTAGTATGATATGTTTTATTTCTATTTATGTCAATTTTGTACATTTAATTCATTTATATTCCAATCTTTAGAATGTCAAAAATCATGTTTAGAAAATGTAGTAAAATCATATGTAGAACAGTAGTATCTTCGTACTTTCCAATTCATATTGTGGTATAATTGACTGTATATACATCTACAAAACTGTATACTTGAGTATATACCGTATATTCACACGTCCTCGATTTCTATATAGTTAAAGAAATTGTATAATTGACTATATATCGTATGTTCATACTATATTTTTATGTTAGTTATATTGTACATTTTTTCCTTATAGGTTCATTAATCATTTCATTTGAAATTGCACATAGTGTTATTTACAATGTCAATATTTCTGTTTAGAAATGTATTTAAATCATATGTAGAACAGTATTATCTACATACTAAAATGTTCAAGTCCTGTATACTTGAGTATTATCTACTGTAGTTTTCCATGTACCGTACGTTATATTACTGTATAAACTATACAAAACTCTATATGTTTCATTATTTCATTATACATATTGTATAAGTTACACAATACATTTATGGTTTATTATTCTTTTTGATTCATGTATAATACATTTTTCGTACTCATATTACTATTCATTAAATTTTCATTCCGCAATACGATATTGTTTATACATGTATATTATACGACTTATAATATAGAGCAATATTATTTGGACATTTTTGTAATACTATATAACTTTTCCTTATAGGTTCAACAAGCATTTCAATCTGTATTGCACATAATGGTCAGTAGGATGAAAATGAGATGTACCATAATCATGAAGTAGCTGAAGAGCGTCGCATAAATATTGAGGAACGCATTCACTCAATGATGATTTTACATTACAGTTTTTTTTTTATGTCTAATGCTTTCAATTTCAATTTTGTAACCCATGAGACCTTTTTTATTTACTATTGATCTCCCTTTGAATAGTAATTTTGTGTGAAGTTGTTCCAACAGTACGAATCTCTATCAATTCACAAATATTACATATGTTATTTCTCAATGTTTTACTATACGATATTGTACATTCAAAATTACTTGTTTCATTTGTCGCAAACATATTAAATCACACTACAAGTATCCATATCAGCAAATTAAACACTTTAAAAAAAACACAAAGTTTTTAAAATACGGTATGATACATGATATATTATGGTTGTACCGTATATACTAAGTTGTTTCAATACTGTGTGGTTATCAAACGTGTTCTAGTTTCAATCAACGAAAATGAACGTTCAGCCGCTCATACGGTTTATTTATAAATAAACTTACTAGAATCAAATAACATGTACATTACGAACTATATTGTATGTAAATCACAACACAGTACATCTAACAATGTATTGTCGCCACTCTCGTCCTACAATTAATGCATCATAAATTGACGATTTCTGGTTTGGAATGTGAGACGAATTTCCTTTTTTAAAATTTTACTCCCCAAATGAAAAATCAATAATTTGATCGTTATTTTTTAAATTTATAAGGTATTAAAAAAGGAAGATGAAACGTCTCTAATAAATGTGATTTCGAATGATATATTTTTCTACAATTAATGCCCATAAATTTGCGATTTATGGTTTTGGAATGTGAAATAGTTTTCCTTTTTTGAAATTTTTCTTCCAAAATTAAAAAACAACCAATATGAGGGTATGATTGTAATTCATTATTTTCGGATTTTATAATGTATTAAAACAAAATCTACTTTTGCTAGTATTTTTGTAGATATATATATTTACAAATACTTTTCGAATAGGGTCTATTTATGAAAAAAAAAAAAAAAACCTTAATTCTTTGTAGTTGACTAAAGAAAAAAATTCTGGATTAATTCTTTGTAGTTGACTAAAGAAATCTTCCAAAGAAAAGAAAGATTAATGAATATGTTTAATATTCATGATTTTTTTTTTTCAAACGAGTGTCGGTATAATCATTCATATTTAAATAGATATATTTTTGTTTTGTAAATATGAGAGTTCAATGTTTTTAACATTTTTAATTCTTTAGAGCCCCACCCATACCTGCCTAATATTAACTTAACTATATAATTCTAATAATTTATGCGTGTCGAGCATCATCAAATGATGAAACGCTATTTTTTTCTTAATTAAGGAAAAAATTATAGGCAAGAAAATATCAAGACATTGTGGGGGGTTTTTTTTTTTTTGATAATTTTCATTATATATATATATATATATATAAATCCTTAAAGCCATCTATATTAAATTCAAAGAAATAATCATTATGTTATCAACCAACAAAACATTAGGAAAAATATATTTGCAGACGTGCAAAGAAGTACTTTTTTTTTTAGAGCTTGCAAAGTAGTACTCTTATAAGTACGTTCGCAAATAACACAATAAATCTCAAATAAAATGTTCCATCAATGAGGTAAACCTTGATTTTTTTTTTCTTTTTTCTTTTAAACGTGGCTAGATTTTGCTAATAATTTTTATTTTTATTTTTAGTTTTTATTATGTAATAATGGATACCAAAGGACGTTGTAGTAAAAATACTAATAAACACGGCAACAAAAGAATTAGTATATATGATACGATAATCGATAATAAAAAAGCTACAAAATTATGCATTACTTTATCTTAAAAAATTATTGCAGAATGATCTAGAGGTCAAAAGAAATTTAAAGAGTTAAAAAGTGATATGTTCAATGTATACACTCATATACTTATAAATTGATATTTTACAAATTTTTTTGACATCAAAATGTTGTAAGGTCATGCTGGATATAATATTGGTTGAAATACATCTAGTCCAAACAATCACGGATAAAATATATATATATATATATATATATATATATATATATATATATATATATATATATATATATATATATATATATATATATATCCCCACCCTAAATATTAGTGATCTAAACAAAACCAAATAATCATCTATGATATTTATATAGTATCATTCACTCTTTTTTAACTTTTGAGACATTGTTTCTCATATCACATAAGAAAATAGGTTGTCTTTGGGCCACCAAGAATAGGAGAGATAATGGAAATAAGGATGATTTCTCGTGTTTGGACCACTGAGAATTATTCCCCTATAATTGTGTCTTCTAAAAATCAATTTTTTTATTCCCCTCCTAATAATTACTTTTTATTCTCTCCCCAACAACTTTTTATACATCACATCACTATTTTTCACTTTTATCATACGCATTATTTTATTTTTCCCATAATTATTCCTTTCGCCTCAAACACAAATAATCATTCTCCCAATAATTATGTTCTTCATCCCAAACACAAATATTCATTTCATTTCTTATTCTCTCTTAATTTTCATTCTCTTCATAATCATTACTCCCCTTTTCTCAAACACACCCTATGTGTGCATGGTTCAAATTCATATAATTCTTTGAAGTTGGAAGTTCAAAATAAATCTTTAAACTTTCATACTTGTTGTACCAAAACAAATTCGAACTCCATACTAATCAAGAACGAAAACAATAATATATAGGCCTTAAAACCATATCCTCTTTTCAATCCTTTCCTTTTCTAGAAAAGCTCAGAAACAATTGCCCTATATGAACATGACCAAGACAATAGACACCGAGGTTTTACTACATGGATGACAACGAACATGTCCTAATATACGTACATTGTCAATTTTTGCTCTTTGGTCTACCAAAGGTAAAAGCTAAGTAATCATTTCAAGATAGATCTCCAAAGTTGCACTACGACAAGACAAACTCTCTTGCCTAATCTAGGACATAAGGTGCTCTTCATATATATGACTTAGGATTTGGAATTCTTATTTGGCACATGACGGTCCTTATGTTTTCTTACCTGACTATATTATCTACATGTCTTAAACTGTTTTAAAGAGTGAAGAATATTGGTCTTTTCAAATTATTGTATCCTTACTCGCATATACTTTTAAAGAAAGTTCCAAGATGATCGTCAAGCATATATATAGTTTGAGTACATGTATCAATAATATTTGGGGATTAGAGAATTCAAATCTATTATTTTTAGATTGAAGATAAATGTCATTACCACTAGTTACAATCGCTTTGGCTCATCAAACATAAAATTGTTTCAAGCAGTTAAGAGTATATAATTGACACACCAAGAAAAAGATGCACATTATTTGGTATTGTTAGTAACCATCAATTCTTTCAAACTTTTCTTAAGGGTGACTTATATATTTGGAATCCTCTCTTCAAATCTTACCATAGTTCATTTATGTATCTCCTCTAAACTCTAGCATTTCACGTGTTATATCTTACCATCATTCAAACTAAGTGGGACAATCCTTTCACTTTCCTACCACTAATGCATACTTGCATGACTATATCATTTTTTTTATTCGAACATTTTTGTAATTATAATTAATAAGTATCAAAGTAGTAATAATAAATTCAACTAAACCTAAAGACACCAACAAAAGCATAACCCCTAGCAAAAATGTTATAAGTACAAAACCTTCGATCTTCAAATATTGTTTTTTTTTTTAATGTAGAATTCGATCTTGAGACCAACAACATCAAATTAAATAAAAATTCAACGTGTTGGCCATCAAGCTACAATGCCGTTTGACAATCTTCAAATATTGTTAAACAAAAAACAAAGTCAACCTAAAGATAATTTAATGATTAAGATATATACTTACTTTCAACCTATTAGAAAGTTTAATGTCAAAGATACTCATCATATGGGCTATTCTCATTACTATCAATAGATTTTGAAGTGAAACCTTATATTATTTAATATGATATCATAACTCTATGTGATTATTGGTCTTCCAAATTTTGGTTCGATCAAAGCGAGTGATTTCGACCCTATCCAAGTGGGCATTAGCTAAAGAAAGTATTTGATTTCAAAATTTTGGATTCAACCCAAATGAATAAGTAAAAATAAGTATTTCAGTTCACAAATTTAGATCTAATTCAAAGATATATTTCTTATATGACATCATCTCGAGAAGCATGTTAGAAATACTTATCATATAGATTACTCCTCTTACTATCAATAGAATCGCATATTATTTAATATTCAAAGATTTCAACTCCTCGTTAGACTAAATTAACAATAATAATAATTTATATTATTAAAATAATTTTTTTAAAAAAAAATAAAGTACATAAAACCAATCAAGTGAAAAAAAGAAGGTTAAAAACTGAGTCCTAAAATCACGGTAGGTGAAAGTTATGTGGGCATGAATTGGTGTCGGTGGAAAATAACGCCGGAAATAATCAAAGATTTAGAACATAAAAAGTTATTTAGTTTAAAGTTTAAGAGAAAAAGCACAACGTTATAAAACGACTTGTCGGGTCCCCACGACACTAGAGCGTAATTTAACATGGGGGGGCAGGGCAGCTTTTATAATTACATAAATTTAGGAGCCTCTAAAGTTTTCATAAATACCCATTTAATACAGACCACGTGGATATTAAATGAGATTTGGGGATTACGTGGCAAGTGGTGACGTGGTAAGAACGCGACACAGAAATCCCCCATCGGCTGTCGGCCAAAACAGAAGGCAACTAACATGCCCAAAATATAGCCTCCGAAACCAGTCAGCGTCATATTCGGATCTTTGTACACGTGGCATTGATCTAGTCATCTAGTGTTCTTACGTAAGCAAACAGTCACCTTAACTTTAACACGTTCTTTTAATTTTTTATTTAAAAATATTCGAGGGAAATTAAAACTGGATGAAACAATTGTGGAAAATTTTCTTTTCATATTTTTGATTCAGCAATATATACGGGTATAAAAAAAATACTATTGCATTTTGATTATTAATTTATATATCATGACATTCAGTGAATTTTATTTCCACCAATTGTGTGGTTGTTTACATCATGAAGTACAAGGTTTGAAAATTTTGAGGCCCAGCCTAGTGAACCTGAGCCCAAAACAGAAGCCCAATTAAATGAGAGAAGTGAAGTAA